>MU867259.1:43664759-44977169 GCA_033996785.1 Trichosanthes truncata | reverse complement strand
ACCTACGAGTAATATAAATTCCATGAGTCGAGTTGTCATTAGCCAATGTTTAAATTGTTGAGATGTTAGAAGGAATTAATATATATATTTTTCCTTGATGTCAAGAAAATGTCAAGAAATGTGAGAAAATTTTGATTAGTATTAATAATTCAACCTGTCTTTCTTGTGTCTTCCTCTCTCTCCCTCCATTACTCTCTCTCATTTTCTTTCCTTCTCTCCTCCCTGTTTTTTAGTACATTAAAGATAGAGGGGAGTTTTGGAACTCTTATTTTAACAAAGGAGTAGATGTCTTGACAATTGAACTATGCTCAAAGCAAAATAGAAATAAATGACGTTGACACCACAAAAGGAGAAAGGCTCTCTTTGTTGTTTTCCATATTCATCATATGAGCAGCGCTCTAAATTTATACACGACAACAACAATAATAAATAAAAAGAAATAGTCAAGTGTACATGTGTTGGCACTCCATTGGAGAGATTGTTAGGAATCAGTGACTGTAAAACCAAACTTGTTGGAGAAGAATTATCTAGTGCAGTCATGCTCACTGAACTGTTATTGCCCATTTTACCACTAATTAATCTTGGTAACTCTCTTTTATCCTTGACATGCTCTTGTTGGCTTTTCTTCTTCTCTCCTTCCCAATTTATTGTTTGTATCGTGAAGTTGTACATTCTTTTAAACAATATGATACTGAGTTTGCAATAATTTTGGTTAAATTACAAGATTAGTCTATATGCATTTTTAGGGTTATATGTAATAGGTCCATAAACTTTTAAAAGTATTTAATAAATCTCTCAATTTCAATTGAGTCTAATAGGTTTTCAACTTTAAAAGTGTCTAACATGCCCTTAAAATTTTAATTTTGTATTTAATAGATTCCTGACTATTTCAACATTTTTAAAAATTCATACATTTTAAAAAAAATTGTCTAATAGGATTCCCACCTTTCAATTTTGTGTCTAATAAATCCACAAATGTTTAAAATATCAAACCTATTAAACACAAAAATGAAACTTCAGTTATTGGAAAAAAAACATTTTTGACCCCTAAACTTTGCATGTTGTATCAATTTTAACTTTAAACTTTCAATTTCATCAATTTAAACCTCAAACTTTACAAATTGTATCAATTTTAACCCTAAACTTTTAATTTCATCAATTTAAACCTCAAACTTGTATAAGTATATCAATTTACACCATTGGTTAAGTTTCCATTTCAATCCTTATTAGAATAGTTTTCCACATATGTCCAAAGTCATGTGTTGCTCTATAATAGGTACGTATTTAATATTTTTAAAAAAAAAATTAAAATTGCTGAAGAAAATTGGAGTAGACTCTCCATAATGTCTTTCAATTTAGAGCATGATTTTTTTTCACTTTTTTTTACTTCTTATTTTATTTGATTCTACTGTTTTTTTTTTCATTTAATTAATTGAGTATATTTCAATTGTAAAGCATGATTCTACTCAATCCACCGACTTTTAGTAGAAACAAAGCTTATTTGCACCATATTTTTTCTCAATGGAGTACTCTTCTTTTTGAATCGTTTGCCAATATTTTTTTAAAAAAATTTCTCATTGGCCTTTAGCTTGATTTGTCCTCCATCCACTACAATGGACGTGGGACTTTCAGAATCATCACCCTTGTTAGAATTTTTGTCTTTTTTCTCTCCGACATCGATGTCACTTTAATCTCCTGTAAGATTGTCGACGAGGCCGACAAGGTCAGCTAGACCAGTTCATTGTGTTCATGGGCGTCATTTTGTTTGCCAATGTCTTTCTTGTTCTCTCCCACATTTTAGTTGAGCTCAAAATTCTTTATACTTATCGTCATTGGTATCGACACCAATGGTGAGGGAGACACACAAGTGTTCATTTTGTGTGAGCCCTACTTTCGAAAGTCGAGTTCGTGGTTTTCATGATGTTGGCGATTCGATCTGGAATTGTTTAATTATTCTTTTAGTAAATTTATTTTTTAAAAAAATAACAAATAAGTACCTATCATAGAGCAAAATGTGGCTTTAGAGATATGTGAGAAATCTTTCTAATGGTGATGGAAACGAAAACTTAAATAAAGATGTAAATTGATTCACTTATTCAAGTTTGAAGTTTAAATTAATGAAATTAAAATTTTAGGGTTAAAATTGATACAATTTACAAAGTTTGAAGTTTAAATTGATAAAATTAAAAGTTTAGGATTAAAATTGATACAATTTGCAAAGTTTAAGATTTAAATTGATGAAATTAAAAGTTCAGGATTAAAATTAATACAACATGCAAAGTTTAGGAGTCAAAAATGTTTTTTTCCCTCAATTATTTATTCTATACTTTTGAAGTCTAGGAGCTAGACACAAAATTAAAAGTTGGACCTATTAGACCTTCATGAACCTATTAGTCACAACCTCAAAACTTCTCATTTATAAAATTATTATTAATATTTACAATCATCTCTCAGATATGATGACCATAAAAGATGATAAATTATATCATAATAAAAAAAAAAAAAGTTCACTCTTTTCATAAACTATTTCAAAATTTCCATCCCCATTACATTTCTATAAAATTAGAATCTCAACATTTTCATCTCCATCAAAATTTAAAACCATGTCACAAGACAATATTCTAAGCACTTTGTCAAATGGTTATGGCCCTTCATGATGCAGATGGTGATTGAAGTTATTCTCCATTATACTTGTGTAAAGTTCTTTTTGATGGCACAATGCTTGGCTAAACATATATGCAAACATGAAGATGATAAGAAACAACTTTTATCCTGTTATTCTTACAGCCACTTTTTCCCTTTGCTACATCATCATGATGATGATGATGATAATAATAATCCAGTGACTTATTGAAGAAAGAAATTAAAAAAGGGAAGAAGAAAAAATCAAGTTCAATATAATCATGTGAAAAATACTACGAAGAGTAGACATGTATGTTTGAGAGTGCTTTGTCATGACCACTTACCTTAAAGTGCTTTAACAAAGTACTTATAAATGGCCAAGTGCTTAGTCAATAAGTACTCCAAAAGCAATTGTTAAAGAATCGAACCAATAATTTGATTGTAAGCACTTTTTACTAAAGTGTTTCTAAATAAAAGTATTGTTGACTTGAACACTTATTTTCAAAGCACTCTCACAATCCTCTCTTCAAAATCAGTGGCTGACATATTTACAATAGGCTTATATCAAGATCCACCCATGAAATCTCAACGGGCAAGTCGTGCTACCCTGTACAGAAGATGAGCTTCAACAAACTTTATAAAAAAAAGATTCATAATCTAAAATATCAAATTAAAAATCAATAAATAAACATAGCACGTTGGTAGAGATGCCTTGAGAATTCCATTATGATAAATAATTTTCGAGTACAATATCCACTTTTTTCAATCTTCAGCAACATTCATCAGCATAGGAATCGCATGATTCTTTGACATGCTCCCAGTTAAAAATGAAATGTTACATTTTTTGAACTAATGAAAAGCTCATCATCTAAAATTTGCGATACATTTTTTGAACTAATGAAAAGCTCATCATCTAAAATTTGCGATGAACTAATATTTATTTATTTATTTATTCTCTTTAACTCTTCTGACTTCTCTATTACTCTTGACACAGAGAGATGGAGCACACAACTACTCAATTATGCTTTCAAAGTTTGGGATCAAAATTTAGAGTAATCTATGCCAATTACGTACCTTCAATGTCTCCCTGACCGAAAATCGTCGTCGTTCAGAAGGATAGATCTATGGCACCATCTGCTCTCAACAAGCCAAAATTTTCCCTTGAGAGTGGAGTTCTACAATCTAGCTCGATTATCTACCGTGGAAGTATTTTGGCTTTTATAAAATCCAATGCTGAAACGAAGTATGTCCTTTCTCAGTCATTTAAAAGCCAGAATCTGACCAGCAGTCATCGGATTCTGAGACCGAGCTCTCAGATAAAATTTCAGAAGACTCCAAATGCAGTGAAAAGATTAAACCATCTTTTCTTTCATTTAAAACTACTGCTGGGATTGATGTATCCTCTTTTTCTTTGAGCTCATTCGAACTCACTGATTGTAGCTTGGATGCAGTTTTTTCTGCTGGAATTCTAGAATCGGAATTTGTGAGCATGCCATTGTCTTTAACTGCATTTTCGGATTCTACTGCCTTTTCATTTTCTTTCATATACTTCAAGGTTTTCGATTGGAGAAGACGTGCCTTTATCTCTGCCTTAATTCTACTAATCGAGTCATTAACAGCATTTGGGGATTCTGGATGCTCGGATTGATGGCCTTTCAAAGACTGTGGGCTATCAGCAGGCTGAGATTGTATTGAACTATTCTTATAGGAATGCACAGCCAGTCCAAGATTCTCTTTGGCCCATTTGTAGACTGCACTTAATTTTCCTTCCAAGGCTTCGAGAAGAAGATTTAAGCTGCCCATTTTGTACCGCACGATGAAGAATTTGTCGCCCCAAGCACAAGAACAGAGTGCCTTAGCATGATTCAAACAAGAGTACCTATCTGCAGAACATGAACAACCAGCTGCAGACAAGTGTAAATCATAAAGGCAAATGCTGCATTCACGCTTCCGGACTGCATCAAAGTTTTCAGTTACTTCTCGCATCTGTGAAGCTGTTGTGAGATATTCCCTCCTGAGACCTTCACTTTTGATGCGAGACTGCACAACCGGGAGATCAGGGTTAAACAGTTTGAAACAGCACATCATAAGGAAGGTCTCAGCGACATAAAATATACTACTACGCAACTTAAGATACAAAACATATGACTTGAAAGGGAAACTACTTGGGAAGAAGAATGCAAAACTTTCCCAAACAAATTGATGTTCATGAAGATATAAAACATATAAGTAAAGTTTGGTGATGTGGAGATCGTGAGCATACCTTGAATGTCTGGGCTAATATCCCATCCTTTCCACAGGCGTCTTTCCATCGTAAATTATCTTTAGTTTCCTTCCTGCATAATGAGAGTTCCCATTGTGCCTTCACAGCTTCAATGGCTGCTCCAAGCAACAGCCTATCAAAGGATATCAATGTCTTTCTTCTCTCTACAGAGTAGAGCTCCATAGCATTATAACCGTAAGGCAACCAGTCAAGAGGAGCAAAATATGCTTCCTCGGTAACACTAAAGCCACAGTTAAATCCCGAATGACATGCTCCTGGAAAGACAAGAACAAACTCTCCTGGATTTTGAATGCAACGATAAATCGGTATGCCTTCTCTCTTCAACGAGGCAATTGATGGTTGACTGACCTGTATTATCAAGGAACTGTAACGTGAATCTTTGAGTAGGTGTGTGCTCTTCTCATTTTATCAAGCACTGGAATGAACAAATCATACTTCAAAATGTCTCATTATATGGTTAAGTATATCAAAAATGTTTGAATATAAACTTGTATAGTAATAGTATGACATACAACGAAATATGACGATGAAACAAGCATACTCATTCACGAATATGGTCTTATATAACTTGATGGTATGAATAAATAAAACAGCTAAACATAAATCCAATACAAAGTATTCTAGAATGATGAACTTGAGAATGTCATTACTCACCATTCCTCTCTGGAACCTTTTCTGTTCCAAAAAAATTTCTGGAAGGCTCTTCATGGCTACCTCAAATTTATCAATGTATCTTCCTGGAATGCCATACCATATTTTAGGAGCTCCCAAGTGCAAGTAACATAACAAAGGTAAGTGGTGTTCTTCAACTCGCTGTTTTTAAAATAGGGGAAAAAAGTGCAACAACATATATTACTCCTCAAAATGTACAACTATATCAATAAGTACAGACAGTAACATAAAGTACTTCCAGTTGGCATGATGATCAATATGTCCCATAAGAAGTCATTTCTTTTTTTCTTCCCCCAACCGCAAACAAAACCAAGTAATAATTGAAAAGGAGTATGAGCAACAATAAAAAGATTAGAAACTCTCTTCAAGAAAAAGAAACTGAAGAATGAAATCCCTGCTCTTCGAATAAAACTAAAACATTAAAAGTTTTGTTAGTCCAACAAATAATTAAAGGTAACGTCTACTTAATAAACAGAAATTCTGGTCCCCTTACCCAACAAGCTGTAGAAAAGCACATTCCCACGTAAACTCGAGGCGATAAAATAGAACATGTCTTGAAGCTATCAAAAGAAAGAAGTGAACCAGGTAGTCTAGGTAAATTATTTAAGTTCCATCCAGAGTCCATATGATCAGCGTGACCTGCTTCAATCAAAGGACTGGATGATGATGGAAATCCACTGCCAAGTGAAGGGCTACCCAAACTATCACCACATAGCACCTAAAACCAATCATACAGAAGGATCAGAAAACTGAAGCTTATCTGACTGAAGAAAGTCAGAATCAAAATCTATAATTTGTTACCTCAATTTGATCGGTTGGATTCTCAACAATTCGTCTATATTCACCCTCTACTTGATCCACCAATGGTTCCCACTGCTCTTGAAGCATGGATGACTTTGTTTCTGTATTTGTGACCTTATTTCCACTGCTGAAATACTGGGATTTAAAGTCATCTGCATAACTTTTAAAAGCTTTTAGAGTAAACTCTCGACCAACTTCTGAGTTTGGGCCTTTCTTATCACTACCACAACTTTCATCAGGATCCATCAAACATCTATTACCACGCTCATACTCCATCCTTCTCCTCTTATTCTTGATGTTGTCACTATGTTTAGGAAATCGACCACATGCATAATTCTTCTGAAACCCGTCAATCCGCTGACAGTGGGCTAAGAAAGGAGAATCTTCCCAAATTTCCTTTTCCTTCAAAAGACATGAAGGCAGCCATGATGGAGGAGGAACTATGCGACAGATTCCACATGACTCTGCCCTTGAACGAATTCTTTCTATATAGTGAAGTGTATTGGAAAATTCCTGCAGGAACAATTTTCAGTAACATAAATAGGAATTAAAAAGTAGAAATTCTCCTTTACACAAGTAGCAAACACATGAACTAAAAATAAACAGTGAAATAAGTAAATTCCATCCATTACAGCTCAACACCTCCTCTGTTGGATAAAAAACAGGAGCCTCTTCAAGAATATCCGTTCTTGCATCTTCAGGATGCCACCTTGCAGTGACCTATTCCAGAATGTTAACATAGACTTTAGCACATAGTTGTTTGGTGTTATAAAGTTCATAGAAAATTTTGAAACAGATATCATTCAAATTTCAACCAATGGATTGAGGCTAACCTTCAGACAGTTACTGCATTCTGGACATCCATGTGCTACCCCTTTTGGAAGGTCAGACTGTGGAGGGAGGTTCTGAACCAATTACAAAAAATGAAAAATTTTATATTGAGTCATGAATAAATATTTAGCGGCTACTTCTCATAATTTACAAAAATAGGACAAGGCACTTGTAGGTTTTAAATAATTACTATACCTACATGTTTTTAACAATTATTGAAACACGCTATTTTTTCATTGAAAAATCAAATGGCATACAAACAGATTTGATTAAAAAGTAATCTTTTATGGGAAACATATTATTATTAATACATGTCAAATGATTAACGTGTCAACTTATTAGCACATCACAATCGATTTAATTAAAAAGTATTTATATAACTAATATAATATCCTCATAAACAAGATACCCAGGTATATCTCTGATCCAATAAATCTATTATAATATGCATATATAAAATTTCAAAGAAATGGTACCAAAAATTTAATATTAACTGAAACATTTCAGTCTAAAAAGAGGACAAATTGAAAAGAACAAAATAAATGGGAGCGAAGTAGACATAATTCACCACATCATGCTGTATAGATTCAAACTCCAAAGAATCCTCGTTGTTTTGGTTAAATAGTATCCATGGTCTCTGTCTACAAGTCGCCTCCATCACTTCAATGTCAACCGTCCTGGACAAAGTCCCTATTTGAGTTTTCTTTGTTTTAATTGAACCATCATTCTCATTTTGTTCCACCCTCCTCAGCCTGAAGGATCTTCGAGAAATAAAACCCGGGGGAGCCAAGAGATTTTCCACTCTTTGGTTCAATGAATTCCTTGCACAATCTTCATCCATAATCCCTGATTAAGGAGAGGGTGTAACAAAGACTGCGGTGGCATTAGCATAACAGGAAAATTAACATGAATTCATGCTTATGTCACTACGACCCTACCTGCTTCAGTTTGTTTAATAGTTTAACATGAATTCATGCAGACACCCACCTTTTTCACTTGTCTAATAGCTTCATCTGCAATTAGCCAAAAAGAGAATAAAAGAGAAGTGAGTTTTTTTTTTCTCTTTAAATGAGAAACAATGCTTTGCTAACTATACAAAAAAAAATCTCCAATCTAAAAGAATGAGACCTAGGGAATAATTACAAAACTTTTTGGTAATCGAAGCCCAAAGAGAAAAGTTAAACCTAACTAGGTACCAAACCTCATCACTAGAAGCGTTCAAGGGGGGTAAAACTTCTCTTGTAAGTTTTGGTAATCGACGACAATTTTTCATTCTTTTGTAAGTTTTTAGTAAGAGGGGTTCTTCATAAGGTTGGTTACGTAGTGACAGTTGATTTGTTGTTCTTAGTACTCTATATAAGTTAAAAACCAAAAAATTCGAAGAAGCAAAAATTGCAGGACTAGAAAATATTTGCCCCAGTCAAAAAGGGCAGGCAATGTAAACCCAATGATGAGTTAAAAAAACAAACTTTCAAGTTTAACCTGTTTAACAAAAGCACACAGAAAACAAGAAGCAAGGAGAAGAAACCATCCGCAATGAACCCAAAACATAACATAATTCAGGAAAATCAGAGAACGAAACAAAATGTAGGGATATGGAACTCGAGTTTGGAAAGAGTATTAACATTGTCATCAATACAGTCTTGAGCAACGAAATCGAGGTTGGAAAGTAATCCCAAAGAAGAGACAGAGAACTGAGAATTACACGCGAAAAGCTTACATTGTTACCTGAAGAACTTCAAATGGCAAGAGGCTAGAGATTTTGAATCGAGATAAGTTAGTTTGCAGGGGACATTGAGTTTGAGACGCTGAAGAACTCGAAGGAGAAGCCGGAGCTAGGGTTTCTGGATCTGTCAGAGAAAGCAAACAGTGGACCAATTACAATAGTAAAAGGGGAAATAAAACGGTCGATTGTTCGAGAGAATTTTGTCCTCGATTATTGTGATTTTTTTTTTCAAAGGAAATTTTTCTGTGATTTAATTAAACTATAATTCATTATTCATAAATACCGAATTGATATGGAATTAATATGACATTAAGACATCGAACAAAGAGAATAATAATAATAGTATATTGTTTTAATTAAAACACGAAGAAAATAAAATAAATAGTTTTAAAAAAGAATAATTGAATTGTGTGGTGGAATGAGATTGAAGAGAGAGGGAGGTAGAGAGGAGAGAGAAATACCAATGAGAATGTTCATTTTTTTTAGTTCAATAATTATGAAGTGGGAGATAGAACTATAATCTTTAAAATGATAATTGGTATATTTATATACTAATGTGTGTTATGATTGACAATAAAATCGATGATTGATAGAAAAATAAAAGGAAAACAAATAGAGACTTTTATTTTTGCTTGTCCCACATTATTAAGGTTAGGAGTGTTCGTGAGTTGGGTTGGGTCGGGTTGAGGTACGTTTTAGACCCAATCCAATTATTTGGGTTGCAAATTTTTTCAACCCAAACAACCCTTATTAAATAATGAACCCAACCCAACCCAACCATGAAATATTTGGGTTGGGTTGGTTCGGGTTGGTCGGGTTATAAACTCAAAATTTTATTTTAAGAAAAAGTTAAGTATTGATATATAAAATATATATTTATTTATTTTTAAATATTGAATTAAAATTAGCAATTCAATTTTAATTTTTTTTACTTTCCAAAGACTCAAAAACTTATTTTAAAAAGTTGTTGAATAATAAATAATCTAAAAATAATTATAAAATTAAAATAAATATATGTACATATAGTTGTAATATAAGTAAAAAAATTATTTTTTTAAATTAATAAGAAGTTCAGGTTGGTTCGGTTCAACCCAAACTCCTTTTTGATGAACCCACGAACCAACACAACCCATAAAGTTTTCATTTGTTTGAACCAACCCAACCCAAACAAGTTGATAACCCAACCCAAACCATTGAATTGGGTTGGGTTGATCGGGTTTTTCGGGTCATCGGGTTTTTTGAACACCCCTAATTAAGGTTGAGAGAGTTGGAGAGTTGGAGCCAAACTTCTTAAACAAAAATAATGACAACAAAAATAACTCTTTTTTCTTTGCAAAAATGACTTTTTTTTTTACTTAAAAAATGCTAAATTAATATTTACATTTTTTTTTGTTAAATTATAAAAAATACATTTGAACTTTGTCATTTGCTTCAAAAATACATTTATTCATTCAAAAGTTACAATATTACCCTTGATCTTTTAAAACTACCTTTGAAGTAGAAAATCTTGTAGTATATGATGTAGTGGAACACTGATATTTCAAACTTAATCTAGGCAAACGTTCCAGTCATTGTCACATTGTTCCAAGTTACTAACATATCGACTTTTGTTCCAGGTTACTGTCTACCCCAAAGGTAGTTTTGAAACGTTTATAAAAGGTCCAGGGTAATATTATATTGCAACTTTTGAAAGAATATGAGTATTTTTTTAAACAAATTACAAAGTTCAAAGGTATTTTTTATAATAAGTAAATGATTGCTTAGTGATAAAACTCATTTTGATGTTTTGATTGTACACTTTTAAAAGTGATTTTAAGTGATTATCTAACAAACACTTCGACCAAAAGTACTTATAAGGGAGCGTTTGGGGTAAGTAGCAGAAGTCATTAAACTTGAGGTTGTTTAGTCTGAAATTAGTAAGTATGAGGTGCAGAGTTGTTAAATCTGGGTTTATGTTGGCTATTTTTTTTTCCGTACATTTTTTAATACAATTTTTAAAAATTCCATCACTAAGGATTTTTTCACATGCATTCTAAGGTTGGGATTTCTTGTTTTTATTGTGTTAGGTATACTTTACAAATTCTTTAAGTACCAATTTTAATTAAAATGAACAAAATAAATATGGAGTTATGAAGTTTGTGTAGGTTTTTATGGGTTTAGTGTTGGTTTTTACATGTAATTATTCGCTCTTTGGTCAATTTTTTAAAACTACTTTTTATATAGTTCTAAATTTTAATTCAATTTTTTTTAAAAAAAAAATTAAAAAGTAGATTACTTGAGAAAGGAACTAAAATTGCTTTTCAAATTTTTTTAAAACACAAAAGAAAAAAAAAACTACCAGAGTCCTAAGTCTATCAAATTTGGTTAAGATCGTAACACATAAAATTGAATTATTTTTAAAAGTAGATTTAGAATCAAACTTCTTAAAATACTTAAAATCTTTTTCACACAATTTGTCTAAAAAAGAAGTGCAGAGGACGGTGAATCTTAAAATACTCAAAATCTTTTTCACACAATTTTTTTTTGTATGAAACTGCGTAGAGGACATTATCAATACCATGTGGACTTTTTAAAAAAAATTAACTTTCTGTATTATTTTGTTTTATCAAGAGTACTTCTTCCAAATGTTTGTATTGAATCTTATTTTTTTTAGGTTAATTCGAAAATCAGTCAATTGATTATCTAAAAATTGTCCATTTAATTAAAAATCAGAAAACTGAAATTATGAAATTGTTGTTTTAGAAGAATAAATAATCAAATTTCTGTATTGAATTTTTTTTAATTCGAAAATTAGCCAATTGCATATCTCAAAATTTTCATTCTAATTGAAATCAGAAAATTGAATTATTTCATCTTTTTGTTTTTATTTGAAAACAACAAGTTAAATGTCTCAATTTTTTTTATTAACAAGTATAGTTATCATTGCAAGCATAACAACAACTAAACTATATCTCGGACAATATAGAAATTTAACATAAAAACTACGTAAATAGTGTCAAATATGTGATAGAAATACATCATGCTAACATAATGTTATAGAGAAAATATGAATGTCAACCATACAAAAGAAAATAATGTGTCCAAAGTGTCAAATGAATACATGAAAAAATAGTGTCAAATATGTGATAGAAATACATAACACAATCATTCCGATCTTTAAATTAACGAACCTCAAACTAAGGTGGAGTGTAGTACCTCCGACTTTGCAATCAGTATAGACAATGGAAACATATTGCTAATCTTTAACCAAACTAAACTTAGAGACAACACGGGGAAACATATTAGTAAAGTTTAAAGAAGTAAACATAAAAATGTACAAGGAAAACAATATTACCTTAGGTACGAGGTAATGATCGAGATGGCAGAGGAGGTGGCTGGATTTTGAAGAAGTACAACCCTAAGACAATGGGAGAGAATACATTAGTAAGAGAAGGAAATAATAGGTAATAGCAAAACATATATATGAAGGAAAGATAGAAGTTGGTGTTAAGAAAATACTCCCTGTGGAATATAGAAAATTGGTGATGGAATAGAGTTGTGCTAGACGTTTAACAAAGTGCAGGGCCATATATAAAGAAGAAAGAAGAAGTGGTATTTAGCAGAAGGATGGGTGCACTTATTATCATAAGTGCACCTATTGAATTTATTTCAACCAATGGGAAAAAGATAGAACCATTAAATAAAAGTAGTTGGAATTAAATGGAGAGCATTTAATAGAAGTACAACATATATAAAATATTTTATACAACATTAAAGACACCTACCAACTACATACCAACCAAGACATTAATCCATCAATGATTCAAATTTATCAAATAGGGACTAGTAATATGGTTGAATTAAGAAAAAATCGAACAAAAATGAAAAGAAATCATGGATTCAAATGTTATAACATGCATAAACTGAATAGAACCAAAGTAAAACCGGCCTCAAAGATATTTGATTTATTTATAGGAATGATATTTCATAGGAGAGGGTTGACCACAAACACGAATCAAATATGAAAGACACTACTGGAATTGTAGTGAACAAGTTGAGAAAAACAGAGAGCAAAATAGACCGGAGACCAGATATGAAACACATAGAGACAAACTGAAATTTAATTAAAATGATCACAAAACAGATAGCATAATAGAGGGAAAAACATAGACAAATTGAAGGGAATAATCTAATTAAACCCAAGCGAAAGCATAGAAATCGGTTTGAGTTTATGTAGAATTAAATAATAATATTATGGTTAAGCATAACATACCTTGAAAATATGGAGATTTTTCTGACGGATCTTTATTTCTTCCACAAAGTCTTCTTCGCTATGACTCGAACACAGGACCAAGGCTTGTGGGAACCTCTTGAAAGAAATTCTACAAGGGATTAAAGAGGAAGAGGTCTAGAGAGAATTCTCTAATTCTTTCTATTGAGGAGATGTGTGCTATATAGAATACACAATGGCTCACCTCTAGGGTTCTATTTATAGTGGTATAGGGAAGATAATTAAATAATATATTTTAATATATAATATATTAAAATATATTTATCTAACCAATTTGAATCTTATTCAAACCTTTAAAATTCTCCTACGACATCTATTTCCTAATTTGAATCCAATTCAAATTTAATAAATATCTTTTCTTTAATGTATCTAATATACATTAATTATTTTAATATTCAATGTATCAAATACAATAAATATATTTTCCTCTTTTATATTTAATATATATAATATATTAAATATTAATTTGAACTCTTCAAATTAAATATTAATTTGAACATTTCAAATTTTTCTTTCAACTAAATTGATCTTTTAGTGTTACTATGAGCTAGCAAGGGAACCTTATGGACCTACAAATTATAAGCTCCAATGATACAAAATTAATTAATTAAACTCTTTAATCAATCAATTTTCATTCATTAACTCTAGGGTCACTCTACTATAGACCTAGAGTTGCACTCTTATGCACTGTAGGACAAGTTGTGTCCATAGATATAATCATTACATACAAGTCGATCATTCACGAGTTGTTCGTAATTACAGCTGGGTCAAAAAGTCTGTTTTACCCCTATAATTACATATTGCACCGTAAGTACCACTGATTCTCTAATGAACAATATGTTTATAATCTAATTATAAACTAAGTCCCTCTTGGGCCAGTGAGAGGGTGAGCCATTGTTCAAGTCTCGAAATCAGCACTTAAGAGAACTACTTATCTACTTACCCTATATGGGAATGAGTGAATTCCATCTTATGAGATTATGTTCTCAACTCCCTATTTGGTTAAGTCCCCAAAATGGTAGGCATATTGAATCGGCTACAAAAGCCACTCGCACCCATTCGAATCAAAGGACAAGCCCTCATAGGCAGGAGTTCATAACTCACTCAGGATTAAGATCGAGTTGCATATGATCATCCTAAGGAAATATTAATCTTCTCAATTAACGGATTTATAAAAAGAGATTAAATATTTCGTGGTCCATTCTTATACAAACTCATTGTATAAGATACTTTCACTCACATGTCTCCACATGAATGATTTGGATCAAATCATTTGTAACTATTACAAAGTGGGCCGTATCAATAGTATTACCAGGATAAGGCACCCAACCTTATCCATATACTATGACTCTTTAGGTTATTTCTTGAACACGATCCTTCTGTATGTCAACCACATACTGTTCAAGATTACACTAATAACCTTGGATTTTTCATCTAATGGATAATATTATATTGTAAATAAAATAATCAAAATAATTATTAATTATTAAATAAATAATTAATTACGAGGCTTTAGGGCATAAATCCTAACACAAATAATGAGTAAAAAACAGATAGCATAACAGAGGGAAATGCAAAGATGAAAATTGAGTAAAAAATAGAGAGCACTACGGATGAAAATTTATCAAAAAGAAAATACAAAACTCATATGACAATAGATAATAGAAAAACAAAACTAACAATCACAGAAAAAAGCCCTAACGAAATCAGTTTTAAAGGAAAGACAGTGGACATTTTTTGACTCATCATGGACCGCTCAAAAAAGTGATAGAGAACAAACCTCTTATCAGTAGGCTCCCCCACCAAGCTCCAAACGCGTAGAGAAGTCCCCTACTGAGCAACTCCATCTATTGTCACTCACATAAAACATGCAGTCTCACAAACCTAAACAAACGACCCAATAAGCTACAGTAGATGGGAGAATAACAACTGAAAAGCGCCAAAGGATTCCTATGAGATTTGTTCTTGAAGTGGCAATGGGAGTGGTTAGGGTTACAAATTTGAAAAAAAAAATACAAAAGGTGAAGTAGCGTTTATGGTTACGTATCAGAAAAAATAAATAGAGATGAAGAAGGAAGTTAGAGATATGGTTAGGGTTTTGGTTGTGGTTAACAGAAGAAGAAAAAAAAACGAAAGATGAAGCAAACGAACCTCGCACCAGAAGAGTTCCCAAGAAAGTGAAGGGTGAAGCAAGAGGAAAAACAAAACAAGAGAAAAAATGAGGAAGATGAAACAAATGAATCATAGAGCATTCAAAAAAGGGGAATGACATACCTTGCACCATCGATGAGATGGAAGAGAGAACATGAGAGAAGTGAGAAGGTTGGAAGAAGAATGATTGATGCGTCCGTGGAAGGAGAGAATGATTTCCTTTAGGAGGTGTGTAGACTTCAAAGTGAAAATTGTTAAAGTCCGCTAAGTTGGCTCATTTAAGTTCGGGTTTCTCAACTCTTTCGCTCAAACACGAGGAGTGGGCTTATATGTCCATTCCCCTCAAATATTATCCTTGGGCCAAATAGCCCCTTAAAAATATTTTTTCTAGAATCTAGATTCAAGTGTTTCACTCAAAATAGCTTATTTCTCAAATTCATTTTTAAAAAAAAGTAATTTTGAGTGGTTGCCAAATATTACAAATCTTATGAAAATAAGTTTTTTCCCCCCCAAAATTAAACACTTAAAAAGTCAATAAAAAAACACTCTAAAGGGCTGTTTGGGGCAAGGGTTATAATAACCTGTGTTATAATAACCTGTGGAGTACTCTACACCCCAAACACAGACTATTATAACCCCAGACTAAACAACTCTGCATTTTAAACAATATTATATTATTTCACAGACTATTATAACCCACATACTATTATAACCCATGTTATTATAACTCACTCAGTGCCCCAAACAGCCCCTAAATGTTTAATTTTGACCCTTTTGAATGGATGAGATTGAAGGTGCTTGACTTGAATCAGGAATAGAAGACTTGTGTTGACGTGAATGGCTTGGAGATTCATCTTGATAGAATAAAAACTACAATATTCTTAAAATAAGTTTGGCTAAATTATAAGTTTAATCTTTAAACTTTCAAGTTTGTGTTTATTTGGTCCCTAGACTTTAAAGTGTCTAATAAATCATTGAACTTTTAATTTGGAGTCTAATAGGTCCATAAATTTTAAAAATGTCAAATAGGTCCCTAAACTTTCAATTTTGTGTTTAATAGGCTCTTGACATATTCAAAATTTTTAAAAATTAACTAATCTATTAGATATAAAATTGAATTTTATGGACCCTAAACTTTTAATTTTGTATCTAGCAAGTCCATGAATTTCAAAAAACGTCAAATAGGTCAAGGACATATTAGACACAAAATTGAAAATTAGGGACCTATTGAACACAAAATTGAAAGTTTAAGAACTTATTAGACACTTTTTAAAATTTAGAGATCAAATAGAAACAAATCTGAAAGTTCAGGGACCTATTAGTCACTTTTTAAAGTTTAGGAACCAAATAAAAATAAATTTGAAAGCTCAGAGACCTATTAAACAATTTTTCAATTTTAAAAACCAAATAAACACAAATCTAAAAGTTCAACGGCTAAATTTATAAGTTGACCAATTATTAAAAAAAAAAAAACAAAATTAACACCTACCACACCAAGTTGGGTAAAAACTGAAAATTTCCCATTTCAACTCCAATTTTATGAAACTAATGGGGTGTTTGGCGCGTAGAGTTGCGTTGGTTAGAGTTAATTTGTCAATGAGTTCAGAAGTATGTGTTCAGGTGTAGAGTTAAGTTGAGTTGAGTTAGAAAGTCTGTGTTTGAGGTGCAAAGTTGAGTTGTCAGGGGTATTTAGTGCAGTTTTTTGTAATCCGAAGTAGACTGATTTTTAACTGACTGTTTTGTTTCCTTTATTTTTATTCTTTCCAATAATTCATCTAGAAACATTGTTGGAATAGAAATTTCGACCAACCCAAAATTGCCACGTCATTACCCAACAGTGATGACAAAATTATATTTAATTAGGGATTAATTAAATGAGCAAAGATTCCTAAATTAAATTATGGCAAGTCCAAATACACAATTGGGTTCTTTGAAGTTTGGAAGACAAAAGCCCAAATTGAAGGCCCAAATTGGCAAAGTCTAGAGGCTGGGCCCAAAGGCAACCAAGCCCAGTCCAAAGGAGCTAGACCAAAGTCAACCAGGCCTAGAGGCTAGACCCAAAAGACAGTCAGACCCAGTCCAAATGGCTAGGCCCAGAGTCAACCAAGCCCAGTCCAAAAAGGCTGGCCCAAAATCAACTAGGCCCAATCCAACAAGCCCAAGCCCATTTGAAGGCCCTGAGGAACTCTATAAATAGAGAGCTTCCTCCTTCATTTGGGAGGTTTAGAACTGAAGAAGCTCAGAGAGAATTCAGAAACAAAGCTGTGAAGTCTCCAGAAGCTCCTGAAGATCAAATACCTTCTGAACAAAGAACACTTCTTGAAGATCAAGAACGATCCAAGAAGATCAACAATTCGAAGAACTTCAACAAGCTACAAGCCAAAGATTTTCAACAAGCTATAAGCCGAAGACCTTCAACAAGCTACAGGCCGAAAACCTTCAACAAGCTACAAGCTGAAGATTTTCAACAAGCTACAAGCTGAAGACCTTTAACAAGCTACAAGCTGAAGACCTTTAATAAGCTATAAGCTGAAGACCTTCAACAAGCTCGAAGATGAAACTTTCTACTAGTTCAAAGTTGATGATTCAACATCGAGAATAAGCGTTTTAGCCCTCGAGTCAAGTATACATACGAGAGAAAGAATCAGAGGACCATATATTAGAGATTGTACTCACTATACTGAAATTAATACAAATCAAGTTATTTACAAGT
This sequence comes from Trichosanthes truncata, assembly GCA_033996785.1. Classification (NCBI taxonomy): domain Eukaryota; kingdom Viridiplantae; phylum Streptophyta; class Magnoliopsida; order Cucurbitales; family Cucurbitaceae; genus Trichosanthes; species Trichosanthes truncata. The sequence continues at coordinate 44,959,099 of MU867259.1, read as the reverse complement.
GTTAAATTTCCTTGTTGAAATTTCGTGTGAACAAACATATTTCCCAACTTTCCAACACCGAATTCAGATGTCCACTTCAAAAAAACACTATATTTCAATATTTATTTATTTTTAAAAAAAAAACATCATTCTTTATCTTTCTTTTTTTAGAAATGGACTTATTCCAAACTATAGGAAATGTAGCATTGTTTTCTCTTTCCAACACATTGAACTTATTTCAATTTATAGAAATCAAATGCTGCATTCTTTATAACAACAAATAGCAATTGATGAATGGAAAAAAAACAATGTACCTATATTTTTTTCTGTAAACACAAATTGAATTTCTATCAAAATATTGAAATCTAAGGTTTCATTTTCTAAATACATATTGAACTTCTTTGAACTTACAAATGAGGACCTTATTATGACATTTTTCAATTACTAATGGGGTCTTCATTATAAGGGATTTTTTATTTTTTTATTTTATTATTATTATTATTATTTTTTTTTTTTGCAAAGGAACATTATTTGTTTACATTTGTTTAAACACATGTACTAAATTGAACATCTTTGGAAAAGAGAATTCCAATATTTTACTTTTTCAAGATGACAAGAAAACGACAATATATTTCAACATTAGTGTCATGTAGGAGTGAAATATTCACAAAATATTAATGGGTCATCAAGGACCTATTTACATGATTCAAAAAATATAAGTAATGGCCAACAATGGGTCGAGTTTGTAAGTTCGAAGAAAGATTGTTGAAGTAAAGAGTTAGACTAACTAAGTACATGTGCATTTCATATTATTTTAAACATGGGAGTACCGTTGGTCGTTGGGAATTGTTGCCGGCAATAGTTGCCAGAGACGGTACTATCGGTTGCTGGATATGGTCGTCAATGATTTCCAATAGTGGCTATCAGTTGTCGCATATGGCTGTCGATCATCGGAGAAGGTCGTCGGAGGTGGGTGCCAGTTGCATGAGGTGGTTGTCGGAGGTAGTTACCGGTCGCTGGAGTAATCGTCGGTCGTTGGAGAAGTGGTAAGAAAATATACTAATAAGGTTACTGTACAAATCAGTGGAGTTAGGGCCTGTTTGGTATGCAATCTGAAAATAGAATTTTGAAAACAAGGGATTCAATGAAAACAGAGTTGTATTTCATGTTTTCAGATATGTGTTTGGTAGCAGATTTAGAAATTGGATTTCAATTTAAACAATTGTTCAAAATGTGTTCTATAATATATTTATAGACCATTAACTAGTTGTAGTTGCAAAACTAAATATTAGATTGAATATAATTCATTATTAATTAATTTATGAACATGATTTTTATTATAAAATTTGTACAATTATTATTTTACAATATCATATAATTTATAATATATTAAATTATACATATTTTAATTTAACAAAAATAAATTGAGTTTATAACATTAAAAACTATATTTATTAAAGTTTTGGTATTTTCTAATGTAATTCTGCATTTTAAATTTTCAAATTCAAAATCTGGTTACAATGAAAACATAAAAAAGTTGTTTTCAGAATTTTCACTATTTGGATCACAGAATCCGGAAACAGTTTTCGAAAACAAGCTGCCAAACGCATATTCACTGAACTCAGTGAATCTGAAAACATAAAACAGAATCTGGATTGCATACCAAACATGCCCTTAATGTCCTGTAATCGTTTTTTTTTAATTTTTATTTTTTATGGAAAGTCAATTTCTCCAAAGGCCAAACTTTTAGGGGGTGTTTGGGGCACAAAGTTGGTTATAATAGTCTGTGGGTTATTATAGTCTGGGGGTTATTATAGTCTGGGGGTTATAATAATCTGTGTTTGGGGTGTAGATTATTATAGTCTGGGTTATAATAGTCTGTGTTTGGGGTGTAGATTATTATAACATGGAGTTCTGATGCTGGGTTTAGAATGTCAGTTTTTTTTTCAACATTTTTTTTGGATTGCCCGAGTAATGTTATATTAAAATTTTAGTTTTTCAAGATTTAAATACAAATTTTGTTCAATACTTTGACTAGTTTGGAGTTTGAGTTGCACAAAATAATTGTTACCATTCTTTACATAATCTCCAGGTTTGGAGTTGTACAAATGCAACATGATATCTATCTCCCCATGTACACACAAAAAATGTTTTTTTCAACAAGTGAGAATGGTCAATCATGAGCCACCACTCGGATGACACAAAAGAATAGGTGACTACATACATACTACAAACAAAAATAAGATAGTTTTTCTGAAGAAGGGTTGATCAGACGTTATTCTCAATGAGGATCCGGCAGTATTCCAGTTGCAAATCTTGAGGAACAGACAAGAAGCTCTCTGACGCTTGGACATCACGGAAGAGGATATTCATAACCTGCGCTTTGGCCCGATTATCCAACTCTGGGATGTTGTACAGTTGGGCCACAATTTCTGAGCGTACTCCGACCTCTACTGCACGCTTCTCTTTGGGCCACTATGCAATCATTTTTAAGTGGGATGCATTGACATCCATAGCATCACGTACCACATCAACCATCTCAGAGTGATAATGTGATCGCTTCCTCTTGCTGCCCCTAGATGCTGAACCACCTACTGCGTTATTCCGACTTGTGGGTGTTCCATTCACATCATCTTGAGACATGTCCATTCTTTGGGTTGAAACTTGGGGAATTGGGACATAATATTCCTGGGAGCCGTCTAAGTGAATGTCTTCGTCCATGTGCTCTCCTGCATTAGATGCCATATCAATAGGTGTCTCTGCATATGCTCCTGTCGCACGATCTTTGCCAAATACAATGGCTAAATCATCAAAGTGGGGGAACGGCTTGTTGCGCAACCCCTTTGCAGCCGGATGACCCTGCATAAAAATGAATCGATATGTTATACAATGTCACGTAACAAGAATATATAATGGGACTATGAAACGTTACCTTCACCCATCCGTCGAAAGTCTCTTTCTCCACCTCCACACATTTAAAATCGTCATTCCAACCAAATCCACTACAACCTGCCCCTAACATCTCTGCAATCGCATGATATTGTTTTTTTAAGGTTCGGATCCTGCATTCGATGGTGGATGATTGGATTTCAGTGCCTTGTATCCTCTCTCTCATCATACGTTGCAATTGAATTAAGTACCCAGGTCGGAATGTCCCATTGTCTGATCTCCATCCGCCAGCTTGTATCAAGTATAGAAGGCACTCCACCAACTTCGCATCTTCATGCTTCGTCCATGAGTGCTTGGGGGCTCTCGGTGCACCTGACATTCTACTAAATGTACATGTTTACTATCATAGAATTTAGTTAAAACGTAAGACGATTGTTTGTTTGTTTGTTTAATTACGAAACGTAACATACTTAATTATAATCCAACATTGTAATTCCAAAGCAACGATTACTTCAATTATGATTCAACAACATAAAAGAAAAAATCATAATACAACAAGACAATAAGAAAAAAACCGTTAATTATTACGTAACTCCCATTCAGAAAACATTTGTTGGCCTAAATCATCTCTCCACTGGCTCCATTCATTAGATGTCTCGATAAAATTGATGTGGTCTTCTCCAATCGTAGCTGAATCCGATTCAACCTCATCTAAGTCATCGTTCATCTCACTTTCTCTCATCTCTCGGTTAATAAGGTTGTGAAGGATGCAACACGCCGTGATAGTTCGGCATTGGACTTTTACCGGATAGTATGATTTTCCTCGAAGAATGGCCCATCTTCCCTTCAACAGTCTGAATGCCCGCTCAATCACATTCCTTGCAGAAGAATGTTTCATGTTAAAAAACTCTCTTGGGGTAGTCGGTGCATTCCCTCCTCCACGCCATTCAGACAGGTGGTATCGTTCACCTCTATACGGTGCCAAAAAACTCTCTGCATTAGGGTACCCAACATCGCATAGATAATAATATCCTGTACAATGTGCAACGTTTAATCCATTGACCAAAATATTATTATGGTGAACTAAGAAATGGCTCATTTACCCTTTGGAACTTTAAGTCCGTTCGTTGGTGATATTGCATCTCTAAGCACCCGAGAATCAGCTGCGAACCCTTCCCAACCAGGTAAGACGAAGACGAAATCACCAGTAGTATCGCACACAGCAAGCACATTTGTTGCAATTTCACCTTTCCTCGTCCTATACCTTGGTCGATCAGTGGCACTGACATTGACCTTAATGTACGTACCATCTAATGCACCTAGACAATTCTGCAGTCAAATCAGGAATGGACTATTCATTTGCGTGGAGAACTCCCCCCATCATGATTACAATCGGTTTAGGGTTTAAGTGATATGTACCTCAAACCATTTCCATTTCTCGTCTGTACATATGTTAGTGATTGGTTCCGGTTTCTTTAGCAATACATCGTGTAGCCGCAAAACTGCGTTAAGGACGGATTTGAAATGCCTAGAAACGGTTTCACCAGACCTTGCAAATTGCCTACGAACTACACGATTCTTAACGTCGTGAGCTAAGATGTGCAAGAACATGGCTACCATTTCCTCCACATCTATGATTTCTGTATCGAATAAACCGCCTTCAGTCTTTAGTAAGGTACATAGTATGGAGAAACATCTCCTGTCCATCCTTGTACTCTCACGACAACACAAGTCAGACTCGTGGATGAGTCGGAAGAATGCTAGTTGCCTAATGTGATGCCTGAGTAAGGGTGACTGGTATTCTATTCTCCTACGATCGTTCATGTACATGTCTAATATCAGAAGTAATTGATGTTGTGTTGTGGTGAAGGCTGACAGAATGGCAACTAGTTCTCGTGGGTCCATAATATAAGAAAGTATTTAATTTCGCTCCTGAAAGACAGACGACTGATATATTATTTACATCGATCGAAACGATCCACTAAATCAGTTCATATCTTGGTAGCATTCAACCCACGATGTGTAAATCACTGGGTTACGTCCAATAAAGACGACATAGAACTTTGATTTCCAAACAACCCCCAATATGGGAGTGTTGGTGTTGGTTTAAAGAGTCTAAGGTTAGGTTTTGAAATTGATGTGGTTGATTTATGAGTATAAGGTTTGGTTTTGAAATTGATGTGGTTGATTTATGAGTATAATGTTTGGTTTTAAAATTTAGTTGGTTGGTTTATGGTTTTAAAATTGGTCACTCTCCTATGATACCAATTGTATTATAACAATATTTTATGTATAATTGGTCACTCTCCTATGATATCAATTGTATTAGAACAATCTTTTATGTAAAAAACATAGATTATTTTGTTAAACATAACTTTTTTTTCCTGTTAAAAACAAAATTTTCCTTTCCTTATTGTCACTTAATTTAGAAAAAAATAATTGCATCAATTAACCCTTTTTTTTTTGCTCTAAGACATGACTTTGAAAATATGCAAATATTGGAGTATTAACCATATTTTTGGTTTCAATAAATTAACTTTGTTTCCCGTTTAACATATTCATTTTAGTAATGCATTTTAGCTTGTTGGAGTGAAAAATCATGGTCAATTTTATAAAAACCATTTATTCAAAGAACATATAAAATAATATTTGAAGAAAGCTTTTTTTTTTTTTTTTTTTCATTTTTCATTCGAATCCCATTACATTATAATCAAGTTCTCACCTTTAAAATAACATGAAGTCTATTATAACAACGAAACGCATACATAATCAAATTACATTCACATTTAAAATATATAATTTTTTTCAAATAATACAAGCAGTACATTAGCAATGTTTTTTTTTTCCATATAAAACACATTATTAGAGCAATACTAACAAATCAATCAAGTGAATATACAAATAAGCAAATATTCCATATAAAGAAATACATACACGAATAGTATTTTTCTTATATACAAACCTAATATACATACACAAATGATATTTTTGTACTAAACAAACTGAATGTACAAAAAGAAAATGTCCGTGCTTTAAAATAAACGAACCTCGAATTAAGGTGGACCAATGAACTAGTTATGACCCTGTTAAGACATACAAAAGAAAATTAGTACTTAACTTTACTATAATAAAACTTATAGAAGAAGATGACGTGTTACCTTAGAAGACGTAAGGAGCGATCAACAGTGAGGAGAACGTGATGGATTTGGAAGGACTTCAACCCTATAATTGAAAGAGATGATGCATTAGTAAGAAAGTAAAGTAGAATGGAATGGGGAAAGATATGAATGAAGATTAAGAAGAAAATTTGAAGGAAATATATGAGTACAAGAGAGTGGCACTCACAAATTGCCTTTGAGAGAAGTAGTTTGGAGATGGTTGTCCTCAAGATTTTGAATAAAATGAGAACATATTTAAAGAGGAGATGGGGGGGTGGTAGTTGACAAAAACAAATTGGTGCACTTATTATCATAAGTGCACCTAACCACAATATTAAATAAGAATAGAGAATAAAAAATAAAAAAATATTGTAAGTACACAATTTATCAATAGAAAGCCATTATGAAAAACAAGTGAGAAAAGACATTGACATGACTCCTTTAATACAAACCAACCACCTTCCAACCCAAATACAAAAGTTATAACAAATTAAGTTATGGTTAGATTTAAGAGCACAGAAAACAAGTATTGACAAAAAAAAATCATAGACAAACCGGCCTCAGGAATATGAAATTCATTCATGAGTGGTATTTCACTTTCTCAAAGTAGCATGAATATAAACAAAATACAAAACTAAACTAAAATTGTAGAACAGAACAGAAACTCACATTCGCATACAACATATGGCGAGATTTATGAGCAAACAAAATGAGAATTGAAAAACAAAATGCATAGACAAACCGGCCTCAGAAATATGAAATTCATTCATGAGGAATATTTCAATTTCTCATATTAACAAGAAAATGAACAAAAAACAAATTCAATGAGAGTAACAAAAAGAAAACAGGCTGCATCAATGAAAGTAACCTAAAAACAGACCATTCAATGAAAGTAACAGGAAAAAAAATTGAGAAACAGAGGGCTGCATCAATGCATTCATATATTATTCCAGCATGTTGAATACAATAATTTGATAAAAAACAGGCAGAAAAATCGGTGATGACAGGCAATAAAGTAACAGGAAAAAAAATTTAGAAACAGAGGGCTGGATCAATGCATTCATATATTATTCCAGCATTTTGAATACAATAATTTGCTAAAAAAACAGGCAGAAAAATCGGTGATGACAGGCAATAAAGTAACAGGAAAAAAAATTGAGAAACAGAGGGATGGATCAATGCATTCATAAATTATTCCAGCATGTTGAATACAATAATTTGCTAAAAAACAGGCAGTAAAATCGGTGATGACAGGAAAATCAGAGATAAACAATGAAGATCATATGAAAATGAAGATCCAATACTAGTCAGCAACAAGGGTAAATCAGAGAGAATCAAAACGAAAATAAAAAAATTTCAGTAACATGGACTCATCATCGGCCGGTCTAAAAGGGAAAAGAAAACATACCTTCGAAGTTGGTCCCCCTACCAAGCTCCTCAAATCGATTCATGCATCCCCTACCTAGCATTCTCCAAACAACCACCATCGAATAAAACATGCAGCTTCACCGAAACAGGGGATCGATAAGAAGTGGCAAGGGATGGATCGATTTTTTGGAAGCGGCAAGAGGAGAAAGTCGAAAAAGCTTTCAGATCTGATAAAAAAGACAGATATGAAAACATAAATCGATCGGATCTACAAATCGATGAAAGGAAATATGAAAAATTGAAAACCTAAATCGAATGGATGGGTTTATAGATCTCGTAAAAAAAAATACAGATCTGAATTGAAAACCTAAAAAACAGTACACGGACGAAGACGAAGAGGGGCGAACGCGAAGCGATGAGACAGTGGAAGATGAGGGAGAGGTCGAATGAAGAAGATGAAGCCATGAACATATGCGAGAGAAGACGAAGCGGTAAGGGAAAAGATACGAGTGAAGACGAAGACGCAACGAGGAAGGTGAAGCCAGACATCGGGAAAGATGGAGAGGCGGAATGAGATTTCGGGAAAGAGAGAGGTGGAAGGAAATTTCGAAAACCGGGGGTTACAATTAATGGGTACTGTACATAAACGAGAATTATAAAAAACGAAGTGGCCTGTTATAATAACATGAGGCCCAAACAAAGAGTGGACTATAATAACATACTCAAACCCATGATTATTGGACCCCCAAACAGCCCCTTGGTACTCAACTCAGTGGCACATCGCCCCCTTAGATTTAAACCCAAATCGTTGGCGCATTTTCGTGTTATAAATAATCAGCTCTAACAATTCCGGCTTCACAAATCACACTCCTCAATTCTGAACTTCCCGGCTCTGTAACAAAACCGCCAAAGATCTGCCGCAATCCCACTTCTCTTGAGCGTCAAATTCCTGCCGACGAAAGTCCCCAACCAAATCCCTCCTCCGCCGCCATGGCTAATGGAACTGCGAGGCGACTTCTTCACAACTTCTGTAAGTGAAATTTCATTTTCGTTCTTTGTTGAATTGTTACTGTCTCATGAATGTTTGAATGCTTGTATTTGTTTCTTGATTGTGGAATTAGTGCGAGTTTAATGCCTGTTTGATGTTGTTTGTTATATTGCGTCGTTGGCGGATTCTTTATATGATTCTTGGAGAGTCTTGATACTCTTTGAAAATGTGATGATGAACTGTGCATTCTTTCTGTTACGCAATCTATTTGCTGCATTGGGAAGAAAAATTGATGTTAGTTTTTGTTACATTGTTTTGTTCAATCTCTTAGTAAGTTAGGATTGATAATTTGTTGATATTGTTTGTGGAAGGCAATGTCTAGAGATTTACTTAATCTAATTCATGATCTTATTTGACGCTGAATTCCATTGGATTCTTTATTTTTTAAGTTTTTCCAAACAAGGAAAATGGAATTAGAAATGAATTGAATTATAAATCTCCAATTAATTTAATTCAGTCTTAAATGGATTTGAATGTGAATGAACCTTCTGCGATTTTTGTATCTTGAGTAGGCTTGTTCCATGCATAACGATTAATTAACACGGAAAGATTAGTATTAAACTGATTTTGTCAATACTATTCAACTAGCTAATCGGGGGGAGGGGGAGCGGGTGTGGGGGGGGGGGGGGGGGGATGGAAATGAACTCTTCCCTCTTCTAATTATGATCTAGTATGGAAAATCAGGGGTTTTAGTTCATATAATTTACATTGATGAATGATTCTGGTCACACTTCTATCTTTGATTATAGATTTTAAAGTGGCTTTCTTGGGTATCAATTTAAGGTTTCATTGCTACAATGCAGATGCTTTATACTTCATCGATTGTCTTTTCTTCAACCGTGCAGATTATGCCAGAAGTTCTCTCAGGAAACAGGAGTGGCAGGCAAGCTCTGTAACTGTGAATAGTGTTCTTATGCATTTTCAGAGGTCAAAAGCAGATAAGGTGGAAAAAGGCGTGCATAAAGAAGCTGATGTTCTACCTGAAGTTTCTGTAAGGTCGGAAATGGAGAAGAATAGCAAAAAATGTTCTAAACCTACTAAGTACTTTTCTGATGCTGAAGATATAAGTGATAGTCACCGGAGGTTAGAGCTTGCATGGCTGACAAAAGCTCTCGAATCAGCTTCGCAATTGTATAGGTGGGCACTGTCATCAGGTCTGTTTATGTTAGTAGACTTCTCATCTCTCTTGTAGGCAATCATTATTTCTTTCATTTGATTATTACTTGCGTCCAAGAAAAGATGTACAGATTAAATATGTTATTGGTTAACAAACAAAATTTACTGTCTTATAATTTTCTGTTGATATACTTCTGTTTGCTTAGGAAAGATGGTGGCCAATATACTATCTGCATTTTATTTTTGCTTTTCTCATGTTCTTGTTAAAGTTCCAGGCTGTGTCTAAGTTATAGTCTTGGAGGCTAATAAAGTTTTTGTGGCTTACAGGGGATGAAATTCAAAATCAAATTCCACCTAGAAGTCGTTCTGTTTCAGAAATCATTGCAAGTATCCAGCGGAGTAAGATGGGAATCCAGGAGTGGAGCTTGAGTGATCTTACAATTGGATTATACCTTATATATCTCCGTCAGGCTTCAACAAATCCATTGGCGGACATTAAGGGTGTCCAGATCTCTTCAGATGCAATTGTAATCCATTCGCATCTTTTTTTCTTATAAAAAATATATGGACTCATTGAAATTATGTTTTTGTTTCCTTTTTATTTTCTATTTAAGAGTTTTCAAACCCTTATAAACTTGAATTGAAGATCTTATAGGTAATGGTTTTATGAATCAGGTTGAAGACCTCATCTACTACCTTGAACTAGCTGAAGGTTGTTATAAGGATTCTGCAGCTATGCTTGCAAGAAGCACCATGCTTCGAGAGTGCAACATATTGAAATTTGTTAATGATTCCAGTGTTATGAGGCCTGGTTATTATATAGGGGTTGATACTAGAAAGAAACTTGTAATCTTTGGAATTCGAGGAACTCACTCACTATATGATCTCATCACTGATATTACTACATCAAGCGATGGAGAAGTGACATTTGAAGGATATTCTACGCACTTTGGCACTTCTGAATCTGCTCGCTGGTTTCTTGATCATGAGATTGGAATGATGAGAAGATGCTTAGAGAAATATCAGGTGGTATTTATGTTTACTAAAGTTCTTTTAGCTTATTCTTTACATTCTTCCATCACCTTGCTAGCATTGTCGTGGCTGTCTAATTCATTAACAGGGTTTTAGGTTAAGGCTGGTGGGTCATTCTCTTGGTGGAGCTATAGCTTCATTACTAGCTGTAATGCTTCGTAAAAAGTCAAATAAGGAGCTTGGATTTAGCCCTGATATTGTATCTGCCATTGGATATGCAACACCACCTTGCGTTTCAAGGAAACTTGCTGAGAGTTGTGCTGACTATGTTACCACTGTAGTGATGCAGGTTTGCCACATGCAGTCCTCATATCATATGTATTCTAGAAAAAGCTACCATTTTTAAGAAAAAAATTCCTGGAGTTTTATTTTGGTAGTTCTTATTTCATTCTGTTGATTCACTTAAAGTCTCTGACTTTACCTTGGGCAGGATGATGTTATCCCTAGACTAAGTCTAGCTTCGCTAACAAGGCTAAGGATTGAAATTCTACAAACTGATTGGTAAGTTATTATGCCCTATGTGAAAGGCTAAAGCTAATTTTCTATGGATGTACTGAAAATAAATATGGTTGTTGAAGGTGTAAGGAGACATATGGAAAGCATTTTTAATGATTATAAGATGATAAGCCGGGATTAAAAACTGTCCCTGAAAATCTATGGAGTCAAAGGCTCTAAGTTAAGGGATCACCTAATCCTCGACAACCATTTTTATCTTTTATAATTTGATAACCACAATTTATATACTGCATCTGAATGCAGTCGGTTACAGTCTTGTCATAATATCTATTATCTAAAGCACATTACTAAGTAGTTTATATTAAGTAATACAGCTGATAAATCTAGTTAGGAATTGGTCTGAGAAATGTGATTTCAATTTCCTTAGCGTAAGGTAATCTTATGGAATTTTGTATTAATTGGATAGAATTTCCTTAGATTCGAAAGATATTGAGATGCACTTAGGAAAGTTTGTGAGTCCCTTAAGTTTCCCCCCTTAGTTATTTCTATTAAAGTACAAACTAAATAGATATAGCCATGAAAGTTTAGGAACCAAACTTATAATTTAACTATAATATAAATATGTTGAGTAATATCTACCTTTTGTAGCTGTATAAACTTGTGATGTCAAAGTTTGCAATTCAATTGCGGAACTTCTGTTTATGATTTAGAGATATAGTCAATGCTGCTTTTTGAAACTTATCCTCAACTTGCTTTGAGAATGACCAGATTTTGAAGATGTTACACGTAGCATAGATCAGGTATCAATCTAATTTTTGCACGAGCTATTTTGAGGAATGAAAAAGAAAAGATTGAGGAATTTCATTAGAGAGAGGAAATGAACATATGCTGATTTCTTGTTATTGAACAAGCTAGAGGGGAAGGTAATCTCAAATTTCATGTTCCATTTGATTCAGGACGAGTGTGATTGAAAAGCAAGATTGGAAAAATATCTATGGTTTGTTGACAAATGCAAAGCAGGTGGTTACATCAGTACAAGATGTTGCTCGAAAACTTGCGGATTATGCAAAGTTTACTAGCAAGAAAAGATCCTCTGGTAAGCTAATCTATGTTCTCTAGTTTGTTTTTTGTTTCATCTTCATTCCAAATCAACCAAATATTGCTCTGTTTTAATTTTCCGGTCCCTGCCAATCCTAACGTTCTCAGGTTTACTTTATGTTTTCCTTGGGCGTTGGGCATAAATTAGTTGAATATTATTTTGTTTTAATGACTTTCAGTTAGTTTTGGTCCTAGATTGGCCAAGATTAACCGAGCAGTCATGTGATGGAACTTTGTATTCATAATATTTTCTCTTTCATGACCAAATCTGCATCAAATTGATCAACTAACTTCTAGACTCTAAACAAGACTGTTCTTTTACCATACATTTTTATTTTCTTGTTTGCTATGTTTTTTTTTCTCAACCATAAATTTACGTGCAAATGTAAAATGTTCCTTGGTCAGTATTTATCTATTTCATGTCAATTTTACCGTTTTCGACTAAATAGTTCCTAATCTTTGAGGTTATTCTCAATTTTGTCCTTGATCTTGTAAAGATGAACCTTGCTTCTAAAGAAAGAACCAAGCTCAAATCAAGAACTCTCCCTTTCGGTAGCTCTAATACCGTTTTTGGCTAAAATTCAAATCCTTTTAGGTCTCTTCCCTTAACTAGTCACTTTCTTCCCTTTTTAACAGATGATAGCAATGGAAAAGAGTCTCATGTGGCTTCTGGACCTCCTCCTTCACACCCTACCGCTGTGGTGCAGAGTGCCGACACTGCTCAAAATGAAGCCGCAAGATGTAAAATTCCCGAGGAGCTATTCGTACCAGGGACAGTTTATTATCTGAAGAAGCATATGGATAGTACCCCAGAATATTTCACTCTGTGGAAGCGGCATCCTGATGAACATTTCCAGCAAATTGTCCTATCAAGCAACCTCATTTCGGACCATAAATGTGAAAACCACTACTATGCTTTGAGGGATGTACTTAAAGGCCTGCCATCATGCAACGATGAAGGTATTTTCTCATAAAATTCTATACCACTTGTAATTATAGCCTAAAAATTAGTCAAGTTTAGCTCTATGATTGGGCTAATTACACATATATATAGATCATAACAAGTGTTCAATACAGTAAAAGTAACAAATCAAAATAGTAATACAAAGAGAATACTCAAGATCGACGACGGGAGGATGTTATCTTCTTGAAGTATTGCGGCTTTTTTTCCCCTCTTTGAAATTCTTTTGTAGTTACTCCTTTGTTTTGTTGGCCATTTGGAGAAACTTTTTGTTAACTCCATTGGTCGGTGTACATCCTAGTTTCTCCTTGTACTTTTCACTCCCTTAATGCAAAGTTTAGTTTCTGATGATGACGAAAAAAAAAAAAAAAAAACAACTATGATTGTCATGTTCTTTTTTGTGCTCTTTTGATTGTATTGATTTTTTGTTTTTTGAGTTCAACAATATATATGGTGGAAGAATCTCTGACCTCTTGATCAAGGGTATATGTCTAAACCAATTAAGCTATGCTTAGGTTGGCTCGGTTATATTGATTTGATTATAATCAAGTCTCAAATGTGTTACTTAAATACATTATTGAATGCAGTAATCAAAGGTTTTCATTCCAAATTCTTCTACCTTTGAAATTTGTCCTTTAATGGAGACAGTTTAATGTGTTTCTGAAATAACGTTGGAAATGTTGAAATTTGGCGTTCATTTTTGAGAACCTGTCAAGGAAGGAATGATTGTCAATCAAGTGAGGTGGTTATTGGGAAAAAAAAAACCGTGAAGATTGTTTTGGTTTTGGTTTTTATTTATTTATTTTTGTTTGAGATATCAAAAATATATAGTTAGCTATAATTCTTTATATGGGCTTAAGAGTTTTAAGTGTCTCAAGACTTGGAAGATGAAGTTGTAATCAAAACAGATCCTTATCCTCTCAAAGTTAAACAACTATACACTAATGTAGGGCCGCCTGTTTGGAATGACTTTTTAAGTGTTTAAAAAAATATTTTTAAACACTTAAAAAGTCATTCTAAATAAGTCCATGTTTTCTTGACAAACATTTTCATGCTTATATGATTGGGAGTTAGGAATGGTCGGATACGTACACTCTTGTTATATAAAAAAAAAACTTTCGACTCTTGTGATTTTATTGAAGTAACGGTTTTTTAGTTTTTTTTTGAAAAGGAAGTTTATTAATAAAAGCCACAAGGGCTAGATAGAGGGAAAATCCCTTACAGCAATAGTCAGAAGCCAAGAAGGAAAGTTTACATGCCAAATAGTTGGAGAATCAAGAGAAAGAGCAAAGGCATGTAAAGGGCTTTGGAATAAGCCTGATTTAAAAGACTTTGCAACAAGAAGATTGCCATTTGAATCACGAATAACGCATCCTAATCCTGCTGATTTTGAGGACTAAGAACCATCAGTGTTAAGTTTAAACCAGCCAACTGAAGGAGGAATCCACAATTCAAGAGTTGTAAATTTAAAAGCTAAGATTAAATCGTTATGTGCTAAAGTTAAAGAACTAAATCATTGTGCTATGTGAAAATACAAAGATTTGATTATTTTTTATGACTGACATTTTGGGCATCTCGTATATAGAAAAAAGACTGACATTTGGATTTTGGAGATAACGCTCCTCCCTAGAGATAAAAAGAGAGAATCTATAAAAGGACCCCAATTGCCTGTACAAATCTGCAAAAATCTTTCTTATTCTCTTTGAAAATTCTGTTGTTCATTTAAATCAAATATTACTTAAGAGATAATTAATAATTATAATTGAGTAATTAATTAAAATAGAGTTAAATTGAGAATTGGGTCCCTAAGATTTGAACTTAGTTCTTATAGTTTTAAAGTTTCAATTTAGTCTTGATGGCTCAAGCTTAGTTTCAATTTGGTCCCTATAATTTAGGTAAATCTCACAAATTATCCTTAAATTGTGTTTTACTTGCCTAATAAACCCACTCATTCTCTATTTCTTATTTGACACTAAACTTTAATATACACTAATGCAGTCAACTAAAGAGAAAAATTCAACTCATTGCCACGTAAATGCAGTCACCTAATACACACTAATGCAATCAATTGTTTACAATATTTTAACTTTATAACCTTATGTATTAGTTAAATAGAGAAAGTTAAGTTCAATAGTAATTTTGATGATAAGTACTACATAAATTTAGTTAGCATAGCAAATTATGAATAATTAAATAAACAATTGATAACATTTTCTTTACGGTTAATTTTATGTTGGATATGTTTGTATAAAAGAATTCATTTATATTTGTTTACACTTTGGTAAATAGTCCAAAAATATTTTCATGAACAATCAAATATTTATTCTATAAAAGAATTATTGGAAGAAATTTGAGTGGACAAATGTATCAAAAATATTTTATTTATTATCAAAATAATACTCTCTAATTTCAAAATAAAAGTTACATTTTAAATATAATTTAATATATAGTTTTTATTACTTTAATTAAATAATTAATATATAAATTATCAATTATTTATTACAAATTTCAAATTTACCAACCAAATGAACTCTTAATAAACTCATGTTTAACAAATAAGAATTTAAATACAAACTCAACAAACTCAAACTTAACACAATTCAAACACGGTTTAACAAATCCAGCCTTAACAAACCATCTAAGCTTAACAAACCCAACCTAATAAATCCAGATTTAACAAACTTCAACTCCTTATCTTTTTTATTATTAAAAAAAACTATTTAAACTATGACTTCCGGGCATTCTTT
This sequence comes from Trichosanthes truncata, assembly GCA_033996785.1. Taxonomy (NCBI): domain Eukaryota; kingdom Viridiplantae; phylum Streptophyta; class Magnoliopsida; order Cucurbitales; family Cucurbitaceae; genus Trichosanthes; species Trichosanthes truncata. Next base: position 44,943,247 of record MU867259.1, on the reverse strand, counting down.
TTTTAAAAAAATTGTAGATATCAGCTTAAACAATTATATATATATATATAGTATTTGATTTTTAAGCATATCCTTTTGTTATAAACTCTGTTTTATTTATATTTTTAAGGCTAAATTATAAAAAATACCCCTGAACTTTGTACTTTGTTTCAAAAATACCCTAGAACTTTCAAAAGTTTCAAAAATACCCTTGAACTTTCAAAAAAAGTTCAAAAATACCCTTACCGTTAGTTTTGGATGGAAACCGTTAGTACTTTGTTTCAAAAATACCCCTGAACTTTGTACTTTGTTTCAAAAATACCCCTAAACTTTCAAAAGTTTCATTAATACCCTTAAACTTTAAAAAAAAGTTCAAAAATACCTTTACCTTTAATATATGGATAGAAATCGTAAGTACTTTATTTTAAAAATACCTTTGAACTTTCACATTAATACCCTTAACCTTAAAAAAAGTTAAAAAAAAGTTCTTACCATTAGTATATGGACGAAAACTGTTTATCTACACCTAATTACCTCTCTCTTCTAATTTTTCTTTTTCCTGATTTGCTTTAATCTATGACTTAGTACTTATCTATTTTTCCTCTTTTTTTCCCTTTCTTTTTCAATACCCTCTTCTCTTTTCTTCCATTTTTCTCTAAAACTTCTCTCATTTCTCCTATATTCTTAAATATTATAACTTTAAATTAACATGAAGAGCTATCTCTCATTTCCAAGCATGCTCAAACATAAATATAAGAAATTTCAACACCCAAACAATCAATGTCTTTGAAGTTATTTTGAGTTGGAAAGAACTAATTTGAAAACAACTTATATAAATACCCTCATTTGTTTTTTCATATAAATACTCTCATTTCTTCTCCATTTGTCTAATTTTCAATCATGAGGAACATTCTTAACTGACAACAACAAATAGACTAATTTGAATTGTAAAAAGAATTAATAAAATCTTCATCCGCTACAAATTTAGTAATGCATATGTTTTATTTCTTTTCCCTCCCACTAGGTGTCTTCAAAATTATGACCCAAATTCTCAACATGTGTCTCTCTTTGTGTATTAAACCAAAACATACTAACACAAATTACTAACATACAATTTTGTTAAAGCATTTAAGTCCTAAGTTTGCTTTGGTGGTTCCATTATTCTCCTTCTTCTTGCTATAGTCTATATATCTTGATTGAAGGGAGTAGTTTTAAAGATTGGAAAATGGAAAAAGAGAGTAAAAATGGAATTGAAAAAGAAAGGGAAAAACAAGAGGAAAAATAGAAAAGTGTTAGGTCATAGATTGAAGCAAATCAAGAGAGAGAAGAAATTGAAGAGGGAGGGAATGAGGTGCAGATAAATGTTTTTCGTCCATATACTAACGGTAATGGTATTTTTTAACTTTTTTTAAGGTTAAGGGTATTAATACAATTTTTGAAAATTCAGGAGTATTTTAAAATGAGGTACTAACAATTTTTGTTAATATACTAGGTATTTTTGACATTTTAAAAAAGTTTTTAAGGGTATTTTTGAACTTTTTTTAAAATTTTAAGGGTATTAATGAACCTTTTGAAAGTTTAGGGGTATTTTTGAAACAAAGTACAAAGTTTAGGGGTATTTTTGAAACAAAGTACTAACGGTTTCCATCCAAAACTAACGGTAAGGGTATTTTTGAACTTTTTTTGAAAGTTCAAGGGTATTTTTGAAACTTTTGAAAGTTTAGGGGTATTTTTGAAACAAGGTACAAAGTTCAGGGGTATTTTTTATAATTTAGCCTATTTTTAACAGAATAACCATGATAAATTTTTAAAGCTCATTTATGGTATATATGATTTATATACACATTTTGTTTTTAAAAAATATAAAGTAGGAAATATCCTTTTGTTATAACTCTGTTCTATTTATATTTTTGACAGAATAACCATGATAATTTTTTAAAGCTCATTTATGGTATATATGATTTATACATTTTGTTTTTTAAAAATATAAAGTAGGAATAGTAGGGAAAAAGCATGTATAAATCACATTGCATGTTATTTTACATGCTCCTATGCTCCTCTAAGTCATCCTCCATGCTTTTTAATCCATAACATTAAATATATTTGGTGTGATGAATTATTAAAAAAAATAGTTTGGACTACATATGGGACAAAAATAATATTTGGTTCCACGTTGGTGGTACACAATCAAATTACCGTTGTAGAAAGTTTTAAAAACGACATGCAGTTTAAAGTCATTTGTTACTTTTTTATTAAAAAAATAAAAGTAATTTGTTATGGGATAATTGGTGTCGTTGCCAAATTTTGGATAAGAGAATCTCACCTGACCTTCACGTGACAGAAACGGTAAATTTATAATTTGGAGGAGAAGAACGCAGCCTGCAAGACAAGAAAAACTTACACATTGGTGTGGTGTAAGCCACACAAGCTCCGATGCTTAAGTTAGAAGATAATTGAGAGAGAATTAAGCTTTTGGGATTATTTTGGTGGCTAGAATGACGTTGAATAGACCTCCTCTCTCTTCTCTGAAAGAGAAGAGTTTAAATACCTCATCTCTAAGGTTTTTCGTGGCTTTCCTCACGGAATTGGAGTTGAAAGGATCGGTTCGGACTTGATCGAGGGTACACAAGCCAAGGGAGACGATCCAAAAGTGGGCCTTGTCATGTCCGAGGCCAAGGCCGACCATACCCACGCTCATTTCTCCTTCCCCTTACTCTCTGGTCTGGTTCCCGCTTGGTTTTGGTCCATATTGGTCCATATTGGGCTTATTTGCTTCGTTTAGCCTTTAATTGTAGTTATTTTCTTAGTCTGTTCTGGTGGTCTAATTTTACCCATAATAGTTAGAATTAATTTAATAATTAATTTGTAATAGGATAACAATGTAAATAACAATTATATTTAGGCTATATAATGACTAATATGAATATATTAAGTAGTCTTAAATTATGCTCCAATACACTTTTTTTTTAAGAAGTGCATGGTATGTTGGATAGATATTATTTCGATGGTCATCTGAGGACTATGAATAAACTGTATATATTTAGGATTATAGTTGCCAAAATATAATGAAAATCTTTAGGAGTCGTTTAGTTTGCAGGTTTGGGAGGTTTGTTAAGTCTGAGTTTATTAACACTACAAGAATTATGATTTTTCCGACCCTAAAAATGGTCTAGAAAAGTAGACAAACCATCGAAAAAGGTTTTCTCGACGCCAAATCTCCCGTCGGCTAAACTTTTTTCGACGCTTACGGAGGTTTGGTAGGCCTTTCTTCGACGCTTACGGAGGTTTGGTAGGCCTTTCTGGCAACCATCATGGTCGACCTTTCTGGAAAAGGCCGACCAAACCTTCGTAAGTGTCGGCAAAGGCTGGTAGGGCATTTTCTACATTTCAATAATTTTTATTAGAATTTGATTTTAATTTAAAATTTATTTAACCTAAAATCAATTGTACACCAAAATAAATGAAATAAAACATTGTATTCAAATAAATTTACACTTTGTTCTTAAATTCATACAAGATAGATTAATAACAACACAAATAAACCTAGAAATATTAATAACAACACAAATAAACCTAAACCCAAACGATATCTTCATAAGTTCCCAACAGCTTCATGTATCCGCTTTCAATATCGACTCAACTTAGCTACCTAAGAAAAACAATAACAATAATGAAAATAAGATCAAAACTATAAACACATAAACATTAAATTTAAAAGTTATCATATTCACAAATAAACTAATCTAAACTATAAATACATAAATTTTAAATTTAAAAGCTATCATATTCACAAATAAACTCATCAAAATTGAACTAAGTAACCAAACATTTTTTTTACCAAATTAACTAAGCTTAGCCTAAACTTAAACTGAACTTATGAATAATCTATAAAAGCACCAACCCACCCCTTCACACTCAAAAAATTACTCACCTACCCCCTATCCTCTTATCAAACTCTAAGCACCAACTTACACTTAAACCCTAAACAAACATATTACTAAGTATCAATATTACAACACAATTAGCAAAAAGTTCAAAATCAACTACAAACATATTAATAAGAATCATGAAGTCGCACCAACTAGTTCATTTCGCACTCTAGGATATCTAGCTAGTTGAACAATCATGAACATAAACTCAAAGAAACTCACACAAAACAATAAACTCAAAGATTTGGCTATTATAACTGCAGGATAATCATACACAACTTGTTTCGCTACGTATAAGTATGTTTTAGTCTCACCCTCCTAAACTCAATTCAATCTCGAAGCATACTAACCTCTGTCCCCCTCCCCCCAATTTACCTAAAACTTAACTTAGATTTGTCAAAGGAGTTACGAAACATATATGAGTTTTGCCGAAAAGGATCATCAAACATTCATAGCATCAAACATCTCGAAGCATACTAACTCCCCCCCTCCCAATACTCAAATCATTGGCTACCTTTGTTGTAGGATAGCCATATACAAAACAAATGTAAAGAGATCATACTTATTCAGATGCTTTTGCTTGTGAATTGACCAATTGCATAAGCCTTGTTCGAAGACTAGCCAACTCCGTAGAATGTCGAGTCTCGACTTCTTCCAATCTATATCTAGTTTGCGTTTTATTTGACTTAACTCGTTCTAACTCTTCTCTCGTAGAATCAATCACAACTTTAGCACGAGTTAACTCTTCTTTTGTCTGATTCAACTCGTCCCTTTGATTTGCATTTTCTGTTCGTAGTTGAGCCAATTCTGTGCACAGCGCATGCTCTTGTTCTGTTTCTTTAGTGGATGATGAGCCGCTACACTTCCTCTGTTTTAGCTTCGGTCCCCAACCTATGTCTTTTACGTGGCTCGATCGACGACCCAAAATAGTTTCCACAATCTCATTTTGGGCAAATGGTTGAGACCCTTCTAGAGTTGATGCCTCTTGCAATTCTAACATTTGGCTATGGGAAAAAAATTAGAATAAATATTATTTGAGTAATAAGTTTATAAACCAACTTTAGGATTATCTAAGAAACTTACATGAGCAACATTGGTTGCCAGATTCACCCACCCCTTTCCTTCTTTGTATCTCGTTTTTTCAAATAACTCAATCGGTCCTAGTTCAACACCTTCTTTTATTTTCTACAATTAAAAGCTTTTCATATATTAGTAATATTGGAAAACTAGAAAATGATAGAAGAAACATTTTTTTCAACCTTACCTTTGTTTCTCGTATATGCACGAACGTCTTAGTCCCAACATGATGGTTGAATGGTAGCTTCTGTAACGCCCGATTAGTTCAAGGGCGTTATTTTCGAAATTTGGAATTTAATTTGAGAATTTAATTATTTTTTTTGAGTTGGGCTAATTTGAAGATTAAGATGGTTAGAAGGGCAAAAATGGAAAGAAAGAATTGGTCAAAGGGCATTTTAGTAATTTTCTTAAATTTTTCCCTCATCCTTATCTCTTCTCCATCTCCTTCTTCTTCTTCCTATCTCCTTTCTCCCTCTCTCCCGAAAACCTCTATCTCTCTCACCGAAAATCTCTTTTCCTCAATGGTCTCTCTCCCTCTCGTCGGTCTCTCTCTCTCTTTGGTCTCTCCTTCCCGTCGAGCCCAGCCACGCCCACGGCCGTGCAGCCCATCGCCGTTCGATTCACGCCCAGAACCACTGTCCGCCGCGCCTCTAGCTACTGTCCGCTCGCCGCCACACGCTAGTAGCCGTCGATCGCCGTTTGTCTCCCTCTCTTCCTCGGATCTGTATAGACAGCAAAGAGGAGGATGCTTTGGAGCTAATTTCCGGCTAACTTGGTGTCGAATAGCGTCATTGGGTTTCGACTCGAAGTGGGTAAGTATACGAATATGGATTCAAAGCGATTTTTTTGGATTGGTAAAGATGTTTTGATAGTTCTAGTAATTTTGAAGCTAACCCATAAAGATTTGGATTTAATTTTAGATTACCCATAGCATTTGGGTCTTGGATTTGCAAAATCGAGCTAATTCGGAGTCAAAATAGCAAGCTTTCGATTCGTAGTGGGTAAGTATTCCGATGTTGATTTCAAGTTAATGGTTGGTCATGTTTATATGTTTAAGAATTAACTTGATGATTGTTGTGATGAGCCTTGGAATGCATGTATGACCTTGAATATAGTTCCTCTATAAGCATGACTGTAAGAGGAAGTTGACCTAAACTGAATAGATGAATGCGGTCCAAGTCTGAGTTCAGTATGCTTGAAATGCTCGGCTGGTTGAACACGTACAGAAAACTCGATTGTTAGGTTGGACGGCTAACAATCTAGGGCACCTTAAGGGCATATCAAATTCAGGATCTTTGCCTATGAAGTTGTGTTTAAAGTAGTTCGGACGACGAGTTGTTTTTAATAGGTTCAAGATGGGTCTGAAAGTGAGTGGAAGGATAAGGGTCGCCATGACTTCTGGTATGTTTAAGAGATGGGATTCTAGAGTAAATAATTGGAGGGTAATATGTTGCTGGCACATGTATGGGCTTTAGTTATGCAAAGTTCTGATTTAGGAATGTGGTATCGGGACAAAAGTCCATACTTGAGATTCGTGTTTGTGATCCATGGTGCTAGGTCACAACGATGCGATTGTGGTTGTTTATGGAAGGTGGGCCTGGGTCATATGCTACGAATAGCTTCTTAAAAGAACGAGGAGTGGAGCGTTTTAGCGCTGGCTTGGAAAGTAAGTACCATTTCGATTTGGTTCCTTAGAATTTGTGTCTCGCCTATATATATATATGAGGCGTAAGACGTTGTAAATGTTGGAGAGGCTTGAGGTTTACTTTCTCTCTTTGTTTATGTGATTTAGGGGGTGGTTTCCCCATTGTTTGAGTTTGCAAACTTCGGGCCAATTGGTGATTGTAATTCGGACTTGATGGATGAATTTTGGTATGGTAAATGACCCGAAAGGTTCCAGAAGAGTTGTGAAGATACAAGGCCGTTAGATTTGTGGTACCTACCCTGTTTTGGTTGTATTGTGCAAGCATGTAGGCCTAGAATGTTATGTGATGTGTTGAGCATAGGGGATGCGTTTTCCTATTGCCTGTGAGCTAGCTTAGGGGTGATTTCCCACTGCGTTGAGCATAGGGGATGCGTTTCACTATTGCCTGTATGCTAGCTGAGGGGATTTGTTTCCTGGTTGCCTGTGTGGCTATTGTGATGTGTTGAGCATAGGGGATGTGTTTCCCTATTGCCTGTGAGCTAGCTTAGGGGTGATTCCCCACTGTGTTGAGCATAGGGGATGCGTTTCCTTATAGCCTGTATGCTAGCTGAGGGGATTTGTTCCCTGGTTGCCTGTGTGACTATTGTGATATGTTGAGCATAGGGGATGCGTTTCCCTATTGCCTGTGAGCTAGCTTAGGGGTGATTCCCCACCGTGTTGAGCATAGGGGATGCGTTTCCCTATTGCCTGTATGCTAGCTGAGGGGATTTGTTCCCTGGTTGCCTGTGTGACTATTGTGATGAGTGTGAGGGGTGTATATCTTCACAAGTTTGGTTCTAGGTTATAGGACTCGCAAATACGACACGAAGTTAGGGTTAAAAGTGGTGAAGGTTGAGGAAGGATATTTGAGTTTTAGTCACTAGGATAAGTATCGAAATTTGAGCATGAAAGTGAGTAAGGGCAGTTCCTTTCTTAGTATGATCTCTTTATTCTGTGGTTTCTTGAGTAGGCTGCTTACTGAGTATATTTATACTCACGCGTGCTACTTTGTTTGTCATTGCAGATTGTGCACATCCTCGAGGCGGGTGACGAAGACAATGACTTGACGAGACTATGGAGACACCACCAAATTTCTTTTCCCTGTTTTAGTTTTTAGTTTTGTTTCTTTGTTCCCTGTTGTTTGTTGGTCTGTAAAGTTTAAATTTCTTTCGTTTCCGTGTATTTAGTTAGAAGTTCTTAGGTTCTTTTGTCTGTTGATTGAGCTCAGCATCATTTATCGTAGTTTGGTGGATGCTGAGTCTGTTATCTGAAACATAGAAGTGTTTATGCCTCTTTCTAGGTCGTTGTAAAATTTGGGTTTCTCCTAGTTACGTCGTCATGCTGCCAAAATTTAGGGCATGAACGAGGTAACTAGGTCGTGCTTCCGTATTAGAGTAGTTGTAGGAATTTGGGTCGTTACAGCTTCGATGGATTATTCTTATTTCTCTCCATATTTTGCTAACAAAAGAGAAAATTACTAATTGAATCTAGAACTCTACATTTGAGACAACATATTTATTAAAAAAATGTAACGTAACGTACCTTCCATGTAGTACTCTCCCACCTATTGCATAGAAAATGCCAATAATCTATATTAACCACCCGAGGATGTGGGTGTGAATGTGCTTCCTCAGGAGAATATTTTCTATAATGTCTCAACAACTCCCCCTATACTCTTTGAATGTAATTTGCATCTCACGATTAATAAACTCGTGGACAACGTATTTAGACAAATCGAACTCTAAATGATTATGCATAAAAAAATATAGTATTAATTTTAGGTAAAATTAAACATCATAAACACAAACTAAACAATAAACTTACCAATAGCTTGTTTTTAACGTGATTCTTTAGTTCATTTGACACTTCTTTCCAACTGGATAGACATACTGGAAATGATTCCCCACAATCGTGCCAATCTGGCCACTAAACTTTGAAGCAAAATCACACAAAGGCTTCATAAACTCCTCAGTTATCTATATTGGAATTCTCCCATGTAGGGTTAACATATTTGTCCAATTCTATTCCTCTCGAATATCCCCTTACTCTACGTGTAGAATTATTTGAAACATAACTAATTAAGCGTATAAGTAAATACAATATTATCTTCAAATGTTTATAAGAAGATTAACCTGAAGTCTCGCTGTAGAAGACACTGCTGTGGTGGTAGGTTCGACGATGCTAGGGTTGCTATCGAAAAAATGACCCATTGCCTCACTCTCCAGGATTCACCATATTGTCTCCCTGCAAGCACACATAAAACGTATGAGTGATACAAAAAAAAAAAAAGAGAGGATAAAAGCTTCCAAAATAAGTAATGAAACACATAGTTACACTAGTTGTTAATCGCAATCATGATATGAGTTAGAATTCTCGTCGGGAATGGAATCAATCTCTGGAGAAACTTCTATGTCCTCTTCTTCATTGTTTATGAAATCATCATCATTATTTGATGATACCTTTCTAACCAACCATCATACTCATGAATAAAATTAATCAACATTATTATAAAGTAACTAAAAATTCAAATAAGTCTAAAACTAAAAAAAAAAGAGAATTTCTAAAGGTAGAGAATGATCTAATATAGGTTAATTGAGTAAAAGAATACAAGCAACAAATGAATTCTTGCATATATCCCATTATCTAGTTTAGGAGAGAACCTTTTTCCTACAAGAAAAGAACATTTTTTTTCAAATTTTATTGTGTGGTTTTCTTTTAATGAAGCACACCCACAAGGCTTTGTGAAAAAAAAAAAACACCACCCACAAACAGTACACATACACAAAATTTCACCCACAAAACTTTCTCAATTCTTATTTGAACCTATACACATACACAAATCTTCAAAGTCCAACAAATTTACTATATATATATATATGTTGGGATTTATGCCCTAAAATCTCGTAATTAATAATATACTTAATAATTAATAATAATTTTGATTATTTTATTTGCAATATAATATTATCCATTATATGAAAAATCCAAGGTTATTAGTGTAATCTTGAACAGTATGTGGTTGACATACGGAAGAATCATGTTCAAGAAATAACCTAAAGGGTCATAGTATATGAATAAGGTTGGGTGCCTTATCCTAGCAACACTATTGATACGACCCACTTTGTAATAGTTACAAATGATTTGATCCAAATCGTTCATGTGGAGACATATGAGTGGGGGTATCTTATACAATGAGTTTGTATAAGATTGGACCACAAAATATTTAATCTCTCTTTATAAATCCGTTAATTGAGAAGATTAATATTTTATCAGGATGATCATATGCGACTCGATCTTAATCTTGAGTGAGTTATGAACTCCTACCTATGAGGGCTTGTCATTTGATTTGCATGGATGAGAGTGGCTTTTGTAGCCGATTCAATATGCCTACCATTTTGGAGACTTGACCAAATAGGGAGCTGAGAACATAATCTCATAAGATGAAATTCACCCATTCCCATATAGGGTAAGTAGATGAATAGTTCCCTTAAGTGCTGATTTCGGGACTTGAATAATGGGGTCCCACTCTCTCACTGGCCCGAGAGGGACTTAGTTTATGGTTGGATCATAAATAAATTGTTCATTAGAGGATCAGTGGTACTTAGGTGCAAAATGCAATTACAGGGGTAAAACGGACTTTTAACCTAGCTGTAATTACGGACAACTAGTGAATGATCGACTTGCATGTAGTGATTATATCTATGGACACAACTTGTCCTACAGTGCATAAGAGTGCAACTCTAAGTCTATAGTGGAGTGACCTATAGTTAATGAATGAAAATTAATTAATTAAAGAATTTAATTAATTGATTTTGTATCATTGGAGCTTATAATCTGTAGGTCCATAAGGTCCCATTGCTAGCTCATTGAAAGGAATGAACGTTTCACTCCACAGCGAAAGCATTGGATCGTCTTTGATTTTATTTATAATTAAACAATAAAAATTAAGGTTAAGCAAAACATACCTTGAAAATAATATTATGGAGAATATTTTGGCGGATCTTCATCTCTTCCACAAAGTCTTCCTGGCTATGATTCGAACACAGGACCAAGGCTTGTGGGAGTCTCTTGAAAGAAAATCCACAAGGGATTAGAGAGGAAGATGTCTAGAGAGAATTCTCTAATTCTCTCTATTGAGAAGATGTGTGTTGTGTCTAATGGCTCAATTTAAGGGTCTTATTTATAAGGACCAAGGGTAAATCTTTGCCAGAATTAAAATATTATATTTGAATATCTAATATATTAAAATATATCTTATACTTATTTGAATCTCATTCAAATCTCCTACGATATTTATTTATTTGAATCTTATTTAAATTTTATAAATATCTTTTATTTAATGTATCAAATATACATCAATTATTTTAATATTTAATGTATTAAATACAATAAATATATTTTCCTCTTTTATATTTAATATATTAAATATTAATTTGAACACTTCAAATTAATATTAATTTGAACATTTCAAAATTTTCTTTCAACTAAATTGATATTTTAATGTTATTATGAGCTAACAAGGGGACCTTATGGACCTACAGATTATAAGCTTCAATGATACAAAATTAATTAATTAAACTATTTAATTAATTAATTTTCATTCATTAACTATAGGTCACTCCACTATAGACTTAGAGTTGCACTCTTATGCACTGTAGGGCAAGTTGTGTCCATAGATATAATCATTACATGCAAGTCGACCCTTCACGAGTTGTTCGTAATTACAGCTGAGTCAAAAGTTCGTTTTACTCCTATAATTACATATTGAACCTTAAGTACCACTGATTCTCTAATGAACAATCTGTTTATAATCTAATTATAAACTAAGTCCCTCTTGGGCTAGTGAGAGGGTGGGGCCCAATTGTTCAAGTCCCGAAATTAGCACTTAAGGGAACTACTCATCTACTTACCCTATAAGGGAAAGAGTGAATTCCATCTTGTGAGATTAAGTTTCCAACTCCCTATTAGGTCAAGTTCCCAAAATAGTAGGCATATTGAATCGGCTATAAAAGTCACTCTCACCCATACAAATCAAAGGACAAGCCGTCACAGGCAGGAGTTCATAACTCACTCAGGATTAAGATCGAGTCGTATATGATCATCCTAATGAAATATTAATCTTCTCAATTAACAGATTTATAAAGAGAGATTAAATATTTCGTGGTTCGGTCTTACATAAACTCATTGTATAAGATACCTCCACTCACATGTCTCCACATGAATGATTTGGATCAAATCATTTGTAACTATTACAAAGTGAGCGGTATCAATAGTGTTACTAGGATAAGGCACCCAACCTTATCCATATACTATGACTCTTTAGGTTATTTCTTGAACATGATCCTCCCGTATGTCAATAACATACTGTTCAAGATTACAATAATAACCTTGGATTTTTCATATAATGGATAATATTATATTGAAAATAAAATAATCAAAATTATTATTAATTATTAAATAAATTATTAATTACGAGGCTTTAGGGCATAAATCTCAACAAAACTCACCCAAAATCTTTAAATATCATAAACTGACCAAAACACACTCCAAAGTTCACAAACTTGAGAAAACTACTTAAAAGCAATAGCAACAACAAAAAAAAAAAAAAAAAAAAAGCCTAACTCACTCCACTTGGTATATATAAACTCACCCAAACAAACTATAAATCTCATAAACTAACAAAATTCACAAACTTGAGAAAACTACTTAAAAGCAAAAATAAAAAAGTGCCTAATTCACTCCACCTGCCATAAACTCGCCCAAACAATATCTAAATATCATAAACTAATCAAAACACACTCTAAAATTTACAAACTTGAGAAAACCACTTAAAAGCAGTAGCAACAAAAAAAAAAAAAAGCTTAACTCACTCCACTCGGTATATATAAACTCACCCAAACAAACTATAAATCTCATAAACTAACAAAAACACACTCCAAAATTCACAAACTTGAGAAAACTACTTAAAAGCAAAAACAAAAAAGTGCCTAATTCACTCCACTTGCCATAAACTCACCAAACACACTCTAAATAAATCTAATAAACTAATCAAAACACACTCCAATATCCAAAGCCTATGTGTCATTTTGACTATCAAACAAGACTTAGAAAATGTCTAAAGTGAACTTAAAGCACACAACTTGCCCCACTTGCACTACAAAAGTAGCTTAAAGGTGCTTAAGTGGGCTAAATGTTTGTAAGTGCCATTTTGACTCTCAAACCAACTTATAAATATCTCATAATGCACTTTAAATCTCATAAACTAACCAAAACACACTCCAAAACTCAAAGCCTAAGTATCATTTTGTCTGTCAAACAAAACCTAGAAAATGCCTAAAGTGAACCTAAAGAACATAACCCGCCCCACTTGCACTACAAAAGTAGCTCAAAGGTTCTTTAAGTGGGCTAAAAGTCCCTTAGTGCCATTTTGACTCTAAAACCAACTTATAAAGTGCCTAAGTTGAACCAAAAACTTTTAAAGCTCCTAACTTGTACCCAAACTCACTCCAAATCTAACAAACTCACCCAAACACACTCTCAAATCCCACAAACACACCTAAATACACTTAAACTACTTAAAACGCTAAAAAATTTGTCTGAAACTCACCAAAGCTCACTCCAAACATCACAAACTGACCCATACTACCTAAAAGCTAACAAAAGATATCTAACACACTCAACCTCACTTCACATCCTACAAACTCACTGAAGTTAACCCTTAAAGTACAATATCAACATACAACTAAAGGCTACCATAACTGCATGATAGCCATACAACCAAGTAAACTATGACACTAAATAAAGAACCTTAACTCACTTAAACAGATTTCTAAACCCAATTATGGCTACAATAACTTCTAAACAGTCATAAAAGCTAATAATTAAACGTAAAGTACAATATCAACATACAACCAAACACATTGATCAGATGAACTTTGGGTGAAGAAAAGTAAATAAATACGTTCAACCCCAGTGCAAGTGCACATTGTCGATGCAAATAATAAAACAAGAGAATTCCTGAGTATCAATCCCACAGAGAACAGTGTAACAAAAATATTGCAGAGCAAAATGTAAGGAGAATTGCAATTTGGAAACTAAAAATTGCAAAAACAAGGTTGGGATGATGTTTTTGGTAAAACTAAAATAATTGCAGAATCTAATTGCAAGTTAAAGTGACAAAAACGTTAAGTACGGAAAACAAAGATTGTAGAATCGAAAATTACAAGATTGAATAGCAAAACAAAACGGACTTGATAAAAAAAATGGTAATTTGAACAAAAACTAACCATAGCAGAATATTAGCCAACTGATGAAAATTGTAAGGAAAATTCCTTAGAGAAAGAAAGGAGGGGCTCAAGAATGTCATTGCCCTAAGTTGTAATTGCAAACCAAAATTGCAATTCCAACCTATTCTACATTCAATTGTAAACCAAAATTACTACTCCTATTCACCTTGAAATTAGGTTTTAGGAGAGTAAGTGAGTGACCTATATGTCTATAGTCCTTCCATCTTAGGTAATTTTGGTTCAATAATTTCTTAGGTTTTGGAGTCTTTGATCCCTATGTCTAGGGTAAATAATTGACTTATGTCTAAGCTCTTGTCTCCATTACTTGTGCGAAATCTTCTTATCACTAACCCTGTCAGTATTAGATCTAAGCTCGAGTTGCTACCCTAGTTGATCAATCTAGGATCTCAACGAAATTTTGTTCAACACAAGCAAACAATTGAGATGTAGGCTTGGTTTTTGTTGGAATTTTGGCTACAATTACTTCTTAGGGAATTCACATTCTTGAACGCCCTAAGAAGTTTAGCTCATATTAAAAGTAAAAATCCTACAACAAATATTAGAATTAAAATCCATACTTAAGAGAATTACTTAAAAAGCCTATTTGCAACAAAAAACTAAAGGAAATAAAAATAGCTTGCTATAATACAGGGATAAAAAGAAGAAGGAACACCATAGTGGAAACCCTTATTCAATCTAAAAAGTCTGGACAAAAACCCATGAAGAACACTTCAAGAAAAATACCCATCAATTGTTTCATCAATCTTCTCTCAATTTCCATGTTTAATACAGTAAGTGAGGAACAAAAAGCATGAAAAATTACAACCAAATGAACTAAAACAGAAACTGAATTAAAAATAGAGCAATTTTAACAATCGTTCAAGCTATTGTTCATAAATCTTCCCTTAATCTCCAATCGATTCAATCCCTCAATTATTTCTAGGAAGAGATTGAGTTTTAACAACCCAAGTTTTCTCTTGAATTGGACTGGAAAAATCGAGTGAAAACAAAACCAAACTTGCAGAGCTTTTCGGTGAAAACAGAGAAGAAATTGACAAAAAAAAACAGAAGAAAAATTGGAAGAAAACCCACAAGCAAAATGCCAAGAAAACGCCTCCAAAAAACCCATTTTCTCTCCTCATCTTCTTCTCCTTTTGTAAGCCTTTATTAGGGTTGAATATTGTCTAGAAATCGTGCTAAAAAACCTCCAAATCATGCAACAAATAAAGATTTTCCTTATTGGTTATGTGAAGATTTTTGATTTTTTTTTTCTGCTGCTCCAGAATTGCAATTTCATCTTGTAATTTCGGTTATGCAATTTCCACAATTCCTGCACAAAAGAAACTCTTCTTAGTTTATCTTCTCTTTTCCTCATTCTTTCTTTTAGATGCACTTCTCATAAGTTATTGATGTTTTTCAAGCATTTTACCAACTTTCTCCTATGATTTCTCAAGCAAAGCAAACATATTTTAAACTTATGAGTATTAAATAAGCCTTAATTCTAAGGCTTATCACACATAAAATTCAATAAGTTTCATAATGATTTTATAACTATTAAAGAAATCATCCATACCTAGTTAAAAGGTACTTTTTTTATGTGCTTTCCATTGTACGATCAAAATAAGTCTACTTCAAAAAATAGACAAATTAAAACAAAGCAGTTAGTTATGAGAGATATAAAAAATTAAAACAACGAAGTTAGTTATGAGAGACAATACAACAAATTAAGATAAAGAAGTTGAATTCTCTTATACAAAAAGTATGATCACCTTAATTCGAGGGTAGCAAATCACATTACGACCATAAAGTCTCCTCCTTTACCACGAAGTTTAAAATTCATCCTAAAGTTCATTGGAACAAATTAAATATTTAAAGGAGTGTATGAAAATAATCATTTAGTGCCTAATTCACTCCAAAATGTCGTATGTGTAAATTTTAGATGATTAACTCATCCCATGGAGGCCAAAATGACCTTCAACGTGCCCTAAGTAGCCTTGCACATAACCCATCCTCTTGAAGCTACGCAATTATTTTAAATATGCCTAAGTGCCCTTTGAGGCAAAAACATATCTCAAAATGAGCTTAACACGTTTACCTGGCCGCCCCTTGGAACCTTTAAAGTGGCCTAAAATTATCTAAAATGTGTCTAAGTGCCTAACTCACAATCCACATGCCATAAACTCACCAAACTAACCATTCAAAGCCAAAACAAACAACTCTAACTTACCCAAATTCAATCCACATCGCATAAGCAACCCTAACTCACTCAAACACACTTCATACCTCACAAAATAGTCTATATTTTAAATTAGTCCTCATGTCCATACTAAAATTAAAGAACTAATTGAAAAACAAGCTAGGGCATAACATTTGAGATTTTTAAATACCATAAACCACATTATCAAACTATAAAATCTATTTCTCTCAAAATCAAACATGTTATCAATTAAAATGAGATTCATCCTATTAGGGATTTTACAAATAACATAAATAACAAAAACGAACATATACCTTCAATAGAAAGTAGCGTTCAGTACACGAGCAACCCACACCACTGTCGAAACCCTCACTGTCGACTGTTTGAATCGCCCAAACCAATTGAATCTCCCTCTCACGCCGTTGCAACCAACAAAAAAGGCTAAAAATCGAAGACATGAGCCGCCGGTGAAAGAAATGAAGAAGAAAATGGGAAGAATAAGGAGAGGAAGTGACAGATGATGGTTTGGAGGTTCAGACGGTAGAAAGGAAATGGGAGAAAAAGAGAAGGGAAGGAAAAAATGGGTTAGGGCTTATTTTATATGGATTTTTTTTGACGCAAGGGTGCGTCGGAAAAAATATTCCCAGCATCGGCACCATAAAACATGCGTTTAGCTAAAAATACACTTTCTCAACGCGACTTGCATCGACATAGCCTCTAATTGCATCGGAAAAGGCGTCCCCATCGTCGGAGACCGTAAAATGTGTTTCAATAAAAATGTAATTTTTTCGACGCTACTTGAGTCGACATAGCCTCAAATTTATGTCGCGAAAAGTATGGAGACCATAATACGTGCGTTTCATTAAAAATGCACTTATCCCAACGTGACCTACGTCAACTAATCCTCTAATTGGCATTTTCTTCCTGCCACATGGTAGGCTAACGCGCCAAATATTTCTCCTGACGCAACCATTTGCATCGGCATAAGCTGCATATTTGCAGATGTAGTCAATTTACGTCGGCCACAACGTGGCTATGCCGACGCAAATGGGTGAGAGAGAAATAGTGTCGGCATAGCCAAAATTCTTGTAGTAAGCTAACCCATTCTCTTTACTTTCAAAACAAGAAACTAAAGCGGAACACCCGCTTTAGTTTTTTGTTCCCATCAAACAAAAAGAGTCTCTTTTAGGTTTAAGTTGCACAGTCAAGAAATATCACAAACTCATTTGATTTTCTCATTATAAGTTCAACATTCAGATTTATACTATGAAACAAACATTCCAATTCTTCATAATTATTTGGTTTTCTTCCATGGATAAATATTAAAATACGATTGTTTTTATGACTATGGATTAGGATTTGAATAATTTTCTAACATTTACTAGCAGCCATTGTCACTAGACTTAAAAAGCTAAGGCTAGCAACCATTTTGTTTATGATTTTTTGTTTTTAAAAACTATACCTATTTCCTCACAATTTTCCTTAAAAATACATTTAAATTCTAAGTTAAATTTCAAAAACAAAATCAAAATTTTAAAACTTTTTTTTTTAATTTTCAAAACCAGGCTTGGTTTTTGAAACATTTTTAAAAAGTAGGTAATAAAGCAAGAAAATATAGAAAGAAACAATATTTATAAAATTAATTTTCAAAAACAGAAAACCAAAAATAAAATAGTTATCAAATTAAAAGACTAAAAGAAAAATGTGTGAAAATCGAAAACCGATGAGAGATAAAAAAACGGCAATGGAAGTTCGAAGCTCTGTGTTTATGGTAATCTTGAGAAAGACGAGAAGATGTGTAAATTAATTTACAAAAAAAAGAAAAGAAAAGAGAATAGAATCTAAATTTCAAATAAAAGGAGACCAAATCATATCCAATATTTGGTTTAAGATTTGAAGTCGATTAACCGTGTATAACAATGATACCAAGTGCAAAATGGACGATACACGAAAGAGAATTATGAGTTTAAATTCTAGATGACCATTTCTGCAATATTTTAAACTTTTGACTGTTTTTCGTTTTAAGGGTGTAAATATGGTCATCCATACTCATTTTTCAAATTAAACGAGAAAACTTAAAAATATAACTCAACTCAATTAGTTATGCATTGCCTCCTCTTCTAGGGCGTAAGTTTAATTTTCTATTACTTATTTACGTTATTTGGTTTAAAAAGTAAAAATTAATCTTAACTGGTTAAGATATATACCATCGACTAAGCCAAACATGCTTAATTCTAAAATTCCTGTGATTGAGTCACCACAAAGGAAGGTGCACCTTATTGATATAGGTAGTAACTATCAATTCTTTTAAGTATTTTCTTAATCATGTCTTGCATAGCCTCAAGATCCCTCTTATTTCAACAGGGGTAGATGAATGAACTGACACTATGCAAGACATGGTTAAGAAAGACTTAAGGAACCATTTTTTTTAGGGAATCATGATATCCAACATCTTCAAATGCCCAAAATCTTAGATGTCTGAAATTTTAGATGTCCGACATATTTAGATTACTATGTTTGTTTTTCAGGAAAATTTATAAAGATGTTATGGAATATTTAGATAGCCATGTTTGTTTTGCAGGATTTATGTATGGGAATGTCTTAAGATTATGTGTTATACCAATAATACCATTTCTAACATTTACATAATTTACTTATTAGTTTAATATAATTAAATTGATATCACATGCATTTTGGTGTTTGTTAATTTAATATTATATTTGTATATTAATTTATTTTATACTAATATTTATGTGCTATTTTGTAGAACAAATTAATTTATATTAGTTTGATATTTTTATAAAATACTTAATATTAAATATTAATTCAATTTTAAATCAGCTTTATTTTATATCTGAATGTAAAATATAAATATAGCTAACTACATATAATCGTTTATTAGTGCATTAATACATTAATTTATTTTTAAATAAAAATAAAAATGTAAAATAAAGAAATTGATAAGGGGCAAATATGTCATTAGCAGATGCCCTCAACATGAAAATCTTAAAAACTTATGTTTCAAAAGGGCATCCAAATTTAATCAGATGCCCCCGAATGGGCATCCTAAGATACCTAGACATCTTGATATGCCAAGCTATCTTACATTCCTACAAAACAAACGAAGTAATCCAGATACCCATTCCATGAGAATCTTGGATTACCACGAAACAAACGACCCCTAAAAGAATGGATAGTTACTATCTATACCAACAAAGTGCACCTTCCTTTTTGGTGATTCAATCATAGGAACTTCAAAGTTAAACATGCTTGGCTTGGATCAATTTGTTGGGTGACTTCCTGAAAATTTTCCTAAGAAGCATGTGAGTGAAGACAAAACATGCTGAAAGGACCTGTGTTGGTCTGGATAGTCTTTACTCTCTCAAGCAGTTCAAGACTAGTATGGTGATGTGGGTAAGTCATAGGAAATTCAAGGGAATGTCGAGACCATTAGGTGCTGAATCCAGATTTCGAATCCTAGGCTTGAGACGTTGCATCAGAAGTTTCGAATCCTTCACTATAGATGTTGTTGATCTAAAAAAGAAAAAAACGAAGAACACTAAAACCAAGCATCTCAATTTATTAGTTTACCATTAAATGTTGTTACCTTTTTAATTATTCAAATAGAGATCATGGGAAAAAGTTAGAAAATTTTGTACTTGAAAAGTAGGAGACAGCAAAGTATGTAATAGTAATAGGGATCAAGTAAAGTGGTAAAGTCGAGTAGGGTTTGCAAATTGGAAGATCCAAGAGAATGATAAAAAGAAGTGCTTTCTTTTTGAATTTTATAACATTAGATATTTGGCCCCATCAATTATTCTACAAATGCAGACAAATTTGCACGACCATGCTTTATTTACATTCTTTTCGTGCTCAAATTCACCAAATTTTAAATTCCTAGCCTAAGTATTGCTAGATTTTATTTTTTAAATGAAAGCTAGATTCTAGAAGTATTTTATTTTGATAATCATTCAAGTATTTTTTTTTAGAAATCTAATGGGTAGGTATGCTTTTTTTTTTTTGTTAAATTATATAAACGATACCCCTAAAATTTGATGTAGTTTTCAATTATGTCATTAGACTTTGAAAAGTTTTATTTTAATTTTTGAACTTTGAAATTGTTCTAAAAAATATCTTTGAAGTTTTTTCCTTTAAAATGATGAATGAAAATTGGTACAACTTACATGTAAAAATTGGAAGACATATATGACATCATTTATGTTATGAGTAAAATTAGACAATAGGATCAAACCCAGGGAGATAGAAGACAACCAATGCTGAACGTGGACTTATTTAGAGCACAGGGTGAAATTGGGCCAAATGAAGAGGTGATGGAGCCAAAAGGCTTGGAAGCCTAACTCGACCCAACTTGAGCCGAGTCAAATCGGTTGAATCAGGGCGAGCATGTGTGGGCTTGCACCTCATACACCCACAACTAGTGAACCCCGATAAAATTCATATTTCATCTTAACCTAATTCTATTCAGAAAAGGGAATGATACCCTAGGTCTTTGATAAGCCTTAGTATTACAGCTTATTTAACTTCCATATGCTTAAAATATGCTTATTTTGTTTTGAAAATAGTGAGAAACAGTCCTAGAATATGTAAAAATTGATTATGAAAGAGGAATTGAAGAAAGTAGGAAGAGAAGCTAAAAAATAAGTATTTTTGTGCAGGAAAAGGGTGAAAATTGCAAAATCAACATTGCAGAATCAATTTTGGAATATATAGCAGTTTGGAAGGAAACGCAAGGAGAAAATTGCTGAATCGATTTTACAATGTGCAACAGTATGAAAAACACAAGAAAGGAAAAAATTCAACGAAACCCAAATTTGAAAAGTGCTTGATTCTTGCACGAAATGGATGGATTATGGACAAAATTGATTGGGTTGTCAACCCTAATGGAAGACCATAAAAGAAGAGCAAAGGCAACACAAAAAGGGTGGATTTTTGGAGCTCGAAGTTCTCATTTTTTCCTTTGTTTTCTTCATGTTTTTCATCTGTTTTCTTCTGTTTTTGGCCGAGAGTTGCTGGAGTTTTTGATTCTATTATTCCTTGATTTTTTCGATCCAATCCGAATGAAAGTTTGGTTTGTAATGATTCATTCTTTCCTAGAAATAGTTGAGCTTGAATTGATTGAAATCTAAGGGAAACAACGAGTTTGGTTCAAATTTTCTTCATTCCAGCTTGTTCTTAGTTTAGTTGGAATTCGATTTCTATTTTTTAGTCCTTTGGGTTGTATTTTTTCATACTTTTATTCCTTACCTACTGTATTAAGCATTGAAATTGAGTTGAGATTGATGAAACAATTGAAAATATTTTTCTAGAATTTTTTTTCTTCATGGGTTTTGCTTCCAGAAGCTTTATTTTGAAAGGAATTGAATTTTTAGTTAGTCTTTCATCTTTAATTCTGTTTTGACAGCAAGCAATTCTTATTTCTATAATTTTTGGTTGCAAATAGATTTTTAATTCATTCTTTTTAGCATGAAATTTTATTCTAGAATTTGTTGTGACATTTTTACGTTAATTATGATCTAAACTTCTTAGGGGGTTCAAGAATGTGAATTCCCTAAGATGTAAATCTAGCCTAAATTACAATGAAAATCGAGCATACATTTCAATTGTTCGTTTGTGTTGAATAAAACGTCGTTGAGATCCTAGATTGATCAACTAGGGTAGCAATTTAAGCTTGGATCTAATACTGACAGGGTTAGTGACAAGCGGATTTCGCACAAGTGATGAAGACAAGAGCTTAGATATAAGCCAATCTTTACCCTAGACATATGGATAAAAGACTCCAAAATTCATAAAATTGTTGAGCCAAATTATCTAAAATAAAGGGACTATAGACATATAAGTCACTCACTTAGTCTCCTAAAATCTAATTTCAAGGTGAATAAGAGTAGCAATTTTGGTTTACAATTGTGTGTAGAGTAGGTTGGATTTGCAATTTTGGTTTTGCAATTTACAACTTAGGGCAATGACATACTTGAGCCCCATCTTCCCTCATTGAGTAATTTTCCTTGTATCTTTATTTCTATTTTACATTTCTTGTAATTTTGATTTTGCAAATTCGTTTATGCAATCTGATTCTGCAATATGTTTTCGCAATATGTTTTTACAGTTTGACTTTTATTTCCATTATTAGTTCACACCAACCCAAAATCTAATTTTGCACTTTTTAGTTTCCAAGTTGCAATTCTACTTACGTTGTTGTTTTTACAATATTTTTGTTACACCGTTCCCTGTGAGATCGATACTCAGGAATACTCCTATTTTATTACTTGTATCGACAGTGTGCATTTGCACTAGGGTTGAATGTATTTATTTACTTTTCTTCACCCAAAGTGCACCCGATCAGTCATCCTCATATAAATACCTCAAAATAACTTCATGAGAGGTAACTTCATTATCACTCTTTAAACTCTAAAGCTTGTTACACTTCTTTCCTTTCTGACTTAAGCATCGGAGTGCTGTGGCAATCACCACATCGGTGTGCATATTTTCTTTGTTTTGCAGGCCACAACTTTCCCTCACAAAGTACAAATTCACTGTTGGATTCACGTGCAAATCAGATGCGTTTCTTTTATTCGAATTTGTGCATCAATAGTTGGCATCGCCTGTGGGAATCGAGATGATTTTTTACAAAAAATTTGCACAATGATTTGGATGATGAACAAGAAAGCAATGGATCTTCATCAGGGCATAGAAAGAGATGGTTCTGATCAAGAACACCATCCGAGGAGAACAAGGGAGGATACTTCTCAAGTGATGGGGAATCCTCCATTAAAGAAAAGCCCACCTTGGCCTCATCATCGAGAAAGTCAAACCGAGGAGTTCAAAGCACTGAAGAAGAAGGTCATCATGTTCCATTCACTTGGGATGAGCTCACTCGGCCTCTTCCAATGGAGGGAAGATCCGAGGCTGACTCAACTTTATAGGAGAAATTCAGAGAAGTCCAACAAAGACAGAAGGAATTGGAACAGTTAGGCTATGTTCATGAATCTTGGTCGAGGCTGAGACCACTTTGACTGAGGTGAGGACAAAACTCTAGCGTTGGAATAAATGCATTTAAGAAGCAATCAAGATGGATGACCCGAGGTCACCTTGGCCTGGTCACTCAGCCAACCAATTTCAGGAGTATACTCCACCAATGATGTCGCACAAACATATTCTAATGGAGGTTGAGGCTGATCTGATCCGAGGCCGATCCAAGCATTCACTTTAAGAACATTTTGGAGATGAATCTACAAAGCTTGATCGAGCATGCCTTAGTCGAGGCAAAGGCCAACCTCCCTCGAAACCAGTTCCATCAACCTATCGCCACACCATGATGTCTCTAACACCAGTTAGAATTGAAATGGTCAAAGGAGAGAAAAAAACTTTCAGGAAATGCTACTGCAGAATTTTGAAAGAAAGAAAACTAGTACATGATCTCCAAGACATAACATGACAAAAAAATGCAGGTTAAGTCAAGGCAGAGCCAAGGTCGAATCGAGCTCACCTCTTCCCTTTATTGTTTTTCTGTAGTTTTATTTTTTTTTATTGTATTTTTGCTTTGTAGAACTATTAGAAATTTTCATTTGATAGGATAGATTTTCCTTTTTGTGAATACTCAGGTCGTACTCAAGCAAGATCTTCCTGCAAGTAACATCCTCATTGAGTAGGGGGCATAATATGGGATATGCCTCCCTATTAAGAAAAAACAAAAATTAATCTAGAAGAAGATTTTAGGGAATGAAATCTTAGACGGAAGCTAGTTCAAGAAACATTAGAGGAAAATGCTGAATTGGGAGCTGGCCGAGCCAAGCTGGGGCAAAGACATCCAACAGGTCTCAAGTCTAAAAAAAAAGATTAAGCAAATTTGAAGTTACAACAGCTTAGGCCATACAAATAAGATAAATGAAAAAGGCCAGTCTTCATCTTAGGTCTCCATTTTATCACCACCACCAGTTCCTAGAGTCTTAGAAGTATCCTCAGAACAAACAGTTGGGTTATCTCGAATAGCTGCAAAACGAGTATTCATGAAGTCAGAATTTTGCTTAGGATATTCTTTAGCAGTTTGACCTGTTGACTAGTTAACTATATATTCCATTATTTAATTTAGCTAAATATTCACAATATTGAGATTTCACTGAGCTATGAATAAGCAACCTTTAAAGTCAGAAGTCTCAGCTTCTGAGCTATCTTTGGTAGTGCCAACTCAGTCCGAACCCTTGAGATGGTTAGCATAGTTCCGGCTGAGTTAAGCTTGTTGTAGTTCAGCTCGAGGGGCTAAATTTTGCTGAAGATAGGATATATAATTTGACATGCTTAAAGAAGAAGCAAAGATCTTTTCGAACGTAACTCCTTACCACAAGTGAAAGCTTTGGCTTAATCGGTTGACCTCATTAATGTATTCCAGATAATCCTCTAGAAGTACAAAAGATTGAAACCACAAAGATGAGATAGGTCTTTCATGAGGTCGACCTGAGCTCAG
This sequence comes from Trichosanthes truncata, assembly GCA_033996785.1. NCBI lineage: Eukaryota > Viridiplantae > Streptophyta > Magnoliopsida > Cucurbitales > Cucurbitaceae > Trichosanthes > Trichosanthes truncata. The sequence continues at coordinate 44,918,616 of MU867259.1, read as the reverse complement.
CTTGTCCTAAAATCGAGCTGATCGGCAACTACCTCTAATTATAGAATGAGGTGGTCTTATAGAAACGGTCTCATCCTCAATAAGATAAGTTAAGTTAGATTCAACAACAACTTGAGAAGATTCTTTAGCAAAATGAGGAGTAAAAAAAAAGGGCCGAGTTGAGGCCAAGGCCAAGATGGCTCATCATTTTTCGTGATATTAATCCAAAAGATATAATTGTGGAGATCCATACAAAAATAGGAGTAAATTTCAGAGCTCAACATCAAAGATCTCTACAGAACTGCAAAATCCCAGATAAGTTTATTTCGAACTCGAAAACTTTCTGATACTACATTAAAAATTTAAAAGCTATATGATATGATCATCATGAAATAGTTGTTTATCTTTTGTCTTCTTTACAATGTCATCTCCTTGTACTCTGTTCTAGAATTCACTAATTAGCATGTCATGCTCTGTATTTTTCAAAATAAAACCTTGTATGACTTAGTGATATAATAGAACATCATGAATAAACTAGGAATGCCATGAACTAGAAGAAAAATTTGTCAGGTGAAATTCTAGAGGTCATACAATTTCTTATTTGATATAAAAAGATCCATTTTATGAAATTCCTAACATACATTAATTCCTCATATGTGAAATTGTAAATGTGTTTCATTCAGTTAAATCAACATAGCATCTGCATCAAATCGCTCAAAAGTAGTTTCATTGAACTTTTGATATCGCGTGAGAAATATTATGTTCATGAAAAATTATACTTTAAATACAGAATAATTAAGAAAACTAGTTTATTAGCATAACAAACTATAAATTTCACTTGTCAAAAATGCGAAATTCTAATCTGGAGGCTAACTAGAGCTCAATACGCGTAATTAATTATTCCAAATAAAACCCAAAATTTGGGGTCACCTCGAGTGGGCTGAACAAAGAAAAGACGAAGCTGAAGGTCATAAGATTTTAAATGTATAATCATGCAACTTTTCCTTGCAGGAAAAGTCCTCAGGGAGCTCAATAAGGGATATGCTTCCCTCTCAAACAAAAAGAAAATTAGCTAAGGAACTACGAAAAAAGACTTAGCTATTTGCATAAATGAAAATTGTCATTGAGGAACCCAATTGGAACTCAAACAATTTTATGAGTAGAAGATTTGGTAAAAAATTGGGGGCTAGTCAAGATCAACAAGCTAAGATTAACCAGCCAATAGTTTAAGTCCAAATTTCAAACAAAAAATTTGGAATTGATTCTAGATATGGTAAACTTAAGCTAAAAATCTAAGAGTTGACTCTAAGATACGGCCAAGTATACGTGCAATTAATGCATGAAACATGTAAAACTCTTGGGCACTTAGGTACAGAGAAAGTGACCCAAAGGGTTGATTGAACCCCAAAAGAGTTTGGCTGACTAATCTTAGGAACCCAAAAATTTGAGGTATGCTTCATGATGGGTCCCAATTGAGCATGACAAAGCAAGATTATCAAAGCTTTGCAGAGCATGATGTGCAAAACTCTGCTTAGGTGTGAAGGATGCAAAACTTGGAGGTGGTTAATTGGGTACTCAAAAGGAACTTGGTTAATTGTCCAAACATGACTTAGAATCCAAGATAGATTTCAGATCGGTCATTCCAAAATTAAATCTGAGGCCAACCCTGAAGCTTTTTATTCTAAATCTTGGAAAACCAAAATAATCAACCCAATGAACTTGATAGGCCATTCCAGAATTAAATTTGGGGCTTACTCTAAAGTTTTTATTTTAACAATCTTGAAAAGCCAAAAAATCAGCCCAAACAGCTTGATAAGTCATTCCAAAATTAAATTTGGGACCAACCCCAAAAGTTTATATTTCAAGCTTAGGAAAACCCAAAAAATCAGCCCTATAGGCTTGATGGGTCATTCTGAGGCCATAGCCTAGAAAATATAGTGGACGTCTTATATTTGGGTCAAATATTACTCCTCAAGGACAAATTTACAATATGTACTCCAAAATTGGGTTTTGAGTGTCTAACACTAGTGTGCATGTTTTCCTTTCTGACTTAAGCATCAGAGTGGCTGTGGCAAGCACCACACTGGTGTGCATGTTTTCTTTGTTTTGCAGGCCACCTCTTTCCCTCACAAAATACAAATTCATTGTTGGATTCACGTGCAAATCAGGTGCGTTCCCTTTGCCCGAATTTGTGCATCAATAATTTACAACATCATTTATGTAAATTGAAGTGACAACTGATGTGTAAAATAAATTTTGTGAATAATATTGTAAATGATGTCAATAATATCTTTTGAGTTAAAATAATTGCAGGTAACAACTGTTGGGATTTATGCCCTAAAGCCTCGTAATTAATTAATTATTTAATAATTAATAATAATTTTGATTATTTTATTTACAATATAATATTATCCATTATATGAAAAATCCAAGGTTATTAGTGTAATCTTGAATAGTATGTGGTTGACATACATGAGGATCGTGTTCAAGAAATAACCTAAAGAGTCATAGTATATGGATAAGGTTGGGTTCCTTATCTTGGTAACACTATTGATACGACCCACTTTGAAATGTTACAAATGATTTGATCCAAATCATTCATGTGGAGACATGTGAGTGGGGGTATCTTACAATGAGTTTGTATAAGACCGGACCACGAAATATTTAATCTCTCTTTATAAATCCGTTAATTGAGAAGATTAATATTTCATCAGAATGATCATATGTGACTCGATCTTAATCCTGAGTGAGTTATGAACTCCTGCCTGTGAGGGCTTGTCCTTTGATTTGTATGGGTGAGAGTGACTTTTATAGCTGATTCAATATGCCTACCATTTTGGGGACTTGACCAAATAGGGAGCTGGGAACATAATCTCACAAGATGGAATTCACTCATTCCCATATAGGGTAAGTAGATGAGTAGTTTTCTTAAGTGCTGATTTCGAGACTTAAATAATAGGGCCCCACCCTCTCACTGGCCCGAGAGGGGTTTAGTTTATAATTAGATTATAAACAAACTGTTCATTAGAGGATCAGTGGTACTTAAGGTGCAAGATGTAATTATAGGGGTAAAACGGACTTTTGACCTAGCTGTAATTACGAACAACTCGTGAAGGATCGACTTGCATGTAGTGATTATATCAATAGACATAACTTGTTCTACAATGCATAAGAGTGCAACTTTAGGTGTATAGTGGAGTGACTCTAGAGTTAATGAATGAAAATTGATTAATTAAAGAGTTTAATTAATTAATTTTGTATCATTAGAGCTTATAATCTGTAGGTCCATAAGGTCTCCTTGCTAGCTCATAGAAACACTAAAAAGATCAATTTAGTTGAAAGAAAAATTTGAAATGTTCAAATTAATATTTAATATATTAGATATATTAAATATAAAAGAGAAAAATATATTTATTGTATTTGATACATTAAATATTAAAATTTGAAATGTTCAAATTAATATTTAATATATTAGATATATTAAATATAAAAGAAGAAAATATATTTATTGTATTTGATACATTAAATATTAAAATAATTAATGTATATTAGATACATTAAATAAAAGATATTTATTAAATTTGAATTGGATTCAAATTAAGAAATAAATGTTGTAGGAGAATTTTAAACGGTTTGAATAAGATTCAAATTGATTAGATAAATGTATTTTAATATATTAGATATTAAAATATATTATTTAATTATTTTCCCTAGACCACTATAAATAGGACCCTAGGGGTGAGCCATTGTACATTCTTCACAACACACATCTCCTTGATAGAGAGAATTAGAGAATTATCTCTAGACCTCTTCCTCTCCAATCCCATATGGATTTTCTTTCAAGAGGCTCCCACAAGCCTTGATCCTGTGTGCGAGTCATAGCCAGGAAGACTTTGTGGAAGAGATAAAGATCCGCCAGAAGAATCTCCATATTTTCAAGGTATGTTATGCTTAACCATAATATTATTATTTAATTCTAAATAAACTCAAACCGATTCCTACGCTTCCGCTTGGGTTTAATTAGATTATTCCCTTCAAACAACAATCTTAATATTCTATATAGTTGAAATTGAGTTATAAATGATGTTATGTACGCCTTTCAACTTTTACAATCAGCTCAACGTCAATTTATGTCTTCATTTTAACCAAAAAAAACTCTTCAAGATTTTTTTTTTGGAACAATTTCAAAGTTCAAGGGTTAAAATAAAGCTTTTTGAAATTTAGGGGCATAATTGAAACTTATCCCAAAATTTATGGGTATTTTGTATAATTTAACTTTTTTTTTAATGATTCTACGGTTGATAAATGTTTGAAATACATTTGTTGTAGAACGTTATATGTGGAAATTCAAATACAAAATTGGTTAATTTGTTATGAAAAATTATTAAAGAAAGTTATTGATAATTAAAGACTTAAAATTTTTTTTATGGTAAGTTTAGAAAATAAAATAAAATATTTAAGTGGCGTTTGACGTGCAGAGTTCAGTTGAGTTGGACAGAGTTAGTTTGTTAGTGAGTTTAGAAGTCTGTGTTTGGGGTGCATAGTTGGGTTGAGTTGAGTTAGAAAGTCTGTATTTGGGGTGTAAAATTGAGTTGAGTTGTCAGGAGTATATGATGCAATTTTTTGTAACTCGAAGTAGACTGATTTTTAGCTAACTATTTTTATTTATTTTATTTTATTTTTTCCAATCATTCATATAGAAACATATTTTTCCAACTTTCCAACATTGAATTCTGATGTCCACTTAAAAAAAAAAAAAAAAAAAAAAAAAAAAAAAAAAAAAAAAAAAAAAAAAATATATATATATATATATATATATATATATATATATATATATATATATATATATATATATATATATTTCAACATTGATATTTTTTTTAAAAAAAGACATCATTCTTTATCTTTCTTTTTTTAGAAATTGACTTCTTCCAAACTATGAGCAATGTAACATTGTTTTCTCTTTCTACTACACATTAAACTTCTTTTAATTTATAGGAATAAAATATTTTCATTACACATTGAACTTTTTTCAATTAATAGAAATCAAATGTTGCATTCTTTATAACAACAAATAACAATTGATGAATGAAAAAAAAGCAATGTACCTATATATGTTTTTTCTTTAAGCACAAATTGAACTTCTATCAAAATATAGAAATCTAAGGTTTCATTTTCTAAACACACATTAAACTTCTTTGAAACTTACAAATGATGACCTTATTATGACATTTTTCAATTACTAATAGGGTCTTCATTATGAGAGATTTTTTTTTTTAAACACATTTACCATTACGTTTTTTTTTATTTGTGCAAAGGAACTCTGTTCGTTTACATTTGTTTAAAAACATGTATTAAATTGAACATCTTTGGAAAAGAGAATGTTAGTATTTTACTTTTTCAAGATGACAACAAAAAACGACAATATATTTTAACATTAGTGTTATGTAGAAGTGGAATATTCACAAAATATTAGTAGGTCATTAAGGGCTTATTTACATGATTCACAAAACATAATTATGGTTCACAAAATATAAGTAATGGCCAACAATGGGTCTAGTTCATAAGTCTGAAGACAGATTGTTGAAGTAGAGAGTTAGACCAACTACGTACATGTGCATTTCATATTATTTTGAACCATGAGAGTGCCGTTGGTCGCTGGAAATTGTTGTGGCGATAGTCGCTAGAGACGATCGCAGGCGGTGAACGCCGGTTGCTGGATATGGTCGCCAACGATTGCCATCGATTGTTGGAGAAGGTAGTCGGCAGTGACTGTCAGTTTCTTTATATGGCCGTCGGTCATCGAAGAAGGTCGTTGGCGGTGGCTGCCGGTGGTCAGAGAAGGTCACTGGACATTGGAGAAGGTTGCCGGTTGCTGGAGAAGGTCGTTGGAGGTGGCCGCCAGTCGTTGGAGAAGCGGTGATAAAATATGTTAATAGGGTTACTGTACAAGTTGATGTAGATAATATCCTAATACTGTAGCAAGTCGGTAGAGTTGAGTTTTTTTATGGGGAGTTAATTTCTCTATGGGCCAAACGGTAAGTTGGGTTTAAAACCCAACTCAACTCAACTCAAGTTAGGGTGCCAAATGCTCCCTTAAATGTTGAGAATCCCACTAAAATATAATAATTGAAGGTTTAAATAAGTATAAAAGTTTGGGAACTAAAATAGAATAAAAAAATTTCAAATGTTGTAATTAAAGTATTGTTACTTTTGCCAATTTGATCGTAACCACTTCCAAAAAAGCTTTGAAAAATATTAGCTGGTTTCCTCTCATAGTGTAAATCCAATGGAAAATATTTCCCCATATTACGGAATTAGTATTTTTAAAAAATGTTTCCTATTCAAACTACATATCAACATTTTAATATACACTACGTATGAATACCATTAATTATAATCATAATATAACTTAATTTATTCTGGACAGTACTGAAGCTTTCTGCGGTGTTTCTTATTTGTCTCAATCATTAACCAAAAAAGGATGTTTCTCCCATTTTTGGGAGTAATATGGGAGACAAAAAAAAGTATTTTAGATTTAGGGTATGATTGTGAATTATTTTTTTATAAGAAATAAATTTCTAGTTAATAAAAAATACTTGATCACAAAATGCTTTGTTGATTAGTTTTAATGCGTTTGTTTTTAATTTAATCAGACATGTTCTTTTTTATTTTTATTATTTTTTTAATATGATTACTAAAATCAATATTTTTTTTCTTGGACAAATTATTGGAATGCAAATAATTAAAATTAAAGAAAATAACAAAGGTGTGAGAGATTAGTAAGACAAATTGTATAAACCGACATAAGGTGTATGAAAAGGTAAATTAGCATAAAAAAAGTAAGGAACAAAAAATCAATTTATACCTTTAAAAAATCAACTTAAAATCACCTAAGTAAAATTATTCTTCTCTCGAAATCTTACCAAAGTATCAAAAAAATTATCACGTAATTCTTCTTAAATAAGAAGAGAAAAATGGAAGAAGATGAGAAAATGGGAAAAGCTACCCAAATTAATGAAAAGCCTCTACTATTCCATTTGATTCTAGCATTTAATTCTCTCTAATATTATGTTAATCTATGCATTTAAAGAAATCTTATTCACATGTGTGAAAGTTATTCATTAATAATTTTAAAACAGAATTCTATCGGATGGTCTAAATTGATTAACTTATGAAAGTTTATGGTTATATAATTGATACAATTATTAGTTTTGAGTTTTAATAATTGCTACATAGAGGGTATAAATTGATTTTTTTTTCCAAAAAATAAATATGAGAGAAGTTGTGAAAACAAGTATGCATAGAGAGAAATTAGTGAGAGACAGCAGGTGGAGTAGACAAAAATTTATCTTCAGATTGGAAACAAGAAAATAGGAACTGAAATTTTATTGTAATATAAAAGAGAAAAATAGATTAGTATAGTCCTTGAGAAAGGTCTCTATCTTCTACAAAACTAATCTTAAAATTTTGCCCACCACAAACTCCATGTTAAGGAACCTACACTGCAACAACAACACTCCAACAACTCAAGACCTCAAGTAGCTAGAAACCTAAAATTAAGACTCGTTTGATAACTATTTGATTTTTGGTTTTCGATTTTTAAAAAATTGTATTTGTTTTCTCATCGATTTTCTATAATAGGGTTCATATTTCTTAAAAAAATATTTGAATCTTTAGCCAAATTCCAAAAATAAAAACAACTTTTTGATAACAACTTTTTTTAGTTTTTAAAACTTGGGTTGGTTTTTGAAAAAATAGGTAAAAAGTAGATAACAAAAAAATAAGACCCATAGGTGGAAATAATATTTATAGACTTTAATTTTCAAAAATAACTAAAAACAAAAAACTAAATTGTTATCAAACATGAACTAAGCAATCAAATATTATTCTTAACTTGACAAAACATACAATCACTAAATAAGCTAGTTGGATCAAATTCTCATCTCAGACTTTATCATCTCTAAAAAATCAAAGTTTTCATTCTATGTTTAGTAATGTTACTGTTTCTAGTTTCTTGTTTCTCATTTTCTGTTTCTTATTTATCGTTTCCACTTTTTTAATTAAAAAAAAAAATCACATTTGGTAACGGTTTCTTCTTTCTTGTTCTTTCCTTATCCATTTAGTTGTACAATTCTTTCCATTTTTACTTGTCGTCTCTAGTGCAAAGTTATACTACACCTTGGGCTTTGTCGTCGCCAACAATTCTCAAATTTAGCCATTTTGCTCAAGATATAAGAGCCAATTCAATTATGCCATCAATTCTCAAGTTCGATCTTCATAAAATGCAGCACAAACAATCACCTTTTACGGAGTTCTTAGGTCTTGACACCTGTGAAAAGATAGTGAATTGATGAACTATTAACCTCTTGGTTATTAGAAATCATTAATGATGAAGTACTAACAATGATTGACGGGTTGGAGATTACATACTAAGTCTGGAAGTCAATGGAAGAAACGAATTTGGCCATCATAAAGGAAATCTATATCACTGAATCTCTACACTGATTGAAGAAAAGTAATTAAGCATGGAAGAGTATATCAAAAGATTCAAAGCCTAGGTGCTATGAAGAAACCAATAGATCTAATTGACAACTCTTGGATAAAGAGTTATCTAATCCATATTTGATGAGGAACCCTAGAGGAAGTGTATATAGAACCCCTTTGTGGAATTAAAGCCCTTATAACATAATCCACTAAAATCTCAAATTCAAGTTGTATCAACCCAAAGAAGAAATTATAGATAGATTTACTTTGTTGATCAAGATCCAAAGTAAAGAAAACTTGTTTAAAAAATTCAAGATTCGAATTACTCCACAAGTACACTATCAAAAAAAAAAAAAAAGCCCTATGATAGCTTAAAGAAAAACTATGATAGATCTTTCCATATAATTTTAACTAAAGTCGTAGCACCCAAAACTATTAAAAGTCGAGGACTTTTTTAGCATTTTAAAAGAGCTATTAAAAAACTATAGAGTAAATAATTTTAATAGATTTTATAAAATGTTGTAAAAAATAGGTTAAATCATAAGTTTAATCCTTGAACTTTTAAGTTTGTGTCTATTTGATCATTAAACTTTAAAAAGTATCTATAAGTCCCTCAACTTTCAAATTTGTGTCTATTTGATTTCTGAACTTTAAAAAGTGTTCAATAGATCCTTAAACTTTCAATTTTGTGTCAAATAGGTCATTGAATTTTCAATTTTATGTGTAATAGGTCATTGACCTATCTGACGTTTTTTAAAATTCACGGACCTACTTAGATACAAAATAGAAAATTTAAAGTCCTATTAGACTTAAAATTCAATTTTATATCTAATAGATCAGTTAATTTTTTAAAAAATTGAATATGTTAGAGATCTATAAGACACAAAATTGAAAGTTTAAAGACCTATTAGACACAAAATTGAAAGTTAAGGACCTATTAAATATTTTTAAAATTTCAAGGACCAAATAGACACAACCCTAAAAGTTCAAGGATTAAACTTGTAATTTAACCTAAAAAATATTTCTTACCTCTTAAAAATGCTATAAAATTATTTTTAAGAATTAAAAAAATGCTAATTTTTTTTTCATAACTTTAGTAAATGCTATTAATAGATATATAATTAATAGCTATAATTGTTAGTTATTATATTTATTAATAAATTTGCTGTCATATATCTTTTATAGTATTTTAACCAAAGTCGTAACTGCTCGTGTTATTTAAAGTCTAAGACTTCTCATAACTTTTAATACAAGTTAGAAGTCTATAATAAATTTTTTTTATTGCACACAGTATGATTCAATGCCTAAATACAATCAAAACTAGCTAATTTTTCTGTAAAATATAATGTAAATTATCAATCTACTATCAAGAACGACATGAATTATTACGATTATAATAATTTTTCTAAAAGGTAAACCACCTTCAAAAGTTTGTAGTGTCATCATTCATTTGGCCTAGATATTCTTCAAACTTCTTGGCACTAACCTACACAATTGAAAATAACAGTCTTGATACAAAGTTAATTGAGATCAATTTGACCAACACTCAGAATGGAAAATCATCATAGCCATATACTAGACAAGATTGCATTAATTTTAACAAACAAAGGAGCACAAGATCCAACTTCCAACTTCAAAATAGAAGTTTTCATATGATAATGATTAGATGCTGTACTTTAAACAATTTTTTTTTTCAAACTGTAAAATATCAATGATCAATTTAATTAAAAAAAAAGAAAAAGAAAAAGAGAAAAGATAGAACAAATGAAAAATTACAAAAATAGAACAAGTAAATGTTGCTCCTAAAAATCAAACTCCATGTTCTTGTCATATGAAGGTGTACAACACTACTAAATGAATTAATTTCTATTTGAGTAACAATTTAAATAGCAATTATATTTAGGATATGTAATGAGCACATTGAGTGGTCTTAAATTCCATGTTCATACAATTCTTATTTAAAAATCTGGTCTATTAAATAAATATTAGCTCAATAGTCTTGTGAAAGTTATAGAAAATCTTAGGATCAATATTATATATTTAAGATTATAGTCCTAAAATATTGTATATCACTTCTTTAGTTCTATGTTACAAATTCCAATCATAGACGGAGAGTCCGTTGTCTTCATTTTAAGTTGCATTTATAGTTGAGAAAATATTAATAATTCATTTGAATTTTTTCTTGTAAGTTCAATAATCATATAAACATTGCGAAACAAACATATATTTCAATTTTTCTTTATTATATTAATAATTCATTTGAATTTTTCCTTGTAAGTTCAATAATCATAAAAACATTGCGGAACAAACATATATTTCAATTTTTCTTTATTATGTTGGTTTTCTTCCATGGATAAATCTTAAAATGAGTTTGTTCTTTGAATGAGAAAGAATTAATATTTTTGAGTAATTATGAATTAGCTTTCAATAATTTTCTAATATTTACTAGTTGCCTTTGTATCCCTAGGAGGAGGGTAAACATTTTTTCACTCTCATGCACATGTGAAGAGAAATTACTTTAAAGGTGTGACTTACATGTTTTCACTGTTCAAAAAAGAGAAAAAAGGGTTTTCAATATTCAAATATTTGACAATTTATTCTATAGTATTTTTAATTTCTAAGTTGTTATTTTCATGTTTATTTGTAACATGTTTATGCATACACCTCTTATTACATTAATTATTTAATATTCTACACAATCAATTTCTATTTACTTTTTAATATTATTTGAATAAATATTCCACCTTACCAACCAAAATCAAAATAAGTGCCAACCTGAACCATGTTAACTTAATTCAAATGGTTAGATAGTTACTTTTTCTTAAAGGTGGTAGATTCAAATTTGTACTTCTTTTTTATATTATTATTATGTATAAAAAAAACTAAAACTAAAACAAGTATCCCTTTCCAAAATAAAAATAAAAAATAAAAAAAATAAAATTAGTATCCAATTAGCCAATTAATCTTGATCCTTACCTACAATAGTTGAACTAAACAAAAACAGAGGGAAAAAAAAAATCAATTTTGACCCTAAACTTTGTTAAGTTGTTTCAATTTTTACCCTAAACTTTTAATTTCATCAAATTTTGCATCTCAAACTTAGTTAAATGTTGCAATTTTAACCTTAAACTAGAAAAAGTGTTACAAATTTCGCCCTATGATAAATTTTAATTTGAAAATTTCACTAATTTTTTTGTTTTAATTTGAAATTTTCGCTAATGTTTTTCCTCATATGCTTTCAATAAATTATAAAACACAAGTATGATACAAGATTGATATGATTTCACAGAAAAGTGATACTAGAGTTAAATTTTTGTTAAAATTTGTGAGTTTTGACAAAGTTATTCCATGGTTAATTTGTATATTAGTCAAACTTAAATTTGTGTAAAACTTGATATTATTGAAATGAGTGAGTTTACAGAGATTTTACATTGCTTTTTGTTAAAATTAGTGAGTTATGTTAATTAGCAAAAAATGAATAGATGGTAGAAATTGCAACATTTAACTATATCTAAGGTTCAATTTGATGAAATTAAAAGTTTAAGATGAAAATTGATAAAAATTGACAAATTTAAGGGTAAAGATGGTAAAGATTGATTTTTTTTTTTTGTTTAAAAGTAAGTCAATAAATTAGAATGCCAATGGCATTAAATGTTTTATTTTATTTTTTATTATTCAAACAGTGATCCTTGGGGGAAGAAAAGTTTGTACTTGAAAAGTAGGAGACAATAAATTATGTAATAGGGACTAAGTGGAAAAGTTGAGTGGGGTTTGCAATTCGGAAGATCCAAAAGAATGATAAAAAGTGCTTTCTTTTCAAATTTTATAACATTAAATCTTTGGCCCCATCAATTATTCTACAAGTATAGACAAACTTGCACGACCATGCTTTATTTACATTCTTTTCAGATTTCCTATTCCCCCAATTTTAAATTCTTAGCCAAAGCATTTGAAAGATTTTGTTTTTAAATAAAAGATTAAATTCTTTCATGCTCGTAATATATATATTTTGTTTTACTCAGTAACCTTTCAAATATTTTGTTTTATATATCTAATGTGTACTGTGTAGGCATGATTTCTTTTTTCTTTTTTTGTTTTTTTTTTGGCTTTTTAAATGTTGACCTAATTAGTAGATGTTTGCAGTGGATAAATACTTGAAGGCACTATTTGACTTTTTTAAAAATTATTAATGAAAATATAATGGTAATTAAGATTAAAAATAGTTTTTAAAGCTAAATTTAGGAAATAAAAAAAAAAACATTTGAGAGTTGAAGACCACAACACGACATAATATTTGAAGTTTTTATGGAGCATAATAAATGAAGTATGAAAGTTGGATTAAAACGTGATTATATAAAAGGTTAAAAAAAATTTCGGTAGATGTAGTAATTAAGTTTCTAAACTTTAACATTAATGATTTAGTCCTTATACATTTAATTGTGGCAATTTAGTCTTCTAAACTTTTGTATGTAATAATGTAGGCTCTATAGTTTAAAATTTGTAACCTATAATGAAAATTTTCATCAAAGGAAAGTACCGACTTTTGTTATATAATGATTTAATCCTTGTTGTTTATAAACATATTTGGTCCCTAACTGATTTATCGATCTTCACGTAAGAAATCCAATTAAATTTTACAAGATTTTACATGGTAGGGATTAATCAACAACAACAAAAAAAGAATATTAAGCTACAAGGACTAAATTATTACATATTAAAAAACTTGAAAGTATTTGACTAAAATATCATTACATGTTAAAGTTTACGAACTAATTTTTTGACTTAATGAAAGTTTAATAGGGATAAAAAATGTTTTTAACCTTGAGAAAAAAAAAATCATATCCTTGTATGTATATATATTATCTAATCCAACACGAGTGATGATTTGAACTTCAAACTTTTAAGGAGATAAGTAATACTTTAATCAATTGAGTTATTCTACCATCCATATATCTTAGAATTAAAAGTATAGTCACTTTCATTTCTTCAAAAAAAAAAAAAAAGAGAAAATATAATATTAAGACCGAAAGGAAAGATGTGTATAAACAATCTTCCACATAAGACAATTATTTTTAAAAATAAATTAAAAAAATCATTTTTTACCCCTAAACTAAACAACTTGTATCAAATTTTTGGTCTATATTTTCAATTTTATCATATTAGACTTTAGTCCTTGATATATATTACAATATTTACCTTAAATTTGAATAAATGTTCCAATATTTACCTTATGAAAAATCATTAAAAAAATATTTTTATGTTTGTTTAATGAATTATAAAACATATTTTTAATGAATTATAAAACATATTTTTAGTACAGAATTGATGAGACTTTAAAGAAAATAATACTATAGCTGAATTTTTGGGACATTTGTTCAATAGTCAATCTTGTGTATAAACCCAAGTTTAATTCCGTGCAATACTTGATTTTGATTGAAAAGAGTCGGTTTTGAGAGATCCTAACTTACTTTTTGTTAAAATTAGAGGGTAAATTTAGATGAAATTGAATAGATGGTATAACTTGCTCTACTCGAAAGGCAATAACACACTCAATTTAGATTCAAATCTTTACCTATTATTTACAATGTAAAATTAAAAAAAGTTTTTATATAATCTCTATGCTTTTAAAAGTTTTGCAATCATCGCTATAATATTGATTGAAAAAGTTATGGACAAATAAATAAATAAATAAATAAAATAATAATAATAATAATAACAAAAGGATCCATAGTTGTATATGTCAACGTGACATATCTATGATATAATATTTTCTTTTAATAACATGAGGATTTGGTAAATCATATTTGTTGAATGAAAAGTATAGGTAAAAATGCAAAAAATCACCCATGAAAATATAAGGATTATTACCATCTTAATCTCAAATTTTCAATACGAGCAATTATCTCTCAGACTTATAAAATTATTTCAATCACTCTGTTTAGTGATATAATTTCGATAGTTACAATTTTGAAAAATGGGCAAAAACCATTAACTATAGTGATTCTTACTATTATTGAATTTTAAATCCTTAAGCCTTAAAGCATCCATAAACTAAAGGATTGTTATAATTATATTCCAAACTTATAAAATTTTATTACAATTAAATCCATCCAATATTGAAATTATAATGGTAGGATTTAATTGCAAAAATTTTGTAACCTTAAGAAGAATTTGCTTAAATTGAAAGTTTGAAGTTGCGATTGTAACAATCTTTAGAGTTGAAGAGTGATTTTTTTTGAAAATTTTCCAAAAAGAGTAGATGAATTTTATATTCCTAAGACAATATTTTGATTAAATAGTAGGATGAGGCATGGCATAAGCATGTTTTGGAACGTAATCAATAAACTCCATTAGATCTTTGTTACCCTTTGTTTGAAATCAAAAAAGTTGATTTAAAATCATGTGATTTGAAATGCAAAAAATGATTTTAAATTTTTTTAATTTCGTTTGGAATGAGGAAGATTTGAAATGAATGTATTTAAATTTTTTTGTTTGGATGATAATCGGAAAAGAAAAGGAGAGAAGAAGTTTACTAAAATATGCTTTTAACTCCGATTTATTAATAGAAAATTAAAATATAACAAGGTTACATAAGTAATTTAACTCCAAATCATATGAAATCCTTCAAAATCTAATCGTTTAAGTTAGGAAATTTTTTTACGTAAAAATACGATTTGAAATCATTCTCTTTCCTATGATAAAAAGCAACGAAATTCATTTGAAATCTCTCAAAATCATGAAGTTTGAAACAGAACATTACTCTTACTCGGGGTATTAAATTTTTGTCGACATTTGCACATGTTCATAAATTCGACATTGAAATAAGGGTGAATCGACATTTCCATTATATCATAAAAAAATCAATGCAATATATAAAAAATATTAATAAAATGTAACTAATGTGAATATAAATTAAGTAATAAGTATTTTAACTTATTTAAAAAGTGTTAAATGTTTATTTATGAATTTAATATTTAATAGTTTTTTGTTTTTAAGATTTTCTAGAAATATCCATCAACACCAACATTTTATTGATATTTCCATTGACATTTCTATAAAATTGGGACCTCAAGATTTCCGTTGACATCAACATTTCAAATCTTGCTCATACTCAAGTTCAAACACGATATTTTCACATTGGAGTTTTACCACTCCCCATTTGTTGGAGCATCTCGTAAACTTTAATCAAAGCTAATCAAACTTCTAAGAAGGATATAGGGACTAAATTGAAATTAAGATTAAAATATATATACTAAAGGATAATTTAATATATATACCAAACGATCCATAATCTCTTTGAGGTAATTCTCGATTTTGATTCTTAGTTTTTCAAAATTTTCAATTTTATCCTTTATGTATTACAATTCTCAATTATATCATCCATTAAAAATTTGTTAATAAAAATTTGATGCATCATTGAATCATTGCTTTATTAATATATTTGGACATGAAACCATGTCACTCACATGCTGATAATTGACACATGAATCCAACCGATCTATGACCTATTAACACAATCTATTTATTCCAAGTGACATGTCCAAATGTCTAAGTATGTTAAGCAAATAATAACTTAATCATACAACATCCTTTTGTTAATAACCTTTCTTAACAAAATGACTTGATTTATTTATTTTAGTACAGTAAGAGAAAATTGATTTTTTTAGTGCAACAAATGAGGGGATGTTGATTTGAACTTCCGACCTCAATTGAACTCAAAAGAAGTAGATACATTAACTATTGAGCTATGCTCGTGTTGAAATTTTTTTTTCTAAAAATTATTAAGGACTAAATTGAGAGAAACGTAAAAGATAAGATCATTGGATATATTTAGCTTAAAAAGCAGTAAGTTCTATGCAGCTTTGAAAAGATTAGAGACTATTGGGTTTCCTTAGTGTATGTAAATCCACTCGAGGCTATTTATAGTACTTTGAAACAATATATAATGTTTCCTATTCAAACTACATATAAACATTCTAATGTGCACTAAGTAATAATACCATTGATTACAATCATAGTATTATTTTTTTGTAATAAAGTATTGTGGATAGTACTGAAGCTTTCTGCTGTGCAGCTCATTTTTCTCAATTCAATAACCAAAAGAAGCCGTTCCTCCCAATTGTGGGAGTTAAATGGTGGACAAAAGCAAGTATACTAGAGTTAGAGGTGTCTGATTTAAAATTCTTTTATCAAAATTGTTTCTAATAACATTGTTCTTTGATTTTAATCTATTAAAATGGAGCAAAACTGAGAATAGCTTAATTAATTAAGCTATATATCATTGACCTTGGTCAATGTTGGAATCTCTCACCTCATCACATATTGTTGAACTAAAAAAAATCTATCAAAGTGGGTTTTTGGCTAATTAAAACTTGTTTTCAATAATTACATTGGTAACTTTTTTGCACAAAAATGAAAACAATTAAATTCATTAAAAATGAAATAAGTGAGAGAAGTAGTGTGCTGAGAGAGATTGGTGAGAAAAATTGTACATACTAATAAGAAAAAGTGTGTGAAGAAATAAATTAGCGAGAGGAAGTATAATGGAGAGACGTAAGTAAGAGAAAGTATGTGTGAAAAGAAATTTGTGAAAGTGTGTACAATGAGAAGTTAGTGAGAGAAGATTTGTGTGAAGGTGTGTGATTAGAGAGAAGTTCGTGAGAGAAAGTGTTTAGAGAGAGAAATTTGTGAAAGAAAGTGTGGGAGGAGAGAACCATTATGATGAAGCATTCAAATTATAAATTAAATATTAAATAAAGCACATATCAATGACTTCTTGAAAAATATTTCGGGGTTATTTGGACAGCTGAATGGATTATAATAATTTACGTTATAATAGTTTGTAAAATACAGAGTTGTTTAGTTTGAGTTATAATAATCCGTCAATAACTCTGCACTTCAAACACATATTATTATAACCTAGACTATTATAACCCTAAATAGGCCCTTCATGTACTTTTGACTTTAGTTAAAAAAACACTTTTGGTTCCTATACTTTCATTGGTAATAATTTAGTCTTTAAATTTAATATGTAATGATTTAATCCTTATACTTCTAAATTTATAACAATTTAGTTTCCCAAGCTTAGTATGTAGCAAATAGCTCCTTCTATCTCAAATGAAAAATAAGTCTTCTCCCCTTCCATGAGAAGAAATCCCAATAATCTCTTTATAGTGTAAAAATTATAATGATATAGTCCCTATAATAAAAAATCTTGTTAAGATTTAATTGAGTTTCTTACTTATGTAGATCAATAAACTGTTTGGTGACTAAATGTGTTTATAAACTAGAGGAACTAAGACATTTCATAATAGAAATCACCACTTCATAGTGATGAAAAGCTTCACTATAGGAACTAAATTGTTATAAATTTTAAACTACAAAAACTAAGGCCCGTTTGATAACCATTTGATTTTTGAAAATTAAGCTTACAAATACTACTTCCACCTATGAGTTTCCTTGTTTTGTTATCCACTTTTTACATATGTTTCCAAAAACCAACCCAAGTTTTGAAAACTAAAAAAAGTAGTTTTCAAAAAGTAGTTTTTGTTTTTAAAATTTAGCTAAGAATTCAAATGTTTTCTTAAGAAATATGAAAGCCATTGTAGAGAATTGTAGAAAAATGATGAAAAAACAAACACAATTTTCAAAAACAAAAAATTAAATGGTTATCAAACGAGGCCTAAATTATTACTTTTTGGGAACAGAAGTTTAGCAACATCCAAATAGACAAGTGCCTACGCAAGGTAAATATACTAGAGACCTTATTAAGAAAACAAACATGCTAGGTGCTATACCTAATAACACACCTATGTCTTCTTCTATGTCAAAATGTATGATAAAGAATACATTGATGCTAGAAATATAGGAGCATTATTGTTGGATCTTTCCAATATTTCTCTCACAACACTTGAAATTTGTTCAATCGATAAATCGAGTATGTCAACTATTGGTTGAAACCATAAGTTGTTGACATCAATTATATTGTGAAAAAAGATTCAGTTAAGCTAACTGTTTAAAAACCAACTGTATTTTTGTATAAATACATAATATTTGTAAAACTGAGAGTAGTGTGTTGTATGGAGACAATGAGAGCATATAGAATTGAAGAGAAATACAGATTCATGAAGAAAAGGTTACTATGAAGGAATTAGCCTATGGTACACTGATTGAATGAGTCTTAGTAGCAATATTATACTTGTAAAATCACCTCCCTACCATCTTTTAAAAGCAGCTTTTCTAAAAATCTGCCATATTTTCTAATTGAATTTTACAAATTCCAATCCTATATATCCTTCAATTTTTTGTAACAATTGTTTTCCCTATTCTTTTATTAAATAACTTAGATTAAACAAAATAACTTGCAATTTACATCATATAAACTTTTAAACAATAACTTATAATAAAACAGATGTTAAATATCAATATAAAAATAATTGAAATAATAGGTCTATTTTGGTCATTATAGCTAAATCATGACAATTTTATATTATTTTACCAAACATTATAATTTGTCTTTTTAAGTTTAAAATTAAACTTTACCAAACACTAATATACTTCATGTTGCAGCTGATTGTTTTAAAAGTAAAGTTGCCAACAATTATTTTAAAAGCTGCGCAGCAATTCCAAATTAAGCCTAAATTTATTTACATTAGCAAGATTAAACACTAAAGTTGAATATCGAGCCATGCTTATCACACCACCACTAAAATAACATGAATCATCTTCTCCTTAGAAACATTGATATTCATTTACTAAAGACCGCTCAACTATTTTGTGACAATGTGAGTACTCTCCAAATGTCCTTCATTCAAGTATGTTGAGATGAACTACCATTTTATTCGAGATCAAGGTGGCCTTAGGAGCTTTCATCAACGAATATACTTTATCCTTACAACAAATAGTTGTCATGTTCACAAAACCACATTTCAAAAATGTATTTAGGACTCTTCGAAACAATTTTGGTGTTCGATTTTGTACCTGCCATCAAGCTTAAGAAAGAAGGTAAGAAGTAATCCATCAACCAACTCTATCTCACAACTCATGAACATCTCTATCCAACTCCTTAACTCATTGCCCAACTAGACTCCTTTTCCAAGTTACAATATAGACCTACCTTTTCTACCAAGTCACAAGACAACATGTCTTCACTTTCCTTATTCAAGACTACAATCACTTGAAGAATTTTGGTTAAGTTATAAATTTGGTCCCTATGGTTTGGAGAGAGCTATAATATAGTTCCTATGGTTTTAAACGTTAGAATTTCGTCTTTATGGTTGGATAAAAATCTCATAAATAATTTCTATGGTTTGATAAAACCTCATAAATAATCCTTAAATTCTAACGTTTTAAAACCATAGGGACTAAATTCTAGCTTTCTCCAAACATCATAAATAGTCCCTATGGTTTGATAAATCCTCATAAATAGTCTATGTAAGAGAAAGGGGTAAAAGCCTCTCTGATTCGGTCATCAAGCAGTCAGACGACTCTTCAGTAACCAAGGATGACCCCTTCGACGCTTCTTTTGCTGTATACCCCCTCCATCCTTCGACGGTGGAAGAAAGGTGAGGGAACAAGAGTTTTTGTAACGCCCGGCTTATTTAGGAGCATTAATTTTGAAATTTTGGAGCTAGTTGGAATTAATTTGAAATTTGGAAATTGAAGAAAGGGTAAGTATGAAATGAGAAAAGGGCATTTTAGTAATTCTCTTATTATTATTATTTTTTTTCCTCTCATCCTTATCTCTTCTTTTCTCATTCTTCTTCTCCTTAACCTTTTCTCCCTTTCCCACCCGATAGTCCCTCTCTCTTTCTCATTCTTTTTCTCCACACTCTTTTTCTCCCTCTCTCGATCATGTCTCTCTCTCCCTCACCTCGAATTCTCTCCCTCGTTCGACTCTCTCTCGTGGGTCTTCTTTCCGAAATCTCTCCCTTTCTCCGTCTCTCTCTGTTCCGTCTCCCTCTTTCTTCGGTTTTGTCCAACCAGCCACAAGCTAGCCACCGCGAGCAGCACATCGCCAGCAAGCTCCAGTCGCCGCCGTCGCATGACCAGCCACCCTCACCTCTCTCAGCAGGTTGCACCGCCGCACGCCGACGCCCAGCTCCGCCACCGGTTTTCTCGCTCTCCTCTCGGTTTCTGCATAGACAACAAGGAAGAGGAACGTTTTGGAGTTATTTCCAGCAAGCTCGGTGTTCGTACAGCCGAATACGACCTCGATTTGGAGTGGGTAAGCATTTCGATGTTGATTTCAAGCTAATGGTTGGCTATGTATGTGATTTGAAGATTACCAATAAAGTTTTGGTTTTAATTTTAGATTACCCATAGCATTTGGGTCTTGGATTTGCAAAATCAAGTTAATTCGGAGTCATTTCAGCAAGCTTTCGATTCGTTTTATCGTGGGTAAGTGTTTCGGTGTTGATTCAAGGCGTTATTTTGGATTATAAGTATGTTTTGGTACTGTTATAGCCTTTGGAATTAAATTGGATTTGTTGGATGTAATTTTAGAAAGCCCATTGTGATTGGAGAACTAATTGTTAAATTTTTGATTAACTTGCTATAATTTTCAGCAAGCGTTGGAGTCTAAATTTGGGCAAGAATCAAGCTCGTAAATTACTTATTCGGCTTAGGTAAGTAGTTATTTGGATATTAGCCCCTTTAAGTTCCATTTAAATTGATATATGTTTGATAATTTGGAAATTGTGAAAGCATGCTTGAAAATCATATTTATGAAGTATGTAGTGATTTGTGGATTGGTGTAGGTGTTGCTTGAGTTGTAAATGGTCTTTTATATGGTTATAATGGAAATTAGGGGCTTAACGTTTTTCGAATGGCTTATGATTTAGCATGAGTAGCACTTTAAGAGAGTAGTTGTTTGAATTGATGTATGTTAAGTGGTCGTGGATGTAATTATTTCAAGTATGAAGTATAAGGGTGACCATGTTGGTTGAGGATGTTTCGTTTAGTAAATATTTCAAAAAGAGTTTTGCCTTATTGTACCTAAACCCAAGAATTTAGAGAAAGTTGTCAATTTAGTTGAGTGGCTTGGTATAAATCATGATTCCGAGCGGGGTGCTCCTAAGGACTTGGCCTTGTGAACTAGTAAGGAGTTTGGTTATATATTAACCCTTTGGAATGCATAGTTGACTATGATCGTGGTTCCTTATAAAGTAAGGACGTATGGGAAGTTAGTTTAGATTGTATAAGCATGCATATTTGGATTGTTGTGATCTGTGGCTTGAAATGGAATTCAGAGTGGCTATAAAACCTCGAGCGTTGAGCTAAAGGACTAAATGGTCTAATAATCCTTGTGTTTGAAGTATTCAGAATGACGAGTGGTGTTTAACTTGTTTTGAGACGGGCTAGGGGCCAATTTCTGAGGCAAATGGTTGATGGCTTTATGCTACTAGCACATATATGAGTTTTGATTAAGTAAAGGTTTGTTTAGAAGTGCCGTTGAACTAGGATATAAGATCTTACTTGAGACTCGTGCTTGTGATCTATGGCGAAAAGTCATTATGATGAGATTGAGGTTGTTTGTTGAGGGTGGGCCTTGGTCATACATCACTAATGATTTCCTAAAAGGAAGAGAAATGGATTTCCATGGTGCTGGCCTAAGAAGAAGGTAGCCTTTCGGATTGGTCCGTTAGGATTTTTGTCTCGCCTATAAATGTGTATGAGGAGTAAGACGTTATAGAAGTTGGAAAGGCTTGAGGGTTGCTTTTCCTCTTTGTTTATGTGAATTAGGGGGTGGTTCCCCATTAAAAGTGTTTGAAACCTTCGGGCCAGCTTGTGTTTGTGATTCAGGCATAATGGATGAATGTGGTAAGGTGGATTGACCCGAAAGATTCCAAAACTGTTGTGAAAGTACAAAGGCCGTTAGATTGGTACTACCTACTCTAATTCTGTTGTTTCGTGCGCGTTTGTAAGCCTAGAACGTATGTGATGTGATGAGCATAAGGAATGCGTTCCTTATTGCCTGGGAGCTAGCTTAGGGGTGATTCCCCACTGTGTTGAGCATAGGGGATGCGTTTCCCTATTGCCTGTATGCTAGCTGAAGGGATTGGTTCCCTGGTTGCCTGTGTGGCTATTGTGATGTGTTGAGCATAGGGGATACGTTTCCCTATTGCCTGTATGTTAGCGGAAGGGATTTGTTCCCTGGTTGTCTGTGTGGCTATTGTGATGTGTTGAGCATAGGGGATGCGTTTCCCTATTGCCTGGGAGCTAGCTTAGGGGTGATTCCCCACCGTGTTGAGCATAGGGGATGCGTTTCCCTATTGTCTGTATGCTAGCTGAGGGGATTTGTTCCCTAGTTGCCTATGTGGCTATGTGATGAGTGTGAGGGTTATAGACCTTCACAAGTTTGGGTTCTAGGCTACAGGACTCGCAGGTATGACACGAAGTTAGGTTCGGGTAGTAGTGAATGTTGTGGAAGGTTAAATGGACCTTTAGAATAACAGAAGAAAGTATTTGAAATCTAAGCACGAGTGTGAGTAAGAACAGTTTTCTTCTTGGTATGGCTTCTTTAAATGTTGGACCCTTAAGTGGGCTACTTACTGAGTATGTTTATACTCATCCTTGCTACTTTGTTTGTTTTGCAGATTGTGCACATTCTCGAGGTGGGTGACGCAAGCGACGACTTGACGAGACTATGGAGACTCCACCAAATTTCTTTTTCACGTTTAGCCTTTAGTTTGTTCCTTTGTTCCCTGTTGTTTTGTTGGTCTGTAAAGTTTAAATTTCTTTCGTTTCCGTGTATTTAGTTAGAAGTTCTTAGGTTCTTTTGTCTGTTGATTGAGCTCAGCATCATTTATCGTAGTTTGGTGGATGCTGAGTCTGTTATCTGAAACATAGAAGTGTTTATATCTCTTTCCAGGTCTTTGTAAAAATTTTGGTTTTCTCCTAGTTACGTCGTCATGCTGCCGAAATTTCGGGCATGAGCGAGGTAACTAGGTCGTGCTTCCGCTTTAGAGAGTCGTAGGATTTCGGGTCGTTACAGTTTTCACGATGGGAAAGAGAAGTGGCTAAAAGAAATCAACGATTCTCTCTTCTTAAACAATCAATAACCTCTACACTTAATCAACATTTGATAGATTATCCAACCTCTAGCAATCTTAGTTACTGGTGGGGGTTCAGTCCATTAGTAGGGGACTATTTATGAGGTTTTATTAAAACTATGGAGACTATTTCTAACATTTAAAACTATAAGGACTACATTCTAACTTTCTCCAAAACTTTTTTTTTTGAAGAAAATACAGGAGAAGAGGAATCAGTAGGTGCACCCAATTATCCCAACTAGGTTGACACAATTTTAGCACCCTCATCATCTGTCACCACCTCCAAAACTATAGGGATCATCTGTCCCCACCTCCAAAACTTTCTTCAAAACTATAGAGATCAAATTTATAATTTAATCAAGAATATATCGAGATTGATAGTTTGCTAGTGTTTGACTTGCAAATCTGCTAGTGTTTGACTTGCAAACCTCCCTTACTAGCCAATCTCTCCATACTTGTTCGCTCCATTTTTGGTTTATTTTCGTTGAAGTTTGTTTCAATTTTTTTTCTTCTTATTATTCTTGCGTGTAACTTTCAGCCAGATTACCTTCTTAGGATTTCATGTTTTCATTTCTTTCATGCTATATATATACAAGAAGATAATCAATCAGTCCTTGAGATGTATCTTAAATATTTTTTATTGAATAAAAACTCTCTTACTTTTTCTCATAATGGGATCATCACTTTACTTGGTCAAAAATTTATATACATAGATTCAGTTATGTTGTAACCAATTTACTAGGATTAGAGATAAAGATGCAAAATATACTAATAATTTAATTATTTATCTTTGCATTTTATTAATAAATTGTATCTAAATATTTGAATTTAGCTATAATTTAATATTTGTGATCAATTGAAGAAATAGATAAAGAAGGATTCAAAATCACAATTTTGGAAGGAAATTCAAGCTTCACATAATAATCCATTCTAGAAGCATTTTATAGATAAATTGGAGACACAATTTCAAGATAGTCTATGAATATCTAGACTATTATTTGTAAATAAAGAATCAAGAAAAAATGCACGTTTTCCAATTGATTTAGGCTTGTACATAATCCTTTTTAAAATAGGATCTTCCCGTTAGTAATTAAGGATAAAGAGATAATTCCTTCCTAAAAGTGGATAAAAAATATCTCTATAAATTGGGAAGCTCTCTAAACGAAGTTTCTATTTTAAAAAGAATTATCTATAAGCCGAAATCAATTAAGTAACATGCATATTTCTTATTTGATTATTTATTCATTTATTAATAATAGTCTAAAATTCATAACTCTTGATCTGTAGTCTCTTCAAATTGTCCCCACTAGAATGCTTCTAGAAAGAAATATTTTGTGGATCTTGAATTTCCTTCTAAAGTTGTGATTTTGAATAGTTCTTTATAATGATCATAAATATTAAATTATAACCAAATTTAAATATTTAGATACAATTATTAATAAAATGCAAAGATAAATATTTAAATTATTATTATATTTTGCATCTTATCAATTAGTCAAGATTTGTTATACAGGTTTGTTTAAACTCCAACAATATGAAGACAACTTCTCCAAAAAAAAATAAAAATATAAAAATATAAAGACAAAGAATCTGATTTGATGGTTGCTAACACGCTGATACACAATTGTTTTCGCTACCAAACCAATGTTACTTATTTAATATTTAATATTTTATTTTTTTGCAAAGTATGAAACCCACTATTCTTAAGATAACATATGCCCAAAAAAAGTCAAAGTGAGCATGCTCAACAATAGTTAGTACATACTTTCAATCAAGAGGTCAGAAGTTTAGAATTCTTCCATTTTCAATTGTTGTTGAACTCAAAAAAAAAAAAAAAAAAACATGCTAGAAAAAAGAACCCAATCCAAAAGAAGTACAAACTCGTTTAGTATTGTTAATACATTCAATCATAATCCATAATGAATAGGTTAAAAAATACTCTTGGACCTCTACTTTCGTTGAAGGAACAATTTAGTCCCTAAACCTTAGTTTGTAACGGTCTAGTCCTTGTACTTTCAAATTAGTAGCAACAATTTAGTCACTGAACTTTAGTATATAACAATTTTGTCCTTGTACTTTAAAATTGGTAACAGTTTAGTCCTTACCAACTAAATATTGTCGAATTTTTATTCTGTAATGATTTAGTCATGGTAGTTTATAAATACATTTGGTCCCTACTCAATTTATCGATCTACATATATAAGAAACTTCTTTGAATCTTAACATCATTTTTTTTATAGCTGGGCTAAATTTTTATAAAATTTAAATTACATAGACTAAATTGTTACATACTGAAATTTAGAGACCAAATTATATATTAGGAAATAAATCATTACTTCAAAGAAAGTACAAGGACCAAAATTGTTTTTTAACCTAACTAATATATCTTCAAAAATGATTCTTAATAACCAAGAAGTTAAGGGATCATTTGGTAATGTTCTTGCTGCTTGTTGCTTGTTTCTTGATTCCAATTTTTGAGAAACAGATGAATTTGGTAACTGTTCCTGTTTCTTATTTATCATTTTTTACAAACATTTTCAAATTGTGTAGAAATTTTGGAAATAACAGAATCAAGTTTAATTTCTTGTATCTTGTTTTTGTTCCACCCTTTTAAGACATAAATAAAAGCATTATTTTATCTTTTTTTACTTATAAAATGCATAATAAATATCTAAAAACAAATATAACATAAAAAATTTGAATATTTAATCTAAAAACTAATTTTCATATTAAATTATTGTCGAACATATTTCTTTTTTTTTTTCCATTTCATTTTTTATTAAAAAAATAAAAAACAAGGAACAAAAAATGAGAAACAATAAATGGGAACATTACCAAACGAGTCTAAAAGACCATCATTACCATATTGAAAAATTTCATTGGGAGTACCATACTCCCATTTATTTATTGCTTCCCACGTCAGCATTCTTCTAAAAATGATGTGGGTTCCACCAGCATTAAAGTAATATTTATAAAAGTAAAATTATAGTGTGAACAAAAAGAGTATGTTACTTTTGTAGTACTCGAAATTTTCCCATTACCATACCATATTGCTAGCTGATGTTTTGTTGTTGCACATTTTTCGTGGTCTCTAGAACCTTCCTCTTCTTGTACAATAGGGCCATGTCAAATAAGTGTTGTTCATGTTCAAGGGATTTTTTTTTTTTTTTTTTTGGAAGAGGCAAACACTTGTGACCTCTCTATAGCCAAAAGTTAGTGAAACTCAGCTTGATTGACAAATGCCAAGATAAAAACCTAAATAGGATGGTTAACTAATGTACAAACTCATCACATGAATTGTGTGAATTAATTTTTTTCTTTATTAGGAAGCCTTTGTTGCTCTTTTATACATCAAAAGTTTTACACAACAAAAGGTTAATTAGGGAAACTAAAAATAAAATTATCAAGGGAACAATCACAAGGTGTTATTGCTCTTAAAGGTGCAACAATTATATTTGGTTGAAGTCAATCCGAGCATAGTTTAGTGGATAAGTTATCAATTACTATCTCAAAAGTCGATGGTTCAATCCACCACCTCTTGAACTCAAAAATAAAAAAACTATATTTGGTTTAAGTTCAATCATCTAATTAATCTTCCCATAAACAGAAGGTTGTGATCGCTTTCATTTTCTTGTC
The DNA here is from genome assembly GCA_033996785.1 of Trichosanthes truncata. NCBI lineage: Eukaryota > Viridiplantae > Streptophyta > Magnoliopsida > Cucurbitales > Cucurbitaceae > Trichosanthes > Trichosanthes truncata. The sequence goes on along the minus strand of MU867259.1, from coordinate 44,891,461 downwards.
CAATTTAAGTCAAGGTTGGACTATTCTTTGAGGTGTGATATTTAAGCTCATTGTTAGGGTGAGGCAAGGCCAGTCTGGCTCTAATAATAACAAAACATGCCTATTAAATTAACATTACAACATATATCTAAGATTTTAAATGTGGATGTTGATAAAATTTTTGAAGTCTCATATTTATGAAAAATGTTGTTGTCAACCTCGATAATATGTCTATGTTGATAGATATTTATCTGGAAAAATTATAAATTTCATAAAAAAAATATTAAAATAAAAAAAAAAGCATTTCATCATTTCTTTTTCGAAAGTATTTTATCATTTTTAAACAAGTTTAAATTTCTTATTATTAATATTAAGTCAACATTAGTGATATTTTTTTTTATTTTTTTTAGTTATATTTCATCTATTTTTCTATGATATAATAGAAATTATGTCGATTCACCTTTCGTGTTGATGTCAAATTCATGGACACAGAGATGTCAAATTCATGGACACAGGAAATGTCAACAAGACATGAATTTAAAACTTTGCATTTACCCCTCTTTTCAATTTTTATATAAATAAAAAATTACATACCTTCTTTTTGCAGCAATAATATATGAAGTCCCTTTAATAGACCATACATATTTTTTGCCTAACTATTTACTTCTTTCTACCCTTTGTTAACTCACATAGAGTTAAATCAATCAACTTTTGTCTAAATTAATAGGTTTGCCACATATGATGATTTATTATTATTATTTTTTTAGTACAATAAATATGGAGTATAGAGACTTGAACTTTCAATCTCAAAAGAAAGAATAAATGCTAATTACCACTGAACTATGATGATTTAGTTAATGTTATTAGTCGCTACTATATAAAATTAGAATTCAAAATGTGAAGACATAAAGAAAACTTTTGATAATAACCTCCCATATTCTACCATGTTCTTTGCTCTTCTATATGTTATGAGAAGAATGATTAATCATTCCACTATTGCTAATGGCTATAGAATGGACAATGAATTCCAACTTTTCATATGCACCACTTAATAAAAAGTGTTGCAACTATTTCTTATTATTATCAAAATAGAAAAGGGCCACCCAAGAAATTTTGAATAACTTTTAAATCTTACTCAACATCATATTTTCAATCACTATTAAATTTAAGTTCAATATAAATTAAAATATATGATTGTTAGTATATGTTAAATAACTAAAATATACTTAAATGATCGACACATTCATTAATTTGATTATTCACGTAATTCTTAAAATAAAAGTGTTTTGATTACTTACCAACTTTCATTTTTCAACAACGAACGAATGGGAGGATACTTTATCTCATATTTAAATTCTGATAGATTCACTAATTTATTGGACAGAGCTGAAAGATAGTTGAATAATCAATATAAATCAAATTTAATAATTATTGAATTATAAAAAGTTAAGGCCGGTTTGAAAATCATTTGGTTTTTGAAAATTAAGCCTATAAATACTACTTTCACTACCTATGAATTTTCTTGTTTTGCTATTTACTTTTTACCTATGTTTTTAGAAATCAAACCAAGTTTTGAAAATTAAAAAAAGTAATTTTCGAAAATTTGTTTTTGTTTTTGAAATTTGATTAAGAATTAAAATATTTTTTTTAAGAAAAGTGAAACTCATTGTAGATAAATAATGAGAAAACAAGTACAATTTTCAAAAATTAAAAAAAAAAATCAAATAGTAATAAAATGAGGCCTAAAATAATGATATATTTGTACAAATGTAGCTTATTTTGCTCTTTATGTTTTTCTTTTGTTCTATTGATATCAGTTGCCAAGTTCTAAATAATCTTAAATTATATAAGTAGTAATATTCTTAAGGAAATAAAGTTATTAGGGTTTTAAATTGACTAAGAAACCAACGCATCATGAAACTAAATTTAAAATTAAAAAAAAAAAAAAACATTGAGTGGGTAGCATAATCGATATTCTAAAAAAAATTGTATATATGCATTTTTATAAAATAAGTACAAATATCGTATTTTTAAAAATAATCATTGATCATTGATTTTTTTTTTTTTGAGAAAAAAAAATCCACATGCTTTTATTTATTGACCTAGGTATTAATTTACTCTAAATCATATAAATCATTGTTCAACTTAAATGTTAATCATTTTTTTTAAAAGTTCAACAACATATAGGGTATGAGAATTCGAATATTGACCCAGATAGAGGGCATATGCTTAACCAGTTGAGTTATGCTTAGGTTGATAGTCAAGCTATATTCGAATTGGCAATGATTATACTTATATTTATATTTTACAAGCCAACATTAAAAAAAAAAATTTATGTATCCATTTTTTCCAAACTTAATTAATTTTTTTTTAATTCAAAAACATTTAGAGGTGGGGGGATTCGAACCCATGACCTCTTGGCCATAAGTTCATACTTCATGCTAGTTGAACTATGCTCTTGTTGGCTTGATTAATTCTTTTTTTTGAAAGAATTAAGTTCAAATATTTTTATCTAGATAGAGTGGATTGAGTTTTCTTTTTAAATTAAACTATGAGTTTAAGAAATCGTTTTAAGAAATTAGAACACAAAGTGGTAAAAAAAATATTCTTGGAAACAAACATACCACATTTTATTTTTTAAAATTAAGCTAGTAGTTAGGTCTTATAGATAAACTCTAGGCATATGTATAAGGATATATATAAATAAGTTCGTTAGCAAATAGCCATTCATTTATTTATGGATGTGTTCTCTCGAAGGGTCTAATTCACCGTAAGATATGATATAATTAAAGCGACTTAATTAGATGGCTATTAGATATATTAGCATATATTTGGATGAAGATTAAAGTTTAATTTCGTACTTTGGCTTGAGCATGGTTGAATTATTCTAGGCATTAAGTAACCTTCTTCGGAATATTGTAGTTGTTTAGAATGGTAACATTCTAAAAAAGAAAATCTCAATTTACTCATCCTTGGCCTAACAAATTTTTTTTCATAACAATAATCCAGATTTTTCTTTTTCATGAATAGCCATGACCATTTTTATTTATTTAAAATCAAATGATAAATTACACAAGAACTATGAGATTGGATCTCCAACATGGAGAATGCTTCTCATGATCTATGATCAATCATTTGATCTTTACAATTCACTCCTTTTAAACTAGCTCTTGAAAAAATAAACACTAAAAATCCATATATTAATTTTTTTTACATTATAAATACTCGTATATTAATTTATAAAGCAATTAGGTGTTCAGCGCCAACTTAAGCATAACTCAACCAGTTAAGGCATATACCTCGACCAAGAGGTTAGAGGTCCGAATCCTTCCACCTCACATGTTAATTATTGAACTAAAAAAAAAGGTTCAATGGATTTGTTTTACCACTTTTGAAATATTTTATTTATATATAATCATATTTTTAGACGAGTTAGATGAGGAGAATACTAACACTATTAGTTGTGAGGAGCAAGTGCATCTAAGGATTCTTTAAGAGAGAAAAACAATTAAGTTTAAGAAAAATTTATTTCATGATATTCTATATATAAAAAAAGAACTTAATTCTTACATTTATACAAAAACAACATATTGCATGCTTAAAAGAATGACATTTAGTTTGCATTTTGTTACTTTTGCAATTTCCTCCATACCTATGCTAAAAGGGATGATGGTTAAGAAAGCTAACACAAATACACAAAAGAAAAAAAAAATGCTTCTATCAACGTCGTCCAATTCTCATCTAACATGCAATAAAATTAGACCACTAAAACATAAACTACATTAGAAATCTAATAGAAACTTTTTCCGATTCGATCCAACTCATATGTTTGGCAAGTATAATTCTTATACAAAAATTTAATTCATAACTTCCTTTTGAAACTAAAGAAAATAACAAACAAGAAAAGTTTAAAATCTTTATTTAATGGCCAAGTCCATTCCAAAAGGCCAAACAATTTTTACACATGAAAAAAGAAAAAAGAAAAAAAAACATCTTAGGGTTCGCCATTGATAATTACCAACATATATTTAGGGTTCTGTTTTCTTATTTAATTTTACAGATCATTATCACACACAAACACAGACAGAACAAAAATTAAATTCAGAAAAAACAAAAAGGAAATTCAGACAAAAACAAAAAGGAAATTCAGATTATCACAAAAACACCCATACTTCCGTTTTATTGGTTGCCGTTGATCTGAAAATCTAGAGAAGAGATCGGACGATCCACAATAATCACTTAGCAGCAGAAATATTCTCCGGCGAGATTTGAATCGGCGACGCTCATCCCAACGTACGGCACCGCCGCAGGTTCAAACTCCGGTGCGGCGGCGCTGAAGCTCTCCGCCAGAAGCCAACTTTGAAGATCCTGTAATTGCTCGTCGGAATAAAATGGAGATTTTTCGTACAGTAATTCACTAGGGTTTCTCGTAATGTAGCTGTTGAGAAGGATTTGAGCTGCTTGTTCTCTCAAAAAAGCCACTTGAGCCCTTAGATTCATAACCTGCCATTTCCCCAACCATTCAAACAACGATCAAAATCAATTCCGAAAATTAGGGTTTCGGATAATGGACGAACAAAACTCAAAAGTTTAAGCCGATAGGCTAGGGAAAGTTTGATCATTTACTCGTATTCTTAACACTCTTCAAAAATGCTAAATTATCGCTGAATCTAAAAGCTTATGATAGGTTAAGGTAAATTGATTAACGTATGAGTTGAAAGAAACGAAACCTGTTGTTGGAGAGCGAAAATATGCGAGACGCAACCGTAGATCGGATCTTGAAGTCTCGCTTGAGCTTCATAGGAGATTGTCACTGCCGCTTCGCAGCGGTGGGAGACGGGGAGGTGAGCGAGAAGCTTGGAAGCGTTGCTCGTGCCGAAAACTTTGTGGATGGCGGAGAAGTGAGAGGCGCCGAGTTCGTAGCGAAAGTAAGGAGCAAAGATGCAGCCATTGACACACTTTCTTCTAAGAAACTTACAAGCTCCACATGGAGAAGAAGAAGAAGAAAAAGCAGAGGCCGCCATTGATGGGACTCTTGGAGAATTATTGTGCTGTGAAAAGAGCAATTATTAACAAGAAAATGGTGAGAGATGGAGGAGAGTGGGAAGGTGTATATATATTATAATGAATACTTAATGAACTTAGGTCTTCTTAATGGGCTACAAATTTAATTTACATTCTTTCTTCTTCCTTTTTTTTTTTTTTTGGTAGTTTTATAACTTTTTCATATTTCATCTCATCCTCAAAAACTTAAACTCTTTTGGTAGATGAGAGATTCCTTTCAAATATTTGTTATACGACAAAAAGAGATGTTAGAAACCAAACCCGCTTTATTTGCTTACATGTTTCATCTGGCTCATTTGTAGCCTTCTTGTTTTTGGGTTATTTTATGAATCTAGTCCTTTTGCTTTAAATATTTTACCTATTTAGTCCTTGAATTTGAAAAGTTTCATTACATTTGTTAGAATTTTGGAGTGTGCCTATATCTACTCTCTTTATTGTTAACTCAATTAATTAATGTGATACTAACGTGACATGTGCGTATTAGGTTTAATACGTGTTATATACTAACTCGACTAAATTCTTTTAGGTTAAAATACTATTTTGATCCCTGTACTTTAAGTTTTGTTCTATTTTGGTTTCTGTACTTTTAAATGTCCAATTCTAGTCTATGTACTTTCAATAAAACTTAAAATTAGTCCATACTATTAGTTTATTGTTAATTTTTCTTTTTAAAAAAGTAGTCTCTATTAGCTTTTCCTCTATAAATTTTGGAAGTATGTTCATATGATGCCTTTTCATGTATTAAAATTATTATTATTATTTAACTAATTTTGATAAAAATTAACTTCAAACTTATCATAGGGACCAATTTTAAGTTTTATTGAAAGTACATGGACTAAAATTGGACATTTGAAAGTACAGAGACCAAAATGGAATAAAGTCTAAAGTATAGGGACTAAAATGATATTTTAACCATTCTTTTAACTTAAATATAATTATTCAATGATAAGATATTAATAACTTCTCTTATAGATTAGAATGTTTGAATTCTCTACATCATATTCGTAGTGCTATGTTTTCTAAAAGAAAAAGAAACCAAAATTTATTTAGCTGATATGCATTGCATGTAAACCTACCAGGTGTTAAATGATGTTAATGATAGAGACTAGAAAGCATAATCAAAAGTTTGGAGTGTAATTGAAAAAATTTAGCATTTATCAACTAAATAGATAGAATACTAAAAGTTAGGAAGTAATTTTTTTCTTTTATTCTCATTCTAAAATTATATATATTTTGAAGAATATAACATTTCAAATACCGGTGAAGATTCAAAATTTCAACTTATGTAGAAAGTTATTAATATTTCAATTAGTAAAGTTATGCTCACACTATAAGAAATATCACATACGATAGCATTAGAAAAATGTTGCCGTAGACTTTAATTAGTTTGTAACAATTGAATCCATGCCTTTCAATTTGTAACAAATTTATTTCTTAAACTTTAGTGTGTAACAATTTAGTCACTGTATTTTAAAATTTATAATAATTTAGTCTATAGTAAAAATATTGTTAAGATTCAATTTAGTCTCTCTAACTTATTCTCCTCTCTCTAACTCTTTTCCCTTAATTTTCTCTCTCTCTAATTGTTCTCTCTAACTTTTCTCTCCCAAATTTTTTTCTCAATAACTTTTCTCTCCCTTTCTCAAACTAACATTTCTCTTTCCAACATATGTCTTCTTTCAATATGGTAAAAATATTATTGAGATTCAATCTAACTGTGTACTTAAATAATTTCCTTAGAGTTTTCCTTCAAGAGTTCTTCAAAGAGCTATGTTCTCCAGTTTATGCCGACCGGCTGAGTATAGTCTAACTGATGAAGTTAATCATATATTCGACCAAAAGGTTAGAAGTTTAAATCCTCACCCTCATATGTTATAGAATGAAAAAGAAAGAAAGAAAGTTCTCAAGTTTCTTTTTGGAGTTGTATTGAGTGTGATAGAGTTCAGTTTGTAGTTCACAGCTAATTGGAGTAGCGTTCATCCGTGTTATCTTGTTACTATTTACCAATGTATATCTTAGGAAAGTTAACATGGATCAAAATCTACCTTAAGAAACTACAATAATTAATATACAAAAATTTACTTTTCTTCTTTGTAATAACTCTAATTATTTTGTACTTAAAAAAAACCTCTAATTATTTAGCATAGTCATTGGATTAGACACCTATTACTTTCTTTAATGTCGAATGTTCAATCTCTCACCGCATATATGTTGAAATTCAAAAAGAAAAAACTCTAATTACCTTGGTTTCTTCGTTGTTCTCCCATGGTAAATTTCTACAATTTTTTTTTAAAAATATATATAAATATTTTCGTATTTACTAGTATGCTTTATATTTTTAAAGAATTCTTCTATATATATTTTTCCAGTATGACACACAGGTTGATTTTCATTTCACTAACAAAAAGAAAGCAAAGCTTATGTCAATTCTTTTATATTAATACTTATATATTTAGCATTAAAAGAAATTGAAAATTATAAATATTCTTCTTTCATCATGGACAAAATATTAAGGTAAATTTCTATTTTTCTTTTTTGTAAATAATTTTCGTATTTACTAACAATATGCTCTGTAGTTCAATCTAATTTTCATTGATAATATACGTTTTCTAGGATATGTCATAGGTTCATTTTCATTTTACTGTCAAAATTAATTAAGCAAAGCTATTGTCATTCCCTTCATATTAATCCTTATATCTTTAACATGTAAAGAATTAAAAATATTATAGGTTAAATTATAAGTTTAGTCCATAAACTTTTAAATTTGGGTATATTTGGTCATCGAACTTTAAAATGTGTTTAATAGTGACACAGGCTTGTTGAGGGCTCGTCAAATTACAATTTATAAATCAATCCGAATCTACTTGTAGCATTGAGTGGACCAGGTCGATCTCAGGGAATCGTTTTCTCAAATTAAATTTGCAAAGGAGAAAACAATTAAAAAGGGGGGTTTTGTGTTTTTATAAATAAAATAAAACATAAGCAAATAAAAATAAAGATATATCAAATCTTACCAAAATCCAATTCATAAGTACGGTTTTGTCCAATTGTAAAATCGATCATAGACATATAAAACGTTTTAACTTAATCATGCAAGCACTCGGTCAACTTATTAGGAAATCCCAAAAAGCAACAAATCCCCTAAAATCATCAACTCTAACAAACGTCAAAGCTAATGCTAATTACTTAAACAATTTAGCATGAAACCGTTCCAAAGTACTTAGATAAAATAATTTCAATCTAACCAAGATGCTCTTTTAATTCCTAGAATTAAACATGCAAGCTATGCAATTATGGAAACCCATAAAACACACACATGTAATAATCCTAACGCTACAAGGTTTAATCAACACGAAAATTACAAATAATGCATCATGAATAGCAATCAAGCATATAAGGCGATCGATGTGTCAATTCAATAAAAAATACATGCTCATGAAATAAATATAGGAATCAAAGAACACTTGCAATTATAAGAAAACTACATTAAAGTTTGAGCCTCACAACATTGCAATTGGCTACACCGACCTATGAATTGGAACACTTACCTTAGTTGCTCATTGTGATGATGTAGCCAAGGTTCGTCATTGGTTTGATATAGTGCCAAAAGAAAAGTAAAGGAAAAGGGAGAAAAACTCTAAAAACTATTGTCTAGAAATATTGCACTAGGTGACCCCATGCAGCTGTCCAAAAGAAGGCTTAAATAGCCTGGCCTTGAAGTAGACAACTTGCACAAGTAAGAAATCCTAAATTGTAGAAATATATTTTTCCAAAACAATTAGGGAATAATATGCAAACAAGGAAAGTTTTTGGATTGCATAGTCTTCAGTATTTTGCCAATAACTTCTTCTCCAAAACTTGGATCGACGTGATCTTTATATGGATGGAAAGATCTTTCAAAGAGCTTTAAAATGGTATCTAATTTGGCTATATTCCCAAATATGATTAGTAAGATAATGGAAATGGAATTTGGCACAAAGTATTCTCTAGTACTACAGTTTTCTAGCAGGAGTAGTAATCACTCAAAATATCATAACTTTCATAATACTTAGTGGAATGCAATAAATATTATACTGTTGGAAAGATAATTCAATAAGTTTCTATTTGACACTAAATTTGAATATATTTTTATCTCAAAATGTCATAATATGATCAGTCAAAGTTGGTATAGAAATTTAGTTGCTCGAATCACCTCCAATTATGTCCGAATTAATTCCGAAATGTTGCAAACTCTCTAAAACAAGCGAATTTCTCGAATCCATAAAAAAACAATAATAAAACACATAAAATTCTTCTAACTAATAAGAAACAAGTGTGATTAAATAGGACTTTATAGGTCCTATCAAATAGATTCTTAAACTTTCAGCTTTGTGTCTGATAATAGTTTTTTGAACTTTAAAAAGTGTGTAATAGTTCCTTAAACTTTTAATTTATTGTCCAATAGATCGCTGAATATTTAATATTGTGTCTAATAGGTCTTTGACCTATTCAACATTTAATTCACGAACTTACTAGATACAAAATTGAAAGTTTAGGATCTCATTAGATATAAAATTCAATTTTATATCTAATAGATCAGTTGATTTTTTTTTGAATATATTAGGGACATATTAGGCACAAAATTGAAAGTTCAAGAACCTATTAGACATTTTTAAAGTTCAAGGACCTATTAGCACACAAAATTAAAAATTGAGACTTATTAGACACTTTTTAAAGTTCAAGAACCAAAAAGACAAAACCTAAAACTTTAGAGACGAAACTTATAATTTAACCTTAAATTTGTAATAATTCTTCTTTCATAATGGACAAAATTACATAATCTTTTAGAATATCAAGGGATCTAGGATTATTCTGCAGTGAAGTAACTTATATTTCAGACTAACAAATCTTTAGCTTACAGTGTTGCCAAAGTTTTGTATAAAAAACTTGATAGTGATCTTCTTTTGTCGCAATCTGGTGCAATAATCAGCATCAACAAAACTTACTTAGTTGTTTTGATCATTTGAAGCTTTGAAATATTGTAGCCCATGTATGAGTGTACACTTTACATAGTGTAAAATATAATTCATTTAACTGCTAACCAAAATTGACATCTAGGTTTGACATAAATCTTGAAATGACACTCATGTTATGTGCCAAGTTTTGTCTTGTGTACACCATCAAGTACATTAGACTTTCCATAATATTAGAGTAGGGACCAACAACAGGGGTCTACCATCAGTCGGTCGGTATTGGTTTTGGGCTAAAACCGATATCCTATATATATATATATATATTATATTATTAATGACATTTTATATATTTTTTTAAAAATTCTTAAACTATTTACTGTACTGTTTTTTATTTTTATTTTCTATTTTTTTGTTTTAATTTAATTTAATTAGTTGTATGTGTTTATTATATTTAATTTTGTGTCATCTAAGTAAAAGTTGTCATAAATTTCCTCTCTCTTCGAATAATAACGTGAGTGATTTTTCATTAGGAAAACAATTCATTGTGAGCTTTAGAAACTACCTCTATAAACTCTTGGCAAGGATTCGAATACTATGTTAGTATTATAGATGGTTTCTTTCAATAGAAATGGTTGTTCCATTTAAGAAAAAAAAGTAGAATTTATTTACTGCTTTATATATCAAATTTCAATGACTCATAGAAATCGATTCTAAAAAAAAATAAACGTCTTTCAAATTTATGGTGGAGGAAAATTTCAATATTTAGCTCTTAAAAGTTATCTTGAAAAGAATGACATAATTCATCAGTATGCTTATCTTCACATTTCACAGCAAAATGACGTGGTTTAAAGAAAACATATGCAGATAACAGAGATAAACCTTTTCTTTTTTTGTTTCTAAGTCAATTTACCTGAAAGTATTAATAAATTGAATATATAGATTATTCAATTATATGATTAATCAATTATATATATATATATATATATATATTTATTTATTTATTTAATATAAATTAAAAATGAGAAGGCAGTTTCTGTAACTACCATCTCAAGAGAATCTCTGTAGTTTTTTTTTTTAACTGCAAAGGTATATCGCAAAATGTGGATTCTTCTTTTTGACGTGGGTTCTATGAGAGAACAGTAGACAGAAATTTCATCCTCTCAATTTCTCTTTTCCTTTTCTACTAAAAGATTTTTTGGCTGTGAACAAGTGGGAATTCTCTTCGTGATTATTATTCGATCATCATTGGATTTTCAACAATTTCGTTGTGCTATCAGAGACAGGTTAAAAGGGCTTCTGGTATTATTTATGTTTTTTCTTCTAAATTTGAAGCATGAATGCTTAGAACCATTTAATGGCATCTTTTTATATACACATTGAATTGTTATGAAATTTTTCATGTATGTTAAGAATATAATTGAGGAAGTCTCTGCAAAGTTTCGTGCAATTTGGTTGAGTAATTCTTGAGTTACATTTTTTAAGGTTTCATGCCTCTACAAGTTTTGAATTTCAATTACTTTTTGTCCACTGATTTTTTTCGCATATGAACCTTATATGAATGTAAATTACGTTTGAAGAGCTTTCTAACAGTATATTATATGCTTAATTTGGTTAAGTATCGAAAAAGTTATTGCCATTTGAAATTCTGCAATGTGTTCTGGAATTTTAGGAGTTGGAAACCGCAAAATAAGCTTTAAATTACGAAGAAAAAAAAATCCTCCAAAGTTGCACTGAAGCCGTAAAGGCAAATAATTAGAACCTTTGACCTTTAAGATTTGAACCTTAAGGCAAATAATTGCATATTTATGGGTTCTCTAAGATTTGAACCTTTCACCGTTAAGGTCATAAATAGTATCTCCACCATCTTTCCAGAATTTTTTTTTTGTTTACTTAATATGTTTTATTTTCTTTAAGGATAGTCATGGTTTTCCATTTTTTATTTCTTTATTAAATTTGTCTTTTTCTTTTTTGTTTGTCATAATCATATGTTGATTATTTTTTTTCTGTACATGTTACAAAAAATATGTCAATGTTGATAAAGACACCAAAAATAATTAGGACAAAGGCTCAAAGAACTAAAGTGGAAAATATGAGAGAAGATTTGCATGACATTAAATTTGAACCGGGTCATGAATTAGATTTGGTGCATATAGTCAAGCATGTCATATTAGTGAATGATCAGTTATAAGAGATCATTTGGGAAGGAGGACTTTTGACATGTGATAAAAGACTAAGTCCTTTTAGATCACTTTTACCTGATGAAAGTCTAAAGAACTTCTTAGATCACATTTCTAACAGACTTAGAAGAAATATTTCATATGACTGTGATCCTAGCCTTTGTGCATGAGCTTATTTATCGAGCCATGAAAAGGCATAGTTCTATTATGTTTGGAAATAGGACTCGTCCAACGTGGAACAACCCTAAGGTAATAGTTTTCAACCATGAACTTCCTGATGACTTGTATGTACGCTTTAAATCTTCATTCTCTATTACTTTGTTGCGCTTGAGTTAACTTTCATCAATTCTGTAAATATTTTGTTATTAATTACAGATGTTGAATGACATATGTGCTCATTTTGAGGTTTTGAATGTGGGTGATCAAGTAATGAGTATGTCTCGTTTTATTTTACTTGATGAAAGTATTTGATTATTTCACAATATGATAAATTTGTGAATAATAATTTTACATAACATAGACGATGATTTTGAACCTTAGTGATATTTCGACTCGATGTTAGGTAAAATTATTATGATCAAATTTATTTGAAAATTGTAAAATACTAGGGATCGTGTGTTGTGCAAATGGATTAATTTTTGTGCAAATATGTCTTATAGACCCTGAAATTATGGCATCTGCTTTTAAGAATATAATAGCTGAACTAAACAAATGTGAGAAGCTTAATGGGGATAACTATGAAATTTAGTCCATGAAAATACATTACGTCATAGAAGAGCAAGAGACTCTTGAAGTTTTAAACCATGTGTTAAGTGAGCCTGAGGAAGGGAACTCGACTCAACATAGAAAGGACTGTGAGGCTTATGATGCCTAGAAGAAGAAAAACTCATTGGCTCGCATTACTTTGTTGAGTAGCATGGACAATGATGTCATTCGTGAGTTTCGTTCGTACAACCTTGCTAAGGACATGTGAGATGCATTGAAATTGAAGTTTGGTAGAACTTCTGTCACCAAACTTAGGCAACTCACTATTAAGTTTGTCACTCATAAGAAACGCCCTAATCACAATATGAGATAACACATGAAGGAGATGTCTAATATGATTAGTGAGTTGAAAGAAGTTGGCCATGTCCTGACTGATGAACAACAAGTTCAAGCTGCTATCAGATCTCTTATCCATAGTTGGGAGCACATGAAGGTGCACTTTATCCACAATGAGGGAATTAAAACTCTTACTGATGTTGCACGCCACCTTGAGCTAGAAGAATATCGCATGGAGGCAGCAAGGCCTGACAATGCTGACGTGTATATGGCTGAACCTAGTTCTCATGGGAACAAAGGTCACAAACGTAAACATCAAGGAGATTTTAAGGGGAAGGGAGATGTCTAAAACTTGGATATACTTTTAAATTTTCTGGTAGTTTGTTAACTCTTTCTTTGAACAACGTATTTTATGGTTATGGTTTTCTATTGAACGGTTTTATAGTAATGGATGTTGTTGATATGATATCCAATGATTATGCTAGTTTTTCCCTGATAACATCATCTGTTGATGCAAATGTTGACGTGACTATGTGGTATGCTAGATTAGGTCATATAGGTCAACATAGGATGGCTAGACTAGCTAAAGAAGGCTTGTTAGGTCAAAATAACTTTGTTGACTTACCTATATGTGAAAATTGTTTAGCAAAAAAAATGGCAAGAAAACCATTTGGTTAAGGAACTAGGGTTGAACTTCCATTGCAATAAATTATTCTAACATTTGTGGACCTATGAGTGTGAAGGCAAGACATGGGGGTGAATATTTTATCACTTCCATAAATGATTTCACACGTTATGGTTATGTTTATCTAATTTCCCACAAGTCTGAAGCATTAGAGTGTTTTAGAAAATTTATAAATTTAGTGGAGAATCAATTAGATAAAAAGATTAAGGCCTTGAGAACAGACCGATGACATGAATATCTGTCTAATCAGTTTAAACAGTTATGTGAGGAAAAGGGTATAGTAAGACAGTTATCTATTCCAATGACACCACAACAAAATGGAGTAGCTGAAAGAAAAAATATAACTCTTCTAGAAATGGTTAGGTCAATGATGGCACATGCGAAACTACCAATCACTTTTTGGGGTGATGCTCTATTGATTGCTGCTTATTAAGTAATGGGAGATATTAAGATGTTATTAAGTAATAATTGTTAATTAATGCTGAATGTGGTGTTTTATTACCACAAGAGAAATTCAATTTCTCAAACTTTATTACTAAAAGGTTCATATAGTATGAATTATTTTTTATATTTTCAAAATTGTTTGAAAATACATTCAGTTGAAAATAAGAACAATTTGTATATGTTAAAATGTTAACATATATCATACTACAAAATACTGAGATATTCAGGATTATAGAATCCAGAATAGAAAAACATATTGTTTTCTCTTAAAAGACGATAAATGACTTTGGCATTTAAGGTTGATTAACATCAACTTGAATCGAATGAAAAGACTAGTAAGAGGTAATTCTCTAAAAGTTATAATTAATTACTTCACATGTCTGTAAATCTTGCCTTTCATGCAAGATAATCATTGAGGCTTTATTAGATAAGGCTACAAGGCCAAATAATACTTTGGGTTTACACATTCTAACCCAAGTGGTCTGGTGAATGTAAAAGCCAAATAAAGTCATGAATATTTCATCACTCTAGTTGATGATCATTCAAGGTACAAGTATCTTTACTTAATACAACATAAGTCTAAATTTTTGAAAAGTTCAAGAAAATTAAGGCTAAAGTTGAAAATCGATTAGGTAAGTCTATCAAGATATTATGATCAGATCATAATAGAAAGTACAAGAACCTTACGTACTAAGATTAACTGATAGAAAATGGGATCCCAATTATCTTAATACAAAGTACAATTTTGTGAATTTGTGCTGCAATAGGAGAAACATGACCTTGTTAGACATGGTCACATCAGTAATGAATTACACACCATTATCATACTCCAATTAGGAAATGCAATAGAGATTGCATGGTGAATATGATTCCCTCCAAAAGTGTCTACGAGACAATTTTAAGATTATAGAAGAGTAGTAAAGCTGGTTTACAACCCTTCACCATTTGGGAATGTTAAGCCCACGTGCTGAAACAAGCCTAAAAAGCTTGTATATGTTCAAAGATAAGCCTAAATGTAGGTCACCCCTAAGGAGTACAAAATGATCTTTTATTTAGTCATAAAACAAATAAGGTATTTGTATGACAAATATCATTTTTATAATTAAGGAATGTTAAATAAAAGATTACAAACCTTTAATAAGGTGAGATAGTGTTAATAAATTGGTTCCAAGTAAAGCCACTAAATAGTTAACAAAAGTTGTTAATAATTTAATTATATTTGAAAGTCAAATGGATCATAGTCATGAATTGGATAAATCTCATCGTAGTGGGAGAGTTATGAGATGACTGTAACGACCGGCACTTTCAGGTACTAATTAAGGCTTTATTTTTTAATTTAATTTAAGTGTAAGCCCAATTTATGTTTAATTTGTGCATTGGATTTTAAGTTTGAAATCTTGAATGATGGAGATTGGAGAATTGAGGGTAATTTGGAAAAAATTGAGGGAAAATAGGATTTTAATTAAATTGGGGGCATTCTTGTAGATTAGAGGACTTTTAGCCAAGCCCAAGCCAAGAGAAGCCAAGCCCACAATTTTTCCTCTCTATTATTTTAAAAGGCACGCAGCCCTAGGTCAGACTCAAGCCTTGAAGCCAAGCCTCCAAGCCACCATCTTCTCCAAATCTCTTTTCCTTCCTCTTTGATTTTCGACAAACACCATTGAAGCAAGGAAGAATTTTTTTTTTTTGCAGCAGCTCTTCCCCACACCACGTCATCGCCGCCGCCGCAGATCCGGCAGCCGCCGTAACGCCAGCCACGAGCCGCCGCCGCCGCACGCAACCGCCGCCCCGAACGCCGGATCCGCGAATCGACCCGAACGCCCACGCCGTCGCACACCCACGCTGCACGAACCGACCCGTCGCGCGACCACCGCCGTCCCACACGCTGAAGCCGCCGTCCACGCGCACCGCCGACGGCCGCTTGGGCAGTGAGCCGCTGCTCGCGCAGATCTGCAACCGAACCCCAGATTCGTGACCTCGCCGCCGCACAAACCGCTCGTCGAGCCCAGATCCGCGAACCGCAGTCGCTCGCCGCCTGATCTGCTGCAGATCTCGCCCACGCGCCGCCGCCGTGCTCCCACGCGCCGCCGCCGTGCAATCAGTCGTTCGAGGCCTAACAGTTTCGCCTTCGATCGTGTTCTGACTTGGGTAATTTCGATACTAAGCCAAATTTAATTTAAGAACTTTAAAACTGGCTTGAACATTAAGGAATTAATTCCAATTTTGGAACTTTAGTTGGTGGGATGAACCTTGAGATGGATTATGAATTTTAGGATTTGTTTCTAACCTTGGGGTGATTTGAATTAGGCTCAAAATTGTTGGCTGTGGTTCAAGGCGAAGGAATTGTTTGGTGAGCAGTTGAGTGATTGGATTCTTGAGCTTAGCCAAGGTAAGGGACTTTATGCTAGTATGGGACTAAACTGAAAAGAAAATTTTACCTTCAAAATAAAAGTTTTGTAAATGTGTTATTCATGATGTTGATGATTGGTGAATGTCTTGTTTGTGTGAAAATGAGTTTTTTACATGTATGATTTATGATGTATGATGACATGAGAACTGTGCTTTACGTTGCATCATGAAATTGAAAAGTTAAAATGCTTTGGGACCTCATGCATACATTATGTTTTCATGATAAAAGTTATTTCGAAGGCTGTGGCAATTACCCCCTAACACTATTGATGTACATCTATATGAAAAGGAACCTAAACAGGTTATATGAAAAGGAGCCTTACGAGGCTATATGTAAAGGAATTTATGAGGCTATGTGAAAGGCAAGGTTAGGTTGGGTCTAATTGTCCACATTAAAAGCCGAAGGGAAATTTTTAAGAAAATGCTTATGCTATGAAAGGAAGTTAGGTCCCATTAAAGTAAAGAAAAAGGTTTTAGACAACTCATTATGTGTGTGGATGCATATCCTGATCTGGTAGTGAAGTCACTTACTGAGTATTGAAAAATACTCACCCTTTTCAAAACGTTTTTCTTTTCAGGTAAAGGAAAGGGCATCCTAGGCGAATGACAGGGCAGTTGCTGCAGGGGCCATGGGTGACGTTCAGCAGTTTCATTCCGCATATTTTTTTTTAGCTAGCAAGTTATTATTATTTATTTATTCATAACCGTTAGTTGTCGAATTTCATAGAATTTTTTTATGATTTTTAATATTTTGGTTATCTTCATGTTTTTAGTTTTTACAAGGGATCCCGAAAGTAAAGGATTTTAATGGTTTTAGATAAATGTTTTAAAGTTTTTTTGTGTTTCTAAATCGAGATTTCTACATTTTTATTAGCATGCATGTAGTAACGTCCCTAGGAAGTTTAGTAGGATAAGTAGGGTCGTTATATGACTCAACCTTTACAAGGACTTAATTGAAGCCCAAATTGTTATGTTAGATGACAAAGTTGAAGGCTTATTACCTGCAAAATGAGACTAATGGCAAAAGGTTAAACCTAATAGGAGAAAGTAGACTACGAGTAAATTTTCTCACTTGTTGCCATATTGAAGTCTGTAAGCATTATTTAATTCATTGTTGCATATGTGATATAAAAGAAATCTTACATAATGCATCTACACAAATCAATCAAATATGTTTATTTTCAAAGATTAAAAGAATAAAGGTTTGCAAAATAGCATAGGTTCATTTATGAAATGAATTTTACAATTAGATCTTTGAATATAAGGTTTGATAAAAGTATCAAAACCTATGACTTTGGATAAATATTAATGAAGCTTGTATAGACAAGAAAATCATTAATTACTTAGTGGATTTTTCTCATGTTTTATGTTAATGATATTTTACTCATTATGAATGATGAAAGACATCTATCTAACATAAAAATATGACTAAGTAACCAATTCCAAATGAGTAATTTGGAATGATTCGGTATATTTACATGTCCAAAATGGAGATTTTAAGGACAAACTATTAATTTTGTCTCAAACATTTTATATTGATAAAATTGTTGTTAAATATTTGATATTTATGTCTAAGGAAGAGTATTCTAAGACAGCTCAAATGTTGAGAACATATAATTAATTATCTACTTTAAGTGAGAGACAATTAATGCATAAATGAGACTTAACAATTAATATACAATTGGTTAGCATATAAGTAAAACGAATGGTATGACCATTGAGTAGAAAATTAAAAACTTTTTCAAATTATCTATGGATAATGAGAATTTTTTGTGTGTGGAGTAAAAGATTTGATCTTTACAAAATACACTAGTTCTTATAAAAATTTAGGAAATCTATGTTAAAATAAATTTTACCCTAGGTGATGGAGTATGGTAAACAAGTTAAATTATTTTGCTTATGAAGCAACAAAAGGACTTGTATAACTCAAATAGTTCATTGAATATCTGAAAGGTGTTTCAGATAAGATTTAGTCTATCATCTTTATTATGTTAATAGTGGTGCAAAGACTAATATTAAGGAAATTAGAAAACACCAACGTATAGGGAATCATATCAAGAGAGAGAAAGCATCATGGTATTGACCAAGATGGCTTTTAATGACAGTTGTTTACATCTATATAAAAAAAAACTCTCCAGGCTAAAGTGTTTAAAGGTCACCTAGAATGTCTATGATTACGAGACATGTCTCGTCATCGCTAGGGCAAGTGGGAGAACATGTTGGGTATAGAGTATGCCCTATGATACATGTCTCGCCAGCCTTAGTGGAAGTGGGAGATTGTTGGGATTTATACCCTAAACCCTCGTAATTAATTAATTATGTAATAATTAATAATAATTTTGATTATTTTATTTGCAATATAATATTTTCCATTATATGAAAAATCCAGGGTTATTAGTGTAATTTTGAACAGTATGTGGTTGACATACAAAATGATCGTGTTCAAGAAATAACCTAAAAAGTCATAGTATATGGATAAGGTTGAGTGCCTTATCCTGGTAACACTATTGATACGACCCACTTTGTAATAGTTACAAATGATTTGATCCAAATCGTTCATGTGAAGACATGTGAGTGGGGGTATCTTATACAATTAGTCTGTATAAGACTGGACCACGAAATATTTAATATCTCTTTATAAATCCGTTAATTGAGAAGATTAATATTTCATCAGGATGATCATATGTGACTCGATATTAATCTTGAGTGAGTTATGAACTCTTACCTATGAGAGTTTGTCTTTTGATTTGCATGGGTGAGAGTGGCTTTTGTTGCTGATTCAATAAGCCTACCATTTTGGGGACTTGACCAAATAGGGAGCTAGGAACATAATCTCACAAGATGGAATTCACTCATTCCCTTATAGGGTAAGTAGATGAGTAGTTCCCTTAAGTGTTGATTTCGAGACTTGAACAATGGGACCCCACCCTCTCACTGGTCCGAGAGGGACTTAGTTTATGGTTGGTTCATAAACAAATTGTTCATTAGAGGATCAGTGATACTTAAGGTGCAAGATGTAATTATAGGGGTACAACGGACTTTTGACCCAACTGTAATTACGAACAACTCATGAAAGATCGACTTGCATGTAGTAATTATATCAATGGATACAACTTGTCATACAGTGCATAAGAATGCAACTTTAGGTCTATAGTGAAGTGACCCTAGAGTTAATGAATGAAAATTGATTAATTAAAGAGTTTAATTAATTAATTTTGTATCATTGGAGCTTATAATTTGTAGGTCCATAAGGTCTCATTGCTAGCTCATAGTAACACTAAAAGATCAATTTAGTTGAAAGAAAAATTTGAAATGTTCAAATTAATATTTAATTTGAATTGTTCAAATTAATATTTAATATATTAGATTTCTTAGATATAAAAGAGGAAAATATATTTATTGTATTTGATACATTAAATATTAAAATAATTAATGTATATTAGATACATTAAAGAAAAAATATTTATTAAATTTGAATTGGATTCAAATTAGGAAATAGATGTCGTAGGAGAATTTTAAAAGGTTTGAATAAGATTCAAATTGGTTAGATAAATTTATTTTAATATATTAGATATTAAAATATATTATTTAATTATCTTCCTTAGACCACTATAAATAGGACCCTAGGAGTGAGCCATTGGGCATTCTTTATAGAACACATATCTCCTCAATAGAGAATTAGAGAATTCTCTCTAGACCTCTTCCTCTCAAATCCCTTGTAGATTTTCTTTTAAGAGGCTCCCACAAGCCTTGATCTTGTGTTCGAGTCATAGCTAGGAAGACTTTGTGGAGGAGATAAAGACATGCCAGAATATTCTCCATATTTATCTCAAAAGTAGGTTTTCTTAATTAATATTATTTTTAGTTTAATTTTAAATATAATCAAAGACGATCCAATGTTTCCACTGCGAGATGAAGAGTTCATTCCTTTCATCTTGAACGATGAGATATACATGATTACACCTGACAATGATGAAGGGCCGAAAAATGTTTAAGAGGCCCTTCAATTTCCTAATAAAGAATATTGGATGAAAGTAATGAAAGAAGAAATGGAGTCAATAAAATCTAATAAAGTTTGGGAGCTAGTTGATCTCCCTAGAGGACGCAAAACAATTGGTAACAAATGGATTCTTAAAATTAAGCATAAGGCTGATGGCTCGATTGAAAGGTATGAGGTTCGTCTTGTAGCCAAAGGATTCACACAACAGGAATGAATAGATTATGAAGAAACTTTCTCACCTGTTGTGAGGTTTACCTCTATAAGACTCATCCTAGCTATAGTTGCCAGTTTAGATTAGAATTACATCAAATGGATGTGAAAACAACATTTCTAAACGATGAATTAGAAGAAGAGATTTACATGCAACAACCTATAGATTTCGTTACCGAAGGACAAGAAGATAAAGTATGTAAATTAATGAGGTCAATTTATGGCCTTAAACAATCTTCCAAACAGTGATACAGTAGATTTCATCAAGTAATCATCTCATATGATTGATGAAGACCACTGTGTGTATGTCAAAACTAACAAAGATAAGTTTGTGATTCTTTCACTAAATGTGGATGACATACTGTTGGTTGGGAAAGATAAGAAGTACATGTTAACCATTAAGGTATGACAATCCACAAATTTTCATATGAAGGATATGGGTGAAGCAACTTATATACTTGGAGTTAAGATTGAAAGAGATCGCTCCAAAAGGATTTTAGCCCTGTCACAAGGTCAATATATTAAGAAAATCCTTGAAAGATTTAAAATGCAAAATTGCAAACTCATTGATACTCTTATCGCAAAAGGCAAAAGTTTGAGTCAAAGAATGTGTCCAAAGACTCTTGAAGAAATAGAACAAATGAGAAAAGTTCCTTATTCGAGTACTGTTTGAAGTTTCATGTATGTCATGACGTGTACGAGACCATACATTTTCTTTGTCGTTGGTATGGTAAGCAGATATCAGTCAAACCCAGGAGAACCCCATTGGAATGATGTTAAGAGAATAATTCAGTATCTCAAAGGAATTATGAATTATTCACTGTGCTATCAAGGAAACGACTTGAAATTAAAAGGCTACACCTACCAATTGGGGTGGAGATTTAGATGAAAGAAAATCTACCTTAGGATATGTATTCTTACTGAACAAATGAGCAATTTCATGGAGTAGTACGAAACAAATTTGTATAACCTTATCAGCAATGAAAGCTGAATTTGTGGCCCTTTCAACAGCAGTACAAGAAGCAGTGTGGCTTAAAAGATTTTTAAGTCATTTGAGATTTAAACAAAGCACGCCTGACTCTGTATTAGTGAACTGCGATGGTCAGGCTGCCATAACATTCACGAAGGATCCCAAATATCACTTTAAGACAAAGCACATAGATATTAAATACAATTTTGTTAGAGGTATGGCTGCGCAAAAGGAAGTGAATGTGCAATATATATCAACGAGCAACATGGTTACAAACCCCTTTACCAAGCCTATACGTAGAGATGCTTTCAATAGTCACATTAAATCTTTGGGATTGCGTAGGTTTGACTTTGTACTTCTCAAAAAATTGTCATACGCTTATTCTGATATATGAAATAAAGTTTTGTACTTTAGAATGCATACACACAAATATTTAGTACATATAATCAAAAGTATGTTGGACAGTAGATTGGCTTTCTCGCACAAACAATTGCTTCTATGACTTTTGTGTCGATTAGAAATGAGATATTTTTTAAGCAATTTTATTGTTATAGTAGTACAATAGAATGAGAGCATATGCTTAAAAGAATATATCGCCTTGATAAGTGATCAAGATGAGATCATATTATAATCGAAGGTGACAATCCCACTATTCATCTTAAACTGTCTATGAATGTCAGATGGAAGTCCAATAATCATTTGTTGATAGAATATTAAAGTAGAGTAGTGGACTCAAGTTAGATACTGAGTGTATCTGAACTATCATCTGTATAGTATACTTGAGACATACACTCTAATGATAAAAAGTAAAATACTGTAACATGTGTTTCATGCCACATGTCCTAAATATGACCACAAAGGGTAGCATAAGTTAATTGATCTCTACTTCTTTGTTGTGTAAGACCCTTGAGATTGAAAAATCTCTATAAGTACTCTTATGACCTTTTGCCTAAAATTGATTGAAGTTTCACTTCGATGTTAGCTATCTTAGGGAGGTTACCAATGATCATGAATGATTCGATCTAATGGGGCCTACCTAGTAAGCAATTGTTTTGAAATGGAAATATTTTAGAAAATGGAAGATCATTTCAAGTGTCACATTGTAATGTATTCACTGATTGACCAATTATATTTTTATAATATGATTGCGAATACATAAACATGAAAATATAATATTTCAAGAAGAGATCGTAAGTTATAATTTATGTGACTAAATAACTCTAGGGCACTTCATACTTACTCTACTCAATTATTAGGTTACTTTATATACTTAACCGTTTTCGAGATAAAAGTCACAAGCTCTCGAGATAAAAGTATGACGGTCACATGATCCATTTTCTTGTATGAAATTTGATGCAAATGAAAAGGAATGTGTCCCATGTTTTTGAGAAATAAGGATAGGAATGAGAGATGAAAGTACATTATGTGCGAGTGGGAGATGAAAATATTAATGATTGAATATATAGATTATTCAATTATATGATTAATTAAATATATGTTATTTAATTAATTAAATATATTAATTTATTTTTTTTATATAAATTAAAAATGAGAAGGCAGTTTTTGTAACTGCCATCTCAAGAGAATCTCTGTAGTTTTTTTTTTATAACTGCAGAGGTATGTCGCAAAATATGGATTCTTCTTTTTGACGTGGGTTATATGAGAGAACAACAGACAGAAATCCCATCCTCTCAATTTCTCTGTTCCTTTTCTACTAAAAGATTTTGGGCTGTGAACAAGTGAGAATTCTCCTCGTGATTATTCTTCGATCATCATTGGATTTTCAACATTTCCGCTGCGCTACAAGAGGTTAGTATCTTGTTCTTGAAAATCTTAATAGTACCTCTTTAAATATTGGGTGGATGCCATCTTAATTGTTGTAGTTCTTATAAATAGGATTTCTACTAATTCTCTTGGTTTAAAAATACCATATAGGCAGTTTTTTAAAAAACAACCTAGCTATGACAACATTAAAGTAGTTTGGTTGTTGATATTTTTCCCACTTGAGGCATTATGCAAAAGACAATTTTTCAAACAAAACATATCCTTGTGTGTTTATTGGATAGAACTCTATTCATAAAGTTTATAGATATTTTAATCCTCAAATTAACAAAGTTTAAATCTTTAGAGATGATGTGTTTGATGACGAAGTCTTGCCCTTAGCTCAAAATGATATTTGTACACTACATCATAATGCATGTAAATCTTTAGAAGCCACTGAATTTGCAAAAGTAAAGGCATGGGAGACTTATCTTTCTCATCTCTCTCTTTTTTCCTTTCATGGTTTTGAATCCTATTTATAGGCCAAGGATTTTGAAATTGAAATTGAAATTGATTTCATGCCCATGGAATGATTAATAATTTAGTCCAAGAACAGTTTATGGACATAATTCTTGTTAAAAAAAAGGTATGAGGGAGATTCATGATGATGCATGTAAGACCTTATTAAGACAAAATTTAGATGTTAAAAAAATCAAAATAAAAT
Organism: Trichosanthes truncata; assembly: GCA_033996785.1. Classification (NCBI taxonomy): domain Eukaryota; kingdom Viridiplantae; phylum Streptophyta; class Magnoliopsida; order Cucurbitales; family Cucurbitaceae; genus Trichosanthes; species Trichosanthes truncata. The sequence goes on along the minus strand of MU867259.1, from coordinate 44,867,045 downwards.
TAAATGAGAATTTTTTTTATATATATTAAAAAAAAAAAAACTTGGTAGCTTCCCTTCATAAGAGAGCTGTGCCCTACAATTCAAAAAATTTAATGTGATATAGAATTTACTCACATAGATGGTGTTATAAAAAGCAACGAAAGAGTGAGCAAATGCATGTAAAAGTTTTTTTTTTTTTTTTAATGAATGTGTGTCATGAAATGTAAGGATGGTAAAGTGATGAATTGGCTATGCAAAATCACAAGTGCAAGCTATCAAACAAGTAATATATAAAGTATTCCAAGTATCGAACCCAAGGGAATGATTAACAAACTTTTTCCAATTTGATCAATAAAAACTCCTCAAAACTTGCGACCGAATGTAACCGAAAACAATAATTTTATGAGGTGAGTGAAACAGTAAAAGGACATTGAATTGATAAAAAGATAATGAAAACACTGATGAGAAATGAGGGATTCAATTCTGGTTCAACTCCAAGGAATATGCTCTCACCATGCACCTGCAACTTGTTCAACTAGGCTTGGCTTGTCCAGAAATTGCTGCCTATTTGCACCTGCATCAGTCTCTTTCAAGCTTAGTACAGTTCAAGCAAAATGCTACTGGATTGCGCCTACAACCTGCCCTAATCGATACATAGCATAATGAATCAAGTTCAACACCTATTCAACCCCTTTTCCAAGAGCTTTTAGGAGACTAAGTAACTCAAACACATATTTCTATGGCCAAATTGACTTAGGTAAATCATGAACACAACTTTAAGACTCTAAATGTTTTTGCCCTACTAGGTACAAAAAGCAAAGTTCTATTTCTAGACTATTTTCCTAGATTACTTTTATGAAAACGTGCGTTTAATCCAACCTTTTCAGTAATGAATCTCACACAAACTATGCTAACTCAAATGGCTAATTCAAGCTTACAATAAAACTTAAACTCAATAAAAGTAAACTATGCTAAATGTTGAGCAAAGCTACTTAAACATTTGGCGGGGCTTCCAACCTTTTTAGGGTATCCACATCATTGAATCCCTTCCAAACAGTTTAGCTCATAGTGATAGAGAAACAAAAAGTAGAGAAGAAAGAAAAGAAACTTGAAAGTAAAGAACAACACTTCATTGAAATTAAAGAATGAAAGTACAACTTAACGTTTGTAAATGAAAAGTAAAACTCAAATGGAGAACAAAAGTGAGACTACAACTCAACTTTGAATTTGAAGACTAAAACAGAAACTAAAACTTGAATTACAAATAAAAACCAGCAACTAAAAGTCTTAACAAAATAGAAAATACAAGAATTGAAAGGCAAGAAATCCTAGGCTTGTTCTTCCTATCTATCTTGTTCAACCTTTTTCAATGAGAACAAGACTTTACACTTCCTTCTTTCGAAGTTAGTATCCGAATGGAGTGTGAACAAGACCTATGAGGAACTTAGAGTGGCGGTTGCGAATAAAATTAAAAGGTGACAAAATGTTGGGAGTGTAGAGATTTGATCTCCCTCAAAAATGAAGTTTGAGCCAACTTTTATAAACCTCAAGGTCAAGGGTTTACTGTTGAGATCAGTGTGATAAGGCTTGGACGACAAGATTCCTTGATTTGATGAGATTTTCTTGAAAATCTTATGAAAACCTACCAATTCTACAAATCTAGGAAGTTCTTGAAGGGAATAATCGAATTAAACCCACAGTGGAAACATTGGAATCGACTTTGATTTTATTTGAGAATTAAACGAAAAAAAATTTAAGCTAAGCAAAATATACTTTGAATTAAATATGGAGAAAGTTCTGGCGGTTCTTTACATCTTGTGCCCCAAGACTTCCACAAAGTTTTCCTTACTATGACTCAAATACAAGACCAAGGCTTGTGGAGCCTCTTGAAAGAAAATCCACAAGGGATTGGAGAGAAAGAGTTCGAGAGAGAATTCTCTAATTCTCTATTGAGGAGATGTGTGTCTCATGGCTCAACCCAAGGGATAGAGACTTAGGAAAAATCTTTGCCATAATTAAAATATTATATTGAATATCTAATATATTATACTTATTTGAATCTCATTCAAATCTCCTACAATATATATTTAATTTATTTGAATCTTATTTAAATTTCATATATAAATATATATAGTTTTTTTATGTACCTAATATACATTAATCATTTTAATATTTAATGTATCAAATACAATAAATATATTTTCTTCTTTTATATTTAATATATCTAATATATTATATATTAATTTGAACACTTCAAATTAAATATTAATTTGAACATTTCAAAATTTTCTTAAACTGGTCCTTTAGTGTTACTATGAGCTAGCAAGTGGACCTTATGGACCTACATATTATAACCTCCAATGATACAAAATTAATTAATTAAACTCTTTAATTAATCAATTTTCATTCATTAACTCTAGAGTCACTCTGCTATAAACCTAGAGTTGAACTCTTACACACTGTAGGACAAGTTGTGTCCATAGATATATAATCACTACATGCAAGTCGATCATTCACGAGTTGTTTGTAATTACAGTTGGGTCAAAAGTCTGTTTTACTACTGTAATTACATCTTGCATCTTAAGTACCATTGATCCTCTAATGAAAAATTTGTTTATAATCCAACAATAAACTAAGTGATAACATGCATGACTATGCTATTTTTAAGCTTAGTTTTTGGCTAGCTTTGCTATGATTTTGTATGCTTTCATGTATTTCTATGTTTATTTCTCAGAAACCGAGCAATTCGGGCAAAATCGGAGAATCGTGAGATAATTGGACAAATTTGGGCAATTTAAAGCCTAATTGAAGATTCAAGCATGGAAGAATAGGAACAAGGCTATTGGACCCGAGAGCATAGCATTGCAACACCAAAGAAGAAGCCTTTTTACCTTGAAGACCAAGGGCACAACATTGCAACGCTGGTTATAGTGTTGCAACACTGGCTGAAATTTTTTTTCCCTTTTTTAAAAAATGCTATGGACAAGGTTGCAACGATGTCCAGATTCTATAAAAGGGAAAGTTGTGTTTTGAGAAAAGGGAGCCGTTTTAGAGAGACCTAAATCTAATTTTGATAGAGGCAGTGTTTGAGACGTCTAGAGAACACATTAGAGAGCTAAGGAGGAGACTCAAGGCTCGGGATCGTGGGACATCACGTCGGGAATGAGTGTTGGCACGCGTTATCCAGTTTTTCTTTTTTCCCTTTCTCTCGCTTTCTCAATCATAGGATTTAGTTACAGAATTTGCATGTAATTGAATACTTTTTAGACTTTCTCATTAATTGTAAGGATTTATGAACTATGTTTGCTTGTTGAATGTAATTGTGACGTTTTTTATGCATCTTGCTTTAGTATTCTTAGCTTTAGGCCAAAGCTTTGTATGTTAGGTTAGATTTAGCATGAGAAAGTAAATCTAATCAAGAACTTGGATGCATGAATATGTTTAATCTATTGCATGAGAATGAATAGGTTAAAACTAGAAGTCGATAAGAGAATTTCATAATGTTGTGCTTAGTTGTAGAAATAGACCGATAGGTTGATTTACACTTTGCATGAGTTCAATTAGGATCGAGAGAGTCAATTGAATACCTTAGTAATTCTTGACTTCGAATGGATGCATGATTTACAATTCCATAGTCAATTCCATAGTTAGGCGTCATGAATAGCAATTAACGAATGTCTCTCTAAAATTGGACTCCAGCTTTGTAAATAATAGGATAGACTTTACTATTTTCAAACCAAACTCAAATTAGTTTTGCTCTAAATAAAATTGGGCATAATTAACTGTGGTACTTAATTAAATCTAAAGAACTCCGATCCCAATGGATGACCCCAGCCACTATTATTGAAAAATATTTAGCAGTCTGGTTTTATAAATTTAATCTTGATATTACCTTCGACAAGTCAGACCACTATCACTAAGTCCCTCTCGGGCCAGTTAGAGGAGTGGGTCCCCATTGTTCAAGTCCCGAAATAAGCACTTAAGGGAACTATCTACTTACCCTATATGAGAAGGAGTGAATTTCATCTTGTGAGATTATGTTCCTAGTTCCCTATTTGGTCAAGTCCCCAAAATGGTAGACTTATTAAATCGGCTACAAAAGCCACTCTCACCCATGCAAATTAAAAGACAAGCTCTCACAATCAGGAGTTCATAACTCACTCAGGATTAAAATCGAGTCGCATATGATCATCCTGATGAAATATTAATTTCTCGATTGACGGATTTATAAAGAGAGATTAAATATTTCGTGGTTTAGTCTTTTACAAATTGATTGTATAAGATACACCCACTCACATGTCTCCACATGAACAATTTGGATCAAATCATTTGTAACTATTACAAAGTGAGCCATATCAATAGTGTTATCAGGATAAGACACTCAACTTTAGACATATACTATGACTCTTTAGGTTATTTCGTGAACATGATCCTCTCGTATGTCAATCACATACTATTCAAGATTACACTAATAATCTTAGATTTTTTCTATAATGGATAATATTATATTGCAAATAAAATAATCAAAATTATTATTAGTTATTAAATAATTCATTAATTACGAGGTTTTAAGGCATAAATCCCAACAATTTTGTCGAGTTAGGTCCAGTTGCAGCCGCAAGGTTGGTGCAATATTGCTGCTTAAACACTTAGAACGATTTTTGCACTTGTTCTAAGATTGCGGTCACAAGTTTGGTGCAATTTGACCCATTTCTAGCCTCTGCACAAAAACAAAACAAAACATAACACTTTCTTACCAAATCAACTCTATTTACACCTATTTCCATATACTTACCGAATCATGTCTTTAAATTCATGCAAAGCTTGTTTTTACTCAAAATCACTCTAAATAGCATCAAATATAACAATAAGCACATGCTTTCTTAACAATAAGTTTAGTTTTTAGAGCTAAATAACACTCATAAATGAGTGTTATCATAAAGCCAGTACTAACAAGCTGCAAATATGTAAAATGGCTTAGCTAAAAATATGCCTAATGAGATGTTTTGAAGTATGATTATGGAATTGACATTATGGAGTGTGTCTATGTATGAGATGAAATGATGAACTCAAGGTATCCTTTCTCACTTAATGTCTAAGTAGTGATGCAAGTTGATCGATGAAGCTTATGGATGTAATACATTCTAAAAAATGTATACATGAGATTCACAATGCATGAGAGTCAAATTTTGTGTGTTCATGAGGTCTCTTTATCTTCATGAGGTTTTAAAACTTGAGAAAAGTTTGTACATAAGCAAAACATGTGATCACTTTGATATGTCAAAACTTGATTTTTTGTTTTTGGACTTTCAAATGTGAAGAATGTCTATGTGAATATATTTGCACTAACATATCAAGAATTGAAAAAAGAAATGCTCGCCTCTTGCCAAAACTTCTTTTTCAAATATTTTCATGATGAATCTTGTTTTCAAATAAGGAAATATTTAAAAGCATTTACAAAAAAATCTTTTCGAGTTTATCAAAAGAAGCTTTTTTCGTCTATTCTCACCCTTCTTTTTAATCAAGAGTTAGCATGGAATCATAGGTAATCACAACTTGTCATTTGAGAAATATTTATTTTTTTTGCTTCTTTTTTTCTTTTGAAATGAATGCCTTCATTTGATGGAAAGATTTTTCAACTCATGCCATAGATTCAATGGTAATCAAAACCATTTTAGGCTTGGTGGTCTTTTGGAGGGATTCTATATGTCATTTTAGTCGACTATTAAAAGAAATTCATAATGTTATCTTAGCTAAACTACTTCATAAACTTAACTTTGTGATGAGTAAGCAAGAAAGGTGAAACGAAATTAGGTTGATGAGTTTAAAGGAATATACAAAGATGAGTGTCTTTTTTAAAGAAAGATTGACATCAAATAAGAATAAGGAAACTTTTCAAGAAGAAGTTGAAGGTCAAGTCAAGGTATTTGAGAAAAAAAGAATATCTTAAACACTAAGAGATTAGATAAGTCATGTACACCAATTATACAAAATTTTGATTATACAAGGTGATAGCTCACAGAATGTGTTATCCCTAAGCTTTACTTTTGATAGTATTTATAGCCTATTCAGTGCTTTTTAAGAGTTTATTTATTAAAATTTCAGTTATCGAGCAATTGGAGTGAAACTGGAGATTTTGGAGATATCATGGCGATTATCGAGCTAATGCAACATAAATTGAGAAGCCATGTGAAGCAAAGAAGTACAATGGACCAAGAAACCCGAGGGCATTGGGTTGAGAAGCAGCTCTGCTGCAAGTCCCAAGTCGCACGCCCCTGCTCGATTTCGGGCCGATCGTCGGTCGTTTACTCCGAACTCATCCTTAACCGCTGCCTGTTGTCGCCGCACGCCATCTTCCAGTCCAATCCGATGCCGCTCCACTCCCTGCAACAGCACCATGTCGTCGATTGTAGCAGCGCACTGGTCAGATCGCCGGTCAGATCCACTTGCCCAGAACGGGCGTTCGTTGTTTAGTCGCGATTGTGACGGATCGTCGGACACATCCCTCTTTCCCCCTCTTGATTTGCATAGATAGCAAGGGGGTAATGTTTCGGGGTCAAATTATGGCGAGCCCGGCACTTGTACACCCTTGTCTACTCTCGAATTGAAGTGGGTAAGTATTCCGACATTGATTCAAGGCATTCTTCGCAGCTAGATCTGATTTGTTTTAGTATTGTGTTTGACATTTAAGGCTAACCCATAACGTTTTGACCATGATTTTAGATTACCCATAGTTCGTAGAGTTCAGATCTATGAGTTCGAACTTTTCTGAACACAAATCATCAAGGATTTAAGCTTTCTAGTAAGCATCGATGGGTCATAGCTCACTTTAAACTACCTTTCGATTTCGATTAAAGTACTCCAAATTTGATTTAACCATTAGAATCTATCTGTGCTTAGATTCGAACTATTCAGGGCGAGTTGTCGAAGACGTTGTGGGGTAAGAATGAGTTAGTTGCTTTTAAGATAAGTTTCCAGTTTTGTTTGGTTCAGTCCTTAATGTTAAAATTGATTCAGGTTGACTCAAGGATTTTTAAGTTAACCCATAATGCGTTTGACACTATTTCAGAATGCCCATAGGCTATAAAGTTCAAATCTATGAAGTTCAATCCTTGTCGAACCTTTTCAGTGAGGGTTTGGAGTTGTTTTGGTAAGACTTTTTGAGCAACAACTACCCAAAGGTTATTTGTGTTTGATTGTGTTTTTTTGTAGACTGAATTTTTAACCTTGGGTATTTTTATGTAGTTTCGAACCAGAAAATTTAAGGTCCAAAGGTGGCCTTAAGTTGGGAACTAATTGGGTAATCCTTTTCTAAAGTTTTGAGCAAGTTAAGCTATTTAATCTAGAGTTCGAAGTTATCTTCAATTTTACTAAAGTTTTAGATTAAGTTATACTTTTAATTGCTATTAGGGACAACTTCAAGTTAAGGAAATTAAAAGTTCTAAGGTGGCCTCAACTTGGAAAGCATTTTTGGGTGATCTTTCTTTGGGTACTCTACTTGTGAGGTTAGGTGAAAGATCTCCTTATGGGAGATAGCGTTTTGGGAATTGGTAAATTTATAGCCAAGGTAAGGGACTTTATGCCGGTATGCTTAAATGCAAGTTGGGAACTAAATTGAAAAAAGAAAAAAAAAAACTACATTTGAAATGAAAATATCTTATAAATGTTTTGTTTATGATTTTTGATGAATTTTAAAATACTATATATGAAAATGAATTCTTACATGTGTGATTGCCAAATAGTCTTATGAATGTGATGCATGATTTATGATATATGATGAATAATGTGAGAATGTTACTTTGTGTTGTATCACTGAATGGAATGAAAATGCTTTGGGACCTCATGCATACATGTGTATTTTCATGATGAAATGATTTTGAAGGCTGTGGCAATTACCCTCCTAAAATTATAGATGTACATCTCAATGAAAATGAGTCTGATAAGGCTAAATGAAAAGGATCCTAAACAGGTTAAATGAAAAGACATGATTAGGTTGAGTTAATTGTCCACATTAAAGTCGAAGGAAAAAATTAAAAGGAAACGTTTCCACTATGAAAAGGTTTTAGGTCCCACTAAAGGAAAAAAATGTTTTCGAAAATTCATTATGTATGTGTATGCATATCTTGACCCCGATAGTGAGGTCACTTACTGAGTATTTTAAATACTCACCATTTTTCAAAAATGTTTTTCTTTTCAGGTAAAGGCAAAGAAATATATTTGGTGATTGACAAGACAGTTTGCTGAAAGGGTTATGGGTGACTTTGAAGATCATGACTTCCGTATTTAGATAGTGTGTTAGGTAAAAATATTTTGTTAAGTAAACAATGTGTTGTGAAACTATTTCAGCTGATTGGACGTTTTAATTCATATTATGTTTTGAAATGATTTTTTTCAGGGATCCCGAGCTAAAAGATCTTTAATTGTTTAGCAAAAGTTTATTTCTTTTGTCTATTATCAAAGATTTCTAAATTCAATTAGCATGCATGTAGTAACGTCTCTAGGAAGTCTAATAGGAAAAGTTGGGTCATTACAGTAATAAAGCTAATGCCAAATAGCCTAAACAATCAATTTGTAAATCACATATCAGATACATGCAAAATTAGAATTAAACAAAAAAAACATTTTAGGCTATGCAAAAACATACCTTTGAGATAAATATGGAGATATTTCTGGCGGATTTTTATCTCCTCCATAAAATCTTCTTAGCTATGACTCGAACACATGACCAAGATTTGTGGGAGCCTCTTGAAAGAAAATCCACAAGGGATTGGAGAGGAAGAGTTCTAGAAAGAATTTTCTAATTCTCTATTGATGAGATATGTGTTATGTCTAATGGCCCAACCCAAAGATCCTATTTATATAGACCAAGGAAAAATCTTTGCCATAATTAAAATATTATATTTTAATATCTAATATATTAAAATATATATTATATTTATTTAAATCTCATTCAAATCTCTTACGATATTTATTTATTTGAATCTTATTCAAATTATATCTTTTATTTAATGTATCTAATATACATTAATTATTTTAATATTTAATGTATCAAATACAATAAATATATTTTCCTCTTTTATATTTAATATATCTAATATATGAAATATTAATTTGAACATTTCAAATTTTTCTCTCAACTAAATTGATCTTTTAGTGTTACTATGAGCTAGCAAGAGGACCTTATGAACATACAAATTATAAGCTCCAATGATACATAATCAATTAATTAAACTCTTTAATTAATTAATTTTCATTAATTAACTATAGGTCACTCCACTATAGACCTAGAGTTGCACTCTTATGCACTGTAGGACAAATTGTGTCTATGGATATAATCATTACATGCAAGTCAATCCTTCACGAGTTGTTCGTAATTACAGTTGGGTCAAAAGTTCGTTTTACCCCTATAATTACATCTTACATCTTAAGTACCACTGATCCTCTAATGAACAATCTGTTTATAATCTAATTATAAACTAAGTCCCTCTCGGGCCAGTGAGAGGGTGGAGCCTATTGTTCAAGTCTCGAAATTAGCATTTAAGAGAACTACTCATCTACTTACCTTATATGGGAATGAGTGAATTTCATCTTATGAGATTATGTTCCTACCTCTCTATTTGGTCAAATCCCCAAAATGGTATGTATATTGAATCGGCTACAAAAGCGACCCTCACCCATGCAAATCAAAGGACAAGCCCTCACAAGCAAGAGGTCATAACTCATTCAAGATAAAAGACCGAGTTGCATATGATAATCCTAATGAAATATTAATCTTCTCAATTAACGGATTTATAAAGAGAGATTAAGTATTTCGTAATCCAGTCTTATACAAACTCATTGTATAAGATACACTCACTCACTCTCCACATGAACGATTTGGATCAAATCATTTGTAACTATTACAAAGTGGGTTGTATCAATAGTGTTACCAAGATAAGGCATCCAATTTTATCCATATACTATGACCCTTTAGGTTATTTTCTTGAACATGATCCTCTCGTATGTCAACTACATATTGTTCAAGATTACACTAATAACATTGGATTTTTCATATAATAGATAATATTATATTGCAAATAAAATAATCAAAATTATTATTAATTATTAAATAAATCATTAATTACGAGGCTTTAGGGCATAAATTCCAACAGAGACTGTGGAGATGACAACGGGAACATGGATTGACACATCACATTTGTTTTATCTTTCTTTCCCTTTTACATTGTAGTCTTTGTTTTAGTGTTGTGCAAGAGTTTAGATGTGGTAATAGAGAATAGTGAGTAACTAAACTCTTTTCATCTTAGGGTTTTGATGTAGCCATTAGACTTGAGATTTTAATTGATTAATTATCTTGATTAAATGCTTTTGTTTCATTCATGCTTTTATGTATTTAATGTTGATAATCTTTTGATCACAGATTATTTGTTTTATTGGTCTAAGTTTGTGCTTGGAAAAGTATGGTTTAGGCTAGAACTTAATTGTATGGCTATTTGTAAATTCTTGCATGAAAGTGGAGAATTCTATTAGAGACCCTTAAAAGAAGTTGTTTAATGTCTTGTATGCTATTAAAATCTAGATAGAGATATTAGGTTTATATCATTGCATGAGAGTTAATTGTGCTTGAAAGAGTCAATTAATACCCTTACTTCTTGGCCTATGGAATATTTGCATGACAAATCTTGGTAGTTTTGGCTATAAGTCTAATTGATGAAACTGATTCCCTAGGATATTTCTCTCCTATTGTGTCTCCATTTATCTTTTGCTTTCTAGGTTAACTATTTAGTTTAGCTTGTTTGCATTTGATTTCTTCTCTAAATAAAGTTAAGTGAGAGTAATTGTAGTACTTAAATCAACTAAGAAATCCAATCCTTGTGATCAACTCTGGCCATTATTATTGCAAATTTTAGAGGTTTAGGTATATAAATATATTTTTATCACAAGGATCAAAGTAAGAGAGGTTAAAGGGGTAAACAAGAGTGTTGCCATTTCCTTGGACTTTTTTTTTTTTTTTGAGAATTGGTGGTATAACTTCATGAGATTTTCTTCACATACTTCTTCATGAATTTTGAGTCAACTCAAATTCTCTGATGAAGTCACCAAATCACTTTATTTGATTTTGGAGATTCTTTAATCATCTAAATATTGATATCTTTCTTGAAGACATCAGTCCACTAAACTCGCTTCAATGACACAATTTGACAGTGTCAATAATGCATAACATTGCCTCAATTTGACAACTGCGAATGACAGTGCTTCAATCAGCTAACATTTCTCAACATCAAGGATCTACAGAGAAATCTCTTTATATCACTGGTAAAGCACTAGTTTTGCCCCATATTAGGACTTTGTAACGACGACTTCAACAAATGACTCTCTATCTGACTACTATGATTACCCCAATTAGTAGATGTTTCATCTTTGTCAACTTTGCTTTTTCTCGTGATAACAAGATGAAAGAAGACTGATGACCATTTTCTTCTTCTTTTCTTATTCTTTTTGTTTGGTCAAATCACATGTTTCTATGACATTACAAAAGAAACAAATTCACGAGAAAAGTTAATATAATGTAAGTTATATTTTAGAGGTAGCTTTAGCATTCATGCGAATTGTCTGACTCCAAGTTGAATGGTGTAAGCATAGTTGTAAAAATATATTGGTGGAAAATCCATGAATCCATGATGTCTTCTTCAATTCACTGAAGCAAATGAACTCTTGAAGATTGAAAGCACACAAAAGTGTGCTATTTCTGGGCTTATGTTCTTGTTAGTTTGTGGCATTAAAGTGTGCTTTCATCTACTTATATTGTTTATTTTGTAGGATTCGAGCAGATAATGTGAAATTGAGCATTTGAGGACGATATTGGAATAATTGGAGTGCAAAGGCGTGTTTTCGAGCAATGGAGTTAAGAAGAACACAAGCTGCAGCATTGAAACATGAGAGGATAGCGTTGAGACGCTATTATAGCGCAAACCCGGGAGGAAAGCGTTAAGAAGAAAAAAAGCGCAAAGACGCTATTATAGCGTCTCAACACTGCCAATATATCACACAGGTTGTACAATATGCAAGAGTGGTGTTGAGACGCCTCTTTTGAGCGTCTCAACACCCAAAACAAGCGCACAAGGAATTCTCTGTCCGTAGCATTGAGACACTGTGTGTAGCATCTTAACACTACCGCAATTTTCCTTATCTACTTTGCGAATTAGGTCACAGCGTTGAGACACTGTCCCGATGTTTAGAAAAAGAACATTTTGGCTGCTGATTTGGGGAGGCCATTTGGAGATGGACCAATCTAGAGTCGATTTCTACCTCATATTTGGGACTAAGGGAGCACTTTTGAGAGTCGAGGAAGAAATTCAAGGCTCGAGATCGTGGCATATCAAAACGGGAACGAGTGTGGCACACAAGAATTTTTCCCTTCTTTCCTGTTTACCTCGTAGTTGTTGTTTTTATATATTTTATATGAGTGAGTTGTAATTGTGGATTTGAGAATTGAACTCATGTGTTCAAACTTGATTGCAATAGATAGTTAATTTTATTTTGAGATTTTTTATATATATTTAAACTCTGATTTATGCATGCTCGTTGTTTTGATTAATTCTTTAGCCAAGAGTTAATTGTCTATGATTTGAATTATAGCTTGGAATAGTAGACTTTGAATCTAGATTGGCATGCATAACTATTAGTAGTTTGAGCATGGGAATGAATTGAAGGGAATAATCTAATCTGTAACGATCGGCACTTTCAGGTAGTAATTAAGGCTTTACTTTTGAAATTTAAAATTATAGCAAGGTCGATTTCATGCTTAAAGTTGTGTTGGAAATTAATTTTAGAGATTGTATGTTTAAGATTGAGGTAATTTGAGGGTAAATTGGGAAGAAAGAGGGAAAATAAAGGAATTAATTGGTTTGAGGGTATTTTTGTTATTTAAATGACTTTTAGCCAAGCCAAGCCCAAGAGAAGCCAAGCCCACTAATTCCTCTCTCTCTTATTTTAATAGGCACGCAGCCCTAGGTCAAGCCAAGCTCTTGAAGCCACTCCCAAAGCCAGCCATCATCTTCATCTTCTTCCTTTTCCCCTTGATTTTCGACAAGCACCCTTTTGAAGCAAGCAGAAAAATTTTTCAGCAGCTCTCACCATCACCTCGGACCGCCGATCGCCACCCACACCACGTCGCCGCCGCAGACCCGATTGCCCAAACGCCGACAGCCACGAACCAACCGACGTGCAGATCCGTGGAACCGCCCGACTGCCGCACGAACGCGCCGCTCGGATCCGTGAAGCCTCAGACCGCTGCCTGCCGTTCGTGAACCGCTCGCCGCAGCACGAATCGCCGCCGCCAGATCTGCCGAACCTCACGCTTCTGCCTCACACGCAAACCGCCGCCTCTGCCGTTCGACGAGCACCGCCGTGCAGCAGATCTGTGTACCCGACGGGTTTGCTCCGTTTTGGGCTATTTTCCAACGAGTTTTGGTACTGTACAGCCCCGTTTTGCCTCAGTTTTCACTGGGTAAGCCTATTCTCGCTGTATTCTCATGATTTTCAAATGGTAGATCTAGTTTTGGGCATTATTTTGTTGACTTTGAGGTTGACCCATTGGTTTTGGGCTCCATATTGGAATACCCATTGTAGGTGGAGTTTTGTTTGACAAATAGAATCAAACCATCATTTAAATCGGCAAAGCTCGGTTCTATTTTGGGATCGGAATTAAGGTAAAATTTCCATTCTAAAATCGAGCAAAATTCTTGAGTTTATGCTAGACTTCAATTCTAGAATTTGGATGGTGTTGGAAAAATTATTATCTCCTAATTCTTTTACGAAGTGGTTTGGATCTTAGGATGACTTTGAAGTATGAGTTCTTGGGGATAATGGAGTTCTTAAACCCATATCTTAGTGTGATTTTTAGAATTAGAGTTAAAAGTTATGAATGTCAAGCGTGACCTTTTGAAAAATTTTATAGGTGCCAAGGGATTTCGAAATAGGGGTTGGAGGATTTTTCTGAACATTGGCCAAGGTAAGGAACTTTATGCCGGTATGCTTAAATGCAAGTCAGGAACTGAATTGAAAAAAAAATTAATTAATTTGAAATAAAAAGCTTTTATAAATATTTTATTATGGATTTTGATAAATTTTTAAAATGCTTGTTATATATATAAATGGATTTTAACTTGTTTGTTTCCCAATTTTCTCATGAATGTTATGCATGGTTTATGGTTTTGATTTATGATAAATAATGTGAGAATGTTGCTTGGGTTGCATCATAGAATGAAAAGTTTAAAATGTTTTGGGACCTCATGCATACATTATGTTTTCATGATAAAATTGATTTTGAAGGCTGTGGCAATTACCCTCCTAAATTTATTGATGTACATCTATATGAAAAGGAGCCTTACGAGGCTATATGAAAAGGAACCTGAAGAGGTTAAATGAAAAGGAAATGTTAGGTTGGGTTAATTGTATACATTAAGCCGAAGAGAAAAGTTGAAAGAGGAATGTTTCTGCTATGAAAGGAATTTAGGTCCCACCAAAGGAAAGAAAGAAAACGTTTTCGAAAACTCATTATGTGTGTGTATGCATATCCTGACCTGGTAGTGAGGTCACTTACTAAATATTGTAAAATACTCACCCTTTTCAAAAATATTTTTCTTTTCAGGTAAAGGCAAGGGCATCATGGGCGAATGACTTGGTAGTTGCTGCAGGGACCATGGGTGACGTAGAAAAGTTTTATTTCCGCAAACTCTTATAGGCTAGCATTTTATTTATTTATTTTTCATGACTTTTTAATCGTCGAGTTCTGCAAATTATTTTTGGATTTTAAATGTTTTGATTTATTCTTATGTTTTGAAATAAAGGGATCCCGAGCTAAAGTTTTTGATTGATTAATAAATGAGTGAATCTTTTTGTGTCTTTATTAAAGATTTCTGAAATTATAGTAGAATATATGTGGTAGCGTCCCTAGGAAGTCTAAATTGATAAGTAGGGTCGTTACATAATTAAACCCAAGCAGAAGCGTAGGAATCGGTTTGAGCTTATTTAGAATTAAATAATAATATTATGGTTAAACATAACATACCTTGAAAATATAGAGAATATTTTGGCAGGTCTTTATCTCCTCCACAAAGTCTCCCCTGGCTATGACTCTAACACAAGAACAAGGCTTGTGGGAGCCTCTTGAAAAAAAAAATCCACAAGGGATTGGAGAGGAAGAGGTTTAGAGTGAATTCTTTAATTCTCTATTGAGGAGATGTGTGTTCTGAAGAATGGCTCATCCCAAAAGTTCTATTTATAGAAACAAAGGGAAAATGTTTGCCATAATTAAAATATTATATTTTAATATCTAATATATTAAAATATATCTTTTATTTATTTGAATCTGTAACGCCCCAGGCCCAGGATTCGGATCAGGATTTGGAACGATACAGAGAAGATTAGCATGGCCCCTGCGCAAGGATGACACGCACAAATCGAGAAATGGTATCAGATCGGAACCTCTCCCAGTAAGATGTGGTTCGGGGACGAACCAAAGCGGAAGCTGGTGGGCATGTAACGCCCGAGGTTAGGAGGGGTACATGAATGAACCGAGACCACATCCGAATGAGAGGGATCCTGAGGCTATGCAAGGCATGGTTAAGAAAGGCTTAAAAGAATTGATAGTTACTACCTATACCAACAAGGTGCACCTTCGTTTTCGGTGGCTCAATCATAGGAACTCCAAAGTTAAGCGTGCTTGGCTTGGAGCAATCCTATGTTGGGTGACCTCTTGAAAATTTTCCTAGGAAGCATGTGAGTGAGGACAAAGCATGCTGAAAGGACCCGTGTTGGTTTGTGGGGACAGTCTACACTCTCGCAAGCAGCTCGAGACAAGTAGGTAGCGTGGTCAGGCCGCGGGGGATGCAGGGGAATGCCAGGGCCGTTAGGTGCCGAATCCGGATTCCAAATCCTGATCCGAATCCTGGGCCTGGGGCGTTACAGAATTTCATTCAAATCTCCTACGATATTTATTTATTTGAATCTTATTCAAATTCTATAAATGTCTTTTATTTAATATATCAAATATACATTAATTATTTTAATATTTAATGTATCAAATACAATAAATATATTTTCTTCTTTTATATTTAATATATCTAATATATTAAATATTAATTTGAACACTTCAAATTAATATTAATTTGAACATTTCAAAATTTTCTTTCAAGTAAATTAATCTTTTAGTGTTACTATGAGCTAGCAAGGGAACCTTATGGACCTACAGATTATAAACTCTAATGATACAAAATTAATTAATTAAACTCTTTAATTAATTAATTTTCATTCATTAACTATAGGTCACTGCACTATAGACCTAGAGTTACACTCTTATGCAGTGTAGGACAACTTGTGTCCATAGATATAATCATTACATGCAAGTCGATCTTTCACGAGTTGTTCGTAATTACAGCTGGGTCAAAAGTCCGTTTTACCCCTATAATTACATCTTGCACCTTAAGTATCATTGATTCTCTAATGAACAATCCGTTTATAATCTAATTATAAACTAAGTCCCTCTCGGGTCAATGAGAGGGTGGGGCCCCATTGTTCAAGTCCCGAAATCAACACTTAAGGGAACTACTTATCTACTTACCCTATATGGGAATGAGTGAATTCCATCTTGTGAGATTATGTTCCCAACTCTCTATTTGGTCTAGTCCCCAAAATGGTAGGCATATTGAATCGGCTATAAAAGTCACTCTCACCCATGCAAATCAAAGGACAAGCCCTTACAGGCAGGAGTTCATAACTCACTCAGGATTAAGATCGAGTCGCATATGATCATCCGATGAAATATTAATCTTCTCAATTAATGGATTTATAAAGAGAGATTAAATATTTCGTAGTCCAGTCTTATACAAACTCATTGTATAAGACACCCCCACTCACATGTCTCCACATGAACGATTTGGATCAAATCATTTATAAATGTTACAAAGTGGGTCGTATCAATAGTGTTACCAGGACAAGTCACCCAATCTTATACATATACTATGACTCTTTAGGTTATTTCTTGAACACGATCCTCTTGTATGTCAACCACATACTGTTCAAGATTACACTAATAACCTTGGATTTTTCATATAATGGATAATATTATATTGCAAATAAAATAATCAAAATTATTATTAATTACGAGGCTTTAGGGCATAAATCCCAACATGAATTGTTTGCTAATAGAAGCTGTTAAGGATATTTGTATATTGCCATGTTCAATTATAAAATTTAGATTGGAAAGTTGATTTCATAATTGGGCATGAGTTTTAGTTGGGCTTGGGAAAGTCAATTGATTTGATGTGTGATTTCTTGGCTTATAAGGGTTGAATTTATGAATAATTTCTAAATTTGATTAACTTGGATTTATTTGGTTAAAAATCAATGTTTAAAAAGGGTTCCCTCTAAGTGCCTCCAACGTTGTAAATACATAGCTTAGTTTATCTTTATATCATCTCTTTATTTTGGGTTTTCTAGATAAAATTTGGTGTGAGTAACTATGGTACTTAATTAGATCTAAGAAATCTAACACCTAAGATTGACCCTGGCCACTATTATAGCAAATTTTAGAGGTCTAGGTTTATAAGTATATTTGATAGAGCTTTTGACTAGCTCTTTATCAAAGATACTGAGATCTCCTCTCACGTTGTTCTCACAGTCAATTCACAAAATTAGTGTCCTTGGTCCTAGATTCCCCTTTATTTTTTTAAGAGAAGAAAGAGAACTTCAAGATAAACTACGAAGAAAGTGTAAAAAAAGTTCAAGAAAAATGAAACTATGGTAATTTTGGAGGTGAGATCATAAGTGCATAATTATGAAACAATAATTTTCAATTATAATCCAACACTATTTCATTACTTTTTTAGTCTTCCTCATGCACATGGATGGAAACGATTGGAATGCAATGACTCAAAAATTGGCATGGGTTGGTTTTGAAAAAGAATGTGCTTTGTCTCAATATGATAATTACATGATGCATCATCATAATTATGGGACTGAAAAAGTTAAATGAAAAATACACATGAATGTGCCATCTTAGGTAAATGAAAAACAAATGTATGTGTCATCTTTGGATATGCATAGATGATTTGGTCATCTTAGACAAGATTTTCAATGAATGAAAATTGGCATGACCTATTACAAATGATGGCCATTCAAAGGTAGTAAAACCACCCACGAAAGAAAGAAAAGTGGTATTGTTTAAGAATGAGATTACAACAGATGACTTCCATAAATGAGGTTGGAAGAATCTGGTTGAGATTTAAGCAAGTAGCTCCCTTCACTTTTGCTCATTAAGTTTTGAAGGCATTCACCATTTTTTCTTTTTTCTTTTTTCTTTTGTCATTTTTTCTTTTTTCTTCCAAATAAATAACTCACCATACTAACCTTTGATTCTTGCTAAAGACCTTGAGCAATAGCAAAACTACATAGTTCAACAAAATTGTTGCTTTCCTAATTTCCTTTGAAAAATTAAACACTTTTAGGAAATCAAGGAAATCTTTGTTAAAAGCATGAACTTGATGGGATTTTCACTCCAAAGTAAGGCAAACAACCAAATTATTTTTTTAATCCTAGCAAAACATATGCAAGAAAAATGAAACTAACGAGGTAGAAATAAAAAGAATGTTGAAAATAATTGTGATTTTTTTTGTGAAACTTTGAGCATTGTGAACAAGAAAACAATTCCTTTTTTTTTTTTAGCTCAAACTAAATAATGGGAAAAGGTTGTCCTTTAAAACAAAAATGTAAAGAGGTAATCCTCCAAAGATGGAGGCAAATGCTTAACACTCTTGGATGAGTACAAACCATTGTACAATGATATAATAGCTTCACATGTGTAATTTGATCCTATGGATTTAAAAATAAAAAATAAAAAAAAAAAGATGATGCAATTTAGACAACTTTTTCCTTTAAAAAATGAAAAAAAAAAATTTAATTTTTGCCAACAAATTATTTGAAAAAAATATATTTATTTTTTTTAAAAAAAACTTAAACTTAAAAAAAAAAAAGGAAAAAAGTGCCTCAAATTTGCATGAAAATATTATTAACAATAAGGAAAAAATGTGCTAAGACCAAATCAAATATGAGAAACATAGGAAAGGAGAATGACGATTAAATAGATCAAAGAAAAAATTAAATAAAAAATGATCACCTTGTGTCTTATAGGTAAAAAGTAATGCTCGGGCTAGAAATGCTCAAAGCTTTATTCTAGTGAATAGTGTAGGTTGACTTTAACACACCTAAAAGATAAAGGTTCTCAAGCAATCGACACTATGTATCTTAATTAAACAAATATGAGATTAAGTCGAGTGAGAAGTTTCATGAGCCTATGCGAGAGTTGAGACTCTAAGAAGACTTCATTACTCAAACTCAATTCTAATCCTAATGGTAAAACCCAGGTAGGAGGCTTTTGAATGTGTGTGAATTAAGTGCACAATGTGTGAGAGGGAATGCAAAATATATACATAAATCATTGAAGTTCACATAATACAAAGATTAAAAAAAAAACTGCATGGATCATGGTAGTATAACAAACAAACATATGAAATACAAGAAACTATAAAAAGACTTATAGTGTAATGAATTTAAAAAATAGAAAAACAACATACAAGGTAACAAAGTGTCAAGGATCACACGTTATTATATCAAAGATAACATGCAAAGAGATTTATTGGTTTGAAACTCTAGGCTATAAAAATCTATCCGTCCTCTGCGGCGTCGCCAATCTGTCGCTGCCATATATTAAGCAATTTAAATTTGAGCTATTTCTTTCCTTGAGTATGTGTGTCTACCATATTTTCTATCAGTTTCTACTAGCTTTAGACAATTTTGCAAAATCCTTAATTTGTTTTCCCCTACACTGGTCCTAAGTTCCAATCTCTTGTCTCCCCACATTTAAGCAGCAATCTACTTAAGCAAAATATTTTACTAACCCCAAAACTTACATTTTTCTTTCTTTCTAAGACCCTAGCTTTCACACTTCCATTGTAGGGACCCTTATCCTAAGCACTCGCTCAATGGATAGCAGATAGGACCTATAAAGTCCTATTTAATTACACTTATTTCTTGTTAATTAGAAGGATTTTATGTGTTTTATTATTATTATTTAGGGATTCAAGCCATTCACATGTTTTGAAGAGTTTGCACCATTTCGGAATTAATTCGCATCAAATTTGCAATTCGAGCAACTGAATTTCTATACCAAATTTGACCGATCATATCATGATATTTCGAGATGAAAATATATTTAAATTTGGTATCAAATCGAAGCTTATTGAATTATCTTTCCAATCGTATAAGACTCATTACATTCCAATAAGTATTATGAAAGTTATGGCATTTTGAGTAATTACTGCTCCTGCTGGAAAACTGCTGTACCCGAGAATATTTTGTGCCAATTTCTGTTCCCATTATCTTGCTTCTCACGTTTGTTAATATATCCAAATTAGATATCATTTTAAAGATCTCGAAATTATCTTTCCAACCATATAAAGATCATGTTGATCCAAGGTCTGGAGAAGAAGTTATGGGCAAAATAATGAAGACTGCGCAATCCAGAAACTTTCCTTATTTGCAACATTCTATGTTTGTTTTGAGAATTTAGAGAAGGATTTTCGAGTTTTAGATGTATTTTCCAGCATTTTACAAGAGAGAACATTATTTACTTTATTTTATTTTAAATATTATTCCCTAATTGTTTTGGGAAAATATCCTTCTAGAATTTAGGGTTTCTTACTTGTGTAAGTTGTCTACTTCAAGGCTATTTAAGCCTTCTTATGGACAGCAAGGGGGGATATTTTTTTGGCCTCTTGGCCTAGACGTTTTTAGAGAGTTTTTAGACTCTTTTTCTCTTTTCTCCTTAGACAATAATGGTATCAAATTTTATCACGATGCTCGGATAAACTTCGCGTTCCCAGTTCAGAGGTCGGTTGTAATCAATTGCAATATTGTGAGGTTTGAACCTTAATGTAGTTGTGAGGTTTGAACCTTAATGTAGTTTTCTTTCAATTGCAAGTATTCTTTGATTCCCGTGTTAATTTTATAAGCATGTATTTTGACTGAATTGACGCCTTAATCACTCTACATGTTTTATTTGCTATTCGTGATCGTGATCCGTAATTGTCATGTTGAATGAACCGGTAGCATTAGGATTATTACATGTGTATGTTTTGTGGGTTTCCATATTACATGGCTTGCATGTTTAATTTTAGGAATTAAAGAAGCTTCTTAATTAGGTGAAAGTTGTTTTACCTGATTGGTTGTCTTGGTCGTTCAAAAGTTCGTAATGCCTTTATCTAAATAATTTGAAGCGGTTTCGTAAAAAATTGTTTAGGTAATTAGCGTTAACTTGACATTCGTTAGAGTTAATGACTTTAGGGAATTTGCACTTTTTGGGGTTTCCTAATAAGTTGACCAAGTACTTGCATTGTTAACTTTAAATATTTTGAATGCCTATGATAAATGTTTGCAATTGGATAAAACCGTACCTGTGAATTGGATTTTGGTAAGATTTGATCTATCTCTATCTTTATTGTTTATGTTTTATTTTATTTATAAAAACACAAAACCCCCCTTTTTAATTGCTTTCTCCTTTGCAAATTTAACTTGAGAAATAAATATTCGGTTCCCTGAGATCGACTCGGTCCACTCAATGCTACAAGTAGCTTAGGATCGGTTTATAAATTTTAATTTGACAAGCCCTCGACAAGCTCCCGTCAATGGCTTAACTATCACAATGGAGGTAGCTCTTTTGATCCCCACACTTTAAGCACAACTTATGATAAAACATGCCACTATTTTTTTGAACACATGTAAAAAATCAATAAAGACAAAAATTTTCTTTTCATTCAACAAATTTCAATTACAAAACATCCTGCAGTTTGACTTTTAATCAGTTCTTAAGCCTATCGAGGTGACAACAACCTCTAGATTCAATAATATTATCCTAAGCATTCGAACATAATAGATAGTCAGTTATGTGCTCAATGTGTTGCAAGGAAATCTAAGACAAATCTAAATATACTCAATTTCAGGTCATGCTTTTAGAGTTCATTCTTTTGCAAAAAAAAATCATCTAGATTACTTCCTAAGTTGTCCTAATCAGTCATTATGCATTAAAATCCATTCCAAACATGCTTAAAAAATCGAAAAACTTTATTCTCAAAATCAAGACTCCAAAGTAGTACTACCCACCCCCAAACTTAGAAGTTACATTTCCCTTAATGTAAGAAAATAATTAAAGCATACACGGATGAAGATTAAAGAATGAGTGAACTGTTGGGATTTATGCCCTAAAGGCTCGTAATTAATGATTAATTTAATATTTAATAATAATTTTGATTATTTTCTTTGCAATATAATATTATCCATTATATGAAAAATCCAAGGTTATTAGTGTAATCTTGAACATTCTGTGGTTGACATACGACATGATCATATTCAAGAAAGAACCAAAATGGTCATAGTATATGAATTAGGTTGGGTGCCTTATCCTGGTAACACTATTGATACGGCCCACTTTGTAATAGTTACAAATGATTTGATCCAAATCATTCATGTGGAGACATGTGAGTGATGGTATTTATCTATTTCCTATTACTACATACAAGTAGTAATAGGAAATATTCCAGAGTATCGATCTCACAGAGAACGGATGTAACAAAATCCAAAATTAAGGCAAAGATGTTCACACAAAGCAACCTCGGTAACTAATATTAATAAATCGGGAAGATTGTGAGTGTACTAAAAATCAAATGATAAAAAGATCGAATCCAAACATGCTTTTGCCCCTTAGAAAAGAATTGTGACCTAAAATGCAATTGCAATCTTTACTCAA
Organism: Trichosanthes truncata; assembly: GCA_033996785.1. NCBI lineage: Eukaryota > Viridiplantae > Streptophyta > Magnoliopsida > Cucurbitales > Cucurbitaceae > Trichosanthes > Trichosanthes truncata. The sequence goes on along the minus strand of MU867259.1, from coordinate 44,844,208 downwards.
ACACCAAGCAATGTAAACCGAGTTCAACTTCTATCTGATTTTAATGAAAAAACCTTTAGAAGCCTAAGTGATTAAACCATATGTATATGGCTAATACAAACTTAGTTTAATGAGAACACAACCCTTGGTCTTAGAGGTTTCACCCTATGCCTAGGGTAAAAAACAAGTGCTTATGTCTAAGCCTTTTTCCTCTATTGCTTTGTATGAGCACGTAATTTCGTTTAACCCTTTCAATATTAAACTCGATCTATGTATGTTCACCTAGGTGATCAAGCTAGATTCACAATAAGAATGATAATCAATAAAAGTAAACAATGCTATGGAATTGAGCAAAGTTACTTTTACATCTTAGGCAAGGCTTCCAATCATTAGGTCATCCACATATTCGAATCCCAAGGACGGAATTATCTCATGATGGAAAAAATAAATAACAAAACATTGAAAGAAAAGAAACACATACCAACTTTAAAAGAAAGAAAAACATAAACTGGAAAATTAAAGTGTTGAACTAAAAGTAAAGATTAACTTAAAGGAATAATAATGAACTTTATTATTAAAAAAAAAACTTGTTGTGAATTGAAGAACTAAAATTAAAGACAAGAACTAGAAGTAAATTGAATGTGAAATAACCAAAGTTAAAGTGTTGGAAATTAAGACTAAACATAAAATTAAACTTGTGAATACAAAGAAAAATCGAACTCAAGGAGATAACTTCCACATCTCCAATCGATCTAAACTCAACCTTTGTCAAGGAGAGTAAGATCTTCACAACCCTAGACTTTCGACAGTGATGGATTGAAGTTTGGGCAATGTTCTTCCTCTTTAACCCTAGAAAGTGGTCTTCAAGTCGTGAAAATGATCTTGGACAGCTTTTTCGTGGCTTGAATCTTCATATTTATAGCCTCCAAATGCTAGGGTTTGCTTCATGAATGTTTAAGGCAAGAATCAAATCTATATGAGCTTGATTCGTGGAGAATATCTTGAAATATCAGCATAAAATCGAACTTCTAGATTTTACCCTTATTTTTCGGAATTATGTCTCCCAGGTGAAATTGCAGTTGCAACTAGAGTCGCAATTCTAGCAGTTTTCGCTTCTGCATAAAAATATCAAAACTCATTAAAAATCAACTATTTTCCTCTTATTTCCTATTTCTTAGCTCAAAGCTCATTAATTTGCTATATTTATTAGACATAAAAGCATGCATTTGGGCAAATAGCTTAAGTAAAAATGACTAGAAATATGTAAAATATTAGCATTATCACTTACCGAAAGGGAACACATCTAACTGGGAACTAACCTGGGAGTTGAATTAGTCAAATTTTATCTAATTTCATTAAGCAGGCTCATAATGTGATTAGTTTTTAAATAATTTAATAAACTTGATAATTCACATTAAAATCATTCAACATAAGGGTTATGAAAGGGTAGATTAAGGACTTAGATAAATGAGATTAGCCATATTTGTCTAAGTTATAGAAAATCCTATTTCAAAATACTTAGTGGGAGAATGACATATGTCAAGATATCCTGCGGTCTCTATTATTGATTCAAAACATGAGATTCATGTGGGGCCTCGTGGTGGCTTTTGGACTGTCCCCCTACAGAAGGTGTTTGCATAGGTCAATATCATGGTGAATATCTTAAGAATGTATTATAATAAGTGGGAGAAGGAAATGTGTCAACCTATCCTACGTTCTCCATCATTGGTTCACATCATAAGATTCATGTGGGGCCTTGCAGCGACTTTTAGATTGTCCCCTGCTGAAGGTGTTTGTATGGATCAATATCAGAGTGAACTCCTAAGAAGGATAGGATTGTAGTTTCGTTTCCAATACTTGATCTACCCTACGACAGCACTTGTTGGGATAAAACTATGAGATCAAAATTATGGATCACACTTACAAATGACTTATTAAGGTTGTTAATAATGCCCTTGACCAAACAAATGGTAACTAAATATTATTGGAATAAGAGTTGTCCTAGTATAATACTTGGTTGAGATTGTCTCAGTTTAGTGAAAGAACACTTGACCTATCCTACGGCGGTACTTGTTCTAACTTACTAAAGTACCATAGCATTAGAAATGATTTATAGGGTTCTTTTTTCAAATTGTTTGATTTCTATGCTAAAATTGAATGGATAATTGTTTGCATGATGTTATATATTCAATATTATGTTAATTTCTCTCATGATTTTAATTTTGAATACTGATTTGTCAAATGAAAAATTTTTATTACTTGGAATAGTAACATTAACGTTATAATGGCAATGTAAAATATTTATTTATTTTTATTAAGAAATATTCTCAAAACCTGTTGCCAATGCTAATCAAATTATCCGTGAAGCACATGATTAATGAATCAAAGCTAACGAGTAGCTTGTAGATATCTCCTAGTTGACATGTTAGATGTCAAGCTTAAAAGATAAAGAAAATCACAACAACATATGAGATGTTGAAGTCAATAGAAGTTAAATTTAGATAATTATCTAAATGATCTCGAATTTCAATATTACAAAATTCCAATAAAACAAATCAAATTACTGAAACTATATAAACGAAATAGTTCCTAAATTAGTCATGATAGTCACATTGATAGAAGTTTTTGAAATACCTCTACAGAAAGAATAATATAGATGAAAATACTTAGTTGATACAATATCCACTATCAAGATTTATTCTTTATTACATTCTTGGAAAATACTTAATATGTAGAATAGTTTCTTCAGGTTGGCCCCATGAAGCCCATCTCAGGTAGTGTAGTGGGAGACATTAAGATATCATTAAGTAAAATTGTTACTTAATGCTAAATATGATGTTTTTAGTGACCATAAGAGAAATTCAATTTCTCGAACTTTATTACTAAAAACTTCATATAGTATGAATTACTTTGAAGTATTAAAGCATATATTTTCAAAATTGTTTGAAAATACATTCAGTTGAAAATAAGAACAATTTGTATATGTTAAAATATTCACATAAACTATATCACAAAATACTGAGATATTACGGATTATAGAATAAAAATACATTATTTTCTTCTAAAAGATAATACTTGACTTTGGTAGTTAAGGTTTGTTAATATCAACTTCTATAGAATGAAAAGACTAGTAAGAGAGAATTCTCTAAAAGTTAGTTAATTACTTTACCTGTCTGTAGATCTTGCCTTTCATGCAAGATAATCATTGGGTCTTTATTAGATAAGGATACAAGGCCAAAGAATACTTTGGGCTTACACATTTTGATCCAAGTGGTCTGGTGAATGTTAAGGTCAAATAAAGTCATGAATCTTTCATTACTCTAGTTAATGATCATTCAAGGTACAAGTATCTTTACTTAATACAACATAAGTCTAAATTTTTGAAAATTTAAAGAAAATTAAGGGTAAATTTGAAAATTGATAGGTAAGTCCATCAAGTCATTATGATCAGATGATAGTGGAAAGTACAAGAACCTTACATACTAAGATTAGTTGATAGAAAGTGGGATTGTATTCAAACTCTTATTACCAAGTACAATTGTGAGAAATTGTGCTGCAAGAAGAGAAACATGACCTTATTAGACATGGTCACATCAATATTGAGTTACACGCCATTACAAGACTCTAGTTAGAATATGCAATAGAGATTGCATAGTGAACATTATCTCTTCCAAAAGTGTCTACGAGACAATTTTGAGGTTATAGAAGAGTAGTAAAGCTAGTTTACAACACTTCACCATTGTGAAATGTTAAGCTTATATGCTGAAACAAGCCCAAAAAGGTTACATATGTTCAAAGATATGCCTAAGTGTAGACCACTCCTAAGGAGTACAAAATGGTCTTTTATATAGTTCTTAAAAGAATAAGGTATTTGTATAACAAATATCATTTTCTATAAGAAATGTCAAATAAAATACTATAAACCTTTAATAAGGTGAGATAGTATTAATAAACTGATTCCAAGTGAAGCCACTAAATAGTTTACAAAAGTTGTTGACAATTACATTTGAAAGTCAAATGGATCCTAGTCATGAATTGGATAAGCCTGATCGTAGTGGGAGAGTTATAAGATGACTCAACCTATATAACGACTTAATTGAAGCCCAAGTCGTCATGTTAAATGACAAAGTTGAAGACTTATTGTCTTCAAAGTGAGACTAATGGTAAAGGGTTAAACCTAATAGAAGAAAGTAGACTACGAGTAAACTTTCTTACTTGTCATATTGAAGTATGTAAGCATTACTTAATTCATTGTTGCATATGGGATATGAAAAATGAATGTTTAGAATTCTTTTATGAAAAGAACTCTTAGATAATGTATTTATACAAATCAATCAGAGTGGTTTATTTCCAAATATCAAAAACAAAAAAGTTTGCAAAACAATAAAGATTCATTTATGAAATAAATATTACTATTTGATAATTGAATATAAGGTTTGATAAAAATATTAAAACCTATGATTCTGGATAAATATTAATGAAGCTTGTATAGACAAGAAAATCATTAATTGCTTAGTGAATTTTTCTCATGTTTTATGTTGATGATATTTTACTCATTATGAATGATGTAAGATTTCTATCTAACATAAAAAGTTGACTGAGTAACCAATTCTAAATGAGTGATATGGAATGACTCGATATATTTTATATGTCCAAAATAGAGATTTTAAGGACAAAATGTTAACTTTGTCTCAAATATCTTATATTGACAAAATTGTTGTCAAATATTTGATAGAGAGTATCCTAAGATACCTCAAATGTTGAGAACATATGATTAATTACCTACTCTAAGTGGGAGACAATTAATACATAAATGAGACTTAACATTTAATATACAATTAGTTAGCATATATCAGTTAATTGAATGGTATGACCATTGAATAGAAAATTAAACTTTCTCAAATTATCTATGGATAGTGAGAAATTTTTGTGTATGGAGTTAAAGATATGATCTTTACAAGATTCACTGGTTCTTACAAAAATCTGGAGAAATTTATGTTATAATAAATTTTACCATAAGTGGTGCAGTAAGGTATACAAATTTAATGTTTTTGCTTCTGAAGCAACAATGACTTATATGACGTAATAGTTTCTTCAAGATCTGAAAGGTATTTTAGATATAATTTAGTTCATCCTCTTTATTATGATAATAGAGGTGCAAAGACTAATATTAAGAAAATTAAAAAATACCAATGTATAGGGAATCATATCGAGAGAGAGAAAGCATCATGGTAATGACCAATATGACTTTTAATGATAGTCGTTTGGATCTATATAAAAGGACTCTAGGCTAAAGTGTTCGAGGGTCACCTAAAATGTCTATGATTACGAGACATGTCTAATCTTCGCTAGGGAAAGTGGGAGAACAAGTTGGGTATACAATATGCCCTAAGATACATGTCTCGCAAACTTTAGTGCAAGTTGGAAATTATTGGTATTATGCCTTAAAGTCTCGTAATTAATGTTTTACTTAATAATTAATAATATTTTTTTATTATTTTATTTGCAATATAATATTATCCATTATATGAAAAATCCAAAGTTATTAGTGTAATCTTGAACATTATGTAGTTGACATATGAGAGGATCATGTTCAAGAAATAACCTAAAGGGTCATAGTATATGGATAAGGTTGGGTGTCTTATCTTAATAACACTATTAATACGGCCCACTTTGTAATAGTTACAAGTGATTTGATCCAAATCGTTCATGTGGAGACATGTGAGTGGGGGTATCTTATACAATGAGTTTGTATAAGACTAGACCACGGAATATTTAATCTCTCTTTATAAATCCGTTAATTGAGAAGATTAATATGTCATCAGGATGATCATATACTACTCGATCTTAATCTTGAGTGAGTTATGAACTCCTGCCTGTGAGGGCTTGTCCATTTATTTTCATGGGTGAGAGTGACTTTTGTAGCCGATTCAATAACCCAACCATGACTTAACCAAATAGGGAGCTAGGAACATAAACTTACGAGATGAAATTCACTCCTACCTATATATGGTAAGTAAATGAGTAATTCTCTTAAGTGCTGATTTCGAGACTTGAACAATGGGCCCCACCCTCTCACTAGCCCGGGAGGGACTTAGTTTATGATTATATCATAAACAAATTGTTCATTAGAGGATCAGTGGTACTTAAGGTCTAAGATGTAATTACATGGGTAAAACAAACTTTTGACCCAGCTGTAATTACGAACTCGTGAATGATCGATTTGCATGTAATGGTTATATCCATAGACACAACTTGTCCTACAGTGCATAAAAGTGCAACTCTAGGTCTATAGTGGAGTGACATAAAGTTAATGAATGAAAATTGATTAATTAAATAGTTTAATTAATTATTTTTGTATCATTGAAGCTTATAATCTGTAGGTCTATAAGGTCTCTTTGCTAGCTAATAGTAACACTAAAAAATCAATTTAGTTGAAAGAAAAATTTGAAATGTTCAAATTAATATTTAATTTTATGTGTTCAAATTAATATTTAATATATTAGATATATTAAATATAAAAGAGGAAAATATATTTATTGTATTTGATACATTAAATATTAAAATAATTAATGTATATTAGATACATTAAAGAAAAGATATTTATAAAATTTGAATAAGATTCAAAAAAAGAAATAAATATCGTAGGAGAATTTAAAATTTTTGAATAAGATTCAAATAGATTAAATATATATTTTTTAATATATTAGATATTAAAACATATATTATTTAATTATGACAAAGATTTACTCCAAGTCTCTATAAATAGGACATTTGGGTTGAGCCATTATAACACACATCTCATCAATAGAGTATTAGAGAATTCTCTCTAGACCTCTTGCTCTCAAATCCTTTGTGGATTTTCTTTCAAGAGACTCCCACAAACCTTGATCCTATATTTGAGTCATAGCAAGTAGGCTTTATGGAATTGGAGTTTCAATCTCGTTGGAGTTGGAGCAAGAAGATTAATGATCCGCTAGAAATATCTCCATAATATACAAGGGTATTTGATAATCCCATGAAATGAGAGTAAATTATCACAATTTTCACTCTTAGACCCCGCTAAAATTCGAGTTGTTTGCAGTCCGTTGTCAGTTTTGTAGCGATTATGTGGTACTACTTTAAGCAAGCAAGAATGTTGAAAAATCTTCTTTTATTCCCTTCTTTGGTTGAGTATTTTCTGGTTTTGGGCAGGTTTTCCCGAGTTGGTGAGCAAATTTTGTGGGCTGGAATGCTGAATTGTGGTTGCCAATGCTACAGCATTGTAGCCCACATTCCTAATGAGGTTGCCAGTGCTGCAGCATCGTGGGCCACATCGGGACACAGTTTTTACGGAAAATTTACTGCTTGCATCGCCATATAAGTCAGTATTTACTAAAAACCAAGCCAATAGCCTGCTGCCACGTGGATGAAGAGAGCTAAATCAGCCCTTTTAGGGAAAAGGTGAGCATAATGCTCGGGGAGGAGAGTTGGAGAGGCCGAAAAGGGGAGAAAAACCCAGAAAAACAGAAGAATAGAAGAAGATAGCTGCTGTTTTGGGCTGTTTTCCAGAAGAAGAAGGAGATTCGTCATCCTCTACTCTCTCTTTCTCGTTTCCTTTCTAGTTTCTACCTTATAGTGGATGATTTTTGTATTGCCCTAACTTTTTATCAAGCTTTTAGCTACATTAACGTATTTTTGTACCCATTTTGGAGATAACTCTTAGATTAATTGCAAGATGTTGTTGATTTCTGAGTTTTACTGGTTTATTCTTTGTTTTAAGGTCATGGGCTAAATATTTTTAGGGCTGGAATTTAGGGAATGATGTGGTTGGTTGAAACCTTTTGATTCAATGCTTTTCTATGAAGTTATACTTCCATTTGTGGTGCTTATTGTAAGTTCTTACTTGAGTTTGATCACCTTAGGTAAGGCATAAGCTAGTTCTTAATACTGAAAGGGTTAAGAATGGGTGGATTAGCATAAATGGAGCAAGTAAATTCTTGGTAGAATTTGTGGGGTGTAGACATACATTCCAAGCTTGTGATTTTGGGGAATTTGGGTGTCATTAGTGTTATCTAGCATTGGGTTTGCATAGACATATGTTTAACTCAAGGTTAAAGATAAGAAAATCGAGTTCAAGTTGTTTTTGGGTCGGTTGTAAGTGAAAATTCCTTTCTGTATAACAATGTGGTGTTTAATGCTGTAGCATTGATGACCTCATTTGGTAAAAACTGCTACTGCACCCTTAAATTCCAGCCCCTTGTTTTCATCATTTTATTACTTGTGTAGCCTCTCTAATCGTGGTTTAAAGTTATACTTGGCATTTCTAAGTCTCTCTTAGTTTAGTAGTTGGTTTTGTGCTCGTGTTTAGTCAATTTGCAAGTTTAGTTGCATTCTTTAGCTAGTTTTTGTTGGTAAGTTTTGTGCTTAATTCCAATAAATTTACTTGCATTAGTCCTCGTGGGATCGACCTTGTTTACCATTTACTACCTACGATTGCGTATGCTTGCGTAGTGAGTTTTTGCACAACAGTATTTATTACTTAACCTTAGTTTTTTGTTTAATTATAAGTAAAATAAAAGATGATCCAATGCTTCCGCTGCGGGATGAAATCTTCATTCCTATCAAAATCTCTTACCATTCAAATTCAAAACTACTGAAAGAGGTTGTGTGTTGAGCCACGCGACCTTAAGGTCAAATGGCTTGACATGATTATTTTTATAACTTATTGGCTCTCAAAATATTATATAGGTTTTGTTGGATCAAAGTATAACTCAAATCTTGGAACTTCTACGGCAACCAAATCCACTTATCGAGGCAATGTTCGAAGATTCCTAGGACTGACCGATAGACGGTAGACTATGGGATAAACAAGAATTAGATCCACAATTTATGACTTAAGATTTACCACCTCCTACTCGAGGCCCAACTAAAGGTAAGGTCTCATTCTTTGAAGGGGAGGGAGAGTTGCAAGTTAGAGGTCCACATCAAATCGAGAAGTTAGGCCAAGGAGGGAATGACATGAGACCAGCTCACCCCAGATCTAGAGGACAACTATCTCATGCTAATAGTCGTCAGTCTGCACAAGGACTGTGCACCATAGCGAGATAAGAAATGTATCTCAAAATAAACACACCTGCCACACCTGTTTCGCAACCAAAAAAGTTGGCAAGCCCGATGAAACTGACCTATGGTAAGACCTACAAAACCTCATCAACCAGAGAGAAATGAGCTTAATGATGGGGAGGCGAGAAATCGACTATGGGTTCTCGAACAAGTCAATCTGTCGTTCACTGACTAGATAATGAAAATAGACATTCCCCCAAAATTCAAGCTACCAATGATGAAAGCCGACAATGGATTGAAGGATCATGTTGAACATCATGATACGTATAAGTCATGGATGGAGCTCTATGGAGTCCGAGGCACGATTAAATGCAATTCCTTCTCATTCACTCTTACAAGGCCAACACGAAAATGGTTCTGAAAACTAAAAAGAAAGTACATATCTTCTTTCAGGGAACTAGTTATGACCTTCGTCACTAAATTTCTAGGAAGACGAGATCAAAAAAAGCCTCCAACCCATCTTCTTACTATTAAACAGGAAAATAACGAAACATTGCGAGAGTACGTATCTCGATTCAATAGTGAAGCACTCCATATTGAAAACTACACGAATGGAGCTGTACTAACTACCATTGTAGTAGGGCTCAGAGATGAAAACTTCCTGTGGTCATTAGGGAAGAAAGCACCAACCAATTATGTAGAGCTCTTCTTTAAAGCCTAAAAATACATGAGTGCAGAAGAGCTTTTTTGCTCAAGGCATGCACTTGAAGACAAAGGCAATCAACCAGACAACCATAAGAGGAAAAGTCGAAGTGAAAAAGATCAACATGAAGCTAAAAAGAAAAGAACAGATGACGGACCAAATCGGTCAGCGCACCAAGGACTTCCTCTAAGTAAATTCAAACGCTACACCCCCACCATGGTCCCAGTTGAACAAATTTTGATGGAGATCAAAGATAAAAATGTATTGAAGTGGCCAGCAATGTATAAAAATGCATCGAAGGAACAAAGATAAATTTTGTCTCTTCCATCGTGACCACAAACACTCAACTATCGATTGCTATGACTTAAAGGAGGCTATTGAGGCACACATCCAAAGGGGGTAGCTGAAAGAGTATGTGGGAGAAAGAAGTGACCAGGAGATAAGTCAAGAACAAAGAGACATGGATTAAAGAGGTGATAACTTACGGGAGATTAGAACCATATTTGGTGGACCAGCAAGAGAGGAATCTAGGAGGAAGAGAAAGGAAAAAGTGCACGAGGACCGGGTCATTCCTGAAGTTTGGAAGTCTTCTCCACTGCGCTGATCAGGTCGACCATCAACTTCACCGAGGAGGAAGCAACATATCTACATCATCCACATAATGATACTCTTGTGGTATCATTAACAATTCAGAATATCAAAGGCAGGGGCATCTTGGTAGATGGTGGAAATTCGATCGACATACTCTTCCTTAATGCATTCAATGTCATGAAGTTGGGATGAGAATACTTAAGGAATAGCCCTACTCCGTTACTGGGATTCAGTGGGGATAGGATGATCCCCGAAGGGAGCATTGAGCTACTAGTGACCTTTGGTGATACAACAACATGTGTAACAATGATGGTGGAATTCCGAGTCGTAAACTACAAATCCTTAGGTGAAAACACTCATTTATGAGTGTTATTTAGCTCTAAAAACTAAGTTATTTGCTTAGAAAGCATGTGTTTAATGTTATATTTCATGTCATTTAGGGAAAATTTAAGTAAAAACAAGCTTTGCATGTGTTTGAAGTCTTGATTTAGTAAAAATGAGTTTATAGGTGTATTTAGAGTCATTTTTGTAAAGAAAAATGTTAATTTTTGTTAGTTTCGTGTAAAGGCTTAAAAAGGACCCAAACGCGCCCACATCATTGCCGCAATTGAAGCAAATAAGGAATGATCCATGAAATATGCGACCAGGATGCGCCAGCATTTGAGAGCAGAAGCCAAAATCCAAGTGTTGTAGAAAAGAGCCAAAATGCACCAAGAATTGCGTTCGCATTTTGGCCATTTTGACAACAATACAAATGCGTCTGCATCTGAATCTTTTCGACATATTCTCTAAAATTTGCGGGATTTACAGATTTTATGGAAGATTCTCAACCAAATCTCCTAAAAAAAGGGGATATGATCAAACAAGCTTCTTCACACTGATCTCGGCAGCAAACCCTAGGCGTGAAATCTATAAAAGGCGGTCCATACCTCCATTTGAAAGAGTGCTCGGAGTTGGAAATTCTTCTTCATCCCAAAATTTTGTCCTTTTTCTCTTTAGTTTTAGTCGCCACTCCGAGTCTCTCCTAAGTTCTGTTCGTATTCCATTTGGACTCCAACTTCAAAAGAATGAAGAATAAGTACATGTTATTCTTGAAAAAGGTTGAACAAGTTAGAAAGGAAGAACAAGCTTATGGTTCTTATTGCTTTTCATCAAAGTTTTGTATATCTTTTATTTTTTTAGTGTTGTAAGTTTATGTTTTTCCTTTGAATTCAAGTAGTAGTTTTTTTTAATTCAATTTCAATTAGTTCTTCTTTTGTTTTCATACTTCAAAGTGGATTGAAATTTCTTATTTCAATGAATTGTGTTAGTTCGTCTATTTGTTTTCTTTTTATTTTATGCACTTTACTTTTCTCTTCGATGAGTAGCTAAACTCCTTAGAGGGGATTCAATCATGTAGATACCCTAAAAAGGAGATAAGCACCACCATATGTTTCATGTAAATTTGCTCAACACTTAGCTAAGTTTACTTTTTGTGAGTTTAAGTTTCATTATTAGCTTAAACTGGTCATTTGAGTTAGCATAGTTTGTGAAGACTCCAATACTAAAAGGGTTGGAGTCAACACGTGTTTTCCTAAAAGTAATTTAGGAAAAGAGTCTAGACATAGAACTTTATTTTTTGTACCTAAACATAGGACAAAAACTTTTAAAATCATGAAGTTGTGTTTTTCATCATCTAAGCAAATTTAGCCATAGACATATGAGTTTTAAATTGCTTAGTCTCCTAAAGGTTCTTGGAAAATGAGCCGAATAAGTGTTGAACTTAATCTACTTTGCTAAGTGTCAATTAGGGTAAGTTGAGGGCGCAATTCGGTAGCATTTGTCTAAACTGTACAGAACTCGAAAGAGTCAGTATGCAGGCACAAGAGGCAGAATCTCTAAATTAGCCAGACTTAGTTGGGAAGTTTGCAGGAGCATGGTGAGCGCATTTCCCAGGGTTGAATCAGAATTGAATCTCCTGTTTCTCATTCTTGTTTTTCTCATTACTTTTTCATTTGTTTTTACTTTTTATTGCATAAAAATCCCAAAATCAACTTTGTCTTCTTGGTTACCTTCAATTGCAACTTCTAATCAATCGTATTGTAAATTGAAAAATACATGTGTTAATCTATTCTCATGGGTTCGATACTTGGAATACTCTATATATTACTTGTTTGTGACAACATGCACTTACGCTTTTGCGTTAGCATTCATCATGGACAACCAACTCTCCATGGCTTGAAGGCAGTACCATCTACTTACCACCAAATGTTGAAATTTCTAACTCAAAATGGCATCAGTGTAGTACAAGGGGAGCAACATGCATCGAGAGAATGTTATTTCACAACAATGAAAGAGGTGAAACCCACACATGCAACACACTAACCCCCACAAGACAAGATTTTAAAATGTCTAAGTAACAAGGAGCTTCCAAACCATGAAGACGACAAACCACCTTCAAGCCCCAAGTACGTTTAACGATGGGGCGAGCTAGCTTGCCAAGAACCTTAAGTTTTATTTTCACGGGTAATGATGTACTCCAGTTCAATTTCAATTAATGAATTTCTTTGTTTTCCACATATTATAGTTGCTTGACGCGAGCTTGTTGAGGGCTTGTCAAATTATAATTTTTAAACCAATCATAAGCTACTTGTAGCATTGAGTGGACCGGGTCGATCTCAGGGAACCGAATATCAATTTCTCAAATTAAATTTGCAAAGAAGAAAATAATTAAAAAGGGTAGTTTTGTGTTTTTATAAATAAAATAAAACATAAGGAAATTTAAAAAAAAAAAAAAAGATTGATCAAATCTTACCCAAATCCAATTCATAGGTACGGTTTTGTCCAATTGCAAAATCGATCATAGGCATACAAAACGTTTTAACTTAATCATGCAAGCCCTTGGTCAACTTATTAGGAAACCCCAAAAAGCAATTACAAATCATGCATCATGAATAGCACGCTCAAGCCTCACAACATATAAAGAGATTGAGGAGTCAATTCAATCAAAAATACATGCTCATAAAATAAATATAGGAATCAAAGAAATACTTACAAATATAAGAAAATTAAATTCAAGTTCAAGCCTCACAACATTACAACTGGTTTACAACCGACCTCTGAATCGAAAACGTGGAGTTTAGCCAAGCATCGTGATAGTATATCTCCCGTTAAACATGGTTCGATTTGCTACAATAAAAGATTAAAAGTAGAAGGAGAAAAGCTCTCAAAAGCTCTCTCTAAAAGTCTAAGCAAAGAAGGCAAAAGTCACTAACCTAAAGTGAAAAAGTGCTATAAATAGGACTTGGGCAGCGTTGAGATGCCAAGGATGGCATTGAGACGCTGCCCTCACGATTAAGGAAAGAATAATCGCTTATTTTGTGTGGAATTGAGCTGCGTCGAGCATGGCATCGAGATGCTACTAGCATTGAGCAAGCAAAACTGCAGGGTTGAGCAAAAATAGTAGCTTAGCGTTGAGCAGCGTCAAGTATGGTGTTGAGACGCTGCTAGAGTTGAGCATAGCGTTAAGCGGCGTTGCTGCTCCCTGGATAGATTTGGTAATTTTGCTCTAACTTTTCGTTCAGGTGTCCGAATGACCTCCGATTTGGCTCGTTTGAATCGTTATTCACCATAGAGTCTCCAAATACGTCTTTTGCTCGAATCCTACAAAATAAACATGAAAACACATAAAAACTGTCCAACTAACAAGAGTTAAGTGTGATTTAATAAAACTTTATACGTCCTATCATTGCTCAAGAAATTTTTGTTAAAAAAAATCACAAAAGAAGCATGAGTGGAGGTAGGAATCATGATCGAATTGAAATGTGGTGGCTTTAAGAAAAGATTTTTAGTTTAAAAATAAAGCTCCAGTCCAGTGCAAATGCACACTGTCGATGCAAGTAATATAAAACTTGAAGTATTCCAGAATATCGATCCCGCAGGGAACGGATACAACAAAATTCAAAAGATAGAAAAAATTATTCTCAAATTGCAAGTTCAGTAACCAAGGTTAAAAAAAATGTTGGGAGGCGTTTTTGGCAAAAGAAAATGAATAAAATAATAAATATGAAAAAGGAAAATTCAAGTTGTTCATGCCCCTTTGAAGAGAAATGTAACTAAAATGCAATTGCAATCATAACTAACACAAGAAACTAAGTCAACCGAATTCAACTCCTATTCGACCTTCTATTAAGTATCTTTAGGAGGCTAAGTGATTAAACCTATATTTCTATGGCTAATCTAACTTAGATATATCTGTGCACAACTCTAGTGGTTTTGGAGTCTCGCCCTATGTCTAGGGTCGATGTTTAGGACTTATGTCTAAGCCTTTTCCTCCATTGTTTTTGCGACATCCGCCTTCCCTTAACCCTTTCGGTATTAAAGTCAAGCTTGACAAGCAACACTAGTTGGGCGACTAGGTTTACCCAACATCGAACTCACCAAAAGCAAACAGATTTCAAGTGTTAGCTAGATTGTTTTTGCTATCGAGCCTTACATCTTTCCTTTAGGGCATTCACAAACTTGAATCCCTAAGGAAATTTAGCTCATCATTGCAAAAGGACAAACAAATCTTTAAAGTAATAAAAATGCATAATTGTGAATGAAAGAAAGAATTGATAAAGTTCTAAAATGTAGAAATAAAAATAACTTAAACAAAACTTAAAGAACATAAACTAGAATAAAACTTTAGTAGAAGAAAATTAATTCGAACAAGCTGGAAATTTTATTAAGAACTAAGAACTCAATGCCGAAAATACAATAAAAACTTAAACAACTAACTTGAATCTTGAAATACAACTAAATGAATGAAAATACAGCAGCAACTAAGTTCATAAAACAGAAGAAAATAACTTCAATAAAACAGAAAATAAATTCTAAGAAATGAAAGAACACAGCCCCTTTTTCACTTCTTACTCAATCGACTCAACTCCACTTTTGTCAAAGGGAATTGAGCCTTCACTTACTTCAACTTTTGTTGAGGAATGATTTAGTTTAGAAGTTGAAAGGGGCAAGAAAACAGAGGAAAAAACAGCAACAAAAACTGAAGAAAAAAATAGCAGCCCGAAGGTATGTTTGTGTGAGAAAAATTCATATGCTTTGCCTCCATTTCTTCCTTATTTTATAAGCTTTATGGGCTAGGGTTTCCATATTTGTTCATGTGCAGCTTGAGTCAACTAGCCTTGCTAAATTCGTGAAGAAGAATGGCATAGAATCCCCAAAATTTCGCTAAACCCATATTTGGTGCGTTTTCCAGATTTTTGCAGAAATGCAATTGCAGGCAATTGCATTTCTGTTGCATTATTTTTTAGATATGCCAGAATTGCAATTGCATTTCTGTTGCATTTTTCAAATTCCTGCACAAAAACATCAAGTAAGTATGGTTTTCATTTTCTTTTGCTTTCTTTTCTCCACTTACTTAAGTTAAAAGGCTTCCAACAATAATTCAATTTAAACCAACTTTTTGCTAGCTTTTTTATCTAATAACACACATAAAATAACAAGAATAACTAAGTATAAAGGCAAAATAATTCTCATAAATGAGAATTATCAATCATACAATGCAATCTCTGCTGCCTCTGTCTCTCCCTACCTCCACTTGTACCAGTCTTAGAGGTAGACTGCCCACCACGATGAGGTTTGAAGTTCCCTTTTCCAAAAACTCCTGGAGTGCATCTCCTACTATCTCCTCGTTGGGACCGGTCTCGTGATGAACCAACAAAATAAGTGGTACATCCATCACCCACAGCTCCCTTTCCCTTTCTTTCCTCAGCTAGGCTTCGCTCCCTCTTAACGCTGTCTCCACAAGCTTGGAGAACTCAGCCCACTCTGAACTTGCTGTCACAGGCGTCCGGATCTCTGTCCGTAAACCTTCCTCGAACCTCTTGCAATGATCTATTTCACTTGCAACTATGGTGGTAACGTACTTAGATAATTTTGTAAACTTCTTCTCAAACTCTGCTAACGTCATCGATCCCTGAACGAGTCCCAGAAACTCGTTCCTCTTCACATCACGATAAGAACTCGGATAGTACTTATCTTCAAATGCCTTCCGAAACTCTTTCCAACTCCAAACTTCTCCTTTCCTGCTCTTTGTTATCTTCCACCAATCATCCGCCCCTTTCTGGAGCAAAAATGCTGCTAAATCAACCTTCTTGTCTTAAGGGCATCGCATGACTCTGAAACATTTCTCAATCAGATTTAACCAAACCTCGGCATCAGCGGGGTCTGTGGTGCCCTCGAATGTTGTTGCACCCAAGGCCTTTAGCCTTTCAATGCCATACTTCTTTTCTGAGTCTACATGTGCCGACCTAACACTTTTGGCTAACCTTTGAGTAATCCTTGCAAAACTCTGTTCCTCCATGTTCACCTCCGACTGAGGATGACTAGACTCTCCCTCAGACGCCTCTCTTCCTCTACTGCCCATAGCTTCTTGAGTTCCGGCTTCCGCTTGCCTACCTCGTTTGCCACCTCGAGCCATGGTCATATATTATCATCTTGTTAACGTAAATAAAAGAAAGATATGCTCCTAATTAAATGCATGAACCTAGTTCCTTTCCCAAAATCTTTGCTCTGATACCAAGTTGTCACACCCCCTCCCAGCTCACTTGCCTAATCGAAGAAGGGATGCGAAGACAAAGAATACCAGCCCTCTTACTGGCACTCCCTGCCCAACCCAACCTCAACCCGAGACTGTACACACCGTAGCATGTATGAACAAGTAAATTTGAGCGCACAGTTGCACACCTGAGCAAGATGCATTCATTTCCCCATATTAGGTTTTCATAACAAGTCATAACATACTTAAGTCTATTACAACCCGACTAGAATGCTTTTATTTCTAAACTATATACATGTGGAAGTATATATACAAGGAGCTAAAGAGGCGTGGTGGCAAACAGGTCTTGTCGAGGCTAAGCACCGAGAACTCGTTCGCTACCTGGGGAGAGAGAACATGTTGAAAACGTGAGCTGGAAAGCCCAGTGAGTGACTATCTTAATAACTTATGTGTTCAAAGGTAAAGCATCAAAAGTAATTAAACAATGCCACCAAATTACAGGCTTTAAGCACCACGAAAATCAAAGCAAAAGAACTCACACGAAAATTAAAGCATAAGAACTCATAATGTAGGCATCGAAATCAAGTATAGGTATTTCAAAACGTAATAACTCATGATAAAGAAAACTCGTAGCATGGTACCCTTCCAAACCCTAGCTGTGGCAGAGTCCTCTCTAAACCAACAGCTTCAATACCTCTCTCACGTGCACATGGAATGCCATTTAAGCTCACTGGTCTCCCCGAATACCTTCTCACTGTCCTTCAATATCGAGGGTCAAGTTTTCTCCCTCCAGAGTACCTTCTCCGTGTCCTACAGTACCGGGGGTCAATAATATACAAGGCATGCTTTAAATAGTTAGAAAACATGTTTTGGAATCACATTCAGCAAATTCTCAACACAAGCACAAACTTTCATCTTAAACAAGCTTCCAACTTCAAGTGTCATGCCAAAAGTTATGTTCATCGTATGGTTAAAGGATAACTCACTGACCAAACTCATTTTTCGTGTTCTCAATGCATAAATTCTTTAACATAGCCAAACAGTCATACTTTAAGTTTTGGCAATTCAAACACGTTTTAAAATGGACTAATGCAGGGTACTTCTAAGAAAACTTACTCCCAAAACTTAGGTTTCATGCTTGAACGCGGAGTAACAAACTAGTTAAAATTATGCTTAACCTTCAACACCGACATATTATTAGGAGTTCAATGAAAAATGAGTATAAAGTAGTTTAAGCATGCTTCAACATCTATCATTGATAAGCTTTTGAAGAAATAAATATCAAAACATAGGTTTTCGAACAAAGTCACTCACAATCACCAGAAGGCTCCCAAGGCTTATAAGTTTCTCCTATCTCCGTTTGCCCTGAAAATGAATTCCATAACATTAATCCCTTTTGCTACTTGGCCCAAAATAGATCTAATTCAATCACATAACTCATAGCATAGTAATTGCACACATTTGGCCGTAGGGTATAAGAAATTGCAAACACATCTTCCTTAATCTCTCTAACCCCATCTCTTTTGAACCCAAAATTACATATTCGACTTCCAGCATGGGTTTCTCAAATTTTCGCAAAATAACCACCCAATTTTATTTGATAAACCTTAAATACAACGTCTAAACTTACTTACCTAAAAATTTGAGCTTCTAATTCGTCCTCAAGAGCTCAAAATCTCCAGATTTCTTCACCTTGTTCTGTTGGCCGAGAAACTGAGAACACCTCTTGATTTTTCTTAAATTTTCACGACCTTCCTCTTTGTATTTTCTCACCACCTCCTACAGACTTATTCTTCATTAAATTTTTGAGATTTTGGCTCAAGAATCATTGAATTTTCTTAAGTAGATTGAGAGATATGACAGTTTGAAGTTGACCCATTTTCCTAGAGTTTCCAGCTGGCTATTGAATTCACAAGAGATGGACAACTCCTACTTCATCAATAACACAATCTGTGAGTTCATATACATTGGCAAACTCCTACTTCTTCCTTTAGACCTTAAGTCCTTTTAAATCCTCATAATCCATAAAACAAACTTTAACTAATTTAATTAGAAATTAAAGCTTTTGCATTCAACACATAATACACCTAATGTGTACCCAACTTGCTCATGACCCTAACTTACTTCAAATCAACTCTTAATATGCTTATCTCAATGCCTAACCTGTCTCATTATGAAGCTTTGTGCACGTTATAGTCCAAAATTTAGGAGATTCCCAAATTCTACCACGGCATCCTTCAGTGCAACCTATACCAATTTACGTGTATCAAATTTCATGTATAAGTGCAATAAGATCAAAAGAGAGTTTAGGGCTTACAACAAGTGAGAAAATTTACTCGCAGTCTACTTTCTCCTATTAGGTTTAACCCTTTGCCATTAGTCTCATTTTGCAAGTAATAAGCCTTTAACTTTGTCATCTAACATGAAAATTTGGGCTTCAATTAAGTCCTTGTAAAGGTTGAGTCATCTTATAACTCTCACACTACGATGAGGCTTATCCAATTCATGACTAGGATCCATTTGACTTTCAAATATAATTAAATTGTTAACAACTTTTGTTAACTATTTAGTGGCTTCACTTGGAACCAATTTATTAACACTATCTCACCTTATTAAAGGTTTATAGTCTTTTATTTGACATTTCTTATAAAATTGATATTTTTCATACAAATACCTTATCCGTTTAGGACTACATAAAAGACTACGTTATACTCCTTAGGGGTGGCCTACACTTAGGCTTATCTTTGAACATATACAAGCTTTTTAGGCTTGTGTTCAGCATGTGAGCTTAACATTCTCAAATGGTGAAGTGTTGTAAACTAGCTTTACTACTCTTCTATAATCTTTAAAATTGTCTGGTAGATACTTTTAGAGGGAATCATGTTCACCATGCAATCTCTATTGCATTTCCTAACCGGAGTATGGTAATGGTGTGTAACTCATTACTGATGTGACAATGTCTAACAAGGTCTTGTTTCTCCTCTTGCAGCACAATTTCACAAAATTGCACTTGGTATTAAGATAATTGGGATAAAAACCCATTTTCTATCAATTAGTTTTAGTACGTAAGGTTCCTGTACTTTCTATTATGAACTGATCATAATATCTTGATAGATTTAATTACCTAATCGATTTTTTAAACTTTAGTCTTAATTTTCTTGAACATTTCAAAAATTTAGACTTATGTTGTATTAGGTAAAGATACGTGTACCTTGAATGATCATCAACTAGAGTGACGAAATATTCATGACTTTATTTGACCTTTACATTCACCAGACCACTTGGGTCAGAATGTGTAAGCCCAAAGTATTCTTTGGCGTTCTAGCCCTATCTAATAAATGCCCAATGATTATCTTGCATGAAATGCAAGATCTACAGACATGTAAAGTAATTAACTAACTTTTTAGAGAATTACCTCTTACTAGTCTTTTCATTCTATTCAAGTTGATGTTAATCAACCTTAACAGCCAAAGTCAAGTATCATTTTTTAGGAGAAAACAATGTCTTTCTATTTTGAATTTTATAATCCTAAATATCTTAGTATTTTGTAGTATAGTATATGCCAACATTTTTAACATATACAAATTGTTCTTATTTTCAACTGAATGTATCAAACAATTTTGAAAATATAAACTTTAATACTTCAAAGTAATTCATACTATATGAACATTTTTGTAATAAAGTTCGAGAAATTGAATTTCTCTTATGGTTACTAAAAACACCATATTCAGCATAATGTAACAATTTTTACTTAATGACATCTTAATGTCTCCCACTACACTAATTGAGATAAGCTTCCTGGTGCTAACCTGTAGAAACTATTATACATGTTAAGTATTTTCCAAGAATTACATATTAAATGTAATGAAGAATAAATCTTGATAGTAGATCTTATATCAACTATCTAGGTGGCATTATTTATATTCCACCAAAAATCTAGTAAATCAAATTTACCTTCATTTATATTTTTCTTCTTAGAGGTATTTCAAAAATTCCTCTTATTATGATTGTCCCAGCTAATTTAGGAACTATTTCCTTTTATATAGCTTCAATCATTTGGTTTCTTTTCTTGGAATTCTGTAATACTTAAATTCGATATCATTTAGACAATTTTCTAAATTTAGCTTATGTTAACTTCAACGTCTCATATATTGTTGTCATTTTCTTTATCTTCTAAACTTGACATCTAAAATGTCAACTAGGAGAATACGTACAAGCTATCTCATTTACTTTTGATTCATTAATCCTGAGCTTCACGAACAATTCGAATAGCATTAGCAATAGGTTTTGAGAACATTTCTTAATAAAGACAAATTTAAAATTTTACACTACCATTATAGTGTTAACGTTATTTTTCCAAGTAATAAAATTTCTCAATTTTGACTTATCAGTAATAAAATTAAAAATTATGAGAGAAACTGACATAATATTGAAATATATATATAATTTAACATCATGCAAACAATTATCCATTCAATTTTAGCATAGAAATCAAATAATTTGAAAAATGAACCCTATAAATCATTTCTAATGCTATGGTACTTTAGTGAGTTAGAACAAGTGCCGTCGTAGGCTAGGTCAAGTATTCCTTCACTAAACTGAGACAATCTCTACCAAGTATTACACCAGAATAACTCTTATTCCTATAATATTAGTTACCATTAGTTTGGTCAATGACATCATTAACAACTTTAATGAGCCATTTGTAAGTGTGACCCATAATTTTAGATCCCGTAGTTTTATCCCAACAAGTGCCGTCGTAGGATATGTCAAGTATTGGAAACAAAACTACAATCCTATTCTTCTCAAGAGTTCACCCTGATATTGACCCATGCAAACACCTTCCGTAGGGGGACGGTCCGAAAGCCGCCACGAAGCCCCACATGAATCTCACGATGTAAACTAATGATGGAGACCATAGGATATGTTGACACATTTCCTTCTCCCACTTACTATAATACTTTCTCAAAAGATTCACCCTGATATTGATCCATGCAAACACTTTCCGTAGGGAGGACGGTCCAAAAGCCGCCACGAGGCCCCACATGAATCTCATGTTGTGAATCAATAATAGAGACAATTAGATTTTTTACATGTGTCATTCTCCCACTAAGTATTTTGAAATAGGGCTTTCTATTACTTAGACAAATTAGGCTAATCTCATTTATCTAAGTTCCTCAATCTACCATTCACAACTCTTATGTTGGTTAGATTGATTTTAATGTGAATTACCAAGTTTTTAAACTATTTCAAAAAAAAATCACATTATGACCATGTTTAGTGAAATTAAATAAAATTTGACTAATTCAACTCCCAAGTCGATTCCCAGTTAGAGGTGTTCCTTTTCGGTCAACTTAAATACCCCAGTCTAGACAGAGTTCCCTTATAGTCAATTTTTATTTCAAATTCATTAATCTTTAATTAACTATTAATTATTAGATTAATGAACATAAGTGAATTTATAAATAAATGTTTTTAATCCTATTAAAAATAATTCACTTGGGTAATATTAAAAATCCATCATTTTAAACCCTTTAAAAAAAATAAAGGATAATCCTTGATATTTTATTCTAATTCTATTAGAAAAATATAAGATAAATTAAATTCAAAACTTAAATTATGGATAATCTTGAAATTCTACCATTTTAAACCATTTAAAACTAAATTAAAAGATTATCCTAAATTCCAATCTTATTAGAAACAAATAAAGATATATTAAATTCAAATTTTAAACTATTTAAAGCATGAATTAGAAATATCTTTATTTTAAGGAAATCCTAATCTCATTAGGATATATCCTAACTTTATTAGAAAAACATGAATTTTATTTATGAAAGAAAATATCCTAATTTAATTTTCCAGATATAACAATTATATTCAAAGATATGGAAAATATAAGCATATTAAGAAAATATCTCAATTCTATTAGGAAACATCCTAATCAAATTTTTCAATATAACAATTATATTAAAAAATTAATCTTAATTCTATTAGGAAACAACCTAATCAAAATTTTCAAAAATAACAATTATATTCAAAAATAGATAAGATGCATGATCATACTTAACCTATGGTGGGATTTTAAATTTAAATAGCATACTTTATGCAACAATCAAACAATTTAAAACATACATCTCATGCATAATTAAATTAAAAATAGCAAAATTGACCGGCATATTTGGCATATTCTAAGAAATTGAAAATAATTTAAATTACAATAATTTAAATCCAAGACATATTTTGGTCTTCAATATCTTCCTTGTTCGGACCATTCCAAATTTAGGATTTAGGAATACAAAATTTTTTCACATTTTTTTTTTCGCGAACGTTTTTCGCTGTTAACTTCTTCAGCCCATAAAATCGAAATTTTCAGCTATCGTAGTCATTCAAGTAAAATACATGAAATCCTAACCCTTATGGGTTTTACAATGATCTAATCAAAGCAATAAATCTAATGTCAAATAGCCTAAACAATCAATTTACAAACCACAAATATATCAAATATATGATAAATTAAAATACCCACCATTACAAAACTTTAATTCTAAATAAAACTCAAAGCGGCTCTGATACCAATTGAAGGGAATAATTGAATTAAACCCATAGCGGAAGCATAGGAATCGTCTTTGATTTATTTAGAATTAAACTAAAATACAATGGTTAAGCAATAAATACCTTTCAAATATGGAGATTCTTCTGGCGGATCTTTATCTCTTCCACAAAGTCTTCATGACTATGACTCAAACATAGGACCAAGGCTTATGGGAGCCTCTTGAAAGAAAATCCCCAATGGATTGGAGAGGAAGAGGTCTAGAGAGAATTCTCTAATTCTCTCTATTGAGGAGATGTGTGTTGTGTAGAATGCACAATGGCTCACCCCTAGGGTCCTATTTATAGTGGTCTAGGAAAAATAATTAAATAATATATTTTAATATCTAATATATTAAAATATATTTATTTAACCAATTTGAATCTTCTTCAAACTGTTTAAAATTCTCCTATGACATCTATTTCCTAATTTGAATCCAATTCAAATTTAATAAATATATTTTATTTAATGTATCTAATATACATTAATTATTTTAATATTTAATGTATCAAATACAATAAATATATTTTCTTCTTTTATATTTAATATATCTAATATATTAAATATTAATTTGATCACTTCAAATTAAATATTAAATTTGAACATTTCAAATTTTAATATTTAATGTATCAAATACAATAAATATATTTTCCTCTTTTATATTTAATATATCTAATATATTAAATATTAATTTGAACATTTCAAATTAAATATTAAATTTGACCATTTCAAAATTTTCTTTCAACTAAATTGATCTTTTAGTGTTACTATGAGCTAGCAATGGGACCTTATGGACCTACAGATTATAAGCTCCAATGATACAAAATCAATTAATTAAACTCTTTAATTAATTAATTTTCATTCATTAACTATAGGTCACTTCATTATAGGCCTAGAGTTGCACTCTTATGCGCTGTAGAACAAGTTGTGTCCATAGATATAATCACTACATGCAAGTCAATCCTTCACGAGTTGTTCGTAATTATAGCTGGGTCAAAAGTCCGTTTTACCCCTATAATTACATCTTACACATTAAGTACCACTGATCCTCTAATGAACAATCTGTTTATAATTTAATTATAAACTAAGTCTCTCTCGGGCCAGTGAGAAGGTGGGGCCTCATTGTTCAAGTCCCGAAATCAGCACTTAAGGGAACTACTCATCTACTTACCCTATGTGGGAATGAGTGAATTCCATCTTGTGAGATTATGTTCCCAGCTCCCTATTTGGTCAAGTCCCCAAAATGGTAGGCATATTGAATCAGCTACAAAAGCCACTCTCACCCATGCAAATCAAAGGGTAAGCCCTCACAGGCAGGAGTTCATAACTCATTCAAGATTAAGATCGAGTCGCATATGATCATCCTAAGGAAATATTAATCTTCTCAATTAACGGATTTATAAAGAGAGATTAAATATTTCGTGGTCCAGTCTTATACAAACTCATTGTATAAGATACCCCCACTCACATGTCTCCACATGAATGATTTGGATCAAATCATTTGTAACTATTACAAAGTGGACCGTATCAATAGTGTTACTAGGATAAGGCACCCAACCTTATCCATATACTATGACCCTTTAGGTTATTTCTTGAACATGATCCTCCGTATGTCAACCACATACTGTTCAAGATTACACTAATAACCTTGGATTTTTCATATAATGGATAATATTATATTGTAAATAAAATAATCAAAATTATTATTAAATATTAAATAAATCATTAATTACGAGGCTTTAGGGCATAAATCCCAACAGATAATCTTTTACTTAAGTTATTTGCACAAATGCATGCTTTTATGTTTAATAAATATAGAAAATTAATGAGAAAATAGCCAAAATTAGTTAAGGGGTTGTTTTGTGCTAAGAAATAGGAAATAAAAGGAAAAGAATTGATTTTTGATGATTTAAGATGATTTTATGCAGAAAAGTGAAAACTGCTAGAATTGCGACTCCAATTGCAACCGCAATTTCACCTGGGAGACAGAATTCGGAAAAATAAGAGGAAAATTTGGAAGCTCGATTTTATGCCGATATTTGAAGATATTCTCCACGAATCAAGCTCATAAAGATTCGATTCTTGCCTTAGACATCCAATGAGCAAACCTTAGCATTTGGAGGCTATAAATATGAAGATGTAAGCTACGAAAAGCAGTCCACGATCGGCCATACACGATTGAAGACCCATTATTTTCTACATGTTTAGTTTTCTGTTTTCTCGACTTAAAGGAGAAGGAACACAACCCAAAATTCAATCCAACCCAGTCGAAAGTCTAGGGTTGTGAAGATCTTACTCTCCTTGAAAAAGGTTGAGTTTAGATCGATTGAAGATGTGATAGTTCTCTCCTTGAAGTTTGACTTTACCCTTGTAATCGCAACATTCAGTTTTCTGCTTTAGTTTAATTCCCAGCAGTTAAACTTCTGTTACTTTTAATTTAGTTTACTTCCAGTCCTTTGTCTTTAATTTTTATAGTTCTTTACTTTACAACAAGTTTGATTGTAATAAAGTTCAACATTATTTCTTCACAGCATTCTTCATCTTTAAGTTTACTGCTTATTTATTTTTCAGTTTATGTTTTCCCTTCTTTCTAAATCAGTATGTATTTTCTTTCTTTTAATGTTTTCTTATTTATTTTCTCCATCATGAGCTAATTTCGTCTTTGCGATTCGGATATGTGGATGCCCTAAGGATTGGAAGTTTGGCCTAAGATGTAAAAGTAACTTTGCTCGATTCCATAACATTGTTTGCTTTTATGGATTATCATTCTTATTGTGAATCTAGCTTGATCACTTAGGTGAACATACAGAGATCGAGTTTAATACTGAAAGGGTTAAACGAGATTATGTGTTCATACAAAGAAATAGAGGAAAGAAGCTTAGACATAAACACTTATTTTTTACCCTTGACATAGGGCGAAACTTCTAAGACCAAGGGTTGTGTTCTCATTAAACTAAGCTTGTATTAGCCATAGACATATGGTTTAATCACTTAGGCTTCTAAAGGTTTTTCCATTAAAATCGAATAGAAGTTTAACCCAATTTACATTACATGGTACTTGAGTAAATATTGCAATTGCATTTTAGGTCGCAATTCTTTTCTAAGGGGCAAAAGTATGTTTGGATTCCATCTTTTTATCATTTTATTTTTAGTACACTCACAACCTTCCCAATTATTTAATATTGGTTACCGAGGTTGTTTTGTGTTAACATCTTTGCCTTAATTTTGGATTTTGTTGTATCCGTTCTCTTTAGGATCGATACTCTGGAATATTTCCTATTACTACTTGTTTGACAGTGTGCACTTGTACTAGACTGGAAACTTTTTCTATTCAAAAGTTTTCTTTTAAAAGCCCACACATTTTTAGTCGACCAGCCCCCCTTTAAACGAATACACAAACATCCCTTATATACACGGTGGGTAGCGTTGCAACGCTATCCCTTTTCCTTATTTACAATATCATGGTAGCGTTGCAACGCTAGGGGCAGCGTTGCAACGCTAGGGGTAGTGTTGCAACGCTACCCTCTCGAGCTTGCTGCTTTGCTCTTCAATTCTTCTCTTGCCTAAATGCCAAATTAAGCCTCCAAAATGACTTTCCCTTTTTCTTCTCCTTTTCCAATTTTACCCTCGATTGCTTGATTTTTTCAAAATGAACACTTAATTGCATGAAAGTATTCGATAAGGCCTTTAAAAGTGCAATAATATGTCCCTAAAATGCATCCTAAATTACACTTATCAAGCTCGAGAGAGGATATTGATCACTTAGTAATTCTTGACTTAAGATTAATTGCATGAAATCAATTCTTTATCTACAAAGTTGTGCTTAATTTAATCAACCATTATGTTTCTCAAAAATTGGACTCTAAACCTTGTAAATAGTAGTTTAGGATTTTATTTTCTTTTTGACCTCTCTAAGGTTTTGTTTCTCTAAATAAAAATGAATAAAAGTAACTATGGTACTTAATTAAGGGCTAATGAATTCTAATCCCTATGGAGATGATACTCAACTCATTACTATATTAAAACTTGACATCGTACACACTTGTGGTTATTTGCGAGGACTTTAAAAAAACACACGCAACATCAATCCATAAAAATTTATGGCTACATCAATCCCTGGATCAAAGTTTAGCAATCCATAAGATTAGCAAAAGAACAAAATATAATAAAATAATTCATACAAAAAATCTAAAATGTTAAGAGAAAGAGAAGAAAATAATGTTGTCACGAAAGTTCTGTTTGAGGATGAATTGGAAGTATTTCGTCCTTGAATTAAACTTCCTTGATCTCAAGTCTCAAAGCTTCTCCAGACACAATACAAGTGCACATTGAGCCCTGCAAACGGTTTAGTTAAGATATGTCAAATTCCACTAAGTATATAAATGGAATCTAACCATACATGCCCCCTAATTATATATTTATATCTTCTAACTTGTCCACATTAACAATCCATTCCTTCTCCTCTAAAAGAAGATTTTAAAAAATAACCAAATAGAATACATGGGCGAAGGGTCAAGTTGGTAATTTTTCTTACATATCTCCTCCCCCCTCTGAGCCCAAGCATCATACACGCCCTCAACTAATTCCTTTTTTTGGCTTTAGAATGCTCTATTTTTCCCTAAAAACATATTCTATCCACTTTTCCTCCTTATAAAGCCCAGCCGTATTTTAATAAGAAAATTTGTGGCAATGTTGAGAGGCTCTTTGAAACGACCCTAAAGCCTAGATAGGCTACGAACGAACTAAAAATGAGCAACACCACCTATGCCTAAAAAACAACCCTAAAGCCTAAATAGGCTACGGACAATCTGAAAATGAGCAATGTCGTCTATGCCTGAAATTTCGGCAGCATAACGACGTAACTACAAGGAAACAAAAAATTTCACAATGACCTAGAAGATACATAAACACTTCTATAATTCAGAAAAATCACTCAGCATCCTCTAAACTACAAATAAGCCGAGTTCAGCCAACACATATGTAAGTACTAAGAAACGCAACTAACACTCAGAGCAAAGGAATTACAAATGTACAAACTACCCACACACTACAAAACCTTAACACAAAGCTCAACTAAAACACTAGGAAGAAATCTCAGGTGATGCCTCCATAGCCTTGCCAAGTCATCGCCCCCTTCACCCGCCTCGTGGTTATGTACCATCTGAAAAGACACAAAACAAAGTAGCAAGGGTGAGTTTAAACATACTCAATAAGTAGCCCACTTTTAAACAAAGTTCTAAATTAAACAATGAACAATCATGCCCCTATCTCACTTTAAATCCTTTTCAATTTCAAACGCTCTCAACATTCGACTAAGCACCTGCGCAGCTCATTTTGATCCCTCATGCTATAACTATGAGTCATGCCACATATTCGCAGGGTACTGTCTCCCCCTAAATTAACCTAATGCAGTGAAAGAACGCAACCCTCATGCCTGATACAGTGGGAATTCGCCCCTGAACTAGCACACATTGTGAAGAAAAGCAAACTTCATACTAAACACAGTGGTGATTTGCCCCTAAGCTAGCACACAATCGTGAAGAAAAGCAATCTTCATACTAAACACAGTGGAGATTCACCCCTAAGCTAGCACACAATCATAAAGAAAAGCAACCTTCATACTAAACATAATGGAGATTTGCCCCTAAGCTAACACATAATCGTGAAGGAAAGCAACCTTCATACTAAACACAGTGGGGATTCTCCCCTAAGTTAGCACACAATCGTGAAGGAAAGAAACTTTCATACTAAACACAGTGGGGATTCACCCCTAAGCTAGCACACAATAGGAAAGCAACATTCATACTAAACACAATGGGGAGTCACCCCTAAGCTAGCACAGAATCGTGAAGGGAAGCAACCTTCATGTCCAAACACATCTCACAACAACTTAGGAAGCAAGCTCATGGGAAAAAGGCAAGTGATTCCAACCAACAACCTTTTCCTCACTCGTGACACACTTAGAACGTCAAGGGATATGTCACCACGTCTAGCCACTCAACAGGCCATAAATCTCTCCCACCAATCCAACTCATGGATCCTAAGCATACCCGTATACACGAACTCAACAACAAACACATTAGGTAAACATGGTTCAAGTATAAGATCAAGCAACAAGGCCCTTACGATTAAGTTCATCAACTACCAAAAGATTCTTAGGGCCACACCTCGACCAACAATAAAAATCAATAATCGTGACTTTACCACTAACCATCAATCATGAATCTCGAGCACAGATTCATGCACAAGCTCGATGACATTCTTAAACAAGATCTTCACTTAATTGTGTCTCCTACACACACTAGCGACATATTGCCCAAAGCAGTTCCCTTCAGAGCTAATCCATGAATCATGTTAGGAATCCAAACAGTTATTATTCTACCCATTCACGTTCAAGCCCCACCACAACATGTTAAATATAGCAGGCCGCCCTGAACCAATCTAACACAAGATTCATGGCTAATGTCCTGGAACATTTAATACTTTTAGGGTGCTCTAAATTTTCCCACCACCCAACCACACGAGTGTTTCAAGCACCCTGCACTCAGTCAAACACCCCAACACCTTAAGTAAACACTACTTAAGGGTTCAATCCAATAATTCAAGTATTTTGAATTTTGCAGCTAACCAAACATCCCAGGCAATCCAAGCCTTTATGTTCCTTCAGGTCAAAACAACTACCCACATACGCACATTTATAGAGAAAATCACAATTATAGACATATATACGTTCCAAACTCAACTCCATGACACAACTCTAACCAGTTCTTCCAAATTGACTACTTACAACAATATACACATGGTCGCGACCCCTCTGAATATCATAATAAGATTCATAGATGTTGCAACCCAAGCAAAACCAGCCCCCAAACCCCTTCAAACACCATGCTAAAGTATAATATAGTAAGCTTCCCACTTTGAGAAATTTACCACACATATCCTCCAAACACCAGCATGCCCAAGCACATACTTAGAAGAAACATATTCATAATCACGCAATCATACATGTATTACAAAATCCATGAATTCCAAGTCCAAAGCACTAGGGAGCTATCCAACTAGGCTACTTACCCAAACAACTCCAAGACTCAAGGTAGTCTGAAACTCGAAAACTTGATCTTGAATCGCCAAGCAAAGTCCTTAACCGAACGGACTAGCAACTAGTTTACACATACCAAAGTGATTTGAAGGTCAAAGCCAACTTCAAGCCTTGAATGACCGATCTAAACTGCACACCAATGTCCCGAAAAGATTAGCATTTTAACCTTTGGCATTTAATCAAAGATTCTAATCAATTAAGGACGAAGTTTAACAACCATGCCTTAACAAAACAGCACCTACACTTGCTATTTTGATGTCGAAAGTAGCCTCGATTCAAAAATTCGACCTCCAAATGCAATGGGTGTTGTAAAACGAGATCGAACCATCATGGGTCAACCCAAAACCACCTAAATAGTGTCAAAATCAATGCTTAAACTCACGATTCATCATAAGCTAGTGCCAGGACACTTGCCCACAGCCTGCAGGATGTTTCCTAAGTCAAATCGAGCTCCAAAATGCCCAAAAGCAGCCTCTACAGCCGCTGTCCACCCAAGGATTTGCTAATAAAGCTTCAAACCCGACCTATTCGCTATTTATTTGCACTAAATTGCTGCCATCGTAGCTCAGACTGCCGTGCTGCCACGGAACCTACCACAATGCTCCTACCATGTGATCAGACAATTTGAAAAGAGAGAAAAACAAAAGAGAGATCGCAAAAAGTGGAAGAAATACGTCAGATCCCCTTCGTCGGTCATCTGGTGGTCGCGAGAAGAAGAAAACTGAAGAAACCGCTCCCCGTTCCCTCTTTTTTTTTGTGGCTCATGAAGAAGAAGATGGAGATAAGAATGGGTTTTCTTCTTCTTCTTTTTTTCTAAAAAAATAAACTATTGGTTTTTTTTTTTAAACCCTTCACTATCCCTCAAGAAAAAAGACTAACACGCCCTCACCTAATTCTCTTATTTTTCAAAGCTCGAACTTGACCAACAAGCACACTTACACCTTGAAATTCAAAAGAAATTGAGATCCAACCACTCTTCACAACCTTTTGTCAATTTAATTTAGTACATGAACATCAAGCGTTACCCTCTTAAAGTAGGGTTGAGATGTTGCATGCCATAGTAATGAGACACAGTAACCAAGGTTGAGACATTCAACCAAATGAGCATGGATGCTTTAAATATCATAGTATTAAGACACTCTAATAGAGAGTCTCAACCCTATGTTTTCAAATTGCAATATTTTGGCACTTCGACAAGCATTGAGACTGTTCTATGAGTGTTGAGATGTTGCTTCCTCAAGTATAGAGTGTGAATAGTTCTTTCAATTTTTTTCTTAAAACTCCAAATAACAGCCTAAGCATTAATATATCCTAAAATATCACTAGAATTATTTAGTTTCTTTCAAATGCTTGATTCATGAACATATATATATCTAATCATTTGCACAAATCCAGTCTAGATAACACAAAAAGTATCAATATTTCAACTATGATAATTTGTAGACATAGCCCACAAAGTATGCCAACATTATTATATTCTGATATCTTCACATGCAAATATAAAAACTTGTTTTATACTCTACACATTACTATTTATTATAGTATAAAACGTACATTTCTATTGAGATCGACTCACTATAATTATTTTAAGAAATTTAATTGATATTGATCTGATGTTGTTGAAGCAACTCTTCAACAATTGAGTTAGAAGGTGATACAAAAAGAAAAAACAGGTAGCAAAGCTTTAGTATCGATGTGAAAAATGCACATTTTTTTGTCTAATCAAGTAAATTCACTATGTCCCAAGCTGACAAAGCAAGTTCGACATACATGAGGAAAGATTCTTTCTTTATTTGTGAACATCTAACTTGGACCATCACATCTAATGGTCACATGATCAAATTTTGAAGTGTTGATTTGATTATGAACAACAATATTGAGCAAGTGGATGAGAATGTGCATGTAATGACAATATACTTGGTACTTTTAAAATAAACACAAATAGTCTGTCTAGTCAAACAGTGTAATTCAATCCATGTAAAGTGGACTAAATGGACCTACTTTTATTTTCTTTAAGAAAAAAGTAAATATAAAGTTGACATGTTTTCTCTAACAAATCATCTAGTGGCCAACAAGCTCAAATGGCTCAATGCCTTTGTCTTTCTTGATAATCCATTGAAGTTGATCATCTCATGCACACAATGGTAACCCACTTCAAGACCTATTGATTTCCAAAACCACCTGACAACTCAACAGTCCATATGGGAGGAAGGTGGGTGAGAGTCATAATTATTAGGGTTGGGATATGGGGCCCAAAGAGAGCGAGCCCTACATGTTGATGGATGTGGGTGACATGACAAAGTGACTAAGTCAAAACCACTATACCTTAGCATGTTTGGATTACATTATCATATGTTGTTCGCCTTCCGAGGAGATTGGGATGGAGAAATGGAAATGAAAATTTTCGTTTCATTTTGATGGTATTTACTAAAATGCAAAAATAAAATTAATTGGTGACTCGCCATAAATTTTAGAATCACTTCATCCAAAAAAGGTATCATTTTCTCTCTCCAAGAACTTTATTATCAATCTCATTCGCATTTCTCCAAGAACTTTATTATCAATCTCATTCGCATTTCTTATTCTATGGGTCTGACAATATTCTTTTTAAGTTTGAATTACAATTTTAGTCCTTGAATTTTGAATGATGTGTCTAATAAGTTATTAAGTTTTAAAAAGTATATAATAGGTTCCTAGAAACCTAAGTGCGGTGGATATGATCTCTCACTTTGGGTAGGTGTTGGGGATTAACTGCTAGGTGATGGGGCCGCTACCTTTCACAAAATTGTGGTGCCTAAGCATATGAGCTTCTACCCAGCAATATTAATATCATCTCTTTTTGTGTCCTCTTCTTTCGAGCTTTGAACATGTCTCAAACTAAGCGATCTTGATGATAGGTGCCACAAAACTTAACAATTTATGCATCTTCTTGGCAATGTGGACTACTGGTATCCTAGTAGATCGAGGTAATTGCTTCATCGACTTAGGATAGTCTCCAAATTTTTCAAAAAGAACATCTTCACTTGGGCTTGCACTCCTAGAGCTATTATAAGTGGCGAAAGGAACTCAACTCAAAAGCAAAATGTTCAAATAAAATAATAACTAAATGTTGAATCGATACGAGGGAGCTCCAACTTATCATCACCAAACAAATAGGCAAGTTGTGATGTCTAACCATAAAATAAAGTTTATTTTGGAGAAAATGGTGACCCATTTAAAAAGGATTGGTCATTGAGGCCTAGATGATGCACAATGACCAAATAGTATATAAGATTCACTAAGCATGTTCACAAATGAACTTTGTTTTTGGTAAAACTTCACTTTCCTATGGAGCTTGATCAGTATAAGGTTTTTTTTTTTTTTTTTTTTTTTTGAGCTTGTAGTCTATTTCAATATTCAAACTTCAAAAGAGAGGAGAGTTATATATTGTAACGAATTGGAGAAGTTGCGATCTTATTTTGCCATAAAAATGTAAGGGTTTACAAAGAATAGATAAGATAAGACATGATAGCTAGGAAAGACCTATCCAAGAGAGAGTTGAAATATTACTTGGAGACTACATTAGGGAGAGAGAAAAAAAATTTAGTAGGCATATTAGAAAGGGTCTAAGTGGAGTTGTGGTGGGAGGCAACCCACTAATATGAGTAGCTTTTACACTTCAAACTTTTGTGGCTTCAAATTTTGCTTAGCATAAATATTACTAAGTGAAACATAAAATACAAAAATACAATAAAATAAGTATTACTATATGAAATATTTAGTTAAAAACACTTTTGGTCTTTAAACTTTCATGGAAGTAACAATTTAGTCCTTAAACTTTAGTTTGTAATTTTTAGTCTATGTACTTTCAAATTTGTAATAATTTAATCTTTGAACCTTCATATGTAACAATTTAGTCTTTGCACTTTCAAGTTTATAATGGTTTAGTCTCTATCATAAAAAATATTGTTAAGATTGAATGAGATTTCTTACATATGTGGATTGATATGTTTATACACTACAAAGACTAAGTCGTTACATGATAAAAATTGATACTTGATTTTTTATGGAATTTTTCATGATAAAAACTAAATCGTTACAAATTTTAAAGTATAGAAACTAAATTGTTACATGTTAAAGTTCATAAACTAAATTGTTAAATAATTAAAAGTATATGGACTAAATCTTTATAATTTAAAGTTTAAAGACTAAATTGTTACTTTTAAAGTTGAGATAACAAAAATATGTTTTAATCAACAAATTTTAAAGAGAAGGTCAAATCATCATCATAAGTTTTTTTAAAATTGGTCGAGTTTCCAAAAAATTCTAATGAGGACCAACAATTTTGTTTTACTTATTTATTTATATGTGATATTTCCACTTATATTTCATGTGAATGATTTTTTTTTTTTTTTTTTTGAGTTCACGTTTTATGTGAATGATTGGTGTCATATAATTGTTGGTCCCACTATATCTATGAAGCATGATCAACGCAATATTAAATTTTAAATAAAGCTAAATTTTACCAAATATTCCCTAATCGATATTGTAATTCGTTTCAATTTACCCCAATCTTTTAATTTGACGTTTCCAGATTAAAATCTTTTGTAAACAAGTTTTGTTAAAAACACTTGGACAAAAATTAAATGGCAAAAATCAAGTTATACTCCTAAATTTTAAAGTTGTATCAATTAAAATCTCAAAGTAATAATTGTATCAATTTAAACCCTAAACTTTTATATGTGAATCAATTTAGCGTTAGTGATTTATAGCTATTTTCACTTGATTTCATTTAAAATCAGCTCAAAATCACATAAATAAAATTATTCTTTGCCCAAAATCTGAGAAGATTAAAAACACGCTCATATTAATGAAAAACGGCTACTATCAATTTGATTCCAATATTTTCTCTCTAATTTACATGTTAATCTTTACATTTAAAGAAGTCTTATACAAGTGTGAAAGTTATGCGTTAACGGTTTTAAAATGAAATTTTAATGGATAATCTAAATTGATTAATTTATGAAAGTTTAGGGTTTAATTAGTACCATTATTAGTTTAGGATTTCAAGTTATACAAGCTCCAAAATTTAGAAGTATAAATTGATTTTTTTTTAAAAAAACATTAAAAAAATTGGGATATAATTAAAAAAATTTAAATGTTAAGACATAATTGACCTTGTTTGGTAAAATGGGAGTATAATATAAAAATTGCAAATACGTTTATAATGAAATAAAGTTGTCAGATACCTTAAAAAAGATAATAAAGTTATCATATTTTGTTTGTACATGAGAATGAGAGGCTAAGGATAAGAATAAGTTAGTAATTACTTTGGGGTTGTAATTTTAAAATAAATAGTCAAAAATGTGTTTTAGATTTTTTTTTTTTTAAAAAAATCATTCTAATATAAAAGTGAATTAGTGTTTACTAGTCAACAAAAGTATAGCTCAACTGACATAAAGTATATGCTTGGAATTCAAACCCTCCACCCTCTTGTCGTTGAACTTTAAAAAAAATTAAAAAATTAGTGCTTACTAAATTTCAAATTTATTCGTTGTTATTCATTTTCAGTTGATAAAAACATATTAAATGAATGAAATTAATTATGTATTACTACTATTAATTTATATGAAATTGAATACATTGGAGAAGTGTTCAATTTTCCAATGGTAAATTATTTAATTTATTATTTAAAATAAATTCATTTATATTAATTATTTGAAATTAATTTTGATTAGTTCATCAGTTAATGTTTCACAATTGCTTAAGGTAAAAATTTGCAGCAATCAAAATATGTGAAGTGCATTAATTGCAGGCAGTCAACTAATGGAGTGAGTTTGGGACTTAGAAAGCAAATTCTAAAAAAATAAAAGATAAAAAATAAAATTCCATTAACACACCCGCTTGAAATAAGTCTTGTTGTACTTCAGTTATCATGTTGCAGCACATAATTTTTAATTAATATAATCACTATGTCACATGAACAATAAACTGATGAAGTTTACAATAGATTATTGGAAGAAGTATAAGTATTAAGGCGAAATACAAAATACTAAGATCTCTTCTTCCACAAGTTAAACCAGACAAGTTAGTAAATCACAACTACAAAAATAAAGAAATAGGGGAAAAGAGAACATCACTAAAAGATATATTGGTTCGCCCCAAATTCGAGACTACGTCCAGTCTTTTGTAACTACAGGTTCTACTTAACTTTATAATGGAGATTACAAAAAAAAAATGTCTCACGCTCGGATACAAATCAACCTTCAGATAGACCAACAAAAGCTACTTTACTTCCAAGTACCACAACCCAATAGCGTGTGATAAACAATTGAATAAACCCTCAACCTGACTAGGAATGATTGCCAATACAATTTACAAATCTTCCTCTCAACTAAAGTTGTTGCACACAACTAAGAAAGGCTCTCGAAAAACGTGGCTAAACATTCTAACCAAAACACTCGAAAAACCAAAGGTATATAAAGAAATATCCCTGCATCTCGACATTGCTCCTATAGCATCAAGATGCTACGGAAGTCTTCCATCAAAAAGGGAGGCGTGCGCATCTTTTTGGTTGAAGTTGACTTGTGGTACTGTTGAGACGTTGTTCGAGCGTCTCAATGTTATGGCCCTTGCATAGCACCTTCATCCACATCTTATGCCAGCATTGAGACGTTGCCGTCTCGACTCAGCTAGCTTTCACAGTCCAATGTTGGCTCCACAATCCCAACATAGACTTGCTACACAAAATTAAAAATTTAAAGAGGTAATTAAATGGTTTTAAAATTTATAGACTAAATCTATAAATTCAAAAAATTGCGAGTTATTATTATTATTATTTTGAGAACAATTATGTTAGAATAAAAGGAAACACTAACTACATTTAGAAGCTTCTTAGAGTATCTAACATCTATTAGAATTCTCCAGATTAATGTTGAAGTTTGTAAATAAATATCTCAAAAGAAAAGATCTAGAAATATCTTAGCTTATCCTTAGGCTTCGATGAGGCTTCAAGGGGAATTCCTTTAGATAAGGATAACCTTCATAGAAATATTTTAGATATTTTAGATCTAAGAAGAGACTAGAAAGATCTCTTTGTTAGGGCTCAAAGAATATGTCTATTGTAATGCCCCACGCTATAAATTAGGCTATTTTAGAGTATTTAGGTTAGAGTTTTAATTTGAAAAATTAGAATTTCAAGTTCAACCCATTAAGTTTGGTAAATTTAATTTCTCGAATTTTGGGAAAAGGATTTTGAATTAAATCTTTAAATCCAAAGTTTGAGGATTTAATTTTTATGTTATTCCTAAGTTCAAAAGGAACTCAAAACTTCTTTTAAGTAGATTTTATCCCAAATCATTTAAGTTCCTTATTTGAATTTTTAAATTTGGTAAAGAAGAGAGAATTTAGAAATTTGAAAAGATTTAGATTTTTTTTTTCTTTCTTTTATTTATTTGGTCATTTTCTTTTGGATAAATAAAGGAAAAAGGAAATTAGAAGAACAAGAAAGCCCTAGCCTCCAACACATTCTCTTCTTTTTCTTTCCTCTCATCTCCCCCTCGTTCTTCTTCTCCCCTTCTCCAACAACCTCATCTCCAGCCAGCAACCCTCCAACTCCATCTTCCTCTTCTCCTTTGGCGTTGTGAAGAGTGTTGGGACTTATGCCCTAAAGCCTTGTAATTAATTAATTATTTAATAATTAATAATAATTTTGATTATTTTATTTGCAATATAATATTATCCATTATATGAAAAATCCAAGATTATTAGTGTAATCTTGAACAGTATGTGGCTGACATACAAGAGGATCGTGTTCAAGAAATAACCTAAAGAGTCATAGTATATGGATAAGGTTGGGTGTCTTATCCTAGTAACACTATTGATATAGCCCACTTTGTAATAGTTACTAATGATTTGATCCAAATCATTCATGTGGAGACATGTGAGTGGGGGTATCTTATACAATGAGTTTGTATAAGACTGGACCACGAAATATTTAATCTCTCTTTATAAATCCGTTAATTGAGAATATTAATATTTCATCAGGATGATCATATGTGACTCGATCTTAATCCTGAGTGAGTTATGAACTCCTACCTATGAGGGCTTGTCCTTTGATTTGCATGGGTGAGAGTGGCTTTTATAGCCGATTCAATATACATACCATTTGGGGACTTGACTAAATAGGGAGTTGGGAACATAATCTCATAAGATGGAATTCACTTTTCCCATATAGGGTAAGTGGATGAGTAGTCCCTTAAGTGCTAATTTCGAGACTTGAATAATGGGGTCCCACCTTCTCACTAGCCAGAGAGGGACTTAGTTTATAATTAGATTATAAACGTATTGTTCATTAGAGAATTAGCGGTACTAAGGTGCAAGATGTAATTATAGGGGTAAAACAAACTTTTTGACCCAGCTGTAATTACGAACAACTCGTGAAGGATCGACTTGTATGTAATGATTATATCTATGGACACAACTTGTCCTACAGTGCATAAGAGTGTAACTCTAGGTCTATAGTGGAGTGACATATAGTTAATGAATGAAAATTAATTAATTAAAGAGTTTAATTAATTAATTTTGTATCATTGGAGCTTATAATCTGTAGGTCCATAAGCTCCCCTTGCTAGCTCATAGTAACACTAAAAGATCAATTTAGTTGAAAAAAAAATTTTAAATGTTCAAATTAATATTTATTTGAAGTGTTCAAATTAATATTTAATATATTAGATATATTAAATATAAAAGAGGAAAATATATTTATTGTATTTGATACATTAAATATTAAAATAATTAATGTATATTTAATATATTTATAGAATTGAATAAGATTCAAATAAATAAATATCGTAGGAGATTTGAATGAGATTCAAATAAATAAAAGATATATTTTAATATATTAGATATTAAAATATAATATTTTAATTATGGCAAAGATTTTCCCTTGGTCTCTATAAATAGAACCTCTGGGTTGAGCCATTAGACACAACACACATCTCCTCAATAGAGAGAATTAGAGAATTTTTTCTAGACCTCTTCCTCTTTAATCCCTTGTGGATTTTCTTTCAAGAGGCTCCCACAAGCCTTGGTCCTGTGTTCGAGTCATAGCTAGGAAGATTTTGTGGAAGAGATAAAGATCTGCCAAAAGATTCTCCATATTTTCAAGGTATGTTATGCTTAACCATAATATTATTATTTAGTTCCAAATAAACTCAAACTGATTCCTACACTTCCGCTTGGGTTTAATTAGATTATTCCCTTCAAATAGTAGCGTCGTCGGCAAGCCAAGCGCGTTCACGCGACAGCCACGCGGCGAAAAGACCAGCGACTTCAGATCCACGAAGCCCCGATGACTCCTCATTCCCTCCGGCGACTCTCCACGACACAACCTGCAACACCGACAACCACTGCAAGGAAACCCACGCACAGGTTTGTAAGTTTCAGTAATACCCACTCGTTTTTAGACCTCAAATCACCTTAGATTCATTACCCACAAGTTGAATGACTTTGTTTTTGTTTACTTAAGGCCAAAGGAGTGTGGATTTGCGAAATCGGGCTCCTTTGGACACCATCTAGCAAGTATTTCGACCTCTCTAGTGTTGAACGGTAAGTTTTAACACATTTTAGACCTTTCACAAATCAGTTTAAGTAGTGTGGTTTTGGTTCTAACATGTAGGAACCTTCAGTTTGCAATTTAGGATCGATTCGAACACCTTCGAATAGCGAACATCACTCATAAGGGCTCTTTTGGTAAGTTTTAATGCATTTAAGACCTTTCGCAAATCACTTTAGGTGTTATAGCCTAGGTTCTAACCCGTGAGAGCCTTCTGTTTGCAATTTCAACCCAATTCGATCCCATTCGAACACTCCCAGCACGTATTCAAGCTCTTTTGGTGTAGCTCGATAAGCTATAGTGCCTTTTAAATCCTTTGAAACTCAAGTTGAGTGTTGTAGGTTATTTTCTAACCATTGAAACTCTCGTTCTTGTAGTTTTAAATCATTTTGGAGTCCTTTTGAACACCCTCTAATGCACTATGCACCATCCGACAAGGACTAAAGTCTATTGTGGTAAGTTTTGGTTGAGTACCTTTAGTATAAGCCCTTGCGAGCTTGGTTTAATGTATTTAGGTCGGATTCTAATCCTTGGTCACTCTTTGTTTGTAGTTTCGAAACACTTCCAACAAGAACCCAAGTCAATTTAGGTAAGGTTTAGGTGGTAAGGATTCGTTAGACCATTTTAAAACTTGTTCCAAGTGTTGTAAGTTTAGTTCTAAACTTGAAAATTCTGTTTATAACCTTAGTTTGGCTTCAAAGTGCTCAAAGTTAGTTCAAATGAGGGTTTGAGTAAGAAAGTCCCTCTTGAACACTCTTTTGTTACGAAAAATGTTGAACAATGATCAAGCTTTTCAAACTAAGTTGTAAACTTGGAATCTTGCCTTTCTTGTGTGGGATCTTAGTTTGGACTATCTTAGGAGCGTTTTAGGCCGTGGTAAGTAGAATTCTACCTGATGAGTCTGTTTGAATGTGTGAAGCATGTTGTATGTTTTCTTGTGATGTTATTATGCAATCTATGTATCTCTCCATGAGTTGTTATGAGTTATATGTTCTGATATGTGTGAGTTGTTGTGATGTTAAGCTATCTACCCTTGTGGTTTGGAGCATGTTGAATGTTGAGACTGTTTGAGATTGTGTGATGCTATGATATTTATGTTGAAAACATGATCTTATGGATAGTGGGTTGTAAGCATGGTCTAGAA
Source organism: Trichosanthes truncata (assembly GCA_033996785.1). Taxonomy (NCBI): domain Eukaryota; kingdom Viridiplantae; phylum Streptophyta; class Magnoliopsida; order Cucurbitales; family Cucurbitaceae; genus Trichosanthes; species Trichosanthes truncata. The sequence continues at coordinate 44,802,928 of MU867259.1, read as the reverse complement.
AGCATGTTTAGGATTGCATTCTAGGTTGTTGTGAGCCTGATTAGTGAGGTCAGCAAACCTTAAATTTATGATAAAAGAGGATGCTAGGGTCTCGAGTATAAATGGTCAAGGACTAGTATTGTGATGAAAGGATATAAGATGGATATCAGGGTCTCGAATTTTAAATGGTCGAGGGTTGGTATGTTTAAGGAAAGTAAGTGAATATCAAGGCCTTGGGTACAAATGATCGAGGGTTGATATGTCACTATTGGGTATCGAGGCCTTAGGTATAAATGGTCGAGGGTCGACATGCTAATATTGGATAAAGAGGAGCATCGAGGCCTTGGGTATAAATGGTCAATGGTCGGTGTGATGAGTCTTAAGGCAAGTATTGAGGCTTTGGTTTGGGTATAAATGGTCAAGGGTCAATACGTTGTTAGTCATTGAGGCCTTGGGTACAAATGGCCAAGGGTCGATGCACAGTATGAGGCCTTGGGTAAAAATGGTCAAGGGTCGAATGCCGAGCTTTGCAGAGAACTGTTGAGGCCCTGGGTATAAATGGTCAGGGGTCAATGCAACTCGAAGGGTCAGTCTTGGAGAGTTATGTAATGGCTAACTATGAGTGTTGAATAAGCTTGTGGAGCTTGAGTAAAGTTAGTATGCATGGCATGATGAAGGATTTTATATGTTGGGCAATTCTCGTGTTTTACTTGTTTATGTGCATTGAACATGTCACATTTGTTATTCGTTTTTAAGAGCATGTTGGATGCATGTGAAAAGCATGTTGTTTGTCTCGTTTGATGCTTGGTGGCTCACCAAGTGTGAGCTACTTACTGAGTACGCATTATGTACTGACTCACGAATAGGTTTTGCAGGTGACTAAGGTTTTCATGAACTTGGTGGTGAGGAGGAGACATTGGAAGAGGCCATTAGCGAGACTTTAACTTTTTTATAGAAGTTTCTTTGAATTGAGTAAATAGGTCCCTAATTTAATTTGAACACATGATATGTGTATGCTTATTCTGTCCATTTTTTATCTATTAAGTCTTTATTCGAATTAGACGTGTAGATAGGTTCTTTTGTTCAAGCTTAGCTACTGGACTAAACTTTGCTTGTTGTTGGAAATTTGGTTCTTAGTTTTGGCGTCTTAAAAAGTATGGTTCGTTTAGAGACTTGTGGAGTTGTTTGTACTAGGAGTTTGGATGTCTTTGTTGTTGTCTGAAGTTGTGGAAGTTGTGGAAGTTGTTGTTTAGTTAATATGGTTTTGAGAAGTGTGATATTTTTTGTCTAAAGTGCTAGAAAATATTTTGGTAATTTGTAGTTACGTCGTTATGCTGCCGATATTTTCGGAGCATAATGATTATAAATTTAGTAGCGCTCCCTAAGTTATGTTAAAATTTGGGAGCATTACATCTATACATAGTAAGTGTGTCCCCATATGTAAGTCAAGTAAAAGTAAGCCAAGTTACAAGAAGTTGAAAGAAAGTGAGTAAGTGAATATTTGAGAGAGTGAAAAAATCTTCTCTCGAAAGTGTTCATCTTTGTACTTTTTTGATAAAAGTTTCTTTACTCCAAGTGTTTATCAGTATCTTTTTGTACCAATTTCCTCAACAAGTGATATTAGAGCTTCAATAAATTTCATTTAACCTATCATGTAAAAGGACACCTCGTTCCCAAATATTTTATCATATAGAGACATCCAACTAAACGTTATACCAAACAACAGCTGCGCTCCAAAACTTTGAGTGAAAAAGTACAAGCTGTGGGCATTATTAAGCATCCCCAGTAGGTTATTTGGGATTTGTGACAGTGACTAAAGTGAAACACAAAATGGCCGCACTCTATTTCTGTTGTCCACGTGTCACCAACAAGATTATTGATTGTGACGTCGACGTAACCCGCGGGTGGCACTGTTTTTTCACCTTCTTTTTTGCCCCTTTCTGTTTTTGGGTATTTTTTTCTTTTATAATAATGATAATTTAACTGCGGGCCCCACTAGTGTACAACGTTGATTGCCTCCAGCTCAGCATACGGATTCGCGTTCAAAAATGTCCAACTGACCAAGTCTACTGCATTGCGTAACAAGCACGCAAAGACTAAAATTCCCTCACAAAAAAATTGCAAAAACCACCCTAAATTTTGGTTAAAATATCATTTTGTATGGACTTTGAGTTGTTTCATTTTGGTACCTATACTTTTAAATATTTAATTTTAGTCTTTATACTTTCAATAAAACTTAAAATTGGTTCTTAAGATAAGTTTGAAGTTAATTTTTATCAAAATTGGTTAGATAATAATAATAATAATTTTAAGACAAGAAAAGACACAATATAAACATATTTTCAAAATTTATAGAGGAAAAGCTAATAGAGACTAATTTTTCTTAAGGAAAATTCACAATAAACTAAGAGTATGGACCAATTTTAAGCTTAATTGAAAGTACAATGACTAAAATTGAACATTTGAAAATACAATGATCAAAATAAAACAAAATTCAAAGTATAAGGACCAAAATAGTATTTTAACCCTAAATTTTAGAGATTGTTACGAAATTTACCAATTTTTTGCAATTAAACTCTTAGAGGTGACAAAATGCACAAACCACATCTGAATTACAAAAGTCATTCAAATCAAAACCTCAAACTATGAGATTGTTACGGTTAAACTAAAATTTTTATATTAATTTTTTTTTTGTTTTCTTAAATTAAAGTTTTAATTGTATTTTTTTTTTTTTTTTTGAGTTCAACAACATGTGGAGGTGGAAGAATTCGAACTTCTAACCTCTTAGAGTACATGTCAATTACCACTAAACTATGCTCATTTTAGCGTTTAATTGTAATTTTTGTAAGTTTAGAGAGATGATTAAATCAAATTGAAAATGTAAGTGTCTGATTAATACAAGTTCTATAGTTCAATGATAGCTTTTACAATTCTCCCTCCCTTCCCTACAAAAGTTAAATTTCAATTATTGACCAACTTTTTGAATTGTATCTAATATGTTTTTAAATTTTAAGACTTGTTTAATAGAATCTTAACCTTCAATTTTGTGTCAAATAGGTATCTAATCTATTAGATAGTTTAAAAAATTCACAAGGGTTATTATGCACAAAATTAAACGATGATTATCTTATTAGACACAAAATTGATTCCTTCTCCTCCCTCCCTCCCTTTCCCTAGACTTTATTTTGAGAGTACCACTGTCAATAGCAAGAAGAAAGTACAAATTTTGTTTTCAAAATGGTTCGAGCTAGGAAGCAACCTACTCTCTATTGATAGGCGAGAACAAGCCACTATCAATTGCTTCGCCTATCTATTTTATTATGACCAGTTTGGCGACAGAAGAGAAAGACCATCATCTCTATCCGAGTACAATCATGGCTTTCTTCTCTTTGATCCTCTGATCTCAATCTACTTCCCCCTTCCCCTCTCAACTCTTTCCATGTCTTTTCAGCTTTCTCCTAATTCGTTCCTTTTTCTTACCTCAAGCATGCATTCAATGATTTCTTGTTCTTTTCTTTTTCTATAAATTCTTTTCTTTTCTTTTCTTTTTGTAATATTCTTTATGTTAAATGTTTAACCACACCACCACTTCCTTCGGCTTTACAGCAAGGTGTCCTTACCAAACATTTTGTTTTACGTGGAACATGCTAGGTTGAGTTTGAGAAGACTTTAGAAAAAATGTTTTTAAGTGAAGCGTTTATTTTATTAGTACTTTTAAATGAAAATTAATTAAATGTTTCATCTAAAAGTAATTAAAGAATTTTTGGGTTAAATTATAAAAAAAAAAAAAATGCCCCTAAACTTTGAGATTAATTTTAATTTATGCCCCTAAACTTTGAAATGTTTCATTTTTATCCTTGAACTTTGAAATTTGATCAAAAAAATTACCCTTGAACTTTGAAATTGGTCCAAAAAAATATTTCTTCTATAAAAATAAAGCATGAAGATTGACATGGATAAAAATTAGAAAGCATACGTAATATTATTTACAACTATATATAAAATTAAGATCGTTGTTACAATTTATTTCATTTCAAAAGATATAATAAAAATCATTTACATAATTAATTTTTACACATCAACTGTCCTTCAATTTACGTGAATAATTTTGTAAATGATGTCACGTATGCCTCAATTTCTATCTTATTTTAAACACACACACACACATCTTCAAATGTATTTTTTGGAACAAATTTTAAATTTTAAAGGAAAAAATGAAACTTTTCAAAAATTAAGGACATATATAATTGAAACCTTCTCCAAAGTTCAAGAGTATATGGTATAATTTAGCTTATTTTTATATTTTTTTTTAATTTCTCAAACTGTTTTTTATAATAGAAAATTTTAAAAAGTACTTTAAATAGGTTAAAAGCATTGGTTTAAAATTTTGACCACACACTTTTAGTTCTTAAATATTTTAAGCCAAAAACAACTCAGAAGAAGGTGAATAAACAGGGAGATTAATTCTTCAGGGATAAAAGAGGTCGTAAGACAAGCTTTGGCAAGAAAAGAAATTTGAATGCTACAAACATTTCTCTGGATCAATCTAAGCATAAATAGACTATACTTTATGGTTTTTTTTTTCTTTTTGAGTTCGGAGAGTGGGAGCATTCGAACCTTTGACATCTTGATCAAAAACATATGTTTTAACCACTTGAGCTATACTCAGATTGGCTAATGCATTTTGGTTTTTGTTACTGTTTTTAGAATTGGAAATTTTGATGAATCCTAGTACACCTTATGTAATTGGGTTAATGTATGCAAGTTAAAGGGCTTGACTTATAATGAAAAATTAAATTATGAACGAAATTTTTTTTTAAAAAAAAGATTTGGTTTAAGGCTTTTTTTTCTTTAGTTCGACATGTAGAGATGAGGATTCGAACTCTGACCTAGTCAAGAATATATGTGTTAACCAGTCAAGCAATATTCAAATTGGCAACTCTGGTTAAGTTATGCAAGTTAACATTTAGGCTAAATTATAGAAAATATTCCTGAACTTTGTACTTTGTTTCAAAAATACTGCTAAACTTTCAAAAGTTTCATTAATACCCTTACTGTTAGTTTTGGATGGAAACCGTTAGTACTTTATTTCAAAAATACCCCTAAACTTTCAAAAGTTTCATTAATACCCTTAAACTTTCAGAAAAAAGTTCAAAAATACTCTTACTGTTAATATATGGACAAAAATCATAAATACTTCATTTTAAACATATCCCTAAACTTTCAAAAGTTTCATTAATATCGTTAACCTTAAAAAAAAGGTTAAAAAATGCTCTTACCATTAGTATATGGACGAAAACCGTTTATCTACACCTCATTACCTTCCTCTTCTATTCTCTCTCTCATTATTTGCTTCAATCTATGGCCTAACACTTCTATATTTTTCTTCTTTTTTTCCCTTTCTTTTTCAATACCCTCTTACTCTCTTCTTCCATTTTTCAATCTCTAAAACCTCCCTTATTTTTCCTATATTCTTAAATATTAAAAATTTAAATTAACAGGAAGAGCTCTCTCTCATTTCTAAGCATGCACAAACATAAATATAAGAAATTTCAACACCCAAATAGTCAATGTCTTTGAAGTTATTTTGAGTTGGAAAAGAACCAATTTGAAAACAACTCATATAGATACCCTCATTTTTTTTTTCATATAGATACTCTCATTTTTCTTCCATTTGTCCAATTTTCAATCATAGAGAACCTTCTTAACTGACCACAACAAATAGACTAATTTAAAAAAAGGATTAATAAAATATTCATCTGCTATAAATTTGATAATGCATATGTTTTCTTTCTTTTCCCTCCCACTAGATGTCTTCAAAATTATGACTCAAATTCTCAACATGTCTCTCTTTTTGTGTATATAAACCCAAAACGTACTAACTCAAATTACTAACGTACAACCTTGTTAAAGCATTTAAGTCCTAAGGTCCCTTGGTGGTTCCATTATTCTCCTTTCTTCTTACTATAGTCTATATACTTTGATTGAAGGGGGTTGTTTTAGAGATTGAAAAATGGAAGAAGAGAGTAAAAAGGGTATTGAAAAAGAAAAGGACAAAAAAAGAGGAAAAATAGAGACGTGTGGATAAATATTTTTCATCCATATACTAACGGTAAGGGCATTTTTTAACTTTTTTTTAAAGGTTAAGGGTATTAATACAACTTTTGAAAGTTCATGAGTATTTTAAAATGAGGTACTAACGATTTCTGTCCATATACTAACAGTAAGGGTATTTTTGAACTTTTTTGAAAGTTTAAGGGTATTAATGAAACTTTTAAAAGTTCGGGGATATTTTTGAAACAAAGTACTAATGGTTTCCATCCAAAACTAATGGTAATTAAGGGTATTTTTAACTTTTTTTTGAAAGTTTAAAGGTATTAATGAAACTTTTGAAAGTTCAAAAGTATTTTTGAAATAAAGTACAAAGTTTAGGAGTATTTTCTATAATTTAGCCAAACATTTAATTAGGCATAAACAATAGAAAAGGCAAGAACAAGAAATAATAGAATGCATGGTTTCAGGTTCTCCAACGAGCAAAAGCTGAAAAAACATAAAGAAAGTGGGAGAGCAGAGAGAGAAAGTAGAGAGAGGAGAAAATGTGAGAGAGAGAGGGTAAAAAATCTAACTTCTTCATACATAAGTTTGAGAGTTTAATATTTACAACCAGTTTATGAAGTAATTTTTTTGAGAGTTTAATTTTTATAATTGAAAGTTTGTAATGCAATTATAATTATAACTATAGTACGGTGGTGATTTTGCAATTTGTCCCTTTTTATATACATACATGAATGTTCAAGATTAGAGACAAAATGCCAATAAGAACATAGCTCAACTAGCATAAAGTATGAGGTTATGACTAAGAGGTCATAGGTTTGAATCCCCCACCCCCAAATGTTGTTAAACTAAAAAAAAAAAAATGGAGACAAATTTTGCCTACCATTGAAGGGTATAAATTGAAATTTCCTTGATCTATAAAATTTAAGCCAATCAAATTTTCTTCTTTTTTTTCGAGTTCAACAACATTTGGGGGTGGGAGGAATCGAACCAATAAGTCATAAGCTCATACTTTATGTCAGTTGAGTTATTCTCTTGTTAAGCCAATCAAATCTTAACAAGTTTTATATTCGATTATCGTAAAATTTTTAAGGGAATCATAAAGGGAATCATAGAACGAATGTTAGAAATCTACATTGGCCTTTTAAAAACAATATTTTAAAGAATTAAACTTATTTGGATCTTGAAGGATCACTGACTTACATTAAAAGAAAAATGTTTTGTTATTTCACAAATATTGTGAGAAGTATTTTGAAACAATAGTTCTTTAAATGTTCATCCCATGAGATCTTATTTATAATCATGTGTGAAAACTTTCAAGATTTCTTATACTCTCCTCATTCTAGTCTTAAAACAAATTTTAATTCAATAATTAATGAAGTAAAAGCTAACTCAATGGATCTCCATCCATGGATCACTTGGTTCAACAGTAATTGACATGTACCTTCGACCAAAACGTTAGAGGTTCGAATCCCCCCACACCAAATATTGTTAAACTCTCTCTCTCTCTCTCTCTCTCTCTCTCTCTCTCTCTCTCTCTCTCTCTCTCTCTCTCTCTCTCTCTCTCTATATATATATATATATATATATATATATATATATATATATATATATATAGATATTGTAATTATGAACGTTCTAGATAGAGAACTAACAAACATATAGATTTGTGAGCGCTCTCTCTCATTTAGATTATATTTCCCTTTTAATTGTGGGTTGGGTTCTCTCTATTTAATATATGCACTCTCTGTCTCCCTTTCTCTCGTAACATTTGTGAGCTCTAATAACTTAAAATTAATCATAACCCAATGTAGCTCTTTCCCCCCTCTCCCTCCCTCTCTTCCTCTTCCCCACATTTACACTATATCTCTCCCCTTTAATTATAGGTTCTTTCTTTAATTTACACTCTCTCCCTTGAATTTTGAGTTCCCTTTTTAAAACCAATTTTCAAAAAACGAAAAACAAAAAGCATTGAATCTTTTTCCCAACTATCCTCAATCTACAGATGAACTGACATGCGGGTACTCTTGGGAAAAAAGAGAAAAGGCATTGTCTTCTTTTCGGGAGAAAAATGAGATTTTACTTCTCGTAGTCTCTACTACTAATTGTTTCCCTTAGGGTTTACCTACAAATCTTTTTATACAGACTTTGGCCAAAAACACACTAGCTCAAAATAAATTACAAAATTTATAAAAAAAAAATATTTTTTTAATTTCTATAATTGCTCATCTCGTGGATTTGGATTTATGGACTCTTCCCTAGATTCTGACATAAAATCATATCTCGTTGGGTTTCCAAACCTAGTGGACTCTTTTCTATCTAATTGGGCCTAAAGTTTGTCCAATTCTCCAATTGAACTTTTGCCTATAAATCTAAGTAATTAATTATTAATTGTCAGATTTTAAATTTTAATTATAGATTAAATAATCAACCTTGGTTAATTTTCTCCCAATCAAATATTCACTACAAAGGCCAATGAACTAGTAGGAGACCTTATGGACCCTATAACTGTGAACTCCAAAAGTCAAGAATTCATTTATTGAACTTTTTAATTTACAAATAGAATAAGATATGATAATGTAATCCACTATAGACCAAGGATTACACTCTCATGCACTATAGATGAGTTATGTCTACAAATATAATCATAATCACTCATTTGATCATTCACAAAGTGATGACAGAGGTATATTAGTGATAGGTGTCTATCATTGATTATTTGCATGTTCATTTGTTATTATGTTTATTATTGATATATCATATCAACATATCTCAATGTTGTAAGTCTATCAATGTAGACATCTATCACTAATTGAGATATATCAGTAATATATCTATCACTAACTAAAGTCTATTAATTATAGACCTCTCATTGATTGAGATCTATCAGTGATAGATGTCTATCATTGATTGTTTGCATACATATTTGCTATTAATCACATCACTGACATATCAATAGGATTAAAAAAGTTATATCAATGATATTTGACTTTTTTCTTTCTTTTTTTTAGTGATTGATTGCATGCTCATTTGGTCTATCATCGATATCATATTAATAGATTAAAAATAGTAAATAAGTGATAACTTAATATCAATAACAAAAAAGTTAATAACAAATAATAGTAACTTACCAATAACAATGTATTACTAATATACTTTTTTTTTTGTTTATCAGCGATAGATTTGTATCACTGATAAACATCTATCATTAATAGACGTAGAAATGGTACGTCAATGATAAATATGAAAATGTTTTATCAAAGATAGACACAAAAATAGTCTATCAAACACGTAAATATAGTCGCTAATAAACATAAAAATAGTCTATCAGTAATAGACATTTAATGGTCTATTGACAATAGCATACAAATTTTTTATCAACAATAAACATAAAAATGGTCTATTAATGATAGACATCTATCAGTGATAGATGTAGAAATTGTCCATCAATGATAGAAATAAAAATGGTTAATCAGTTATAGTGATTTATCAGTGATAAAGGTCTATCGCTGATAAACTACTATCAACGATACATTTTATCAGTAATAGACTAAAAAAAGAATTACGAACAAATATTTAAAAATGAGCGTTAAATTTTTTTTTTAAAAAAATACGATATTTACAATTGTTTATTTATGTGATATATTTGTAAATATGGCAACTAATTTTGACGCTCATTACAATTTTCCTATTCAATAAAGTGAGGTACACATTTTAAGTGCAAAATTCATCTAGTGTATAAATGTTTGTAGCTCTCCAATTGGATGTACACCCAAAACAGAAAGTTTATTAGACAAGCACCCTCGCACCCTCACCCATGTAAATAAAAAAGAGAAATTATGCCAAAAAGCACATTTTGAACCATATATTTAACAAATGACTCATTTTTTAAAAAATATCAGCTCTAGCATGGCTCATGTTTATGAAATTATATTATTTCATTTATACCCTTACAATTTTTGCATTTCTTTATAATAATGTTATTATTGTCATTTATTGTTTCCATAATGAAATCATTTAATTTAGGTAAATAATTTTACTATTAATTACGTAAAGTTATTTTTTATAGTGAAAAATATTTTATTCTCTAATATTATACCATTCAAATTAGGTGTTAATTTTTTGTTACCATTAATAACATTTAGGTTAACAAATTATGTTTAATTATTCTCTTTAGTTTGTTTTTTCCGTGGCCATACAATAGACTTTTCAATTAATGTCAACTCTCTTTTATTCTCCAAAATGAGTAATGTTCTTCTTCCTTCTTCTTTTTTGTTTATTTTTCCTTTGGGTTTTAATTTGAATTTTGTATTACATACTAACTTTAGCAGTATGGAAATTTTCTTTATTGTTTATTGACTTTTATTTATGTTTTTTGTTATTTGAAAATTTCCTTTAATTGATTTTTAAAATACTTGACGTCAAATATATAATATTAAGTATATTGTAAAAAAACAAATTTACATAGAAGTATATTATATATACATCTGTATATAATTCTATTATATTCTATATAGGCAATAAGCATATTTATATTCACAGACATATATTATATAAACATAGGTAAATAATCGTCATATGTTTTGTATTGGTGATAATCTTATTAATTTTGAGATAACCTTACATTATATAGTTATAATGTCATAACAAGATCTATCCATTTTATATTTACTGTATGTAATATATAATGTTAAATGGGTTCCTATATATATTCTGTGTTGTATATTGTACCCATAAATATATATGTTGAGGTATAGGATATATACATCAACATGTAATCATTTTATATGTTTGGGATGACATAATACTCATATTATATTCTCAGATATATATTATATATACCCTTACGTATGAAAATATATATACCCCTACGTATGAAGAATGGAACAATTAATAATGTAAATGGTTGTCTAGTTTTTAAATCCCTAGATTTTATGAGGAAAATCGTAAAAATCTTTCATCTATTTTATTTCTTATACAAAATTAACAGTGTTTGAAGGGAATGATATAGGTTTCAACGTTTATGGAACGTATCCATATATTTTATTTCTTTTATATATAGAGCGAGCAATAAATAGAGGGGTAAATGAGTAATGTTCCTTTAGATTTGGCTTCTATTTGGCTTAAAAAGTGACAAAGTCAATATTAATAACAAAATGTGCCATTTGTGTAAAATTTGGTTCCAAATATGCCATTCATGTAGTTAACCCAATAAAAAAACACACTCGCATAAGCAAAAGTTTATAACACACTAACGATTAATATTAAATAAATATATAATCATTCTAGTGATGTCTGCAATTTTTTTTAACGATGTTATAAAAAATTACAAGACACATTGCAGTGCACCTTACAAATTCTTTTTTTTTTTAGTTCAACAACAATTGGGGGTGGGAGGATTCGAACCTCTGACCTTTTGGTTAAGAGTACATGTCAATTACTGCTGAGTTATGCTCACTATGACTACAAATTCATTTATATGATACCTCTACTCACACCTCCTAGGGGTGAACATTGGTTTGATTCTCTCAATTTTGGGTCTAACCGAGAACTGAACCAAATCGATCAATTTTTTGCAAAACAAAAACCGAATTGATGTCCAATAAGGTGCCAAATGAATTGGTTTGGTTTCACTCGGTTCGATTCTAAGTCGTTTCAATTCTCAATTTTGTGCCCTATTAGGCTTTTATCTTTTTTTTTGGGCCCTAAGCCGAAGGAGAGGGAGATCAACAAACAACGTCCAATTCAACTAGTGCGTTGTGCGAGTCGACGGCCAGTGGGACGAAGACAAGAGAGAGAAAAGCACGACGGTGTGCAACAATAGTGGAACGAAGACGAGTCAACAGCCAGTGGACGAAGAAGAGTCGACGTTATCAACTGTGGGACGACGTGCAATAAATAGTGTGCTACCTTGTGATGGCGTGCGAAAGGTGTGCGACAACATGTGATTGTGTGCGACGATGGTGGAGCAAAGACATGGCGAGGAAGGGCTGCGAGTCAGCAAGAAGGCCACGCATACCTCTATCCGAGCAGCATTCTTGAAAATCTGTTCATGCCTTTACCTTCGTCTCTCCTCGCCTCTCTTTCTCTTGTTTGACATTTCTCAGATTTACATAGTCCCTCCTCTCTCTTTCTTGTTTGATATTTCTAAGATGTACATCGTCCTTTAAGAACATAACTTGTCGCCTTCCTTGTCCCTTGTCAGCGTCGATCTGGCGGCAACTTCTTTCTCTCTAGTTCACCAAACCAATAAGGCCCAAAATCGAGAAAAACCAAATCGAGAAGAACCGAACCGAGCAAAACCAAACCAATCGATTATGTGCCTAATTGGACGTTGATTCAATTCTTCTTTTGCCAAAATCGATTGGTTCAGTTCAGTTCTCAATTGGACCCAAAACTGATAAAACCAAACCGACTATCACCCCTAGTACAACTCAACATCGGGCCTAGTTTACCTTCAATAGTTTGTAACCACAAACCTTTAACCCCACACAACTCAGTCGCCCAACATTATGTCTACCACTTCATCATCATCATTCAACCCAGACAAACCCTGTTCCAATTAGCCAAATGCCTAAGTTCAAGTCTATGCTTGATAAGCCTAACCATGTTGCCAAATGACTAATATTTGAGAGTGATTTTGAAATTGTTAAAATCACTTTTGTCGTATTCAAAATCACTCCAAAACATGCTTTTAATTATTCAAAATCAATTTTTATGAAATGAACATTGCATTTAAAATTGTAAAATCAAACACTAAGTTGATTTTAAATGTTTAAAAGCATGTTCAGAGTAATTTTGAACATGACAAAAGTGATTTTGACCATTTCGAAATCACTCCTATAGATGCCCTAGCTTATCTCATTGCTAAGTCCAAGTTCGAGCATAAGCCTGGGCACACAAGCTCAAGAATTGAGAGAGACAGCTAAATCTTGGACCAATCGGCATCATTGCCAAGTCCAAGTTCGAGCATAAGCCTTGGCACACAAGTTCAAGGATTGAGAGAGAGACTAAACCCTGAACCTCACGACTTAGTCACCAAGCATTAAGTTACAATCCAAAGCTTCTCCATTCAACACGAGTGAACATTGATCCAGCAATCCAAAGTTCACGTCCGTGCTCGACAATCTTCATTAAAACTAAATTTATCTTCCATCTCTCCATCTTATTTTATATTTCATATAATTTAGAGACAACTAAATTATACAAATGCTTCTAACCTTGGCAATAGATTTTAGTTTTATCCATGACATTCTAAAAGCTTCAATTATACCCCAATCTTTTAATTCTCGTTAGGTATTTTAATGGAAGCTTTTTTCTAAATGAATCAAAACATTGGTGGTACAATTGAAATTTGTACAACGATAGCAACATTTTGTATAATTTAACTTATTGTAATTTAGTCTATAAATTTCTCTAATTTTAACTTAAGTTTTATTAGGAATCAACTGGTAAAAACAAGAAGAGGAATCAGCCGTAAATCTTCCACCTGATTGTTGCTATTCTAGAACTTGCCGAAGTAAAAATATGCAAAATACTTTGTCCGAGAGGCTCGCTACTAGGGCCCCTCACAGCCAAATGAGAAAGGGAAAAACCGACAATCAGACTACTCAGTAAGAAAATAAAAACATTGTCCAACTCTTGGTAAAAATAAAAATAAAAAAGGAAACCTGCTGACATGTTTTGAAAATATATAATTTTCTATCCTTTCAAGTAAAACTTCTGTTCTTTTTCATTCCAGTTGGGAAAAGTATAGGTATATCCAAATGGAACAATAAACACTGATAATTACTGTATATATTGTTCCAATCTTGCTGATCTCCACTAAGTCAGAAATATCACCTATAGAACTAAACATGCTCTCAGTTTCCAACTATATATATTTGTTGCAGACAAACAAGAGATGGGGCTGCTTCTAACCTTGGCAATTGATGCTATTTGCTGTTTGTTGCAACTTATTGCACTTCGGGAGATTGCATGAATAGGAACTGCAGGGTGCGTTATTTTTAAAGTTACTTTCAGGTATGTTAATCAGACAATATTTTTTTTTGAGAATATGTTAATCAGACAATATAGAAAACGTATCCATTAAATTATGGTCAGGGAGTCGAGAATCTATACCTCAAATGATCTTCCCAACCTTTCATATTCCAGCATGCTTAGAGCAACCTCACAACTCTGCGAGACTATAGGCTCAGGATCCTTTGCAAACTCCTTGAGAAGTGCTATGCTTCTTTCGTCTACAAGTACAATGAAAACAAAATAATAATCCAATTAATAAAGAACCACACAGCAACTGAGGCACCGCCTGTAACTTGTTATTTAGCATAGTAACATATTCTTCTTCTGATCAGTTCCCGCTGGACTTGAATTTTCAATTCCAACATAGTTCTAGTATTCATGAACCAATGTTCCTAATAGGTAACTTGGTAAAGATAAGGTTTAAGTCTTATTTTTTGTATTGAATTTTCGTAGTAAGAAACATTTAATAAAGGATCTCAACAATCTCTTAAGACAAGGTCAAGGAAATTGTTGGATCAGCATATATATATATATATATATATATATATATATATATATATATATATATCTATTCTTTTTAAAAAAATCCACGCCTGTCTCAAGCCCTAGACTCTGGAAACATCAAGGGTTTTTCCTTATACTCATAGCAAGCCCTCACTAAGGGGTGTGCCACTTTGCCTTGAGTTCTAGAGTTTTTTTCCCCTCTTCAAATTAGATGCCTACATCTCTAAACAGCCTCTTAAACAAAGTCCCAATTTTTTTAATTTATCATAATGTTCATGTTTCATAATGCCATATTTTCCATATGTAAAATAGTTATTTTATTTTGATCATATTTTGTGTGCCTCATCAAAAAAATCTACACCTCCTTCTTGTACCTCACTCCTGAGCCCAAAAGAGCTTTTATGACTTAAAGCAATTAACAATTTAAGAAACACAACATATTAGTTACTTGGAAAATATGTAGGTGAATTCATATGTGATTTATCATACAACTATAACTAAGACCCACTACATTACGATAGCAGATCACTTTTTCAGGATTCTCTACAAAGCACTTAGTAGAGTTGTATTTTCTTTCTAAATTTCTATCAAAAAGCAAACAAGGAAAAAAGAATACTTTTGGGTTCCAAAAGAATAAGCATGTTTAACAAAACACCAAATAAATTATACCAGCAATGGAACCAAGGGCTTCTGCAGCCTCATGTCTAACCATTGGATGCTCGTTAACATCCTCAAGTATATCGGAGAGAGCGTCTGAAGCTGCTTTGTTTTGCAATTGGCCTAATACATAAGCAACCTAATAATTCCAGGAAGTAGCAACATCAAATCAGGAAATAGTGTCTCTAGAATGTGGCATGGCATGCTGAGCATTCAAACAAAATTAATGTCCAAAAATCTAGTAAGTTTATTTCCAAAGAAGGTAAAAGAATTAAAAATTTTAAAAAATAAAATAAAAATAAAACTCCCTAATTGAATATTAAGCTGACTGTAAGAACTAACATAATGGACCTGACTAAGTTCCAAAAGAGAATATAAGAAAAATGACATATGATTATTAAGAAATTACAATCCACATTGATATTGCGAAATAAAAGTATGCGTGTAAAACAAACCTCATGCTTTAGCAGAGCACTTTTTGAGTTTAAAGAGTCGATAATTGCAGTTAAAGCTTCATCGCTACCATTATTCCGTAAAGCAAAAAGAGCTGCATAACGCTCATACATGCCCTTATAATCATCCAAAAGAATTTCCCTTCAAACGGATAAATGAGGTAGCAAAAGTAATCAGAAACCATTGTCAATTAGAAGCTACTATCAAGAAAAATCCTTCTTATACAACGCTGATAGTATATTGCATTTATTACAATTGCCTCGACATACCTCAGTTGACATACTGAAGCATTAGAAGAAGCTGGCGCAGCTGGATCAACAGACATAAATGGTGACTTTTCAACTGTGGATGATTCACCTTCATTACTAGAATCTTTCAGTTGCTCAATTCGCCTAAGGGCCAATTCACATGTCTCTTTAACCTCTTGAGCAGGATCTAAAGCCAAGCTCTTTTCTAAAAAAGGAATATTACTCTCTGAGCCAATAGCTCCAAGAGCTTCTGCTGCCTATACCATTACAGAAACAAATACGACAGGTTAGAACGGAAGAACAGAACACTAGATCAAATTCAAAACACGCAGGATAACAAGGGGGGCTCTATAATTTCACCTCGTGCCGAACAATGGGGTGCAAAGAAAGATCATTAAGGACAGTCACTAAAGCTGGGATTGCATCTGTATCTTGCATTTGACCCAATGCAAATGCAGCTTCATGAGCCAACAAATTCGAAGAATCTCTAGTCGCTATGCACAGAAAAATACGTACAATCAGTTTTTTTCCCCCTTCTATATTCATTATTTTTCCGGCCTTACATCGTAAGGATAAAAATATGCCTCAGGCTCTATAGCAGGCAAGTTCAAAAGAATAACATAAAGTAAAAGTTAATCAAAGGCGACGACCAAATATCAATATCAACCAAATCCATAGCAGATTATCATTCTCGGATAGCCGAATCCCGAGAACATAACTAAACAGATTACTTCCAAGAAATTGCAAGGCATTTATTTCGACAATCAATCAAACGGAATAAGAACAACAAAGAACAGATTAAACATAACTCGAACGGCAACTCTTGAGGAAAATTTTGTAAAAAATTGAACAAACCAAGAATGAGGGCATCGCGAGGGACAGGGCCTTTGAGGTTGCGGAGGGAGAAGAGGGCTCGGAAGCGCTCGGCAATAGGGTGGGAAGGGTCGTTCAAGCGGTCGCAGAGGAACTTCTCCATCTCTGAAGAGCAGGCGAAGGAGGTGATTTCGGCGTCGCCATTGACGGAGCCCATGAGATTGGAGCTTTCGTAGTGAATTGGAATTGGAAGGAGAATTTTACAGAGGGGAAAATCGTAATGTTTGAGCTTTGAGTTTTGAGCAGCAGAATTTTGGTGTTCTTTCTCGTCGGAGGAAGACGAACTTAGAGGCTTGGGGTCAATTTCGTAATTGAGCTGCGTATAATAAACGCGGGGTTTTTAGATTTATTATTTTGCTTTTTTAATTGTAAAAAAAAAAAAAAAAAAGAAGAAGTTAAAATGTCACTTCATCTTCATTTTCATTTCATTCTATTTTAGTTATTGTAGTTTTAAATGTCTAATTTTAGTTCACGTACTTTTAATCAATTTTAAAATTAGTCTTTATAGTTAATTTATTCTTAAATTTTTCAAACTATATTTAATCTATGTTAGTTTTTCCTTTATAAATTTTGAAAATATATTCACATGATGTCTTTTATTGCATGAAAATTATTATTATTATTTAACTAATTTCGACAAAAATTAACTTTGAATAACTAATTTTAAGATCTACTGAAAGTAAAGAACTAAAATTGGACATTTAAAAGTATAGAAACTAAAATGGAATGAAATTCAAAGTACATTGACCAAAATGGTATTTTAACAAAACAAAAAAACTAAATATACGTTTTTAACCCTTTTTTTATTTATCAATTTCGTCTCTTTTAAAAGTTTCAATTTTATCTCTTATGTATTGAATTTTTGTCAATTAAGTTCTTACCATTACTAAATATTAAATTTAAAAATATTTTTTTTTATGAGTTTGTCAATTATTAGTACATCAATATTTTTATGCATCAATTTTTTATGGTAACAAGCGATGCAAGTTTAGGTCAATTATGTTATTATGAACTAACTCATTGAAATAAGTGAGTTTAAAATTTTATGGGTGAGTATTGTATCAATTTCATCAAATTAAAACGACTAATACTTAACTTAATTATACCATTATTTTCTTATTCAAATTTTCACGTTTTGTGAAAATAAGACTTTAATTGGAAAAAAAAAATTAATAAATTAGAATGAGATTGAAACCTTGAAAAGACTAGCACCAAATTGAAGAAAAAAAAAATTTACACGAGGGACCAAAATATATATTTAGACTAAAAAGAATTAGTTTTTGGTGCTCAAATTTTGGTACTAATCTCATTTGTATTCCTTAACTTTCAACATTATACTTTACTTCCTTAAATTTGAATATATATATATATATATAGATATAGATATATACACAAAATAGTCCACAGTCTTTTAAGCAATTTTCAATGTGGATCCATTGAAGCCAAGACAACTATTAAAAAAAAATGTCCATGCTTATCAAATTTGAGCCAAAACATATTGGACTTGTAGTTGTAGTTCCAAAAATTGTAACTCCAAGCACTTAAAATTAACTTTTGTACTACTTTGTAGCTTTTATACCACATTTAGGATCAATTTATCAAGTTTTATTGAAATTCAAAATTTTACGTTAATGATCAAATGAGAGACACAAATTTTGAAAATTTTAATTAAAGAACTTGGATGTGAAAATGATTTTGCTCACATATATAGGAGAGAATGTAAAAGTAAAACATGGTTTGAAAGGGAAATTCTATTTCGCACATACAAGACTAAGAAATTATATCTCAGCACATACAAGTTATATTTTTGGACAAACAAAATGACTAATTATGAAAGTAAAAAATTACTATTAAAGCCTCTAATCTCTTGATCGAAATTATGTACTTTAACTAGTTGAGCTATGTTGAACTCCGAAACAAAATTACTATTAAATGGTCCAAATGATGCGTGAATTTGGCACATGAGACAAAATTTAAAATCAATAAACTGCACACCAGTGTGGTGCTCGCCAAACACACTTCGATGTCTAAGTTAGACTAGGGTTTGCATTAGCTAGAACGAATTTAGAGTTGTGTAACATACATGTAGAAATGTCTTGAATCTGTTATCTGGTGCTCCAAATGACCAAGTACGGGAGTCTCACTAGCCGGTCAACAAGTTGAGGTCCAGGGGCGAAGCACCCTGGTGGGAGATTAGTTTATTTTTCGTAATCCAACATTGATATCTAAGCAAGGTTATAGCGCCCTGCTAGGCTCAAATCCAACATTGATATCTAAGCAAGGTTATAGCGAAACCAACATGTGAAAACAATTTTATATATATATATATATATATATATATATATATATATATATATATATATATATATATATATAAGCAACTATCTATGTCATGACTATGTTTGACGAGTCATTATCTTACTAAGGTATTTTTGTAGATTTCACTATGCTACATGAGGTTAGAACTCATTACACAAAAATCCAACATTATATTATTATTATTATTATTATTATTATTATATATAATTGTTTTTCACATGTTGGTTTCGCTATAACCTTGCTTACATATCAATGTTGGATATTTGTGTAATGAGTTCTAACCTCTTGTAGCATAGTGAAATCTACAAAAATACCTTAGTAAGATAATGACTCGTCAAACATAATCATGACACAGAGTTAACTTTGTTCCCAGTTCCCAGCTTAAAGTCTTCAATGATGGTTATGAGAACATCCTTAGTGTTTCTTTTCGAGAACTTTTTTCTATCTATGTTAATTGTCTTATATATACATATTTATTTATTTATTTAACAAATAATTAAAAATATACATTCGTTTTAAAAACCAAGAGTTAAAATTAGCCTCCAAGTTTCACTTCCAATTAGGTTTTACTAAATTGTAAAGAGTTTTAGCATTTTAGGTTGAACATCAAGTAAGAAAAGTAGAGAAGCAAAAGATGTGCATAGTCCCAAACTTCATACCAAATACTCAAACTCAACTAAAAGTATCCAACACAACTAGACCAATTAATTTTACACTTTAAACGGGCTGTTTTTGCAACACTTAATTTTAATTTTACCACTTACTTAAGCTTAAGATTTGATTTTATAAAACTAGAATTCAAAGATTAAATCCATTAAATGGAATAATTCGTGTATATACATGGCTTCCAGCGCAAGTTTATGATAAGCAAAATTTCTGTTAAATGCAATAAAAGTTTTAGCCACAACAAACTTTTATCTAATGTGCACGACCAAAACAAAATATTTGAAAATACATGCATAAGGAAAAAAAAATCTCCCAAGCATACACATTTAAAAAATAATCTACAATCTTAATGATTCACGCTGAGTTAAAGAGGATACAATTATAAATGTCATCACATCATGAAAAATATTATTAAAAAAAAGTGCAAAAAAATTGAGGGATGGGTATCGAACTATTGACCTTTGAGATAGTAATTGATGTTTCATCTACTGAGCTATGCTTGAATTGACAGTAATTCACTCTATTACAAGAACTTACACGTGATTTATATAAACAAAAGTATGATGCTAAAAAAATTTATTCATTACTACTAACAATTTAGTACAACAAAATTCTGTGTACATGTGTTAACCCACAATAAAACGTGTAAAGTGGTCAAAATATTGTTTGACAATGGTGTAATTAATCTTCAAAATCCAGCAATGTCCATTGTCAGAATAATTGACAGTATCATGAAGAATGAAGTTAGTGAACTGATGATAAATATAGAATACTAGTGATTGTTTCAGGACTAAAACAAATTATCTAAGCATTCCAATGTGATACATTTGTATATATAAGATAGAAAAAAAAAAAGTAACTAAAAGGCCAAAAGGGTTCTGGTAGTTGAATCTCTGTGCAGTTAAGTTATCTACTATTCTTCATTTCATTTGAATGTAGGTGCTATGCTAAAATGCCTTTGAAAACTGAGGAATTATATGACAATTTTTCCTAATTATATTTGGAGTAATATAGTAATTATAATTGGAGGGAAGAAGAAATGTACAGGAGGTTGCATTAGAAGTAGTCAGAGAATCCCCCTTCCCTGTCACTGTCAGATCCTGCAAAAAGCAAATAGAACACTGTTGCAAAAAAGAACTTTGATCCTAAAAAGAGGAACTTTTTCGAGAGCCAAGAATAGAGCAAGAGTTAAGTACTTTTAGAATTTTTGTAGTTACTTTTAACTATGTACCAAACGGCAAACACTACAGAGATTTAGAGAAGTGTTCAATATGTCGAACACATTTTTCACCATTCCAATTCAAAAGGTGAATATTTTGCTAAGAGTTTGATCAATCACAAAAATAACTGCCATCAACACTGAACAAGCGAATTCTTAAAAGCTCTAATTTCAAGATTATTGTTTGAGCGAAATCAGAGGATATATGAAAACAAGTGAATTCTTTGGTTTGATAGTTTTGAATCAGCTAGGCTCAAAGCTTCTTAATGGTATTCTCTTTTCCAGGTCTATTTTGGTTCTTCCTTACAAAACATTTGTTTGACTTGGGAAGCTTTGTATCTTTATATTGTAATTTTGTTTTACTCTTTATTTGTCCATTTGTTTCTCTTTTCACTCCCTTCGAAATTTTATATCTTTTGAGTATTAATCTTTTTTCATTTCTTGTTTAAAAAATACCAAAAAAATAATAACAATTTCAAGGGAAAGATCCATATATACATACATATATAATATCAATTATGGTTGGACTATTCAATAGATCTATATGACTGAGTGTGGCTATATATACAACAGCATCTTGAAGAAAGCAATGAAAAACGTCAACAGTCTAGGAGATAAGATTCCTTCTCGAATATATGAATTTAGACGATAAATTATTGCAACTCATTACAAATATTTACTTGTCTTACAATGGATTAATTGGTGCTGAAATACTCTATCGTTGTAAAGCGGAAGTACCTGGAATTTCTGCAGCTGAAATATCCTGCACAATCAGCTGAAAAGCATTGGTACCGAATGAAGAGAAAGTTGGCGTAGAAGGACTGGGAACAGGAAAGGTGAAGTCTTCTGATGATGAATCAGAGCAACTAGATGTGGCATCCGTCAGAACCTCGTTTGGAATAGAACTAGATGCATATGAGTTAGAACTCATGATCATTTTCATCTCCGAGATTTGGTTTGACATGCAATGTACCATCCTGTCACACACTAGATCAGATTGATATTATCAAAATAACGTGCAAGTAGATATTAGATGTTATCATCTTTGAACAGTGTCAGTTAAATCAGCATCTCCTTAAACTTTTCCAAGATCTGCGATTGTATTCCCCGCTATCTGCTATATTTATCAGCCTGGTAGCATAATTTGCTTATTTATCTCATCGAATGGACGAATTCTGTGCCCATACATCATGAGGACCACAGGAGGATAAGATGGAGGATATGATATTTATGCCTCTTTTTAAGGATAAATTTCTCATTTTTCCTTAACTCTTTACTGGTGTGACACCCAATTAGACGTTACGTATCTCTCTACCATGTGAGAGTGATGTGATGGAAGAGAATGATTTAGTATCTACTATAAGGTCATATGAGCAACGAGATGAGACTTGACAGAATGAGTGCAGGGAAGGACATTTACAATTCTCAAACTACATGAGTTTGAAACATAATTTTTAGATCTTACGGAGTGTGCTTGCAATTGTGTTATACCATGCTGATAGAGAATTGCATTATCCCACCCACTGCTTTTCCTATTCTCTTGAATCCATTTTCTGCATCATCTCGTTCCACGTTGCTATGTGATAGCTTGTACATATGTTTTTTGTTGTACCCAGCACTTCACAGAGAGACTGATAAAACTCAGCAATGTTATTTATGTTCAAGAAGGAACACAACGACCAAGGGAGAATTTGAGAGCTCCCCAATCTCTCCACAAACCGTCTACTCTCATATTACACAAAAGATGTCCTCCCTCGCTCTCTCTTGCTTATATTTACAAAATATATTCCTCTAACGACGTGTTAACTAACTGGGCCCCACTGTCCTAACTGTGGCTCTCAATCCTTCCACCAGTGATACCCCTCTTCCTCCCATACAACTTGGGGGGCCTATCAAAGTCTTACACAACATCATTATCCATCATTCCATCTGCTTACTCTCAAATGGGTAATAGGTGTATAATTTATGAAGAAAGAAATGAATCTGTATCCCATAGGTTATTAGTTAACTTTGTGTGGATTTTATTATTGCTAAAGCTAACGCACTATACCATACACTTCCATAACCACTTATCTAGTCGATTTTAAGTGGGATTCCCAGTTGTTTCCTGTCGTTGTTTAGAATTTCAGTCTCGGTGAGCAAGGTTATTGAGAGAGTGATGAGAAATTTCTCGTGGGAAGGGGTCGATGAAGGAGGAGAGTCCCATTTCGTTAAAGTGGGAGGTGGTGGTGAAACCGGTGGAACTAGGAGGACTAGGAATTGGGAGCTTGAGATTACAAAATGAGGCTCTCCTGGCAAAATAGTTATGGCAGCTCTTCATAGAGCCTAATGTTTTGTAGTACAGAGTTATTGTGAGTAGGTACAATCCACATCCTTCTGAGTGGGCTTCAAGTGGGGTTTTTTTAAGGGCTCTAGTAGAAATCATTGGAAAGCTACAACCTCCAGATTCACTTTCTTTTCTCAATTTATGAATTGTTCCATCGGGGATGGCTCGAAGGTGTATTTTTGGGAGGATTGTTGGGTGGGTGATAAGCCCCTTTGTGCATTGTTTTCGCGATTATACCATCTCTCGAATAAGAGGTTGCATTTTGTGATCTCAGTATTGCCTTCCTCAAATCCCTTTTCTTCAATTTCCTTAGGCTTTTGTTGCCCTCTTTTTTATAAAGAGGCGACAGAAGTGGCAGTTCTTTTTTCCTTCCTTCATGACCTCTATGTGTACCTAGAGAGAAGGGACGTTAGGATTTGGACCCCCGATCCATCAAGGGGTTTTTCTTGCATCTCTTTTTTTCCACATTTTGTCTACCCCTTCTCCACCCTTAGCTACCTCCATTTTCTCCTCTCTTTAGAGGTTAAAATCTCATAGAAGGTTAAATTTTTGTGTGGTAGGTTTTACATGGGAGAGTCAATAACATGGATCACGCTCAAAGACATTCTTCCCTTTTATTGTACCCGCGATGGTGCATTCTTGTAGACAGCCAAAGGAGAACCTTGACCTTATGCTATGGGGTTGCTAGTTTGCTCCACCCCGTTGGAGTCAATGGATGAGCTTGGTTTATGTCTGGCCCAGAGTAGAGATTGCTTCTCAATGGTGAGGAGGTACTTCTGAGTTTGAGTTCTATCTAAGAGAAGGACAAAGTTTTGCGGCATTCCAACTTCATTGCTGTTTTATGGGGAATTTGGCTTGAGGAGAACAACATAATCTTTAGAGAGGTGAAGAGATCGTGTGAGGAGGTTTGAGAGGTTGATAGATTTAATACCTCCTTGTGGGCGTCAGTTACATGACCTATTCATAGTTATGAGCTAGGTTTTATTCTATTGGATTGGAGTCCTTTTTTGTAGTTAGGTTTTGAACACCCTTTTATTGAGCTTTATTATATATTCTTTCCTTCCTCTCAATAAAAGTTTGATTTTTTACAAAAAAAAAAAAAAAAAAAAAAACAAAACAAAACCAAACAAAAAAAAAAACAAAAAAACAGAAAAAAAAAACTGCAATTATTCATGACTATGTGTGAAAAATCCATTTTCCTAACACTGGGCTAGGGCTGTAAAATAAAATTGTGACGTGCAAGCTGATTCTAGCTACTGGAAGTCAAGGATCTGGCGGTCATCTTTGAATTTGAGCACCTTCTCAATTCCATCAATGTGAAACTAATAACACAGTTCTAAATTATAAACTGGAAAAGAAAAAAAAATAATATGAAAACCATTAATAGGAATATGAGAGAAATATTTCCAAATTTTAGCAATGTCTTCTATAAATGTTAGAGGGAAAATTCCCAGGTAGCAGGAAAAGGAACAGTCACGTCTGATCAGATTGAAAATCAACCTTCCAATTTTTAAACAAAATTTACCGTATATGCTTTGATCGACAAAATGATATGCTGTAACCACCATTTTCCACATTAAATTCAACATCGAGGTGAAAATATCGTGTGCTTTTAAGAGGCAGAATGTTAGTAATACCTGCTTATGCAGTCTTGAAGTTGATGCACCTTCCTTTCGTTTTCTTTTAGTTTTTTACGTCCTTCCTCACTTGCTCTCAGTGCTGCAACATACTTCCTTTCACATTCATTAGCTCTTTGCCTTTCAGCCTGCAACAGGGCCTGTTCACGTAAATGTGTTCTGCCAACTTTCAGTCATTTTGGAATTCGAGAAAAAAGAAAACTAAAACTTCTAATAAAAACAAAAAATATTCTTCATAAAAACTGAATGTAAACAATTAGCATTATTTTCTTTCATGTTAAATGCAAATAGTTTGAAGGAGACTTGGAATTTTACCCTTTCAGCTTTGAAAAATATATATATATATATATATATATATATATTTAAGAAACCAAGCTTGAAAAAAATGAAAGAATGTACCAAAACATACAAAAACAAACCTACAAAAGGAGTCCTTAACTACAGGAAAGGACTCCAATCTAAAAGAATAGAACCAAATTGATAATTACAAAAAGTCCGATTAACAAACGCTCATAAAGACGCATTAAATCACACAACCTCCTCCAATGACCTCTCCACCCCTCTAAAAATCCTACAATTCCTCTCGAGCCACACTCCCCACAAGATAGCAAAATAATAGGCTTGCCACAACACTCTCGCCTTATCCCGAAAGGAAAGCTCATCAAGAACTCCCCAATCATAGAGCGACTATCCCTACCACACACCACGACAACCCCAAACAAACTAAAACACTGATTCCAAAGGGAGTAAGCAAACTGACAACCCCACAAAAGAAGATCCAAATCTTCCTCTTGCTATCTACAAAGGACACACCCTGCGCATGCAAAACCAAGGTTATGTCGCTGAATATGATCCTGAGTGTTCATTCCCCAATTTAAAACTTGCTAGGCAAAGAATTTCATTTTATTAGGGATTTTAACCTTCCAAGGAGAGGAAAAAACTAAGGCCCCTTGAATGGAAGAAGGGGAACAAATGATGAGAAAGAACGAATGACAAGAGAAACCCTCTAAAGGATTAGGCTCCCAAACCCGAATTTTAACCTTCCAAGGAGAGGAAAAAACTGAGGCCCCTTGAATGGAAGAAGGGGAACAAATGATGAGAAAGAACGAATGACGAGAGAAACCCTATGAAGGATTAGGCTCCCAAACCCGAATTTTAACCTTCCAAGGAGAGCAAAAAAAACTGAGGCCCAATGGGAGAAGGGGAACAGGATGAGAAAGAACAAATGACAAGAGAAACCCTCTGAAGGATTAGGCTCCCAAACTCGAACATCCCTTCTCCCTAAAAGAACCCTCTGATCTGAAATAATAGAAAGAAGGCCCACCACCTCCAAAGACTCACGATCAGTGAGACGATGAAAAACCAAAGAAAGCAAGGGAGAAAACTTGGATGAAATCAACACAGAGGTAACCAAGTGCTATTCTCAGACAAGTGATACAGTTGCAGGAATAACTCATAAAGGGGCTTAGTGTCACAGTCGTAGACCTTCAACCGTGCGGCGCCATGATTTTTTGCATAATCATGGCCAGCCTTAAGGGGAACTCAAGCCCCAATACATTTTTCGCCCAGCTTTGTGGCTTATTCGGACCTTAGGCGAGGTTCTTTCCCTCAACCAAGCTTCTCTTAAGATGCAACGGAAGTATACTTGGTCATACACGTCGCCCGTACGTGTATCTTCATTCAAACGCAACTCTAGCCGACTTGCCTCTACTCTAGGCAAAGTCCTAAGGCTCAACCTTGCCTCTACACTAGGCCAAGGTCATCAGAACACAATGTCGCTTCTTGGGACATCGTCCCTCAACTCTTAGACATGTCCACAATGTCTCTACATTAGTCTGGAACTTCACCGGGACTCATTCGGACCCTTCGTTGGGCCAAAACGGCCTTAAAACGCTCAACCGGAGCTTACCGGGTGATTCCGGCACTTATCGAGACTTATCGGGTGATTATAATGCTTACCGGGTGAAACCGATGCAAACCGGAGCTTTTCGGGGCATTATAATACAAACCGAGACATATCGGGCAAGTACCATCCAAACCAGAAACTATCGGGTCCCACTGATGAATAGCGATCTCATCCCGAGCCTCGGGAGGTCACCTGACTTAGCCGCTCGCTCGGACATGCTATCGAAATCCTTCCCATGGGTCGCCTTCATAATCGGGGCCTCTCGAACATCCATCCATCCGAGTCATATCGAGGCATGGACCCTTCCGTGTCCATGCCGAGTCATTCTCGCGTCGCTGGCCGCTACCGGGTCCTATGGTCGAACCTCTAGCCCATGGGAAGGGGCCCAATGTCGGCACATCCGTGCCGCCCGACACTGTCTTAGGAAAACCCATTCCATAAGAAGACGCCCAAGACACTCGTCTTGCAGACGCTCACCCACGCCATGACACACTGTGTCATGGGGTAGCTCGCTTAGGCCCTGAGGCCCAGGGGTGGTGGAGAGCCAACACCATGCCTCCCCCTAAGGTAGCATATTGAGATTTTGGCTCCTGTCACCCTTGCACGTCAATTTGGCGAGGGATCATACGCCAGCGTGGAGCGCTCGTCTGGACTCCGATCGACACGAAATCTGGCGAGCTTCTATCTTGCCCATATACGGACTTAACTCTAGAGCCGCCCATCAAAACTCATGACGGAACCTCGACTTTCGAGTCTATGGCCCGGGGCCCCATCTGACCCCCACTAAGCTTGTCACTGCCACCTCAGACGACATGGTTCTTCCCTGTTTTGCTTGTATCTCAACTTGGCATTCAAGCCTACATATGTTGGTGTGTTAGATGATGCACCATCCTTCCTCGGTCGCATCATGGCACTTGTCTTCTCGTGGCCCTCGTGTGGCCATATGGGCGACACTTGAGTGCCGCCATCGTGTCTGTCTGCGCCGTGGGGGTCACAACCTACTCTCTTCTTAGCATGGTTGTGACACTTAGCACCTACCCACTAACGCTCCCAAAAATACATATCTGACCCATCCTCGATAAAGCATTTTACAAACTGGAAAAAAAAGGGGAAGCCCAAAGCAAAAGCAGTCCATAAATTTTTACTAGAATTTTTCAACCCACCACTTGGAGTCTACTCAAAAGGGTGCAGACCATACTAACTCACAATGATCCTATACCACAAAGTATTAGATTCCCTAGAGAATTTGAAGATAAATTATTGTTCCATTGCATAGCTAGACGCAGTCCCATTGACATTTCTATTGCAATGATCTAATAAAAACGAATATAATATCAAATATGGCACTCACGTTCTTTCACAACCTATATGACATTACATGCATCACATATATAAATTTCCATGACAGCACTTGTATACTTGAATCCATCTTTCTCGAAATTAATCCTTCAGGAGTCAACGACTGCTCTGCCTATATTGATTCTGACATAATGCAAGATGTTGACAGCACAACATTACTTAAACTCAAAACAAGCCCATTATAACAGTTTGTTATCCTTCCTCTATTTACAACCGTTGGTCTCCCTCTAGCTAGCAAATTTACTTTTCCGAAGTTCAAGTCTAACCAACCAACCTATTTAGCTAATCTACATGTCTAACATGATATTTAATCCTTGTTTATCTCTCTAGCATATATACTTGCTGAAGATGTCACAAGAGAACAAAAATGAATCTCCTAGAAACACAGACAGGAAGAATGAAAGAAATACAATACAAATCAAAGTTGGTTGAATTAGAGTTACCTTTAGATTAGCCACTTCTGCTCTGAGAGTCACCACCTTTTCTGCATCTTTAACCGGACTAGTGGGCTCTTTAATAATAAAGTATGCTTCTTCTATTTCTTTCGGAGAAACATGGCTTTCCTTGGCAATCATTTCAATTGTTTCATCAATGGAATCTGTACTGCTGTTGAGCAACGAAGAAGACAAGACCAGATCCTCCTCTGTTTCTTCCAAGTTAGTCTGCATCATCATTTTGAATTATCGTGTAAGAAGAAAGGTACTTCTAAATTAGCTTTACTTGTTTGTCTGTGTTTTACCACAAAAACACAATATGCTCCATCAAGTTGAAAACTACAACATGAAAGCCAATGTTGTTCTGTGCCTTTTCAGTTCAACAAATTTGTTTGAACTCCAAGCTGGAATGAATTCGGGGTTCCCCTGCCATAATCACAAATCTATGCTATTCTAAAAGGGGAGAAATTTCTATTTTCTATTAAGTCCGTCATAACTCTCTTTAAAGTCCAGACTAGCTTCTTTCTCATTAAAATGTCTGTCCTACTATTGAGCTGCATAACATATTTCTCATCGACTTCTAATATTTGTCTAAGGATTTAAAAGATAATCCAATATAAATATCGAATAATAACATAATAATTGTTTAAAAAAATCTTGTTTATAACTGTTGGAAAATAAATATTTAGCTTTCCTTAAAGTCCACTGTAATTTTATTTAAAATCTAAATAAATTTCTCTCTTGATTTTAGTTATTAATTGAAATTGTTTTAAATAAAATGTATAAGTTCATGGTTAATTTGTTATGAAAAGATAAAATTCTAAAATAAAAAATTGTTTTTCAAATTTGATATAAAATGAATAATTTATTTACTAAGAAATTAATAATATTACCATCATACAAGTTACTTAAACATTATTTGAAAAAACAGTACACTTCTGGTTATGATCTAGTTGTTAACTGAAATATTAAGCAAAAGAGCAATTCTTGACTTCTTTAAAAATATCCACAGTGAAAAGAGGACGGTAATTATACCTATAGGGAAAATGCTACCTACCATCCTTTGCTTCTTAAGACCTTCACCAGCAGTTCTTGTGTTCGATCTGCATTGTGAACTGGTTGATGATTTTCTAATCATCTTATACTCTGAAGAGGTTCTATACTGACGCCAATAAGACTGGACTTGAAAGAAAAAGGGAAAAGATTACTTAAGAAATGACATGAAAATGATAAACACAATGAAGCATTGATCCAATTGTATAAACATCCATGAACTTACTTGAATAACTATTGCAGCCTTAACCTGCCTCCTATGTCTGTATTCACTGCGAGCAATCATTGCTCGCATACCAGCCTGAAGAACAACTGTAGAGATCCTTGTTTTAACATGGACGTTCCTGGCAAGATATCCACGAATATTCTTTTGAATTTTGATGGCAGCTGCTTCTCTTCTCATAATTTCATATGATTCACGAGCAAGAACACCTAGATGGTAAAATAGTAAGGTAATACTTCCCTGAACTTATGAAAAGAAAGAAATAAGAACCATTATGCATTTCTGGCACTTTATTTTTTTATTTTTTTTTATTTTTTTTATTTTTTGTTGGGGGTTACCTCTCCAATATGATTGTAGACGAATGCAACCTCTTCGCATAGCAATGTGCTTTTTACGATCAATTCGAGTTCTGATATGCTTCTGTATAGCTATGGCAGCGGCACTATGTATTCTTGTTCTTTGTGCATCTAATTCAGCCATCAAATTACCTCTCAGGAAAATTTTTGATGTCCCTATCTGCAAAAATATGTGATTAATACCAGAAACTTTCAACCACGAGCACCCATCAAATGTAAAATTTTCATATATTAGAAAGTTATGAGTCACTCCTTCGATGCATTTGATCTGATACATTTATTGAACTAGCTTTAAAGCATGTATTGAAAGCAGTGGTTTTTATTCCTCTACTCATGTATCATTATTTTCTTTCCTGATCTAAAAATATTTATATCTATTTACTTGATATTGCGATATAATCACATGCACATGTATCCTCTTATATACTTCACATTAGGTGGGATCTCAATTTCCTTGTTTACCAAGATTACCTTTTATACTTTAGATAGCACTTATCTTTCATAGCAGAATACCTTTTATGCAAGCTCGGTTTCTTACCCCCCCCCCCCCCCAAAAAAAAAAAAAAAAAACAATACACTGTGGGCATTCTGACAAAGATAGCTGCATTTGTATGTGTAAGATCTATATACATCATCACAATCAGAATAGCCAAAATTTTAATGATGATTATCTAACATCGAATGAACCTTATCTTTTATTCAAGATTTCCCAGTATTCGTATCCTGCTGGTAGAAGGCTGATATCAGATCCAAGGTATTCCATGGTATTTATGTAACTATGAATTTTTGCTCATGGATATGCTAATGTTACTCGTGCAAAAGATTTGAGGCAATTCCTTAATGACTGAAGATAAAATTTAGAGCTAGCTAATAGGCATCAACACATTTAAAAGGCAAGAGTGTAGTTTCATTTACCAGATAACCTTTAAGTCCCATCTTCTCTAGAATCTTTTCGCATGCTACCTTCTCTTCATAGCTGCTCATAAGCATTAGCAAGGAAATGTTAAAATACCCCAAAGGGAAATATTTCACAGATTGCAGAATGCAACACCCATTTATATTCCACTTCCAAGTATAAATAAGGAAAAATACTTACTCCCCTTCCAATACCTCGGGTGCAAGAATTCCAAATCGAGATAAAAATTCAGAAAATGTTCTATGAGTAGGGTATCCTGCACATTTGATTCTAACTGCCTCCAAAACACCCTGCACAAATGACAGTGTCCAATGCAAATTAATTAACGTTAATTTTAGGTTGGACAAAAATATTTGTTTTAAAACTTACACCAGAACGTAATTGTTGCATAACAGTAGCATTCTCAAATATGGCAGGTTGAAGGACAGTATTGGGCTTCACGCATCTTATATAATGGGGTTCTGTCGAGTTTAATGTTTCCATCAACTGCTGTAGTTGTAACTGTAGAAAAATGGGTCAAACAAGCATAAATATTGTAGTTTTCCTTTGCGCAGCCTAGAAGGACATTTGCAGAAAATCATTCAAAACTACATGCAAGTTCATAACATATAATACCTTAAAACGAGAGCCAATTGAAGAAAACTTTGATGATTTGGCCGTCTCCTCAGGAAAAGGAGGGAAGAGGCCAGCAACAAAAGAACATTTTGACGCACTTAACAAATCTTGATGTTCTGGAACAACATAATCTTTATTTTTGTCTAGAAACAGATCTGACTGATATAGAACCTGAAAAAGTGCATGTAATGTAGAGATTGATCTTTAAGTTTCTTATTTCTAAATAAACAACTTTACGTTAAATTACAATTTTAGTCCATGAACTCTCAAAGTTGTGTCTAATAGATCCTTAAACTTTAAAAAGACCTAAGAGGTTGTAAGCTCTCAATTTTGTATCTAATAGGTCCTTGAACTTTAAAAGTATCTAATAGGTCCTTGAATTTTTAATTTTGTATCTAATAGGTCCCTTACCTCTTAGACAGTTTTAAATTTCACAAACCTATTAGACATAAAATTAAAAGGTCACGGTCCTAGTAGACACAAAATTAGGTTCATGAATTTTAAAAAATATCGAATAGGTTTGAGACCTATTAGATACAAAATTGAAAGTTTAAGGACATATTGGACACTTTTAACATTTAGGGACCTATTAGATATAAAATTGACGTTTCAAGAACCTATTAAATACATTTTAAAATTTAGGTACTTATTAGTTATTAGACACAATCGTGAAAATTTAGGGACTAAACTTGTAATTTAACCATAATTTAAAAGAAAGACAAACCCACATCTCCTGCATAATGAACAATTGCAAAATCTGAGCGAGCCAATTTTGGCTTGATGAAGCGCTTATGATTTTTGAAGGTCTGATACAGCTTTTGTGAAAATGTTTCATGATTTGATTTTGGGAACATGCTGTTAATAAAAATTATAAAATTAATAAGGTCAAACGGGAAAAAAGAAAATTTTAATCAAATAACAAAAACAAGCCTCAGATCTAAGAGAAGGCATCTATGCAACCAGATCTTCATGGACTAGTTCACATAGCCAATATTTCCTTGAGATTTAAGTATTGTAAAGAAAATGTAAGTTTAATAATTAATTTTTATCACAATAGATTGATAAATATATAGGGATCAAGCTCGTTGATTGTGAGATTTAATTGACAATATGTTTTGCATGAGATAAATGGATTGGTAGGGCATTGCAACTAGCAGCAGGCAAAGGACAAATACGAAGACTTCTAGGGATGTAAATGTGGCATCTATACTTTTTGGACACATTTATGTTGATTAAAAGGCAGAATTCAAAAGGAAAAAAAAATCTGTGAATTGACCAACTAAATGCGGCATTTATACTTTTTGCATGTGATAAATGGTTAGCATTAAGTCTGTGATGAACATATGACCTCTTGAACATTGACCAAAGTTCCACTTGTTAAGTCTACCTTCTATCTTCTAAATAACGAGATTTGACCAAGACAGAGATCTAAGATTATCCTCAAGGGACGACCCTAAGTAAATCAAGAGAAGGTGGCTACTTTAAAACCCCATATATCAGTTATGTGCATAATCTCTTTTAACTGAGGTTCATATTTTCCATCACAAACTTCAAAAGGTTAATCGTAAGCCTTGCTGTAAAGGCATTGGTCAGATTGATTCGAGGTGGCAAAATTTAAGACCTCTCTCTAGCGTTCCTTTTCCAAGCTCTTCCATGGGTTTTCTTTACAAGATATTTCCTTAAATTGGGATGCTTTTATATCTCCTTAGTTCTTTTTTTCTTCTTTTTTCTCTCTCTCTCCCTTTTGGGAGTTTGTATCTTTGAGTATTAGTCTCTTTTCATCATTTTAATGAAAAGTTGGTTTCTTGTTCAGAAAAAAAAAAAAAAAAATTGTCTTCCATTGATAAAAGCCAAAGGTATTGATAAAAGCCAAAGGTGCTTTGAGAAAGGATTTCTTTTAGCCATTGTACAAGGGCTTTAGCCAAAATTTTGAAGGTTTGAGTGGTGAGACTAATAGGTATGCATTCACCCATACTTATTAAGAAGAAAAAAACAGTTGGAAGAATTTGCAGCCCTTCAATTCTTACTTAGTTCCAATCATCATATTTGATCACAATTTCTTTTTTATGGTAATAATAAATTAGCCTAGGGTTTTACCTTAATTGCACCTCGAACATTTGTTACTAAGAGACCCCCTTTCCTCATTTCCTAGAATAGACAATTGCCATTTTAGTCTATAAATTCAAGTAAATTTTCAAATAGGAGATTTCTTTTCTGCCTACAGAAACTCAATAGCATTTGGAAATACTAGTAGTTTCCAAAAAAAAAGATTGCACATGGAAATTACGAGGCCACTTTGGCTTAACTTATGTCTGACTAGATAAATTTCTAGAGCATAAAAAATTATGAATTCATGAAGAGCTACTCTATGTGCTGATCAAATGTGCAACTTGTCTTATGGCAGGGGGAAGAAAATGTTAATTAGTTTACAGTAGAAGAATGAGCATACCAAGCTTCATCAAGAAGAGCAATGATTCCACCTGGTTTCTGCAAAGGCACAAAGAATTAGAAGCCATGCCAGAGAGGGATAATGAGAGAATAAGCTAAATTAGTAAATCAAGTTCATAATTGAAAGATATCAATCGTAATATTTGTATTCCTGGACAACAAGTTATTGGCCTTCCAATCTAATCAGTTATAATCCAATAAAGCAAAAAAAATACATGTTCAGGTATTACAAGTAATGGTAAAATATTCCAACTTCAGAATTTAAAGATTATCCAAAGACAGCTCATTGGACAAGATATCTAATAATTAGTAATAAATAGCCCATCAAAAGGAGAAATTAAATCGCTTGCACTCTTTTTCTTTTTTTTATATCCGTGAGTGTTTGGGACAGCGTGCGCGCACCTTAACTAATCTCACGGGACAACCATCTGACCTTACTACATTTGGTTGCCATGAAACACGTAGGATATTAAACCCCACCATAGATTGAACTCATTCCCTCTATGCCCTTTATTATTCTCATGACACTTATGTACTAGGTCAATCCATGATGGTTAATTCAATCGTTTGCATTGAAATATATATCCTCTCAGCCTCAGGTCTTTAGGAATTAAATTCTTTTTTGGTTATTTTGAGCTTCCTTAGATCGAGTGGTGCTCTAATACCAAATGATAACCTCATGCATATGCACACGAGCCTAGGCTGAAGAAAACGTGAGAAATGCCCCTTGAATTACTCCAAAAACAATAAGCCACCAGAAAAGGTTTAAAAAACAATAAATAAAACTCTCACTAAGTATTGGTGAGCTTGGCCTTTCCAAGAGCAAAAGCTCCAGTTCCTAGACAACTTCTTTTCTATCTTCCCTCTTTCCCCTTCCACCATATACGTATTCCATTCTTCTCCACACTGACAACTCATCCCCATGCCCCTAAAACATTACTGAGTTCACCTTCCTAACCAAAAAGCCTCCCCCAACTAACTCATTCTTTTGTTTCAGTGGGCAAAGCAAGAAGCTACTCGATACTTTGGGGATAATCTATTGTACGAGATGAAATTTTTTATGGCATACAGGAAACTAATTCTTACTCTTTTTGTTTTTAACAAGAAACGAAACTTTTCATTGATGAAATGAAAAGACACTAATGCTCAAAAGCAAAAAGAAAGTGAAAACAAGAAAAATATCCCAAAAGAAATATAAGAGCATTCCCAATTAAAATAAATATCTTGAAAAGAAAAATCACAAATCACAAAGAATTTGGAATGCTCTCTTTGTTTGTGTCTGAAGGAGTTCCTCGTGCAATCTTTTAGTTATAGCATTAGTTATATTCTGCCTTCCTCTCTGCGCATCCCAGAAAATGCTTCTCTTAATGTAGGAAGGAGTTTAAAGGGGAGAATTCAACATCTAACATCATCAAGGTTTTTGTTCAACCCAAGTAAGAATTTTTACATCCTTGTCTTCTCAACTATATAGTTGTACAGCTTAGCATCCGTGCTACATGACCAATTATTTGTTCCATACATAGAATAACTGCTACCAATGTCTCATAAGAAGACTATTACTGGATTACTTTAATGAGTACTCACCTTGTATGAAATCATGGAGTACATTTTCTATTTCAAATATATCTCAAGTATTTCCAAATATAAATATGTTTCTTGTACGTTCTCCCACATTTTCAAAGGTTGCCCGTGTTCAATGAGTTTATAAGCCAGGACGTTACCAGATTATTATAAACTTTCCACATCCTGTACTTAAAATCGTCAGGTTCTGGTTGCTTCACGCTGCCCAGTAAATAGCCATCTTTTCCTTTCCCACAAATAAACATCAGCATTTATTTCAACCACTATAGGTTACCATTTAATTTACGGCTAGTCATTGGAAGTATTGAATGTTCGATCCCTTCATAAGAAGAATTGGATGTCATCATGGTCTTCCTAAAAGATGTTGACTCCATGGCTGTGTTCATCGATTTTCCTTCCATGATAGTTGGCGACTAGGGTTGAAGAGATTAGAGAAAATAAAAGTTGTAGTTCGAAGATGCAGTAGTATTCTGCCAAAGACAAAAATGATATGGGTTTCAAACAAAAAGGTAGTTTACGAACAATTGACAAAAATATTGAAGACTAAGAAATGGGTTTTAAGCGATCCTTTCTCACAACCTATTGATCGGATTAAATCTTTCTCAAGTTGCCATAAAAAGTACTATGGAACCAAAAGAAACAAGGAAAAATAAATCTTTTGGTTGGGTGAGGAGGCATAGAGGTAGGTGATTTCAAAGTCTTTGGGTTGGATGTTTGAGCGATTATTTTACCTTTGGAATTTATGTGAGGGGTTGGCTTGTTTACTCATTGTAATATTCACTGTATTATTTTTCATTTTATCAATGGAAATTTTCTGTTTCTTTAAAAAACAAATAAAAATATATGTAGCCCATTGCGACACCAACAGAACCAACCCAACCAATGATTGGATCCATAACCTAGTTAGGGTCATATGAGTGACAGATTTGCAATTTATAGAGGCTTTTATTCAGTAAAAGACAGGATATACCTTTCCCAGAGTTTTTAATCACATGCAATGAAGCTGTGTATGTGAGCAGTATTTACATACGTTATATTGAGTGAGAAGTAAAATTTATGCATGGAGGATTCCGATCATAGTTCACATAAATCAGCAATTAGCCTAAGTCTAAAAAAGAAAGAAAAAGAAACTAACTGTTATACTAGTTGAGCTATGCTCAAGTTGGCAAATATACAAAAAAGTAAATAATATCCCCAATTTTACAGCTTGATTTTCTACAGGCATATTCATCAATAATTCATAGGTGGCTAACAAACTAGTGTCATGGTGATTGGATGGCTAATATAAGAGAGGTCTTGTAAGGATTAGAAGCCCTGAGCCAGCTATTCCGAAATGTTGTCAAGAGGTTAATGAATGGTTAGAACTAAAGCAAGAAAAAAGGGATGTTATTGTTTTCCAGGAAGATAATCGGTTGAGGGAGAGGCCTCAGAAAGATGCTTTACACACGCTCCATTGCTTGTCAATTCCCTATGCTTTACACACGCTCCATTGCTTGTCAATTCCCTATGTAGTTATTAGTCAGAAGAAAACTAGGGGTAGGACCTTAATGCTTCAAGGAGTCTTTTTCAGCCATTTTCCTGGATTCTAAAAGGTGAAAGCTTGTCAGTATCGGTGGTGCCTTAATTGCAAAGCTTGCTTTCTGCTCTTTTACATAATGACATATCACTGACAAGTGCTGATGCACAAAATTTCGAAAGCTGTTTCCTAAGAAAAAGTTTTTCTTAGGGTCTTTCTCCAACAAGATTAGAATAGAACACGAATAAGAGGGTGCAACGAAGATTTGTTACTTTATACCTTGCTACCAGTAAATGCAAGGTAATATTCCATTTAACAAGGTTAAGGGTACCCCATCCACATTTAGACAGACTTACAAACTCCCCCAATTAATTAAATGGGTGCCACCAGCCTAATCTACTCCCTCCTACAGAAAGTTTTCTTAAGCTTTTCACTCTGAGTAGCCACCTTCACAAGAATCTTGAAAAGAAACAAATATTATGTAGGAAAGCTTACAAGAATAAAGTGACACTCCTTCAGTAACATAGCATTTTACTCTTGCCAAGTCTCTTATCAACTAGTTCAACCACATGATCCCCTAGAATAAGTCTGTCCTATCCTAACCTTCAAGTGATACTCTTCGGTAATGTATATCAATATGGAAAATTAGGTGAGACGTGAGAAGTACTTTCTGTATGCTTTGAAAAGAGGAGAAAGCAATAGCATAAGTTGTGAGTGGCATCTTTAAACCCCGGGAGCAAAGTTAAGAAGAAAAAATTGAACCTTCTCAATGAGGTCGAGGACATCTTGATTATCAACAAATTCTATGTAGCTCCAATCAATTTCCTCTTTTACATATTCTTCTTGCTCCATCTTGAATACGTGCTGGATAACATCATAACATCAAGATTTGACATTGACCAAAAAAAATTTAAAAAATGAAGAAATTAAAGATCAAAGACAAAGTTTTCAAACGAGACTGACCTCATACCTGGTTGAAATGTTGCTGCAGCTTTTCATTTGTGTAATTGATGCAGAATTGCTCAAAACTAAAGAGAGTGAAGGATAGTCACAGTCAACATACATTTGTCAATTAATAACTAGACCCAAATCAACAACTGCTCTAATTTTAAGAGATCTTTATAGGGAAGAAACTTAATTTTAAGAGATCTTTATGATTGCTCAATTAGCAAAAAGCTAGCTAACAGATTAAATGATCCTATTTCAAGAAAATGGCACAAATATATATATTTGCATGTGCTGTGAGCATGGGTGTCCAAATCTATGTCCAGTTCGACTCTGTTACAAACATTGCCTATTAGTCATTATATGTGTGTGTGTGTATTTTGTAAGGAACACGAACTTTCATCAAAGCCAGGGACAAGAGGGATCACCTATTAGTTTTAAAGCTCTCAAAACCATAAATATCCAGGACTCCGATCAGATATTTAGAGCAAGGATCTTGTCCGATGGAAACATTGATTTTATCTACCAACCTGGATAAGTTAAAAACAACGGACTGTAATAATTCCTGTTGATGGAGTAAGAAAAAAACATCAAACTACAACAGAATTCACACGTGACAATGCTAGGATAACCAATATTACCAGTCAAACAAACGAGAATATATTGTCTTGGCTAATCCATCCCTGCTAACTGTCGCACCAAGCGGATCAAGACTTCTCTTGATGATTTCCTCCGGTGTAATCATCATGCGCTTGCAAAGAGCATCCTCTAATGCTTGGGGATCACACCTGAAATATTTTTAAGATCAGAATATACAAAACATACAGGTTATTATGAGAAATACAAAGTGATAAAAGCAAAGCTCCAGTCACACATGAGAAGCTCTGCTGTCATGTGAAGATGAAATTTTGATTCTTCATCTTTTACAAATGATGAATCAGACTCTTCTCCTTTTGCAAAGTCAATATTACCAAGATGAAGAATTGCAGCCACAACTCTGAAAATTGCATCCTGAAAGAAAGAGCGAGGAAAGGAGAAGAGAAGGCATTTAGCAGTAGGTTGACACATAGCAAAAGAATAGCTACATCTCGAGTAAGATATCACCTGCTCTTGTTCACCTATTCCAACAATATCCATGGCTCTCTTTGTAGCAAGATAATCATGAGCATCATTCACACCAGCCAGTTCATAACAATTTGATTGGTTTAGATAGTGAAATGATTTTGGATTTCCCAGCTTATATCTCTCTCTCTCCTGAAAAAAAACCACTCCGCTGATGAACACTAGGTGACAAGAAAAAACTATTTCAAATAAAAGGAAAAGGAAAGGGGGGGGGGGGGGGGGGGGGGGGGGGGGGGGGGGGGGGGGTGTTGATACCTACCTGAGGTGGAGCTGCACAGAGAAGATAAAAGCAATGATAGTTGCGCTCAGGGTCTGATATTTGGCAAACCCGTGATCTCTCAAGAAGATAAGTTCTGATGGCAGCTCCTGATATTCTTCCATTCTCGTCAAATTGGATCTCAACAAATTTCCCAAAACGGCTGTGCTAATGTATATAAGGGATTATCAATAGGCAACTCATGCAACAAGTTATTGAAATTTCACACTTATACGGGAGAAAAAAAAGTTCATATGAATAAATGAAGGGTCTAATATCAACAGTAAACATGTAGGTGGAAATGGAAGCACGGCATCCAGAAAAAGTCAGTTTATGTAATTGCCAATTCAACTATTTCTGTGAAAAGCCCTATGTTGCAAAAGCTAAAGTATAAGGATAACTTTTTACCTTGAATTGTTGTTTCTTACTGTTTTTGCATTGCCAAAAGCTTCAAGAACTGGATTTGACTGCATCATGTTTAAAAAACACATGTTTAAACAGGATTCAGGAAGTTGAAAGAAATAAAATATAAACAAACTTGAGAAGATGTCACCACATAACAAGGGGAACCTTGGAGAAAAACAAGGTGATTTAAGTTTTCACATCCCATGACATTTCTAAGACTGAAGTTAAATATTACTTCAAATAGATTATACATCAACGAAAAGAGGAAAAAGTAGATGCTCATTGAATGCAAAGATTCATAAGGAAATGCAAACTCTTATAAATAAATAAAGTTCAAATCTCAAGTCTCCTGAGAAGAAATGAAAATATTGTAAGAAAACCCTCCCCTTGAAAAAGGAAAAGAGGCATCTGAAACCATTTTCTTCCATGAACTTAATTCCATCAGTTACCATTAGATTCTTATGGCCTCAGCAAAAATTTTCAGGACTCTGCACTTCTTTAATGGAGATCTGCCTACATGCAAAGTTGGTTCATACTATACGTCAATTATATAATGGCAAAATAATGAAAGTTTTTCAGAATTTGAATTGTCCTCAAATGTTCTCAAACACAAGTTCTTATCAGGACAAAAATTTCCCCAATGTTGTAAATATAGCAATTTTGAAAATTTCTTTCACAGGTAAAAGATATTTAAAGTTAATATTTACATAAGGACTCAAATACATGTGTATCGAGAACAAAAATAATTAAATAAATAAAAATAGGCATATACCAATATCAAAACAAATTTATGATGTGCATTCCTCGCTCTTTATATCTCAAAGATTCCATGATAAACTATATGGCCATAATTGTCCTTTAAATGTCTTCACACATTTTAGTAGGAGCCAATTTCAATCATACATTTTACATATATACCAAAGAGATCCACCTCTAATCTTGTTAATACTTCATGATGAAGAGATAGAAATCTGCAAGAACCAAGCAATGCATAATTGATAATCTCATGCACCTTAGAGACACCACAGAGTGTTGGAATAATATTGTACGATGTATATGCAGATTACGTTGTGTTACAGTAGTTAGATTTACTAGAGTTAGTATCCAACATACTTCTAAAACTTGTTGTTCAACAGTCCGTCCTTCTGATGCAGCATGGCCGCCCAAAAATGCAAGGTAACACATAAGCATTTTGGTGGTTTCAGTCTTACCAGCTCCACTTTCACCACTTACCAGAATGGAGTTGCTTTTCCCATAATTTATCATAGCCCTGCCACAGGTTTTTGATAGTCTATGTCATCCCATGAAAAATAAAATTAGGATGAAAACAAAAAGGAAGCTCACCTATATGCGACATCAGCAATTGCAAAAACATGAGGCTTCAGCTCCCCAATTGGTGCTCCCTTGTACTGCTCCATCACATAGGCATCATACAGATTTGAAATATTTTGGAATGGGTTGATGGCAATAAGAATATTTCCAGTATAAGTCTGTATAACGTCAGAGAGTTATTATTTGGATCCCTTGCTGGAGTGTAATGTATCTGTTTCTTTCACCAGGTGAATCACTAAAACCCATAAATAATCTTACATAGATTTCATTTATTGCATATCTGATAGCCAAGTTATGCAGCAACCCTGGCTCATTCAAATATGACATTCTAGTCATATCCTCAATTCCAGTAGCAGGAGCTTCTGCATCCCTTGGATATAGATTTGACATTTTTACAACCACCTGCCACATAAACTTGAGTAATATTTTGCCAAACATATGCAAAATAAATTGAGTTGTTTTTAAGAAATTAGGCACGATGAGGCATAAAGACTTCAAGAACCCTAAAATGTGAGGCAAGAAATAGGCCCGAGTGATGTGAGGCACACCTTGTATATTGATTCCATAATTAAACCGATAGTTAATAAATGTATAAGTATAACTTATATCAGGAGATTATGATTATATTCAAAACTATAAAGGTAGGTGTTATCTTAACAAAGGAAAAGTGAAGAATCAAAATGACACATGGCTGTCAACTTTGACCATAAGGAATATTAGTGGAAAATGAGTTTTTTTTTTTTAAAGGAGACAATAATATTAATAATATAATGAAGGAGAAATACAGAGCAATAAAGGTTTCAGTCTACAAAGAGTAGACTAAAGAAAAATAGAGAGCAAACTAAAGCAAAAGCTAACAAAAATACAAAAAGCCAATAAAAGGTAAAAGAAACCCAAAAGAAGTATAAGAAGGCTTCCCAGTTGTTGCAATGAAAATAGCTTGAAAAGATTAACCCTAAAAAGACTTCAATAAAGAACACCAACGAGATAGTGGAAAATGAGTTAAAAGGAGAAAAAGAAAACATATAAGTTCTGTGCATGTTACTTTGAAGTGACAAAAGTACTTCAATAGGTGAGTAACTGATGGGCAATTCTCAAGGCTATTATAATTTGTCTAGTCCAATAGCTCAGGTATCTCCTTTGAAATAACATCTTTGGCATTTGGTAATCTAACGAGATATATAGTTTACACAGAAGTGGGTGGAAATCAAATCCAATGTCTAAACATACACTGTCATTTAGTTTTCAAGGAACTCAAGAATCCTCCTTTGAAATCC
Organism: Trichosanthes truncata; assembly: GCA_033996785.1. Lineage (NCBI taxonomy): Eukaryota > Viridiplantae > Streptophyta > Magnoliopsida > Cucurbitales > Cucurbitaceae > Trichosanthes > Trichosanthes truncata. The sequence goes on along the minus strand of MU867259.1, from coordinate 44,760,227 downwards.
AATGTTTAGTTTTCTAGGAACTCAATAATTCTTTTCTTTCTTTTCTTTTAGAATATTACATCAATAATTCGAACATTCAACCTCTTAGAGGTAGTAGAAATGCCTTTTTGAACTAAGCTCATGTTGGCAACAATTCTTTTCCTTTGCACTTGTTTGTTTGAGAAATGCACTTAAGGTTCTCTTTTAGGAGAAATATGCTTTTTTTGGAGAAATGCATTACTATCTGCTTTTGAAGGGGGAAAATCAGAGGGGAAAATTCCCTTCTTGCACTCTTTCTCTTGATCACATACACGACCACCACCAGTTCTGATGGCTCTTTTAGCAACCCCTTCAAGCTCCTCCACTACCTTTTTTTAACTTCAACTTAACAAGAAACTTCAATGATATAGAGGGTCAATGCACAAGACTTGTATAACATAGATCATTGAGGGAGTCTCCATCCAATTAAAGAGTTTGGACAACTCGGCTTTTTTAGTTGCAAATCGATTTTTGGAATGAACATGGACTCCTCATTTTCCACTGCTACAATGTGGGCCTCTCTTCTTTAAGATGTTTGGGATTTGGAAATCCAATACTTTCCTGTACTTGCTTTGGTATATCTTGGAAAGATCAATTCCAAGAACCACACTAAAAAGAAAATTTTTCTTAAAGGTCACCAACCTCAATGATGTGCTATTTATGAAAAGGTGGCAAAGGTTTTAAACACTTGATGCTTTATCTCTCTTCTCCTCTTTTATGGAAACTGTTGGTTATTTTCCATTATTTTCCTTTTAGTTATATAGTATATTTGTATTTATTGTATTATATTGCTGGAAATTTATTTCCTTATTTGTAAATGGGTGTTTCTTATATTTAAGAAACACTTTTCTCCTCATAATGAAATATAGAGAAAGGATTATCTCTCTTTATACTTTGCTCAGAAACTCAGCTTGACGTACAAAGAGAAATAATAGAAAATGAACATGTGTCGACTTGATATTCAATAGCCAACCATTCCCAAACAACAGAAGAATCATGAAGCTTCTAGAATTTCATGGAGAGAGAGTTCTGACAATGCTGACAGAACAACCCAGTTCAAAAAATATATATATATATATATAATGATGAAACAACCAGCCAAAACAACACTTATGTCAACATTTCACATTTCAGTCATAGAGGAAGAGATAATGGTGCATTTCATGTCCTTCAACACTTTGAAACATTGTAAGATTGTAATAGAACTCATTTGTTGGCATCTTTGTGGAGTTCAGTCACCAGAGAATCTGGATGTATTCCTCGTTTTCTTAATTTTTCACGACTGACGTTCACTAGTATAGTTTTTGTAATTGTAACCTTACCTCGTTCTCTTTTGTGCAGGCCTCTTGATAACTGAATTTCTTATACAACTCTTGTTTAATTAATTATTTAAAAAAATAGAAATAAAACTATTTTACCTGTCTCCCATCACTAGTTTGAATCTCAGCATCTTCCCCAGTGATGTTCAATACGAATCCATCAATCCAAACAGACTCTATATCTCCCACCCATATCTGAGAACCAACAACGATATTGACAGCCTTGTCCTGCAGCAAATTATAGACAATCTCAATAAGTATTCAAATTCACAATCGTACATTAGATAAATAAAGCTTTTTATATCCAACATTTAGATTGAAATTACTTTCCAATCTAACATTACAGTTCAAAATATATCTACATGCTTTCACGGTGCCTATAGCTTAAGAAGGATGTGAACATCTCGAGGTTTATGCGTCATAAAATTGAATTGATGGCTTGATATCGGAATAATCTACAGAATCGTCAATAACCATAACATAATCTCTAAAAATTACCATTCTCAATCAATAAAATGGTACAGCATCGTAAAGAAACAGAATACAAAACATGAAGTTTTCCTCCCATGTTCCTTCTTTCTTCCTATCATTTCATATCAGATAAGGGTTTTACATTTCTAATAAACTCTACGAACGCAATCATATCCCTCATTATAAAATCTCCCGCCAAATTCATGAAACTGCCAAAATGTTCGTAACGTGGAATTGCTCAAAATTTGAAGATCGAATCGTTAATTTACATACCATTCTGACTCCCGATATGAATGACCGAAATGTGGCTACGTGAACATAACCATTTGGTTGTATATGCAAAAACAATGGGAGGATCGAAAGTTGTCCCGCAGAAGTTTGAATTGCAGGGGGGAAAAATTCTTGCGTAAACCCAGAAGTTTGGTTTTCTCTGTCTCTGTGTTTGAGCTTTGTCCTCGTGTTGCATGGTTTGTGGCGGTGGTAATCTTGAATCCTCCAGTTCCGCCATTTTTGGGCGGAGTTCTTGTGGCTATTTTTGCTCTAACCTCTCAACAGAGAGACAGAGGAGAGAGAGCGATCAAACCCACAAATGCATGAAAATTGGCCAAAAAGGGCCCAAATTTACCAGGAAAAAATTATATTTCATTTTTAAAAATCTGACGCTTCCATTACAAGAAAAATAACAAAATCAATTTTGCCCATCAACTTGTCAAAGGTGTATCAATTTTTACTTTAAATTTTTAATTTCATCAAATTATAATTTAAAATTAGATAAATGTTACAATTTCAACCTCAAATTTTTAAAATTATTACAATTTTAACCATCTAATAAGTTCTTGCTTCAAATATCGATAAAAGAAGTTTTCTCTTCGTTCAATAAATTATAAAACATATGTATGATATGAAAATTGATAAAAATTTAGAAAAAAACAACATTAGAGCTAAATTTTTTTTTGTTGGAATTTATAAATTTTGGCAAAGTTATTTAGTAGTTAATTTGTACATTGGTCAAACTTATTTTTGTGCAAAAACTTTATTTTATTGAAATTAATGAGTTTATGAAGATTTTTACACTATTTTTTTTTTTGTTAAAATTAGTGAGCGCATTAGCATAACTTAAACTGAGGGTAAAAATTGCAACACTTAATTAAGTTTAGGGTCCAATTTGATGAAATTGAAAGTTTGCAAATTGATACCACCTCATAAGTTTTTGGTCAAATTTGATTTTTTTTTCTCTCTCACACACACACATATAGTGATTTAAACCACGTTCTTCGAAGGAATACATGTTAATCATCATCAAACTATGCTTATGTTGGCTTGGCTAAAAAAATATATTGTTTTAATTTGGTCTCCATTGTTTAGAAATTATAATTTAATTGTTTTTTAGCTTAGTTTCAACTTGTTCTGATTTTAAAATTTTCAATTTTGGACCATATGAATATGATTTGGGCGGATAATCAATTTGGGTTCATATAGTTTGGTTAAATTTTACAAATCTTCTTTTTACTCACTAGAAAACCCACTCATTTTCTTATATTTTTCACTCAATACTAGGGGTTGGAGGGATTCGAACCACAAACCTCGTGGTCGTTAACCCATTCAATAAAAAAAAAAAAAAAAAAGTGCAAATATGGTAGCATAATAGATGATTTGTGAATTTTGATTAAGTCATAGAGACCAAATATAAACTCTTAAATCTATAGGACCAAATTGAAAGTTAAGTAAGCTAAATTTGTAGGATTAAATGAAAACTTTTTAAATCAAGGGACCAAATTGAAATTATGTCTAAATCATTAATACCAAAAATATATATTGTTTGGGAGTTGTTTCTAACCAAATTATTTTCATAATTTCTAAATTAAAAATTATGAATCACAAATTTAGTCCCTACCGGTTGTGATGATCTTGTCCCTAAATTTTAAAGACGTTGTATTTACATCCCTAAATTACAAACAAAAACATAAGACCCAATGAAATATGGGCCAAATTCTGAGAGTAAGTTTTTTCTAACCCATTGTTGATATCACTCAAACATGCAAAAACATTTTTGGCCCTCACGGGTTAAAACAAAGAAAGAATTGTTAAATACAACAGATCCTCCAACCATCCCTACAAGTATAATATTATCCATTTTAAGCATAAACTCTAATGACTTACCAAAATGCCTCGTACCAATAGAGATAATTGTCCTCTCTTATATACCTCATGATCATTCTCTTCTCTAGCCAATGTGGGACTTTGTTTACACTTTTAACAAGTAGAGATATCCACGGAGCGGGGCAAAGATGGGGATGACTTCCTCATCCCCGTCTCCGCCCCCTATTTTAATCTTCATCTCCGCGAAATTCCTCATTAAATTTTGTCGGGATCGGGGTGGGGATTCCCCATGGAGATCAGGTTTCCTAGAATTATTCCCCGTTTAGTTTTTTTTTTCTTTTTTTCAATCTCAATTAAATTAAATAATTTTTTTTTGATAAATTTTCAAATAGTTAACTTTCCATTAGAAATCTCTATTAATTTTCAATTAAATTGTTAATTATTCACGAAAAATATTCATTTAAGTAGTTAATTTTCTATAATATATATTTAAAAATAAAATTTTTAAACCTCATAATAGAAATAAAACAAGATTTCATATCAAATTATCTAATTAATCCATACATATAATTTAAATATTTAACTATATAATTCAAACATATCCAATTATCTAAATAATTAACAATAAAACTTTAAATGACACGGATATACACATATATATAATTTTTTTAAAAAAATAAACGAGGCGGGTAACAGGGAACGGGGTCCCCATCCCCGTTTAGGTCGCAGAGAATTTTTTTCCCCAATTCCCCTCCTAAACGGAGATTTTCTGCCCCATTAAGGCGGATTCCTCATAGGAACAATGGACATATCTACTAACAATAACATATTTCTCCATTTGTCCCTTGTCCTCTCACTTTGTTTGGCTTCTTACCTTCTTCTTCACCGTGAAACTCCTTCGTTGACATTCTTTGCTCTCGCTTCTTCCTTTTTCTTCTTTACCATTATTCATCTTCGCTCTCGTTTGCTTATATGATTGCCTCAATTGTGTGGGACCTCTCTACCGACATTCAACATCTGGTAAGATTTCGTTCTCACTGTTTAGAAATTTTTTGTTGTAGATTTTATTTTACCTATGGCTTTGTGGTTTTCAGTGGTCTCTGAGCTTTCATTGAGGTCTAAATTAGTGTAGGTATGTGGGTAATCTTGTTTAGATTATGTATTGTTCGTATTATTGCTAGTTGTTTAGATAATGTCTAAATTAGTGTAGGTTTATTTGGGCTAGCACGATTCTCATTCTAGCTATCCAACTAGATCAACTGTGTACGAGTTCTAACTATTGCTGAAGCGATGGACCGCTTTCATGTTTGATCTAGCCACTAAGCTAGGAATGCAAATTTTAGCAAGATTCTCGCTCCCATTTGACCAACAAAATATGGTTGACCTTTGCTCGTAAGCGAATAATTTAGGTCCCGTTTGATAACGTTTCCGTTTTCTATTTTTCGTTTTTCGTTTCTTGTTTCCTGTTTCTTGCTTTTTTAAAACTAGAAACAGGAATATGTTTGATAACTATTTCTGTTTCTTGTTTCCTAGAAAAAAGAAACAAAAACATAAACTTGTTTGATAACTGTTTCTTGTTTCTTGTTTCTTTTTTATTTTTTATTTTTTTGTAGTATAAATAAAATTTAGTATGTATAATATAAAAAAGATGTAACATGTATTAAAATAAATATAAAAAAAATATATCAATATCCCAATGTAAAATTGTACTAAAAAAATATCTAATACAAATTGTACTTAAAAAAAAAGTATCTAATACAATAAGTCCCGATGCAAAATTAAAAACAATAATAAAATTGTATTTATCCTTCAAATGATCATGAGTAAGCATATCTAGTACTAGCGTTTAATTGGGTTCTCATATAATTCTAACTAGTCCTAGTAAATGTTGTGGTTGGTCGATTTCCGTTTGCAACCTCTTCATCCATTAAATCAACAAATAGAGTCTCATTCTTGTTAGGCCATGGTCCCTCACTTTTCAATCCATCAATTTGAACGACCTCATCAACACAATGCTTTTCTGATGATTGTTGTGACATCTAGAAACATTAGCAGAAAATATCAAGACCTGTGTAGTATCCTAATTCATGGAACTCTAAAGAAGGTCAACAAATCTTTGAAAACACATCCAAGTCTCTTATCTACAAGAAAATATCAAGATAATTCTACCATTACATCCAAAATTTCAAGACTCCCAACTCAAATTCAATCACAATTCCAAAGTCAAAATAGAGTAAAAATAAAATCCAAACCCAACAACAAATCATTCTGCAAACAAGCTCAAAATATCCATCAATCAAACAACCCTTTTATCTCATTTGGAACACACCAAAACAAAACAAAAAAAAAATCCAATAAATGAACAAACAAGAATCTCTCAAATTACGTTAGTATTAGTCCAAAACAGAGGGTGATTAAAAAAATATGGTAGGGGTTTGATCTGCTAATACCACCTATTGTGAAGGGTCAATATATATCTCATTGCTTATGTACTAAAAAAAATTTCCTGCATTTTAAATGGTTCAGAAAAGGTTTTGTGGAAATTTTTTTGCCATATGCATTGTTCTTCTTCTAAATCATATCATGGGCAAAAGATTACTTTAGAACTGGCCATTATACACATTCGACTGCATTTGGAAGATTTAGTCATCAAAGACAAAAATGTCTACCAGACAACTAAGTATGGTTTGAATCATATATTGCCACGAAAAATTGGATATTATTTGTTATGTGGGTTCCAGAACTCTTAGGTTGAGAAGGCTAAGTTAGACTTTGCTAGAATGACCAAATTTAGAGAAAACCCATAAAAGTAAACCACAATATAATAAAATCAACAAAAAAGAGAAGTCAGAAGAGAATTGAAAAAGAAAAAAAAAAGTTCTGGTTTAAGTTAAAAAGACAAAGTGGAATTTTTGTTGGGGGAAGCCCAGAAGTGAGCTCATGTAGAGACAAAAATAAGCCATGTGTGTGTAAGACAGAATCTCAAAAGAGCCCTCATCCCATGGACACGATTTCTTCAGCTCTTCTTGCCAAGTATCATCCCATTCCCTCTTTTAGCCACGTTTCATCCTTTCCAATTTATAGTTCTAATTCTCCCATTTATTCATTTTGATTCATTCTTCTTCGTTCTCTTTTATATCCCTCCAAAAATCCCACCTCCCCTTTTAGTTTACAAGGACAAAAAATATTTCTCGCTCTAATTCCCCCATTTCACTCTCTCTCTCTTCTTCTTACTGTTTTAGATTTGTGGGTTTAAATGTTTTTCCCTCTAGGTATTTGAGGAAGGGCTTCGTTTCAAGATTTCTTTAGAATACCACAAAATATCCTCAGTCACCCACCAAATACATAGAATACAGACCAAAATTAATCCAACACAGCACCAAGGTCAACAAAAATTTGACAGAGATGAGCGCAAAATCGAAGCAAAAGAAAGCTGAAAACAGAGCAGAAATCAAAGAGAAAATACCCCTCATTGTGTGCGTGTGCCTTAGCTTGAGAGGAAGAGAAGCTTGAAATTGCTGAACAATGCCCTAGTAAATCAAAGAAGCAGAAACGAAATAACAGGAGAAAGAAACGAAATAGGAGAAACGAGTTTTAGTGGGCTCTTTGATAACGTTTATGTTTCTGTTTCTTGTTCTGTTTCTCATTTTTCAAGAAACATACCTATTTGATAAATCATCATGTTTCTTGTTTCTAAATTTTTTAGAAACGTTTCTAAAAAAGAAGGCGGATTTTGAGAAACTTCACAAAGTAGTTTCTCAATTTTTATTTCTGTTTTTTTTTTCAGGTTTTATGCATGTATTCTTATTTTTCTTTTTACCTATCTCTCCTCTCTTTTTTATTTCTTTCTCTTCCATTCTATTTTTTTCTTTTAATACTTTCTAATCTTTTTATTTTTTTTCTTCTTTTTTATTTTTATTTTTTGATTTATTTCTTTCTATTCGTTCTCTCTCTTTCATCATAATCTTTTTTCTTTTAATAGTTTATTATCTTTTTTTTTCTTTTTTCCTTTTTACTTCTCTCTTTTCGTTTATGTTTTTATTTTCTCTCTTATTTTCTTATTTTCTTTTACTTTACATTAACGAGCTTATAGATATTATTTTCTATTTAATTCTCTATTATTTTTCCTTTTGGTACGATTTTATTTTTTTATTAAATAAATAACTAATAATGTATTTCATGTTTACCATTAAGTGTAAAAAAATATATACATTCTCTTTCTTTTTCTGATTTTACTTGCATGTATTATTGGCTAATGCATTTTTAAAGAAAAAATAAAAATAAAGTTTATTATTAAATTAAAGAAATGTGGGTATGTTCGATTATCTGACCTTAGACAATTTACAAATTCATCTAATTGAACTAACTCTTGTAAGTCAAAATCGTTCAAGGTGAATTGATTGAAGTGAGAAATAACATTCACTACTACAAATTTGACATTTCATGACACCAAGGATAAAGCAAAAATAGAGAAGGGAGAAAAAAAAATGTCATAAATGGTTGGAAGTGTCTTTTTGGAGGGAAAAAACGGAGTTTTACGTATTTCCAAAAATTTATGAGAGTTTTTTAAGGACGTAAATTTATGACAGTGTTTAACAGTCATTAATAAAAAATAATTTGTTTTTATTTTTAAGTAATTTTTTATTTTAAAGAAAAAGGAAAAAGAGATATCAAACTTAGCCCTAATCTTTCTCCATCCTCTCTCACGCATTTGCACGGCCGCATCACCACTGCCCCTTGTCTTCTTCTTCTACACTTCTCCGACGGCAGCCCACCCTCTCCTCTGACGGAAACTTGCAGCAATGCCCAATAGCATGAGTTCCACGATCGACGGCGTGGCACATTTCCTCCCTCCAGCGACTTCTTCTAGCGAACCACAAACACGAGCCAATGGCGATTTCCATTAATCACCCACGCGGCGGCGTGCGATGGCGAACCTCCGTTGAGGCGTGGCTGCACCCACGATGAATAGATCCACATTCCGCGTGAAGCCCATTGGCGTCACCCATTTATCACACGCATAAAACCCTTCGTTCGATTTTCCCCTCCTCTTCTCTTCTCTCCTTTCCTTATCTCTACACATGAATCCTTTGTTGCCTAAAACCCACAAACTGGTCATGACGGTTGTGATCCTCCATTCTTTCTCTCGAGCTCAAAATTTTGCCATCTCCTCAGGGAAGTTTGATTCGCATCGCATCTCACAACGGTGACATTTGGAGGAGGCATCCAGTTGGTGGCATCTACCTATTTCTCTATTCGGCGCATATTGGAAAAAAAATAACAAAGTAAGTCAATTGCGTTCTTTCCTTTTTCCTCCTCTATTCTCTCACTTTGTGTATTTGAAAAGAAGTTTGCTGATGAAACATTGTAGAGACGACCTCAGTTTCTCGTTTCAGCCGAGAAAAGTGTCAAAGCGAGGGCGCATAGGATCTGTAGGTAACAAGTTTAAGATGTCACTAGTCTGTCGGTGGCGGCGACAGTGAACTGTGCCTAGCCAAGAACCTTTACATCATCTCGGTGAAGGGTATCGAGGCCCGTTTGAACAGATCTCCATCGGCTTGTGTTGGAGACATGGTGATGGCCACTGTCAAAAAGAGGAAGCTCGATCTTAGGAAGAAGGTCCTTCATGTTGTCATTGTTAGGCAGCGCAAGCCATGGAGGCGAAAGGATGGGGTTTTCATGTACTTCGAAGGTATATATGTCTCTCTTGATAGGGCTCCAAGTGATTTTTTTTGTTTGTTTTAGAAAGCACTATGATAGACCTGTTCGAACTTTGATCTAGAATTTCATTTTCCTGTTGACGTTTGCTATGCAATGCATGTTTTTGGATTTGAACTCTTATTTTTCCTGGATGATTGCGTCTAATTAAATTTTATTTGTCTTTAGGCCTTTTGTTATTAACTGGTTCCCTTGCTAAATTGTGGTTTCTTGCATTGGATCAAACCTGATAATTCCATGATTAACATGTCTGTTGAAGCTAGATAGCCCTTGTCAGTGAATTTATTTTCTATATCTATAATGGTTCTGTGAGGAATAGATATCAAACATATCGAAATTTTGAGTTTCTTAGATGTTTATTTAGTTTTCTCTAAGGTTGTACGTTTTATTGTGGTCAAAATAGTAAAATAGGGTACTTATAAAAAAAACTATGAAGTTTAAAAAGACATATTTGGTGAAATAGTGTGGTTTGTTTGTTTGTTTGTTTTTTTTTTTTTTTGGAATGCAATAGCGACAAAGACTCATTGGACTAGATTAACCATCAATGTGCCCCCAAATATGCAATTAATAGAAACTAAGTTTAGTAAATAAGTTCAAAATAACCTGTTTTCTTTTAATTTTTAATAAGTACCTAAGTTTGACATTTAACTCCACCTATCTTCCAGGCATAAGTCAGGTATCCTCCTTATTGTAATGATTGATACATTTACGAGTCTGGTAAATTGACAGTGTCCATCGTTGAAGATGTGTTGAAGCTTTCATGCTCATATCTGCTCCGTGTGGGCAGTACATTGTTTTAGTTAGAATACTTCCATCCTTGATTTCATTGTTTCCCTTTAGTATAAGATCATCAGTCCTAAACAACTAATTCATCTGTATAGAATTTTTGTTTTTAAAATACTTATGTATGTCATTTTTAGTTATTGGTTTGTAAGTACAATTTTCCGACTTCAAACAATATATTGTCTCTGCAGATAATGCAGGAGTGATTGTTAGCCCAAAAGTAGAAATGAAAGGTATGATTCATTCATCAGAAAAAAGATGCACATTCTCCTTTTCTTTTAGTGCTTCACCTTTTCAGGTTATGAAGTTGGTTTGTTGCTGCTGTTATAGGTTCTGCAATTACTGGTCTATTGGAAAGGAGTGAGCAGATTTATGGCATAGGATCGCAAGTGCAGCCAATGCCATCGTTTAGTATTCTTCTAAGAGTTTTAATCTTCTCGATTCTATGGTTATAACAACTTGTCATTTTCGATATCCTAGTGTTTCTTATGTGAAACTAAATGGAATATTTTTGAAATAGTAAATTAGATTTTGAGTTGAGATGAAATTTTCCATCTTAAAAAAAAACATTGTAGAGACGACTGTCATATATTGTTTATTTTTTAGTCAAAAGGATGAGATGAATTATAAATCCTTGAATAAAGAGGGCGTCCTTGCATTGTTTTTAACGAGCTTGTTCTTGGATAATGTTTGACGAGATTTCATCCTTGGATGTTTTTGAATTCAGCAAGTTTCTCAAAACAATTCCAACTCTTCTCATATCTTGGTGTAGGTAGCTTACTGTAATTTGTTTTTCGCAGCAGGATCCATTCTCAGATAATCTCTTCAAGTGGTGGTTCACTTGGCCATTTGTTCTGTGAATATGAGTTTTGTTGGCCCTTCCATTGCTTCTAGTCAGTGTACTTATCTCTATGCATTCTCCTACTGATTAGTTTTTTTATTTGATTTTAAGGTGTTCTATTCTACTGCATATCTCGTCTTGGATTCATCTCCTTCATCCTTTTATGCACCATGTTTTTATTCAAGAAACTTCCATTATGTGATAATGTATTTTCTATTTGTGGGACTAGCTAGGCTCATGTTGCCTTCTCTTTAAGATATATTATTTTGTGGAAGCTTGAACTTTCTGGCTTGATTGTATCATGGTCTCTTTCAGGTGGAAAAGCTGCCAGAAAAACAATTGAGTTTGGTAGAACCTACGTAGTGAGGCCTAAGGGAAGACACCAAGCCACTGTTGTCTGGCTTCATGTTCTTGGTGATAATGGCTCAAGGTATTATTTTTTCTTTGTTTATGTTCTTTTCTTAAAACTTTTTCGCATATAGCATTAAAACATTTTCCTAATATCTGCAAGCAAAGCATTCTATTTGTCACTTCTCTAATTTCAATAACATAGTTTTCATGTATTCACGTTTCATTACTTCTTGTCTTAGTCTCCATTGGCATATATTTTCTCCCCATTGTTTTTGAAGGAAGACTGAATGTTTGAACTTTCACCATTCTGCATTAATTGTAAAAGACATGGGAAGACATTGATTATTTATTTGTTCACTGCCCTTCTGCATTTACTAGCTCCAGTTGCCTTCTCATTTTGTCTACTCTTTCTTGAGCTTCCCCTCAGGGTGTTCTGATTGATGTGATGAAGTTGCTTATATGATTTGTTTTGTGGTTTTTTGATTGGTGGTTAAGACAAAGTCTTTTGGTATAATGCAAGCAAAGCTCTAACCTCTAAGTTTTAGTTAAGTTTAATTGTCTGGGTTCAATTTTTTATGAGTTCAGTTGTTGGCTTGAGTTTAGTTTAGTTTAATTAAGTGGCTTAAAGTTTTGTTTAAGTTTAATTGTTTATGTTCATTTTTATGAGTTTAGTTGTTGGGTTGATAAGTTTTCTTGTTATGTTCCTAAGTTTTAGTAAGTGTTGTTATGTTCCTAAGTGTTGCTATGTTCCTAAGTTCATAATTACGTCTTGCAGGAACTCAATGAAATGAAGAAGTCATTGCAATTAGTTGATGGATGAGTTTTTTTTGTTGGGTTAGTGGCAAAAGACTATAGTACACTCTTCCATGTTAGTTGAAGCCTAGTGTAAAAATTGTTCTAATGTACAAATTTTATCATAGTTAGTTTGTATGTAAACAATTGACGGAATTTGGTTTAATGATATATAAAAGTTATTTATGTATGTAGTTAGTTTGTGCCAAAATTGGAGTGATTATATTTTGGAAATATGTGTATTAACAAGTATCCAACAATATAATTTCTATGGTTTTGATAAATAAATAAATAGTGATATACCACTATTTATGATGATTCAAAACTGTCATGACATGTTTTTTGTTGACAATTACAGACTATCGAAGTAAGCAAATGTTTGACACCAGAATATTGTCATGACATGTTTTTTGTTGACAACTATAAACTATCAAAGAAAGCAAATGTTTGACACAAGAATACTGTCATGAACATTTTTTTGTTGTCATAGAAACAACATGCTTGACACTGAAATCCTGTCATCAACAGAATTTCTATGACGTTTAAAAATTGTCGTTAATATATATATCTTGACAGAAACGTGAGTTTTAGGAGTTATTTATTGACAATGTTTAATTGTCATAACAAATTTACTATGACAATTATCAAATGTCCTGAATACGTTTTCTTTGACAATTATTACATGTCATAAAACAGTTAATTATGACAATTTTTTTGATGCGTCATGTATAGAGTTTCTATGAGGGTGGATTCTAGGACTGAAAAAAAAAGTCATGAAATGTGTTTATGACAATTTTTCAATGTCATGAAATCTCGAAATTGTACTAGTGATTGCAAATCAAATTTGAACAACATTTGAATGATAAAATTTATTATTATTATTATTATTATTATTAATTAGGTGTTAAGCCTTAATAAAATACTATAACCTCTTTATAATTGTTTTATATTTATTTTAATGCATGTTATATATTTTATTATAGTATATGCACTAAATTTTCTTTTTACCAAAAAACAAGAAACAAGAAACATAAATAGTTATCAAACATGTTTCTGTTTTTAGTTTTTAAGAAACATAAACGAGAAATGAGAAACAGAAACAAGAAACGAGAAACGAGAACGTTATCAAACGGGGCCAGTAGTTTCTGAAATTTAGGGCCAATTTTAGAAACGTTTTTTAAATTTTGGAAACAAGAAAAGAGAAGGGTTATCAAACAGGCCCTTAAAGTCTCAACTAAAAATCAATGACGTGTATTTGTGTGCTAAGGATGTTAAGCTTCAACCTTTGCTCGAATGCTAAAGATGTAAATACTCGACCAAAGATCCTTGACCTTTCCTGCTTTGACGTTAAATGTGATGCAAGAACAAAAGAATCACTCTCCAAAAATGCGAGGTTGACAATCGGGAAGATTTTGTTGAGGTTGGAAGACTCCTTCAAATAAAATCACGCCATAATAATGTAAAAGTTAAAATATTATTTTGGTCTATGTACTCTGAGTTTCATTCTATTTTAGTCTATGTACTTTCAATAAACTTAAAATTGGTCTTTACTGTTAGTTTATTGTTAACTCTTCTATATAAAAAAAATTAATGTCTATTAGTCTTACCTCTATAAATTTTGAAAATATATTCACATTGTGTTTTTTCTTGCATGAAAATTATTATTATTGTTTAATTAATTTCGATAAAAATTAATTTCAAAGTAACATTAGTGACCAATTTTAAGCTTTATTGAAACTTGAAAGTACAAGGACTAAATTTTGACATTTGAAAGTACAGTGACCAAAATAAAATGAAATGCAAAGTACATAAACCAAAATGGTATTTTAACTTAATGTAAATGAAAATTATCCCTTCAATGATGCATCTTTATTTTAGATTTTTTGTATGGAAATAATACGAGCACAACTCAAATAGTCATGTATTGTTAGTCTTATTATTAATCTTTTTGTACTCGTAAATGAATCAAGTCATAGGTTACTTAGGCCCTATTTGATAGCCATTTGGTTTTTATTTTTGATTTTTGAAAATTAAACTTATAAACACTAATTCCACCCATGAGTTTATTTGTTTTGTTATCTATGTTTTGTTATCTATTTTTTACATATGTTTTTAAAAACCAAGTCAAATTTTGAAAGCTAAAAAAGTAGTTTTTAAAAACTAGTCTTTGTTTTTGGAATTTGGCTAAAAATTCAAATGTTTTCTTAAGAAAGATAAAAACCATTGTAAAATGTAAAGAAATGATTAAAAAATAAACATAATTTTCAAAAACTAAAAATCAAAGGGTTATCAACGGGACTTTAGAATTTTCTATCCTCATTTCCTATATAATATTAAAAAGAGAAAGAAGAAAAAAGTACATATGTTGTATTTATTCAAGTTCTTTCCAAAATTAGGGTAAATTATCTATTTTGTTACTGAGTTAGAGACAATTACAAAATGGAAAAAATGGGGAAAAAAAAGAAGAAAAAAAAAAGTTAGATCTGCTCCCAAATTCAAAAGATTTTAACCATTGTCTAGTTAAATTATCATTATACCCAATCATCCAAAAGATTTAAAGTTATCGGAGGTAAAATAAATTTTGCCGTATAAGTTTATATTAGTAATTATATTATATCTCCTTTTGCAAAATAAAAAATATTATGTTATATCTCTACATTGCAAGTATTTTATGCTCCAAAGTATTGATAGGATATCTCTCACCTCAAGAGGTCAAGAGTTCGAACATTTTCCACTCTCACATGTTATTGAACTCTAAACAAATTGATATTTTATTAATAATTGTGTGCTTGTTTATTTAGACAATTTTTGTCTATCATTGAATTACACATGGATTGGGCTATGGGCCTAGGTTTTAGAGGTTAGCTCGGCCCAAACTCGACCAAAACAGTGCTAGAGGCCCACAGGTCATGGACTTGGGCCAAGCCTAGGTCTTTAATTCTTTGGGCCAGCCCGACCTAATGATGAGGTTGATATACATCATTAATAAATGTAAAAATAGTCTGTTAGTGATAGACATATATCATTTATAGATGTAAAAATGGTCTAGCAGTGATAGATATCTATCATCATAAAATGATCTATCAACTATAGATATTTATCAAGGTTGTCGTTGAGATGTCTATAGTGATATACAATAGAAAAGGTATATTAGTGATATACAATCAATAAAAGTGCAATATCAATGAAATACTATAAAAATGGTACATCATTGCTATACTATGAAACGAGTATAAAAAAGGAATTGCATAAAAATGTCTAAATAGGTGCATAAAAATTTTAAAAAATTGCTATTTTAACAAGATCATAATGTTGTTACTCTATTTGCAAATATGAAAATGTGAATTGTCACCCATCGATTTTTTTTTTAAAAATAGAATACTATTCAACAATTCAACCAATAACATTCGGTAAAGAATTGTAAATAGTTGATAACTTTTATCAATAAAAATTTGGTTGGAGATAAAGATTAAAATATCCATTGACATGTTTGATATATTTGCAAACTAGAAGGATTCAATATCGATATAAAAAATTAATCGACATCTTTGATATCTTGTATAAATACTCATAAAACATAAAAAGTTATATATATATCATCAATTAGTCACTAATATGAATATAAATACTAATAATAAGATCTCTATATTATTTTGGGACTAATAAGAATTTAATTATTAATTTAAATAATTTTTATTTTTGTTTATTTACATAAATATCTGTTAATATCGAATTTCGTCGATGCATAATTGAAATTTCAATATCTAACATCCATATTTTAATTCTTGGTTGGAGATAATAAATTGGCATATCAATTCAATAACCATAAAAAAAATCAATGTTGAAAGAGAAACTGGCTTATTAAAAATCAAATCAATTTGATTTGAACTACTTTTCAAATTTGCCACTGTAAAGCTTATTGGCAGAGCCAATTGTGATCTTTTTTCCTTTCGCATTTTAAACAATTAACAGACGAAATCTATTACTTTATTAGAAATTGAAAGTGCATAGAAATCTAAACGATTAAAATAAGAAAAATGAACATTTTATTGACTATAAATATATTCAATTAAAAAAATTAGGGAAAAAATCAATTTTCACCATAAACTTGACAGGTTGTATCAATTTTAACTCTGAACTTTCAATTTCATCAATTTATACCTCAAATTTGGCAGATTATATCAATTTTAACCCTGAACTTTCAATTTCATCAATTTAAACCTCAAACTTGAATAAGTATATCAATTTATACTATCGATTAAATTTCCGTTTCAATCACCATTAGAAAGGCTTCTCACCCATGTCCAAAGCCACTTGTTGCTGTATGATATGTACTTGTTTATTATTTTTAAAAAAAAATTATCAAAAACTAATTAAATCATTCCAAATCGGGTCGCCACCATCATGAAAACTACAAACTTGACTCTCGAAAGTAGGACCCATACGAAAACAAATTGATTTTTTTGTTCCCCTCGTTTTTGGTGTCGATACTAGCAACGACAAGTATAACAAAGATCCAAGCCATGGCGGTTTCGTCGATTTTGGTGGTGAGGAGTTTGAGCTCGACTAAAATGCGGGAGAACGGGAAAGATGGTGATGGACAAAGTGGCGCGATGAACACAATGAACTGGTCATAGCCGAGTTTATCAGCCTCGTCGACAGTCTTACATAGGATTAAAGTGACATCGACGCTGGAGAGGAAGGGGACAAAGATTCCGACGAGGGCGATTCCGAAAGCCCTGCGCCAGTTGCGCCGAATGGATGACAAATCAAGCTCGAGATTGATGAAAAAAAAAACCAATATTGGCGACCGATTCAAGAATGGGAGTACTCCATTGAAGAAAAATATGGTACAAATAAGCTTTGTTTATACTAAAAGCAGATGGATCGAGTAGAATCTTGCCTTAAAATTGAAAAACTTTTGATTGATGAAATGAAAAAAAAAATAGCAAAATTTGAGAAAATAAAAGTGAAGAAAAAGTCATGCTTTGAAATTGAAAAACATTATGGTGAGTCTACTTCAATTTCTTCAGCAATTTTTTTAAAAAAAAAAAAAAATAACAAATACGTATTTGTTATAGAGCAACACGTGATTTTGAACATGTGTGAGAAACCTTTTTAATGGGAATTGAAATGAAAACTTAACCGAGAGTGTAAATTGATACACTTCGTGAAGTTTGAGGTTTAAATTGATGAAATTGAAAGTTTATGGTTAAAATTGATACAACCTGCTAAGTTCGAGGTTTAGATTGATGAAATTGAAAGTTCATGGTTAAAATTGATACAACCTGCAAAGTTGAGGGTTAAAAATGATTTTTTCCCAAAAAATTAATAAAGTAATTACATGTTAAATTTTATTTTAATTCATGTAATTTCAATTTTCATTTTAATCTATGTACTTTCACACTTTTTTTTTTTTTTCATTTGAATGCCAGTATGCTTAAAAAGTAAATATTTCAGTCTATAAACTTTCACTATTTTGGATTATTTTTGTAACGCATGAGTTTAAGAGGAGTACATGAATGAACTGTGACCACATCCGAATGAGAGAGATCTTGAAGATATGCAAGTATGGTTAAAGAAGACTTAGAATTGATAGTTACAACCTATACCAATAAGGTGCACATTCTTTTTCGGTGTGACTCAATCGTAGGAACTCCAAAATTAAGCGTGCTTAACTAGGAGCAATGCTATTTTGGGTGACTTTATGAAAATTTTTCTAGGAAGCATGAGAGTGAAGACAAAACATGCTAGGTTGAAATAAAAAAAAAATTGATAATTAGATTAATGAATTTATGATGACGTTGTGAAATAAAGAGTTTAAAAAAAAAAAAAAAAGAAAAAAACCTAAGCAATACTATGTTGGGTGACTTCATTTTCAAGAAGTATGAGAGTGAAGACAAAACATACTTGAACTAAAAAAATTTGATAATTAGATCAATGAATTTATGATGACCCTGTGAAATAAAGAGTTAAAAAAAAAAAACTAAAATAAGCCTTTTGTAAATAAATAGACCAAATTGGAAAAAAAATCGGAAGCTATACAATAATAAAAATAAACATTTTTAACATAGCTTGACATGGCACCTGGTACCATTCTAGATGATTTCATCACTCAGAATTGACGAAAAATATACAAATTAATATATATATACAGGATTACAAACAAAGTCACAAACTCTCAAAAAAGAGAGAAGAAACTCAGATCTGAACCTTTATCCATCATGGGCAGTGCCGTCCATCGCCAGGCAAGGGAACGTTAGTGCAAGGATTCCGGCCAGACGGCGGAACCTGCGCTCTATCCTGCGGCCGGAGCACCTCGCCGGCGGAGTCTTTAATCGGCCTCGCTGTCGCCGTCGCGAGTCCGGCGCCCTCGATCGCAACCAGAAGCAGAAGCGCCGCCATTAGGGAAAAATTGAGACCGAACTTCTTATCACCGCCGCGCATCGTCTCTTTGCTTCGCCGGAGAAGGAGAATGGGAAGCGTGATGATGAAGAATGGCCGATTTAAATGGCGGAGATGCCATTGCCTTAAGTACTAAATTCTGAAGCAATTTCTGAGGAATTTGGGAGAAGATCATTGTGGAGGTTTGTAAATTTCGATGCATTAGGATTTTGTCTTTTGATTTCATTTTGAGCAAATGCTGAAAGTTTTCCTCTGGTAACGAAAGATTCTCGTTAGAGATATTTAAAGTTTCTCAATCAATTCTGTTTTCTTATTTTAAAGGTTTTTTTAGCCAACAAATGTGGGGTTTGGGATTTAATCCAAAACAACGAGTATAGATCAATTAATGCTAAGTTGACCTTATTTTAAAGTTCAACTTTATAAATTTAGACTAAATATCAAATATTTAGGTTTTTTTTAATTTTAGTCTCTATTATTAAAAAAAATTCAATTTAGTCCCTTGTAATATGTCAATTTTAAGTTAAATATATATTTTAGCCTTCTATGTTTGTGAGTTTTCTTAATTTAGTCCATATTGTTTAAGTGTTTTAAAATTTTTCAATTTAACTCCCTACCATTGGCGAATGTTATGCTAGTTGTTGATAAGTTTATATTGCATGATACTCAATAAATTGGCAAAAATTTAGAAGAAAAAAATATTCAAGATGGGAAAGTTTCTAATTGCTCTTCCAAATTTTTAAGAAACTGATAGAAATTTCAAGTTTTCTTTAGCCCCAATTTCTGTCAATTCACTAACTATATGTCATGTAAGTTTATCATCAACAAATTTTAACATTCGCGATAAAGATATATCCAAACATTAGGGAATAATACATATATTTAGTCTCAATTTTTACTTAGTAGTCGGATATAGTTACAAAATATTAAAGCATAAAGGCCTAAATTAAAACTTTCAAAATAATAGAGACTAAATAAATAAAACACTCCGACATTAGAGACTAAATAAATAATCACCGCGTGCCTTTAAGCTAAAATATCAAACGAAAACTCCTTTAAATAACCTAAAAGAAAACATATGTTTAGCCATTAAAGAAATAAGGAAAAAGATTTGAAAAGCTCCATAGGCGTAGGTCGGTGCTCTTAAATGGAAAGGCCCATCAGAAAGTGCAGCTGTATTTCTTGAACTTTTTTTGAGGTTCATTCCAAACGTAATGACAATCCAAATGAATGTGGATGCACTTGTGGATTAATGTGGATATGGTTTGACTTGGGGATCAAGTGTGCTAAAAACAATTATTTTTTCTTGTCCATTGCAAAACCAATGTAAAGTATGGAGAAGAAGGGTTATTATCATTGCAGTCTTATTCATAACTATTTTCTTTTTTCTTTTTTCTTTTTAAAAATATATTAAGATTATAAACACTATTGTTGCCTATGAGTTTTTGTTTGTTTTGTTATCTACTTTTTATAAATGTTCTCAAAATCTAAGCCAACTTTTGAAAACTAAAAAAAGTAGACTCCGTTTGATAATATTGGTGTTATATGGGTTTGTTTATTTTGTTATCTACTTTTTTATATATGTTTTCAAAAATCAAGCCAAAATTTGAAAACTAAAAAAAATAGTTTTTGTTTTTAGAATGTAACGACCCTACTTATCCTATTAGACTTTCTAGAGACGTTACTACATGCATTCTAATAGAATTTAGAAATCTCTTTAATAAAGACACAATTTTTTTTTTTAACATTTGTTAAAACAATCAATACTTTTAGCTCGGGATCCCTTTATTTCAAAGCATAAGGATAAATTAAAACATTTAAAATCTGAAATAATTTGTAGAACTCGACAGTTAAAAGGTCATAGAAAAAATATAATAAAATGCTAGCCTATAATAGATTTGCGGAAATAAAACTTCTCTACGTCACCCATGGCCTCTTGCAGCAACTATCCTGTCATTCGCCTAGGATACCCTTGCTTTACCTGAAAAGAAAAACATTTTTGAAAAGGATGAGTATTTATAATACTCAGTAAGTGACCTCACTACCAGGGTAGGGATATGCAAACACATACAAAGTAATTTTAAAATCTTTTCCTCTAGTGGGACCTAAAACCTTTACATAGTGGAAACGTTTCTCTTTTAACTTTTCTCTTCGGCTTATTGTGGACAATTAACCCAACCTAGCCTTTCCTTTCCATTTAACCTTTTCATGTTCCTTTCCATTTAACCTTTTCATGTTCCTTTTCATTTAGATGTACATATTTAATTTTAGGAGGTAATTGTCACAACCTTCAAAATCATTTTATCATAAAAATATACATGTATGCATGAGGTCCCAAAGCATTTTAAATTTTTATTCCATGATGCAACACAAACAACATTCTCATATAACACATCATAATTCATACATGTGAAAACCCTTTTTGGCACATAAAACAAAGCATTTCAAAATTCATCAAAAATCATAAATAACATATTTATAAAACTTTTTATTTTGAAGGTAAATTTTCTTTTCAATTTAGTTCTCAACTCGCATTTAAGCATACCGGCGTAAAGTCCCTTACCTTGGCTAAGCTTAAGAGTCCAAATCACCCAAATGCTCACCAAAAATCTACTGCCTTGAACCTCAGTCGAACGATTTGGGGCCTAATTCAAACCATCCCTAAGGTTAGAAAAAATTCCTAAAATTCATAATTAAATCCCAAAGTTCCTTCCACCAAACTAAAGTTCCAAAAATTAGAATAAATTCCTTAGCATTTAACTTAATCTCAAATTGGTGGGTAAACTAAATTCAAGTTGCAAGGTTCATGGTTTAATCACACAATCGAGCTTAATCTACCAAAACCCAAAACTTAGAATTGTAGCCTAGCATACACTCAAGGATTTTGGCTTGATTTTAGAATGGAAAATTTACCTCCGTTCTTTCTCCAAAACAGAACCGAGCTTTACCGAACAGAGGACGATTTGATTCAGTTTTGCCAAGCCGACCTCTACGTACGATGGGTATCCTAAAATTGAGCCCGAAAATCAATGGGTCCACCTCTAAATTACTAAAACAGTGCCCAAAATCAAAATTCCATTATGAAACCATGAGTATACAACACGAGTAAGCTTACCCACGCGAAAAACGAAGCCGAACCGGGGCTGTACGGTGTGGTCGTGGTGCAAGCGGCGATGCGTGGCGGTCGGAGCTGCTGGGAAGACAGGAAAAAAAACAAAAAAACAAAAGCTTCTTGCTTCAATGGGGTGGTTATCGAAAACAAGGAGGAAGAAGAAGAGATTTGGAGAAGAAGTCTCGGCTTGGCTTAAAACTCACCTAGAGCTAGGTGTAGATTAAAATATTAGAGATGGATATAAAGGTTGGCTTAAACATGGGCTTGGGTTTGGCTTAAAGTCTCTTAAATAACAAAATTGCCCTCAACATCAATTAAATCCATTTTTTTCTTCTTTCTTCCCAAACTACCCTCCAATTCTCTAATTTCAAAAATGCAAATCTTCCAAATTAAATTTCAATACACACCTTAAACATAAAATTGACCTTTTAATCAATTTAAATTAAAAAATTAAAGCCTCAATTAATACCTGAAAGTGTCGGTCGTTACATAGAATTTGGCTAAGAATTCAAATGTTGTCTTGAGAAATATAAAAACTATTTAGAAAAGTTGTGAGAAAACAAGCACAATTTCCGAAAACAAAAAATAAAAAACTAAATGATTATCAAATGAAACTGTAGTTTTTTAAAACTTATTTTTGTTTTTGGAATTTGGTTAAGATTCAAATGTTTTCTTAAAAAAGATGAAATTCATGGTAAAAAAAAATTAGAGAAAACAAGTACAATTTTCAAAAACCAAATTATTATCAAACGGGGCTTAAACCATCAAACTTAACAATTTGTTAAAATAAATCTTTCGGTTAATTTTATTAATAGTTTGTTTATGTGGCTTGAAGAGGAAGAAATTTTTTTAATAAAAAATGTTAGATTAGTTCATGTACTTTCATGTTTGTGTCTAATAGGTTCTTGAACTTTAAAAAGTACCTAATAGATTCTTAAACTTTCAATTTTGTGTCTAATGAGTCTTTGAACTTTAAAAAAATCAAATATATCATTAAACTTTCAATTTTGTGTGTAATAGGTCATTGAGATATTCAACATTTTTTAAAATTAATTTTGTGCTAATAGAACATTAATATTTTAATTTACGTCCAATAGGTTCGTAAATTTTTTTAAAAATCGAATAGGTCAAAAATCTATCTTAGACAAACTTAAAAGTTTTGAGACTTATTAGACTCAAAATCGAAAAATATAAAGACTTGTAACACTTTTTAAAGGTTAGAGACTTTAAACTCAAAATTGAAGTTCATGAATCTACTATTAGACACTTTTGAAAATTCTAGAACTTATTTGATACAAACGTGAAAGTTGAGGGATTGAACGTGTAATTCAATCTAAAAGATTTCTTAAAAAAAAAATAACATTGGCGATCCTTCGCTCACCCTCTCTCTCACTCTCTCACTATTTTTATAGTGCTTCAATTCTAGGAGGCAAAAATTTACTCTTAACGCTTACAACAAGGAGGCCTCTACTTGTTGAAAAGCAAGAAAGAGGAGAGAGATTTTCCTATTCCTAATTTCTTTTCTAGTCCAACAATATGTGGGTAGAGATTCAATTGTCTAATATTTAAATTGGCGATATAATGTCTTAATTAGTTCAGCTATATTCAGGTTAACAAAAATTTTACTAAGTTATCTTACTATCTTACTATCTTAAAAAGTGGCTAATGAGGAGAATCATTTTTGGATTATTTTGTCCAAATTCTTATTATATAATATCTAAATTGTGTAGTCATCTTCTCCACAATTAAATCTCTATCATTTGAATGACATTATACTTTGAAGTAATATGAAAAATTTATAACAACAATTCTCTCTATTATAGCTAACTAATTTTAGGCTTACTATGTGGGGACTATAGATTCATCTTATGAAATAATTAAATGCTAATATGCTAGGAACATTTGGATATATTGGCCAAGAATATCTCACACATAGAAGAGTTTAGTGACAAAATCGACATTTATGCCTTCAACTGTTGGGAGAAAAATAATAATAATAAAACTACTACAATATTAATTCTCCCCTTCCACAGGATAAGCCAACCAAACAAGAGTTACAAATAATAATAAAGAGAGATAGGGAAAAGAGAACGAGACCGAAGTTTATACTGATTCGCCCCAAACTAGGGACTACGTCCAGTTTCTGCAACTGTTTTACTAAATGGGAGATTACAAGAAGCCTCAAACTCGCACCACAAACTAATCCTCAATAGCCCAACAATGACTATTGACTTCCAAGTACTACAACCCGGTATCTAGGAATAAACAACAAAGAATAAAACCCTCAAACCCACAAGAGAAAACTCACTTTTTCTCTCTCTCAAAATACACTTTTATGCACTGTGCAACTCACAAATTTCACCAAGAAAGGTATACGGCCGCTGGTTTTCTTCTCATCTCGACTAAAGTCAAATAAATAAATAAATAAATAAATAAATATATATATATATATATATATATATATATATATATATATATATATGTGAGCTGCCGCAAAAGGTGAGACCTAAATAAATGGGCCTCAGCCCATTTGTCCTCAAACACCATTCAGCGCGCGTGCAATCTTTGGATTTCCATCAAAAAAACGTAGCATGCGTTTTGGCTCCAAACCCAACAATCAACATCATCCTTCTCAAACTTTTGTGTCAAGCAGATGTTTCATTTGATTTTGGTGTCGTTAAAGGACAACGAACCTTAGTCCTATGGATAAGATTGCAAATCTTTCTTGACATGTCCCACACTTATTTTTTTTCTTCATATTTATCTTTCAACAAAGAGTTTTTTTTTTTTTTTTTGGTCTCTAACAGCTTTGAAGTTTGTAACCATCTTAACTTGATACTTATAGGCTATTTTGGTTATAATTTTTTGGTGTGTGAAATGATCATAGAGTTCATATAATATGTAAATCTAGAAGTTCTTCAATTGTTATCATTTGCAAAAAGCTGTCAATTTAGCATAGAAAGCTACTCTACTCTCAATTTATCAATTGAACTAGGTTGGATTAAGAAACCTTTAGGATCCAACTCAAGATATTTTAGCAAACAATACATTTATTATCCTTTTTTTAAAAAAATATTAATGGCTTAAAATCTTTTCATATCCTCACGACTTATTTAAACAATGAGCACACCCACTACAGAAACATAAATGAGTACCAATGCTTAATAGTTATAAACCTCTTCAATTCTACATCCATATTAACGATACATAATTTTAAAATTAATATATCAATTTAGTTCTTCAAAAGGGAAAAATTTTGTGCAACACACTCTAGAAAATACTAGTTTGATTAAAAGCCGTTATTATTATTATTTTTTTCATGTCATACTAGCGGAATTGTTAACAATTTAATAAAAGGGTTTAATTTTAACAAATGGATAAATTTATCATTTGAGGGTTTGATTTTTACAATTTAAAGTTTGAGACTGCAATTACAACAACCACCATATATCTGCAACCACCATATTTCAAATATGATTTTTACAATTTAGCCTGTTTTTAATTCTAAACTTCTTCTTGAACTTGTATAGTTAGTATTCTATTTTAGTGTCTAGCTTTTCAAAAAAAAAAAAAAAAACATGAAATATTTGGCTAATTATTTCATTTTAGTTTCCTTAACTTTAAAAATGTTTATTTAGTGTTTGATATATTGTTTTTTCTAAAAAGGGATAATATCGATTTGAGTATGTACATGTAGTGGACATATCTTGGAGTTCATCGGTTGGTCAATGTCGGTTTTGTGCTCAAACCGATGTCAAAAACCAACATGTTGAATTCCATCGGTCAGAGATCATTGACTTTGGAGGGTTCTATATATAATGCCGATTGAGGTCGATTTTGTCCAAAATCGACGTGAAGTAAAGACTCTAGCCAACTATCCAGAGAACGAAAAAAGAAGCATGTGTTAATCTTACCGCAAGCCTTTATGCCCTGGATGCTCAGCTAAAATGTCAAACAAAAACTCCTTTAACTAACCTAAAAGAAAACATGTGTTAGCCATTAAGGAAATAAGGAAAAAGATTTGAGAAACTCCATAGGCGTAGGCCAGTGCTCCTAAATGGAAAGGGCCCATCAGAAAGTTCAGCTGTCTTTCTTAAAGCTTCGTTTGAGGTTCATTCCAAAAGTTAATTGGCAATCTAAACGAATGTGGATGCATTTATGGATCATATATATGGATATGGTTTAACTTGGTAAATTCCAGCCAGTCCGAGTATAGCTCAATGGATAAGGTACTAATTATCATCTCAAAGGTCAATGGTTCAATCCTCTACTAGAATTGTTGAACTCAAAAAAAGAAACTTGGTAAATTGCAAAACCACTGTCGAAGTATGTTGGTTGTTGCAATTGCCTCCTTAAACTTACCAATTATAATTTATTAAAATTAAGGATAATATGCCTTTGAGTATGTACATCGATACCGTGACATGAGCATGTATTTGAGCTACATAAATTGGTACATGTGATTATTGTGTGGTAGATATTAGGTGGAAAGAATAATAATATTCATGACCAAACTGATACATTTTTTAAAGTTCATGAATTAGAAAAGATATGTAGTTCAAATATCAAAATTATTTTTCTTTGTTTAAAGTTTAGGGACCAAAATAGAATTTTGGCCTTAGATATATATGATTAAATTGAAGTTTAAAAATTATATTATGATATGAATAAAGGAAAGTTAGACAAAGTCTAGAGATCGAGATATAGAAAAACTTTACCTGCAGCACTAACAGGAGAATCACACAAGAAATTGTCAAAAGAGCTACAATATCCTAGAAATGAAGACATGTTATTATTATTATTTTTTTAATTCCAATTCTTCTTAAATTTTTATAGTTATTCTATTTTAGTCTCTAAAATTTTAAAACATTTATTGGTTCTTGAACAATTTAGTTTATTTCATTTTCGCTTCTTAACTTTAAAAATGTCTATTTTAATATTAAAGTTTATCTAGGGAGTTAGGAAGTCTGGATTTGGGGTGCATAGTTATTTAGTTTAGAGTTAGGAAGTCTGTGTTTGAGGCAAAAAGTTGTTTAGTTTGGAGTTCTAAAGTCTGAGTTGATTTTAGCTATTTTTTTCCTACCGTTTTTTTTTAACAATTTTTCAAATTTTCATTATTAAGGATTTATTCCCATGAATTCTAAGATTGAGATTTTTTGTTTTTATTAATTTATGTATATTTTACAAATTTCTTTAAAGGAAAAAAATTGAACAAAATACCCCATATTCTTTTTTCAATATCTCTCACATTAATTATTCATTAATGCCTTAGATAATTTTCAAATAAAAGAAAGTCTTACAATAATTTTTTAAATATCACATGTGATTTGGAAATATTTCAATCAATTTATTTAAAGGGATTCAAATAAACGTCAAAATTTTTATGTTTTTATTCTCTCAATTCAAGAAATAATATAGATTTGTTCCCGTCGATCCTAAAATTGAGATTTTAAATTATATTATTTTATGAATATTTTACAATTTTGTTAAAAATTTGTTTTCGTCGATTTTAAAATTTTAATTTGAGATTTGTTTTCCAAGCTTAATAAAAGTTTTTTTTTTTTTTTTTTTGCATAATTTAAGATTTTATTTTTCTAACTAATCAATGTAATGAATTATCTAAAGTTTGATTAATTTAAAAATAATATATATTCTTTGAAGTTTTAAAACAATTAAGTTCGAAATGAATATATATATTTTTTAACATCATTCAAAAGGAATATCATACATACTTTTGTTAAAAATACTATATATTTATGTTATTTATTGTAATAATTTTATTTTATTAAGTTTGCAAGGAGAAAACGTTTATCTTTTTACTTTGAATATGATTAATTTGAAAATCATTTTTTTAATATATTAACCTTTTTAAATCTAATTTCTTAAATTGTAATATGAATTAGTTTAAAATATGTTTTTCTTATATTCAAATCATAAAAATTATATATATTTTTTAGCTATTAATAAAAAAAAAGCTTGAAAAAGATAAGATTGTTATTTATAAGTAATTTTAGTTTAAACTTTTTAAAAAAAATTGTAGATGACATGTGGAGGAAGTGAGATAGGGGGATTTTTATCAATTAAAAAAATTGTTATGTAGTACTGTAATTTACATTAGAATTTCAATTTAAATAATGGTATCATATCTAAAATATTTTAATATAATTTATATTTAAAAAAAAAAGAAAATTATGGAATAAAAAGAAATTTCTTTTTGTTAAAAAATTTATTAAAATTATAGGATAAAAATAGAAATATTTTTTAATAATTACTTATATTTAATTATTAATTACTAATAATGATGATAAAATTTATATAAAAAATAAAGAAAATTTTGTAAATTAAGAAATTAAAAAATTAAAAAAATCCAAAAAAAAATTTGAGAGAGATGTAATAGCAAAGTGAGGTGAAGAAAAGAGGAAATAGGAAAGTTGTGGAGATAATGAGGAGGTGTAGTTGGAGTTAATAAATTGTGGGGCCCACAATGAAGGAGTTGGAGTAGGAGTTAGTAAGTTTGTGGCCCACAATTGGAGTTAATTTATCCTTGAGCCAAAGAGGGAGTTGGAGAGTTAATAATTCAAACACCAACGAGTGATTATTGGATGGCGAATATTAGGTAAATAATAATAATAATAATAAGTTATAGACAAAAATAGATAGATAAAAGTTCAAGGACCAAAACAATTCTCTTTTAAAAGTTTAAGGACCAAAATAAAATTTTAACCTTTTAATGTGAGTAAAGCAACCTCAAACAAACAAAATAGATCAAGATCATCAAGATGGAGAAATTTTTTATCACTAGCAATGGTGGCGGGGAATTACACAAAAATGTGATCGAAAGGGCTGGCAATAGCCTAGAAATGAAAACACAAAAACAAGTGTGAATAATGGAGCTCTTCCAAAGAGAAGGAGAGCCACACAAAATGAAACTTTTCTTTCCTTTCTTGGAAACTAAAACACAAAAACAAGTGTGAATAATGGAGCTCTTCCAAAGAGAAGGAGAGCCACACAAAATGAAACTTTTCTTTCCTTTCTTGGAAACTAGTTCTTTTACCACGTGCTATGCACGTTTATGCTTTCTAATTTATTCAATTTTGCCTTAAGGTTTAAATTTTTATATTGAGTCTATTATTTTTGTTTATTAATAGTTTTCAAGTCTATATTAAGTTTTTTTTTTAATGTAACAAATGATTAATTTATTTTATGGTAGACAAATTTTTTAACATGATTTAAATGTCATCTATATAAATATAAAATATAGATCACATTAATCATAATTAATATGGTGTAATTTATATTTTGTTAAAATAAATATTAATTGATGTATTTCTATTCAAAATAAAATGTTAATGTTTTGTCAAAATTTATACATGGTAGATTAAAAAATAAAACATAATCTAACAAAAAATTAAAAAGTTGAACTAAGGAAAATTAAAAATAGAATATAAAAATTTTAAATAGCATGCACAAACATTTGAATTAAAAAAAGTAGTAATCCTAAATTTAATTATAAAATAATCTTAAATAATAACGATAGTGAAGGAAAAATAGATACACCTCTTACCAAAAACTACAAATGCTAGTATTCTAGTACATTAATGTTAGAAACTCCACTAAAGATATTAGAAACCCCACTGAGGAAAAAAATAAGAAAAGAAAATACAACTCAAATTGTTTAGATTATGTGAGTGGAAAATATAATTTCATAATTTGTAGGGATGAAGGAGTTGCAAGAGTTTTAATTAGTGGTAATAATTCTCATGTTAATTTTTTTTCTAAATAAAGGCAAAAAATTTCATATTCTATCCTTTTATATTCCCTTAATAACTCTATGGGAGCATTTAATTTTTATTTTCTCAAACCCAACTTTCTAACAAAATTATTTTTTGTATATTAAAAAATTATGTAGTATTAAATTTATTTTAGATTTTTTTAACTTTAATTAAAATTAGAACTATAAAATGCAAAGAGATTAATATGCAAAACTTTAGCAATTAAGAACCTTAATTTTAGAATTAATTTATGATATTGAATGCATAATTTTTCATATTTCCTTAACTTATTAAGTTGGGTGTATTGAAATTTCGTTTATCTAAATTAATTTTTCAATATGTCTAAGTTTTTTTTTTCTTTTGTAAAACTTAATCAAAATTTAATATTTATTAAAATAGAAGCTATTTGAAGGGTTATTTTGCTTTTGGGTCTATATTGTATTTATTTGCTAATTAAAATTTACCTTTATTATTATTATTATTATTATTATTATAAAAACAATGCTTCAAACTATCCAATATTTTCTTTTGCCACATACTCATAATAATATTTTAATTTTGTATTATAGTTTAAATTATAAATTCGGAAAAAATAAGGGAAAATATATAATTTTATAACATACTAAATTTCTTATGAAATATGAACATACGTGAAATTGAACAAGCAAATTCAAAGCATGCACGAACATTTTCAATAACCAAAAATACACTAATTATCAAATAACAATAAAAAAAGGTACAAAAACACAATACCGTATCATGCACAAATTCGTAAAATAAATTTACTCATTTGATAATCGTTAAACAAACTCACCATTATTTGACTTCATCGAAATGATATTTTAACGTCTCAAGTGAAGTCTATCATATTCGTTACATTAATTCCTTGCAACTTGAATGCAACTTGAATGTACCAAGTATTAAGTAACACATGAGTTGCTTTCAAAATTTAAAATTTTTTTTGAGAATAATGAATTGAGAGAACTAAAAGTTTAGAAACAACTTAACTTATTTTTTTTATCAATACATGTTAGAAGCAAAACAAAGAAACATGAAGAAGATAAATTAGAAAACAAAAACGAAAGAAAGAAGCAAACGCTTTAGGTGGGTGCTTCAACCAATTCTTTAGACACTGCATGCCTGATTTTATCCGCCCATTTTTTGATAGTGAATATAGCTAACAAATATGCAACTTGGTTTCCATTTCTTTTGGTGAAACTAAATTTCAAAAAATATCTTTGAGAGGTTGTTGATGAAAAATGGAGGAAGAAAGCCTCTTTATATAGTGCTAGAAAATTAAAAGTTACAAAACTTTTAGAATTCCAAAACACTTTAAATTCTATTATTAATTATAATTAAACAAAAAAATCTTTAATTAATTGATTTTTTTTTTTGTATTCTAACTTCTCATATTCCATTCAGTAATTATTATTATCATAATTAATGAATAATTTATTATAAATAATTAACTAATTAATTAATTTACTATTTATTTGATCCAAAAAAAATAATTTACTATTTATAATTAATTGTGACATATTTTGAAATTAAGAAATTAAAAAAGGAACATCATCTTCACTTTTTAAATATTTCAAATTATCAAATGGTATATTTTTTTCCCATAAAATTAAAAAATATTTGTACTACACTATTCTATTAATTAAATAATAAAAAATTAACAAAAAGAAAACTAAATTCATCAACTTAAATTTAATCTGATTTTTCTGTAGGGAAATAAAATCTAATTTATTTATAAAGCAATATTTTTAATTCATCCTATCAATTATGACATTTAAATATAATTGTAGAG
Source organism: Trichosanthes truncata (assembly GCA_033996785.1). NCBI lineage: Eukaryota > Viridiplantae > Streptophyta > Magnoliopsida > Cucurbitales > Cucurbitaceae > Trichosanthes > Trichosanthes truncata. Next base: position 44,728,738 of record MU867259.1, on the reverse strand, counting down.
AACTCACAAAAAAAAAATTGTAGAAATAATTCATTCATTATTAATAATCAATGACAAATGACAGGTTAGTAAATTTAGAAATTGAAGTGGGGACATATTTGTAATTTACTAAAAATTAAAAGGATAAAATGGTCTAAAAATGTTTTTTTGATATCCTTACTTTTTAATATAGTATATATAATCAAGAGAAACAAACCTAGTTTCATCTCTAGCTGTTCAATCACACTTTACAGAGAATTAATTAGCAACCTCGTGGTATTTTACACTTTTATTACTGGGTAGATACTCTTGTTTAACAAACCTAGTTTCATCTCTAGCTGTTCAATCACACCTTACGGAGAATTAATTAGCAACCTCGTGGTATTTTACACTTTTATTACTGGGTAGATACTCTTGTTTAACAAACCTAGTTTCATCTCTAGTTGTTCAATCACACCTTACGGAGAATTAATTAGCAACCTCGTGGTATTTTACACTTTTATTACTGGGTAGATACTCTTGTTTTGTAGGGTTACTACGTCATTTCAAACCTCAAGAGAAGGGGATTTGGTTTTTTAAAATTGTACTTGTTTTCTCACAATTTCTCTATAATGGTTTTCATCTTTTTTAAGGAAACACTTGAGTTTCTAGTCAAATTCCAAAAACAAAACACAAGTTTCTGAAAACTATTTTTTTAGTTTTCAAAACTTGGCTTGGTTTTTGAAAACATATATAAAAAGTAGATAAGAAAACATGGAAACTCATAAGTGGATGTAGTATTTATAGGCTTAATTTTCAAAAAGTTATCAAACGGAGCCTATGCAATTTGGATTCTGTTTTATGTTTTCATATTCACTGAATCTAATGGATTCAACGAAGATGCATTTGGCAAATTTATTTCTGAAAAATGTTTTTGGAGTATATTATATAAAGTAGTGAAAATTTAACATTTTTATGTTTACAGTGTATCCAGATTTTGAATTTGAATTTTCAAAATACAAACTTACATTTAAAAAGGTAAAAACTTTGATAAATATAATATTTCATGTAATAAAATCATTTCATTTTTGTTAAATTAAATATGTATAATATAATATATTATAAATTATATGACATTGTATAATAATAATTATACAAAATTTATAATATAAAATATGTTCATAAATTAATTAATAATAGTTGAGATTCAACCTAATATTTAGTTGGTAACTAGAATTATTTTTATGGTTTATAAATATATTATCAAACACATTTTGAACGATTGTGACTTTGTTTCTAAATCTGCTACCAAACACAAATCTAAAAATACTAAAACAACACTGATTTTCATTTAATCCCTTAGTTTCAAATTTCTATTTTCATATCACTTTGGCGATCTTATAGTAATATTTAATAATATATTAATGATATTAAGTTGACATGTATTTTCTTTTTTAAGTAAAGCTAAGAGCTTATATCTTTTGTAATTATTGTGATAAAAGAACTATCTCAATTACGCTTGAGAACTCCCCTTATTCAAGGTGAACGCCCACAACAATAATATGAAAACCTCATTAACAAGATAATAAGCAATCCCAAGAAAGTTAAACAGACTTTTACTGGAAAATTTGATCGATGATCCAAATGAAAGGAGAACTTGTTCATATCTTCGAGATTTCGAACTCTCCACAATCTAATGGATCAATCTAGATTGAAAGTTCTAGAAGTGCATTCTAAACACAAGAATACAAAGAAAACATAAAGCTTGAGAGACTTAAACTCAAATATGAGATTTCATTCAACTTCCTTTTTTTTAGATTTTTCTTGCACATACTTGTCTCTACTTCTAAAATCACTTCTATTCTCCTTTTTCCATGATGTGTTGAAAGAAGAAGAAGGTTTAGAAGAAGTGTACCTTGCTCTTCTAGTACTCAACTATTTTTCCACCTTTATGGCTAGATGCAACATCTCCTTTATGTCAAAGTAAGGTTGTAGATTAATCTGGTCTGCAATCTCCTTGTTCAAGCCATTAAGGAACCTTGCCATGAGATTCTCTATGTCCTCGTCAATATCAAGCCGATCCATCAAAGTGTCCATCTCCTTGTAGTAGTCTTCCACGGATTTACTTCATTGTCTCAATCCTTGTAGCTTTTGTGCCATGTCCCTTTGGAAATGCTTTGAAACAAACAGCTTCCTCATTGACTCATTGAATTCATACCAAGAATCGATGGGTGCCTCGAGATTTCTTCTCCTACCTGACATCAATTTATCCCACCACGTCTGAGCATATTGTTTAAATTGAGCAACACATAACATTACCTTCTTTTTATCATCAAAATTATGGCAATTGAACACCGACTCTACTATTTACTCCCATTAAAGCTACTCCTCTGGATCGATTTTTCCATAGAACTTTGGAAGCTTCAATTTGATGCTTCCCACATTACGATCAATTCCCTCTTCGTAAGGAATTCTACGTTGGAAATTACGATGTCTTCTTTCATGACCTCTCCCTTGATATAAACCACGACCAAGATGCCTTTCTCCTCCTCTTGGAGCCCCAAGTAATGTAACTTGGTCATCCTCCAGTTGATCAGATTCATCATCCTCATAATGGTCCTCATTGCGAACATTGGCAACTTCAACACGTTGTGGTGGTGGTGGTGGAATCCTCTCTCGAGCTTGGTGTCAAGTCTCCAACCTTCCAATACGTTCTATCAACTCTTCCATTATACAAATCATTCTCTTCATAGCTCTTTGTGCCCCTCCCTAAATCGTTCATCAGAAATATTACTACCCCTACCTTGATTTGCCATGTTGTAAAACAAAGTAAAGTAAAAATAAAAAGAAATGGACCTTGCAAGCACTCCCTCGCGTTTTTTTTCTCTAGGAAGATGAAAGGTCACTCGTGTTTGCACTTAAATTATATATATATATATATAAAGTGACTTAAAGGAAAGTTTGAAAAAAAAAAGAAGTTGAATGAAATCTCATATTTGAGTTTTAGTCTCTCAAGCTTTATGTTTTCTTTGTATTCTTGTGTTAGAATGCATATTTAAAACTTTCAATCTAGTTTGATCCATTAGATTGTGGAGAGTTCGAAATCTCGAAGATAGGAACAAGTTCTCCTTTCTTCTGGATCATTGATCAAATTTTTCAAGTAAAAATTTGTTTAACTTTCTTGGGGTTGCTTATCATCTTGTTAATGAGGTTTTCTTATTATTGTTGTGGGGGTTCATTTTGAATAAGGGGAGTTCTCAAGCATAATTGAGATATTCCTTTATCATTGTATAGAGAGTTGCAAGCTAAGAACATTGAACATTCAAGTAGAATTAATCATCCTATTTTTAGAGTCTTGGGATCTTGAGTCAATGAACTTGTTTCTTTCTTCTTGATCCTTGATATAAATATTGAGATTTATGCCCTAAAGCCTCGTAATTAATGATTTATTTAATAATTAATAATAAATTTGATTATTTTATTTGCAATATAATATTATCCATTATATGAAAAATCTAAGGTTATTAGTGTAATCTTGAACAGTATGTGGTTGACATACGAGAAGATTATGTTCAAGAAATAACCTAGAGGGTCATAGTATATGGATAAGGTTACGTGCCTTATCTTGGTAACACTATTGATAAGACTCACTTTATAATAGTTACAAATGATTTGATTCAAATCGTTCATGTGGAGACATGTGAGTGGGGGTATCTTATACAATGAGTTTGTATAAGACTAGACCACGAAATATTTAGTAGAATTAATCATCCTATTTTTAGAGTCTTGGGATCTTGAGTCAATGAACTTGTTTCTTTCTTCTTGATCCTTGATATAAATATTGGGATTTATGCCCTAAAGCCTCGTAATTAATGATTTATTTAATATTTAATAATAAATTTGATTATTTTATTTGCAATATAATATTATCCATTATATGAAAAATCCAAGGTTATTAGTGTAATCTTGAACAATATGTAGTTGACATATGGGAAGATTATGTTCAAGAAATAACCTAGAGGGTCATAGTATATGAATAAGGTTAAGTGCCTTATCTTGGTAACACTATTGATAAGACTCACTTTGTAATAGTTACAAATGATTTGATTCAAATCGTTCATGTGGAGACATGTGAGTGGGGGTATCTTATACAATGAGTTTGTATAAGACTGGACCACGAAATATTTAATCTCTCTTTATAAATCCGTTAATTGAGAAGATTAATATTTCATTAGGATGATCATTTGCAACTCAATCTTAATCCTAAGTGAGTTATGAACCCCTGCCTGTGAGGGTTTGTCCTTTGATTTGCATGGGTGAGAGTGGCTTTTGTAGTCAATTCAATATGCCTACCATTTTGGGGACTTGACCAAATAGGGAGCTGGGAACATAATCTCACAAGATGAAATTTACTCATTCCTATATAGGGTAAGTAGATGAGTAGTTCCCTTAAGTGCTGATTTCAGGACTTGAACAATAGGACCCCACCCTCTCACTGGCCCGAGAGGGACTTAGTTTATGGTTGAATCATAAGCAAATTGTTCATTAGAGGATCAGTGGTACTTAAGGTGCAAGATGTAATTACAAGAGTAAAACAAACTTTTGACCTAGCTAACAACTCGTGAAAGATCGACTTGCATGTAGTGATTATATCCATGGACACAACTTGTCCTACAGTGCATAAGAGTGCAACTCTAGGTCTATAGTGGAGGGACCCTAGAGCTAATGAATGAAAATTGATTAATTAAAGAGTTTAATTAATTAATTTTGTATCATTTGAGCTTATAATCTGTAGGCCCATAAGGTCCCATTGCTAGATCATAGTAACACTAAAAGATCAATCTAATTGAAAGAAAAATTTGAAATGTTTAAATTAATATTTAATTTGAAGTGTTCAAATTAATATTTAATATATTAGATATATTAAATACAAAAGAGGAAAATATATTTATTGTATTTGATACATTAAATATTAAAATAATTAATGTATATTAGATACATTAAATAAAAGATATTTATAAAATTTGAATAAGATTCAAATAAATAAATATCGTAGGAAATTTGAATGAGATTCAAATAAGTATAAGATATATTTTAATATATTGATATTAAAATATAATATTTTAATTATGGTAAAGATTTGCTCTTGGTCTCTATAAATAAGACTCTTGGGTTGACCATTAGACATAACACACATTTCCTCAATAGAGAATTAAATAATTCTCTCTAGACCTCTTCCTCTCTAATCCCTTGTGGATTTTCTTTCAAGAGGCTCCCACAAGCCTTGGTCCTGTATTTGAATCATAGCCAAGAAGACTTTGTAGATGAGATAAAGACCCGCTATAAATATCTTCATATTTACTCTAAGTAAGTTTGCTTAATCTTATTTTTTTTAGTTTAATTTTAAATAAAATCAAAGATGATCCAATGCTTTCGTTGCGGAGTGAAACGTTCATTCCTTCACTGAAGTAATTTGTCATCTAAATCATGATTATGGTGGATTTTAAATTGATTAAGAGGTATATATGTTTGTGATCTAGGGGTACGGTACACACGTACTTTAATGATTTCTAACTTCAATTTACAAAGGTACACATATTTATTCCATTTCTTTTTGTTTCTTAAGAGAGCTATGAAAATAGGAATATTAAAACAACAAAAATTAATAAATATATATATATCGATTCGAGCATAGTTTAGTGGATAAAGTAACTATATTACTTTCTCAATGTTGAAGATTTGAGTTGCCACTCTCATAATTATTGAAGAAAAAAAAGTAGTTATATTTCATATTTTCAAGTATATACATGTGGGAGCAGATCATTTTAAAAGTTAGATCCTAATTTAAAATCTTCTTAAAACTGTGTTTTACAATACAATATACTTTTTTTTTTTTTGAGTTCTACAATACAATATACTAATAAACAGTGAATTTTTTTTTTTTTTTTGAAGCATGTGAAAATTGTTCTTGTTGTGGAAAACATTTGGTTTGAATCTCAAAATTTATTAATAAACATATGTTAAATTACAAGTTTAGTTATGTAACTTTGAGGCTTGTGTCTATTATATGGTCCTTGAACTTTCAAAAGTGTCTAATAGGTTCTTAAATTTTTGAATATATAAATCCTTGAACTTTCATCTAATAGGTCATTGACAAATTTGAAATTTTAAAAAATTAATTTATCTATTAGATATAAATTTAAATTTTATGTTTAATCGAACTCTAAAATTTCAATTTTGTATCTAGTAGATCCGTGAATTTTAAAAAATTCGAACGCTCAAGGACTAAATTTGTAATTTTGAAAGTTCATGGACTAAATAGACACAAACTTCAAAATTGAAGGACTAAATTTGTAATTTAACCATAAACATATCATATATTTTAATTTTTAATTTGTTTATAATTATTATTTTACAATATTATATAACTTATGGCATATTATATTATAGTTCATAATATTCATTTTTTAATTTTAAAAAATAAGTAACTGAGTTTACAATGTGATAAAATATATTTATTTCAAAAGCTCACTTTAATAATGCATAACTTTATGGTTATATACACATATTAGTAACCCTCTAAATAGGTTGAGAGTTTAAATCTCCACTTCAAATTAATTTATAATAATTCAATTCTGTTGAGAAGTGGGCATAGTTGTACATGAAGGAAATTGTCAGACTACACAAAGTTCCTGTTAAGATTATTTTAGATAGAGATCCTCGTTTCACATCTAATTTCTAAAAGAGTTTTTAGAGGGCCTTAGGCACTGAGTGTAATTTTAGCACAACCTTTCACACTCAAACTAATGGTCAAATTAAGAGATTGAATCAGACCTTGGAGGACATGTTGCGAGCTTGTACGTTAGACTTTGCAGGTAGTTGGGATACTCACTTGCATTTGATAGAGTTTGCTTATAACAATAGTTTTCAAGCAACTATTGGCATGGCATCATTTGAGGCTCTTTATGGGAAGAGATGCAGGTCCCCTGTCTATTGGGATGAGGTAGGGGAATGTAAGTTGTTAGGACCCAAGTTAGTCCATGTCACTAATAAGGTAGTCTAAAGAATTAAAGTAAGAATGAAAACAACATAGAGTAGGCAAAAGAGTTATGCTGACACAAGGCGAAGGGATTTAGAATTTGCAGTTGATGATCATGTGTTTTTGAAAGTAGAATCGATGAAAGGAGTTTTGAGGTTTGAAAAGAAAGGGAAGCTGAGGCCTAGGTTTATCGTGCTATTTGAGATTTTGGAGTGAATTGGTCATGTAGCGTATCGTTTGGCTTTGTCTCCTTCTCTCTCTGCAATTCATGATGTTTTCCATGTGTCTATGGAAGTATGTGTCGAATCAGTCGTACGTGATCGATTATGAGCCTTTGCATGTAAATGAGAAATTTAGTTATGAAGAGAAACCTGTGCAAATTCTTACAAGGGACCGGAAGACTCTTCATAATAGAGAGATAGCTCTAGTTAAGGTTCTTTGGCAGAACCATCAGTTTGAGGAAGCAACTTGGGAGCGTGGGGATGAGATGCGAGCTAAGTATCCAGAACTTTTTCAGAACTAGCCACTTTCGAGGACGAAAGTTCTATATTGGTAAAGGACGGCTTGAGTGACGAGTGACGTATACTGCGAGAGCGAGAACGAGTCAACGTGTGCGAGAGCGAGTCTCCGGGGGCGAGAATCTTGTAAGCTCCAAAATATTTTGCTGACTTGGCAAACGAGAGCGAGAATGGTCAGCAATAGCATTACCCTATCCGAGACTCCGAGAGCGTGAACAAGCGAGCCGGCCTCATACTGCCCTCCTGGGTAATTTTGCGAGTGTTGCCACGTCAGAAGGGGTCATATTTCATTACTTTGGGATGACAGGTCAGATCGCATTAAAGTGTGAGAAAAGAAGTTTTCTGTACAAAACCCCCTTTTATATGACTATAGGCAGCCCTAGGTGAGCCAAGCCACCAAGCCACTATATTCAACCTCCTCTACCATTTTCACGATTTTTTTCATCTTCTTCAACCCCTCTCTCTTGTATTTTTTACAGCCACCCTTACCTCGTTGCCAACCAGCCTTGTGATTGCCACATCACATCCATTGTCGTCGCCGCCTGTTCGCTCGTTTCCTTTGTCGGTTGCGCGGTCGTCGCCGTAGACCGTGAGCAGTGTTTTTTAGCGTTGTTTTTGTGTTGGTTTGCAAGAGTTTTCCAGTGAACGTTGATTTCATCTGGCGTGGGTTCGATTTATGGGTAAGTGTTGTTTCTTCAAGTTTTGGTGTGGTTTTTTGGTGTTTTTGTGGTTGGGTATGGCTAATCGTGTTGTATGTCTTCGTTTCAAGGACACCAACTTCGTTTCGGCAATTGAAATCACGAATTCATGCAAGTTTGGTCGTTGTCCAACAAGGTTTCTTTGGACTATTGTAGTAAGTTTTGATTGGCAAAGATCCATAAAGTTCTAAGTTTGATTGTGGTTTGGGATTTATCTCTAATTTGGAGGTTAACCCATTGATTTTTGAATTTTATTTTAGAAAACCCATTGGGTTTGGAGGTTGGATCATCGAAAACGGGTCGTTTTGACGCTGAACCAGCAAACACCTCATTCTGTTTTGGTAAGGTTTTATGAGGAAAATTCTTTCTAAAATCCAATCTGATCCATGAAGTGGATTGTTGGAAATTTGATTTTGGGTAATTGGAGACCCATAAGTTTTTAAGTTTGATTTTGGATTTTAATTTTATTTTTCAATTTAAGTACTTTTTTTGGGCAGATTTCAAGGTTGGATCGATTGAGGATGAAGACGTCTCCAATTGAAAATTTCTTTTAGGTAAATTTTCTTTGAACCTTCTCCATAAATTGAATTGTTGGAATTAGAGTTTAAGTGGATTTTAAGTTTTGGGTTGAAAAAAATGTATGTTAGCATGTGCATTGGAGGGGACTGATTAGAAAGTGACCACTTTTGAATGTGTGGTTTTTAGCAAGATTAGAGAGCCTAAGTTTAATGTAAGCTTATATAAGCTAATCATATTTGCTAGTATCAATTGCCTTCCCCTTATATTATGCATGTTTTATGTAAGATTCTATGAGGTACTGTGTTGGGATGGGCTTAGTTTTTGCTAGTGAGTCACCAACTAACCTCTAGCGGCACACTGCCTTACACGACCGACCCACATAGGAACCATAGTTGGTATAGCTTCGGGGTAGCTCCTCTCTATGTTAGTGAGTGTCTTCACATGAGATACTATGTTGGGAGAGATCTAACTCCATTTGAGTGTTGTCAACTAACTTAGTGATGCTTGATCTTACATGACTGACCCGCATAGGTACCATAGTTGGTAATCATACACACTTTTCAGAGGTACTGTGCTATGAGAGGCTTAGCTCTGCCAGAGGGATGCCAACTAGCCTTTGATGGCGCTTTGCCTTACAGGAATGACACACATAGGGGCTGTTTGGGGCACTGAGTGAGTTATAATAACATGAGTTATAATAATATGTGGAATTATATAATATTGTTTAAAATGCAAAGTTATTTAGTTTGTAGTTATAATAGTCTGTGTTTGGAGTGCATAGTACTCCACAGGTTATTATAACATATGTTCTTATAACTCACGCCCCAAACAGCTCCAAGTATCATAGTTGGTTCAGTCGAGGATAAGTTTATTGCTCACGAAGCTAGAATGTTATTATGTTCAATTAAGGCTCCTAACGTATTAGAACTCAAACAAACGGGCTACACAAGACCCCACATGTTTTAAGTTTCATGACTGATATAAATGTTTGCAGCTTCAGCCCTCAAGTGGGGCTACTTACTGAGTATTTTTATACTGACCCATGCCACTTTACTTTACTTTTCAGATGGTGCCTAGACTTACGGGGCACGTGGCAAGGGCGTTCAACTTGGCAAGGCTATGAAGATAGCAGTGGCCCATAATGCTGAGGATCTTAGAACATTCTTTTAGTTCATGACTTTTCTGTGGATATTCATTCATTTATTTTCTTTGTTCAAATGCTCTTCATTATTCAGTTTTGCAATTAACTCTTTATCAAGATCTCGAACTCAAAGTAATCTGATTTTCATCCAGTTTTTATTAATACAAAGTTTCATTTGACTTTCTTGAATTTCTGCTATACTGTTTCCAAATGTGTATATGCATGTGGTAGCGATCCTCAGAGAATCTTTTATAAGTAGTTGGGTCGTTACAATTATACTCTTAGTAAAATTTATTAATTAACAAACTTTTATTTATTTATCCATTTAAGTATGCATTAGTATTACAAGGATGCATGAGTACTCTCAGTGGCATATTATTTATTTGAGACTGAGTCACCCAATGAACGGAATTCGAGTCACGATTCCATTTCGGTTAACCCAAACCCTAACCCTATCGCACCTGAGATCTAAAGTCACCACCCCACCCTCTCGAATTACAGCCACATCCACATATGGATTCTCCTTTTCTATCCTCGCCTTCGCCTCCTCGCCTCTTGCTCCCAGCAGCTCCGGCCACGCCATCTTTCCTGCCCAATCACAGTTAAGGAGGTTTAAGTTTCATTTTCCTCTTTGTATTTTTTTGGTTTATTTTATTTATTATCATTTTTAGGCTCCGTTTGATAACCATTTAGTTTTTTGTTTTAAAAAATTAAGTCTATTGGGTTTCCTTGTTTTGTTATCTATTTTTTACATATGTTAAAAACCAAGCCGGGTTTTGAAAACTAAAAAAAGTAGCTTTCAAAAACTAGTTTTTGTTTTTGAAATTTGGCTAAGAATTCAAATCTTTTCTTAAAGAAAGATGAAACATATTGTAGAGAAATGATGAGAAAACAAGTACAATTTTCAAAAACCAAAAACCAAAATGGTTATCAAGTGGGGCTTATCTTTTAAAAAGTTTATTTTAGTCTCTAATTTTTTATTTTAAAAAAAAATCATCATTTTGATTGCTTCTCATGCTTCAAAATTCTCATTTTAGTCCTTATATCTAAAAAAATGTTAAATTACAAATTTAGTTCCTAAATTTTTAGGTTTGCAACTATTTGGTTTATATAAACTTTAAAAAGTGTCTATTAGGTCCTTAAACTTTCAATTTTGTGTTTAATGCATCCTTAGATCTTTAAAAAATGTCTAATAGGTTTCTGAGCTTTCAATTTTGAGTCTAATTAGACATTTTCAAAATTAAAAATTTAGGAACCTATTGGATATAAAATTAAAGGTTTAAGGATCTATTAGACATTTTTTAAAGTTCAAAGACCTATTAAACACTTTTTAAAGTTTAAGGATCAAATAAATACAAATTTATAAGTTCATATAATAGACTTGTTAATTTAGTCTATCACTCATATATGTTAAAATTGGTTGATGATAAATAATCTTTGGTGAATTGACAAGAAAAAAAAAAAAGAAGTAAGGTAAGAAAAGAAAACTCGAAATTTCTATAGGAATTAGAAAAGTTTCAAAACAATTTTTAGTTTGGACAAACGAAGGGATGTGAAAGAAACACACTTTTAAGCCCAAAATTAAGGTTGAGATATTATAAGTACCTCGACACCAAAGGGCCATGGCTCTGAATCGGCTAAGCTTTGGCTGTGGGTTATTTTTTAAGTGAATTTGGATATTTGATTTGTGTGTATTTATAGAGTGAATGGGAGAGTAAGGAGGGATGAACCGCCATTAATGTGTGAAGAAGGTTGATTTGTCTGCGTTTAAAAACTGGACAGACGAATTTAATTCATGGGAGAAACACGACAGTGGCTTCTTAACACTGATGTGTCTTTTCATGCGAAAGCACTTTGGAACTTTGAAAGTTAATTTCTTTAATTTTTTGGATTCTGAACATATACAAAAGGTTAAATTATATAAAATAGTGTGAACGTCACGGTATAGATTTCGATTATGCTCCTATTGTTTCAAAAGTTTTGATCTTACTCAAACTTTTCATTAAAAGGAAAGTGGAAATGCGATGTAGTTGGGAGTTGTGAAAATAGAGGTACGCGTGGACACATTTAATTATGTTATTGAGCTTTGGGGTAAGTTTGAATTATGTCTCCATAGTTTAAAAAGTCTCATTTTAACCCTTAACTTTTAAAATGATTCTAAACACCCTTTTGTTAGTTGTCTATTAAAATGAAGATGAAAATCTGATGCGGCAAAAAATTGAAGGATTTTAGTCACATTAAAAAATGGTGTCAATGGCTAGATAAATTTTTTTATCTTTGAGGGTAATAGTTGTCTTCTTCCACCCATCTTTTTTTTTTTCCTTTTCTTTTTGGTTCTCTAACTTCTAGCCTTTGCTTTCCACAAACTCTACTCTTCCACAAATTTTCTCTCAAGAACATATTCTTCTAGTAAAGCTTTCTCATAGCGTGTGTGGCTTTCCCCTTTAAAGACGAAATTTTGACTAAGACTCTTTGACCCTCCCTGATTAACACCATTTCAAATGTGACTAAAACCCTTCAATTGCCATTTGTGCCCACATAACTTCTATTTTATGACTCATCGCGTTAGGTCACATTTCGGTCTTCATTTTAATGGAAAAGTTAATAAAATGATTGTTTTGAAACAATTTTAAAGATGAATTGTTAAGATGATGCTTTTGAAACAAAGAGGCGTAATTAAAACTTATCCCAAATTTAGAGGCATAATTGAAACTTATCTAAAGTTTAAGAGCATAATTCAAACCACTTATACCCACATGTACTCCTCTTTTTTACAACTCATTGCCACATCACATTTCCATTTTTTAAAGTAAAAGTTGACATAAAGGAATTTTTAAACAATTTTAAAGTTGAGGATATGTAGAAACGATACTTTTGAAATGATAGGAGCATAATTGAAACATTAGAGTCATTGTCTATAATTTAACAAAAACCAAAATTTGTTGTCTTGAAACAAAATACATTATTTATTATTTATGAAAAAACCCTGTTATGATTTATAATTTTTTTTTTTAGAAAAAAAATAGGTTGCAGTCATTGGATTTTAAAATATTTTTTCGTGTTCAGTTTTAAAAATTTTTAGAATAAAATTTTCAAAGTTGCGATGGTTTCGGGAGTAATTTGTACATTTTGCTATACATCATTGATGGACTTATTAATAGGTCTAGTTATAACAATTCAAAAGTGTGTTTGTGAGTTAGTAAAATATGAATCAGTTATGCATTAACTAAAATACTTTTTATGTTTTAATCAAAGTATATCAATTATTAAAGTTAATTTTGGTATACTATGATTATAGTTAATTAATTGGTAGATACATGTCAATATGTACATAATTCAATTGGTTAAAATATATATTCTTGATCAAGAGATCAAAAGTTCGAATCCTCCTATCTCACACATTGTTGAACTAAGAAAAATAATGATAATAATTGGTAGATACATAAGTGATTAACAATGATGGATCAATAACTAACTATTAAGGGATTGTTTGGGGGCATTGAGTGAGTTATAATAACATAAATTATAATATTCCGTGGGTTATAATAGTCTGTGGAATTATATAATGTTGTTTAAAATGCAGAATTGTTTAGTCTGTAGTTATAATAGTCTGTAATTGAGGTGCATAATACTCCACATGTTATTATAATTCACGCCTCAAACAGGCCCTAACAACTTTTCATTTGTTTCTAAGCTCACTCTGTTTTTTTTTTTTTTTTGAATATATGCTTTAACCAAATGAATTATGATACTAGTTTTGTAATTATTGTGTCCAAATGTATTCTAGATTTACAACCAAACTTCTATTTTAACTAGTTAGCTTATTCCATCATTTTGCATGTCAATCATATCAAATAATAGTTTATTAATTCAATCAATATGTCATATCACCATTTAAACAACCATACTAACTGTCGTTAAAAAATCCCGGCATAAACTCACTAGGATTAAATTATTTTTTGGTATCAAAATTCATAACTAAATTCATAATCTAACCCTTTAGAGAAATCCACTCGAACGTGCCTTTTTCTTCCATTGAAAAACAAAAGCAAAGATTCATAATTACTTGCGTTAAGGGAGGCTGCGAGTTGAGCAATTTGTTAGTTGAATGAGACAGGAAGAGATAAAATAGGTTTGAATTTTATGTTGATCTTTGGTACTATTAGCTTTGTCTATTTTAGTTATTACTCTTAAAATGTCTATTTTAGTTACTACACTCTAAAAAAAATTATAGTACTCAATTTACTAGTACTTCTTTGTGTTCTCACTAGCGATTTTTCTTTCATAAATAATTATTTATTATTGACGTAGATCCCACATCATTTTTAAATGATGCTGACGTGACAATCAATTAATGGGTGTAGTACCCATACTACATAGTATAGGAAATTTTTCTCTATACCTTTAGCTTTTTTCTATTTTAGTTGTGTACCTTCAAAACATCAATTGATTACTATACTTATAAAAAGTGATCGTTTTGGTCTATTAGTTTTCTTCTTTATCTATTTTTTTTAGACCACAAGCTCATTACAACACTACCTTGAATAAGTTTCTTAAAATATTGTCAAAAGTATTAAAAAAAATGTGTGGTAAATATAATTTATGTTAGAATTTTGTAAACAAAGACCAATATAGTCTCATTTTTTTTAATTACAATTCTAAAATAGACGTTTTGGAAGTATAGATATTAAAATTATTGATAGCCAAAAATGTATTGTTTTAGCTCAAGACAAAAATATAAAAATCAAAATAAATAAATGTTGGGTAGAATACATTTTTGGTTAATGAGATTTGAACTTAGTTTCTATTTAATCTTTGAGTTTTCAAAACTAACACTTTTGGTCATAAGATTTGAATTGCATTTCTCTTTGGTTCTTGAAGTTTCAACATGACATTTTCATTCTCCAAAAGTTTGAATTTGATTTCTAATTAGTTTCTGACGTTTAAAATTAGTTTCTAAGTTGTCTTTGACTAAAGCTTACGTAAGTTGTCTTGACAAAATAATAATGTTGTAGTTAACATATGTTGATTAGACTTTTTTAAAATGAGTAGGAAATTTCGTTTATATATTTTAGTTTTTATACTCATGACTAATTAGAAACCAATTTCAAATTTCATGAGCCAATTAAAAATCAAATTCAAATATCAAGTTTCAAAAGTGTTAGTTTTGAAACTTTAAAGATTAAATTAAATAGAAACTAAATTCAAATCTCATGGACTTGAGTTAGTTTTGAAAACTGAGATGCCAAATTGGATCTAAATTCTAAGGGGATTTTGACTGACTGGCCTAAAAAAGTGGGCCCAAATGGTATTTGACCTAGTTTTTCAAAATAAAGCTATCTAACATTTTTCAAATATTTATTATTTTTTTTCTATCTAACTCTCGATTTTCTTCTCCCCCTTCTCTCCATTTTCTTCAGCCCTCCTCCTTCTCACTCTACTTCCTCCCTCTCCCTCGTGTTGTCTTCTTCGTCTGGCGATCCTTCAGCAACGGCTGCCACTCTCCCATTTTTTTTCCATTTTTTATTTTCATATTTTCTTCGATTTTTCACTTTTAGTCTACATTTTTTTATCCATATTTGAAACAAAATCGATTTGGGTTCTCTTAAGAAGACAAAGAGGGAAAAGAGGAAGTGAGAGTGAGAAGGAAAGGAGAAAGGAGCCAGAGCCAGAGTGAAGATAGGGAGCCAGAGTGAGAGGGAGAAAAGAGTCAGAGTTGAGAGCATGAGGGAAAAAACATGAAAAATTACTTGCTAACGATAGCAAAAGGTTATAAAACTTTGTTTTGAAAAATCAGGTTATATATCATTTGAGAGTAATTTTTTAGATCATCCGTACAAAAGACCCAAATTCTAACCCATGCATCAAAAAAGTTAAATTACAAATTTAGTCTCTATAGTTTTGAGAAAGTTAGAATTTAGTCTATATGGTTTTAAATGTTAAAAATTAGTCCTTATGGTTTGATAGAACCATCATAAATAGTAAAAACTATTTATGAGAGTTTTATCCAACTATAAAGATTATTTATGAAATTTTATGAAATCATGAAGATGAAATTCTAACTTTTAAAATAATAGATACTAAATTTTAAATTTCTCAATGGGGAGACCATATCAATGGGGAGACCATATTTATAATTTAACCCATCAAAAAATACAAACCCACTCATATTGTGACAGCTATATTTAAATAACTTTGTCGGTGAATTAGGAAGTCTGAACAGTGTCAGTGAACACACTGTAATTTTCACTACACTGTTTGCCATTTTGCTTGGACTCATTCATGGACGTTTCACAGGGTTTAGTCCAAACTCCATAACCCTCACTTCTCATGCCGGGAGAACAACCCAAAAATCTCCATTTCAACGACCCCAAAAGCTTCTCGATTCACGATTCACCATTCAACCACCGGAAAATACCGAAGAAATGAGATTGGAACCCGAAGAATTTGCGGCGTCGAATGCAATTCGAATAATCAAGGAACCGTGAATCCCAAAATTGGGACGAATCAAAGTAAGTTTCTCGATTCCGCATTCTTGAGATTTTCCTTATGGTGATCGTCATCTATTTCTACCATTCTCCTTCAATTCTTCGATGTAGTATCTATTTCTGTTCATATTTGACGAATTCAGAAAAAATCGGCTTGTTTTCAATTTCTGGTAGTGGATGGAATCCCCACTGTGGTCGAGGATGGGGATGTTGTGGAAAACCCTAGCGGGAACGATTTGGCCAGAGTAGTTGCTGAAGCTGAGGCTAGAGCGACTAATATTTCAGATACAGAGCCATATGTAGGTATGGAGTTTGAATCTGAGGAGTCTGCCAAGGTTTTCTACGATGCTTATGCTTCACGCCTTGGTTTTATTATGCGCGTTGATGCATTTCGTCGGTCGATGCGTGATGGTGCGGTTGTTTGGCGTCGACTTGTTTGTAATAAAGAGGGGTTTCGCAAGTTGAGGCCGAAAAGAAGTGAAAATAGGAAGCCTCGAGCTATAACAAGAGAAGGGTGCAAGGCAATGGTTGTTGTAAAGAAAGAGAAAACTGGAAAATGGGTTGTAACGAAATTCGTCAAGGATCACAATCATCCTCTGATTGTTACTCCTGCCAGTGATCGTCGAAACGTTCTCCTATCCCAGACTCGGGTAAGGGCTACTTTCAGTTTGATACACTTTGTGTTCATTTATTCTGAAATGATGTTTGTTCTAGTTTCATCTTTGCCCTTAAATTTCACTTTGTGTACCTCTATTCTGGAATAATATCTGTTCTGGTCTTCATCTTTGCCCTTAACAATAGAACTCGAAAAATTGAAGCCTGAGAATGTGACGGGCACTCGAAGTATATTAATTAGATGCTTGTGTTCGGTGAAGGCAAAGTATCACTGGAATTCAGATGTCTATGTTTGGTATGAAGGAATAGGATAGCTGGAATTCAGGTGTCAAATAAGTGTTGAGTTTGTTGTTTCAAGTTTGTGGATTAGAATGTGAAAATATTTAATTATTGAATGAATTAGGGAAGAGTTTCTTGAAATTCATAAAATTTGGATGATGTAGCCAATAGTGTAAGGTCATATTATTTGTATTTTGAACTAGATTTGGAGATAAATAGTTTGGAGCATTCTTTATCATTACCAACCATCTTTCCCATAATCAAATCTTAGAATATATATTTATTAGCCTTCTAAATTACTTATCATTTGTTAGTGCATGTAAGTTTATGCATTGATATTAAGCAAATCTACTGAAGATCCTTTACATACTTCTGCTGTCCAAGAAATAACCCCTTTTCTAAGTGCCCTACCTTTGGTCCAAGGATATGCTTTAGATTTCCAAATTCTTTCATTTCAAAACAAACAAATAGGTACCATTTTATTTGTTGAATTTCATGGCCATTGTTATGATCAGATCATCCACTTAGACTAATATGATTGTGACCTCTAACTCTCGCTTTCATAAATAAGTTGGAATCGACCAGAGCCACTGTATAGCCACTCTAGACTAGAAAATTTTCAATCATGAAGGTCTATAGTCTTGAGGGTGTGTGATAGGGAGGGGGGCTGCTTGTAATGGGATTTATTTTTGGTTTTGTATTTCTATGGGGTCCAGGTATAGTAGTTAGTCTAGGCTGCTTTGCTGTTAAGGGGAGTGTATAGAGGTAATAGATTCTGGTGGAGGGTATGCTTTTGGCAATTATCTAACTTGTGCGCAAGAGAGCTCTGGAATCTCCCTCTGCTTATACCTTCCCGATACTTGAATAAACTGGTTTCTATCATTGTAACCCTGTTTCTTTTTGTTCTTATTTGTTGAACAATAAACATGCGTTGAAATTTAAATCAATTTTGGAGAAATGACATTTGGAACAAGTCTTGAGATATTTATTTTAGATTTCCAACTTAATAATTTACAAAATTTTTACTGGTGAATGAAGATGGACAAAGTTAGTATTTTGCCTTCACAAATTTTTAGATCTGGCTGGCTGCCTCTTCATTCTTGCAAAGAACGCATCAACTTAGTGAAAGCTAACAGAAGGAAACTTCTCCTTCCCAAAGTATCGCTAGTGTTAGATGTCCTGAAGAAGAGGTTACTAAATTGCTCTTGTTAAATGCTTGGGGTATTACTATGTTTGAATCAATACGGATGAGGTTCGGTGATAGTTTTTTATTAGCATGTGTTTATGGAATCCTCTTTTTGTGAGCATAGTGAAATGGCCATTAAAAAAAGGGAATGGGATAAATTTCATCTAGAGAGTGGGAAAAGCCGAACAAAGCTGCAAAATGAATGTCAACCCGAACATAGTTAAGTGGATAAAGACACCCATTACTTTCTTTGATATTGAATGTTTAAACTCCCACCCCCACATTTGTAGTAATCAAATGTGTTTATGGAATCTTCTTTTTGTAAGCATATTGAAATGGCCATTAAAAAAAGGGGAATGGGATCAATTTCATTTAGGGGCTGTTTTGGTGCGCTGGTTTGGAATCAGGAATCCTGGGAATCAAGAACCCTGGGAATCCTTGGCTGGAATCAGAAACCTTGGGGTTCCTGATTACTGTCATTGGCGGTGGTTCGAGCAAGTCGGGTTGTAAGGGTGGTTGGGTCATCGAGTGGTCGTCAGATTGGTCTCTAAAGTTCTCATCGCAGTGGTTGCCGGAGATAGTCATCAGCGGTGGTCGGGTGGCGAGTGCGGTCGTTGGAGTTGTCGTTGTCGGTGGTCGTCGGAGTTGTCACCGGAGTTGTTGTCGAAGTGGTTGTCGGAAATGAAAACGACAAGTGGAAGAGGAAAACATGACACAAACCCATGAGGTTGCACTATTGTAACCCATGGGATTGTGTTTCAAAACCAAGAGTTTTGAACACCTTGTGCCAAACATGGTTTTGGGTTTGGAACCCAAACCCATACCCATGGGCCAAACGCCCCTTTAGAGAGCAGGAAAAGTCAAACAAAACAGCATAATGAGTGTCAACCTGAACATAGTTAAGTGGATAAAGACACCTATTACTTTTCTTGAGGTTGAAGGTTCAATCTCCCACCCCAACATTTGTAGTACTCAAAACAACCAAATGGACAAAGATGTCCATTTTCCTAAGGAGGGTCAAACAAAAGGCATCCAATCTACATGGATAAGAAAAGTTTTCGATTAGTTAAAAGAAAAACACTTGTGTTGAGCATTCCAATGTAAATAAAAAGGGAAGTCTCTTGATTTTCTTTCTCCTTTTGCTGCCCCTGCTTTCATCTATAGTGTACAAGATGCGTAGTTTATATATTTCCATGTTTCTGTTATTATTATTTCAGGATGAGAAAGATGCAAAAATTCGAGAATTAACTGCCGAACTACAGCGAGAACGAAAGCGATGTGCAGCTTATCAAGAACAGCTTGCCATGATTTTGAGAGACATGGAGGAGCACTCAAATCATCTAGCAAGAAACATAGATGACATTGTTCAAAATGTGAAAGATATTGAATCAAAAAAGTAAAAACAATTCAATTTCAAATACCTAACCACAGAATCCAAAGATGAAATATATTTGTAATTTTCTTCGATAACTGTTTATAGTTCAGACTTAAATTTGTTCATTAGTCCAGCCCTTTTCCCTCCTATTAGGTTGTGACTTTTGTATGGTTAAGAGCAAGTGCTTAAAAAAAATTTAAGGGTTAAAAAAATATGGTTAAGCACTTTAATAGTCATTCTAAACCGGTCTTAAGTTTAATAATATGTTGCGGTAATACTATAATTCAAATCAGAAAATTGAGACAATGTCTCCATCAATTGAGCTATATTTAAATTGTGACTTCAGGCAAGTGGAATTGGGGTTGGTTAGGATTGACTTTCTAAATGCTTAAAAAAATATTTTTAAGTGCAAAAAAATATGTTAAAATATTCTTTTAAGCTTTCAAACAGGCCCTTCATGGATAGAAATCTTGCAGACTTCTGTTTCAGTAAAATATTTTTCAGTGGCTTCTTAATTGGTCCAACATTTTTGTCCTTTCTTGTATGCAAAACAGAAGTCAAATTAACAATTCTCCTTTACCCTAAAATTCAAAGGGAAACAAATGCATTTATTTCTTGTTATTTTAACTTTTGAAAATTTAAGGGGAGAGATTTGAAACTCTGATTAATCAATGTTATAATACCCTTTGACCAATATACCTATGTTTAAGGGGGCGTTTGACGCATAGAGTTGAGTTGAGTTGGACAGAGTTAGTTTGTAAGTGAGTTTAAAAGTTTGTGTTTGGGATACAAAATTGGGTTGAATTGAGTTAAAAAGTCTGTGTTTGGGATACAAAATTGGGTTGAGTTGAGTTAAAAAGTCTGTGTTTGGGATACAAAATTGGGTTGAGTTGTCATAGGTATCTGGTGCAGTTTTTTATAATCTGAAGTAGACTAACTTTTTTTTAGCTGACTGTTTTTGTTTTCTTTATTTTTATTTTTTCCAATCATTCATCTAGAAACATATTTTTCCAACTTTCCAACACTGAATTCAAATGTCCACTTCAAAAAAATAATATATTTCAACATTGATCTTTTTTTTTTTTTTTTAAAAAAAAACGTCATTCTTTATCTTTCTTTTTTCAGAAATTGACTTCTTCCAAACTATTGGCAATGTAGCCTTGTTTTCTCTTTCTACTACACATTGAACTTCTTTCAATTTATATAAATCAAATGTTGCAATCTCTATAACAACAAATAGCAATCGATGAATGGAAAAAAAAAAAAAAAAGCAATCTTGTATTTTGTTTTTCTTTAAACACAAATTGAACTTCTATCAAAATATAGAAATTTATGGTTTCATTTTCTAAACACACATTGAACTTCTTTGAAACTTACAAATGATGACCTTATTATGACAATTTTCAATTACTAATACGGTTTTCATTATGAAGAAACACACTGACCATTACGGATTTTTTTTTTTTTTGGCAAAGGAACATTGTTTGTTTACATGTGTTTAAACACGTGTACTAAATTGAACATCTTTGGAAAAGAGAATGCCAATATTTTACTTTTTCAAGATGACAAGAAAACGACAATATATTTCAACATTAATGTCATGTAGGAGTGGAATATCACAAAATATTAATAGGTCACAAGGGCCTATTTACATGATTTACAAAACATAATTATGGTTCACAAAATATAAGTAATGGCCAACAATAGGTTGGGTTCGCAAGTTCTAAAAAAGATTGTTGGAGCAAAGAGTCAAACCAACTAAGTACATGTGCATTTCATATTATTTTGAACCATAGGAGTGTCGTTGGTCGCTGGAAATTATTGACGACAATAGTCGCAGGAGACAGGACCGCGCGGTTGTTGGATATGGTTGCCAACGATTGCCATTGATCATTGGAGAATGTAGTCGGCAGTGGCCATTAGTTGCCACATATGGCCGTCGGTCGTTGGAGAAGGTCACTAGCGATGGTCATCGGTCGCCGGAGAAGGTCATTGGCAATGGTCGTCGATCGTTGGAGAAACAATGATAAAATATGTTAATAGGATTACTATACAAGTCGGTGGATTTAATATCATAACACTGTAGCATGTCGGTATAGTTGAATTTTTTATGAGGAGTTAATTTTTCCATGGGCCAACTCAACTCAACTCAAACTCAGGAGGCCAAACGTCCCCTAAGTTTGCAGTTAAATTGCTTTTCTAGTCACTTATGGTTTTTCTTTTAATTCTATTCTTTAATTGTCATTGACAATAAGTATTAAAAAAAAAGGAAAAAAAATGATTTTATACCCCTAAACTTTGAAAGTTGTATCACTTAAAATCCTAAATTAGTTATTGTATGAATTAAAACTCTAAACTTTCATAAGTGAATTAATTTAGATTTGTACTAAAAAAATTAATTTAGACCATCGATTAGAATTTCGTTTTAAATCCGTTAATGCATAACTTTCACATGTGTATAAGACTTCCTTGAATGCAATGAATAACGTAAATTAGAAAGATATGCTGGAATCAAATAGATAATATCAATTTTTCATTAATATGAGCAATTTTTCATCCTCTTGTCTTCCTTTATTTTTTCTACTTATTTAGAAAGAATTACAGGTAATTTTTCTTGTTACTTTGATAGAACTTTAAGAGAAGAATAATTTGATTTTGAGTTGATTTTAAAGCTACTTATTTAGAAAGCTAATATAGACTAATTTTTTTAAATAAAAAAAGTTAACACTAAACTAACGGTAAAAACTAATTTAAGATTTATTAAAAGTACGACCACTAAATTTAAACATGAACTAAAATATAATATATAATAAAACCCAACGAAAATGCTATTTTAACCTAACTTTAATTTCACTATTTTTTCTTTTGCCTTTCTTTTACAAATCATAGTTTCCGTTGTCTTCGTTGGCCGGCAAAAACCCATACACTGATACACCTCCCAAAACCCGTCTCTTCCGTATCGGAAAACGTCGTTGCACCGTCGTGAAGCTTCACAAAGCTTATGCTCTCACTCACACACAGACTCCGGACTCTGTCCTCATCTCTATGCTCCAAATCTCATCAATTTCGATTGGTCCGAACGGATGCCGGACCGTCCAAGCGGAGATTAAAGGCTGCCGCATTCACCGTAAAAAAGCACGACGAGAAGTCCGAATGGTGGGCTGTTGACGGCGAAATGCACGAAATCGGCGACAATGTGCCCCCTCGCGAGCGCTTCGTTATACCCAGAGAAAATCTCCCCAATCGGCGTCGAAAGCAGCTCAGGGAGCAGTTCATGCGCCGGACTCGCCTCGTTCTCAAGGAATCTGTTAGCCCCCTTTTCTTCTTTTCTTTTGTTTTTTCTTCCCTGCGTTTGATTGGAGGGCTTTTATCTATAATTCCCGTTGGAATTGATGTTAAGAGTCATGAATTTAGCTACTGTTGTCTTGAATTGGGTATGAGGAAGAAATTTGGTTCTTATTACTATTTGAATTGCGTGTTTGGGTGTCTGAAGGAGCACGAGCCTTGGTGCAAAAAGTACATGGAGCTTTATCAGGAGCTAAGGGAGAACTGGGAGAGGCTGTACTGGGATGAGGGTTACTCTAAAAAACTTGCCCAGGAACATGCAAATTATGAGTCTGCTGAAGATGAGGATTTTTCTCCTTATAGGTTGGAATTTTTGTGATTTCATGTATATTTGGTATAGCACTGATTACTGAAGTGATCTTAAATTGAAAGCTTTGTTCTATCTATTCAACTTTCGTGATTTAAAATTCTAAGTTTCTTTTTGCAAACGAGGAAAATGAATAAAATTATAACTTAAAAATTGTTAAAAGTTTTTCACTTAAATTCTAAGTTTCTGTAAGAGTAGATTTGAAATGTGACTGCAGTGTCTTAGTTTTACTGCTTTTGCCTGCGTTTCAGGAATAGGCAATTCACTGCTGATCGAAGTAAGGTAAATATAAAATTTTCTTTGTTAATTTTTTTGAACACATTTTAATTTCAGAGCTTGTTATATACTTCGTTATGAATATGAATGAAGTCTCTGTAGAAGTTGATTTACCATTTTAACTCTTAAGATTTGTCAAGTACAACTTCTTTAGTGCAGTGTTTGATATAATTATGTTAATCCAGAGAAATGCACGAGGATTTCGAGGAGAATGGAATAGAAAGTAAATAATCTTGAGAATATTCTTCTATTTATGAAGAATAGTACAGTTGCTTAAACTTGATATTTCTTTGTGAGTAGATGACTTGTTGAGGAGCAATATTTGGTATAAAAGTAAGACTAGGAAGAATACTAGTGATCTCAAGGTTTTATCTTCTTACTAGTATTTACTATGTCATGCATGGCACAAACTCCAATGTTGGGTTTTCTATGTGCTTGTGGTTGTATTACTAGACCATCTGACCAAGTTGAAGTTACAATGTTAGTCCGGCATCATCCTCATACCAAGTCGAATATTTTGCCTCCTTTTCATGCACTTTAAATTAAGTCGCACTTTTTAGCAAGTTAATTTATTTTGAAAAATGGTTTGAGTTTGGTTCTTTCAACTCTCCTCCTCTTCCCCTCTCTCCCTATCCATGGATTCCCTTTTGAGTCCAAGCAAGCCTGATGGGTTAAGGACTTGGTGGAGAATTTGCTAATCTTGTTTTGTTAAAAAAATTTAAGAACAAGGAAAACTTCTTGTGGGTGCAGAAGGTCACTAGTAAAAGAGTTTCTTTGCAGAAATCAGAAAGGTTTGGAACGATGGGAAGAAAATCAACATGATAGTTTCAGAGAGGTTAAATTTGAGGGGTTGGAAAGCTTTCACGCTTTTAGTCAATGAGTTCTTGAGCTTAGGAACTAGGAAAGTGGAGTCAAACAAAGGAGCAGAATCTTCTTGGAAGTAAAAGTAGTTCATTTAACAAATTGTCCCCCACTCCTACGAGAAGTAAAATCTCTAGTTTCAGATGTCATGCAGATGTAGCTAATACAAACCTTATAGAGGTGGGTTCTGTTGATAAGAACTTCAGTGGTGGCAAGATGATGCTTTCTCAATGGGTTAATGGATGGATTAACATCCTGATTGATTCGTAATCTTATAACTGGGTGATGCATTAACCTTTTTCACTCCGAAAAAGCCCCTTAATGCTTAAATCTAAATGAAACTCATTTAATTAGATTTCATAAGGGACTTTAGGAGGACATCCGAATTCTCACTCTTTTTGGCAACCGATGCTAAACAAGATTGGTAAAAAATTAGATAGGTGGAAGTGTTCTAATCTTTCCCGTGGAGGACGTTTGACACTTTGTTCTTTAGTATTATCCAGTATTCCTCTCTACTATTTCTCTCTTTTTGTAATGCCTTCTCATGTCAGCCTTGAGCTAGAGCGAATGATGCGTAATTTTTTATGGGAAGGTAATAAAGGACTTAAGATTAATCATTTAGTTCGATGGAAATTGGCAACTAAGGCTCATAGTGATGGTGGATTAGGCCTTGGAGCTCTTAAACTTAGAAACCTAGCCTTGGTTGCTAAGTGGGGATGGCGTTTTATGAATGAGCCACATGCTTTTTGGTGAAAGGTGATTATTAGTATCCACGAACGATCTTCCTTTGATTGGCATATGACAGGTAAACATGTTTCTAGTTTAAGGATCCCTTGGGTGAATATTTCTAAGTACTGGAAGAGGTATGAATCTTTTGCGGTCTTTAAAATGGGAAATGGCAGGCGTATTTTCTTTTGGCATGACATTTGGTGCGGTGATGTTTCTCTAAAGTCCCAATTTCCTTAACTTTTTACTGTTTCTTCTTATCCTAATGGTTCAATTTCGGATTTTTGAGATTCTCATCATTGTTCTTAGAACATTTTCTCTAGAAGACTTTTAAAAGATGAAGAAATCTTGGATTTTCAATCTTTGTTGAGTTTGCTGGATCCATTGGTTGTCTCTTATGAGGATGTTCGTAGTTGGTCACTTGAACCTTCTGGTCGGTTTTTGGTTAGTTCTTTATCGCATCAGCTTGCCTCGGCCTCCCCTTTAAATTCATATTTATTTTGGGCCATCTAGAAATCTAAAAGCCCTAAAAGAATCAATATTCTGCATTAGATCATTTTAAATGGAAGTTTGAATGCTTTTGAAGTTCTTCAAAGGAAGTTACCATTCTTCAATTTGCTTCCTTCGGTTTGCCCTCTATGTTATATGGAAGGTGATTTCCTCCTTCACATTTTCTTTGGCGGTGTATATTCGTAGAAGTGTTGGTCCAAATTCTTCTCCATTTCCAACTTGCAGTGGGTGTTTTCTAATTCAATAAAAGATAATGTTCTTCAGCTTATTATTGGTCCTTCACTAGTCTCAAGACCTAGACTTCTTTGGATTAATGGGATTAAAGCTTTATTATCGGAGCTTTGGATGGAAAGAAACCAGAGAATTTTTGAAGACAAGCTTTTGCTATGGTCAGATCGTTTTGATTCAGTGTGTTTAAAGGTTTCATCTTGGTGCACTCTTTCAAAGTCTTTTGCTGGTTTTTTTATAGGATATTTTTTTTAATTGACATACTTTTATTGTTATGTTGTAATTGTTTCTTGGTTTCTCTTTTATTTTGTTTTGTTTTCATTTTTCACTCCTTTATAGAGTTTGTATCTTGAGCAATAGTCTCTTTTCATTACATCAATGAAAAGTTCCGTTTCTTGTTCAGAAAAAAAAAATTCATTAGGGATGTTGCACGCTAGAAGATTTTGCTTAGAGGTTTGAATGTTGGTTGAAGTATGTCATGAAAGAATGAGTGTCGTTCCATCCCATGGAGTTTGGATAAAAATATAAATCTTCTTTCTATAGTTTTCACTGTTGTACAAATCAAAAGATTGCTTGATATGAAAACCCTAGTGAATTGAAATTAGGAACCCTTGGGGTATGTGAACCCCTAATTCTCAAATACTAAAACCCCCAAATCGATTCGATTTCAACCCTAAGGATTAGGTTAGACACGGATTGCCTTAAGATCAAAGCTCTTGAGACAAAGAACAGGTTCTTGGCTCATGAGTTGAACGCTTCACAAGATAGGATGATCAATCCTACTTGAATGTTCTTGGCATGTAGCTCAATACATTAATTGCAAAATTCAAGAAGCTCTCTTGGCTAAACTTGAAAGAACAAGCTCAAGGCTAAAATTCAATTCACCGTAAAAACCTCTGTACAACCTAATGGTGAAGCTTCAGATAGCCTCCCAAAATCCTAAATGTCACATCATCAATCATAGTAGAAAAAGACAAAAATACTCCGACTTGATATGTCATAAAAAGGATAAAATAGAAAAGCAATAAAATTACATCAAAATTATTAATTAAAATACGAATAATAAATTAACGCCCGTGGCAGTTTATATCATTGCCTACCTCAACGACACCTCACTTCCAACTAGGTATGGATACACCTAACAAACTATTCCATGCTCACTCCCATGCGGCCCTTTCTATAATATTTTCTGGCAAAACACCATAAGGACCTCAGTCTCATGCTAATTTCATTGATGTTCCTCAACTTAATGCTAATTGCATTTACATGTTGATCCTCAAGCCTCCCCTTTCTCCTCCATGGCATGTTTGATGTGGATAGGTGGCTTGCCCAAAATTTCACTTGTCTTGGAGTTGGAAAGAAGGGGGCAAGCCCAGGCAATTAGTTCTGTTTAAGTGTTGATATATAATTAAATTTTTCATAACCCATAAGCTTAAGCTTTTGGGTTGATTGGTGATTTAACATGGTATCAGAGCAGGAGGTCTTGTGTTCGAACTCCAGTAATTTGCTTGAGTGTAATTCGAAGGGATGACTATTTGTGGGGAGGCTCGAGGTGGTGCTTTGTTTGAGGGGAGGATTGTTGGGACCTTGGTTGCACTCTCAACAATCCTCCCCTCAAACAAAGCACCACCTCGAGCCTCCTCTCAAATAGTCATCCCTCCGAATTACACTCGAGCAAATCACTTTTAACCAAGCCACTCCTCATCAGAGTATATCCCTGTC
This sequence comes from Trichosanthes truncata, assembly GCA_033996785.1. NCBI lineage: Eukaryota > Viridiplantae > Streptophyta > Magnoliopsida > Cucurbitales > Cucurbitaceae > Trichosanthes > Trichosanthes truncata. Next base: position 44,700,947 of record MU867259.1, on the reverse strand, counting down.
CAATAAGCTCACTAGTGGTATCAGAGCAGAATGTTTTGAGTTTGAACCCCTATAATGTTATTTCCTCCCCAATTAATATTAATTTCCACTTGTTGGGCCTTCTTACAAATTTCCAAGCCTACAGGGAGGGGGAGTGTTTAAGTGTTGATATATAATCAAAGGTGTCAACCTTCCACTTTGTCACAGGTTGAAGCTACACTTTTAAGTTTTTAACTTAGGCATTTGTTGGGGTGGTAATGAGGCATGCTTTAACTTAGTCCCTTTGCTGGTTGCAATTGAGAAACACGAGAAACCGAATGAATGGTGGCACTAGGAGGATTTTAACTTAGGTATCAGTGGTGAGAAAGTCCTTGATATCCCAAGTTTATGATATATATTTATATCCCAAGTTTCCTTAAAAAATGATATATATATATATATATATATATATTTCATTTTTATTACAAGAAGGAAATTCAAACTCAATAAGTTTATGCATTTATATGCTTAAAAGAATAAAAGAATGAGTTTGATGTATTTTGCTCTCAAAATTTATTATTTTTGTCTTATAGTGTTTTAGTATACTTAACAAGTGTGTGGTATGTGTCTAACAAATGTTGGACCTACATTGGCTTTGTACAACTAGTGTCTAAAACGTATCTATTGTACTAACAAGTGTCTAATACATGTCCAACAAGTGTCGGCGTGTCGGACACTTGGACAGGCTAGCCAAATTAAAGTGTTTGTGCTTCTTAGTGTGCCACTTGATGGATTCATGACACCACCTTAAATGGACCATAATATTTGGGGTCTAATTTCCTATTCCACTGGTAGCTAAGAACCACTGTTTATATGGTTGTAATCTGAGGAACATCTTATCCCAATTACCAACTTGAGATTGAACATATCACCTCCTTCGCCTGTTGACTTTTAAGACGTTGAGGTCTAGAGAGTTGAAATTTCAAAGCACCTAAGATAGCATCATGGTTGGTCCATTCAAAATTGGGGGAGTGGATCGCGCATATTTAATGAGGGGGAGGAAGAGGACAATCTCACAACAATTTGAAAGATGTGAATATTTATTTCAAGACAGCATTCAACCCAAGTTCGTGGTTTCTCACAAGCAAAACATTTAAAATAAGTTTCCAACCCACTATTCACAACCTATCATGTGAATGGTAAGATGCGTTTCTCTTCAAAACCATTCCCAGTAGTTCGAGTATTTTTTTCCAGAAGTGGATCATAAATATCTTGTCACAGTCTAAGATAAAGGACTTAGGAACCCCAAGGAATTTGATAAATGGATTAGATACAGAGGCAGTAGTATAAAGGTACTTAAGAGGATGGAAATAGGTAGCTTGGTTAAGCGGTCTAAATTGGACTTTGTTCCTTATTTCAGCCAGCCTTTCAATGAAATCTAATCGTGAGATCATTCCAAGAGATAGATTAGGGTTGTAGTAAACCAACAGCGGACATAACCATGCTTGCTTTGTTAGCAAACAATTGGATACATAATCTTGAACTACTGGGAAGTGGCAGGGAGCTATCCCCCTTTCTTATTAGTGTCTTTGAGTTGTCATATGTAGGGTTTAGCATTACTCCTAGCCACTAAGTTTCTTTTCTTTTTTTTTTTGTTTTTCCCACCAACGAAAGATCTTCTGCCTATAATACTTCCTGTCCTGTAGACATTGGTATGCACTTCAATCTATAGATAGTTTTAGTAGTGACTTTTAAACGATATGTCCATGCACTTGATTTGAAACTCACTTGCAAGCTTTTTCTTTAGAGTAGTTAGTCCTACTTCATCATTAGATGTGAGTATTATGTCATCAAACAATCAAATTCCAATTTTGTCATTTTTTCAAAATGACAAAGGGTCTCATCAGCTTGATTTAACAATCAAATTTAAATTTTGCAATTTTGTCATTCCCAAACCCTTGATTCTAAACACTATCAATGACTTTCGTGTTTTTACATTTATTTACTTTACATTTCACTTGAAGGAATGGGGTTTTGCGTGCAGGAACAGGATCTTAGGAGAAACATGCAAGGTGGTAACTGGGAGAAGGTCAACCAAATTAGAGATAAGTTTGAATACGACAGGGAGAGAAGAATGAGGGAGAGAGGTTAGTTTAAATGAATAAATTGCTTGATTTGTTTTATTTTTATTTTTTTTTCTTGCTATCTGCAATCCATTGATCGCTTGGTTCTTGATTTTACAATCCACATCATGATATTCATTAGCTCTATAGAATGGATGTTTGATGGAATTGTTCCTTCAGGTGCAATCTGGCTTTCTCATAGCTCGAACAAACTAGTTGTACCTTTTAATGAAGATTGAATGAGAGTAATAAATCTGAGCTTAGTTTGTATAGATGTACGTCAATTTCGCTCAATTTCAGAATGACTTTGAGTCTGGTTTTTCGATTTACCATTTAGTTCACACTTTTTACTTTTGCCCTTCTCAATGCTAGTCTAGCATGTATAAATTTTTGTATATGCCTATTCAAAGTAGGGGTTTTACTGTTAAATGCCCTGTTTTCCTAGCTCAGATGCTTGCTAGTGGCTGTTAAATCACCAATCAACCCAAAAGCTTAGACTGATAGGTTATGGTAAATTTAATTATATCAATCATCATTCCAACACTCCCCCTCACTTGTGGGCTTGAAAATTTATAGAAATGCCCAACAAGTGGAAATCAATATTGATTGGGGAAGGAAATGACATTGTAGAGGTTCGAACTCAGGACCTCCTGCTCTGATACCATGTTAAATCACCAATCAACTCAAAATCTTAAGTTGATAGGTTATGGTAAACTTAATTATATCAATCAACATTCCAATGGTGGCAACATTTCCTTCTACTGTTCTTATGCCTTTTGGCTTTGGATTAAATTTTACATTTGGTTTCTATCGATCAACCAAATCTTGAGGATAAGGTGTGTTTTGGAGGCGGGGTAATGTTAAGATTATTAGTAGGATAGACGGTAGAAATGTTATTAAGATACTGAGGCACATTAATCGCTATGTAAGGAATTTGTTAGTAGGAGATGAGTATAAATAGAGGGAGTGAGAGGGACAATTTATTTATTTTTTTCTGTGCGCGTGTGTTTTGGTTTGTGAATTTACTGGAGAGAGAGGTGGCCAAGCTCCTCAAACTACTTGGGGGCCTGTTGTTTTGGCACCTTTGGATATGCTCTTTAGTTTTGGCCCCTTCCTCTTTCATTTGGGTTTATGAATTCACAATTGCAGTTGAAGTGCAAGTACTAACAAATAGCTTAATTTTAACTTTCAGCTTTTGCACCCATGCATGGAGATCAAGCTTTTGCCTCACCGAATCCAAATTCGCGAAGGCAACAAACAGATGTGCTGCCGCAAAGATACTTCTCCGAGACCGAAAGTGACTGACAAATAGACTAAAATTTATCTGCACCTATGTGAGGATGAGGTTAGGAATGTACTTAAGTTCATCTCTCCCTTCGCTGTTGTTGCCAATATCTGCAGTTGATAGGGTGTCTTCTCCATCTCTAGTTTAAAGCAACCAGAGTCATTTTGGTTGTTTCGATAGATTCAACTCGAGATCTGCGAGCATGAACACAAATAAACTGAACTTTTGTTATCACTACATTCAGATGATGTTAATGGTTGAAAGAGCTTGGTGATGGATATATATGTGTGTGTGAGATCATTGTCCCCTACCCTCCGATGGGGGAATTTTTTAGCCTCATTTTTAGGTCTGGAAATGAATACCAATGGAGAAACCTTGGTGATGGATATATATGTACACACCTTTAGATCTTAGGCTTTTGTTACAATTGCATCACATGTGTGAATGTTGCTGTCAAAAACACTATCAAGGAACGGAAATGCTAATATGATGAACATTGAGGGCCGGTTTGAAATTACTTTTCAACCCCTTGAAAAGGAGGTTTTAAGTGTTAAAAAAGCATTGTTAAACACTTATAAAGTTACTCCAATCAGACCCTAAAACTACAGCTTATGGTGTATTCAATTTGATATAGTCTAAAAGATAGTCTAGACATTATTCTTAGACTGTTTGTGAATTTTTTTAGTACAACATATGTGGGTGAGAGATTCGAACTTCTGACCTCCTGATCTAGGGTACATATTTTATATCAGTTGAGTTATGTTCATGTTGACATTGTTTGTGAAATTGTTGGTTTGTGATTGGTAACAATGGTAACATGGGGGCATTTTTTGTTTGGTCCAATTACAAGGAGTCGAGTGAGAAAAGAAGGTCCCCTTTTAGTTGTCTAATATTTAAAAATATATATGTAAGATTTAAGATTTTAAAGTTTCCTACTAATTTTCCCCCCTAAATGTCTAGAATGGAAAGATTTTAAGATTAGTATGATTATAAGCATTCTAAAAAAATTATAACCTAATTCGTTCTCTAAATCCTATCAACTTCACAAGTATCATGCCATATAGATTTAACTTTGGTGAATTTTAGCATTCATTGATAATGGATATGCCATATAGATTTAACTTTGGTCAATTTTAGCATTCATTGATAATGGATATGCCATATAGATTTAACTTTGGTCAATTTTAGCATTCATTGATAATGGATATGATTGAAAATGTTATATAATGCAAGGATTCAATTAAAACTTTAAATTAATATGAATTAAATTTTAAAGACACCTGAATGTTAGTTTTTTTTTTTTTTTTTTTGAAATAATGTTAGTTTAGTCTTTAGTCTATATGTTTGAAAGGTTAAATTATACACCATACTCTTGAAACTTTGGAATATGTTTCAATTATGTCCCTAAAATTTGAAAAGTTTCATTTTTGCATTTGAACTTTGAAACTTGTTCTAAAAAATATCCTTGAACTTAAAAGATATTGTTAAAATAATTTACACAATCAATTTTTACATAAATGTCATGTTAATCTATGTGGATGATGTTACGTATGTCTTTCAATTTTTATACATTAGTTGTGTGTCAATTTCTATCTTATTTTAATGTAAAAACTCTCTTAGGATATCTTTTGGAATAAATTTTAAAGTCCAAAGATAAAAATGAAAATCGAATCTCTAACCTCTCGGTTGATGATACATGTCAATTTTAAGCTCACTTTGGTAGTCAAGAGGATAATTGAAACTTATCTCAAAGTTTAAAAGTATATTGTATAATTGAACTTTTTTTTTTTAAATTTAGAGAATTACACTTTTTTAATAATAAAATTATTGGAATAAGAATAATAATATCAACAAAAGAAATGCTAGATAGGTGTGGGGTGGCTTAGTTCGCCGTTCGAGCCAACCAGCGCCACAAGCACGGCGGTGATGAAGGCGCTCCGGCTCCACTGTTACAGTCACTTCAAACCCACCGGCGCCGCACATCGTCACTTCGCCACCAAATACACCGCCAAAATCACTTCTTCTTCTCCCACCGGACGCTCCGTTTCCGTGGAGGTCACTCCACCGGCTCCTCTTCCCGTCGATTCTCGCGGCTACTCTCTTCCCCGCCGAGATCTCATTTGCAGAGCCATTCAGATACTCCTCGATCGCAAACCCCGTTCCTCTTCATCCACCATTGATGATCGCTTCTCCGATTTATCCTCCTACTTTCAATCTCTCTCTGTCTCCCTAACTCCAGCCGAAGCCTCTGAAATTCTCAGATCCCTAAACCCTGATCTCGCTCTGCAATTCTTCCAGCTTTGCCCCTCCCTTTGCCCTAAGTTTCGCCACGATGTCTTCACTTACAGCCGCATCCTTCTCATACTCTCCCATTCGTCTTCCCCGAAACGGTTCGATCAAGTTCGTGAGATTCTGTCTCAGATGGATAGAGATCAAATACGTGGTACGATTTCTACTGTTAATATCTTGATTAGAATTTTTGGTAGCAAAGAGGACTTGGAGTTATGTACTGGTTTGATTAAGAAATGGGACCTGAGGCTTAATCCTTACACCTATAGGTGTTTGCTTCAAGCTCATGTAAGGTCCCATGATTCAGATAGGGCTTTCAATGTGTATATGGAAATGCGGGGTCGTGGGAATAAACTGGATATCTTTGCCTACAATATGCTGTTGGATGCTCTGGCTAAGGATGAAAAGGTTTGATGTTTTGATCTTGAAACCATTTTTAATGTTTGATTCTGTATGAAATAGTTGTTCACTTGTTCCTTCTGTCCCAATTTTTTTTGTTGCTTTTTAACAGCTTGATCGAGCTTACAAAATTTTTAAGGATATGAAACTGAAGCACTGTAATCCAGATGAGTATACGTATACTATTATGATTAAAATGACTGGAAAAAGGGGTAGAACTGAAGAGTCTTTGGCGTTCTTTGAAGAAATGCTAACAAAGGGCTGTACTCCAAATTTGATTACATATAATACAATGATTGAGGCACTTTCGAAGAGCAGAATGGTTGACAAGGCAATTCTTCTCTTTTCTAATATGGTTAAGAACAATTGTAGGCCAAATGAGTTTACGTATAGTGTCATTTTGAATGTTTTGGTTGCAGAAGGACAGTTGGGTAGATTGGATGAAGTTCTGGGAGTGTCCAATAAATTTATGAACAAGTCAATATATGCATATCTTGTTAGAACTCTAAACAAACTAGGCCATGTGAGTGAAGCTCATCGTCTTTTCTGCAACATGTGGAGCTTTCATGATAGAGGAGATAGAGATGCTTACATTTCCATGTTGGAGAGCTTATGCAGTGCAGGTAAAACTGTAGAAGCTATCGACCTGCTCGGTAAGGTTCATGAGAAAGGAATTAGTTCTGATACTATGATGTATAACATGGTGTTATCTACTTTGGGGAAGTTAAAGCAAGTAAGTCATCTTCACGATCTTTATGAGAAGATGAAACATGATGGGCCGTTGCCCAACGTATTCACATACAATATTCTTATATCCAGCTTAGGACGTGCTGGGAAAGTTGAGGAGGCTGTTAAAGTTTTTGAAGAACTTGAGAATAGTAGTTGTAAACCAGATATTATATCCTACAATTCTTTGATCAATTGCCTTGGGAAAAATGGGGATGTTGATGAAGCTCACATGAGATTTCTCGAGATGCAAGAGAAGGGATTGAATCCTGATGTTGTAACGTACAGCACGCTCATTGAATGTTTCGGGAAAACAGATAAAGTTGAGATGGCTCGTAGTTTGTTCAATAAAATGATGGCTCAAGGATGCTGTCCAAATATTGTAACATACAATATCCTACTTGACTGTCTTGAAAGAGCTGGTAGAACTGCTGAAACAGTTGATCTGTATGCAAAGCTTAAACATCAGGGATTAACACCAGATTCAATTACATATGCTATACTTGACAGATTACAAAGTGGCTCTAATAGAAAATTTAGAGTCCGGAGGCAAAATCCTATTACTGGTTGGGTCGTTAGTCCTTTAAGGTAATATTGCAAAACGTTTTGAAGGAAGAGAAAAAGTCTATCTATTTATCTGATATGCATCTCTCTTATGTCTATTTCTGACATATTTTTACCAAGTAGTTGCCAGAGGATGTTTTTGAAGTGTAACACAGTTTCAGAGTTCTAGAGAAAAACCATCATATTTTCTGATTCTTGGGTAAAGAAAAAAAAGCCAAAGTTTATATCTTCAGAATATCCGTGGTGGTTTTTTGGAGCCTGTAGTGGTCTGGCAATGAAAATATTGATGTTCTTGCGTTATGCAGTGCGAACGATATTGTCGAACGATGTTGTTATACAGGCGTGTTGAATATAAATGAAGCCAGACCCAATGAATCCTCCTCCTGCTGAACTTGAAATCCTGAGACTGGATCTTTGTTCAATAGCATGGTACGAAATCATATCTGATTAAATTTTTCTACCCTCACAGAAATTTTCTAATAAGAAATCAAAAGGGGTCTTTTCAAAAGGTGAGAATACCCTGTTGTCTAGTGGAGGCTTCGCCAACTTCAAGTGAGTTCGAGTTTTTGAGTTCTCCACCGGAAGGCTTTAGGGTAAGCAAAGTCACTTGTTTATCTTTTACTGTTTTAGGGCAGTTTTTTGTCATTGGTTTATATACATGTACATTACCTGTTAGAAAACAGAATAATTCTTTCCTCAGTAGGGTTTTCATGAAAGAAGGCTATATTCTCTTTTGCCTATTTTGTTATAGTCATCAATTTTGGCTACCATCACCAATGGCAACTGAAGAAGGATCCTTTAGCTTAGCCAACACTACTACTGCTCACTCAACCCATGTTGAGAGTTCAGTCGGTGGTCGAACCCCCTACCGATATGGACCATGCCTTTTCCAGTCGTTAGGCCTTAGAGAACTGAATGCTCTGATACCAAACTAGTGTAAACCAAAAAGGAGAAGTTGTTTCACCTGAAAGAGTAAATAAACACTAGTAGTTTATACTGTGATTACAAGGTTGGAGACTAACTAATTCTAACCTCCAACGATTTGTACTAGCAACCAACTAAACAATAATAGCCTGGAGGTTAGATCTAGAGAAGGAAGGCTGCCTCCAACAGCTAGAAATATTGGTAGGAAGGGGGAATAACTCATAAGTAGTTGCATCACTAATTCTATGATAATACCTACTCTTTATATTTGTAATGTGATACATTAAAGTCTTGTTTGATAATGATTTTGTTTTTAGTTTTCTGTTTTTGAAAATTGTGTTTGTTTTCTCACAAGTTCTTTACTATGGTTTTCACCTTTCTTAAAGAAATGTTTGAAATCTTAGATAACTAAACCAAGAAACTTATAGATGAAAGTAGCGTTTATGAGCTTAATTTTCAAAAACCAAATGGTTACCAAAAGGAGCCTAAATGGTTTATTATTTTATTTCATTGCCCTGCACTATTCATAAATGTTGCTGCTATGACAAACAATAGACGAAAATAATATGGAAGTAGTAAGTACTACTATAGTACTAGAAATTTTATTGATAAAAGAGAGAAATTTTATCGATAAAAGAGAGAGGGGGCTACTTGTGTGGTCTACATAAAGTGTGGGGAGAGAAAATGAATTTTAAAAAAACATAAATATGTTTTTGAAAGGTTTTTTTTTCTTCTAAAATTTAGTTATAAATCATTGTGTGGTCTATATGAAGTGTGAGAAGAGAAAATGAAATTTGAAAAGACATAAATGTGTTTTTAAAAGTTTTTTTTTTTGGCTTCTAAAATTTAGTTATAATTTAAAATGATTTTCAAAACTAAAAATAAAAAAATAAAAGAAAGGGAAAGAAAACAAAATGGATCATCAAACAACCTTATTTTTAAAAAAATTAAAATTCAAAACCTAAAATTAGAATTCGAAATGGTTAACAAATGTTACCTATTTGATATGTTTGTGATTTTTACCAAAATTTAGAGATGTTTGGAATGACTTTTCAAGTGGTTAAAAATACTTTTTTAATACTTAAAAACTCTTTTTTAAGCACTAAGTTAAATTTTATTTGTCCGGATGGATTTGAAGAAGAATACATTGAAATTGCATACTCTATTGTAACAAATTGAAGTAGGAAGTGAACCAAAGGCATCGTAGAAAAAAAAAAAGGGTAAAATACACTTTTGGTCCCTAAAATTTGGATTAAGTGTATGTAGTCATTGATGTTACAAAAGGGACATTTTAATCCTTGAAGTTTAGAAAAATGTTCTAAATGGTCCATCAACCCATTGGACTGTTAGTTGACTGAATGGATAGCTAGGCTGTTAAATGCTGATTGTTGACTTGTCATTTTCTTTAAATTATGTTGCAATGAGTTGGGTAATTAGAAAGATAAAATTAAAACGGTAAAAGTTTTAAAAGAAAACAATAACTTAACTTTTTGCTATTTCTCCTTCTTCCTTGCCTCCTTGCTAAATGGGTTAAGATTAAGCTTGCCTAAACCTCCAAAATGAAGCAATCGACTAATAGTAATAGCCATTCCAGAATGCCCAAGCTTTCGCCTGAAGCTTGCAGTGAGAGTAGCGGCCGACGATTGAAGTAGCAACCGGCGACTGAAGCTTCGAAGCTATTGAAGCATCCACCCAAATTCGACTAAATTAGCTTCCAGTTCCTTTGGTTAAAGTGATTTTGGAGATGGAGCTTTCAATTGCACGTTTGCATTTTAGGGTTTGTGTTTGCAATGGCGGCTTCAAGTCTCCGTTGCTGCAAGCTTTATTCTTCTTTAGAGAAATCTCCATCTTAAAAACTTTGTTCCTTAAATTTTCTCCTCAGAAAACTTCATTTTGGAGGTTCTTCAAGCAAGATTAATTCCAACCAAGGCAAGGAGGAAGGACAAATAGCTAGGTTATGTTTTTTTTTTTCTTTTAAAAACTTTTACCATTTAATTTTTTTACCTTTTCAATTATCCAACTCATTACCAAATAATTTAAAGGGAATGACAAGTCAACAAGTCTACGCCAGCATTTAACAATCTAGTTATCAATCCGTTAAGTTAACTAATGGTCAAATAAGTTCAATGACCATTTAGAACTTTTTTTCTAAATTTCAAGGGACTAAAGTCTCCATTTTGAAACTTCAGAGATCAAATAGACACTTATCCTAACCCTTAGGAACCAACAATGTATTTTGCCAAAAAAAAAGTCGATGGTAAGGATTCAAAAATCCTAAAAGATACCAATCTTATATTGTTCTTTTAAATGGAGATAGTCGGGTTTTTTTTTTTTAAAAAAAAAAACCCTTAAATGGAGATAGTGGTTATACACAAAATTAAAGTGTTTTTTTTCCTAATTTTTTCGAAGGATTTAAAAACTAAAAAATTATTAAGACCATTAGTCTCTCATCTGTTCATGAATGTGTTGTATTAAAATCTATTCAGTTAATTTGTTAGCATATTAAAGTGTTTTTTAGTTCAACAATTATGGAATGAAAGAATTAAACCATCAATCTTTAAAATAGTAATTGGTGTTTTCTCTATTGAACTATTCTAGAATTGTCAAAATCAATCAAATATACTTGTCTTGAATTATTTCATCATCTTGGTATCATGATAACTAATTAACTATTAAATTGTTTTTTTGATGGTTTGTTTTAAATTGATCAAAAATTAATGTGCAAATGAGTTTGAAAGAAAATTAATTTTTTTTTTTACAGCGAATATTCAATTTAAATTAACTTTCTATTTCCATCTCGATATTCATGTAAGTTGTAAAAGATAATGTCATAATGACCATTTTAATATTATATCGTCTTCAATCTTGATCAAAATTCAAACCCAAATATCCTAAATTTCCATCAAGATAAAATTAGGATTACTTTAGATTGCATGATACCTTATAAAAAACTAAACAGTTTGGTACTCAAATCTTCGCCGACTAAATTTGAAACCGACCTTAAAATTTCTTCTTATTGTAAATATAAATGCCCATTTTCCACATGCCCATCTTATTTCCTTACCAAGTGGCATTGTATCCATAGCCATAGTGTCTTCCATGTGTCCAACAAAGACCATTGATTGGTGTCCATTTGTTCCACTTCATGCTCTCCCATATGCCTATAAATAGATACATTTTGGTAAAGAAATAAGACCAATTTTCTCTCCAATTTTCTCTATTTTCTTTTGGTTTTATTTTATCATAATTCCATATTTTTCCACTTTCTTTGTTTAGATTATATATATATATATACTCTCTTTTTATATTACAAATCCTTTTAAATTCCAACATATTTATTATTATTATTATTATTATTATTATATATTATTATATGATTTGGTAAAGTTTTGGTGCCCGGTTTCGTCTCTCAATTTTATAACACGTTATCAGCACGAATCTCTGTCATTTTTCCCGCTAAAGGTAAGTCTTATAGGTAAGCCATTTTTACGCATTTGGTTTATGTTAAATTTCTAATATAAATATATATTATTATTTTGATAGTGTTATTATGGCAAACCTTACAAAGCTAGAATTTGCGGCCCTGGATATTAATGGAAACAACTACTTGTCATGAATCCTTGACGCTGAGGTCCATTTAGATTCTATGAATCTTGGAGAAACAATTAAAGAAGGAAATGATGCATCAAATCAAGAAAAAGCAAAAGCCCTGATCTTCCTTCGCCATCATCTTCACGAGGGATTGAAAATGGAGTATCTTACAATAAAAAATCCCTACGTTCTATGGCAAGGTTTGAAAGAAATGTACGATCATCAAAAAACAGTTATTCTTCCAAAAGCTCGTTATGATTGGATGCACCTAAGGTTACAGGACTTTAAATCAGTAAGTGAGTATAATTCCGCACTCTTCAGAATTAGTTCAAAATTAAAATTATGCGGAGAAAAGATTACTGATGTTGATATGTTAGAGAAGACATTTTCCACTTTTCATGTCTCGAATATGCTCCTGCAGCAGCAATATCGAGAGAAGGGTTTTGCAAAATATTCTGAACTTATCTCATGTCTTCTCGTTGCTGAACAAAATAACGAGTTATTGATGAAAAATCACGAATCCCGACCAACTGGAGCAACACCATTCCCTGAAGTGAATGCTATGAATTTTAATAATCGTGGTCGTGGTCGTGGTCGAGGTCGGGACCGCGGTAGAGGAAGAAATACCTATTTTCGTGGTGGGCATTATAATTTTAAGAAACCCACACGAAGTGATGATCATAAAGGGAAGGCTCCACAAGATAGAAGTTCGAAAGGTGATGAACATAAATGTTTCCGGTGCGGAATGACTGGGCACTGGTCACGTACCTGTCGTACGTCAAAACACCTTGTTGATCTCTATCAAGCTTCTCTGAAAGAAAAAGGAAAAGGAAAGAATGTGGAGGTAAATCTTGCCATTCAAGAAGATGATGTGTTTGACCCATCCAACATGATGCATCTTGATGTAGCTGATTATTTTGAATCTCCTGGAGAGAGAATTGATGCAATCAAACAAGTAGAGGATGATTTGTATGACAATATATAATTAAATACTGTTTAGTATGTTTTTGTTGTTGTTTTGTTTGTATATATATTTAAGACTCTTTGTAATCGTTTTTCTTTTCTTTTCAATGAAGAAATATGAACAATTTCAATATGTTGAGTAACTCGAAAATGAGCAATGAGGATTTATGTCTGGCAGATTGCGCAACTACGCACACGATACTCATAAATAGAAAATATTTTACTAGATTGACAATGCTGGAAGCAAAAGTCAATACTATATCAGGTTCTGCAAATCTGATTGAAGGTTTTGGAAAAGCAATTTTTATTTTGCCTAGAGGAACTAGATTTACAATTAATAATGCTCTGTTCTCCAGCAAATCGAAAAGAAACTTATTAAGTTTTAAAGATATACGTGAAAATAATTATCATGTTGAAACTGATTGTAAAAATAATATAGAGTGTCTCTATATAACATCTATTGTTTCACATGAAAAACGTATATTAGAAACACTGCCTGCTTTTTCTTCTGGATTATACTATACTCATATACGAGTAATCGAAAGTTATGCAATAATGAACCCGAAGTTTATGAATCCAGAAATATTCAGTGTTTGGCATGATCGATTGGGTCATCCAGGGTCGATAATGATGAGGAAAATTATTGAGAATTCACATGGATATCCTTTAAAGAGCCAGAAGATTCTTCAATCCAATGAGTTGTCATGTGATGCTTGTTCTCAAGGAAAATTAATTATTAGACCATCACCAGCTAAAGTGGGGAGTGAATCACCTACATTTTTAGAGCGAATTCAATGTGATATTTGTGGACCTATTAACCCACCAAGTGGTCCATTTAGATATTTTATGGTATTAATTGACGCATCCAGCAGATGGTCACATGTATGCTTATTATCAAGTCGAAATCTTGCATTTGCAAGATTACTTGCTCAAATAATTAAGTTAAAAGCACAATTTCCTGATAATACAATTAAGACCATTCGACTTGATAATGCTGGTGAATTTACATCCCAAACTTTTAATAATTATTGTATGTCAATTGGGATAAGTGTTGAACATCCTGTAGCTCACGTTCATACACAAAATGGTCTAGCAGAATCATTTATAAAACGTCTGCAACTAATTGCAAGACCATTGCTTATGAGAGCTAAACTTCCTACATCAGTATGGGGTCATGCTATTTTGCATGCTGCATCACTGGCACGTATTAGGCCAGTAGCTTATAATAAATACTCCCCAATGCAATTAGCTTATGGCCAGCAGCCAAATATTACCCATCTAAGAATTTTTGGATGTGCAGTATATGTACCAATTGCTCCACCACAACGTACTAAGATGGGTCCTCAAAGGAGGTTAGGAATATATGTTGGTTTTGATTCTCCATCAATTATTAAATATCTTGAACCCCTGACGGGTGATGTATTTACTGCACGATTTGCTGATTGTCATTTTAATGAGACAAATTTTCCAACATTAGGGGGAGGAATTAAGAAGTTGGAAAAAGAAATTACATGGAATGCATCGTTATTATCTCATTTAGATTCTCGTAGAGATCAATGTGAACTTGAAGTTCAAAAGATAATTCATTTGCAAAATATAGCAAATCAACTACCAGATGCATTCACAGATACTAAAAGTGTGACTAAATCATATATACCAGCTGCAAATGCTCCATCAAAAATTGATATCCCAAAGGAACAAGTTGTCAATAATGAGTCTGGAGCACGCCAGAAGCGTGGTAGACCAATAGGTTCTAAAGATAAAAATCCTCGGAAAAGAAAAGTAGTTGAGAATCAAAATGATTCAATAAAAGGTATGGATGTTCCAGAAGAAATCCAGAATACAACTACTCAAAAGAGTATTGGTGAAAATCAAACGCTTGAGGATAATAATGAAATTTCTATAAACTATGTTACAACAGGAAAGAGATGGAACCGAAATGATATCATTATTGACAACATTTTTTCTTATAATGTTGCTCACGATATTATTCATGAAAGTGATGATTTTGACCCAAAATCTATCAAAGAATGTCAACATAGAAAGGATTGGCCGAAATGGAAAGAAGCAATCCAAGCAGAGTTGAACTCACTTTCAAAACGTGAGGTTTTTGGACCAGTAGTCCCAACACCGGAAAACGTCAAACCTGTGGGATATAAATGGGTATTTGTAAGGAAAAGAAATGAAAAGAATGAAGTCACAAGATATAAAGCGAGACTTGTTGCACAAGGATTCTCGCAAAGGCATGGTATTGATTATGAGGAGACATATTCTCCTGTGGTGGTTGCAATAACGCTAAGATATTTGATTGGTCTGACTGTATATGAAAAGCTTGATATGCATCTAATGGATGTAGTCACGGCGTATTTATATGGATCTCTGGATAATGACATTTATATGAAAATCCCGGAAGGATTTAAAATACCAGAAACATATGAATCAAGTTCTCGGGAATTGTATTCAATAAAGTTACAGAGATCATTATATGGATTAAAACAATCAGGACGAATGTGGTATAATCGCCTGAGTGAATATCTGTTGAAAGAAGGATACCAAAATAATCCAATATGTCCGTGCGTTTTTATAAAGAAATCTCAGTCAGGATTTGCTATTATAACTGTATATGTTGATGACTTAAATATAATCGGAACTCCTGAAGAGTTATCCAAGGCAATAGAATATCTTAAGAAAGAATTCGAGATGAAAGATCTTGGAAAAACAAAATTTTGCCTTGGTTTGCAAATTGAACATTTAGCAGATGGGATATTTGTTCATCAATCAACTTATACAGAGAAAATCTTAAAAAGATTCTATATGGATAAAGCACATCCATTGAACATTCCAATGGAAGTTCGTTCACTGGATGTAAAGAAAGATATATTTCGACCTCAAGATGATAGTGAAGAACTACTTGGTCCTGAAGTACCATATCTTAGTGCAATTGGTGCACTTATGTATTTGGCTAATAACACAAGACCAGGTATTGCATTTTCAGTAAATTTATTAGCTAGATATAGTTCATATCCTACAAAAAGACATTGGAACGGAGTTAAGCATGTACTCCGATATCTTCGAGGGACAATTGATATGGGTTTATTTTATTCTAACAAATCAAAATATGATCTAGTTGGTTATGCAGATTCTGGTTATCTATCTGATCCACACAAAGCTAGATCTCAGACAGGTTATCTATTCACATGTGGAGGAACTGCTATATCGTGGCGATCAGTGAAACAGACTATAACGGCCACTTCTTCAAATCATGCTGAAATCCTCGCTATTCATGAAGCAAGTCGAGAATGTGTATGGCTAAGATCGATGACACAACACATTCATGAGACATGTGGCTTATCTTCAAGTAAACCTCTTCCAACGATGTTATACGAAGATAACACAGCATGTATAGCTCAAATCAAGGGAGGATATATCAAAGGAGATAGAACAAAGCATATCTCACCAAAACTCTTCTATACTCATGATCTTGAAGAAAATGGCGATATCACTGTACAACAAATTTGTTCGAAAGATAACTTGGCTGACTTATTTACGAAGGCATTACCAACTGCAACCTTCGATAAATTAGTATATAGTATTGGAATGCGGCGTCTCAAAGACTTTAAGTGATGTCTCCATGAGGGGGAGTGAATGTATTATAGTAAACTATATAAAATATGTACTCTTTTTCCTTCACTAGGGTTTTTTCCCATTGGGTTTTTCCCTAGTAAGGTTTTAACGAGGCATATTTTATATAAATGGGCATTTAAGGGGGAGTATTGTAAATATAAATGCCCATTTTCCACATGCCCATCTTATTTCCTTACCAAGTGGCATTGTATCCATAGCCATAGTGTCTTTCATGTGTCCAACAAAGACCATTGATTGGTGTCCATTTGTTCCACTTCATGCTCTCCCATATGCCTTTAAATAGATACATTTTGGTAAAGAAATAAGACCAATTTTCTCTCCAATTTTCTCTATTTTCTTTTGGTTTTATTTTATCATAATTCCATATTTTTCCACTTTCTTTGTTTAGATTATATATATATATATACTCTCTTTTTATATTACAAATCCTTTTAAATTCCAACATATTTATTATTATTATTATTATTATTATTATTATTATTAATATATATTATTATATGATTTGGTAAAGTTTTGGTGCCCGATTTCGCCTCTCAATTTTATAACACTTCTAAGATAATTTCAAACTCACCTTAGTAGTTGAAATCATTTTTCCTTTTTCTTTTTTTTATGGATGAAATCATTTTTCTCAAAGTACATGAGTTTATACTTAAACAAAGCTAAACAAAATTTAGTTACCTTTTGAGAGATTTAAAACAAAACTTTTTCTATTAGAGCATGACTCAACCATTAAGACATCATTAATGGTTGAAAGTTTGAATCTCCCCCTCTTCCATATTTATAGTGCTATGTTCTTGAAAAAACAACAATATCAAAACTTTTAAACTTATACTTGAATCTATCACTAATATTAAAATGAAAATTAATAACAACTTTTTATGTTCAAATCTTATGTTGGCTTGTGTACTTTCAACTTTTGTCTAGTTTGGTCCGTGCAAACATGTGTTTTGGACCTATACTTTTAGCTCTTGTCCCTTCTGGTTTTTACACTTTTAGTTTATGTCCATTTTGATCCATATACTTTTGAAAAGTTTTTTAATCTATTTATTCGATCGTAACTTCAACATAACACTACACTCGATAAAATTTCTTGAAATATTGTCATAGTTTTGTATAAAAAGGGTTTTCTGTATAAATACTTTGTGTTAAGATTTTGCTAGGGAGACCTATATATTCACTATTTAAAAGTAAGAGAGCAAAATGGATGTTTTGGAATTATAAGTATCAAAATGAATGTTTTGGAATTACAAGTATCAAAATGATGGTTTAAAAGTACATAGACTAAAATAGACTAATTAAGCCAACTTGAGCATAGCTCAATTGGTTAAGCCAGTGTATCTTGGACTAAAAGGTGTAAGGTTTGAATCTTCACCCTCACATTTTATTGAATTAAAAAGCAAAGAAAAAATATAAGTTAAAAATTACTTTTGATCATTAAACTTTCATGAAAGTAACAATTTAGTATGTGAACTTTAGTTTGTAACAATTTAGTCTTTGAATTTTAGTTTGTAACAATTTAGTCTTTGAATTTTAGTTTGTAACAATTGAGTCTCCATTCTTTAAAATTTGTAACAATTTAGTCTCTATTGTAAAAAATATTGTTTAAATTTAATGAGATTTCTTACATATAAACATATAAACTAATTAGAGACCAATTTTTTTTTTATAAACTACAATGATTATGTCGTTACATAATAAAAATTGACACTTGATTTTGATGGGATTTTCCACGGGAGATTAAATTGTACATACCAAAGTTCAAGTATTAAATTGTTACGAATTAGAATGTGAACCGTATTGTTATAAACTAAAGTTCAAAGACAAAATTGTTACGTTCATGAAAGTTTGAGACTAAAAAAAATTGGACTAATTAAAGCCTCGTTTGATAACTATTTGATTTTTAGTTTATGGTTATACAATATTAAGCTTATAAGCACTATTTTCACTACTTTTTACAAATATTTAAAAATTATATTTTATTTTTGGAGTTTGGCTAAGAATTCAAATGATTTTTTAAACAAAAATATAACCATGACAAAGAAATGGTAAGAAACCAAACACAATTTAAAAAAAAAAAAAAAAAATATCAAACGGGCTTAAGATTTTAAAGTACATATATATTTTTTTAACTTTAGAACAAAGTAAATTGGAATCTTCTTGAAAAAATCCCCACACTGTCATGAAGGGTAAATGGTAATACTTTTTGAAAAAATCTCACATTTCTTTGGTAGACATTCAAATCACTGATCGAAAGGCAAGAACACAGAGAGGAAAAGGGCGGCAGACTTCAAATTTCGCTGTAAGATCGATCGAGGAGGAGAAATTTGTCGAAACCCAGAAACCAGCTGATGAGTGGGGCGAGGCTGTGCGGTTTGTTGGGCGAATTGGGGTACGAAGCCGCACAGGCATTGGACCCTGACAGTTTCGAATGGCCATTTCAATACGACGATGCTCGCTCCATTCTCGATTGGATCTGCTCTAGCCTTCGTCCCTCCAATGTCCTCTCCCCTTCCGAGCTTTCCCAGTAACTTCTTCTCCATTTTCTCCTTTTTTCCTTTCTCATTTTGTTAATTTGTGAATGTCTGTGATGGGCTTGAATTTTGCTCATCGCTGAGTATCATTTTGACGTGTGACATTCAGGTACGGGCAATTCCTGGAAGAGGGAAAGCTTTTGGAGGTGAATTCTTTAGAATTTTTCAGTATGGTTTCGTCTTGATAGAAGAATTGTGCGGTTTTAATTGTTGGGTTTGTCGATCAGGGGGAGGATTTGGATTCGGCTTATGATAGCATTTCGGCCTTTTCGTCTAGACGAGACAACCAAGACGCTCTTTTTGGAGGCGAAGAAGGACTGAAAGAGATACGGTACCATTCTGAATAATTCACACTTTACATGTTGCTCCCATTGCCCTTCCATTTGAGATTTCACTATTTTCGTGCACGTTTATCTTCATTGAGCTTTAATATTCAGACCGTGGGGCAATTATTTAATCCATGTTTTGTGTGTACTTGGTTTGATATTAGCTTCATGATAGTCCTAAGGAAGGCACATAACAAAAAAGAGTTGGAGGGATTTACTGTTTAACCTCTATGTCCTCTTTCCCTTTTTTCATTGTTGTTTGATAAGAAACCGTTTTAATAAGACGATGGAGATTTAAATTTTGAAAAGATAATTGGGTCTAGGATTTACCGTTGGTGGTCAAGTTTCAAAGATTTTATAGGGTGGTGGGACCAAAATTCTGGCTAGGAAGGGAAGTTTGGGACTTAAGAATCCATAGCTGGAATATTATTACAAGAAATTTGTTGGAAGCAGACGAAAGTCAGTTGCTGGTGATCTTAGTTAGATTCGCTCAAAAGTCAGGTATTTATGATCAGGAAATGATAAGTGAGTTTGGTTGTTGGAGCTGGATGGAAGATTATCTGTAATTTTTTTTTACCGTAGTTTTATTGATGATAATTGTGTTTTGAACAAATATTTTTGTTCCACATTTTGGAAAGGATTTTGCTCTAAAAAGTAACATCAGTGAGAATTGAAAGTATAAACATGGCAAAAAAAAAAGAAGAAGCTAAGCTGTCCATCTGGGGTGGTTAGCCTGTTACAGTGTTCACATCCTGTCATTTTGAAAGCAAAAATATGGACTCATTTGCTCTTTTCTTGCCCATTCAGCAGAACGATTTGTAATGCAACATTGCATGTGTTAAGCTTGTCTTCTTCTTCTTTTTTTGATTTCTTTTTTTGTTTTTTCCTGGTGAAGGGGAATGTGGGGAAATATTAGGCAGATTCTGTTTTCAAAGGAAGAGTTCAAAAATTGTGGACGAATACAGTAAAATCAGCATTGTGGAATATTTAGTTGGAAAGAAATAATAAGCTATATGAGGAGGTGGGAGGAGGTTTTAGAAGTTTAAAAAATAAATGGTTCAATATGGGTTTTGTCAGATAAAGATTTGCATGGCTATCCCTTTATTAAAATTTTGTCTAGGTGGGAAAGCTTTCTGTAAGGATTAAATTGGGCTAAATTGGAACTATGTGATTGTTTTCTTTGGAGGTTTGTGAGGTTTCAGTGTTTGGTTTAGGATGGTTGTGTGGCTTGTATCAAGGGAGAAATTTGTACTTTTTGTTGTAACCTTGGGGTCTTCTTTTGGAACTTTATGTAACTTTTCAATTTATCAACGAAAAAATTGTTTTTTTCTCTCAGAAAAGAAAAAAAAATATCATGCGGTATTGTTTCTCATGGTCATGTCAATTGTTCTTGTAAAGTCCATATTGTGTACATTATTTAATATTGGCTCATATGTTTGATAGTTATCACTAACTCTTATGCATTTTACACTCTTGTTTCCAACATTGGTAGAGAAGCAACTCTCGCATATAAATCTGAAGCATTAGAGTTACAAAGACAACTTAGACATCTCCAGTCGCAATATGATCTGCTTACAAGCCAAGCTTCTAATTTGACCCAAGGGAGACGGGCACGAGTTGCTGCAACTTCTGGTGTCAATGGACAATTAACAAGTATAGATGACAGCATCTCCGCAAGGAATTTAGAGGTAAATAGACATTAGGGTGAACATTTTATGAAAGGATTTTTGAGTTATTTTTGAAATGGGCTTTTCTATCTGGTTACATAAGTATCTAGGTTGGGGAAGAGAAGCAATTGGGGCTAGAAATAACCCTATTGCTTCTTGTTTGCTTGCTTATGGGGTTCTCTTTATTTTAAGTTTATGTTCAAAGACGCTTGAATGATAAATAGATTGATGGTTTGGTCTCTCTTTTGTTGGTTTCATCTTCATCATAGTGTTACGGATAAATGCTTTCGAATGTTGTGTCTTTGGACATTTTCTCTTGTTAGTCTTTCTTTTCCTTCTTTGCATGACTTCATCTTCTTCTTCTTGCCCCCCTTGTTTTTTTTCCAAGTTATGTGAAGTTAAAAAATTAAAATCTTGAGTAAATTAAAATTTTTTGTTTGGTTGATTTTTTCCGGGAGGATCAATGTTGTTGAGGTGCAGTAGTGCTTGCATGTCGGTATCAATAGCAAACACTTTATTTATTCTTTATTTGTTTTTTCCTTTTTCTTTGTTAAGAAACTTATAGAGGAACTTCATTAATGAACACAAAAAAAGACAACCTAAGGGTAGGGTAGAGGGAATCCCCTCCAAAACTAACACAAAATCTTTTACAATTGGGAAGTCACAAGAGAATTTTGTCAACTTACCGCTTCTTGGTGGAGTAATAGTCACAAGAAAATCTTTTGTAATTACAACCCTTCTACAATCTTTAACAATTGGGAAGCTTTCTTTTAGCTTCCTTTGGGAGGAGGTTCTCTCTACTCCTGACCCTTAAGGTTGTATTTCCTCCTTTTTTCTATCTTTTAATACATCCTCATTTCTTATAAAAAATAACTTCCCTTTTGGGAGAGGTAAATTGTTGTTGCCGGCAAGGTTCCACTCTATGTATGTGTTTGGTTAGAGAGTAATGAGAGGGCGTTTTTGAGGAAGGAGAAATCATGGGAGGTATTTGGTTTAAGCTCACTTCCCTTCACCTTTGGGTTTCTATTTAAAATTTCCTCTTTTTTGATGGTTGATAATTGAGGTTATTTCTTGTAGTTTTTGTCACTTTTTTTGTTCGCCCTTTTTGTTGTTGGGGCCTTGACCTTTTGCATGGCTATTTCATCTAGCTCTTTCATTTATCGTAATGGAAGTGCTCCAAAAAGAAGCTAATTTGGGAGATCAAAAGGACCAAAGGAGCAAGCTACTTTAATGTGTAAAAGTGAATAACAATGTTTTATTTTATTTTATTATCATTATTTTATTTTTTTTGATAAGATACAAAGTTCCATTCATTATTAAAAGGGAGAGTACAAAAGGGGGGAAGATGAGATATCCCCACATGCCAAAGGGTTACCGAAAAGACTTCCAATTGGCAAAGATTTGTGTCACGCCATAATTACAAAAAGCTTTAGAAGTAGTAAACCAAGAAGATGTGAAGATTCTAACCAGTCCCAAAGAGGGTCTTTATTCATGTTTTCTTCTTGAAATATTCTTTTGTTTCTTTCAAACTACAATCTCTATAAAAGGTCTATCACCCCATTGGACCAAAGAGATCTGGCCTGTCCTCTGAAAGAAGCCCCGTACAGCAGCTGAAATAAAGCTTCTGAGGCCTTGTTGGGGAAATTCCAATTAATCTTGAAATTTCTGAATAAGTCCTCCCAGCAAGCAGAAGCAAAAGGACAATTAAAGATATATTTTTTTGTCCTAATTTTTTATTTAATGGGTCCTTCCTTGTCATGTCTGTCCTTTTTTTTTTTCTTTTGGTAAGAAAAAACGTGTCCTAATTTTTTATATAATGGCATTTTTGTGACATGTCACATTCGTATCTCATATCTTTGTTTATGCTTCTTAGATTGCGACATTCATCTATTCATTTAGCCAGGGATCTTAATTCTCTTTTTCTTAAAGGGATAGGTTTTTATATGTAAACATCCCCCTTGAGAAAGTATTTGGTGAATTATTTCGCTCAAAGACATCTTAAAATGATTTTTTTTTTTCCTTTTTTTGTCATTTAGATGAATGCAGTTCTTGGAAGGATTGCGTCCACAGCCCAAGAGTTGGCTCATTATCATTCTGGCGACGGTATTATTTAAGTTGTTTTTGTACCACCTTTTATGATGAGTTTTTATTCTACTACTTTAAAGTTAACTTGGTTAGTTATTTTAAATTAATTTGAAGCTTGTATTTTGATTCGTCTGATTTTTCTACAGTAAATATGTCGTGTGTGTGATTAGAAAGATACCGTTAAAATCCCCTCTTTATAACCTCACTGTCTCTCAGGAAAATGTCACCTCCAATCTTTGTTAGCTATTTTGGAAATTTAAATGCTTGAAAAATGTTAATATGGTTATTGGTTTTGGAAGGGGTTCATGTACAGGATAAAGCATGGTGAAAACTGTCTCATATTTACTTGTATCTGGATACGCTCCATGTAGAACTGATGTTAAAAATGTTTGGCACTAATTCCTTGGTGTCCTTTTCCTTAAAGATTTAGGAATAGATTGCTGTCCTGTTTTAGTTTGCAGTTAATTTTCCTCCACTATATAAGGTTTTAACGTTTAGATGTTGGTGGTCATGGGTTGAAGGAAGAAGCTAAGACGGGGAGGATCAATGCTATTTTGGCAATTTTGTAGTCTTTGGAGAGAGAAAGGGAAGTTTTAAAGGAGAGGAGAGGGGTTCTTAGGAGTTATAGGATCTGATGTCTTCTAGAGCCTCCTCTTGGAGTGCTTTGTCTAATTGCTGTTATTGTTATTCTTTTCTGGTTAATAAGATATGTTCAGTATTGTTGCAGAAGAGGTAAGCTTAATTGTATTATTTCATCTGACTTGTAAGTGTATCCAATCCCTGTATGTGTTGTAACAAATTATTCTAATCACTACTAAGCTTGAGCATCATGCATACCCATTTGATTCCTGCTCGTGTAAGTTATGAATATGATTGATTGTGCAGAGGATGGCATCTATTTGGCTTACTCCGACTTCCATCCATACTTGGTTGGGGATTCATCCTGCACAAAGGAGCTAAATCAGTGGTTTTCTAAACAACTAGATACGGTATGCAGAATTGATTTTTAAATCTTGACTTTGAAATTGTGTAATGGGGTCTTTTGGCCATCAAGATTTCACTTATGACAAAATATGATGATACTTTTTTTTGATAGGAAACATAGAACTTTCATTGCGGAAAACAAGATATAAATAAGGGAAGGGAGATAAGATTTCCCCAAGCCCAAGCCAAGGAATGACAGAAGAGCTTTCTATTTTGATGTGGAGTATTAGTTACCGATGTTTTAAAAGGTTTTTGAGGATAATGCCTTGAGGCTTGAAGCAAGACTCAAATTTTTAGCCCCGAATCTTTTGCCTTCTTTGAAAATGAGGGACTTGTGCCTTCATGAGCACACAGAAGCTTGAATCCTTCACGTTCTGAGAAATAACTAGGATAATAATATCGCTATCTATTTTCTTAAAATATAACTTTTCACTTAGATATTTAATGCTAATATACCATGGCATATGGTAATTCTATACTACTACTTTTACCATGAAGGCTGACAAAATTATTCAGGACAAAAGTTAAAGAATAAGTTGATTATATTTGTGATAATATATATTTTTTAAAATGGAAAACTAAGTTGCATTGAGAAAAATGAAAGAATACAAAAGAGCATATAAAAATAGTCCAATAAAAAGAACCAAACAACTAGCTATACAAAAAGGGCTCCAATTCAAGATGATAAGGGTTAGCAAAATCCTTGGAGACAAATGCCCAAATAGAAGCATTAAACCTAGCTAGACACCAAACCTCTTCCCATAATCTCTTTAAATCTTTAAGAATTCTATTATATTTCTCAATGTCCCACAGGACAAACACATCTTTTTTCTTTTTGTTTTTATCCTTTAATGTTATCATCTTTTTTTTTTTAATGAAAATTATTTAATTTTATTGATATGATGAAATTACAAATTAATGTGCTTTACATTTGATTTTTGTGTCACCAAACTTCTATCTTAGTATTTATTTTTATTGTTTTTGTCATGCAATATTGGCTAGGGGCCTTATCGACTAGTTGCTGAGGAGGGCAAGTCTAAATGTTCATGGGTGAGTCTTGATGACATGTCAAATATCTTAGTAAGAGGTATCTTTCTTGTGAGCTTTAATTTACCTCTAGTTGTATTAACTTTTCCATAGTTTCAGTAGGTATAAATTTGTTGAAGATCGTGATCTACAATTTTTTCATTTTTCTCTTCATGAGGTGGCACTCCTTGCAATTCTTGTCTTAAGGCCTTTTTGTCCTCTTTGTTTTACAATTTTGCTAATCAAAGTCGGTACCTGCAATTTCTTGTTTTAAAAATTTATACAAGCCTGAATTAGAACATTATGTGATAAAAAATGTTCGTCTAGGGCAGGTGGTTCAGGTCTGGGGGTACTTTTGCTTTGTTTTCGTGATTAATATCTAGAGGATTTGTTTCTAGAAATCTTTTTTCATTAAAAAAGGTTGTCGAAGCACCTTATATCTGGGGCTGTCAACTAACTCTTTGCAATTGACAAGAACAAACCACTCAAATTTTCTACCAAACTGCAAACTAATATTGCAGCAATTTAAGGGTAATGCATGTTTAATCCTGTATCTCATTACATCAATTTCCTCCTTAGAACACACTTCTCCTCAAACTCGGTGTTAAATCACCAATCAACCCAAAAGCTTAAGCTTATGGGTCATGGTAAATTTAATTATATCAACACTCTAACACTGTTAAATCACCAATTAACCCACAAGCTTAAGCTGATGGGTTATGGTAAATTTAATTATATCAACACTCTAACACTCCCCCCACTTGTGGGCTTGAAAATTTTTAAGAAATCCACCAAGTGGAAATCAATATTAAATGGGGAGGAAATGACATTACAGGGGTTCGAACTCAAGACCTCCTACTCTGATACCGTGTTAAATCACCAATCAACCTAAAAACTTAAGCTGATGAATTATGGTAAATTTAATTGTATCAACACTCTAACAGATGTCGTGAATCACAATACCCATGCAGAGAACCCTCAAAATTTAAGTTCCAATAATTCTTTTGAAGTAATAGAATCCTCTTTCTATGCTGTTGACCAGCTGGAATTCCTTTTTGTAACCCTCGTGATCTTTGTATATTTTCCTTTGTACTTTTCACTGTTCTTTAATGAGAAGTAGTTTCTTACCCAAAAAAGAAACTCACGAGAGGGTGAACATCACTGTAATTTATATTCTTATATCATCCCTTACTCTCCCATTCTCATTCATATTGATATTTCCCTTGTACATCAGGTTTCCGTACTGTGTGAGCTTTTATAAATTTAAATCAATTAATTAAATTTGTGGTTTTTATAAGATTTTGGCAAAATTCGTCTTTTAGTTTGAGGGGAAGGTGAGCGATCTGAGTCCTTTGACTTGCAATGTACTTGTGATTGATTTCATTGATTTCTGGATTGCTTGGTTTTTCTTCATGCAGATTTGGAGACATCCCATCATCAACGCGTATCTGAATTGCAAAGGCTACGCTCAATGTATGTATTTCTTATACTTATAGCCAAGTGCATTACTTGATTACTTGAATTGATGCTTTATTCCTAAATGATTACAGATTACTTGGGGTTGAAAAGCTATTGGTTCATTAGTCCTTGAGAATGTAGAGAAATTTTTAGCATGATCCAAAAGATTTAAACATGGTCAACTTGAAATCGTACATGTTTTAACATGATCTGAGTATGCTTTTCTTCTAAGGATTGTCCAACAGTTTTATGAGATTTGCTACTTTTATTATTAACTCCTAACCTCATCCTCTTCTTCCTCTTCCCTCAGAAATAACGAGACACAAATGCCTAAGCATGTTTATTTACTGTTGGCCCAGTTTCCATGTCCAAATCCGGACCATGCTTATACTGTTTCAATATTTGTTATGATAAATGGTTATGCATTGGATTCTAAGAAATCCATCATGATTGAGGGGCTTTACGTTGTTTCTCCTTGATAGGGTCCCTTAATACTCATCAAGTTCTAATTAGAGGTTCTCTCTTCAAATGTGGTTTCTCTTTAGTTTAGTTCTTTAGTGCTGCATGTATCAAATGTGGTTTCTCCTTGATAGGGTCGATATATTCTTTATTAATTTCAGGGTAAAAAATGGGGAGAGAATTTCTTTTTGGAGAGATAAGTGGGTGGGCAATGCCCCTTTGAAGGATGCTTTTCCTGATTTATTCTTAATCTCCCTTAAGAAAGAGGCTACTGTGGTTGATTGCTGGAACAAAGATCAAAATGATTGGGATCTCGGTTATCGAAGAGGTATCAGGGATAGAGAGTTCGAAAGTTGGTTGGGGCTTATCTCTTTGATTGACCCTATTAGGCTAGGTGATGGCATTGATAGAGCTTATTGGTCTCTAGAAAATTCTGGGAAGTTCTCCACTCGTTCAACTTTTATTAAGCTTGTTGAAACTACCCCTAACATAAAAACTCCCTTGATCAAGGTGATTTGGAAGTTTAACATTCCTAAGACGATTAAGGTTTTTTTTATGGAGTTTAACCCACAAGAGTTTGAATACTCAAGACAAGCTTCAATGTAAGTTTAGTAATCTTAATCTCTCCCCTTCGGTCTGTGTGTTATGCTTCAATTGAGAGAAAGCGTGGATCATCTCTTTCTGAGATGTAACTTTGCTATAAAAGGGTGGGAGCAGATTATGAAGGCATTTGGGGTTTATGGTTGTCTACCAAAGGAGATGCTGGACTGGTTGTTGGAAGCTTTGAATGGTTGGGGCCTTGGAGGTAAATCGAAAATTCTATGGAAGTGTGTCGCTAGAGCACTTGTGTGAGAGCTATGGAGAGAAAGAAACCGGCGTATTTTTGAAGATAAGTGGTTTTCTTTTGAGTCTTTTTGTCGTAATGTACAGATTACTTCCTTTTTGTGGAGTCTTAGACACGTGGATTTTTTTTGTAAGTACAACCTAGGTCAAATCATTCATTTTTGGGAGGCTTTGCTTGTATAGTTATTTGGTGGGAGGGGTGCCTCACCCCTTTGCCCTTAGGCTGTGCCCTCTTTTGTGATTAATACATCTCTGTTTCTTATAAAAAAAAGATTTATGCTCTTTTAATGATGATTTGGGACATGTGTCTTTGCTTTTTAGTTTTGGGACAAGTGAAAGACAATGGGTCGAAGCTCAAGTTGAAAACACAAAGCAACAAGCTATTCTAATGGTTCTCAAGTCACAAGTAACGTCAGATGAAGCCCATATTCATCTTGATCTTCATTCTCTCAGGTATAATTTCAAAGGCATCTAATTATGCTTTAAGATCTTTTAGGCTGGTTTCTAACTATTTAAGACCAAAAGTGGATAGGAGGAAGGAAAACATAAAAGGAAAGGCAACATACCTTAAAGAAGCAAGTTTGTTAAATAATATCATTATTTGGGAAGTTAAAGTTGAAGTTTCATAAAATAATTTCTTTGGCTTGGGGGTTTTCAGAAATTAAAGCTTAGAGCTCGTGGTTGTACTTCTGAAAAACTGTTCTTAAGAATTATTTTATTTTATTTTATTGTTTGTATAAAAACTCTTCAGAAGATTGTATATACTATAAATATTTTTGTTCATTTGCCAATTTTCTAGTTTTTGCTCGTGCTATAGCATCTCGTTTTCATTGATATTTATATTTCTACTATAAACAAAATGTATATTAAAAAAGCACCGAGAGTAATCAAAACACTTAACCGAAAAAAAGAAGAAAAAAGAAAAGAAAAAATCCATTAAATACAAAAGTTTTTCCAACTTACACAAAGAATGTTTTCTTTGTATCATTGATTAATTAATAGACAAAAGAAACCATTCAACTTTCACAGAAGTCTGAAACTGTTGATTTTCAAAATTCTTTATTTCTTTGCACTGGACTCTCCATACAAGAAAGATGATGATGTTCTTAATATAGTCGTGTTTTCCCTTAACATGATGACATGGGGGGATTTTAATTGTAAAGACATAATGAATAGTAACTTTGAGAATGTGTGTTGAAACTATATTTTGTGGTAAGAACCAGATATTTTATTGATGATATGAAATATGCAAAAAGGGGAAGAACACCCAAAAACTGTATACAAAAAGGCCTTCCAGTTTGTCATGAGGTCGCTTGAGAAACCTCCATGGTTGTGAACGACTGAAATTTTAGAATGAGGAACACCGGTCTATTTTTTCAAATTTAATGCTGTATTGCTATGTAAATTTATTTTTGAGACTAATCAGAGAATTAGGAAGCGGTTTGGGCTGAATTTGTATTTTTAGTCTTTATGTTGTAAAAAAATGTAAAATCTTTAGATTTTGGTATTACTTTGGCCTTCTAAAACTCCAAGTGGTCAAACTTTTTATAGATTTTATTTTCATTTTTTTTTCTCTATATGAGGATGCATCATCCATTTTTCTATTATAATCCCTTTGCTTTAATTAATTTTAACTTCCACAAAAGAAAGTAGAAAAGAAAGAGCAATGCAGATATTTTATCTATCTTGAACAGATGAATAGATTTGAAATTTGAAGATTAAAAGTTAGATACATTTATTGGATTAGCTTCTTGATGTTTATTTTTGCAGGAGAAAGCATTCTGAACTGGTGGGGGAACTTTCAAATCTCTATGATAAAGAGGAGAAATTGTTATCTGAGGTTTGTACATGAATTGAGCCTCAAGTTTTATTTGCTGTTGCTGTCCTCCTATGATTGTTTTTTCTGCTTATTTGTTGAATTGCTCTCATGTAGTTTAAGTTGCAATTTAGATCATATCCATTCTTTTTGCTGCATGTTCTATTTTTAGATGGTTTATCTTTTTGATTGATGATTGTGTTTGGGTTTCTAGGGTCTACACCTCATGAAGCTTTACCTTCAATCAGCTCAGTTTGGGATAGAATTTAAATTCATTCGATCTGATAATATCTGAGACTATTGTAGTTAAACCATGACTCTTTTTCTTTCATTACAAGAGCATGTCATTCATTAGTTCTTATGTACCAATGCACTATCAGTATTTGGCCAATAAACTCCTATACAACTCGTCTTAATTTTCTTCCTTGATGCCTGAACTACAACCCAACTCCTAGAGTATATCTCGGAGAATCCTTTTTGTTCATGTTTATTAGAATTGATGAGCAATTGAGATTTACTCGATAGTTCCCAGTCTCATATGTTGATTCTTGAATTTAATCAGTGGATGTTCCTTTTCTTTCTGTAGCAAATATCCTTTCCAAAAAAGTTATGTTAGAGCATATGATATATCTTGATTGTGTAATTCTAATCTAACTCCTTTTATCCCTTAGACTATTCCTGACCTGTGTTGGGAATTGGCTCAATTGCAAGATACGTACATTTTGCAAGGTACAAAATTACAGTGGTTTTCTTCTTCAAAACTGTTGGATTATTGTAATAATAATTATTTTTATCAATGATTCTAATGCAGCTTGATATTAAATCAATTAGGTGATTATGATTTGAAGGTCATGCGTCAAGAGTACTATATTGTTCGACAGAAATTGGTATGCTCAATATCTAAATCAAACTATCAATTTCTTAGTGAAATTTTTGTTTTCAAAAGGATAGCTAGATTACATGGTGTACCATCAATGCTTGTTTTTTGAACGAGATGTAAAATTTTTGGGACATGTCTGGAGAGATTTGTGAAGGAAATTGGTACTTCTCTACATGTTGATACAACTAGTCTTCACTAAAAGGATGTACGTTTGGAAAATTTAATCCAATAATGCTTCTGTGGTGATAAAACTAAATGATGAAACTTAGCTATACCTGAAGCAGAGTTTGTTTTATCATTTGATTGTCTCATCATTAATAGTTCAATCTAAGATGGAAAATAACATTTTATAAGATAGTGACTCTTTATCGTGTGTATCCATTGCACATTTTTCAGAATGTTTTGTATTGTTGACACAGTTAATTTCGTTTTGCAGTTCATCAGTCATCTGGTCAATCAGCTTGCTAGGCATCAATTCCTGAAAATAGCTTGTCAACTGGAAAAGAAGAACATGCTTGGAGCATATTCATTGCTTAAAGTTATAGAGTCAGAACTTCAAGCATATTTGTCTGCCACCAAAGGACGAGTGGTATTGACCTCATCTTCTAATATTTGTTTTGCAGTAATGAAATAATATCTCGTTCACTCTAATTGCATCATGCATTTAAAATTTTATCTCTGTTTATATCATTTTTGTTGCAAATAATATATTTACGAAGAAATCTGAAGTCTTGAGTTAACAATTATTTTTCCTTGATGTCAGCTCTACTGATTATCAATTTAATTTAATAGTCTGCCTTCTTTATGGCCATTAGCCAAACTGTAGACTGCAACACATGCTAGTATTTTACCCTTCTAGTGTTCCATGATTATGGTTTATATCACTACAGGGTCGTTGCATGGCACTGATTCAAGCTGCTTCTGATGTACAAGAACAAGGTGCAGTTGACGATCGCGATAATTTTCTGCATGGTGTCAGAGATCTGTTAAGCATACATTCAAGTAAGGCTAATATTTCATTTGAATATCCTGGGTTTAAATTCAATACTGGTCTATTACGCATAAAAATTTATATCTTTTTGTTTTAACTGGAGAATGTTATTTCTGAATAAAGAAGGAATCATAGTTACCAATTGGATAAATGGGCTCCTATCCTTTTTGGTATATCTCTTATTTGGAATTAGAGTTACTGATGAGATGGTTGAATTATTTATTCTTTAGGCTCTCCCTTGCTTGATTCTACTCATCACCTTGTTGAAAGTTTATTAAGAAGCTCCTGGCCAAGACACTTGATACAGATATGATTTGACAGGCATTGATGTGTAACCCCCTTTTTTCGTTTTTTTGTTTTTTTTTTTGAGGAAACAGAATTTTTCATTGAATGCATGAAAAATTGCACATAGTTGCAACAACTTAGAAAAGAAAACAAATATCCCAAACAAACAACAAAAATAACCATTACACCCAAAGCCCTGACCAGATCTCTGATTGATAAAACAGACGGAAATCCTTAACGCTAACTTTAGGACCAACCAGTTCAGAACCTTATACAGCAAACCCAACAAAACTACAGAAACCAGAAGCTGGAACATCTAAAGGAAGAACAGAAAAGGCATCTTCAAAATTACTATAACTGAATTCTTATTAAAAAAAATTACTATAACTGAATTCCTCTTCTCATAGAGAGTCTTGACCTGATACTTGAATAGAGAACTCAATCTTCAGAACCACCAACAAGAATTGACGTTGATGCTGACAATTGAAAACTCAATACAATAGGAAACTGAAAAAATAATTCATAGATATGCTGGTTTTTTAGGAAAATTCTAAATGAAAATCATTCATGAATGATTCTGTCTGTCTTTTTAGAAATTATTGATAATTTTTATTTCATTGTCTTTTGCCAACTTTTTAGGGAACCAAGGTTTTACGGACTTCTGGGATAAGCAGGGCTTCACTACGCAGTACAATCATTTTCTATTAGAACTTGATTTCTCAGGGGAAATAAAAGGAAGAAAGTGATCTTCAATTGTGCTTTTTTGGCTATTATTTCGTGCACATGGAGAGGAAGAATAGATTCGTCTACTTTCCTTTTTTTTTGGAACAAGAAACAACTTTTCATTAAGTAAATGAAAAGAGACTAATGTTCAAAAAGATACAAACTCCACAAGGGAGTGAGAGAAAATAAAGCAAAACTCAAAACAACATGTACGCAAATAGAACGACTACAAAAAAAGCCTCCCAATGAAGATAAATGTCATTAAAAGAATAAGCCTCATAGTATTTGGAGAGAGTGCACTAGGATGACACCTTTAAGCTTGCTGAATCAAATCTTTCAAACCACATAAGACTTTTGCCTTAAAAAATTCTGGAGTTCCTTTCCAACCAAAGTTCTGACAAAAGAGCTTTAATAGCATTGGCCCATATGAGAGCTGGCTTTGCTGTAAATACTTGCCCCAACAAAAGTTGTAGCACATTTCTTTCAACCTTGCCGAAAAGACCCAATTCAAACGAAAAGAGGAGAATAGCTTAAATCAACAATTCAAAGCATAGGGGTAGCCAAAGAAAATATGATTTTGAGTTTCCCCTTCTGCAAAGCACAAACAACATACTGATGGCATAAAATAGGATTTTGGCAACTTTCTTTGAAGAACCTCAGCCGTATTTCGATTCCTACTTTCCAACTTACTATCAGTCTCTTTCACTTCTTCTTCTACTTCTTCTTTTTCTTCTTATTGTGCTCCATTGTTTATCTTCAACTTCATCGTCAGGACTAGGACAAATTTCTTGGACATTGTAACTAATGACTTGCCTTTTTGTAATTGGGACAAACTTTGGCTTTTTGTAAATTCCTTTTCTTCTCGTAGGTCAATCATTGAAGATTCGGTTTCCTTTGCGCTAACAATTTAATTGAATTTATATGTTGTGTATACAGATATCCAGGCTGGAGTTTCAACGTATGTGTCTGCTCCCGGCATTATCCAACAGATATCTAGTCTTCATTCAGACTTGAGAACCCTTCAATCTGATCTTGAAAACTCCCTCCCAGGCGACAGAAACAGATGCATCAATGATCTGTTAGTATCTTATTCCTTTATATAAGAGTGTCAAATCCATATCTGTTTATTATTATTATTTTTTTAAGAAATCCATATATCTATTACGCCTTTAGTTTCTTGTGCACTTAACAATATTCAAATGAAGCAATAGAAGTCTGGTGGTTGACTCCAGAAAATTATTGCTGGACCGAAGAAATGGTCAGTGTCCATCTATACACTCTTGTAATCAAGCATTAGTGTTGAAGACTATTCTCCTAGATAATTCAAGCTCTGCTGGCTTTTAACTATGGGAGAAGCTAGTGTTGAAATGAAGGTCAAGATATGGTGTGGAGCTATAGTCTTTATTAGCTGAATTTTTAAATAAGCAACAAATTTTTAAGAAACTCTTTTATTGATGTGTATACAATTTTAAAGCGTGCAAGGCTAGTTGAGGTAAAAAAAAGATTTTCAGTAGGTCATTGTAGTAGATCATGAGTGATTACAAAAGAATTTGGACTTGAGACATCAAGAAATCAGGTCTATACTTCTGAATTCATCTTTGAAAATTAGTTAAACTCTCAAAGCTTGTAGCAAGACATTAGCTGTCCATTTACAGAGGATGTAAGTGCACTAACCAATTGCTAACAAACAAAATAACTTACGAAAACCCATTAACAACTAAAACTAACTCAAGTCTCAAACAAACTCAAAATAAAACTATGAAATTATTCTTAACTACACTACATCAACAGCCCCTTTTGGATCTTGGGTCCTGAAATTTCGTTAACCTTCCTTTGTGAATAAGAACCTATCTAAACGAGAAGAGATGGAGGGCTCCCTTAAGTTTGACAAGGTAAAGGAAGCATTAAGGAGGGGAGTATCTGTGAGCTCACAAGAGTTAATAAATCTGTTGGAGGAGGGGGCAGATTGTCTTTCTGGAATCCCATTGTGAGTTGTATGCTGGTAATGACCACCATGCTGAATCATTTGTTGATGTTTTTTCATTGTAAGACTTGTCCAGTTCTTAAAACAGCTTCTGACCTACCAGTCTGCTTCAGATTATGGTTAATATGTTTCATCTTCTATATTCCTGTCTACTTCATGTTCTTTCCTTTTATTCATTATTTTATTCTTAATTTTTAAAGGGTTCTTTCTATTATTAATTGTAGGTGCTCTCTTATTCAAAGTTTGCAGCAATTACTCTTTGCCTCTTCTACAACTGCACAACCATTACTGACACCACGGGTACAAGTCTTCATCATAATAATTTCCTGCAGGGGTTGCTCTTATCAATGCATATTTTAGTTATCCTTGTATGAAACTGGATGGACCATTAGACACCCAGATAACATATTTTTCCTTTTTTCAAAACATTATGTTCGATACTTTGAATTAAGTCTTTGCAGCCGTCTAAGTAAACCCAATCTATCATATTGCAGTTAATTATGCCTTCATTAGTGCATCTAGTTTGTTATACCTTTTGTGTTTAGATTGTCTTCCTTTCTGTGATGTGTTTTTATTTTTGCACAATGGTCCTTCATTTATGGACATTTTATCTTTCCTAGGCCTTAATGAAAGAGCTGGATGAGATGGAAAAGATAAATGCCAAACTATCTTCTGCAGTTGAAGAAGTTACCTTGGAGCACTGTAAAAAGAATGAGGTAATCTTTGAGAAAATAATTTCCTTTTTATCTTTTTCATAATCTGGTTTTTGTTTACCAAAAAATTATCCATGCTGATTGGTCAAAGTCTACATACTTTCATTATGTCAATCATATATGTCTCTTAGCAATATGAATTGTGCATAATATTTATTTGTCGTTAGATATGAAATATTTTATGCTGCACAAACGGTTTTGATAACCAACTAATAACTGACATTCCTTCCCCCTATAGTCATTTTAAAGGCTTCGGTTTATTTAGTCTATTTGGTACGTGGATTCATGATTGGTAAAAGTTAGTGTCTAGCCTTGAGTAGTGAGTTTGAAAGTTTGAGTTGATGTAACTAAGTTTGAGTAGTCCTTGAGCTTAGCAAACATGTAAGGTAGGAAAAGCAAACCTTCTTATCAAATATAAGATCAACTTTGTCGACTTGAGCATAGTTCAATTGGTACCCTCGACCAAGAGGTCTTATCAAATATAAGATCAACTTTGTCGATTTGAGCATAGTTCAATTGGTTAAGACATATACCCTCGACCAAGAGGTCAGATGTTTGAATCTTCCCACCCATGTTGAACTCAAAATATAAGATCAGCTTTCCAACTTAAGTTGTGCTAGTCAACTTTTACTCAAACGTCTCGTGAAGATTTCTATTAGTACTTTCAGAAAAATGTAACATAGAAGCTCACGCTGCGCTATGTAAATAAACATTCCAACCCCTGCATTTTTACTGTACATTCAATAGTGCAAAAACTAGAACTCCTTAGTCTGATTTACATTCTACTGTGGCATGCAGATTGTAAAACATCACTCTCAGGAGGTTGGGCTACAACGTCGAGTTTTTGTTGATTTCTTTTGCAATCCTGAACGTCTGAGGAGTCAAGTTCGGGAACTGACTGCTCGAGTTAGAGCCTTGCAGGCTTCGTAGTCGATATTGTTTGTGTATAATTTCTTTCCCATTGCGTTATTCTTGTATTTAGCTGATTACAATATATATCACCTGGGGAAGCTTGAGTTTTAATATGACACCAATGATCTGTTTTGGCAGTGTTACACCACAGTATTCAATGATAGTTCCACTTGAGAGTTAAGAGTGTTTGAGATTACTTTTCAAGCCAAGATTTTTTTAACTTGATGATATGATGATTTTTTTTTTTTGAAAAACTTTATCGTATAAGTTTATTTTTTAGCTATAAATAGCCTAACATCAAAGTAAATTTTATTATAAATGTTTGATATGATATCATCAGGTTTTAAATTGTATTTTATTTTTACTTTTTGTATTCAGGGGCGGATTCAGTTAAGGTCCCCCCCCCCACCCCCGGAATTTTTATTGTTTTACATAATATGAATAAAGTACCAGCAAAAATTATTAAAAGTAGGTGTTGTCATGGTGGTTTTAGGCGTCTTTAGCCTTCCCTCACCCTGGTTCGAATCTTGCCAAGTCTTTTTTTGGATTCATTTTAATTTCATACACCTCAATTTCGGGAAAAAAAAACAGTAAAAAATCTGTTGCCCCTTAATTTCTAAACTTCTTTATATATAATATTTTTAATTTTTCTTTTTTCTTTTTTCTTTTAGGTTGGAATTATCTCTAAATGAGTAAATGGAGAGATACTATAAAAGAAAATCGATGAGGTCATCATCTCTATTGAAGAAAAGTTATAATAGTTTTGATAAATATTTTATATTTTTTTACTAGCAGATCTCGATGAGAACTAGAATTCTTTTGTAATATTCAAGACTAAGTTTGTAAAATATATTTACAGAAATGACCTTGCTAGCCTTGAAATCATACTTTTTTTGTTGAAGAAATCTAGTACATTTATGAATTTTTGGAAGTACTTGTAAATGATTTTTACTGAATTTTAAGTCAAGCTCCCCCCTAACCAAAAATTATGGATCCACCACTGTTTGTATTTAAAATAATCCAATCATACAATATCTACTAAATCACTACTAGGTTGCATTGTTCATCAAAGCAATAACTATAACTCAACTGACATAAAGTATGAGCTTGTGACCAAGAGGTCATAAGTTCGAATTCCTCCATTTTAAATGTTGTTGAAATTAAAAAAAAAGAAAGGTTTAGAAAAATTGGAAGCAATATAGCTGAATTTCGAATAATTTAATGAGAGAAAACGTAAACGGTTTAATAATTCACTTTTTGAATTCAACAAATTATCCAAAATTCTGGACAGTTTAGTTACAAGTTTACAACAATATCTAAAATAATAGTATGGTTAAAGCACTATTTTGCTTTCCATACTTTGTGACTTGTTTCATTTAGTTCTTGTACTTTCAAATGTTCAAATCTAGTTTTCGTATCTTCAATAAAAAAAAAATAGTCCCTACTCTTAGTTTATTGTTAACTTTTTATTTTTTATTTTTTTAATGTAGTCTCTATTAGGATTCTCTCTATAAATTTTGGAAACATATTCACATTATGTCTTTTCTTATATGGAAATTATTATTATTATTTGACCAATTTTGATTTAAAAAAAACTTCAAACTAACAATAAGAACTAATTTTAAGATTTATTGAAAGTATATGGACTAAATTTGAACCCATAGACTAATATAGAACAAGTTCCAAAGTATAGAGAACAAAATGGTATTTTAACCTAAAATCCAATTTCATCTCTAATGTATGAATAAAATTAATACTTGAATCCTTTCAAAACAAAATAATAATAATAATACTGAATATTTTAACTATTGAGTCGTAATGATTATATTAAAAAATTAAAGTGATAGATTATACAGGAAAATCCAAAATACGATGATTAATTTATAAAGATGGTACATTTTGTTTTAAAAGTTAATTTTGAAATGAACTAGGGGGGGGGGGGGGGGGGGGGGGTCTTTTTGAAATCTTATCCTATTTAAAAAACACAAAACATAAGTAATGGAATAAATAAAACATGAGCTATCATTCTTAGTATATTTAAAAATTTGGAATTATATGAAAGGAAACTAAATAAAAAAAAGATTTTTTAAGTTGTTAATTATCCTACATGCTAATATAGCAAAGACATGTCGAAATTATCGTGTAATTTACTTATAAAATAGATTAAAATTACCGATAGTTTTTTAAAATTACTTTTCTTTTTTAGTTTCAAAATTTGGCATGATTTTTGAAAACATATGTAAAAAGTAGATAACATAATAAGGAAACCCATAGGTGGAAATAATATTTATAGGCTTAATTTTCAAGAATCAAAAATCAAAAACTAAATAGTTATCAAACGGGGCCTAAACAATTTCAATTGTGTTTACAAACATTTAATTTTGATTCTATGCTAACGTTACATATTGATTGGACTATTGAGTAACGAGAAGCAAGATAGGGGATAAGAATATAGGCCATTTAGATAACATAAGAACGAGTGGACTAAAAAATTCAATAGGGTGAGTGTTTATAATACATTTTAAACCCTTTTTTTTTACCTATCCACCTTTATTTTACATAGTTGGCTTACTCCTTACTAAATCATCATGCATAATTCAATCAATGTGCTGCATCAATATTTAAAGTAATAATGTTAAAAAAAAAAAGAATGATTATAATTAAAATTGAAAGTTTAGAGATATAATTGAAATATTTTAAATAAAGAAGACTAAATTTCACCTATGAAACAGGACATAGAATAGTATAAAAAGAAAAGTGAAAAGCTTGGAATACAATAGTGACATAACATAGGTGCTTAAAATGACTGGTAAAAGGTCAATGTCTGTCATAAACCTTTTACTTGTCTTACATGTATATTGGTTGCAGATATACAATGGAATATTCAAATAAAGACACACCCAAATAACCAAAAGAAAATCCAAATTACAATGACCAAGGAGGGCTGTAAGGCATGATCTTCTTCTGTCTTTTTTTCTTCTAGAAAACTGTGAAAATTACTCTCGTCATACTTTTGAACTTTTAATTTAAACAATTATCTCCTTAGAGTTACAAAATCGTTGTAATTTAAATCTTATTCAACCTAAGCTAAGCTATGTAGAACATATAATTACGAAAGATGAGGAAAGGGGCTAATTGATTCGTTATATGCATACGAATGGAGAAAGTATGTTTCTTATTGTGCCTTACCTTCATATTTTTCTTGGTCTACATAGTGCAAGTTATAGAAATCTTGGAGATTTTGATTGGTGTTTCGAGATTGTAATCTTCCTACACTAATAATAAAGGTTGAATTTGATGGAAAGTGAAATTTAGAGGTTATTTATTTATTTATTTTGAGTTTAACAACATGTGAAGTGGGGGGATTTGAACCTCTAACCTCTTGGTCGAGAGTATATGTGTTAATCAGTTTTGAGCTATGCGAATTGACATGAAATTTAGAGGTTAAAAAACTTAAAATGGACTAACCATGGATAAAAAATGATTTTTTTTTTGGTAGTTTAACTCTAACACATGTTTTTAAATCCTAACCAAATTTTTACAAATAAATTTCAGAAAAGCATTTTTTTTTTCTAAAAAAAAATCTAACTGATATTTCAAAACTATCGGTAAAAAGCGAAAATTCAAATAAAAAAATTATTCATAAACACATTCAATTTTTCAAAGAACAAAATCATAATCATACTTCCTTTTTCATTTGGATTGAATTTGTATTTTTTTTACAGCTTTACCTTTTTCTTAAAATTCTGACTGGACAAAAGGGGAGAATATACTGTGTGTAAGAAAACCTAAAAGGAATAAGAGAAAGTGACAAATGAGGAAAAGGAAAGAAACAAAGTTGATTGGGAATTCACTTGGAAAAATGCAAAAGGAGAAGTTGCATGACCCTCACACTAAAGACAAATAAAAATAATTAATATGTTTTTGAAAATGTTCAAATGACAAAGCCCAATGCCAATTGTACAACATTAGTCAACACAAAAAATATGCTTTACTTTTGAATTGAAAACCACATATTTGATATTGCTTTTGAAAATAAGCTAGCACTGTCATTTTCACATAGTTTGAATTATTTATTTGTCTTTCATATTCTTTTGCTCATATGATGAGTAAAAACAAAGCAATTTTCAAAAACGATATGAAATATTTACGTTCACGACAAAACTTCGTCGAATTGTCGTTTTTTGGAAGATATTGCTACCCTGATTTGAGAAAAGCATCCAAAGAACAAGGTAGAAAGAAAGGCAAGAGATAACTATACATATATGAGCTTGATTTTTACTATTTCTTTGTCATGTAATCCATTTCTTAAAATAATAATAATAATAATAAGTAGTCAAATATTAAGACTCACAATAGGTAGTTTTAAAAAAAATCAATTATATTAGTATTCAACCATGAAAGTGGATAGATTTGAATCTTTGACTTCTTAGTGGAAGATATATTTTTTAATCAG
Organism: Trichosanthes truncata; assembly: GCA_033996785.1. Classification (NCBI taxonomy): domain Eukaryota; kingdom Viridiplantae; phylum Streptophyta; class Magnoliopsida; order Cucurbitales; family Cucurbitaceae; genus Trichosanthes; species Trichosanthes truncata. Next base: position 44,660,341 of record MU867259.1, on the reverse strand, counting down.
TTGAACTAAGCTCATGTTGACGGTTAAGTATTTAAAAGGTGATTAATTTTTAGAAGTATGAGTTAAACGACCATAATTTTTTAAATTGTTAGAGATAAACAATACAAAAATATGTTAAAGAATACATATATTCACACACAATGAAACATATGCATAAAATATGAAAAAACATGTTCTATGTAAAGACATAAAGTAGTTCCATTTAGAAACTTATAATATTAGAGATATGTAAATACATTAAATTCCAAAAAAAAAAAAAGTTTGCCCATCAATTTAAAATCCCAAAAAATGTTTTATAAGATTCAAAAGGTTCGATTGAGTGCATCGTAGTTAGGGAAGTTTTATAAGATTAAAAAGTCTACTAAGTACATCATGATTGTGTGAAAATATTGAAATGATTAGTGTGTAATGTAATGATGGAGAAAGAAGAAAAACATGAAAGAAGAAGAAAGACAAAAGAAAAAAAAAAAGAAGTTAAAATATAGGTTGGCCCCAGCTTGAAAGAAAAGGTTGTGTAGATTCTTCATATTATTGAAGAAGAAGAAGAAGAGTGAGCATATAATTATTAACCTCTCAAAGTCTTAAGGAATGTTAAATTTGTAATTACCTTTTAAAAATATATATATTAGCAATTTTTTCCTAAAATTAAGCTATCCATTCCACATTTTCTTATATATACAGCCTATATAATTTTTTTTTCTAAGTATTATCCATTAATTATGAGTGAGATTTCAATTTCAAAAAAAAAAAGTGAGATTTTGATCTCTAGTATTTTAACCAATTAAATTATATTCAAATTAACAGTTATATAAGTTGGATTAATTCTTATCATTTCTTTGCCATGTAATCCATTTTTTAGAAAAAAAATTTAATCATAGTCAAATATTAAGATTCAAAATAGATAGTTTAAAATCAATGATTACACTGTTGTTTTGAAATTTTGGTTAAAAGTTTAAAAGGTGATTAATTTTTTTTTTTAATTATTTGGGGTAACAATATAGAAACACATTAGGGAATATATATATGTATATATAAAAGGTACGTTCTATGTAAGGCAAAATAGCTCCTTTTTTTTTTTTAAAGACAAAATAGTTCCATTTAGAAACTTATAATGGAGAAATGTAACTACATTAGTTTCCAGTTCCAAAAAAATTATTTTTGCATGAATTTTACATCCCGAAAACATATTTATAGAAATTTATTATAGAGAAGTGTAAATACATTAAGTTCCAAAAAAAAATATTATTGCATCAATTTAAAATCCCGAAAAAATGTTTTATAAATTTCAAAAACTCCGTTGAGTGCATCATGGTTATGTGAAAGTTTTATAAGATAAGAAAGTCAGTTTTTTTTTTTTTTTTTTTTTTTTTTTTTTTTGGAAATTTGATAAGAAAGTCAGTTGAGAACATCATGATTGTGTGAAAATATTGAAATGATTAATGTGCAATGTAATGATGGCAAAAGAAGAAAGACATAAAAGGAGGGAGAAAAAGAATAAAGACTAACCCAAAGTCAATGTAGGTTGGTCCCTATTTGAAAGAAAGGGTTGGTTGATCATCTTTATTGAAGAAGAAGAAAAGGAATTCATATAACTATTAACCTCTCAAATTCATAAAAAAACACATGTTATATTTTTAATTACTTTTTTAAGAAAATATATATTAGCAAATATTTCCAAAAATTAAGCTATCCATTCAAAATTTTCTTATAGATATAGTTCATATAATTCACTTTTTAGTATTACAAATTAATTATGGATGAGATAATTTTGTCAACTTGAGCATAACTCAACTCTCTTCACCACGAACAAGGTTAGATGTTCGAATCATTCTACATGAATTAACGGTCTATGTAAACTTAATTCTTACTTATAATCAATTTCTTAAAAAGAACAACAGCAATAAATCTAGTCAAATATTAAAACTTAAAATAGGTAGTTTAAAAAAAAGCAATTATATTGTTGTTTCAAAATTTTGATTAAGAGTTTAAAAGGTGATTAATTTTAATAAGTATGAGTTAAACAAACTTATATTTTTAAATTGTTAGGGATAAATGATAAAAAAAAAAAAAAAAGAAAAAAAAAGAAGGTACATTAGAGTGTGTATATACATAATATAAAAAGTATGTTCTAGGTAAGACAAAAGAAGTTCCATTTAGGAACTTATAATAGAGATATGTACATACATTAGGTTCCAAAAAAAAAATGTTTTTGCATCAATTTAAAATCCCGAAAAAGTGTTGTATAAGTTTCAAAAAAGTCCTTTGAGTGCATCATTGTTAATGTGAAAGTTTTATAAGATTAAAAAGTCAATTAAGTACATCATATGATTGTGTGAAATTATTGAAATGATTAATATGTAATGTAATGATGGAAAAAGAAGAAAGACTAAAAAAAAGTCAATATATAGTCTTGTCCCAATTCGAAAGGAAGGGTTTGGTAGATTCTCCATTGAACAAGAAGAACAAGACGAGAGCATATCATTATGAAACTTCTTAAGTTTGGTTGGATAACGGTTTGATTTTTAGTTTTTGGTTTTTGAAAATTACGTTTATAAACACTACTTCTACCTATGAATTTCTTTATTTTGTTATCTACCTTCTAAAAATGTTTCCAAAATTCAAACCAAAATTTGAAAATTAAAAAAAAAAAAAATTTTGTTTTTGAAATTTAGTTAAGAATTTCATATGTTTTTTCTAGAATGGTGAAAACCATAACAAAAAAAATTGTGAGAACCAAATATAATTTTCAAAAACTGAAAATTAAAAACTAAAACACAAATCATGGTCAAAGAGAGCCTTAAATATTCTAATCTCACAAGTCACAAGAACCCTTTTTCTTGCTCTAACTTGTCCTTTTCAAATTCTTCTCTTGTTGTATACATTTCCTTACTTGTCCTTTTCAAATTCTTCTCCTGTTGTATACATTTCCTTACTTTCTCTCACTATAATTTCAACATGTTTTTTTTTTTGGCTCATCTTGAATAGGAATTCAATAACTCTTTCTCTTTTCCCAAAAAAAAAAAGGTATGTTTTTGTTAGAATGGTTGGATTATATTTATTGAATTAAGGTTTATTTTGTACAATGATTATGGATTTATCTCTATGTGAGGGTAAGTTAGTCTTTTACTTATATTTTATTAATATAAATAGGTTGTAGTTCAGTTGGAACTTTCTAGGTTATATATTTTAAGTTAAATTATAAGTTTAGTCATTGTACTTTCAAGCTTGTGTCTAATATATTTTTTAACTATAAAAAGTCTTTAATAGGTCTTCAAAGTTTCAATTTTGTGTCTAATAGATGACATATTTGACATTTTTTAAATTAGCAAATTTATTAGACATAAAATTGAATTTTATATCTAATATGTTTATGAAGTTTGAAAATGTTGCATTGGTCAAAGATCTATTGGACACAAAAAATTGAAAGTTTAGAGATCCTATTAAACACAAAATTAAAAGTTTAGGCTCCGTTTGATAACCATTTGATTTTTAAAAATTATGCTTATTTTTTCATCATTTCTCTACAGTAAGTTTCATCTTTTTTAAGAAAAGATTTGAATTCTTAGCCCAATTTTAAATTGCAAAAAAAAAAAAAAAAAAAAAAAAAAAAAAAAAAAAAAAAATTTGAAAACCACTTTTTTTTTTTAGTTTTCAAAAATTCGGTTGGTTTTTGAAAATATATGTAAAAAGTAGATAACAAATCAAGGAAACCTATAGGTGAGAGTAGTATTTATAGGCTTAATTTTTAAAAACCAAAAACCAAAAACCATTTTATCAATCGAAACCTTAGAAATCTATTTGACTTCTTTTTTTTCCTGAGTTCGATCTATTTGAAGTTTTTTAAAGTTTAAGATCCTAAACATAAAATTGAAAATTAAAGAACCTAATAGACATTTTTTAAAGTTTAGAAACTAGTTAGACACAAACCTAAAAGTTTTAACACTAAATTTATAATAACATGGGTTATAATAGTCTGTTGAGTACTCTGCACTCCAAGACTATTATAACCCAGACTAAACAACTCTGTATTTTAAACAATATTATATAACTTCACAGACTATTGTAACTCACAGACTATTATAACTCATGTTATTAGAACCCACTCAGCATTCCAAACAGCCCCTTAATGAAACTTAGTCTTGCATTTTCTCTCAAACTTTCTTCTCCTAAAGTCATGGGAATAAACAAAATTATTCTTTCTTTTAAAGTTATGAATTTTTTAATTATGATTTTAATATATAGAGAGTGGCACAACACATATTGATATCAATTTTTACCTATCATCTAACTATGGTTGTTAAAACTATGATTGGATAAGGACAGATCCAAGAAGGAAGGACATGGTTAATTACATCCCTTTCGGCTTGTCTTAGATTAAGAAAAGTAGATAAAAACTTTAAAATTTTCACGTTTTCTAACTAACTCCCTCTCCCTAAATTTTCAAAATTTGAAATATATATATATATAATTAAAATGTAAAATTCTGGCCCTTCCTATAAAAATTTCTAGCTATACTTCCTTGTGGTTGGAAGGAAGGAAAATTGTTTTAGAAACAATATTTTATCATATGTCCAAAATATTATTTAGAAATATATAGGTTAAATTACAAGTTTAGTCTATGAACCTTCAAGTTTGTATAAGGTCTCTAAACTTTAAAAAATGCCTAATAGATCCTCAAACTTTCAATTTTGTGTCTAATAGGCCCCTGAACTTAAAAAAATATCTAATAGGTCTCTAAATTTTAACTTTGTGTCTAATAATTCTTTGACACACTGAAATTTTTTAAAAATTAGCTGATCTATTAGATATTAATATGACATATAACCTTAAACTTTTAATTTTGTGTCTAGTAGGTCTACAAATTTAAAAAAAATGTAAAATAGGTTCTATTAGACACAAATTGAAAATTCAAGGACTTATTGAACACAAAATTGAAAGTTTAAAGATATATTAGACATTTTTTAACGTGTAGAAATCAAATAGACATAAATCAAAAAGTTTCAAAGATCTATTAGATATTTTTTTAAAGTTCAGAGATCAAATAGACACAGATCTAAAAGTTTAAGGACAAAATTTGTAATTTAACAAAAAAAAAATAATAATTAGGAAGACAGTGAAATATCTTCATCTTTGAAACATGTCTTTCATATCATTTTTATATTTTTCCTGGTACTTAGCATACTGCAGTCTTAATAAATAAATCTGGGCTTTCACAAACCTAGGAATAGGAACTTTGGGATAATAATAAGTTTTGTTGAAAATGTACCAATAATTGAATTATTCCAAAATATGAGTTGTAAAATTTCATGATCAAGGTAAGTTTCCTAAATCTAAATATGCCCTATCTCTATACCTTCTATCACTATCTTAGCCACGTACCCAATAAATATACATTTATTTTATCGGATCTACAATTACATTTATTTTAGTTAAAAAAAATATTTTTACTCTAGTAATACTATAAATTTTTCCAAGGAGACAATGGTTGAGAGAGGGTCCTAGAGTAATTGTGCTTATTTAGTCCAAGTTTCCAACATGAAAGATATAATAATTGTCAAGAGATATATAGATAAAATCATTCTTGTGAGAGAGAAAGAGAAAAATAGAAAATATTTCTAGTACTCAACATAGTGCCTACTTACTTCCTTGTGCATATCATAATTTTTCTTTATGAATAATTATTTAATACTATTAGATTTCACATTATTATTATTATTATTATAAAATGATGCTGAGACAATTGATATTGATAATGAGTTAGAAGATTAATATCCATACTTCTATGGCATTAGATCTTTTATTTTTGGAGGAAAGTAATTATTGAGAGGGAGAAGAAAAGATAAGAGTGAAAATTGATGAGAGAGAAAAAAGAAGCACATAGAAATTCATTCCATTCATAGGTCCAACTCTAATCCAAAAATGACAAATCCAAGCCCAATAAAGCTGGTGCTCTTTCTACTTTGGACTTACAAAATATAAATCTAGAATATTCATTACACCAAAGAAACAACATAGTAACCCATGGGAGAACCTTGTACAAATAGTTCTCCCCTCTAATTAAAACACACTCCCAAAATTAAAATTTAAAATTTAAAAAACCCCAGCTCTAGCTATGGAGAAAAGAAACATTGATATTCTATTTTTTTTTTTAAATATATATATATAATATAAATATCATATTAATTTGATAACCAAACATCCCAAAAGATATGTACTGTTTGGCCAGTGTCTGTTTTTGATGAGATAAATATACATTGATTGTCCCTTTTCAGCTGATGATGGGTCTCTCTCCTCTTCAAATCAAACAAGTTGGCACAAAGCAGTTTGTTATGTAACTCAGCCCTCTCTTCTGCAAAATTATCAAACCATATATATAAATATATTTTACAACCAATAGATTTCATACCCACTTTTTTAAAAAAAAAATGAAATTGGAGTAAAACAAAGCAAAATGATGAAGTGAATTAATTTTACACAGTAGAAAAAGGTTACCAAATTGGAGTATTATACTAAGATGCATCCATTTGTCAAAGCAATAAATAAATTACACTAATGTCAATTGGAATATGAAATATTATATTTTCTAAAGTGGTTGATTAGGCTAAAATTGTATTAAAGTGGACTTTAAAATTAAAAAAAAAAAAAGAGGTAATATTTAGGAAAGGAAAAAGAAAAAGAGAAAAGAAAAAAGAGAAAAGAGAAAAAGACCTTTTTGGGCTTGGCGAGGAGGTCAGGAGAAATTTTGTACAAGTCTTCGTCAACAGGTTTGGGCATTGGCTTTGGGTGATGCAGTATTACAGGAGGAGGGCTTTCGTTGTCATTCACATTCATCCAGTTTTCCTTCTTTCCTTGCTTCCCATGTCTGTCACGCTTCCTCTGCAATTTCATCCGTCACCCGCACCACTTTAATTTCCATTATTAAATAATACACCGACAGCTCAAAAATCGTTTCAATCAGATATCTATATCCCAAAATCCCCTATTCATCATTACCTATTTTTTACCCCTCCCTCCACCATTCATCATTCACTGTTTTTTTCACTTTCCTCACCCCCCATGTCTCATTTACCATTAAATCTCACTCACTTCTAAAGATAAAACTTTTTCCCAGTTATTTAGTTTTATTTCATACTTAGCGAGTAAAATTACATAAAAAAAAAATTAAAAATTTAAAACTTTCTACCTAATTTACCTCCCTAAGTTGTTCGAATAAAAAATATACAAAAAGTATTAACAAAAATTACCGTTGTTTTTGAAAACTTCTAGATTTGTCCTTGTCTACTTCTCCAAGTTTCTAAAATAATGAATATCTCAACAAAATATTTGCAATTTATGTCAACTAGTAATCTAAATTAAACACCTTAGAAACTAGTATCTTAAAAAAAAAAAGATAAATAAATAATGGAGACTACTTTTTTCTTTAGGAATCATGTAAAGTCACGTGGTGATCACGCAGTTTCACTTTTTTTTGTTTTTAATTTTTTTTAGGTGAAAGGGGGAAAAAAAAAGCAAAGAAAAAGCAAAGCATGCTTAAGGCTCGAAAAAGCGTGCTCTAAACATGAATTGAATCACACGAAGGATGTCATGTGGATCCACTCATTAAAGCCACACCACACCGCCCGGCGCCCTCTAATCCATTTGTTTTTGTTTTTTTTTTCCCAATTTTATCAAATAATTCATATGAAAAGAAAAGAAAAAGAAAAAGAATCCTGTACAAACAGAAAGAGAAAGAAGAAAACACAGTAGTGTGTTACCCTGGGGCGGGGGACGACGATCATAGCAGGGGTAACGACGTCGTTTTGGTACAAATCGCCGGCAACGTACAAATCGCGAACGTCGGAATATCCGGCGATTCTGGAAGATTCGAAGCACTGCGTGAAAGGGAGATGGTCGTTCCATTCCCAGTTTCCGAACGTCGGAATGTAGTTTCTCCGGTAGTAGTAATCCTGTGCAACCCAAACCACAATTAACCACTCCTAAACACAAATGAACGTAGAGAGAGAAAGGGAATAGTACTTAGGATTATACCTCCATTGAAGAAGCTTTGTTGCAGAGAGATGAGAGAGAGAGAGAGAGAGGGAATGTGTGAGTTGTTGAGTGGTTCAATTTGAGTGGGAGTTTAAGGGCGCATTTATAAAAAGGGAGGTTTAGAGAGAGAAAGGGGTTTTGGGGTTATTTTTTTGGGGGATCCAAAGTGAGTAAAATTTTAAATTTTTTTTAATTAAAAAAAAAAAAGGTGTGGAGTGGAAAAACAGTGGTAAGTGGGGACACAAGGACAGAGGAGTAAGGGAAGAGAGAGATAGAGAGAAATTGGTTGCTTTTTGAGAAATGGGTTTAGGCTTTAGCTTTTTTGTACATGAGGTTAGTTTTTTTGGTTTTTTTTTGGGACAAGTGAAAACAAAACATCATGTATATTCTACGTTTCTATTTCTCTGATTCTCAATTTTTTTTTTGGGGATTATTGTGCGCAGGGATAGAGGGTTTAGATTCGAAATGTTTGGCTTATCAGATGGATTACTAATTATTCTTTAAAATACCTTATGATTCTATTTATTTCATATGTGTAAACCATCCTCAGATAGAGTGCAATGTTATGGACAAACAAAAAAAAATAATTTTTATTCCTAAACTTGGTGAGATGTATCAAAAGTATTCTCAAGCATGTTTAATGAATTATAAAATATATATGTAGTACAAAATTGACAAGATTTTAAATTCTATTTCAATCACTATCATTTCAACTTTGGCTCATTAACACAAAATTTATATCCTAAGAAAAACCTACGACAATCTTTCATGTCAAAATTTAAAAATTTTGAAGACTAAAATAGATAAAAACTAAACATACATATATCAAAATGAACAATTTCAAAGTACATATACCGAAACAAAATACATACATATATATACATATAATGTACCAGAAATTATTATTTATTTATCAAGGGGAAAAAAGAAGAAGGTAAATAGGAAGAAACAAAGACACAAAACCAGGGATGAGTTATGAAAGAACAGTGAGGAGCAGTAGGGTAGGGCAAAGGGTGTGTGTTGAAAAGTACTTTAATTTTACAAACCCCACACGCGTACCCCTATGCTCCTTACCTTGCCTTGTGCTTTGTGCTGTTTCCAGATAGAGAAATTTCCGTTCCGTCCATCGGTACGTGACGGAAAATTTCTAGTGTCACGGTAGTATATACTCTTTTCATTCACAATTTCATATAATATTTTACGTTATAGACTTCATCATTCTTAAACCATGCAAATATTGAGTGGAAGTATTATAGAAAAATTTTGAGGAAAAAAAAAACAATTTTTACCTTAAGTTTGGTATGATATATCACACTTTCATCCTGAATTTTTTATTTTATTTCATCAAATTGGATCATTTGCAATTTTTAGTTTAATTTTTATTAATTCACCTACTAATTTTAACCACAAACAATGTAAAAATCTAAAAAACTCATGAATTTCGATTAAAAAAAGTTACATTACAAATTTAGTCACTGAACTTTCAAAATTACAAATTTAGTCCATGAACTCTAGAATTTTTTAAAATTCATGAATCTACTATACACAAAATCAAAATTTTAGGGTTCTATTAGACGTAAAATTTAAATTTATATCTCTAATAGATCAATTAATTTTTAAAAATTTTGAATTTGTCAGGGACCTATTAGACACAAAATAGAAAGTTTATGGACCTATTAGACTGTTTTGAAAGTTAAAGGACCAAATAGATACAAACGCCAAAGTTCAAGGAAATTTAACCCCCCAAAAAATCAAGTTTTGGATAAAATCGATCCATGAATTACTTTGTCAAAATTCATAATTTCTTTTTAAAGAGAAGGTTTAAATATAAACTTATAAATTTGTTCTATTTTGATCCCTAACTTGCAAAATGCATGTTTTGGTGCTTAAATTTTGAAATTCGATCTATTTTAATCTATAGAATTAAAAAAAAAAACCATTTTAATTAATTAGTACTTGCTATGTTACTTTTCTACCTTAAATTCGTTTGCCTAGCTTATTTAGCTTAAAATCATGTCCATATTAACATGTTGATACATATACTCAAAACTCCACCATTAACTTGTTAAAATTAAAATAAAAGTAAGGACGAAAATAATTAAATAGATATTTTATAGTATAGTAGTGTAAGACATTAATTTTAACCAAGTAGGCGGAATATAGAAGTAGGGAATTTGTAGAATACGGTAAGTGGAAGTAAAAGTAAAAAAGTAAAAAGTAAAAAAAGGCAGTTGAATGAGGGGGCTCTGACAAATCTGAAGCAGTGAACGGAGTCAAATATTGCTCTATCTAAGCTTACAGTGCGTCAGCCAGCCTGCAGCCCATAACCCATACCCTCCCTCTACTAAGCCTTCTTCAGAGGCCACAGTTCTGCAACACATTTTTCCAGGTTTTTACTCTTCCTTCATCTTTCTCCTCCTAACATTCAACTCTCCTTCCACTTTCCAAATCTAACCATTCCTTTCTTTTTTTAATTGCATTTTTTCTTTAATTTTTTTCAAATGTTGGTGAATGTTGAGATTGGTTGATCATAATTTCAGTCACTCCACAGATGGAATGGAAGTTATTTTTTTTGCAATTTTTTACTCTTTTTTTTTAAAATGCAAATTTGATATTTTAGGCTCTGTTTGATAACCATTTGATTTTTTGAAGACTGTAATATTTGAGTTCTAAGTCAAATTCTAAAAACAAATACACAAATTTTTAAAAACTACTTTTTTTAGTTTTCAAAACTTGGTTTGAATTTTGAAATCATTTGTGAAAAAAATAGATAACAAAACAAAGAAATCCATATGTGAAAATAGTGTTTATAAGTTTAATTTTCAAAACTCAAATACTAAAAATCAAGCTCCCAATTTGATAACCAATTTGGTTTTTGAAAATTGTGTTTGTTTTTTCATCATGTCTCTACAAATTCTCTATGACGACTTTCATCATTCTTAAGAAAATATTTGAATTCTTAGCCAAATTCTCAAAACAAAAATTACTTTTTGAAAACTATTTTTTTTTTTAGTTTTCAAAACATGGGTTGGTTTTTGAAAACATACGTAGGAAACTCATAGGTGCAAATAGTATTTATAGGCTTAATTTTTAAAAACCAAAAACTAAAAGCTAAGGCCCCGTTTGATAACCATTTGGTTTTTGGTTTTTGAAAATTAAGCCTATAAATACTACTCCCACCCTTGGATTTACTTGTTTTGTTATCTACCTTTTACCTATGTTTTCAAAAACCAAGTCATGCTTTGAAAACTAAAAAACGTAGTTTTCAAAAACTTGTTTTGTTTTTAGAATTTAGCTAAGAATTCAAATGCTTCCTTAAGGGATATGAAAACCATTGTAGAGAAATTGAGATAAAACAAGCTTAATTTTCAAAAACCAAAAACTAAAAACCAAATGGTTATCAAACGGGGCCTAAATGGTTATCAAACATGACCTTGGATTTTAGGTTACAAGACCTAATTAGTTTTTAAATTTAAAAGTTAATTATAACAATAACTATAGTTCAAAGGTAATTTGTGAAATTTGCTCTTGATTTTATGATAGGCACTAAAAATCCAGTTCAATAAAAGTTGATCAATTAAAATTAAAAATTTAAAAGTCGAAGGACTAAATTGGAGAATGATCTTTTTTATAACGTATTAGAAAAATATGGTACTCCTTATAAGACGATATGAAATATTGATTCAAGAGATATGTCTTATCAAAGTTAAGATTTATATAAGATGTTAGTCACATATGGTTTCTTATTGAATTTTCACCAAAATTACCACACTAAGTGAAAAATGATATATATATATATATATATATATATATATATATATATATATATATATATATATATGTATGTATGTATGTTAGTTTTAAAATCTATAATTTGGTAAAAGGACCAGTAGAAAATAGATAAAAATTTAACAATAAAAACTGAAGTTTAAAAAGCTTAAAAAAAAAGAAATAATAAAGTTTTAACTTCTAAAATTGTATTTAAATAAATATTAATAGAAAAGCTTTTTGACACAAAAAGAAACAGTTTTCCATTTCAAAAGAATACTTGGAGTTCTGGTGGAAGAGTAATTAAAGATATCTTTATATTCAATCAATACAATCACTAAAACCCTTTTCCATTATTTCAATAAACTTTCATAATAGCTCAGATTGAAAGTATAAACAGTTGGAACTGGAATCCATCATTTCCAAAAAAAAAAAAAAAGACTGTTTTTTTAGTACATTTTTTTTGATAAATATAATACTTTATAGAAAAGTAATTACAAATTATATAATAATTCTTTAGATCATTGATAATGGTAATCTAACAAAAATTTATATTAGATTATGCAATTATTGATTTAGATATAGATTGACTTGTAATTATAGTACACATTGATTATGGTATGTTCTATTTCTGTTATATTTATACAAACTATTTTTTAGTTATTATTAGTATAATATTTAATTTTAATTATGTTCGATCTTCAATCAATGTTTTTCTAATAATGGTAGATGTAAAAAGGTCTCTCCCCTCTAATAGTCTCTCTTTTTCAAACCTTTGATTATCCCTTCCTGACCGTTTGTTCTTTACATTTTTTTTTTTCAAAATTCCCCTCATGAAGTAAGAATATCTTTGTTTGACTTTTTTTCCCCTCCCCTCTCTTTTTATGCGTAATTTGTTTTTCATAAACATTTTGTAAGTAAGGTTAAATTATACAAAATATTTCTAAACTTCATGATAGATTTTAATTATATCTTTAAATTTTTAAGAGTTTTATTTTTACTCTTAAACTTTAAATTTGTTTTGAAACAACTACTTTGTCAACATTTTCGTTAAAATGAAGGCAAAAATATAATGTGGCGGTGATTTGTAAAGTAATTGTTGTTCATGTGACAAAGTGACATGTTTCACTTATACCCTTGAACTTTAAAGTGAGTTTCAATTATGCTCATATATCGTTTCAAAAGTTTCATCTTTAACCCTTAACTTATATTGTTTAGATTAGTGAGTTAAAAAAAATTGAAGGATATCATATATAATTTTGGGGGTAGGAAATAAATTTGAGAATTATGATAAAATATTGTTTTCCTTCTCTTACGATCAAAAGATAATTTAGAAGTAAACAAAATTTTTGAGGGGATAAGTAGACCATGAAGGATGGAAAAAAATTAAGATCTCTATCTCACTATCAATTGACAAAAATTAACTTTACAACATGAATGAAGAATTAAGAGAAAGAGACAAACAGAGAGAAACATCCAAGGCAATCAAAACTTAGGGACCATTATTTCTCAATAAATTTATATTTTTGGGATGAAAACTATCTTCTTTCATGATCAATTGTTTTCTTTGTTATTCTCTTAGCTTTCACTTTTTTAATGTTTGGCTTTTCACAGTAAATGAGATTGTTGATTTTTAACAATAAAAATCAACAATGAAATGTTTACACCACAATATTTAAAAGAAGTAAGGACACCACGAGCTATGCTCATATTGCTAATGACATGATTTTTAACGATGCATAACTTTATTCTATTTCATTTTAATTTGTTGGGAGAACGTAACCTAACCAACAATGTATAATTTTTAACAATGTAATGACCTTTTTCTCATAGTGTGAAAAGGTGAAAATTTGAATCTAACGACATTTAAAAGAAGTAATAAGACACCATGAGCTATGCTCATATTGCTAATACGATATAATTATAAGTATAAGATTTAACTCTTACACTTTTCTACTTTTTGCCACATAGCAGTCTCAAATATTTATCTCATTTAATGATTGTTTTACTTATTTGATATTCCCTTATTCCTTTTTTTAAGTACAGACATTCCTTTATTCTATTTCAAATTAATTTGCTGGGAGCTTTTTATATGAAATAAAATTAAAAAACTAGACACATAGGATAAAATAATCTCAAGACCAAAAGATAAAATAATTTTTTTTTATTTTAAATATTTATTAAATTTATTATTTTAAAATACTAACATTAAGTGAATTTTTTAAATCTTTATATATTTAGTTTAGATCAATAAAGTGTACTAAAAAAATTATATTCATGAGTCTTATCATTAGGAATAGAGTGAAGAAGGAAGGGTGGAGACAAATTCTCCATAGTCAAAGAATTTAGGCTGGTTTCGTTCACATTTTGTTTGTTGTTTTTAGATTGACTGAATCAAATAGATTTGGACTGATTGGTTGTAACGCCCGAGGTCATGAGGGGTATATGAATGAACTGAAGACCACATCTGAATGAGAGGGATCCTGAGGCTATGCAATACATGGTTAAGAAAGGCTTAAAAGAATTGATAGCTACTACCTATATCAACAAGGTGCACCTTCCTTTTTGGTGGCTCAATCATAGGAACTCTAAAGTTAAACGTGCTTGGCTTGGAGTAATCCTATGTTGAGTGACCTCCTAGAAATTTTCCTAGGAAGCATGTGAGTGAGGACAAAGCATGCTGAAGGACCCGTGTTGGTTTGTGGGGACAATCTTCACTCTCGCAAGCAGCTCAAGATAAGTAGGTAACGTGGTCAGGCCGCGGGGGATGTAGGGGAATGCCGGGGCCATTAGGTGTCGAATTCGGATTCCAAATCCTGGGCCTGGGGCGTTATATTGGTGGATTCTTTTTTAAATAATCTTTTTAATTCTATGATTCAAATAATAAAAATTATGAAAATAACATTTTTAAAAAAAAAATGATTTGGACTGATTGGTGGATTTCTTTTTTAAATAATTTTTTTATTCTATGATTCAAATAGTAAAAATTATGAAAATAACATTTTTTTAATGTTTTAAGTGGTATACAAATTTTAATTTTGAAAATAGAAAACATACAATTACACACACAAAAAAAAACTTTGATAAATACTATTTCAAGTTATAAACTTATTCATTTTTGTTATTAAAATTAAAACATGTATAACATATTTGGTGATTGAAAACATGTATGCTTATTTGGAAAATCTTTGTTTGAGAAAAGCTTCTAGTCTAGTGCAAGTGCACACTGTCAACTAGTAATAAAATGGAAGTATTCCAAGTATTGAATCCCAAGGGAACGTTTGTAACAAAATTCAAATGTATAGCAAAAATCTACTCAAAAGTGCAACCTAGGTACGTAGCCAGTGAAAACAATAGTTGGCCTGGATGGTTGTTGTTGGAGGGAAATAAGAAATAATAATGATAAAGGAGGGATTCAAACATGCTTCTAACCTTTAATGGAAATGTTGTCTATTATGTGATTGTAACTTATCAACTCGCTACTTTGCATATTGAATCGGGCTCAACAAACCTATTTAGTCTATATTTAAAGCGCTTTAGGAGTTTAAGCAATTAAACCTATATGTCTATGGCTAATTAAAACTTAGTTTGTTCTATACACAACCCTTTTTGTCTTAAAGGCTTTGCCCTATGTCTAGGGTCAAAAACAAAATCCTATATCTAAGCTAAATTTCTTTTATGAAAATCGTATATTATCCAACCCTTTCAGTATTGGACTCAATTTAGTATGCATTTCTAGGTAATCAAGCTAGATTAATAATGATATAAAAAATCAATAAAAGCAAACAATGCTAGAGAGTTGCGCAAAGTTTCTATTTACATAATAGACCTTATTCAATTTTTTAGGGCATCCACATCTTTAAATCCCAAAGAAAAGCTTAGCTCATGATAATTAAAGAAAAGATAAACACAAATTGAATTGAAACTAACTTCATATTAAACTTCGAAGGTAAAGAGTACATATTGTTTAATAGAAATAAATAGTTACAAGATGAAATCTAACTCAAAACTGAAGTCTAAAGAGGATAAAAGATGGAATGTAAAAGAAAGAAAATAAAATCGAACTCTAGATTATTTCTCAATCTAACTCGATTCTTTCGTTCTCAAGGAAAATCAAGTTGTTACAAGTCTATTCTTTCGAGCAGGTGTCCAACTGAGTACTAAGCAAAACAGTAAAGATTTTCGTCTTATACTACTAATCTAGAGTTCTTCAATAATCAGTGTGATAGCTTGAGTAGTTGGTGGTTGATTTTGAGCGTCTATCTCTCCTTTTGATGTAGTGGCTACCTTTTATAGGCCTTCAAAGGCTATGGTTTCTGTTGAAATCAGTGTGAGAAGCTGTCTTAGCCATCAGTGTCGTGAATTGAGGAAGATGATAGCAAAATCGATCAATCTCAAAATTCTCGTTCAATCTATCGCTTGGTGATTTTGCGGTTGCATTTTGCCTTTCAGCTATGCGGTCGCATCTGGAAAATTTGATAATTATTGCACAAAACCATAAAAATGTATAAAATCTTTCAATAGTGACTCTTTTTACACCTTTTTAAGGTTCATTTGACAACTCAGAGCTAAAAACATATGCTTGGATTGTTTTTGCATAAATTTTCTATAATTTACTAATAATGAATCAATAAGCAACATAAATAACAAGAATAAACTCAAATTGTAAAGCCAAACAACCCTTATAAATGAGAGCTATCAATAATACATTATAAATTATATAAATTTTGGATAATAATAATTTAATTAACAAAATTTATTACACTAACCATGTTAATAATTTGAACTAAAAAAAATATGTTGATGATAAACTTATGTGATATGATACTTAAGTGGATTAGAGGATATCACAAGGGGAAAAATTAAATAATTTAAGATATGAAAGTTTCTAATCTCTCTTCAAGTTTCTAAGAAGTTGGTAGCAATTTTAAATTTTCGGATGCAAATTTGAGAATCTAATTTTTAAAATTAAAGTTATTAAAACAAGTTAAATACAAACTATTATATATATATATACACATATTACTTTAAAAATAATCTATAATATTCTACCAAAAAACCCGTAGAAAATAGATAAAATTTTAATAATAAAAATTTGAAGTTTAAAAAACACAATAAAATGTAAAATGAATAAAGTTTTAGCTTCTAAAATTGTATTTAAACATATATTAATAGCATAAGAATCTTAATGGGACCAACACCTTTTTTTTCAACACAAAAGGACAACAATTTTCCATGTCAACAGAATCTTATTTGACAATGCAAAAGTAATATACCAATACTTTGGAATATTTTTCTAATACATCAATTTAAAATTTTATACCAAATCACTTTTATATTAATAACAATAACTATTATAATTTAAATTACTTGAACTTGTGGTGGAAGAGTCATTAAAGACATCTTTATATTCAATCAATACAATCACTAAACCCTTTTCCATTATTTCAACAAACTTTCATAATATCTCATATGAAAGTCCCTCATAAATAGTTGAAAGTGGAATCCATTATTTAGAAAAAGAAATTGAGTGGGTAACTTCCTTTTTGAAAATATTTAATAAGTATAACTATATAATGTTTTAGAGAAAAAAAGTAATTACAAATTATATAATAATTCTCCGGTAAAATAACACTTTTGGTTCCCAACCTTTCATGAAAATAATAATTTAGTTGTTAAACTTTATTTTGTAACAATTTAGTCTTTGTACTTTTAAATTTGTAACAATTTAATCATTGAATTTTAGTATGTAAAAATTTAGTCTTTGTACTTTCAAATTTGCAACAATTTAGTCTCTACCATAAAAAATTTCAACAAAATTAAATGTCGATTTTTATTATTTAACAATTTAGACTTTCTACTTATAAACATATTGGGTCTCTAATTAATTTATTGATTTACCTACGTAAGAATTCTCATTAAATTTAAACAATTACTTTTTACGATAGGGATTAAATTATAACAAATTTAAAGTATAGGGACTAAATTATTACGTATTAAAGTTTAGAGACTAAATTGTTATAAAATTGAAAGTGTAGAGACTAAATCGTTATAAATCAAAGTTCATGGACTAAATTATTACTTACATTAAAGATCAAAAGTGATTTTTAACCTAATTCTTTTGATCACCGATAATAGTAATCCAACAAAAAAATATTATAGATTATGATCATGATTTAAATAATCGATTATTGATTTAGATATTAATTAACTTGTAATTATAGTACACATTGATTATGGTATGTTCTATTTATTAAATATTATTTATACAAATATTTTTTTTATTTACTATTAGTATAATATTTTAATTTTCATTATGTTTGATATCCAATGAATTGCTTGTTTCTTTTTTTATTTCATAATAGTAGATGTAAAAGTGTCTCTCCCTCTGTAATTGGGTGGACTTAATAGTCTCTTTTTTACTTTCACTTTTGATCATCCCTTCCAATTTGTTCTTAACTATTTTTTTTCTTCAAAATTCCCCTCATGAGATAATTGATTAGCATATCTTTGCTTTTACTTTTTCCCTTTTCTTTGATGTGTAATATGTTTCTTGAGGACATCTTTAAAGAAAGTGTGGAATTTAATGGAAAAAGAGAATATTAGAGGGTATATACAGAAGAAAAGGTTGAAGTGATCTTCATTGATTCTCTTTAAACTATTTGTTCAAATAATTGTCTTAGGGATTAAATGGCTTGGTTTTGAAATATTTATGTTCTGAACTAATAATTTTTTCAGATCAAATTCTCATATTTAAAATTTGAAATTTAATTTGAAAATCTACTAGAAAAAAAATTATGAAAAGTCATTTTAAAAAATTATTTGAAAGATAGATGCTTACAAATATATTGGATTGAATTTAGGAAAGTGATTAACTTTTCCTTTTTAGAATATTACAGATTGGGCTTTGAGCTTAACGACCTCTCTGAAATCGTAGAGATTTTTTAATGGTTAAATCATGCTTATGTTGGCTAGAAAACAATGTAATTAAAAGTATAAATTATTGCCTCTTAAATTTATAATTTTTTCAAGTGGTTATGCAAATATTTATCTCATTTAATAATTGTCAAATTGAGCATAGCTAAACTGACATAAAATATGTATTTTCGATCAAGAAGTTTGAGGTTCAAGTTTGCCTACTCCAATTATTGTTGAACATAAAAGAAAAAAAAATCTCATTTATAAAAGAAAAAAAAAATCTCATTTAATAATTGTCTAACGATTCAATATTCCTTTATTCATTTAGAGTACATATATTCCTGTATTTTATTTCATGTTAACTTGTAAGGAGCTTTCTATATGAAAGAAATTTGGTGAAATTATAAAAAATATATCTTTTCCGTTATAATAAAGGATAGAAATCAACGTGGCATATTTTAAAAAAAAGAAAAAAATTGACGTGGCAACTGATGTATAAAAGCTAGAAGTCATACGTGATTTTATTTACAACTACATATAAAAGATTAAGATTGTTGTTGCAATTTATTTCACCTCAAAAGATATCTCATTAAAATCTTTTATATAATCAATTTTCAAAGTTAGAGATATTTTTATAATTTAACCAAGAAAATTTCATACCTTATGCTCAGATTCCAAAACAAGATACATAGGATTCAAACATATTCTAAAGACTATTGTATTTATTATTTTAAAATAATACTAGATTTTCTTTTTGAGTTTAACATGTTGTGGTGGGAGTTCTAACTTCTGACATCTTAGTCGATAGTATATGTCTTAACCAGTTGAATTATACTTAAGTTGGCTAAAATACTAGAAATCTACCAACATTAAAGTGAAATATTTTTCTTTAAACATTTAGTTTATATACATGAATCTTATCGTCAAGAGCACAGTAAAAAAGGAAGGATGAAACAATTGTCTCCCTCCTAATTGCTTCATTTTAGAAACAAAAATTATGTAAAAAAAAATTAAGAATTTAAAGTTTTATCTCTAATTCATCGCTAAATTTCCAATATTGAAATATTATGTACATATAAAGTTAGAATAAAAGTTTTTGCCACTTCCTATAAAAATTTCTACCTCCATGCCTACTTATTCATTTAATTTATATATGTACATTCGACATTTTGACTATGTATATAGTTTGATATCTCAAATAAATTAGTAATTAGTAATTGATTTGATTCGTATGTGTATTCCACTTTTTCATCAATAGTGGCTGTTCAACTCCAAAAAAAACTCATTAAGGGGGTGTTTGGCCCACCAACTTAGAATTGAGTGGAGTGGGTTCAAATACCTCAATTTTTGTTTGACACACATACTTCACAACACAGTAGGTAAATAATTTCATCTCACTAATTTCAACAGTGTTCACTATTGAAGTCCACCAATTTCAACAGTGTTCACTATTCAAGTCTGCACATTTATTGAGAATCCCCATCTTCCTCTCTTTCCCTCTCTCCATCTTCCTCTCTCCTTCCCTCTCATGTTAATAATAAGTATTTTATCATATTTAAAAAAATGTAAAGTGTTTGTTTATTAATTTAAATATATTTTTTTTAATGAATCTTTTGTTTTATAATTTTATGAGAATCATCAAATGACATCAACATTTTATCAATATTTCCATAAAATTGAGACTTTGATATTTCCATTGACATCGACATTTTAATTTTTTCAAGTAGTTATTTCAAAGATTCATCTCATTTAATAATTGTCTAAAGATTTAATATTCCTTTATTCATTTAGGGGCTGTTTGGCACGCTATCTTGGAATCAGAAACCCTAGGAATCCTGTGCCATAATCAGAAACCCTGGGATTCTTGATTACTGCATTTAGGGTGCAGTATTGAGTCTGTCTGATTTGCTGAAACCTGTGTTTGAGGTGTAGAGTTGAGTTTGAATGAGTCTGTATATGTTTTTTTAAAGACATTTTTAGATGCTTTTTTAGATCCCATTTTTTTTGTACTTGATAATTGTTTGTATAATTAAAGTAGTTCACAACGAATGTATGAAGTTAATAACATCATACAACATAACATCATATAATATAGTAGAATTGATTTTGATTGGTTTGCTAAAAACTTGTATTTGGGGTAAAAGGTTAGGTTGGGCTGGGTTTGTTTATGTTGTTTTTTTAAAGACATTTTTTATGCTTTTTTAATTTTTTTTTTTTTTTTAAATTTCTATGTTTTGTGACCTAATAATTTGTTTTTCAATTGCATATCCATATTTTGACAAAATTTATGTGAAAATTTTCATATCAATATTTAAAAGATTTTGTCCCAACCATATTCAAATTGAAATTATATCATGTGCAGTATGTGTAACTTTAATCTATGTCATTTACTCTATTCATGGTGATGTCAATTTAAATAACATTATCAAAAGCATAGAATGAATAAGTTAAAAGTAAGAAGGGTATTGTTAAAGTTTTGGAATTTTGACAGTATATTTTACAAAGTAGTTTGACAAAAAGTTCAAAAATTGATAAATGAATTTTTTTGTCAAGTATTTTTCCAAATTTTCTTAAATTTTGGTAACTGTCATAATTTAAAGTAGTTAATGAAAAAAAAAATTACATGATTCATGGAAAAAGTGAAATTAGTATATAGAATTACATATAAATCAAAATGTACATAGTTTCTTTAATTTTAATTTGATTAAATTGAAATAAAATACATTCTATATGTTATCTTAAAATGATTAAATTAAAAATAAAATAACATATATTTAAGTTATTTTAATATAACTAAGTTCAAAATTAATATCATACATATACTTTTTTTTTTGTATCTAATTTGAAAATTAAATATTTTCTTTACTATAACTAATTTAAAATTAAATATTATTTATTTTATTTTAATAAATTCAAAATAAAATACCATTTATTTTTGTTACATTGAATATTGTTAATCTAAAATAAAATATAGCTTTAAATTTTAATATGTTAACTTAAAATTAAATGTTCTTTTTAAAAATATTAGTATAAGTAAGTCATCTAAAATATATTTTTCTTATCTTAAAATTTAAAAATTATACATATTTTGAACTATTGTTAATTGAATTAAATATAAAGAAACAAAAAGAATAATTTTATTTAGATTAAGATAATGTAACTCTACATTTTTAATTGAAGAAAAACTATATAATTGTAATTCAAAAAAATCTTTTCATAGAGAAAGATAGATAAGGAGGAATAGAGAAATGGTAGGACCCATCATAATTATGAGAGAGAAGTGGTAGGACTCACCATAATTATTACAAAAGTAGAGAGAAAAGTGATGAGCTCCACTAATTTTTTTGTAATTTTAAGAGAACCCATGGGTTTAGAGGAAGAATTCCATGGGTTTGGATGAGGTTTGTTATTTGAACCCTAAGGATGAGAAATCTATCCCCGAACATGAGTTTGGGTTGGGTTTAGAAGTCAATCCAACCCAAATCCAAACCCATTCTCCAAACAATCTTAGGTGGTGTTTGGCTCACCAACTTGAAGTTGGGTGGAGTGGGTTAAAATACCCCACTCCCTCTTTGGCCCACATATTTCACAACACAGTAAGTAAATAACTCTATTATACTAACTTCAAAAGTATTCACTATTGAAGTCTACAACTTCAACACTATTCACTATTCAAGTCTACACATTTATCAAATAACTCCATCTTCCTTTTTTTCTCTCTCTCCCTCTTTCCCACGTTAATAATAAGTATTTTAATATATTTAAAAAGCGTAAAGTATTTATTCATTAATTTAAATATTTTTTTTGAATTTTTTCTTTTATAATATTTTCAGAATTATCCAACGACATAGATATTTCCATAAAATCGAGACTTCAATATTTCCGTCGACATCAATATTTTAAACATTGATGTTAAGTAACTTACTTCGAAATTCTAAGAAATCTTACAAAATATGACTATTTTGGTAACAACCTTTTTTGACAGAAAAATATGATCATTCAATTTCATATGATAATAAATAACATGTATCATTTAAAATTCATTAAAATTTGAAATTACCCAAAATCATACACACAAATAGACCAAAAAAAGATGAAGTTACAATAGAGACAAAGTTTAACTATAAAAATATTAAGGGTGTGCTTCATTAGTGACTATTACAAGGATGAAATACTTGCACATCAGGTTGTTAAAATTTGTGTTTAAATTATAATTTTAAAATTATCAAAAAAGCTAGTAAAATATGATTGTCCCGTAATTTTTCTTATATAAAAATATCATTTAATTTCATATGATAATAAACAACAAAATTTACTTAAAACTCGTTAGGTTTTGCAATCATAGATAAACAAACCATCCATAAAAGATGAAGTTACAATAGATACTAAGTTTAACCATAAAATGCTAAATTTCTATAAGTTATAGGCAATAGGTATGCAATGGAGTTAAAGTTAAAATTAGAACAAAAGATTTTCCTCAACAATCTTTTACATTAAACATCAAAATTGTTATGCAATTATATATCTATATATATATTTATATATATATACACACACTCTTGAAAAATTCCTCTAGCTATTTAAATAAGATAATATAAATGAAAAAATATTTTCTTTGATAGGCACAAATCTTTATTATTTAAATTTTCAAAAATTGATACCAAATATAGCTCTAATTGTATAGTATAACAAGGATTGTAGGAAAAAAAAACATCTAACATAAACACAAACGTCAGAACTCCATGTTAAACAACTCTACACCCCAAACACAGATTTCCTAAACCCAGATTAAACAACTTTGTACCCCAAACACAGACTTACTTAACCTAGACTAAACAACTCAGTACCCCAAACACATATTATTTAACTTCACAGACTAAAGAACTCCAGACTATTTTAACCCATTCAGCGCCCCAAACAGTCATTTAGAGTACATATATTCCTTTATTCTATTCCACGTTAACTTGTAAGGAGCTTTCTGTATGAAAGAAAACTGGTTAAATTATACCAAATATCCCTAAACTTTGGGGTAAGTTTCAATTATGCCGCTAAACTTTGAAAATTTTCATTTTTACCCACGAACTTTGAAATTTGTTCCAAAAAAATACCCTTGAACTTTGAAATTGGTCAAAAAATATCTTTTTTGTCAAAATAAAGGATAGATATTGACGTGACATATTTCTCAAAAAAAAAAAAAGAAATTGACTTGGCAACTAATGTATAAAAATTAGAAGATTTACACGATATTATTTACAATTATATATAGAAGATTAAGATCGTTGTTATCATTTATTTCATCTTAAAGATATCTCGTTAAAATCATTTATATAATCAATTTTCAAAGTTTATGAGTATTTTGTATAATTTAACCAAGAAAATTTCATACCTTATGTTAAAATTCCAAAACAAGATATATAAGATTCAAATATATATATTCTAAAGACATATTGAATTTGTTATTTTAAAATAATACTAGAGTTTGTTTTTGAATTTAACAACACGTGGAAATGAAAGTTCTCACTTCTGACATCTTAGTTAGTGGTATATGCTTTAACCAGTTGAGATATGTTTAGATGGACTAAAATACTAGAATTCTACTAACATTAAAGTGAAATATTTTTCTTTAGACATTTAGTTTAGATATATACATGAATCTTACGTCAAGGCCAAAGTAAAAAAGGAAGGATGAAACAATTATCTCCCTCCTAATTAATTCACTTTATATTATAAAAAAAATATGTAAAATAAAATTAAGACTGTAAAGTTTTATCTCTAATTCATTGCTAAATTTCCAATATCAAAATATTATAAACATATAAAGTTAGAATAAACAATTTTGCCACTTCCTATAAAAATTTCTAGCTCCATGCCTACTTATTCATTTAATTTATATTTGTACATTCAACATTTTGACTATATAGTTTGATATCTCATATAAATGAGTAATTAGTAATTGAATTGATTCCTAAGTGTATTCCAAGTTTTCATCAATAGTGGCTTTTCAACTGCAAAAAAGACTCGTTAATTTAACTATAAAATAAATAATAATTTTAAAGCTTTTTAAGATTATTATTATTATTACTATTACATTCTCTCAAAGTCTCAATCTTTGAACTATCTCCAAGTTTCTTTGATAAGCTTCGTAAACATGATTGTTTTTTGTTCAATGATTAAAAATGGTTGAAATAAGTGAACATCAAAACTAGAGATATAAATGGATGATAACTTGAAATGATATTTGATTTTTAATGATAATTAGTTATCATACAAAAGTATAGTTCACTCTACTCCCAAAAAAGAAAAAAAAAATGAAGTATAATTATATTCACTTGTATAAGCTAAGATTTGGGGTCAGTCACCTAATAATAGATGTAATTAATGTTTGAGCTAGCTTGAATAATAATAGTACGAGTAATGGAAGGAACATTTTAAAGTAGAGTACTTATTATACAAGCCTTTTTAGGCAAATAATAATAATAATAATAATAATAATTAAATAATTAAATAAATACTTTCCCTCAAAGCAAGTTAATTAAGTGCTTTTTATTAAATTTTTAAAATTGATCAAACCACTTTTGATTAGGGTATTAAATTTCTGTCAATAAGTTTACATTTTCACATGTCCATAGGTTCAATAACGACATAAAGAGGTGTATTGACATTTACAATAGAGAACCGTAAAAGATTCGATAAAATATAAAAGAAATAGCAACAAAATGTAAATAATGTGAATATAATATTAACAATAAATATTTTAACTTATTTAGTGTAAATTTTTTATTTATTAATTTATTAATTTTTTATTTATTTGTTTTAAAGATTTTTTTCAGAAATATCCATCGATGATATCGATATTTCCATAAAATTAAGATCTCAAAATTTTCATCGACATCGACATTTTAAACCTTGATTTTTGTTATTAAAAATAAAAAAGAAAATGCTTTAATTTGGTAAAATCACTCTTTAAAATTTTAATCTAATATTACAAATTTTGAAAAGAAGCATTTTTGTCATCTATAAGCATTTTAAAAAAGCATAACATAAAAAATATTTGGAAAAGAAATACACCAAAGATTTATTGAGCTTCACTCTAATATATATGAAAGCACAACCAAGGCTTAAAATGTTGACCTCGACGAAAATGTCAATGTCTCAATTTTATGAAAATGTCAATAAAAATATTGATAAAATGTCGATGTCAATGGATATTTTTGAAAAAAAATTAAAACAAAAAATTCAAAAAAGAAATTTAAATTAATAAATAAACATTTTACACTTTTTAAATGAGTTAAAATACTTGTTATAATATTACATTCACATTATTTTACATTTTGTTGCTATTCTTTTTAATATTCAATGTCGATGAAAATGTTGACATGACGATTTAATACTTTGTGCACAACTCAACATACAACATGAGATTATTTTTTTAAATATTTAGAAATTAGCAATTTGATCGATATTTGTTTTATTTAAATTTATAGAAAAAAGAACATACTTTTTTTTCCCTCATGAACCTCCTCAATGAACAGTAAATAGAGTTCCCTATGTCCTCTTTGTTATATCTCAATCACTAGCCCATAGTGTCCTCTTTGTTATATCTCAATCACTAGCCCATAGGGTATGTATGAGCACTTCTTTGAAAGAAGTATAAAAAAGAAGAAAAATAACTATTTTTCTTCTTTTAATTACTTCACGCATAGTTTAATTGGTTAAAACATATCGCCATATATCCTTGACCAAGATGTTAGATGTTCGAAATCTTCTCCCACATATTGTTGAACTAAAGAAAAAACTCACACCTACCAAATGAGGGAGGGAAGAAATTGATTAAAAGGCTACCCAAAAGTCTTATTTATAAAGAGTCAGAGACTTTAGAGTCAGTAGTTGAGTCAACTCAAATAACTCGACTACGTTATCTATATTGTGACCCAATATATAGACGTTCTATGTTATCCATAGTTATTCATGAGTCATGAGCTTTTTTTTTTCTTTTTTTTATTGACTTTGATTTAGTTTTTGGAAATTATACTTGTTTTCTTATCAATTCTCTATGATGGATTTCATATTTCTTTAGAAAACATTTGGATTCTAAGCCAAATTCTAAAAACAAAACAAGTTTTTGAAAACTATTTTTTTTAGTTTTCAAAACTTGGTTTGGTTTTTGAAAACATAAGTAAAAAGTAGATAACAAAACAATAATACTCATAGGTGAAAGTATATAGTATTTATGGACTTAATTTTCAAAAATTAAAAACCAAAAACCAAATGGTTATCAAACGGGGTCTAAATGGTTATCAAATTGAGCCTAAACTTTTAATTTTATGTTTAATATGCCCTTGTCATTAACTCCATATCAAATTAATTTTTCCTATATATACAGAGATTACAAATTCACATCAAATTCTTAATATTAATTATACATATGTTCAGATAGCAAAGGAAACAAAATAGACTATTCTATCTACATAAAAATATTACATAGAGATAGAGTAGGGTAGTTCTTACCATTTCAGTTTCTTTTCTCTTTGTTTATTAGAGACTATTGCAAGTCTAGGAATTTAGCATACATTATATTATCTTTCAGTCTGAAGACAAGTGTAGCATACATTATATTATCTATAGTAGCTGAAGGAAATGTACATGTGAATAACTATATAATATAATAAGATAACCCATAAATTTTTTAACTTAGTTTCACTAGCATTCTTAAACAAAAGCTGTTTTTTTTATGGCATGTTTTTAAAAAACACCTAGAGAACCTGGTGCTTTGTGCTGTTTTTATGGCAGAGGGCATCCTTTAAGCCAAATATAAAACTAAGTCACAAGTAAATTTAATTTAATGCCCTAATCTCTCTGACATCTCTCTCTTTTGCTCCTTCCACAGGTCAACACTTAAGGACACTTGGGGAAAAACAAAAGCTGCATCACCATCACATCACAACACTGCCCTTAGTTTGCAGGTCCTTTAAAAGCTTAAGCATGCATCTACTAGTGTTGTTATTTGCCCTAGAATTGTGTGGTTGTCCTTTTCCTTTGGGGCTTTTCTTCAAAGTTAGGTTTTGCTATAACTTTTGTCCTTGTTCTTTGAAAATTTATTAATTAGTATTATTATTTTTTTACATTCAGTTTTGGTCTTTAAGCTGTTTTTGCTTGTGTTTTGTTTTTGGTTAAATTACCAATTTGGTTCTTAGACTGTGAGTTTTGTGTCTATTTGGTTTCTAAACTTTTAAAATTACAAATTTAGTCATTGAATTTTTAAAATTTTTAAAACTCATAGATCTATTAAATACAAAATTTAAATTTTAGAGTTCCATTAGACAGAAAATTTCAATTTATATCTACTAAATTAATTAATTTTTTAAAATTTTGAATTTGTCAGGGACCTATTAAACACAAAATTGAAAGTTTAGGGATATATTTGACACAAAATTAAAAGTTTAAGAATATATTAGACACTTTTGAAAGTTCAAAAACCAAATAGACACAAACCTTAAAGTTCAGGGACTAATTTAACCTTTATTTTTGTAAAACTTTATATTTTTTTTTTATCAATTTTAATAATCCTTCCAACTCTTTGACATTTTTGTATGAGTTTATAGTTTTTTTTTCCAATAACATGTGAGGTTGGAGATATAAATCTTTTAACATTTTGATTGAGAATATACGCCATAACTAGTTGAGCTTTGCTCACGTTGGCTATTGTTAATTTAAAAAAAAAAAAAAAAAGAAATATGTTTTGTTTGTAAAATATTTTGATAAGTATGTGTATGGGTGTAGTTTTTATCAAGTGTGAAAAATCGTATATTTATGTATATAGATAGATCTTTTTTTTTTTTTTTTCCAATTTAGTAAAACCGTCTCTTGAACAAAACGACTAACAAAGTAATATATTTTAAAATATATTATGGGTACCGTATATTATTAAGATATATGATATTTTTTCTAAGAATCCTTAATCCTTGTAATAAAAAATTTGTTCTAAGGCTATTGAAAACATGATGGCTACTGTTCATTAGTCATATTTCACACACTGGACTATCATTTGTTTTCAGGAAAGGGTTAAATATGAGCTTTTTGGAAGCTTTTCCTTTTAGAAAAAGAAATTACTTTATTGAAAGTTGGGAGATATAAGTTGAAGATTTCAAAAGTTAAAAGAAAAAAAAAAAGAGTGGAAGTGAATTGGTAAGAAATTAAAAAATAAATTTTAAAACTCAAGAATTAAAATAGAAAAAGAGATAAAGAAATCATATTCAAAATTGCAACTTTTATTTTTTAGAGAAAAAAAATCAAAATTGACCTTAAACTTATGAGGTTGTATCAATTTAGACTCTAAATTTTTGATTTCATCAAATTGGACCATAAACTTAAATAAGTGTGGTAATTTTTACCATCGATTCAAATTTCGCTAATTCATTCACTATTTTTATTAAAACAGTATAAAAATCTTCATATATTCATTAATTTCAATAAAATAAAGTTTTTGCACAAAAATAAGTTTGACAAATGCACAAATTAACCATTAAATAACTTTGCCAAAATTCATAAATTTTAAGAAAAAACTTTAGCTTTATTTTTCTCTAAATTTTATCAATTTTATATCGTACATATGTTTTAGAATTCATTGAACGCATAAGAAAAAACTTATTTTAACGAATATTTAGAGCGATAATTTATTAGAGAGTTAAAATTGCAATACTTTTTAAAGTTTGAGGTTAATATTACAACATTTATCTAAGTTTGAAGTGTAATTTGATAAAATTAAAAAGTTTAGAGTTAAAATTCATATAATTTAACAAGTTTAGGGTCAAAATTAATTTTTTTCATAATTTTTATTTTAATATAATTTTTCTAAAATTTGGCACATCGTAATATTTCGAAAAACGAAGTACTTTTGGTGATGTGCTGTTTAGTTATGATATTGTCTATTCAATGAGGTTTTTGTCCCCACCACCCCCAAAAGAAAAACCAAAAAAAATTTAAAATTTAAATATTAAAATTTGTTTACAATTTCAATTATATAAATATAAAAATATATATCCTTACCACCAACGTTTTTAAATTTAGCCTAACATATCGATATTTTCATTGACATTTTTACATGTCCATAAGTTTGATATTGATATGAGGAGTAAATAGACATTTTTGTTATATTATAAAAAAATTAAAAAAATATAACAAAAATACCAACAATATATCACTAATGTAGATCTAATATTATTAAGAAAAGTTTTAAACTTATTTTATAATGGTGAAATGTTTGTCTGTTAATTTAATATTTTTTAATGATTTGTCATATTTATAATCTTTCCAAAAATATTCATCAACATTTAACATTCTATTGACATTTCCATTAATATTTTCATAAAATTGAGACTTTGACATTTTCCATCAACATCAACATTTAAAATTTTTGCTTAGTACACAGAATAACTAAAGAAAATTTGATGTTGGTAATTCCTTAGACATTTGCAGTTTAATATGGGAAGAAAACCATCCAACTATAATAGAAATCATTTCTTTAAATATGTAGAATACCAAGAGTATCTACTAAGCATCTTGACTTTTAATACTATATACAATACTTTTTACTAGGTTAAACTTAAGTTTTTTCAAGTTGAAATTTTGTTTGAAATAAAATGGAGTTCTAGAATACAAAACATGCCTTTTTGAATAAAAACTTTTACTCTGAAATAACCTAACCCTTGAGATTCATGTATTCAAATTATTAGATTTTCACCTTCATATATGATTGTATATTGTATTACTTTAAAAAATAATTTATGGGCAAATACTTATATAGTATAAGATGATTTTCAATTTCGTATACGTATCGTGACATACCCCTAAGTCAATTTAATAACCATCTCTTCACATTACTCTTGAGTCTTGACTAAAGTTTCTCTCACGTAGGTTTGTTAGAAATTAAAAGGAAACTCCATAATTTAAAAAAAAAAACACACAATTTAATAAACAAAACATTTTATTATAGAATAACCGAACATCCAAGATTTATGCATTCAAATTATTAACATATAGAAGAATAAAGAATATTATTGAATGAGAAATTTCAGCCAATCACAAATTGCCACATCATTAATTTAAATTAATGGTAAAATAAATTTGAGACAAATTGTAAATTTACACGTCCTAAAATTAAGTTAAAAGACATGAAAAATTGGCATATCAAGTAATGCCACGTATCCAATATTGATTCATCGGGCGACATAGGATAGTCCGATCAAATTATGCCATATGGTGATTGGACCCAAAGCTAATTTAGCCCAAGATCATTAAAAATGAATTGGGCTAAATTTAAATAATCCAAGTCTATTAAAAAAAGTTATGATTAAGTCCAAATAAGCCCAAGCCCAAAGGTTGGGCCTAAAGTCAACAAAGTCCAAACCCATACAAGGCCCACCAAACTCTAAAAATAGAGGAGATCATCCTTCATTTGAAGGCATTTAAAGGAGACAAAATCCAGAGAATTCAATCAGAGAATTCAGAAGCTCCAAGATTAAGAGAAACCAGAACTCAAAGCATTCGAAATCCAAAGACCAAGAGTCAAAGTCCATCCAGAGAATTCAAAAAGATCCAAGATTCAGAATTTAGAAGGTTCAAGACTCAGAAGACTCAAGAAGATCAACAAGCTCGCAGGTCGATCCAAGATCAACAAGCCAATAGGCTAATCCAAGAAGATCAACAAGCCAGTAAGCTAATCTAAGATCAACAAGAGCCAACATGCCAATTCAAGAAGATAAACAAGCTACTAAGCCGATCCAAGATTAACAAGCTAACAAGCCAATCCAAAAAAATCAACAAGCTTACATATTCGAGAGAAAGAGTTAGAGGACAAATATCAGATATTGTAACACTTATACAAAATCAATAAAATCAAATTCATTTCCATGAATCAAATTTCTTTTGAAATCTCGTGTGAACAGATATGGCTAAGGATGAATCTAGTGAAAGATGAGACATCATTTACAATGTCATTCATGTATATTGATATGACAATTAATGTGTGAAAATTGATTTTGTATAATGATGTTGTAAATGATAATAATATATTTTTTTAGCTGAAATGAACGGTGACAACAATTTTAATCTATTATATAGTTGAAATTGAGTTGTAAATGATGTTAGTATTTATGCCTACTAATTTTTAGATGTATATTAGTTGTTGCTTCCATTTTCATCCATCATTTTTGACAGAAAAGCGCTTTAAAGATTTTTTTTTTTTTTTTAATAATTTCAAAATTCAATGGTTAAAATGAAACATTTAAAAGTTTATAGTTATAATTGAAATCTATCCCAAAGTTAAGAGTATTTTGTATAATTTAACCTATAATTTATTGATAAATAAAAGATAGTAAATATTTGTCTAAAAAAAATTTACTAGGTTAGCATTATCTTTGGCATCATCGTCATCTAACCTATTTCAATACATTAAGAAGAAAGAAGAAACAATCCGTATTCAAATTGTAAGCCAGGACATCATTTAAAAAAAAAAAAAAGATTTTTGATTTTAGGATTTTAAAAATTGTACTTTATTTTTCATATTTTTTTTACAATGGTTTTCACTTCTATTAAAGAAACATTTGAATAATTCTTAGCCAAATTGAAAATCAAAAACAACTTTTTATTTTTTTTTAATTTTTAAAATTTGACTTGGATTTTGAAAGCATTTGTCACAAATAAATAACAAAACAAAGAAACTTATAGGTAGAAGTAGAGTTTATAAGCTTAATTTTCAAAAATCAAAAATAAAAAATCAAATAGTTATTAAATAGAGCCTAAAATAATGAATAATAACTTGAGTTCGTGGCATAAAGTTTTTTAAAAAATAATGTATTCAAAGATAAAATTGAAAACAATATAGTCTCCCTTAAGTACTACATACCTTAGCAAGACACAAATTACAGACATTCTTACAAGACTTTATTTAAGAACTCTTTTGAAGACTTAAAAGGTCAAAGCCAGATTTAAGGAACATGTATACAATCCAACTTGAGGAAAAATGTTAAAAATAACCCATTCATGGAGTCTAACTTGGCCCATGATCTCAAGGACCAAGTTCCCCATCATCTCCCATTGTTCCCTCATAGTAAAATTCTCTTTTTCCTTCCTTGTTTTATTCTTTCCTTTCTTTCTCTGTCATTGTTAGTTATCTATTACCATAATGGGTCAATCCTCTTCCTTTAAATAGAGGGTTGTACCTTTGTATACATTCATATGAATAAAAACCAATACAAAGCATTAAAAGAAATTCTAGACTATTATTACGCATTCGACCAACGAAAAAGGATAAATCAAGATGAAGCTAATTGTGGACAAGATTTTTACCAAAGTTCTAATTCGATGATTGAAATCTATTTTAGCTGAAGTATAAATAATCCCGACATCAACAAAGAGTTCGGAGGATATAAAAGATTTGTTGAAGCTAGACGAAACTCGGGAATCAAAGTCCATTGATTCAGCCGACGAGTGAAGAAAACAATTATTTTTTAAGAAAATTTGAAAACTATTTTAGTGAGGAAGAGGATGTTCTAAAAGGATTGATAGGAAAATGGGAAGATTCTTCTAGCAAGAAGAAGAAGAAGAAGAAGCAAATTATTAGGTCTTCGAAAATTTTCCTAAGGCCATCTGAGAATTTTGCAATATGCAAAGATTGTCGTGGTGAAATGATTAATTTTGAATTGGAAACTGAGAGTTGATGTTGTGGAAGTTGAATTGAATTGGCCCCATTTGATAATTATTTGGTTTTTGGTTTTTAGTTTTTAAAAATTATGCTTGTTTTCTCACAATTTCTCAACAATAATTTTCATATTCTCTATAATGGTTTCCATCTTTTTTAAGGAAACATTTGAGTCAAATTCCAAAAACAAAAACAAGTTTTTGAAAACTACTTTTTTTAGTTTCCAAAACTTGGCTTAGTTTTTGAAAACATATGTACAAAGTAGATAAGAACATAGAAATTCATAGGTAGAAGTAGTATTTTTAAGTTTAATTTTCAAAAACAAAAAACTAAAAATCAAATGATTATCAAACGGAGCTATTGTGTTTACATTTTAAAACAAATGTTGGCATTTTCTCTTAAATTTTGGCAAGAGGATTGTTTATTTCTTTCGATCAATATGGTTTATCAGTATTTTTACGAACTCAAAATAACATTTTCGATTGGAGCATTTTTTAAATCATCGAAAGAGATGGTTTTAATTTTGTAATTTGTTCACTACTTCTGACAACGTGTTCTAACTCAAGGATGAGTTTAATTTTAAGGGGAAGAAATTGATGTATGGAATTATTGGTTAGTTTTGCAGTTTTCTTTTAGTTCAATGCTTGTTTAGTAAATAGTTCTTAGTGTTTTTTTTTAAATGGTAAATAGTCCTTAGGTATATAGAAGAACTATATATTACTCTAAATAGAGGATTTAGGCTTTTCCATTCATGGATCATAATGATAAAATTCATTTGAGTCATATTTCACTTTGAAAGAGCTTTAGGTTCCATTACTTGAAGACAAAATTAAATTATATTTAACAAAGGTATGACAAAGGTACCT
The DNA here is from genome assembly GCA_033996785.1 of Trichosanthes truncata. Classification (NCBI taxonomy): domain Eukaryota; kingdom Viridiplantae; phylum Streptophyta; class Magnoliopsida; order Cucurbitales; family Cucurbitaceae; genus Trichosanthes; species Trichosanthes truncata. The sequence continues at coordinate 44,626,063 of MU867259.1, read as the reverse complement.
TAAAAGAGTTGTTTTGGAAAGGTTTCTGTTTTGTTGTGTCCTGTTTTTGAGAAATAAATATGTTTGGTAATTATTCACGTTTCTCGTAATTCGTTTTAAAGAAATATTTTCAAAATTGTGTAGAAATTTTGAAAAATAACAAAATCAAGTTTATTGTTTTCTTGTTCCTATTTTCATTTTTTTTTCAAAGTATAATTGAAAATATTATTTTATCATTGTTGACATAAAAAATGTATAATAATTTTAACATTAAAATTTTGAATATTTAATTTTTACATTTTTAATTTAAAATTTTAGAACGCAAGAAGTAAGAAGTAATTACCAAACACATTTTTGCTTCTTCTTTCAATTACCAAAAGAAAGAACAAGAAACAAGAAATTAAGCAAGAAAGTCAAGGAAAACATTTCTGAGGCTATCAGCTTGTTGGTATTTCCAAATTTGTATATGTATGGATGACATCCTTATAATTCTAGGATTTAAATTCTAAGTTGATTCAATTCTCTAACTTCATCAAATTAAGTTATCAATCTAGTACTTTTGAATGTTTTCTTTTAGTCTTGAAATATTACATAAAAACTTGGGATCTTTTGCTAAAGTAAGCATAGCTCGACAGTAATTAGTATGTACTCTCGACCTAGAAGTCAGATGTTCGAATTTCCCATTCCTAAATGTTGTTGAACTATAAAAAAAAGAAAAAACTTTTGCATTGAATTTTCTTAATCATTCACCAAAAAATTTATATGGCCATCATGTGACTTGTATTTTAAGCCACATGTATTGGATATAGTATCAATTTAGAATAATCACCCATGTGTTTGGAGGAAGCCACATGTAAAGATTCTAGACAAGTAAATAGATAGCTATTAATTCATTGTTAAAGTCTAAGTTTGAGGGAAAAAAGATAGACGGCTCTAGCATATTTTAAACATAGAAGTGATGAAGAAGTTAGGCTAAATTATAAAAGAAATACCTTTGAACTTTGTTCTTTATTTCAAAAATACTCCTATTCTTTCAAAAGTTTCAATATACTCATGACATTTTATAAACGTTTCAAAACTATTCTTAAAGTAGAAAAACTGTTAGAATGTTGAAAAAAAATCAGCATGTCTGATTATCATTCTTTCAAATTTAATCTAGGCAAGCGTTCTAGTTACCGCTACATCGCTTCAGGTTATCGCCACATCGATTTTTGATCTAACATTCTAATGGATTCTACTCCAATAATAGTTTTGAAACGTTTATAAAAGATCAAAAGTAATATTGCAACTTTTGGAAGAATAGAGATATTTTTAAAACAAAGAACAAAGTTCAAAGGTATTTTTTATAATTTAGCAAAGAAGAAATTATAATTGTCGAAAATACTAAGATCATAAAATGATTATAATTATATTTTAATAAATACAGTTAATGTTTAAATCTCATTTTGATTAAAGAACTTTAGGCACCAAAATTGGAAGAAGAAGCATATAGGAGATTAGTGAGGTTTTTTAGTTTGTTTTATTTTGTTTTGTTTTTTATTTTATTTTTTGTATGCAGAAGGGATGAGATTGATTGATGGACTAAAAATGAGCAAGTGGAGTTGAGAAGTCAATAGTTAATAGTAAATTCTGATTGATATCATTTTGAGGAATTGTCTTACTCTTATGTAGTGATTGTTGACTGAGAAATTTCGATCAATCTTCAATTGACACGTTATTATTTCAAAGATTGACGAAATTATAAATAATTAAATTTGAGACCAATTATAAATTGACATGTATCCCAAATTTAATTTGAAGAAAAAAAATTGACAAATCCTAAATTGAAATATCATATGTACTATTCATTTGACCAAATAATTAAAGTTAATTTGGTCAAATTGGTTCATATAAACTTTGGACCAAGTTAAACAAAAGTCAAATTCAAATTGTTAGGCCCAAAACCTACAAAGCCCAAGTCCAATGATTGGGCCCCAAAAAACCATTATGACCCAAGCCCACTTGCCCATGGAAAGCTCTATAAATAAAAGAGTTCTTCTTCATTTGAAGGGTTCAAAAATTAAAACTCTCCAGAGAATTTAGAGCAAAGAAGGTCAGAAGGCTCCCTAAAGTACTTAGGTGTTGAACACTCATTGAAGACTAAGACTTTTCAAGACTTGAAGCTCTGAAGACTCTAAAGATTGATTGAAGCTTCAACCTCGAGAACAAGCTACAAAGCCCTTGAGGCAAATCCACATTCGAGAATAAGCTGCAGAGCCATCGAAACAAATCCACGTTCGAGAACAAGTTACGAAGTCCTCAAAACAAATCCAAATTTGAGAACAAGCTGCGAAGTCCTCAAGACAAATGTACATTTGAGAGAAAGAATTAGATGAACAAATTAGAGATTGTACTCCACTACATTCAAATCAATACAAATTAAGTTCATTTCACGTGTCTCATTTCTCTTTTGAAATTACGTGTGCACAGTGATATATGGATTTTTGTTCCGTAGAGAAAAAAAAAGTTTGGAGAAGACTTCTGTTTAAATCATTTTTGTTACATATAATTAATACTATTTTCCTTCCTTGCAAAGAAAAAATAGTTAAATTACAAGTTATGTTTAGTCTATGAACTTTCAAATTTGTGTATAATAGGACATTGAACTTTAAGAAGTGTTTAATAAATCTTTAAAGTTTCAATTTTGTGTCTAATAAGGCCCCTGAACTTTATAAATGTTTAATAGATCCTCGAACTTTCAACTTTTCTATCTAATTAGAGGTCTCTACAATATTTAAAATTTTCAACTAATTTATTAGACATAAAATTAAATTTTCTATCAAACAAGACCCTAAACTTTCAATTTTTTGTCTAGTAAATATGTAAATTTAAAAAAATATTGAATAAGTCAAGGATCTATTGTAACGATCCACCCTAGATTGCTACTTAAGACTTACTCAGCATGCTCTTAACTACGAACAATGAAAGTTTTAAAACACCTTTCAAACAAGGTCAGATGGACATTTCCCAAAAACTTACTTTACTTCAAGATCCCGATTCAAAATAAAAACACTTGTAAAACATTTCAATTCAAGATTAAATCCTATAAATGCTAATAACGTAAAAATAAATGAATTTTAAAACACAAGAGCAAGGAACTTAAAAACAGATCAGCTCTACGGTCCTAGAGAATATGAGACACAATCTCCAAAGCCTAGCCAAGCCAATGCCCCGTGCCACACATCTCCTGAATCTACTGGCCACCTATAAGAGAAAACAATGTAGCATAGAATGAGTACAAAAATACTTAGTAAGTAGCCCACTTAAGTTCCAAGGCTCACAGTCCAACACAACAGTTAGTCAACTCATCACAAACCACTCAAGCTCCTGATCTTACTCAAGTTCTACACTTTCTTGGCTAGGTGACCACCTAAATCACCGCAACGTACGGTATAGCCTCATTGCCATACCTTAGAGTCATGCTTCCTATCCATAGGGCTTCATCCTCATTGCTAGCATACATCAAGAAGGTCCAAAACCCTCAAGCCACACCTTAAAGGCCCACAATGAAGAATTAATAAGCCTTAGTATTAAGGCTTATTTAACTCGCAATTGCTTAAAATATTCTTGTTTTGCCTTACAATCATTGGAAAATAGCTAAAGGATTCTTAAAAATAAGGAAGAAACAAGAATGAATGCAAATATGGTGAGAATCTTAAAAACTAAACTTGTGTGCAGGAATTGTAGAAATTGCATGTGCACTTGCGTGTAGCAGTCGATCAAGTTTTTGGCGCCATCATTCCCTCCGACTCCATAAGAACTTGGAATAAAAAACTTGATCAACTGCTACACGCAAGTGCACGTGATCGAAGTAATAAAAAATTGGAAGTACTCTAGAGTATCGTACCCAAGGGAACGGATTTTAACAAAATCTATGAAGATGACACAAATTTGTTTACAAAAATGCAATTGTGGTAACCAAGGGTGTAAAAGTGCTTGAGAGGTTGATTTTGCTAAAGGAATTAAACGAAAAGTCAATAATTAAGAAAAGGGAGATCCAAGTTGCTTATGCCCATTTGGAAAGAAATGCCACAAAAAATGCAATTGCAGTCGTAGTCAACACAAGAGAACTAAGTAAACTGAATTTCACTCCTATTCAATTTTGCTTCAAAATCTTTAGGAGGCTAAGTGATTAAACCTATATTTCTATTGCTAATCTATCTTAGATAATTTTGCGCACAATTTTAGGGTCGATATTCAGGACTTATTTCTAAGCCTTTTGTTCCATTGCTTTTGTGACTTTCACTTTCCCTTAATCCTTTCGGTATTAAATTCAAGCTTGACAAACAATCACTAGTTGGCCAACTAGGTTTACCTAAGTTATTTCAATAAAAAAAAAAAAAACAAAGTCTCGAGTATTAACTAGATTGTTTCTATTTTTAAGCTTTACATCTTTCCTCTAGGGCATTCACTAACTTGAATCTTGAAAGAAAAATTAGCTCATCATGGAGGAATTGAAAAATAACAATTTAATTGCTATGAAACTCATACTTAATAAATCGAATAAGGGAAATAAATTGCAGAATAATAAGACAAACCAATCTAAAATTATTTAAGAAAACTTTTTTATTAAACTAATCTCACAACTTAAAACATTCACAAAGGAAATATAAAAACAAAGCTTCAATGATAATACTTTTACTACTTAAACCCAGAATTTCAAGAATAAAGCTACGGAAAAATTCAAACTCTTGTGGAAATGTAATTCCAATTAATCAACTGAAATTTTATAGCTAAGAATAACGAAAATCAAAAGACTCGATAGTTAGCAACAACTTACAAAATTGAGATTAAAGCATAACCTAGCTACACAGATAAAATTTAACAAAAACAGAGGAACAACGCTAGTGTATGTTTCCTTGCGTTGATCGAACCACACACACCTTAAAAGGCTGTTGAATCTTCACCTCCTCGAACTTTTGTTGAGGAGGGATCAAACTCGGAGATTTCATAGCAAAACGAAAGCAAATCTCTTAGAATAAAGAAAAATGAAGACTAAATGCTGCTGTTCGAGAATGAAAAACCCATATATGTTTTGCTTTGTCCTCCCCATTTTTATAGGCATTGAGGGCTTGGGTTACCATCTTCGTGCTCCTTCAATCTTGGGTCAACTTTAGGGCATGAGATCGGGCCAAAAAATCTCCTAGAAATTGATAAATCTCCATAAATTTTGGTGTTTTACGTGATTCCCGCGGCAGTTGAGATTTCCAAGAAATATTGCATTTTAAAAGTGGAATGCAATTGTATTTTTCCCTTGTTCACCACCTTGTTCTCCCACGGAAATGCAATTGCATTTTGAAAGTGAAATGCAATTGCATTTTCGTACATACTCCATATCTACACAAAAACAACAAATTAGCTTAAGCTCCATTCTCTTTTCCATTTATTTTCTCATTTTCAATACTTCGACAAGCTTTCATGAATTGATCTCATAAACACTATTTTTAACTTGCTCGTTATTCTACAAAACATACAAAAATGACAAGAACAACTTAGTTTAGGGTTAAATAATCATCATAAATGAGAAATATCACTTACATAAATTCACAATTTTCCAACAAGATCCAAAATTTAAATAATAACTTAAAGGGCTTAGACCAAAAGCTACTTACCTCAAAGCAAAAATAATTATAACAGCTCAAGCACCCAAAAATCTCTTTCTGAAAAAATAATAAGCACCACCTAGCAATAACACAACAACCCATAAATTAGCTCAAGGCTTGGCTGAAAATTACCCAATTAAAATCTAATAAATTAAATTTGGGGTTTGCCTTAAAAAGTGGTGAGAATCTCACCTTCTAATTCACTGCTTAGGAAAACAACTTGTTCGAAATTGTGCCAGAACCACCCAAAAATCACAAGTATGGCTTCCACTTACAAAATTAACCTTCAATTTAATCCAACAAAATTAAGGGATCAATTAACTTATATAAATGGCCCATAAATTTCACAGAATGACCTAATCACGCATCTAATTTAAATCCAATTTATGCATGACCTTACTGTAAAGATCACTTGCAAAAATCCAATTTAATCTTACCCCACACATGATGTACATTAGCTTAAAATGTCTAAAAAATTTTCCAAATGGCCTATGAGTGTCTTGTAAAAATAATCCGATGAATAAGGTCACTTTTAATGGCCGTTTAATATTTGGATCAGTCCTTATAATCCATAAATCCATCATAATACGGTATCAAAATCTTACCCAATTGTGGTCCAAATGTAGCCGAATAGTACCGAAACCTTGCTGGTTTGGTGCTGGTTTGATTCCGAATCAACGATCCGGCCTCCACACACGATGGGTACTCTAAAATCATGTTTCACACATCATGGGTTATCCTCCACAAAACCAAACAGTACTGAAAAATATTTGATAGAAGGCTTATCGAAGGCCCTATCAAGATTAAATTTATAAAATCGGATCTCTAAATATTTTGCAATAATAGTGGCCAAGGTCATCCACAGGGATTGGAGTTCTTAGAGTAATTAAGTACCACAGCTAATTATGCCTAACTTTATTTAGAGAAACAAACTTTGGAGTGATCAAAAGAAAAATAAAATCTAAACTACTATGTACATGCTTTGGAGTCCAATTTTGAGAAACATGCATGGTTAATCACCTTAAGCCCAACTTGAATTGATTAATAATTTGATTTTATACTAACAATCTTAAACCAAGAATTACTAAGCTATCAATATCCTCTATCGAGCTCAATTGAACTCATGCCTAGTAATAAATCAACCTCTCGGTCTATTTTTATTACTAAACATGACATTAAGTTATTCTCTTAAGGCTTCTAGAATTAATCTACTTACTCTCGTGCAATAAATTAAATATAGTAATGCATGCAATGTTCTATAACTAAACTTACTCTCTAAAGCTAAATTTAGTTAAACATGCAAAACCATGGCCAAAGGTTAAGACAATATAAAGAGATGCATAAAAGACATCAATATATAAATTAAACTAAAAATAAACCAAATGTTCAACAACTACAACCAACCAAGGGTCTAAACACATAGTTATAACTTAAGTACAACCCCAAAAACTCCTAAATTCAAGAGAAAAGTAAAAGAAATAGAGATGAAACTTAGGTTGCGTGCCAACACTCGTCTCCGACGTGATGTCCACGATCTCGAGCTTTAAGTCTCCTCCTTGACTCTCCAAAGGTCTCCTCCATGTCCTTAGATAGTGCTTGAATTGAGTTTAGGGTTTTTGGTCTCTTAAAACGGCTCATCCTTTTCGAATAACAAAACTTCCTTTTTATAAAGTCGAGACAACATTGCAACGCTATCCCTTCCAATTCTATACAAAAGGAAAAAATCTGCTGAGTAGCGTTGCAATGCTATATATAGCGTTGTAACCCTATGTCTGCTGGTCTCCAAGGCTGAAATGCTGCTGAAGTGGCGTTGCAATGATATAGATGGCATTGCAACGCTATACTCTCAGGTTCACATTCTTGTTTCCTTCTCTTCAACACTTGGATCTTCAATTTTAGCTCCAATTTGCTTCATATTCATCCAAATACTTCTCCATTCTCCAGTTTTGCTCCAATTGTAGCTCCAATTTGCTTCATATTCATCCAAACACATGAAAGCACACAAAATCATAGCAAAACTAGCCTAAAACTAAACCTAAAAATAGCACATTTATGCATGCTATCAGCATCCAAAACGCACGAGCAAAAATGCACGAAATTACCCATTGAAATCGGCCTTGGAGTCGAAACGTTTGGAACGTGATTGGCTGGATTTTCAAGCGAAAACAACAGCAGCCTTGCGATAAACGTGAAAGGAATAATCGAATTAAACCCACAACGGAAGTATAGGATCGTCTTTGATTTATTTAGAATTAAACAATACCTTCCATATATGGAGATTCTTCTGGCGGGTCTTTATCTTCTCTACAAAGTCTTCCTGGCTATGACTCTAACAAAAGATCAAGGCTTGTGAGAGCCTCTTGAAAGAAAATCCTCAAGGGATTAAAGAGGAAGAGGTTTAGAGAGAACTCTCTAATTCTCTTTTTGAGGAGATGTGTGTTGTTCAGAATGCACAATGACTCACCCCTAGGGTCTTATTTATAGTGGTCTAGGGAAGATAATTAAATAATATATTTTAATATCTAATATATTAAAATATATTTATCTAAACAATTTGAACCGTATTCAAACCTTTTAAAATTCTCCTACGACATTTATTTCCTAATTTGAATCCAATTCAAATTTAATAAATATCTTTTCTTTAATGTATCTAATATACATTAATTATTTTAATATTTAATGTATCAAATACAATAAATATATTTTCCTCTTTTATATTTAATATATCTAATATATTAAATATTAATTTGAACACTTCAAATATTAATTTGAACATTTCAAATTTTTGTTTGAACTAAATTGATCTTTTAGTGTTACTGTGAGCTAGCAAGGGGACCTTATGGACCTACAGATTATAAGCTCCAATGATACAAAATCAATTAATTAAACTCTTTAGGCCGCGTTTGATAACTATTTGGTTTTTGATTTTTGGTTTTTGAAAATTAAGCTTGTTTTCTCCCAATTGCTCTACAATGGTTTTTATTTTCCTTAAGGAAGCATTTGAATTATTAGCCAAATTCTAAAAACAAAAACAAGTTTTTGAAAACTATTTTTTTTAGTTTTCAAAACATGGCTTGATTTTTGAAAACATAGGTAAAAAGTAGATGACAAAATAAGTAAAACCATAGGTGAGAGTAGTATTTATAGGCTTAATTTTCAAAAACCAAAAACTAAAAACCAAATGGTTATCAAACGGGGCCTTAATTAATTAATTTTCATTCATTAACTATCGGTCACTCCACTATAGACCTAGAGTTGCACTCTTATGCACTGTAGGACAAGTTGTCTCCATAGATATAATCACTGCATGCAAGTCGATCCTTCACGAATTGTTCGTAATTACAGCTGGGTCAAAAATCCGTTTTGCCCCTATAATTACATCTTGCACCTTAAGTACCACTGATCCTCTAATGAACAATCTGTTTATAATCTAATTATAAACTAAGTCCCTCTCGGGCCAGTGAGAGGGTGGGGCCCCATTATTCAAGTCCCGAAATCAGTACTTAAGGGAACTACTCATCTACTTACCATATATGGGAAGGAGTGAATTCCATCTTGTGAGATTATGCTCTTAGCTCCCTATTTGGTCAAGTACCCAAAATGGTAGGCATATTGAATCGGCTACAAAAGCCACTCTCACCCATGCAAATCAAAGGACAAGTCCTCACAGGCAGGAGTTCATAACTCACTCAGGATTAAGATCGAGTCGCATATGATCATCCTAATGAAATATTAATCTTCTCAATTAACGGATTTATAAAGAGAGATTAAATATTTCGTGGTCTAGTCTTATACAAACTCATTGTATAAGATACCCTCACTCACATGTCTCCATATGAATGATTTGGATTAAATCATTTGTAACTATTACAAAGTGGGCCGTATCAATAGTGTTACCAGGATAAGACACCCAACCTTATCCATATACTATGACCCTTTAGGTTATTTCTTGAACATGATCCTCTCGTATGTCAACCATATACTGTTCAAGATTACAATAATAATCTTGATTTTTTCATATAATGGGTAATATTATATTGCAAATAAAATAATTACAATTATTATTAATTATTAATTACGAGGCTTTAGGGCATAAATCCCAACAAAACGGCATGCACTGGCTTTTGCGAACGGCTAGCGAGTGGCAGCAGTTGGCGACTGACGAACTGCAGCAAAAGATTCGACGAGTCTGCGTGGTTATGTGGTGAAACAGACGCTGAAGGACTGGTGGATCTAGGTGACGCTGGTGTTTTTGAATCGGTCCAGTGCGGCAACTTGGCTGCCAGTCGACGGGAGAAAGAGTGGCAGCTGCGACTGCTGCTCGAAAGAGGAAGAAGAAGACCCAGGGGGTTGGGTCGATTTCTGAGAGAGAGAGAGGGGAAGGGATGATAGAAAAAAAAAGTAAAAAAAAAAATAGAAGGAAAGAAATATGTAAGTTGATTAGAGGAAGAGAGAATAGGAAATTTTACCACAAGATTTTTTTCCTTTTTCTTTAAAAAAAAAACCCAACAGCTCACTTTAATTTTTTAAATCCACAACAACCACCACACACAAAAAATTTTCTTTTTGCCCTTTTTCCAATTATCAAATCCAAATTCAACAAAAAAAATTTGAATAAATCCCAACTTATCAAATGGTACAATTCCATACAACAAATAACCAATAATTTATCCAAACAAAAGAAATGCAGGACATTACAATTAGAAAATATAAAATTAAAAATTTAGGGATATATTAGAGACAGTTGAAAATTTAGGAAAAGTAAAAATATTTATTAGACGCAAAATTGAAAGTTCGAGATCATATTTTAAAATTTTTTAAAATTCATGAAGTAAATAGTACTCAAACCAAACTTATACATTAGTCAAAAGAAAAATAATATCATTTGCCCACGAATTTGCAAATTGTGGGCTAGTGAAAACTTCTCATTGGTGTTTTGATTTATTCTTCTCATTTGAATAGAGTGAGAAAAACGATGGATAGTGGTCTATTTTTTTTTTCAAACAAATGTGGAGACAAGAATAAAAATTTAAACATATTACAACTTTCAGAATAGATGTATAATATTTAATCAGTTGAGCGAGGTTCGAGTTTTTAATGCCATAATGTTCATTGTTGGCTGTTTTCAATGCAAGACGGCACATGTTTAAGTACAAATGTAAATTTTTAGTTCTGTTTGACCAATCAACCCTTCTCTAGTGGTCAAAATCAAATCACTATGAATTTCTTTTCCAAAAACATTTTGCAATCTAATTAGCTATTAAATAATTTATGTGAAATCATATATACACTTTGGTAAAATTTAATTTTTACCCTTAAACTTATCAAGACGTTGTATCAATTTTCACCATAAATTTTTAATTTCATCAAATTGCACCATAAACTTAAATAAGTATTGCAATTTTTACTCTCTATTTAACTTTAGATAATTACCTGCCAATTTTAACTAAAAAAGCAATGCGAAAATCTCCATAAACTCACTAATTACAATAAAATTAAGTTTTGCACAAAATTAAATTTGATCCATTCACAAATTAACCATTGAATTAACATTACCAAAATTCATAGATTTCAACAAATTTAATTGTAATGTTGTTTTTTTTTTTTTTTTTTGAAATCTTATCAATTTTGTATCATACATATGTTTTAGGATGATTAATTGAACACATGTGAGAATAATTTTTTTTTTTTTTTTTTTTTACAAACGGAAACTTATTAGAAGGTTAAAATTGTAACACTTTTTAAAGTTTAGGGTTAAGATTGCAACACTTATCTAAGTTTGAGGTGCAATTTGATGAAATTGAATTAGGGTAAAATTTGATACAACATGATAGGTTTAGGGAGTAAATTTTGCTTTTTTGTCCTATCTTTTTTTTTTTTTATATAGAGCTTGAGAACATATGGAGTGAAGAGATTTGAATATCTGACATCTTGATCGAGGATATACATGACCTCTTAGTTGAGCAATATCGTTGATTAAAAGCACATTATTTTCCATCAAAACCCAAGTCGACTTTATTCGAAATAAAAAGATAATTAAAATTAGGTCAACCAACCATGTACAAAGGGTGTGACCTTTTGTATTGGATCATCACCCATTTCTTCTCTACTTTAAGGATAATAATATTAATTGAATTTGGGAACAGAATAAAGCCAAAAGAGTTTAAAGTCTATTGGTTTTATTTTGTTTCTTACTCTCGTGACTCATGTCCAGCCAAATTTCTCTTCACGGGCCTTTGGTTAGATCACCCATTTTCACTTTGTTTTCCCCCCTCTTAACTTCATCTCTTTCTAGAAAAATACAAAAATAAAACAACCAAATCATAAGATAACGGGTCTCCTGTTAATTCTATAATGGCATGGCATTGTCGACTTTGATTAAACTCACATGATTTTTGTTGTTTGTTTTTTGAATTTGAATTTCTAACATCTTGATCGAATATATGTGCGTTAACTAGTTGAGTTATGTTCAGATTAATTATCTGTCCCAAAGAGTGGTAAGTTTTAATTCTTAACTCGTATTTATGATATAATAACTTAATTTAAATTAAACTTTATCATTTAATTAAATCATCACTAATAAATTATAAATTAAAATTATCATCTTGAGCATAGCTCAAGTAGTTAAGTATCAATGCCTCCACTTATAAGTTGTTGATAAAGACTAAATGATTAGTTAAATGTAGGTTAAATTAAAACTTTAGTCATTGAATTTTAATACATTTTTTTTAGTTCAACACTTTGGGGGTTTGACCCACTGATCTTTTGGTGGAGGATATAATAATGTCTTAACCAATTTAGTGAAGTTCAAATTGGCTCTGAAATTTAAGGGTCTGTTTGAGGTGCTGAGTGTGTTATAATAATCTGTGGAGTTAAATAACTTTGCACTCCAGACGTAGACTATTACAACTCAGACTAAACAACTCTGCATCTTAAATACATATTATATAATTCCACAGATTGTTATAACCTACATACTATTATAACTCATTCAACACTTCAAACAACCCATAATAGTTATGAATAGAATGATAACTCACGTACTATTATAACTCATAACATGACATTTCCATTTAAATAAAAAGTGGTTAATTTGGCATGACGTGACATAGATGGTATATAAATTAAGTGGATGTGGCAAAAATATGATTTCTTGCTTGTTTCTCAAGACAAATTTTAAAATAATACAGCCAAGCCAAACCAAACCAATATATATAATAATAATAATAACAATAATGCATAAACTAAACTAAATTATATATTTAGGGGAATTTAAATAGACTAACTTCATTTTTTATGATAATCAATGGAATTAGATAGGGCGGAGATGGCGGAACAGCTTGCCATCCTCATTCCTCAAAATGTTTTCATCGCTATTAAAATTCTTGTTAGATTGGTTATGATTGGGATAGAGATTTCCAACTGAAAAAGTTGTGAGAATTGAGTTCTTATGGAAGAAAGTTTAATTTTTCCCGAGCTTGAAACAGTAAAATATTTTTTCTTCAAGGATCGGGGATAGAGTGGAGCCATGTTCTAACAGAGAAATTTGACACCTCTAAATTCACTTTAAAATTTTATCTATTAAACACTCTTTTGTGTGACAAATACTTGAACCACCTTAACTATATATTGAGGTCATTATATGCCTTAAATTTTTTTAAAATTATTGTAAGTTAAACCCACTTAATCACAAAGTTATTGTGGCAGAGATCAGTTTAATTATTACAACAATTTCATAACTTGTTCAAATTAAAAAAACTAGAGAGTACATCCAACCCAACTAAACATTTAGAGTTTGTTTGGTAAGTAATCTAAAAATAGAATTTTGAAAACAAGGTATTCGATAAAAACATAATTGTATTTCATGTTTTTAGGTATGTGTTTGGTAGTAGATTTAAAAATTGAATTCCAATTTAAACAATTGTTCAAAATGTATTTTATAATATAGACTATAAAACTAGTTGTAGTTGCAAAAATTAAATATTAGGTTGAATATAAACCATTATTAATTAATTTATGAACATGTTTTTTTAATTAATTTTGTATAATTATTATATAATTTATAATATATTATATTATACATATTTTAATTAAAAAAAATAAATTGAGTTTATAACATGAAGTACTATATTTATTAAAGTTTTAATCTTTTTTTAATATGATTTTGCATTTTAAAATTTCAAATTCAAAATCTGGATATAATGAAAAAATGTTGTTTTCAGAATTTTCACTATTTGAATCACAGAATCTGAAAATAATTTTCAAAAACACATATGCCAAAAGCATATTTACTAAACTCAGTGAATTTGAAAACATAAAACAAAATCTAGATTACCTACCAAACAAACTTAAAGATCCAAAAAATTTATTTCATTAGGTAATGGTAAATAATCACAGACACTATAAATGAGTTAATCCGAACATAGCTAAGTGAATAATACATCAATTTTCATTCTAAAGGTCGATGGTTGATTCTCGACCTCACAATTTTTAAACTAAAAAAAACATATACATATAAATGAAATTGAATTATGGGACCCCCCATCAACCACATTCTGCCAATTCATATTCACGGGAACTTAACTTGTGGCTCTTCCTTCTCCTCCACTTCCTTTGCCAATCTATTTTCTCTTTCAAAAACTCATATATAAACACACACACATACCAAAACTCTAAACTCTCATATACAAACACACACTCAAATTTGCTCAACACAATACAATGGAGATGGCTCGAAAGGTGGCGGTGATGGCGGTGGCGATACTCATGGGCTTGTCGGGGGCATTGGCAGGGATGGACGTGTGTGGCGTCGGTGAGGATGGTCTCACGGCGTGCAAGCCATGGGTGACGAAGCCGTGCCCTACCGAGCTGCCACCGGCCGCCTGTTGCGACGGCCTCTCCAAGGCTGACTTTGGTTGCTTTTGCAACTATAAGCATTCGCTATTGCTGCCCTCACTTGGGATTGATCCTGATCTTGCTCTTGCTTTGCCAGCCAAGTGCAGCCTCCCCAATACTCCCTCTTGCTGATTGCAAAAAAATAAAATAATAAAAAAAAAAACTTATAAGGTTTAAACATCTTTTTCCATTTTAGTTCTCGTACTTTTGAAAAATAATTATTTCGGTTGATTTTTTTTAATTATCATTTTGTCCAAATGAAAAATAGATGCAAATTCTTTGTTACAGCAAACAAAAAAAAATATTGAATCAAAAGTTGTTGAAGGGCTTATGTTACAATGCTGTATTTATTTTCTCTCTTATTGCTGCAGGGTCTCAGTGGAACTACAAGTGGAAGTTCATGATATTTGGCCTCACTTATTTATGTGTAATTGTACTTTCTGTTTGTACTAAAAAAAAAATTGTATTTTCTGTTTTTCTTGGGAAGTTTAGTTGTACTCTTTTTTTAGGTCAACCATTATTATAGATAAGGTAATAAGTACTCTATTCACTTATGCTCGATTGGCTGGTTATACTTTGTTGAATAATATTATTATCCATCTTTTGCTTTAAATCTTATTTTTCTTTTAGAGTATATCGGCTTTAGTTTGATAATGTGAACTTAGTTTATTATTTAAAGCATTAGTAGTCTCTCTTATATCTACCTCCAAATGTAAACCCAAAACTTAAGTTACTCTCAAAATTTTATTTTATTTCTTATGAATAACTTCTTATAAATGGTTGAAAACTAAAAAAGAAAAAGGAAAAATATTTAAAAGAATTCAATTGTATAAAATTATAAATATTTTGATAATAAAATAAATATTTTCTAAAATTGCAAAAACAAAAACGTGGATGAAGGCAACATGTGATGTCTTGGGCTTATTTGTACCATTTGGGCCCAACAAATGGCGTTGATTGTTAAAGTCACATTATAATTTTCAGATCTACCCCATTTTAAAGTGGTATTTTTTCTCTTTCTCAACCACAGAGTGTGAAATTTGAACATATGACCTTTTGATGCTATTTAAAAAGTTATGAGATATCAAAAGTCTATGATCTTGAACAACTTAGTTTGCTTATCACAACTTCAATGTGTATATTTTTGGAGTAAAACATCGGATTTAGAATTAGGAGATGTGTGGATCTGTCTTGAATACCTTCTAGTTTAAACACTTTTGAAAAAAATATTTTTAATAAAAAATGTTATTATATTTTACATTTTTTTCAAAAGTATTGTAAATAACAAATTTGTTTGGTTATATTATATTCAAAAGTGATTTTGTTAATTATAATTTTTTTTAATTTTTTACTACATATTTTGAGGATTTTTTGATTAATCACCATAAAGTCATTCTTTGATAGCCAACATGAACATAGCTCAACTGACATAAAGTGCATACCTTCGACTAAGAGGTTAGATATTCAAATCCCCACCCCACATTTTTTTTAAAAAAAAAAAGTCATTCTTGCATAATCAATCTATCAAATGTTTATTCAAAAAATATTTTTAAATTAATCCCAATTTTTTTGAATCACTTTGTATTTATTAAGATCTTTTTTTTAAAAAAAAAATCACTTTTGATCACATAAAATCACCAATAAGCTTTACTAAATACACTTTAAATTATTAAAATTTTCAAAGATACTTATAGAAAAATCAATTTTGTTCAAAAATCATTTTTTTTACAAGTTATTTCAAACACACTAGCATTCGCCCTCATCATACTATATAACACATCACAATGTGGGAATGCCTTGGATATAAGAGAATATATCTAATAAAGGGAAAAGCTAAGAAATTCAGGCTTTCAACTGAGCCTGGAGTCATTTGGTTCTCAGGTTTGGGAGGTTTGTTAAGTCTGAGTTTATTAAGCTAGGAGTTGTTAAGTTCGGGTTTGTTAAGTCTGTGTTTTGATGGTATAGAAAATAGTTTGTTAAGTGGGTTGTTAAACCAGTGTTTGGATTGTGTTAGTCTGAGTTTGTTAAGTTTGTGTTTGAATTCTAATTTGTTAAACATGAGTTTATTAAAAGTGTATTTGGTTAGTAAATTTGAGATTTGTAATAAATAATAGATAATTTATATATTAATTATTTAACTAAAGTAATAAAAACTATATATAAATTATATTTAAAATGTAACTTTTATTATGAAATAAGAGAGTATTATTTTAATAATAAATAAAATATTTTCAATACATTTGTCGACTCAATTTTCATCCAATTGTTAATTTTTAGAATAAATATGTGGTTGTTCATTAAAATATTTTTGGACTATTTAGTGTGAACAAATATAAACAAATTCTTTTATGTAAATATATCCAACCTAGAATTAACCATAAAGAAAATGTTATCAATTATTTGTTTAGTTATTCATAACTTTCTATGCTAACTAAATTTATTTACTATGTCAAAATTACTATTGAATTTATCTTTCTATATTTAACTAATACATAAGGTTATAAAATTAAAATATTTTAAATAATATTATTTTAAAAGATATTAACTTCAAGATAAACTAACCAAAAATAGTTTTATTAATTAATTTTACAAATATTATGTCTTTAATTGACTATGATAACATGATTTTTACGTTTTCACAAGAAAATGAATTTGAAAAAATTGTGGAGTTAAAGAAATGGACGTTTTTTTTTTTTTTTGAAATGGAAATAAACATATTAAATCTAGGTTTATATAACATGCATGATTTGGAATTTATAATTAAATATTTTTTATTATAATTTACAGGTTAATAAAAAATTTTAAATATAATAATAACTTTATTATAAATCAGTGAGTATTACTTTATAAATTAATAATTTATTTTTAATACTATTTTTAATCTAACACTTTTAAATAATTATTTTGTAAAACAAATATTTAGTTAGTTTTGTAATTATTTTTTTCTAATATTTGTTAATGTGGGAACAAAATACAAAGAAATTCCTCTTTATAAATTTATCATTACAATTGCTCTAAACATGAAGTTTATAATAAAGTCGACATATTGGTTTATGAATTGATTATTACTATTTGAAATTTTAACCAAATTTATTTACTTATTTATTATAAAATTATCATTAATTAATTATTTTTATTTAACTAATATATTTTATAAAAAATTTAATGCATTTTACAAGAGTGACTAAAAACAAAATATGCACCGTAGAAAACTTGGAAAATATGAATAAATACTATAGCAAACCTAGTGAGTAAGGTAAAATATTGTAGCAAACCTGAAGGTTGAATAGTATGTACTGTAGAAAATTTGAATTTACAAAGCTGTCAATCTAATATGAATTTGGTTAAGCTAACCCATACTCCTTACTTCTAAAATAGGAAACCAAACACCCTTAGGGGCTGTTTGGGGCACTGAATTAATTATAATAACATGGGTTATAATCTGTGGGTTATAATAGTTTGTAAAATAATATAATATTGTTTAAAATGCAGAGTTGTTTAGTCTGAGGTTATAATAGTCTGTGTTTGGGGTGCAGAGTATTCCACGGGTTATTATAACACAGATTATTATAACCCTTGCCTCAAACAGCCCCTTATAGTTATAGCTTATCGACCCAATATCTATTTGAGTGGATATTGCTCGATCTTGATACAGTCTTTTTGGTTAATTTCAACTCCAAGCCAACCAAATTTCCACCCAAATAAGTGCGTGTAATTAACCACATGAGATTTATTATCATGCATCTTGGTTTGCCTTTATTAAATATTAGCTTTTGAAGAATGATCGATTTGTGGCATTCCATTTCATTTTTCTCAAAAACAAAATGGCGAAGGATTCAAAAATTCCCTTTTAGAATGTTACGATACTACCAATCCTATTTTATTTATTTTTTAAGGTTAAAATATTGTTTTGGTCTCTGTACTTTGGGTTTCATTCCATTTTAGTTTCTAAACTTTCGAATTTCTAAATTTAGTCTATGTACTTTTAATAAATCTTAAAATTAGTTCCACTGTTAGTTTGAAGTTTAATTTTTATTCAAATTGGTTAAATAATAATAATAATAATTTTAATGCAAGAAAAGACACAATGTGAACATATTTCTAAAATTTATAGTGAGAAATTAAAGCTAATAGATACTCTTTTTTTTTTCTAGAAAAGTTAACAATAAATTAATATAGGGACCAATTTTAAGCTCTATTGAAAGTATAGGGACTAAATTTAGACATTTAAAAATATAGAGATTAAAATAGAATGAAACCTAAAGTATATAGACTAAAATCGTATTTTAATCTTATTTTTATCAGTTTTTTTTAGCTTTTATGAGTTAAACTTGAAACGTTGGGTTTTTTTTGAAAATTCTAAGCGGAGGTTTAAGCTCCTCGTATATTATCAATTTCTATTCTCATCATTCTTTAGTCCTTCATCGTCCTTTTATTTTTGTTCCAAAATTGGGTCGGTAAGCTATAACAAAGAAATCGTATGGTGTAGACAATGATGTTTTCTCGAGGTGTTATTGGGAGGGACAAAGTTAAGAGATGTTCATTTAACCCACGCGCCTTGGTCCCGCGGAGACCCGCCTTGAATGGGGCAGAGAATTTTCGATTACGCGGGGAATAGAGGAGGGAGTGGGGAGAGTTTTCTTCCTGTTGGCTAAACGGGGACGAAGACAAGGAATATATTCTCCATCCCCGTCCCCAACCCCGACCTCGCCCCGATTCCCCACCCCGCCTCGCCCCAAATAGAAAACTAAAATAAAAAAATAAAACTATAGTAGGAATTAGTTGAAAACTATTTCTTTATTAAAAAAAAAAAAGTTAAAGACTATGTTGTAATATTGAAATTTGAATTTTTAGAAATTAAGTTGTTTCAACATTATAATATTTTTACTTAATATTATTGTTTTTAGTAGGAAATTTTACAACCTTTTATTTAAATAGAAGTTGTATTAGAAATTATTCATTTAGAAGTCTTTGGAAAGAATTGCTATTATGGTTTAAAATAAATTTTAAAAAATAAAAAAACGAAAAAAAAAAAAGAACAGGAAAAAATTTTCTGCAAGGAACCCGATTTCCGCGAATTCTCTGTGGGGAATCTCGCCCCAATTCCCGCGAAAATAAATGAGAAATTTTGTGGAAATAGGAATTGAAATAGGTGGCGGGGACAGGAAAGCCTTCATCGTCCCCACCCCGTGGATATCTCTAGACAAAATGGACGAAAAAAATAATTCTATCTTGATTGATAAAAGGTGAGAACAAATTTGACGAAATCCTTTTTAATAACCTTGAAAATAAAAAATCAAACATCAGTGAGTAGCAAAAAGAAGTCGATAGAAAATTTGGAAGGGATGGTGAGGGATCCAAGCTGGGGAGAGTGTTAGGCTTAGGTTAGGATTGTTGTAGTGAAATGAAGAAAAATAGAGTTTAGTATATTTCAATTTTAAATTAAAAAGACTAGTTACGATATTTAGTAAATTAATACTAAATTGTTGTGATTTAATCATAATGACGGCTTATTATTTCAATTATTTTCATATTGATATTTAATTTACAATTTATTATAAGATAATTATTTAAAAATTTATATGATTTAAATTCATCTAATTTTTTTTAATCTAAATTGTTTGATAAAAATTTAACAAAAATAATTGTTATAAAAAATTGAATCAATCAAAATTTCATTCATATAACAGTATAGGTGTAAAACAATATATAAATAATGGAAAGATAAATTTGATATTTGTAAACAATTAGAGAAGAGATGGTAAATTTTTAGGAAATTAGCTAAATCTAAAAGTTGGTATCTATCAGTAAATTGAAAAGTGATTCTTGATAGATTAAATAAATAATTTGTTTTACCAAACAGTCTAGGTGGGAGCCTAGGCGGTTAAGATTCTCCCATAATTACTCTTACGCTAGCAAACGCAATCCCAAACAAGACTTTAATTTTAAGACATATTTGGAAGTGATTTTGAAATAGTTAAAATCATTTTTGTCAGGTTTAAAATTGATACATGCCTTTAATCATTCAACAAAGAAGATTTTTGAAAGAAGACAAATAGAAGCGCTTCCGCTATACAATAATATTGTATTTTCGGGCACTTTATGATTAACATTACATGAAGAATAAGATGTGCAAAAAAGGAAACAAACAGACAATGATAGAAACCTAAGGTTGGGAAGCATGATCACTTGAGATCAGGGTTAGGTAATGGCGGAGGAGTAGCCTCTTTAAGAGTTTGGTCAATAGGATTATTCTTGTCATCCTTCACCGCCAAGAAAACTAAAACCAGCAACAGAGGGTAACTCAGTGATGTAAGCGACCAATTCACAACCAGCTGAGACATGAAGGAGACTTTGTGGTTGTCAACTTGCCAAGCAACTGCAGCACCTGCACTCTGCACTCCTTTATAGAATCCACTATACCTGTTAATTTTTACACATCGTCAATTTTTATCAAAGACAAAAAGATGTTTTTTAACCCATTTCAAAGTTCTAAATGTATTTTTTTAATATCTTTTCAAAGTTTAGAAGCATAATTGAACCTAACTTCAAAGTTCAAGATTATTTTGTATACTTTCATGTATGTATTATCAATTATGTATGTATGAGCTTCAAGAAAACAAAAAATAAAAACAGGGTTCCTCTAACAAAAGCTCTAAGCTTTGTCTCTCCTCTACGACAATAGAATTCATGATCAAAATTCAATCAATAAGGCTTCTCTTGATAACTATTTAGTTTTTAGTTTTTGGTTTTTGGTTTTTGAAAATTAAGTTTTTAAGAACTTGTTTTTGTTTTTAGAATTTAGCTAAGAATTCATATGTTTCAAACTATAAAATCAAAAACCAAATAGTTATCATACCTGCTCAAAGTCTCGGAATCATCAGCCAAGGCTCCAATAACCCAATAAACCATAGTCTGAAACATGGCATCCAACAAGCCAAAACAAAAATACAAGAAGAAAGGGCCACCAAAATCAGACCCGGAATCCTTAAAATCCAACTTATCCAGCGGCTTGTCACGAGAGTATCGAAGCTGGTTGGCCAAGCCCCCCGCCCATATACCAGTCCCCAACAACGCCACCACGCCAATCCCAAATAAACCCCTCCTCCTCCTACTCTCAAAGCTAAAATCCAATACGTACCCTATCGCAACCGAGCCCACCATCTGCGCTCCCCAGTAGAAAACATTATTGAACCCTCTCGTCCTCAAGTTAAACAACACCCCATTCACGTTATTGAACTGGTATGTGTAGAAAAAGTTGCTCGACCACGCCGCCGGGACGATCAACAGCATCTTCCAGTTTAGGAACAGCTTGAGAATCTCGACGCTCTCCGTCGAAACGCTCGAGTATTTGATGTTTGTGCACCGCGAACCATCGTCACGAACCACACGGCGGGGCGGGAGGATCGCCAGAGAAGTGATAGCGCCGAGGGACATGAAGCACATGAAGCCGATGTAGGTGGCGTCGTTGACGGATGACGCGGTGCGGTGGTAGTTTGTGATGAAGGGAATTAGACCGCCGATGACACCACCCATGTTGAATATGCTCCAGAAGATGGAAATGTATGTGCCCTGCTCCCAAGTGTCAGACAAGTTAGCCGTCTTCGACATAGTTCCATCGATGATATCAACATGAGAGGTGAAGATGAACTTATTTAAAAAATATAAAATTTCCATGTTGAATATGTCCTAGAAGATGGAAGTGTATGTGTCCTGCTTCCACGGGTTAAACTAGACAAGTTAGTAGTCATTTCTATCGACAGCTTCCACGGGTTAAACTAGACAAGTTAGTAGTCATTTCTATCGACATAAAATCAATATGAAAGGAACTAATTTAATACATATTTTTCACGTAGACATTTTACCATGGACAAGTGATCACACAGGTTAAACTAAACAGGTTAATAGTCACCTTGCGGTCAGGTGGCGGGTATGAGGTCATGATGGCACCCTCGCCCGCCCAGAGGAATCCAGCGCCGACGCCGAGGATTCCACCGGCGATGATTGCGAAGGTTTGGTTTTTGTAGTGGTTGTAGTAGAGGAAGGAACCGGCGTAGAGGACGTAAGTGGTGCAACCGGCGAAGAGGGTGAGGCGGGGGCCGAGGATGTTGTAGACGCCGCCGCCGATGATGCCGAAGATGGCGAAGGTGGTGTAGAGGGCGGTGGAAGCGTTGTCGGCGACGGTGGTATCGACCTGGCCTCCGCCGCCCATGCCGCTCAGGGCGTTGAACATGCCCGGACAGCAAAAGCAAACCAAGCCGATCAATGAAACTTGGACCAGCGGAGAGTTGTATCTGAATAAGGATTTTCTTGGGATTTGGGGGCTGGATTCTTCATTTCCTTCGAAACCCATGAGGCTGAAAGGATCGAAGATGGATGGATTCGGAATTTGTGTGGATCTCTATTGAATTGAAGAATATGAGACTCGTTTAATTTGGCATAGTTTTAACGAGAATCTTGCTTTAAAATATAACGAGAATCTAGCTTTGGGAAGCCTGCTGTGGGTTTGGATCTTACTTCTACGGCCTGCAATCATTACCTCAGCAATCTTAGCGTCAAACTTCGAAACGAAATATCATTTCCAAAATGTGACAAAACAGAAAGTTGTTTGCTTGGATCTTTTGAATTTGAGGATGTGGTAAAGCTTCAAACTTTGAAAATAGTGTTAAAAAATCCAATAGAATTTCCGCAACGTGACAAAACTTGTTTGAATTTTATTTTGGAAAAAAATTGGGTGCAGCCTCAAGTTGTTTGTTTGGATTTTTTAAATTTGAGGATGTGATAAAGCTTCAAACTTTGAAAATAGTGTTAAAAAATCCAATAGAATTTCCACAAAGTTTGGATTTTATTTTGGAAAAAACTTGAGTGCAAGCTAGGTTGCACACAAGTGTGGTGCTACCCACTTTACAACCACACAAAATCAATTTTTGTTGTTTTTTTTTTGAAATTCTTGTGGTTGTAAGGCGGGCAGTACCACATTTGGGTGCAGCTCAGGATGCACCCAAGTTATGCCCTTTTATTTTTATTTTTATACACGAGGTCCAAGTTAGGAGGAATTATTTAGGGAGATTGCATAATGTGGTTGACAATTTTGAACCATTGGATGCGGTGGCAAATCCATAACTTTTATGTCAGGGGCACAAGTTCATGTTAAATTAAATTACAAGTTTAGTTCTTGAACTTTTAGATTTATGTCTATATGGTCCTCAAATTTTTAAAAGGTGTCTAATAGGTCTTTGAATTTTCGTGCGGGCGTGGAGACTCACTGTGCCCCTAGACAACAGACTAAAGCCCTATTTTGAAATCTTATATGAAGCAAACTCTAAGTATATGTATATATATAGGAAAAAACTTGGATGCATCCTGGACTGCACCATCTTTTTGCAGCCCACCTAGTTGTCCATTCACAGTTGCCACGTGACAAACTCTTTTTCTTCTTTTTTTAAATATTTTTTAATTTTTTATACTATATGGTTGGAGTGGAACTGCAAAAAGATAGGTGTAACTCAGGATGCATCCAAGTATTGCTCATATATATATATACACCCATGATTGGATGTATGAGAGGAATTGCATAATACTTTAAATTTGTATTTAATGGATATAAGGAGTCATGTAGATTTTCGAATCTACATCTAACGATTAAGAGACAGCCGCATCATGGCATAGTTGAATTGGAGACATGAAAATGTTAGGTCCTTGTCATACCATTGGCAGGGGCAAAGGCAACACTTTTCACATAAAGGGGCAAAAACTTTTTACACATACAACTTTTATTTTTGAAAATTTAGGGGTGCGAAAAATAGAGAAAACTTTAAATGTTGGACTTGTTCCATATGCAATACGGATTCTATTTTTCTTTTTGTCAAATTCATTTGTCAAGGATGAATATGACAAATTTAATTCTAAAAAATAACATTTTTATGTTTTAATTGTTTTCATATTTTAAATTTTAAAATGTAGAATTACACTAAAAAATATATAATTTTTTTATAAATATAATACTTCAAGTTATAAACTTATTTTATTTGTGTCAAGACTAAAATTTGTATAACATAATAAAATATATACTATATAATTAATATTATAAAGTAATAATTATACAAAATTTATAACATAAAAAGTATTTATAAATATATTACTACTAACCACGTTTTGAACAATTTTTTTAAAAAAAGTTTAGACTTAGTTTCTAAATTTGTGCCATTTGCCAAACAAATATATGAAAACATATAAATTTTTATAGAAGAAGAAGCCGCAGTGCAAATGGTTTTAAATTTTTATGAACCCATCATTTTCAATCGCTTTGCTATGGGCGTCATTCATTTACTTGAATGGGCCAGCCGGCCAGGCTTGGATGCTTTTTTTTTGTTTTTTTAGGTCAAATTACAAATCATCTACATTTTAAAATAAAATTACAAAACATCTAAATCTTTTTTTTTTCAGTGCAACCAATATAAAAGTGAAAATTTAAACCTCAAATTTTAAGAGAAAGAGGAGATGTTTTTACTGTTAATTTATGCTCCTATTTTTAGGTTCACTCGACTTACTACGGCGAATGCTTGTCAAAAGGCATTTGTAACTAATCGTGTGGGGGATTTCGGTTTATTATTAGGGATTTTAGGTCTTTATTGGACAACGGGGAATTTTGAATTTCGAGATTTGTTTAAAATATTGAATAACTTGATTTATAATAATGAGGTTAATAGTCTTTCAAAATTTAATTTATTTAATTATATTTTTAAATGGTAAAGATTTATGTAATTAATGTCATCCTCTCTTTAGATCTACCAACTATTTCGTTTAACACATCAAATGTGTTAAAGAAAATTACTAAGTTTATTTTTAAAGGATTAGGAGGGTTGTAATTTATGCGCCGTTTGATAATTATTTTATTTTTTATTTTCTATTTTTGAAAACTATGATCGTTTCTTCACAATTTTTTGCTCAAGCTTTTCTTCTTTCTTAAAAACGTATTTGAATTCTAACCAAATTTCAAAAACAAAATCAAGTTTTTAAAAACTATTTTTTTTAGTATATTGGCTTGATTTTTTAAAATATTTTAAAAAAGTAGGTGATAAAGTATGAAAACTATATGTAAAAGTAGGGTTTGTAAACTTAATTTGAAAAATAATAAAAATAAAATAAAATAGTTATTAAACGGGCCTTAATCATCTAAATTTTAACTTTTTTTATTCAAAAACTATAGGGGATTGAGCGAGAGTTTTAAGTAAAATTAATATGGAAAATCGCTCTCAATTTTTAATTTTTAAACCACAACATCTTAAAATACAAATATATTTAATCCTTACCTATAAATTATATTTAAACCTCATTTCTTTGGAATCTTGCTTGGAAACTCATTTCTTTGGAATCTTAGCACGTGGAACCAAGAGCTAAAGACAAATAAATATGAATCCAAATTAAATACAACCACAGAAATATACGTAGGCCACAAAATGCAATAATTGAGATGGAAGTGGATTTTTTTGTTTCCTATAATCTAATAACAGTAACAAAGAGAAGCAAACGGAGACTAATTTGGAGTGATAATGGAGGAAAAAATTAAAATTCAAGAAAACATATTAGTATATATGTATGTATATGTCTTTTTTTTTTTAGTTCAACAAAATATGAGAGTAGAAAAATTCGAATATCTGACCTTTTGATCGAGAATATATGCTTTTACCGATTGAACTATGCTTAAGTCAACCTACACTATATTTAGGAAGGTTATTCTTGTTGGCAAATGTTATAAAGATTTACCTAATATACAAATGTGGTAATTGCAACGCTGGCAATGAAGTATATATAAAATTGTAATTTAAAGGGAAAAAAACAAAGCTTCAATTATTTTTTAAAAAATTACATTTTTAGTCTTTGAGGTTTGGATTTAATTTCTATTCGGTTCTTGAAGTTTCAAAACCGACACCTTTTTATTTTTGAGGTCTCGATTGAGTTTTTATTGGTTGAGATTTCAAAAGTGATTCTTTGGGTTCTTGAGGTTTGGATTTTGCTTCTATTTAGTCATTGAGTTGAGATAAATGCAATAATATATTGTTATAATTTTGTTAATATAACCAATGGTCAACCGACTCGACCCAACTCAACTCACAAAGATCAAATAGAAACCAAAACCAAACTTTAGGGAACAAGAATGTTGTTTTTTAGAATTCAAGAACCAAATAATAGAAACAAAAACCATAATTCATGGACTGAGGTGTCATTTTTTCAAAAAACTTGAAAAGCCGAATAAAAATTATTTTTTTATATAAAATAATAAAAATTAAAGGGGGCAATTGCATATATGGTGTTATTGCCAAATTGCAATCATGAGAAATTTTACCTGACCTCCACGTGACAACGACGGTGAATTTGTATTCTTGGGAGAAGAACGCGGCCTGTAGGACATGAAAAACCTGGACACTAGTGTGGTGTAGGCTACAAAGGCTCCAATACTTAAGTCAGAGAGAGTCTTAAAGAGATTTATGGAGTTCTAGGAGAGTATAGTAGGCTAGAATGAACTTACTTTGCTCTCTCATCTAAAGAGAGCTTAAATACCTTTCAAATAAGGGTTTTCGTGGGTTTCCATCTTCAATTGGGAACGAAAAAACCGAACAAAGCTGGACTAAGGGTACATAGGCCATGAGAGACCAAGGCAAGGCCCAAATGAGGGCCTTGCCATTTGGTCGGCCTTGATCGATCTAGCCGACCACGGGCCCGGGCTTTGGCCCAAGCACGTTTCTTCATCCTTTCGCGTCTTGGGTCGATCTTCTTTCGATTTTGGTCAGTTTTGACTTCGTATTGGGCTTCTTTTCCTCGTTTGGCCCTTTATAGTAGCCTTTCACTCAACCTGTTCTTGTTGGTCCAATTTCACCCCTAACATATGGTAATATGACTCAAAATAATAGAAAATTTATCTTAAACTAAAAATATTTATAAATATGACACATTTTTAAGCTCATCCCAAATTATAACACGTAAAAAGTAAAAAATGTCCATTGCTAACTGAGGTTTGTTAGTGATAGGCATCTATCATTGGATTGTTTGCATGCTTGTTTGTTATTATGTTTATCATCGATATATCTTATCAATAGAATATGAAAGGATATATAAGTAATATTTGACTTTGTTTGGTACTAGTGATTGCTTTGCATTTTCATTTACTTTTTAGGTTTATTATTGATATGCATTATCAATAAAATAAAAAAAAAAGACTACACTAATGGTATTTAACTTTTGTTTTTTATCTATGATTATATGGAAGCTCATCTGTTGTTAAGTCTATCACAATATATCATATCAATAGAATTAAAAAAAAAAAGTATATCAATGATATTTAGAATTATTTTTTATCCGTGATTGTTTGCATGCTCATTTACTATGAGGCATATCATTGATTTATCATATTAGTAGATTAAAAATGGTAAATTTATGATATTTAACTTTTATATTTTCTATTGACGATTGTTTGCATACTCATTTGTTATTAGGTTTTGATATATCATTTCAATGAATTAAGTGATATTTGATTTTTGTTTTCTATCAATAATTATTTTCATTCTCATTTAGTATTAGGTTGTCTATCGTTAATATAATATATCAATAGAATAAAAAAATGATATATAAGTAATATTTCACTTTGTTTTCTATCAATAATTGTTTGCATGCTTGTTTGTTATTAGGTTTATAACTGATCATATACCTTATCAATATAAAAAAAATGGTATATTAGTAGTATTTAACTTTCATTTTCAATCTGTGATGCTTAACAAGCTTATTTGCTATTGATTCTATTGTCACTGATATGTCATAGCAATATAATTAAAAACGGTTTATCAATGATATTGATTTTTTTTTCTTTCTTTTAGTGATTGTTCACATGCTTATTTGCTATTAATTTTATCATCATATTACCATACCAATATATAATTAAAAATAGTAAATCAGTTATTCTCAAGAAAAAAAAAAGTAAATCAGTGATAACTAAATATCAATAACAACAAAAGTTGATAGCAAATAATAGTAAATTAATAATAGTTATGTATCACTAATATACCTTTTTTTTATGTCCATCAATGGTAGATGTGTATCAATGATAGAAATTTATCATTGATAGACGTAGAAATGATTTATTAGTGATAAATATAGAAATGTTCTATCATTGATAGACATAAAAATAGTATATCACACATGTATAAATGGTCGCTAATAGACATAAAAATAGTCTATTAGTGACAAAAATAGACATATTAATAGTCTATCGACAATAGACATAAAAACTATTTATCAGCGATAGATATAAAAATTGTCTATTAGTGATAGACATCAATCATTGATAGAAGTATAAATGATATATCAATAATAGACATGAATATTGTCTATCGATGATAGACATATATCATTAATATATTAAAAAAAATGGTATATCAGTGATAGATGAGATACAAAGGTCCGAATTACGTAAAAAATATTTAGACAGTCGCACAAAAGATCAAAAGATTTTTACAAAAAATCATTATCATATGATATGATGAACATATTCAATTCATTGAAAATTAAAAAGTGAATCAAGTCATATCACAATTTACAATGTTTTAAGATTCAATTCTATTATCTTTTATCAAAGAGATCCGTATTATTTTTCGAACTGTTTTGAAAATTATAAATACATACTATGACATTTATGCACAATATATTCTTTAAGTACATACTACGTTTATAAATATTTAAAATTTTAGCATAAAAAAGATAAAATGAATTGGAAAGTAAAATCACATTTTAGAGAATTAGTTTTTTAAAAGGTATTTTTAGATTACACAAATTTTTTCAAAAGTGATTTTCATTTGTTACAAAATTATAATTATATATACACAAAAAAGACAACATATAAAACAAAATATGAAAATGTCAATGTGAGCATAGTTCGATGAATAAGGTACTAATTACTATTTAAAGTCAATATTTCAATCATCCACTCACAATTGTTGAACTCAAAAGAATATTAATGACGAAAAAAATGGTAATATATGAATTATGATACACTTAGTTTACATTTTCAAAAGAGAGAAGTATATATTACATAGGCCCAAAGCAGAAAAGCCCAAGAAAAGTAAAAGTTCAAAACTACAGTTATACCTTCAAAGTTGAGAGAAAAGCAAGCAACATGTTAGCAATATAGCAAAGGTGGCTAAAAATGGTGAGAACAATGTATTAAATTCTCGTCGACATATCGACATTTTCATTACATTTTCACATGTTTATGAGTTCAACGTCGACATGAGGATGGAATTGACATTTCCATTGTATCATAAAGAAATTGATAAAATATAAACAAAATAACAACAAAATGTAACTAATGTGAAGATAATATTAATAATAAGTATTTTAATTGATTTAAAAAATGTAAATTATTTATTTATTTATTAAAAATATTGAATGTTTTAAAAATATTTTTCTAAAAATTTTCATCGACATCGACATTTTTGTAAAATTGAGACTTCGACATTTTTCATTGACATCGACATTTTAATTTTTGGGTGAGAAGGGAGAATCTTCTCTTCTACCAGCCATATCCATTTTCTCTTCCATTGGTGGTACAATTCCTCAGCATAAAGCTTTTTCTATGAATATATATATTTATTCAGAAAAAAACATTGAGAAAAATAGAAAGTTCTATTGAACTTAATGGGGTGGAATCACATATGTTTCTAAGGAGCATTAAATAATAATATCGTCATGTATAACTTTTGAGCTTCTTTTTTTAGAGTAAAATTACTTAACAATTTGAGATGAGAGGGCAAGACAAGCACATAAAGTTTCTCTTCATTCTGCCTTTTATATATCTTAATAGATTAATAGATAACTAAAGACTATGAAAATTTTGAAATTATTTTTAATGGGCTAAATACAGTTTTCACTCTAAAAATCACTTTAAACTCGGAGATCTATAGTATAGTATATGATAAGTTTATTGGCACGAGTGCCTTTGCTAGACCTCGTTTTGGTTTTACAAATGGAATTTTGATTAGTGACAATGATTCTTCAAGAAGTCTCGTCCAGCTAATTTTGTTAGTTGTAATGATTAATATACCTACATAGCATAATTAACTGTAACCAATAATACACCTATATATTGATTAACTTCAATCACTAATATATACCTACCAATGGATTAATTATAATTCCCGAATAAACCTATTCCTTTTTTTTTTTTGGTTACATTTACAAATACTTTTTGTAGATTTTATTTTTGTAATATTTTATGTAAATTATGTCAAATTTTATGATTACCCTCTTTAAATTTGCTTAGTTTGGACCTATATGTATTTGGATAGACTATGGCATCATTGGTGGTTTTCTTTTCAAAATTTCAATTCAGCTCCCCAAGCCTAAAGTCAAACCTAAAACAATTTGGTGGCTTGGCATCTATTCAATTCAATTTTGTGGAAGATTTAGACAGCTAGACTTTAGGTTTATTTTCCTTAACATGAGGAAGAGGCCTTTTGACTAAGATACTTTATATCTTTTTTTTTTGGGGGGGGGGGCTTCCAATGAATTTGATTTATATAGTCTGGAAATTATAAAACCAAGCTATATTTGGTATAACTGTATATGAATTTATTTATTATTCAAAATTTACGGATTTGATAATCCTACCTTCTATTTTTTTCAAATCACAGAATTTACAAACTCAATTTATGATATTTAATTCAAATCGATAGAAAATATAGTTGATTTAAGAATATGATATATGTTATACACAAATTCAAGTATCAATTTTAAGATACACAAATTGAAGCTTACATATATATATATGAGCTAAAATGGATTAGTTAATAGTACATGAGTATTATTTGCTTGTTGTAGAGTTGATTCTATAGTTGATTTAGTAAAGATATCTAGTTAGATTTGATTTAGTTAGCAGATTTTTATATAATATCTTGTCTAGTTAGATTTGATTTGGTTAGCTGATTTTGGATGATTTTTCTAGTTAGATTTGATGTTGTGATATTATTATTGGTTTTTAACTATTTAGAAGGTTTATATAATTTTTGAGATACTTGAAAGAAACAACTTTCCACTTGGTATAAGAAGTACTTTATTACCAAGTGCTTTTGCCAGACCTTTTATTGGTTTTTCAAACTTTGATGAATGATAATTATTCCTCATGGAGTCTTGGCATTAGTGTGTTTGAAGGAACTTTTGAAAAAAATATTTTTTTAAATAAAATTAACTTATTCATAAGCACTTTTAATAAAATTAATAATTTAAAGTGTATTTAATATAGTTTTTTGAGTGATTTTAGATGATCAATAGTGCTTTTAAGAAAAAAATTTAATAAATAAAAAGTACTTCAAAAAAATTGGATTAATTTAAAAACCCTTTTGGAAGAAACACTTGAGAGAAGGATTATCCAAAAATGATTAAAGTGTTTAACCAGAAAATCTTCAAAATATGTAGTAAGAAATAAAAAAACATATTTATAATTGATAGAATCACTTTTGAATATAGTGCAACTAAACAAATTTATTATTTAAAATATTTTGAAAAAAAAAATAAAATATAATAACATTTTTATTGAAAATATTTTTTTCAAAAGTGTTTAAAGTAGAAGGTATTCTAAACCAACTTTTACTTTCACTCTCTATTAATTAATAAAGAAAAACAAGTGGTTAAGTAAATGTACACATTTTTAAGTGCAAGAGTTTATGATCTCGGAAGAAAAATAATTGGGTGATATTTGACATATGTGAACATTATGAATATTATTTATAATTTACTCTATGAATTAGTTCAAGTTTAAATTTAGCAATTAATACAATTTTGGTTTCCAAGAAAATATTTCCTCCTCATATATTTGAAGTGCAAGAGTTTATGAATTTAAGAAATAATAAAGTATTTAACTTAAGCATATTTCAACTAGTTAACTTAAAATATATATTTTCAACCAAAAAATCAAAGATTTGAATCGTGAGCCGCATGTTGTTGAACTATTAAAAAAAAAAAGCAGTATTTAAATTTGAACTAAATGAATAATATTATTTTGCAACTTATTGAGAGACCCATTCAAGTTAATATTTATTTCTAGTTCTTGAAAGTATTGATTTTCTTTTTCTTTGTTCTTTTTCAAAAAAGATTGTGTCTTTATACTTCTAACTAATTGGAGAGAAGTTACAATCCTTCAACCCTAAGCCCTATCTAAGATTTTCCATATTGAGATTCAAACACTACAGTTTCCCTTTTGTCCAAAATCTTACAACTTTTGGTCTCTATCACTCTTTTTCATTTGAATCATTTGTTTTAAAAGTAAGTTGGGCCAATTGGCTTTTTTTCTTTTCTTTCTCTATTTATCAAAAGTGTTTAAACCAAATGATTTGACAGTTAATAATTTAAGATTCAATAAAGTTGGGTTAAAGTTAAAAATGGTAATAATTACTTGACTAAGGCTTGAGGATTATGTAACTTTGATCAGTTGTTTTAGTAGTTAAAATATTGGTTTTACATCTCTAAGCTATTTTATTAAAGTAAAAGAAGTTTGTGTATTACTTCAAGTTATCTAATAATTCTGTTTGTGTTGTTATGTTGTTGGGAAGATTTTAGATGGACTCTTCAAATATTTCAATTTATTTCTTTTTTATGTATAAGGTCATAAAATGTTGGTTAAATTTATGGTTGAATTATAGTGGTGTATCTATTTAGTCATGAACTTTAAAAAAAATCAATTAAAATTTTAAACTTTCAATATTTTTCTAATAAAATTTCTATCTTTAACATTTAAGGTCAATTAAAATTTTAAACTTTCAATATTTTTCTAATAAAATTTCTATCTTTAACATTTAAGGACTAACTTGAATTGAACTTGAAATTTTGATACGTAATTGAAACTTTTTAAAATTGAATGACTAATAAACACAATCACTAAAGTTTAAGGACTAAATTTGTAATTTAATATGTTTACAAATTTTACATTTTCATGGTTGAATCCCAACTACATCTAAAAGGGTTGTTATGGGTGCATATAGAGGTGTGAAAAAACAAAACAAGGAAAAATTGTTGGGATTTATGCCCTAAAGCTTCATAATTAATGATTTATTTAATAATTAATAATAATTTTGATTAGTTTATTTGCAATTTAATATTATCTATTATATGAAAAATCCAAGATTATTAGTGTAATCTTTAAACATTATGTGGTTGACATACGGGAGGATCATGTTTAAGAAATAATCTAAAGGGTCAAAATATATAGATAAGGTTGGGTGTCTTATCTTGGTAACACTATTAATACGGCCTACTTTGTAATAGTTACAAATGATTTGATCCAAATCATTCATGTGGAGATATATGAGTGGAGGTATCTTATACAATGAGTTTGTATAAGACTGGACCACGGAATATTTAATCTCTCTTTATAAATCCATTAATTGAGAAGATTAATATTTCATCAGAATGATCATATGCGACTCGATCTTAATCTTGAGTGAGTTATGAACTCTTGCATGTGAGGGCTTGTCCTTTGATTTGCATGGGTGAGAGTGGCTTTTGTAGCCGATTCAACAAGCCTACCATTTTGGTGACTTCACCAAACAGGGAGCTCGGAACATAATCTCACAAAATGGAATTCACTTTTTCCCATATAGGGTAAGCATATGACTAATTCTCTTAAATGTTGATTTCAGGACTTGAAAAATGGGGCATACCCTCTCATTTACCTAAGAGGGACTTAGTAGATTGGATCATAAACAAATTGTTCATTAGATGATCAATGGTACTTAAGGTGCAAGATATAATTACACAGGTAAAACAGACTTTTGGCCCAGCTGTAATTACGAACAACTTGTGAATGATCGACTTGCATGTAGTGATTATATCCATGAACATAACTTGTCCTACAGTACATAAGAGTGCAACTCTAAGTCTATAGTGGAGTGACCTATAGTTAATGAATGAAATTAATTAATTAAAGAGTTTAATTAATTTATTTTGTATCATTGGAGCTTATAATCTGTAGATCCATAAAGCCCCATTGCTAGCTCATATAAACAAAAAGGGATCAATTTCGTTGAGAGAAATTTTGAAATGTTCAAATTAAAATTTAATATATTTGATGTATTAAATGAGAGAAAATATATTTATTGTATATGATATATTAAATATTAAAGAAATTATTAATGTATTAAGATACATTAAAGAAAATTTATATATTAAATTTGAATTATATTCAAATAAAGAAATAGATGTCGTACGAGAATTTGGAAACTTTTGAATATGATTTAAATTGGTTAGATAAATATATTTTAATATATTATATATTAAAATATATTATTTAATTATTTTTCCTAGGCCACTATAAATAGAGCCTTAGGGGTAAGCCATTTGTAGGCATTCCAAATAAGAGAAAGAAATTCTAGAAAATTCTCTTCTCATTCTTTGATTTTATTTTCAAGAAGGTACTCACAAACTTTTTTGGTTCTTTGTTCGAGCCATAGCAAAGAAGACTTTGTGGAAGTCTTGAAATTTAACTTCATTGGAGTTGGAGTACAAGGATAAAAAGATCTTCTAGAATATTCTCCATATTATTTTCAATGTATGTTTTGCTTAGCCTAAATTATTTTAATTTAATTCTAAAATAAAATTAAAGTCGATTTCAACGCTTTTGCTATAGGTTTAATTAATTTGATTATTCTTTTTTTTTAAAGCTAATTTGATTATTCCTTTAAAAAATGAGTAGCTGAAAATCTAATATAATTTAAATAAGATATTAAAATGTAGCAACTATATAAAAGAAATTGCATATATAATAAAATGAGAAATGTAAATCAAATTGTTGAATTTCATCAATATGTAGAAACTTTTTTTTAGTTCACAACAAATATAAGGTGGAAATTACCATCAATTTTATAGAAAATAATATATATCTTATCCACTTAAGTTATGTTGAGTTGAACATATATAATTTTATATTTAATTGATATGATTATAGTTAACTAATCTAGATAAATCCTTGATTCATTTTCATTAATAGCTACAATAAAATAAGAACATGCGAAATTAACATTTTCAAGTTAAGGAATAATTTATAAATTTAAAAAATTGTTGTTGTATACTTATAATTAATTTTAATGAGAGTATTTTTTATAGAAGCAAATAATTTCGAGTTAAGTTAGTATGCTCTAAGTCATATGAAATGAGTAAGTTTATTCAAATATTAGTGACAAAATTATATGTTTTAGTCTTTTAATTTTTACTAAAGATTAAAAATTCCAACAAGTAGCTTAATAACTTATAAAAACTTGGCCAACATAGCACAACTCAATTGGCATAAAGCATATACCCTCGATCAATAGATTAAAGATTTGAATCCCACACCCTAAATATTGTAAAAAAAAATCTTATTAAAACTTGAAGGACAACCAAAATAAATTTTGTAAATTTTAGAGATCAAACAAAAAAATAAAGTAAATTGTAGGGACTAAAAGCTAAATGTTTTAACTTTAACAATACTATAAAATCTGGAATAAAAATGAGAATTAGAAATTGGAGATATAAAGAAAACTTATTGGAGATATAAAGAAAACTTATCATTGAAGCCCTAGTCTTCTATTATGGATTATGAACAACATAATTAGAAGACAAATTATATTATGGCTTGTAAGATATGTTTTCAAAACTTTCATAAAAAAGGAAAAAAGATATGTTTTCAAACACAATGTTAGCTTACCTTGGATTAGTTAAAAGACATTATTATTTTTTTCTTCTAGGGTTAAAAGTCATTATTATTATTAGTACTACTACAATTATTATTATTATTATATGATAAGACAAAACTATACTAATTATTGATGATAAATAATTAATGTCACACCAAATTAAAGGCCTCAAACAACAAACTTCAATCCTTTTGCTATCTCTCTTGCCTCTTTTTCCCTTCTCTCTCTTTCTTTTTGAGAGGGAGAGATTCTTTGGATTTGAGCAATTGCATGATATGAATGTGTTCTTTCAAACACAGGAAAAGTTAATAATGCAACGAAATTTTCATAAATTATTTTGGCTAAATACATAATTTAGTCCAAAGTGTGGGGATCATTTTCAATTTCATCTCTAATTTTATACAAGTTTCAATTTTCTCTTACAAAATTGTTTAATTTGATAGAAAATAGAATCGTATTAAAATATGAAATTACAAATTTTAAAACATTATGGATGAAATTAAAAAATGAAAAACGTTAGTGTATAAATTATATATTTAACCTTTTGTTTTTTCGTAATTAACAACTCATCTAATAATTATTGTATTTTTGTTTTCTACATTTATTTAGAGCTATGCTTATTTGCTAACAATGTTTTAATTTTACTATTTATTAAGAATGTTATTAACTCTAGCAAACAATAATCTTTTAAAAAAGATAAATTATAAAAATTAAAGATATGCTTGATGCATTCTTCTTTTCTATTTACATTTTTTTTTTCTATTTTTAATTTTCTATATCGTGATCTTGGTTTTCAAGAAAGAAGAAGAACGAGACAATAATTTCATGTTCCTTGTCTTCTTAATGTTTTATTGGAAAAAGAAAAACATATGTGTTTGGAATCATTTTGTTTTTTGTTCACTAAAAATTTTATAAGGAAAAATGATAAAATGGAACATTTTGTTAATGTTTCTAAAAATGTGAAAGCATGGGGACAGAACAAGAAATTAAATTTGTTTGTATCCAAAACTTGTATGCAATTTTAGAAGAAATGTGAAAAATTAACCAAATGTGCATATTTTTCAAAAATTAAAATAAGAAAAAGAAAGTAGATAATATAACATTAGCTAAAACAAGCTTTAAATTTTTTTTTTTTAATTTTTAAAGTTAGGATGAAATTAAAAAAATGCTTTTAAAAAGTGGAAACAAAACAAAAGAAGAATTTGGCAAATCATATTTTTAAAAATAGCAAAATAACAAAAAAAAATTTTAAAGTTAGGATGAAATTTTAAAAATACTTAAAAAAAAGTGGGAAACAAAACAAAAGAAGAATTTGGTAAATCATATTTTTAAAAATAACAAAATAACCAAAAAAAAAAAAAAAAAAAAAAAAAAGAGAAGCAGATGATTAACAACTTGAGTCCAAAGTGTAGAATTTTAATTCCCGGTGTGTGGTTACTTTTATGGAAAAAATATGTAAAAATAAATAGTTTTTACTATTTACTTATTGGGTTCTTAAAATAATTATATTAAAATACACACACACAAGTATTGGGCCCTTATTCTGTTGAAATAGCCTATGTGTATCTTTGATGGACTTTTCAATTAACTAGAAAATTTTTTATATGCGTTGCACGTGTAATTTGTTTTAACATACGTTTCTTTTTAAATTTTAGAATTTGAAAATATCATTTTAATTTTAATTTAGATATATTAATATACATATATAACGATAGTAATTATATTGTTATTATATTAATTGTTTATTTAAATAAATCAATCTTGAATTATGAAAAATAAATCAAATGTAGATTACCTCTTTAGATATGATAATGAATTTCAATACTTCTCATTTCTTAGTTTGATATTTCTCAATAAAACTTTTACAAATAATACTTGCTATGAAACTCCAATTATTTAGTGATAGGTTTGAGATCCCGCATTAACATACACTTCATTGTATCTACAATTTCACAATTATGAAATAATTGGTTTGGAATTTAAATAAATTCTAACAATTTCAAATTGTAGCCTAAGAAGAAATAATGGGAAAAAAAAAACTTTGAATCAATTTGGTATAAAAGAAAGGCAATCGTTGTATGCACTTAGCATGATTTTTTAAAATAAAAAAATAAAAACAACTTTGCATAAAAAAACAAAAATTACATTTTATTAATGCGACTTTAGAAAATGCAACACAATGTAACATTATAAATTTTAAATAAAATTAATGTGAAATAAAAACATAAGATGGAAATATACCTTGAATCAATCAATTTGGTGGAAAAAAAAAATCTTTACTTAACAATTAGTCTCAATACAAATGCATAGAACTATTTATAGGAGAATCAAGATGTCTATTATAATGGATCACTTGATTTTTGGTCATGGAATTTGAAAAGATTGATATTCGTTGCATCTACTTTAATATACTATTTTATTTTATTAATATAGTGGCAACAGAATTTTGGTTAAATTACATATTTAGCCCAATTATGCATTTTGTTTAAAATAAATATTTTACACTTTTTTTTCATAAGATTCTTAAAATCCTAGTCAGTTATTTAGAAAATAGATTTCATGGTTCAAATTTTGTAAGAACTCCTAAAACATTTTTAAAAAAAAAGTTGAATATAGATTATAAATTTAATTCCTCAATCTAATATCAATATGTTGTTGAATTCTACAACTTAAATCAAGGTTGTAATGACAAAGAAAACAAAAGGAAATTTATAGAGTTCATAGTATTTTATTGTGAAGATGTTTTACTTCAAAAGGTAAATGAGAGATTTACTAATAAAGCAAAAGGTTGACTTATATAGCAAGATCCTCCCAATGTATATTTCTATGAAACATTAAAAAGCGTAGTCCTAACTTATCATATAGATGTAGCATTTAATGAAAAGTTAAGGTTATTTAAGAATAATGAAAATGAAGGGAATAATCGAATTAAACTCACAGTGGAAGTGTTGAAATCGACTTTGATTTTATTTTAGAATTAAACAAAAAGACATTTTAGGCTAAGCAAAACATACCTTTGAGATAATATGAAGAATATTCTAGCGGGTCTTTTTCTCCTTGTGTTTTAACTCCAATGAAATTGAACTCCAAGACTTCCACAAAGTAGTCTTCCTTACTATGACTAGAATAAAGGACCAAAAAGATTTGTGGGAACCTTCTTGAAAATAAAGAGAGAGAATGAGAGGAGAATTTCAAGCGTTTTTTTTTCTTATGAAGAATGCACACCATGGCTCACCCCTAGGATCTTATATATAGTGGTCTAGGAAAAATAATTAAATAATATATTTTAATATCTAATATATTAAAATATATTTATATAACCAATTTAAATCTTATTCAAACATTTCCAAATTCTCCTACGATATCTATTTCATTATTTGAATCTAATTCAAATTTAATAAATATATTTTCTTTAATGTAACTTAATATATTAATAATTTCTTTGATATTTAATGTATCATATACAATAAATATGTTTTCCCTTATTTAATATATCAAATATATTAAATTTATTTTGAACATTTCAAAATTTTCTCTCAACGAAATTGATCACTATTTGTTCATATGAATTAGTAAGGAGACCTTATAGATCTACATATTATAAGCTTCAATGATACAAAATTAATTAATGAAACTCTTTAATAAATTAATTTTCATTCAACTCTATGTCACTTTACTATAGACATAGAGTTGCACTCTTATACACTGTAAGACAAGTTATGTCCATGAATATAAAACACTACATGCAAGTCAATCATTCACAAGTTGTTTGTAATTACAGTTGGGTCAAAAGTCTGTTTTACTCCTGTAATTACATATTGCATGTTAAGTACCACTGATTTTCTAATGAATAATTTGTTTATGATCCAATCATAAACTAAGTCCCTCTCAGGCCAGTGAGAGGGTGAGACTCCATTATTCAAGTCCCGAAATCTACACATAAGGGAACTACTCATCTACTTATCCTATATAGGAAGGAGTGAATTTCATCTTGTGTGATTATGTTCCAAGCTCCCTATATGGGAAGAAGTGAATTCCATATTGTGTGATTATGTTCCAAGCTCCCTATTTAGGAAGAAGTGAATTCCATCTTGTTGAATTCGTTACAAAATCCACTCTCACCCATTCAAATCAAAAGACAAACCCTCACAGGTAGGAGTTCATAACTCACGCAAGATTAAGATTAAGTAGCATATGATCATTTCGATGAAATATTAATCTTCTCAATTAACGAATTTATAAAGAGATATTAAATATTTCGTGATCTAGTCTTATACAAACTCATTGTATAAGATACCTTTACTCGTATGTCTCCACATGAACTATTTGAATCAAATAATTTGTAACTATTAAAATGAGTCATACCAATAGCGTTACTAGGCTAAGACACCCAACTTTATCCATATACTATAACCCTTTAGGTTATTTCTTGAACATGATCTTCCCGTATGTCAACCACATACTGTTCAAAATTGTACTAATAACCTTAGATTTTTCATATAATGAATAATATTATATCACAAATAAAATAATCAAAATTATTATTAATTATTAAATAAATTATTAATTACGAGGCTTTAGAGCATAAATTCTAACAAAAAAATAGAGTATCTTTTATTAAAAAAAAACATGAAAATAGAGTGTCTGGAGACGAATCTATAATACGAATGGTCGAATAATGACATTAATTTGATCTAGTTAAGGTAAGCCTAAGTTATCTAATTTTATCTAAGCCTATCAAAATACTCATCTTGATCATTGTGATTGAAAATAGACATACTCTCGTAGGTAGAAAAAAGCAGTTGCTCCCTCAATATAACTGGGATGCTTTGATGTTGTATCAAAAGATGAATTCACATTAAAAAAAATAAATAAATAAATAAAATCTCTTAAGGATATCTACTCTAACATTTAAATATTAAATAAATTTGTAAACATCGTCATTGCACTTTGAACTTTGACAAAATTTAAATCACATTTTCAAGTTTTGGTTATACTTTTATTTAGTTTCTACCTTTAATACTATTAATGGAATGTTGGCATAACATGTTTATTAAATAAATGTTGGTTCAATTGGTGGAAGTAGGAAATAGATAGAAGCATAACTTCAAAATTACATAATTAAATCTCTTAAAAGTTTTAAAAGTTAAATAGATATTATTGTCAAAGTACTAAATTTATAACTCAAGCATTACTCATTTT
Organism: Trichosanthes truncata; assembly: GCA_033996785.1. NCBI lineage: Eukaryota > Viridiplantae > Streptophyta > Magnoliopsida > Cucurbitales > Cucurbitaceae > Trichosanthes > Trichosanthes truncata. The sequence goes on along the minus strand of MU867259.1, from coordinate 44,584,632 downwards.
TTTACAATTAGTATACTTAATGCCAAGCTTGAAAAAGTGATCAAATATTTCTTTTGTTTTTTTAGAATATAGCATTACAAATTTGAAGGTGAGAATTCAAACTTTCAACCTATTAGTAGGGTATTAAATTTTTGTTGACAATGTTAAAAATTTTCACCTACGTTTTCATACGTCTCACCATCAACATTTAGTGTTAATCAATATTTCCATTACACTATAAAAAGATCAACGAGATATAAAAAAATGTCAACAAAACATCACTAACATAAACATAATATTAATAGCAAGAATTTGTAATTTATTAAAAGTGCGGAATACTAATTTGGTTAAATTACAAATTTGGTCTCTATAGTCTTAAAAATTAGAATTTCATTCTTATGATTTGATAATACCTAATAAATAGTTCATATGGTTTGATAAAACCTTCATAAATAATTCATAGTTCCTAACGTAGGGACTATTTATGAAGATGTTAGGTACGAACTATTTATGAGGATTTTATCAAACAATAGGGACAACTTCTAACATTTAAAACTATAGGGACTAAATTCTAACTTTTTCGAAATCATAGGATTTAAATTTGTAATTTAACCACTAATTTATTAATGTAAATATTTCTATGAAATTCTTGGTCTTTATGATTTTTTAAAAATATTCATTGACATTGACATTTTTACAATATTTTGATTGAAATTTTCTTCTGACATTACTATCAAAATCAATATTACAATCTTACCTATCAAAGAAGCTACTAATATTATACATTAATTGTTTTTTTAGATTAAAGACAAAACAAAGTAATTAAAAAATCGGCCCACCTGGTAAATGAAGTGGCCTTTCAACAACAATCTCATTCAAATAAAGCTCTTTAGACTCTTCAGGAACATCCTCCATCTATTTTTTCTTGTGAAGGAGATAAACTGCACTCCTCGCCACTGCATGCAATAATTTATTTGCTCGCCTACCACACCAACTGAAGGAAATGTAATCCATTTCCTTTGCAATCGATAGTATGTCTTCTATTATTTTCTCGAGCTCAATACATTAACCATTGAACTATGGTAAAATTTGGTAAGATATCAAATCTTTATCAAAAGTTAAATAAAACATGTATGCAAGTATAAATGTAAGTTAAGAAAAAATAAATCAATATTAGCATAACTCAACTAGTTAAAATTTATATCATCGATCAAATGGTCAGATCTTCGAATCTCCACCCACACATGTTTTTAAACTTTTTTAAAAAAAAAAAAGTTGAAAGGAAAAATAATAATTGTGATGTTAATTTATCAGTTTGGTACCATAGGTTTATATTTATCCTAATAAGATAAGCATCCTGACGATGCCCACAAAGCTTTTTCAACAATGCTTATCTGGCAATTGGTTCATATATTCCACGCGCTAAAAGAACGCGCGTCATGTTAATATCACTCCCACGTGCCAGTTGGCGTCACCGGTGGAATCCAGCTAATTCCACTCTAATCCATACCACGCGCCTATCTTCGTCTCTCTCCTCTCAAATTCCTATTTTTCTTTTTGAATCTTTTCTTATTCCCATGTGTAATATAAAATAATACCTTTTTTTTATTTATTTATTTAACGACGCTGGAGGTGAGGAGATATAAACCTCCAACCTCTTGGTCAAAGGGTCAAAGATATATGTATTAATTAAGTGAGCTATACTCAGATTTATAAATAATACATTTTTTATTTATGAATGAAATTTTTAGTTGATTTAGTATAAAAGAAAATTGTTGGTTAATTATAAGGTTTTAAATGTTGACATGAACAAAAATATTGAAGTCTCAATTTTATGTAAATATTGATAAAATATTAATGTCAATGGTTATTTCTAAAAAAATTATCAACATAAAAATTTATAAAAATATTTAAATGATAAACATTTCACTATTTTAAAATAAGTTTTAACTTCTTATTTATTAATATTAGGTCCTTATTAGTAATATCTTTATTATATTTCGTTGATTATTTTTTTTTATGATATAATGAAAATGTTGACTCACCTCTCTATGGACATATGAAACTATCGACATGTAGACATAAATTTAACACTCTTAGGGGGCGTTTTGGCCCACTGAGTTGAGTTAGGTAGGGTGGGCTATGCGCTTTCATCATCTGACTTTGCAGCTATAGTGTGTATTTTTCTCTCCATGTCTCTCTATGTTAATCGTGAAATACAGCCCTAAAAGATAGAGGAAGATAAAATTCCTCTTAAGCCACTCAACACAATTACTTAAATGCCCCTTATTAATTTATCTTAAGATAAACTTGTCCATTTAACAAAGAAGATTAATAGCAAAAAAAAAACTTTAAAAAAAAATAAAAAGAACTTAATTTTAAACAAACTTACCCATTTGAAATTCATAGAAAATTTGGAATTTTAAATTCAAATAAATATGAGATTGGATTTAAATCAATTGATAGACCAATTCAAATTGATCCAATTTTAAAGGAAAAGATAAGTTGGATAAATTTGAGTGAAATTCAAAATCAATAGTACAACAAAAAAAATGTAGGAAAATTCAAAATCATAATTGTTATTATTGAGAATTTTGATTTGAATCTAATTCTAATTGTATAGTACAACTAGAAATGTAGAAAAAATTGATTTGAATATAGCTTAGAAAAATTTGATTTGAATATATCTCTATTGAAGATTTTGATTTAAAATAAAATAGAATTGATGAGAACAATTCTTTATTATTTAAATTATAAAAATTGATATCTAATATAGCTCTAATTGTATAGTAGAGCAAAAAATGTAGAAAAAAATAGCTAGCATAAATACAAACTTCAGAACTCTATGTTAAGCAACTTTGCACCCGAAACACAAACTTACTAACTCTACAAACTATTTAACTATATAGATAGATTAAACAACTCCATACTATTTTAACTCACTCAACACTCTAAATAGCCCCTTATTAATTAAAGAGTAAATATATTTTGTAGCCCTTAAATTTTGGGCGTATCTCAATTTAATCTATATTGTTTACAAACTTTTAATTTATTGTCTTACATTTTAATGTTTTTCAATTATATTCTTACCATTGGTGAATATTAAAATTGGTCAATGATAAGTAGAAATGTTGATGAGAAATCAGTCTAGCTAAAAGAATAAAACTTCTAATTCATCTACCAAATCTATGAAAAATCGGAAAAAATTTCAACTTTTCTTCTCTTAGGTGACCTAATTTTTCTTTAAATTTATGTCAACTACTTATAGAGTATCATGTCAGGTAAGTTTATCAATGATCAACTTTAACATTCATTAACAAAAACGGAATAATTCAAAAATGTAAAAACTTGAAAGACTAAATTGAAACTTTTTAAACAATAAGGACTAAATTTAAATATTAAAAACATTGGGGACTGTGTCATATGTTTAGTTTGTTTTAGTCTTTTATCGCTAATTTTTTGTTACATTATGCAAAATACCGCTAAATTACTTTCAATAGATTTCAGTTGTGCCTCTATTGTTTCAAAAGTTTCATTTTCACCCTCAACTTTTAAAATTGTTCCAAATCAATCTTTTTGTCAATTGTTTCATTAAAAAGAAAATAAAAATGCGGCGTGGTAGTTGAGTTGTAAGAACAAAAATACACATGAGTATAAAGGATGGTTTCAACTATGCTCTTAAACTATGGAGTAAGTTTCAATTATATTTCTATCATTTCAAAAGTATCATTTTAACCTTTAACTTTTAAAGTTGTTCTTTTCAAAAATAAAAAACTTTCAAATTTGTTCAAAACAACTTTTCTAATAGCTTCCTCACTAAAATGAAGATGGAAATATGATGTGGTAACGAGCTATAGAGAAAATTGAAGGGTCTTAGTCACATTTGATATATTGTCATTTAAAGAAAAATAGTTTTGAGGGTTGGAATAAAATATTGTTCATCCTCTTTTCACCATCAACTGATTTGGAAGGAAACAAATCAACCTTGGACATCACAATTACTCAATAAATTTCTTACGTTTGAGTTTTGAGGATGAAAATCATCTTCCTACATCAAATATTAATCGTTTTTTTCTTTCTTTCTTTGCTTTCGCAAACCCATATTTCCTTGAAACTCCACTTCTTTTGCAATTTTTTTCTTCATGACCATATTCATCTCGCAAAACTTTCTCTTGATCCACTAGCTTCTTTGACTTCACTAATCTACTTTCTCTTGAAACGATAAAGACATCATTGAAGCTTATTTAAAGTTTTAAGATGTTTTGTATAATTTAACCTTAATTTTTTTAAGAGGAAAAAAAAATTCAAAATTTACCCTTGAACGTTGTAAAGTGTCAATTTTTACCTTCAAACTTTCAATTTCATCAAATTGAACTTTACGCTTACACAAGCTTTTCATATTTTACTTTATATTCAATTTTTGCCTATTCACCTACTAACTTTCACAAAAAGCAAGGAAAAAATCTCTCCAAACTCATTAATTTCAATTAAAATCAAGTTTTACACCAAAAAATTAAGTTGAATATCGACTATTGAATAACTCTCCAAAGGCTCAAAAATTTCAACAAAAAGAAATTCTAATGTTGTTTTTCATAAAACACGTGAGAAATTTTTTTCTTTTAACAATTCTTCGAACGAAAGCTTATTAGAAGGTAAAAATTGCAAAAATTATAAAAGTTGGTAAAGATGACAACTTACCTAAGTTCAAAGTGCAATTTGATCAAATTGAAAGTTTAGCACCTAGCCAACTTCAGGGTAAACTTTGATATATGTAACTTTTACTTGATCAATAGTTGAGTAAACGAATAAGTATTTGAATCGTCACATGTGATATATTAGGTGTTGAGTTTCTAGATCAATTTGGATTCTCATTAAATCATTAACAAAAAAATTAACAATAAAAATTTAATATTTTCTCCCAAACTTTAGAGATTAAAAATAATATTTAAAATTGAGAGATTGAAATAGAATGTATGAAAATTTATAGACCAAAATAATTTGAATTATTTAAAAAATATATCTCATGATTTTATGCTCAAATCAATCTAATACGCCTTGAATTTTTACGTATTGCAAATCATAAAAACAATGAGAATATTATTAAATTCATCTAAATTTATTATTATTTATTTATTTATTTTTAAATTAGTAATGATCTATATCAAAACTAGAAATTTTAAGTAACAATTATGTTGTTGTCAAAATTTTGGACAAAAGAAATTTCACATGACCTCTACGTGACAACGACGATGAATTTGTATTCTAAAGAAAAGAACGTGACCTGCAAGATAAGAAAAACTTGAACACCGGTGTGGTGTAGGCCACACAAGCTCCGATGCTTAAGTCAGAGAGAGTTCTTTAAAGAGAGTTACAGAGTTATGTGAGAGTTTTGGGGGCTGGAATGAACTTATCTTCCTCTCCCTTTAAGAGAGAACTTAAAAACCTCCTCCTTAGTGTTTTCATGGGTTTCCATCTTTAATTGGAAAAGAAAGGACCGAACTGGGCTGCACTAGGGGTACATTGGCCATGAGGGACCGAGGCAAGGCCCAAAAGTCGGCCTTTCCATGTGGTTGGCCTCGTCCTCGGTCGAGGCCGCCACAGACTTAGGCTTCGGCCTAAGCCCGTATCTTCATCCCTTCCATGAGAGATTGATAATTTTCATTCATGAGGGTTATTTGGCTTTTAAGCGTTGTTATGCTTGCGATTTTATTCATATTATTGGATGAAAAGTAAGAAAATTGTTGAATTTAATTACATTATTGTTGGAAGACCCTTAAATTAACTGAGTTGAGAAAAGAGAATAAAAGAATAAGAAAACTCACACTTACTTAATGTTTTGGTGCAGGTTTTTGCAGAATGCAATAGAATTGCAATTGCATGGCAATTGCAATTTCAACAGATCTAGAAATTAAGGAAAATCGCAAATCAATGGATTTCGAGATGGAAAATACCCACGAATTCAGCTGGATCCTTAGCTATAATTGCTCATCAACCAAGAATGAAACCCTAGCACAAAGTCCCTATAAATTTTAGAGAAGAAGCTGTGAAGAGGGAGTTTGTTTTTTGGAAGAGAATTTTGGGTTTTATTTCCTTACCGTATGTAGTTTTTATTTTCATTTTTTTTGTTGCTGTTGTAATTTTCTTCTACATTTCAATACCTGAACTCTCCTTCAATCCCATCACAACGAAAGTTGGTGATGGTTAAGAACAATTCCTTGTTCGATTGAGCTAAGAGCAAGGGGTTTTAGTGTAGTTTTGTTCTTTTCAATTTCTTCAAGATGTTGTAATTTTCCTTCTGTAATTTAAATTCTGAAGTTAAGCTACTGCTAATTTTTTTTCCCTTGAAATCTCTTCTTAAGGTTGTTTAATTTTTAGAACTTCTTTTGGGTATAAACTCCAGATTAATCCTTTTGGTAAATTGGGTATTGAAACCAAGTTTGAATTGCTAGTTGTTTTACATTTTCATTCTTTTGTATCAATGAGTTTTAGTAATTTTAACATATTGTTTTTTAGTTTCATTATGAAGAGCTAAATTTCCTTAGGGATTCAAGTTTGTGAATGCCCTAGAGGAAAGATGTAAGGCTTGAAAGTAATAGTCTAACACTTGAACTTTGTTTGCTTTTGGTGAGTTCAATGTTGGGTAAACCTAATCGGCCAACTAGTGTTGCTTGTCAAGCTTGAACTTAATACCAAAAGGGTTAAGCGAAGGCGGATGTCGCAAAAGCAATGGATGAAAAGGCTTAGACATAAGTCCTGAACATCGACCCTAGACATAGGGCGAGACTCCAAAACCACTAGAGTTGTGAGCGGAAATATCTAAGTTAAACTAGCCATAGAAATATAGGTTTAATCACTTAGCCTCCTAAAGATACTTCATAGAAGGTTGAATAAGAGTTGAATTCGGTTTACTTAGTTTCTTGTGTTAGCTATGATTGCAATTGCTTTCTAGTTGCATTTTCTTTCCAAATGGGCATTAGCAATCTCGAATCCCTTCCTCATTTCCATTGTTTTTCAAACAATTTTCCTTTAGTCAAAACACCCACAAACCTTTTTATACCAACGGTTACTTCAGTTGCAATTTGTCAACAAGTTTCTACCATCTTAATAAATTTTATTAAAACTCGTTCCCTTGGGTACGATACTCTGAAGTACTTCGAGTTTTTTATTACTTCGATCACGTGCACTTGCGTGTAGCACCGATCAGAGACTGAGGAAATGCCCAAAATGAGGCCATGCCATGTGGTCGGCCTTGGCCTCGACTGAGGTTGACCACAGGCTTGGGCCGTCCCAAGCCTGTTTCTTCGTCCCTTCTCGTCCTGAGCCAATCCCCTGTCAGTTTCAGTTTATTTTGACTTCATATTAAGCTTCTTTCCTCGTTTGGCCATTCGTCGCAACCTTTTAGCCAGCTCATTATTGTTGGTCCAATTTCACCCATAACATTAGCCCCCACACCCTAGTTAGGATTCGAGATTAGGAGTCTGACTTGGGAGTAGCCTATTAAGTTTTTGAGTCATTGTTGACATTTTGAGGTCTGCCTCGAATTATCTCTAGTTATTGCTATCCATTCTTGTGAGGATATTCAGTCTCTTAAGTTGTCGGTTTCTCCATTTTTCGTAGGAATTTTAGCGTTCTGTGACACTTATCTTGCGTCTCAGATCATCCCCAAGATTTTCGTCTAACCCCATAAGTTGGTCTTTTCCTAGTGGTTAAAATTCTTCTCTAGATGTGTGTTCATTCACATCCTGGAGAAAATTTAGGGCTCCAAGGTTCTCTTTGGATCTCTCCAAGATTGTCGTCCAACCCCGTAGGGAACATTTCGATCTTTCTTGGGGGCTAAGAATCTCCTTTGAATTCGCGATCTGTGCCATTTTCTTGGAGGGAATATGCAAATTCGAGGGCATCCTCAAATTTAAGTGAAATTGCCATCAAATCCCATAAGGGCTTCGTAGGGACTATTTTGGACTTCCCGACCTCCCGTAGGAGGGAATTTTGGCCATCTAATAGTCATGTAGCTTCAGGACCTTCCGTAGGAGGAGTTTCTTGGCTATTCAATAGCCTCGTAGCTTTCCACTTTTCGTAAGTGTTCTCTGAACAAATGTAGCTTCATTCCGAGTTGATACCGTGAGAGGGAGAAGAGGTAATAGGCAATGGAGTGAGAATCGGGGGCAAGATGATGACCTAGTGATAATTCTCATTTATGAGGATTATTTGACCCTAAACTAGGTTGTTCTTGTCATTTTTGTGTATTTTGTTGTATGACGAGCAAACTAAAAATAATGTTTATTAAATAAATTCATACAAACTTGTTGGAGTAATGAAAAAGAGGAAAGAAGTTGAAAAGAGATTGGAAATTATACTAATTTGTTGTTTTTGTGTAGGTTTGGAGCAAGTACAAAAATGCAATTGCATTCCATTTTGGAAATGCAATTGCATTTCCTCAGGAAAACAAGTTTGTGAAGAAGCACAAAATGCAATTGCATTCCTTCGAAAAACAAGTCTAGAAAACATGCACAAAATGCAATTGCTTTCCGGAATGGAAATGCAATTGCATTTCTGGAAAATTTTGGCAGATTTGAAAAATAATGCAACAGAAATGCAATTGCATTTTTGGAAAATTTAGAAAATGCAAGATTTACGGAAATTTCGAAATTTATGGAGATTTTTGCGAGATTTGAGATATTTTTCATATCAAACTCTAGCCCTCAATGCCTATAAAAATGGGAAAAACGAAGCAAAACGTGGCTGCATTTTTTCTGATCGCCCACAGTTCGTAGTTCACGATTTTCTATCATTTTTCCAGCAGTGTTCCTCTATTTTTGTTCATTGTTTATTTTATAGTTAGCTTCTGTTTTGATTTAAATGTTAAATGTTGAGCTACAAGTCTATTTGATCCAATCCATATGAAAGTCTAAGATTGTAACAACTCAATTCTCCTTGACAAAGGTCGAATCAGGTGAGATTGAGGAGAGTCTAGAAGTTAATTTGCTCCAAGTTTCGACTTTCGTTCTTGTTTTCAAATTAATGTTCAAGTTTAGTGTTCTGCACTTTTTGTCTCTTTAGTTCATTTTGTTTTCCATCTTCTATAACAGACCAATGTTCAGTTTTGCATTCTTATTCTTTACTTATTAACAAGTTTTACTTTGAAGATTTTGAGAAGTGTCAGTTTGTTAAGCAAGGCTATTTCCCATACTTTTTGAATTTCATTTTCATTTACAGCAGTTGTATTTTTTTTTAATAAGTTGATTATGAATTTCTTTTTATTTAAAGTTTTGTTTTTCTCTTCTTCAATTATGAGGTAAATCCTTCTTTGGGATTCAAACATGTGAATGCCCTAAAGATAGGAATAAAGGCCTAATTGTGAGAGCAACTTTGCTTCCTCAATAGCTTGTTTGCTTTTATTGATTTTAATGCTTATTATTAGTCTAGATTGATCACCTAGATTAATATACAAAAATTGATTCTAATTCTGAAAAGGTTAGATAAAAATTTGGTTTTCATAAAAGCAATAAAAAAAGATAGCTTAGACATAGAAATTTGTTTTTGACCCTAGACATAGAGCAAAACCTTTAAAACCAAAAGAATTGTGTTTCAAAATTAACTAAGTTCGTATTAGCCATAGAAATATTGGTTTAATCGCTTAGCTTCCTAAAGATACTTCATAGAAGGTCGAATAGGTGTTGAATTCGGTTTACAAAGCTTAAGTGTTGAGTCAAAGGATTGCAATTGCAATTAGGCCGCAATTTCTTTCAATGGAGCAAAAACACGTTTGAATCCTTCTTTTATCATTTTTATTTCTTCTTTTCAAAAAAAAAAAAAAAAAAACCACCCCACTTATTGTTTTACATTGGTTACCCGCAATTGCAATTGGAAAACGTCTTTGCTTATTCTCTTGAATTTTGTTGTATTTGTTCCATGTGAGATCGATACTCTTGAATACTTCCAGTTTTATATTACTTGCATCGACAATGTGCACTTGCACTGAACTGGAGCTTTGTTTTAATTTACAAATATTTTCTTTAAGCCTGATAAGCCTTAGAATTAAGGCTTATTTAACTCCCAAATGCTCAAAAGATCTTGATTTGTCCTAAGATCAATTGGAAATAGTGGAAGATTGCTTGAATTTAAAGAAGAAATGAATGTGATAGCATTTGGAGTAGAATTCTAAGTAAATTGATTTGTTTTGCAGAAATTATGGAAATTGCAAAATCAAATTGCAAAATCTGATTTTGCAATTCTGGGCAAAGGAATTATGGAAACCAAAAGTTGCGCAAACGAAGAAACCCATATATGGGAAAATCAATTTCTGCACGAATTGAGGGATTGGAGTGCGATTTTTGGCAAATTTCAACCCTAGAAAGATCTACAAAAGAGGGGGGAAGAAGCTAAAAGAATCAATTCGGATTTTTGGAGCGATTTGAAGGATCAATTGTTCGTGGGTTTTTATGTTTTCTCGAAGGCTCTGTTCTCGTTCTTCTTCTATTTTTAGCCAAGAAATTCACTTTTAATTTTGGTTTTTCTTCAGTTTTGTATTTTGGAGAGATGCTTGAACAATCTCTATTCTTCAATTGATGTATTTTTGAATTAAGCTTGAGTTTAATTTCAAGTTAGTTTGTGGGTTTATTTTCAAAAATAATGCTCTATTTTTTTCTGCAACTTTTTGGTTTCTGTTTTTGTCGAAGAGTGCAGCTGATGTTTTCTGATTTCTTCGAATTTTTCTTGTAATACCGATAGAATTAGCAGTCCCAAGTCGTTGTTAGTTCGATTCCTTCGTTGTGTTACATTTTTGTTTAATTAAAATTCTGTTTTTCATGTGTTCATTGGGTTGCTCTTGTTCTTCGATAATTTGAAATTTTTCTGTTTTCCTTCAATTGTCCAATCCAATTTAAGTAGTTCGTGAATCGTTAAGACCAATCGTTCCAAAAAAAATGTGGAGGTTGAGTCAAGTGGAAGGGAAAAGGTTGTGTTGAACAATTGATAATTGAATTTTTGAAATAAGTTGATTTCATCCTCTGTTTTTTTTTTTTAGTCCAGTATGTGGGAAGTATTGTTTTTATTCAATTAAAGTTTGTGGGAAATGTTTAAAGCTAGTTAAACTAAAGGGCAGAAGGAAGAAGAATAAAAATTCATTTAGTTGCCTTTGAGTTTTTGCTTTAATCCTTGTTGAAAATCCTTTTTTCTAAAGTTCTGGTGGTTTTGCCGAGAGTAATTTTACAAGGTATTGTTTTAATTATTCAAATTGCATAACTTTAATATGAACTTTTCCTCAAAACTTAGTTTTAAGATTTTTATCTTTAATATGAGCTAAAACTTCTTAGGGGGTTCAAGGATGTGAATTCCCTAAGAAGTAATTAAAGCCTAAATTTCAATGAAAGCCAAGCCTACATTTCAATTGTTTGCTTGTGTTGATCAAATTTCCGTTGAGATCCTAGATTGATCAACTAGGGTATCAACTCAAGCTTAGATCTAATACCGACGGGGTTAGTGATAAGCGGATTTCACACAAGTGATGGAGAAAAAGAGCTTAGACATAAGCCAATTCCTTACCCTAGACATAGGGATTAAAGACTCCAAAACCCATAAAATTGTGAGCCAAATTATCTAAGATAGAGGGACTATAGACATATAGGTCTCTCACTTAGCCTCCTAAAAACCTAAATTCAAGGAAAATAGGAGATGCAATTTTGGTTTACAATTGAGTGTGGAGTAGGTTGGACTTGCAATTTTGGTTTGCAATTACGACTTAGGGCAATGACATTCTTGAGGCCCATTTTTATCCAAATTTATTTTGCAATTTCATTTTCCAAGTTTATCTAAATTGCTATCCAAAATTGTCATTTCTAAATTCTGCAATTTTAATTCTGCAATTTTTCTTAATTCGTTTATTGTCATTATTAGATTATGCAATTAGAATCTGCAATTTTTATTTCTCACCAACATACCAACCCAACTTTGTTTTTGGAAATTTTAGTTTTCAAGTTGCAATTTTCCTTACACTTTTGCTTTACAATATTTTCGTTCCTCTGTTCCCTGTAGGATTCGATACTTGGTACTCAGATACCAATTTATATTACTTCGATCGTGTGCGTTTGCGTGTATCAGCCTATCAAAGCCCCACGTTTCAGTTAAATCACCTAGCCTGGTCGGCCTTGACCTCTTTTTGGTCTGCCTTGGCCTTGATATGAAGGCAAGGAGGCGTGTTCTTTTGCATTCGTCGCAGGCGACGTTCTTGATCGATTCTTTCTTTTTGTTCCAGCGCTTGTTTCCCAGCATTCTACTCATCTTTTTGGAGGATTGAACTCAAGCACTAAGGTTTTTCAAGCAAGCGTTGTTGTTCTCCACAGCGGCACCAACTGTTGTTGTCAAATTTTGGACAGTAGAAATCTCATCTGACAGACGTGATAACGATAGTGAATTTGTATTATTGGGGGAAGACACGCGGCCTGCAAGAAAAACCTAAACACTAGTGTGGTGTATGCCACACAGGCTCCGATGCTTAAGTCAGAGAGAGTTTTTTAGAGAGATCAATTAGGGAGTTATGTGAGAGTTTTGGAGGCTGTAATGAACTTACTTTGCTCTCCCCTCAAGAGAGAGCTTAAATACCTCATTCTTAGGGTTTTCGTGGGTTTCCGTCTTGAATTGAGAACGAAATGATCGAATTGGATTGGACAAGGGATACACGGGCCATGAGGGACCGAGGCAAGGCCCAAAAGTGGGCCTTTCCATGTGGTTGTCCTTGGCCGAGGCCGACCATGGGCTTGGGCTTCTGCCCAAGCTCGTATCTTCATCCCTTCCATGAGAGACCGAGGCAAGGCCCAAAAGGAGGCCTTGTCATGTGGTCGACCTTAGCCGACCACAAGCTTGGGCTGATCCCCTGTCGATTTTGGCCTGTTTTGACTTCATTTTTTGCTTTTTTTCCTCGTTTGGCCCTTCGTTGCAGCCTTTTAGCCAGTCCATTCTTATTGGTCAAAAAACCCATAACAAATTATTTGTTGAACTCAATATATATATATATATATATATATATATATATATATATATATCAATTATTTGCTTTCTTTTCATTCTTAAAATTTAAAATATATCATTAATATTGAAATAAATATTCAATTATTTAAATTTAATAACTCTAAGGTTATCTAATTGGAGCATGAGTTAATAGTTTAGTCATAAGTTCAAATTTGTACTCTTATGTTATAAAAAAAAAAATTTTAAAAAATTACATATCAGTTGTAAGAAATTTTGTCATTATTTCTGAAACCGAAGTTTCTAAAAATAAAAATAATATTATTAATAAATCAATTGATCTTTTCAAAAAAAAATTTGTGGAGCACTCTCTTGAATATTCAAATTTTATTTTTAAAATTCATATTTTAAGCCTAATATGAAACAAATATATTATTAGTAGTATTTATTTTAATATTCAGTCTTTATCCTTTAGTCGAAGCATATTATTCAAATATATTAAAAAAAGACACACAAACGAAAGTGTACAAGGGAAGCAATATGATTATTTTAAGCAATAGATTGCGTCTTTGATTAATAATTATTGACTTTTTTCAGGGAAAGAAAAATGAATTTGGTCATTTAATTTTTATAAAATATGAATCAATATGTAAATTTTTATTTGGCAATTGAACAAAAAGAAAACTTAGAAAAATAAAATAATGAAGACTTTGAATGAAAAATGGAAGTAAAAAATGGTGCAAATTGTTCATGATTTTTTATTATTTAAATTTGATAATCTATATATAGAGCAAAAAATAAATATATATTTTTTCAAATAAAAAAGAAGTGAGTGTATTTATTAAAGTATATCCAAAAGATTATGCTTAACATAATCAACTTTAAAGTTACTCCAATAAAATATATATATATATCTTAGTACTTTTACATATTTTTGTAATAAAAATAGCATGGCATGTGAGATATTATGACTTTTTTTATTTTATTATTTGTAAATTTGAAATTGAATTTGCTATATTGTTAAAAAAAGAAAGTGAATTTGCTATAAATGTAATAGGCTATTTTTTGCGTTCTTTTTCTTGTCTAATTAGATTGATGTATTAATACTCAATTTGGAAATAATTTTTAGATATTGAAAGATAAATTTCAGGATTAAGAAAACATAATCATATTAAAGATAATTTAAAAAAAAATCGATTCCTTTTTGTTCTTTTTTTATTGAAGGTTCGTATGCAGTCATTAATATATTTTTCCAATACATCAATGATTTAAATTTTTGGTATTTTTTTACATTAAAAAATATTTTAAAATATACATGTATAGAAATTTATTCAACGACATAATTAGTATTTTTAATTATGTCACACCTGTATAATTTCATAGAAATAGTATATTGGGTAACTTTTTAAACATGCAGGTAGATGGTATGGGTTGTTTCTAATTCACATATTTTAATCTTAATTTCAAACTGATCCCTATATATTTTTTTAATTTTATTATCGTCCCCACCATTCGTTTTATTTTTTATTATTATTTTTTATTTTTTTAAGTTATACTAGAAAACAGTAACAAAAATCCAAAAGATTATTATTAGTTGTACTTCCAAATATGATTAGTCCTAGTTTTCCTTTCTATTTTTTAAAGTAAAATAATATTTTAAAGGAAAAAAAATCATTTTTAACCCTGAACTTTGCATGCTGTATCAATTTTAACCCTGAATTTTTAATTTCATCAATTTAAACCTCAAACTTGGCAGATTGTATCAATTTTAACCCTGAACTTTCAATTTCATAAATTTAAACCTTAAACTTGAATAAGTGTATAAATTTACACCATCGATTAAATTTCCGTTTCAATCACCATTAGAAAGGTTTCTCACATATGCCCAAAGCCACTTATTGCTATATGATATGTACTTGTTTATTATTTTTTTTTTTAAAATTTACCAAAAAATAATTAAATCATTCCAAATCGGGTCGCCACCATCATGAAAACTACAAACTTGACTCTCGAAAGTAGGACCCATACGAAAACAAATGGACTCTTGTGTTCCCCCTCGCTTTTGGTGTCGATACCAACAACGACGAGTATAACAAAGATCCAAGCCATGGCGGTTTCGTCGACTTTGGTGGTGAGGAGTTTAAGCTCGACTAAAATGCGGGAGAGAACAGGAAAGACAGTGATGGACAAAGTTTGGTGCCATGAACACAATGAACTGGTCATACCCGAGTTTATCAGCCTCATCGACAGTCTTACGTAGGATTAAAGTGACATCGACGCTAAAGAGGAAGGGGACAAAGATTCTGACGAGACGCCAAATGGAGGACAAATCATGCTCAAGATTGATGAGAAATTTTTAAAAAAAAACCCAATATTGAAAACTGATTCAAGAACAAGAGTACTCCATTGAGGAAAAATATGATACACATAAGCTTTGTTTCTACTAAAAGCCGATGGATCGAGTAGAATCCTACCTTAAAATTGGAAAACTCTTGATTGATGAAATGAAAAAAAATCAACAAAATCAGAGAAAATAAGAAGTGAAGAAAAAGTCATGCTCTAAAGTTGAAAAATATTATGGCGAGTCTACTCCAATTTTCTTCAGCAATTTTTTTTAAAATAACAAATATGTATTTGTTATAGAGCAACACGTGGTTTTGGACATGTGTGGGAAACCTTTTTAATGAAGATTATAATGAAAACTTAACCAAGGGTGTAAATTGATATACTTCGTGAAGTTTGAGGTTTAAATTGATGAAATTGAAAGTTCAGGGTTAAAATTGATACAATCTGCCAAGTTTGAGGTCTAAATTGATGAAATTGAAAGTTCAGGGTTAAAACTGATACAACATGCAAAGTTCATGGTTAAAAATGATTTTTCCCTATTTTAAAATGCGATCCAAATTCGTGTTTTTTTTTTAACTAATGTAATCTACCAAATCCTCATGTTAGGTTAAATTTACAAATTTATTCTTAGAATTTTAATGAGTTTGTCGGTATAGTTGATAAATTTTAAGAAATTTCGATATATTTTGATTGTTTGTATTAAGTTTATGTCATTAACACAATTATTTGAATGTTGATTATAACTTGTTAATTAAACTAACAAGTGATAATTTGATATAGTATAGTAAAAGGGAGTCAAAAAATTTGTTAAAATAATGAGTAGGCAAGGGAGTTAGCTAATCATGCGGAGAACAAGACATTGTGTAAAGTTTGGTTAGAAGATTGTCCTATGTGGATACGTTGTATTCTCAATTTAGGGAAGCTAACCATGGATGTTACTGTTTCTTCTTGATTTCCTTTCTTTGCATTTGTGTTGGTTACCCTAAAGAAATAAAATAATAACAATAATGAGTAGGCAAGGCCAAAAAATTAATGGGGCAAATGGCAAAGTACATTTTAAACCAAATTTTTTTTAGCTCATATGCCCTTATTTTGTCCAACTACTCTACTCCCTTCATCATTCATTGCAATGATATGCTAAATTATTTCTCTTGGTCCAATTAATAATATGTGATGTCGATATTTAAATAATAAAATTAATAACAAAAATTTAAATTGAATTTTGTTTGCCAATAAAATATTACATCATAAATCTCATTTGTTGCATCAACATTTCTCACTACTATTAGATAGACTAATTGTGTGTTTGAAAGTAATGCTTTTACATAAATTTCATTTGTTGCATCAACATTTCTCACTACTATTAGATAGACTAATTGTGTGTTTGAAAATAATGCTTTTTAAAATAAAAACGTTCGATCAATTAAAGTGTGTGTAGTATATCTTATGGAGTGATATAGATGATCAATTTTTTTTTTCAATTTTAATAAATAAAAAGTACTTTAAAAAATTGATTGATTTAAAAACTATTTTTAAAGAAACACTTGAGAGATGAATTATTTAGAAATGACTTTAAATTTTGAACAAAAAGATCGGAAAGCGCATCTCGCATCTCATACCAGATATCTCATACCTACTTGAACTCTTTGGCTCATTCTTCGATTGATGGTTATCTGATGTTATAGGCCTAGACAAAAGAAAACATATTTATAATTAATAGAATCACTTTTGAATACATTGCAACTAAACAAATTTATTATTTAAGTGTTTTTTTTTTAAAAAAAACATATTTATTGAAAATATTTTTTTTTAAAAAAAGTGACTCATTTATCTACCACTTTTGTTTGTCGAGTTTTTTTTGTGCTCTACCACTTACTTATTATATCCGTATGCCAAATCAACCAACTTTGATCTATTAGATGTACTATACAAATTACAATCAAAATATTAAATTAAATCAACATATTGACGTAAGGAGTGAATCTACATTTCTATTATATCATTAAAAAAACTAATGCATCAACAAAATGTCAACCTAATATTAACAATATTCTTTTTAACATATTTAAAAACTGCAAAAAATACATATTTATTAAAAAAAAAATGGAACACATTAGTTGTTTTTTTTTTTTTTTTTTGTAATTTCTTGATTTCCACCATTTTTTTTCAAGAACATTTCCACCTCAACATTTTCATGCAGGTCGATATTTTAAATTTTGATTACAACTAATAATTCAATAATATAGTCGAAAATTTTAATAATTCAAACACTAAATAGACAAAAAAAAAAAAATCAACAATAATTTATATATATATAAAAGAATATTAAAGGTAGACATATCATGTTAGTTAGATCACAAAAAAAAATGGCGTACAGTTTGGAGTTTTATAGAATATATATTCATAATTGAAGAATTCTTGTATTGACGGCCCCACCCTTCTCTCTCTCTCTTTCCTCTCTCACTCATCACCAATAATTGATTTCCTTCTTCTTCTTCTTCTTCTTCTTCTTCTTCTTCTTCCTCCTCTCTGTATCCTGCTGTCAATCCCTCTCACTCTCAACCTCCATTGCTAATCTAAAACCCCACTTCAACTATTTCACCCATTTCTCCACTACCCATCTCAGATTTCTCCTTTTTCCCCATTAAACGCCATGCTTCCCCTTTCCTCCATGCTCTTCCTCTGGTTCTCCTTCCTCTACTTCACCCCTTCAATGGCGGCGGATCCTCATGCTCTCAAGAACTCCGATTCGAAGTCGATTTACGATGTTCTTTCGGCTCACGGCCTCCCCAAGGGGCTACTTCCCAAGGTCGTAAGGGATTACGAAATCGACGAGGAGAGTGGGCGGTTCATGGTGTTTTTGGATCGGGAGTGTAATGCGATGTTCGAGAATCAACTGCATTACGAGACGAATGTTTCGGGGACTTTGAGTTACGGTCAGATCGGCTCCTTGTCTGGGATTTCGGCGCAGGATCTCTTCTTGTGGTTCCCTGTTAAGGGCATTCGCGTCGACATTCCGAGCTCCGGCGTTATTTATTTCGACGTTGGTGTTGTTTTCAAGCAATTCTCTCAGTCCCTCTTCGAAACTCCTCCCGAATGCGTTGCGGTTCAGTCTGTTGTTCCCCCTAATTCCAAGGTCTTGATCTAATTTGAATTCGATTCAATTTGTTTGGGTTTTTGTTTGAATTTGATTCAATTTGTTTAGAGCTTGGGAATTGGGATGCAGGATTATTATATGTGACTGTTTTTTCCCATATGCAGAATCAACACAGGAAAATTGGGAACCAATTTGTTCAGTCAGGTTCAGTGAAAGTGGCTTGAAATTGCCATTGAAACAAATGGGAAAATGGCTCAAAAGGAGGAATCTCTATTGGGTGGTTGTGAATCTTCATTGTATATGTCACCAAAGCATATATATTAGCATCTGCTATATGGTTCTTTACACAGTGTGTGCTTGAACTTTCTCATCATCATCATTCAGAGCAGAGTCGGAGTCTGAGTATTTGTTGAGCAACTTCTGGTTTGTGTGATGAAGGAAGGAAGAAGGAGAAGAAGAACATTTGGTTCAGAGAAATTTTTGTTTTGGGGGGAGATTGCAGAAAGGTAGGTGGAGTTCAGGTGAAAAATCTACACATTTCTATTCAATAATCTTCAGAAATTTTGGTGTATTGTTGTGAATATTATCATTTTCATTATTACTATAATTTTTATTATTATTATTACAATGGCTATAATAATTTTGTTCTTTTGTCTGGAATGCAAATTATCTGCAATAAAACATGTCAAGAATAGAGTGTTTTCTTTGTTTTATGCCCATGTCTTGTTTGCCTCTGAGTTCTATAATCTCATACTAATGTTGCAATGGGGACAGAACAGTGGGAATTGTCAATCTTGTCAGCATTAGTAAACATTTTCTGTGATGTAGAAGTCTGAAACTTGATAGAAACAGTAGTTTTTGTGCTCATTTTCTAACTTTAACTACCTGTTTTTTTGTTTGCATGAAAAGTGATATTCAATGGCTTCCTTGACTATGAAAATGGGATTTCACCATGGTGTTTGAATGCTGTTGAGCCTTTTTTTTTTTTTTGGTGCTAGACATACAGAAACAGAGGATTGGATCAATTAGAGCTGTTGAAACTTGATATACAATCTTGTTGGAAAATGACATATGTTAGAGCATTTACCATTGCTTTTTGAAAAGTTGTTTTTGGTTTTGATTGGGAGATTTTACCATTTGATAAGACATTAGAGAAGTTTAAGATAGATAGAGGGTTTACGGAGTAGCCACTGCATTGTGACTTCCACCCTCTAAACAGTTGGATGTATGGTGAAACCATGATTTTTAGTTTCTCTTCTACATCCAGCAGTACCAACCTCTTTGAATAATTTCTCGGATTTATGTTAACAAATTGCAGTACTTTGTCCATTAAAGAGGAGGTGGGTTTAGTATCACGTTTGAAATAGTAAGAAGTGATTTAAGGTAATTTAAAAACATTTTTTAAAACTTGTTTAGCCTTTTCAAACACTTTCAAAAAGTGTTTTTAGCGATAGTATTTAATTAGCGATTCTTTTAAAAGTACTTAAGGTAAGAGAGATTGATTTGAATGAGTTTTCAATTAAAGGTGTGTTTCTGGTCAGCCCAGGGTCTTATCTTGTTCTTACATGTTTCTTAGGATAGAGATACAGTGCTAATATGTGAAAGTCATACTTC
Source organism: Trichosanthes truncata (assembly GCA_033996785.1). Classification (NCBI taxonomy): domain Eukaryota; kingdom Viridiplantae; phylum Streptophyta; class Magnoliopsida; order Cucurbitales; family Cucurbitaceae; genus Trichosanthes; species Trichosanthes truncata. Next base: position 44,564,633 of record MU867259.1, on the reverse strand, counting down.
ACCTTTACGGTAAAGGATCTGAAGATGTGAAATTTACAAGCACTTTTTCCAGAATTCTTGGTCCAAATAATCTTTTGGTCTTCATGACAAAGCCTTTTTTTTTTTTCCTAATATAATTTAAATAGAAAGGGGTAAATACCCTTTTAACCCTTCAAAAAGAGGGGGAAGTGAAAAAAGTTGGGATTTTTTTTTGTTAGTTTGCGAAGGAAGAAGGAAAAGTAGGGTTTGATCTTATTGATTTGATGTTACGTTTTTAATAAGTGATAAGAAACATTATTTGATTCGTTGCCACGTAAGCATAATTAATATTATAAATTTTTTAAAAAATGTTCAATCAACTTTAGGCGCATTAACTCGCAAGACTAAATAAAAATAAATAAATAAAAATTGAATTACAAGTTTGCTTATATTTGACCTCTTTACTTTGTTAATAGCTACCCTGAACTCTTAAGATTATATCTATTTTGTTTTTCTACTTAAAAGAAGTTCTAATATGCCTATGAATTATTTGTGTGTAACGGTAATGAATATCTATTGTTAACTTTGTCAGTTTGACAAATATGTAGTAGGTTGATTTTATTATTTAGGCTCCATTAATCATTTGATTTTTGAAAATTAAACCTATAAATTCTACTTCCATCTATAGGTTTTCTTCTTTTGTTATCTACTTTTTAAGTATGTTTTCAAAAACTAAACCAATATTTGAAAACTAAAGCCCCGTTTGATAACCATTTGATTTTTAGTTTTTTATTTTTAAAAATTAAGCCTATAAATACTACTTCTATCTGTGAGTTTTTTTTTTGTTTTGTTATCCACTTTTTACCTATGTTTTCAAAAACTAACTCAAGTTTTGAAAACTAAAAAAAGTAGTTTTCAAAAACTTGTTTTTGGAATTTGGAATTTGGCTAAGAATTTAAATGTTTTTCTTCAGAAAGATGGGAGTCATTGTAGAGAATTATAGAGAAATGGCGAGAAAGCAAGTACAATTTTCAAAAACTAAATGGTTATCAAACGAGCCTTAAAAAAATAGTTTTCAAAAACTTGTTTTTGTTTTTGGAATTTGGTTAGGAACTCAAAGGTTTCCTTAAGAAAGATAAAAACCATTGTAGATTAATTGTGAGAAAACAAACACAAATTTCAAAAACTAAAAATAAAAAACCAAATGATTATCAAATGGGCTTTAATAATTATATGGTCAGTTGGTTTCTGACTGATTCAAAAGCTTTGTTAAAGTCTTATTTAAGTATAGAGATTAGTGAATAAAATAGATGAAATCTCAAAAGTTAATGTGAAAAGCTTTTAAAATACAACAACTAAAGTTCTTGACCAACAGAAAACTCAACATGTGGCATGAACATAAGCACTTAAGCTAAAAAAAAAAAAAAAAAAAAACTATTCAATTCATGACCAAAAAATATGAAAGTGTTTTTTTTTTCTTTCTTTGACTGTGAAGTCTACACCAACACTTATGTGTGTTGTTCATCTCTATATATGGCCAAAAAGCTTGACTGTTCAACAACTCCACCAAATATGAAGTGATGAAATCTCTCTCTTTTTTTTTTCCTCTTATGTCATGATGTTATTGTTGTAATATTGTTAAACATGTTGGGCATTAGATTATTAGGAAGTGGATAATTGCAAATTGCTTTATGTTACAAGTCAATAGTAATGTGTTGTTGTATGTGTTTTATATGGATGAGACAAATTTTAGACAAAATGATGATGTTTGGTGCAAATAATGCATAAAGTTGTATTGGATGTAAATATGAATATGTCCAGGGTGTGTATGATGGAAGCCAAATGCTCTGTTTTAATGTGGTTTTTTTTTTCTTTGGAGGGCTTAGAAATAAATTTTACTTGCATTGATTTAGTTGGATTGATGATGGAACTTTGCTGTCATGGTCAGACAAATAATAATAATGCAATTTTTTTGTTGGGTTGGGTTGGATTGGGATGAATTGTTTGAAAGTTTGTTTTTATGAAATATGGTTTATTTTTATTGTTCTTTTTAAAGTAATTATGAATTATGATGGGTGTGGTTTGAAAAAGTTGAAGATGATTATGGTATTTGAAATGATTGTTCATGAACTGATGATGAGTTTTGAAGGAATACTTTTTCATATATTGAAAATTATTTCTCTAAATAGCTCCTTAATAGTTTAGATTAAAAATAAAAAAACGATTTTGCTCTATTTGCTTCTTTTCTTTTTCCCATTCAATCTGTTAAATAAAGATTGAAAATTATGTTAATTCAACTGAAGAAGGGTGGTAGTTGGGGTTAGTCATTAAGTAACATGTGGTTCTAAGGTTGGCTTAGGCTCGAGTTCGACCAAAAAGTCAAAGTTTGATAAACTAGTTTAGTTTAGTCCTTTCAATCTTTAAATTGGTTTGATGATGTTTGACTAATTACAATTAGATTTGACTATGCTATATATAAGTCATCTCAACGAAAAATTAGTTAATGAGGCCACCACAATGTTGCTGCCTCATAATGACCGTTGGATGTAGATTTAATAATTTTCATGCTTCCTAATAATTATGATATAAATTCAAGGTACTTCTCTTTCTACATCTAACGATGAAAAATTGTCAACCACATTGTAGCGCTCTCACTGTATAATTTTTCCATCTCAACGGACTAACTCTTACTCATGATCCAACCTAAAAGTCAACCTGTAAAATATTTAATGTTGGTTTTATTGATGATCATATTGTGTAAAAATTAAAGAAATAGCAAATCCAACTACTATTGCAAGCCAATATGAGCATAGCTCAACTAATATAAAACATGTACCTTTGACCAATAGGTCAGAGGTTTGAATCTCTCACTTCATGTATTGTTAAACCAAAAAAAACTACTAAATTGCAAAAATGACTTTTTTTTAAGTTCAACAACATTTGGAGGTAGGGGATTCGAACCTCTGATTTCTTAGTCGATAGTACATGTCAATTACTGTTAAACTATGCTCATTTAATTGACTAATTAAAATTTAATAATATAGAATATAGCAATAATTCAATTAATGACTGACATGATAATTTGAGCATAACTTAAAGGACATTAGTAATCTAAAATTTGAGATCACTCCACCTTTTTGCTTGAACTAAAAAAAAAATAATAATAATAAATAAGTAATAAAGCAATGTTTGACGGACTTTTTTTATTAATATTGTAAAAATCGAAACTTATTAGAAAAATATTGCATGTTTCAAACTATTTCGAGAAATATTGTAGTTTTAAATAGCTGGAACAAGGTCGTCTCTTCAAGAGACGATCTCATGGTCGTGGAACCAGGTCGTCTCTTGAAGAGACGACCTGTACAAACGTGGACAAAGGTCGTCTCTTCAAGAGACGACCTTCACTTGTGTTTTAAAAAAAAAGCAGTAACGATTTGACACGTAACGGTTCATGATTTTTTAAAAAAAATAATATGAAGGTCGTCTCTTGAAGAGACGACCTTCACAATTAAAAAAACAAAATAAATATTGGTCTAGAGACGATGAGAGGGGGAAGTCACAGCATGTTGAACACGCGTTGAAGGTCGTCTCTTGAATTGGAAGAATCAAGAGGAACAATATCAGTATTTGTATCCTACTGGAGCACAAGAAGAATCAGATGAACTGGAAGCACAAGAGGAACAAGATCAAGCACCAAGGGGTCGTCGTCGACAACCCCCTCGTAATCGGCGACGTCCCCCTTGTGGCACGCACTAAATTTTATATTTTTTAACTTGTATTCATACATTAGGTTTTAAGTTTTCTTTTTTTAGTATTTAATTAATTTAATTTTAAGTTTTTGTTCCTTGTTTTCACACATTAATTACTTACCAATTAAAATGAGTATTTCTGTAAACACATTAAATTTTTTTCAAAAAACAAACATATTTCAAAACCTTATAAAACATTTTTCAAAAAACTAAATATTCGTACAACAATTATTTGAATTAATATTTGAAACTTAAATTTATATTATAGAACTTTTATCATAATAAATTTTGGCAGGCCAGCCACTCGGACTGGAATCGAGCTGCTCTTGCTCTGCATCCTACGTGTAGCGAGATAGATAACCTCTAGAGACAACCTATTATTATTCATTCAATCGTCGAGATAAAAAAAATAGTAGAATTTTCAATTCAATTTTCTTAATTTAAGTTATTTATGATTAAAAAAAAACCTTAAAAACAAAAAAAAAATTGAACAAGGTCGTCTCTTCAAGAGACGACCTAGTTGATTTTAATGAAGGTCATCTCTTGAAGAGACGACCGTCTATCGGAATAATAATATTAAATTGTAAAGGTCGTCTCTTCAAGAGACGACCTTTGTCCACGTTTGTACAGGTCGTCTCTTGAAGAGACGACCTGATTCCACGACCATAAGGTCGTCTCTTGAAGAGACGACTTTGTTCCAGCTATTTAAAACTACAATATTTCTCAAAATAGTTTGAAACATGCAATATTTTTCTAATAAGTTTCGATATTTACAATATTAATAAAAAAAGTCCAATGTTTGACACTTAATTGATATGGAATTTGTGATCCATCAACTATTTAAATCTTATCAATTTGATTGATTGATTAGTTAATTTAGTCTTAATTTTAAACCAATGTAATAAATGCTAAATTAAATTCAATGTCACAAATAAATTTATTATATGGCCAATGCAATGCAGTACAAAGAAAAATTCGTATGAATTTATGACTGAAATAAATATATAATAATAATCAATATTATATTTCCTCGAAATGGATATAAATATTTGATTGAACTTTGAAGTTCATAATTAAATTGTTGAAATAAACATAAAATCTATTATGAATATTGAATACCATGAAGTATAAGTTAGTTCTCGGTAATTCAAACATTTAAATTTGTCTAATAGGTATTACTTTTCAGATCTTACAAATGAGAGTGAAGATTCAAAACTACAATCTATTAATGAAGGTATTGATATTTAATCTTCTTAAGCATGGGATAGAAAAATTATGAAAAGGTGCACATATTTAATGTAATTTTAGTGTAGATAATGTTCAAAATTTTACCATTAATTTTTTTTAGTACAACGATTTTGGAGTAGGAATTTGAACTTTTGATATCAGTGAAATGAATAGATACCTTAATAGTTGAGTTCTGCTCATGTTTGCAAAATTTTACTATTAAAAAAAGGGCGGAGAATCAACTTGAGTTATTTTAAGTATAGAATTAACTAATCAACTATAAAGAGAGTGCATTTGTAAGAAATTCACTTTAGTAATTTTAGTAAAAGAATACCTTTCAAACTTGTTTGCTTTGGTAGTTCATTTGGGTTAAATTACAAATTTAGTCTCTATAGTTTGGAGAAAATTAGAATTTAGTCCTTATAGTTTTAAAAGTAAGAATTTCGTCCTTATGGTTTGATAAAATCTTCATAAATGGCCACCATAGGGATTCATTCTAACATTTAAAACCATAGAGACTAAGTTCTAACTTTTTCGAAATGATAGGGACCAAATTTGTAATTTTACCAATAATTATAAGCTGAGATACACATTTTGGAAATGGTGACTCCAAAAGAACCATAAATTAGTCCTTTATTTTTTAAAATTGATTTTCAATTCTTGACTCTCTCTCTCTCTCTCTCTCTCTCTCTCTCTATCTATCTATCTATATATATATATATATATATATATATATATATATATATATATATATATATATATATATATATATATATATATTTATATTTATATTTATATTTATATTTATCTATTTATATATATTTGATTGAAAACTAAACAGATTTACCACAAATATGTACCGACTTTGTCTGATTTCTCATCTAATTTTTTTTTTCTAATTTACTAAATATCATATCATGTAAGCTTATCATAAGCTAATTTTACCATTTACGAATATAAAGTATTTAATTAGAAAATTTTAAAATATATTATTTTTTTTTAAATCATAGGGACTAAATTGAAAAAAAAAACACCAAAATATTAGAGATCAAAATATATCTTTAGCTTCCATCACAAATAAATATTTCTTTTGGTTTAAATTCTATTATGGTTGTCAATTTTTAGATTTATTCCAATTTATCCCCTAAATTTTTAATATTTTTATTTTAGTTACAACTTTTAAAAAAAAAAAATTGTTTCTAAACTTTTAAAAATGTTTATTTCAATTTATAAACATGAAATAAAATAAGAAAAATTATTTTGATCTTTACTATTATCTTACCACCCTCCCCCCACCCACCAAAACCCCCGTTCCACCAACCTATATATGTAGTTATAATACATGCTTACGGTATATTAATATACATACTCAAAGTCACATAATCCACATGTTAAATAATTAATAGCAAAATAACAAATAGAACTTGAATGGTCATTTTTTAAAAAAAGTTTAGAGATCCAAATAGATCAAACTTAAAAGTTTAAAGACTAAAATAAATATTTTTAAAGTTTCAAAATCAAGGTAGAATTCAAATATTTTCTTAAATTTTAAATTACAATTACTCAAATAATATTTGAAAAATTAAACAAAATGGGATGTAGTTCAGATGGTAAAGTGGTAGGCATGTGAGAGGAATGAGGATTGATACATTGCATCTCCAATTTTTCTATTATATGCAATTTTTTGTTCCTCTTTTTTCTTTATTCACACAAATATGTATTCATTTAAGGATGCTTTTTTTTGGAAGCGAAAAATGATGACAAATTAGAAAATGGTTAAATTACAAGTTTAGTCCTTAAACTTTTAAGTTTGTGTCTAGTCCAGTTTTTGAACTTTTAAAAGTGTCTAATATGTTCTCAAACTTTCAATTTTGTGTCTAATAGGTCTGTGAGTTTTAAAAATGTCTAATAGCTAGGTCTTTGAACTTTCAATTTTGTGTCTAATAAGTCCCTAACATATTCAAAATTTTTAAGAAATAACTAATCTACTAGATCCTAAACTTTCAATTTTGTGGCTATTAGGTTGATGAATTTAAAAAAAGTCAAATAGATCAAAGACTATTAGACAAAAATAAAAATTCAATAATGACCTATAAGAAACAAAATTGAAAGTAAACAAATCTAAAAGTTCAGGGATCAATTAGACACTTTTTAAAGTTTAGGATCAAATAGATGCAAACCTGAAACTTCAGGGACCAAACTTGTAATTTAACCTTAGAAATTCTTTAAAATATAGTGAACTTTAAAAAAAAAAAGCAATGGACACCAAATTGAAAAAAGTACCCAAAACATTAAGAATTAAAAAATATGTTTAGCTTTCATCACAAATAAATATTTCTTTTGATTTAAATTCTATTAGGGTCCATTTTTAGATTTATTTGATTTTGACTCCTAAACTTTCAATATGTTTACTTTAGTCAATAATTTTTTTTTTTAAAAAAAACATTTTATTTCTAAACTTAAAAAATTGTCTATTTAAATCCCTAAACTTTAAAAAAAAAATATTTTAGTCTTTATTGTTATCATGCCACTATACCCCACCCATCCAAATAGCCCACCTCAGCTAACTTATGTAGCTCCAATACAATGCACACGTTAGTATATTAATACATATATTTAGAGTAACATAATCCACATGATAAACAATTAACGGTAAAATAACAATAAGAATTTGAACTAAAAAAAAACAATGAGAACAAAAATGGTTTTTTATTTAGTTTAAGAGATCATAATAAACATATCATACATAAAAATATAGAGACTAAAATAAATGTTTCGAAGGTTCAAAAATCAAATAAAATTCAAATATGCTCTTTTCATAGTAAATTTAATTTAATATAAAATAAATATTAGAAAAATAAAAAGTTAAAATACCGTTTTAGTCACTATACTTTGGGTCTCGTTTCATTTTAGTCTTTGTACTTTGCAATATCCAAATTTAGTATGTCTGCGTTTAATAAATTTTAAAATTAGTCCTTGTGACAAGTTAATTTTGATCTAAATTGGTAAACTAATAATAACAATAATTTCTATTCAAGAAAAGACACTATGTGAATATATTTTTAAAATTGATAGAGATAAGACTAATAAAGACTACGTTTTCTCAGAAAAGTTAATAATAAACTAATAGTAAGGACTGGTTTTAAGATTTATTGAAAGTTTGGAGACTAAATTTGCATATTTGAAAGTACATGTACTAAAATAGAACAAATTGTAATGTATAGGGACCAAAATAATATTGTAACTAAAATAAAATTTTCATATTAAGCACAATGGGGGTGTAGCTCAGATGGTAGAGCGCTTGCTTAGCATGCAAGAGGTACAAGGATCGATACCCTACATCTCCATTTTTTTCCTACTTTATGCAAAAAAAAAAAAAAAAAAAACATAAAATTTAAATAATATTATGGGTTAACTACATAAATAGACCATTTGAGACTTCAATAATTTGAGCTTTGTCTTAACCAAGCCATTTCAATTCTAATAGAGGGTTGAATTGACATATATGCCCATTATATTTTGTTGTAATTAATGTAAATTTGTGAGGAAAAAAAGGAGAAAAATAAAGTAGAATATTTTCCATAACCATTGAAATTAGTAGAATATTTTCCATAACCATTGAAATAATATATTTGAAAAATCTCCCCAAATCTCTCATATCTCTCCTCAAATTATTCACCTTCCCAAAAAATTGAGGGTTCAGAGTGTTAATGGTTCCTAATCAACGACTGTTATGCTTTTTCCTGCAATATTCAATCCACATTCGACGGTTCTCCTCCAGTAACCATTCTATCTTTGACAACGTCTGTTTCCTTCTACAAACAATGATGATTTGATTCCTTGGAGGGTGGTTTGGTTTGACTTTGATAGCTTGACTTATGGTGGCGGATGGGGTTTTGATTTTGATGGGTTTTTTTTTTCGACGTAGCGTTTGGGTCTTCTTTGAAAGGCGAACGATGACCGTCTATTATGGCAGTGAGTATTTTTTTTTTTGTGAATATTGGGCGAAGAAGTTAAAATCAATATGGGGTTATTTCGATTAAACTACATTGCTAAGGTTTATATGACGTTTTTTCATGTATTTTTCAAAATATTTTTTTTCCAATGTTGTGAGGTTTATTCCCAAATGTTTTTATCTAAATTAAAAAAAAAAATTGGGGTTTATATCAAATAATCAAATAAAATAATTGATTATTACCTAAATTTTCACAACATGCATTGTTAGAATCGAAGAAAAACTTAACATTCTAGGAATGATCGATTTTATATTTGTTTGAAACATAGTGTGTATTATCAGGGTATATATTATATTGCCTCTGATTGAATGAATACTACCTCTAATTATAGTTAACATTCTAGAAATGATTTATTTAACAAGTTTATGTATACATATAGGGTTTAGTTTGATGTGATATATCTTTTGACTAGGTATAGATAGGAGGAATTTTTTTTCAACATGTTATATGTATATATTAGTGAACAAATGAGTAGGTATATATCTATTATACTATGAAAAAATATATTTATTAGTCGGTTGGTCTAGTTAGATACATATATATTTAATATGGTATGTATATATATTAATGAACAAAATAGTAGGTACATATCTATTATACTATACAATAGAGGGAGTAAGACATATTGCAACTAAACATCAGTAGGTATATCCTACACATTGTGTACTAAATCAAATTTGTGCTTGTATATAGTTATTATACTAGGCAATAGAGAAAGTAAAAGATACTGCAAATCTGACATCAAAGATTATTGGGGATGCCAAAAAAAAATGATAGACTCCTGCACGACATCGACCTTTAAAAAGATAGAGCTTCGAACGATGTCGATTTTTGGTTTCTATTTATGATGAAGAACATTAGATGGTTTCAACCTTCAGAAGGAGAGACATTCGAAGGCGTCTAGCTACCTGCGAGCAACTTCAACGTTATCAATAGTTTTTTGAAAATAGTATATTGGTGGCGGCATCAATATGGTCCTTCATGGTTGTATAGTTGTTGCATACCATGTATATATTTCCTAAATGTATGATTATATATTTAATAATATGAGGTATATATTTTGTATACAATTTTTTTTAGAAAAGATATATATACCGAGTATATATTTGCAAATGACATGATGGTAGTGACAAACAAAGATACCGAGTATATATATACAAATAACTAAATATATCGAGTGTGATGAAATCCGTAACAGGTGGAATAAATATTTCAATAAAGATGGAACAATATATATATCTATAAACGTAGTATATATGTTAGATTATATTAATTTAATATTATACAAAAAAAAAAAAACTCAATATTTGTGGCCACAATAAGCAAAATGGAAAACAAATCGTGCGTACATATTATATATGAGGTATATATAGAGTTATATACAAATGTCAAAATGAAATTAAATATATAAAAACAAAAAATTATTATTTTTTAAAAAATAGACATGTAATAAAGGGATAGAATGGTTGCCTTAAATGAAAATTTGAATGAGTTTTTCAGGTGGAAAATTTGTAATGTTGACGGCGAAATATATATATAATCATAATTGTGTAGTAATTATGAAATATTATGTGTAATAATTGAAAAAATACATATTTTCAAAAATCAGATTTATCATAAATATATGAAATAATTGTTTTCAATGAAAATATGCATATTAGGAAAGTATAAATTCAAAATGGAGAATTAAATATAGAGAAGTGATATTCAATACAGGTAAAATCGTAAGAAAAAAGAGCAAAAACTCAAGACAAGCTAAAACTAAAATTTTTTATAGAGTATTAAATCTTAGGTAAGTAGAACTTTTATCTAAACAATTACCCATAAATACTTCCTAATCTAATCCCACCAGAAATAGTTTCTTTTCCATATTTGGCTCAATGTTTCTTCCTTTAATTTTTAACTAAAATTCTACTTAATTTTAGTAATTACCTCCGTATTCATTCTAAATTACCAAAATAAGCATAGCTTAGTGGTAATTGACATGTACCTTTGATTAAGAGGTCAAAGATTGAAATTCTTCATCCCAAAATGTTGTTGAAATAAAAAAAAATTGTTGATTTGAATCTTTTGACTTTTTAGAACTTTCAAGATTATTTTAATTTTTGTCCATAAGCTTTCAAAAGATTAAATTTAGTCTTTTAGCTTTGAATCTCATTTCAGGTCCTTGAAATAATTTATGATTATTCATTTTTCTAAATTTCAAGCAAAGTTTTGAAATCTAAAAAAAAAAAGGTAGCTTTTACAAACTTGAATTTGACTAAGAATTCAAATGATCCTTAAGAAAGATGAAAACTTTATATTGTAAAGAAATAATTGTAAAGAAATAAGTATAAATTTTAAAATTAGAAAACTAAAAACGAAAACATTATCGAACGAGGCCTATGTTTTCTAGTTTTCAAACTTGATTTGGATTTTAGAACTTAAAAAAAAAAAAGCTTGATTTGGATTTTAAAACATTTTAAAAAAGTAGATAAACAAAACAAACAAACATATAGCTCTATACAAAATTTTCAAACTTAATTTTCAATTTCCAAATAATTATCAAACGAGACCTAAGTAATTGTTTTTGTTTCTAGTTTCTGATTTTTAATAAACATTCCTAAAGCCCTACATAAATTTTGGAAACAACGAAATATTGTTTCTTATGTTTTGTTTTCATTTTCAGATTTTTCATAAACATACATAAAAATATTATTTTATAAATTTGGCATATAAACGGCATAATAAATTAAAAATTATATATAATACAATAATTATTATGAATATGGCATATGTAAATGCACATTCCACATGCCCATTTATTATCCATGCCAAGTGGCATTTTCTCCATAGCCAAAGTGTCTTCTAAAGGCCATAGATTGGTGTCCAAATGTACCACATCATCCTCTCTTAAATTGCCTATAAATAGAGAGATTTTTGGAAAAGAAAACACACCAATTTTTCTCCCATTTTCTCTAATTTTTGTGTTTTTAATTTTCCATAAATCTCCACTTTCTTTTGTTTATACTATATATATATATATATTCTTTTTATATTTCATCTTTTGTATTATTATTATTATTATTATTATTATTATTATTATTATTATTATTATTATTATATGATTTGGTAAAGTTTTGGTGCCCGATTTCGCCTCTCAATTTTATAACACGTTATCAGCACGAATCTCTGTCATTTTTCCCGCTAAAGGTAAGTCTTATAGGTAAGCCATTTTTACGCATTTAGTTTATGTTAAATTTCTAAATATATATTATTATTTTGATAGTGTTATTATGGCAAACCTTACAAAGCTAGAATTTGCGGCCCTGGATATTAATGGAAATAACTACTTGTCATGGATCCTTGACGCTGAGGTCCATTTAGATTCTATGAATCTTGGAGAAACAATTAAAGAAGGAAATGATGCATCAAATCAAGAAAAAGCAAAAGCCCTGATCTTCCTTCGCCATCATATTCACGAGGGATTGAAAATGGAGTATCTTACAATAAAAAATCCCTACGTTCTATGGCAAGGTTTGAAAGAAAGGTACGATCATCAAAAAACAGTTATTCTTCCAAAAGCTCGTTATGATTGGATGCATCTAAGGTTGCAGGACTTTAAATCAGTAAGTGAGTATAATTCCGCACTCTTCAGAATTAGTTCAAAATTAAAATTATGCGGAGAAAAGATTACTGATGTTGATATGTTAGAGAAGACATTTTCCACTTTTCATGTCTCGAATATGCTCCTGCAGCAGCAATATCGAGAGAAGGGTTTTGCAAAATATTCTGAACTTATCTCATGTCTTCTCGTTGCTGAACAAAATAACGAGTTATTGATGAAAAATCACGAATCCCGACCAACTGGAGCAACACCATTCCCTGAAGTGAATGTTGTGAATTTTAATAACCGTGGTCGAGGTCGTGGTCGTGGTCGAGGTCGGGACCGCGGTAGAGGAAGAAATACCTATTTTCGTGGTGGGCATTATAATTTTAAGAAACCCACACGAAGTGATGATCATAAAGGAAAGGCTCCACAAGATAGAAGTTCGAAAGGTGATGAACATAAATGTTTCCGGTGCGGAATGACTGGGCACTGGTCACGTACCTGTCGTACGTCAAAACACCTTGTTGATCTCTATCAAGCTTCCCTGAAGGAAAAAGGAAAAGGAAAGAATGTGGAGGTAAATCTTGCCATTCAAGAAGATGATGTGTTTGACCCCTCCAATATGATGCATCTTGATGTAGCTGATTATTTTGAATCTCCTGGAGAGAGAATTGATGCAATCAAACAAGTAGAGGATGATTTGTATGAAAATATATAATTAAGTACTGTTTAGTATGTTTTTGTTGTTGTTTTGTTTGTATATATATTTAAGACTCTTTGTAATCGTTTTTCTTTTCTTTTCAATGAAGAAATATGAACAATTTCAATATGTTGAGTAACTCGAAAATGAGCAATGAGGATTTATGTCTGGCAGACTGCGCAACTACGCACACGATACTCATAAATAGAAAATATTTTACTAGATTGACAATGCTGGAAGCAAAAGTCAATACTATATCAGGTTCTGCAAATCTGATTGAAGGTTTTGGAAAAGCAAACTTTATTTTGCCTAGAGGAACAAAATTTACAATTAATAATGCTCTGTTCTCTAGCAAATCGAAAAGAAACTTATTAAGTTTTAAAGATATACGTGAAAATAATTATCATGTTGAAACTGATTGTAAAAATAAAATAGAGTGTCTCTATATAACATCTATTGTTTCACATGAAAAACGTATATTAGAAACACTGCCTGCTTTTTCTTCTGGATTATACTATACTCATATATGAGTAATCGAAAGTTATGCAATAATGAACCCGAAGTTCATGAATCCAGAAATATTCAGTGTTTGGCATGATCGATTGGGTCATCTAGGGTCAATAATGATGAGAAAAATTATTGAGAATTCACATGGACATCCTTTAAAGAGCCAGAAGATTCTTCAATCCAATGAGTTGTCATGTGATGCTTGTTCTCAAGGGAAATTAATTATTAGACCATCACCAGCTAAAGTGGGGATTGAATCACCTGCATTTTTAGAGCGAATTCAAGGTGATATTTGTGAACCTATTAACCCACCAAGTGGTCCATTTAGATATTTTATGGTATTAATTGACGCATCCAGCAGATGGTCACATGTATGCTTATTATCAAGTCGAAATCTTGCATTTGCAAGATTACTTGCTCAAATAATTAAGTTAAAAGCACAATTTCCTAATAATACAATTAAGACCATTCGACTTGATAATGCTGGTGAATTTACATCCCAAACTTTTAATAATTATTGTATGTCAATTGGGATAAGTGTTGAACATCCTGTAGCTCACGTTCATACACAAAATGGTCTAGCATAATCATTTATAAAACGTCTGCAACTAATTGCAAGACCATTGCTTATGAGAGCTAAACTTCCTACATCGATATGGGGTCATGCTATTTTGCATGCTGCATCACTGGCACGTATTATGCCAGTAGCTTATAATAAATACTCCCCAATGCAATTAGCTTATGGCCAGCAGCCAAATATTTCCCATCTAAGAATTTTTGGATGTGCAGTATATGTACCGATTGCTCCACCACAACGTACTAAGATGGGTCCTCAAAGGAGGTTAGGAATATATGTTGGTTTTGATTCCCCATCAATTATTAAATATCTTGAACCCCTGACGGGTGATGTATTTACTGCACGATTTGCTGATTGTCATTTTAATGAGACAAATTTTCCAACATTAGGGGGAGGAATTAAGAAGTTGGAAAAAGAAATTACATGGAATGCATCGTTATTATCTCATTTAGATTCGCGTAGAAATCAATGTGAACTTGAAGTTCAAAAGATAATTCATTTGCAAAATATAGCAAATCAACTACCAGATGCATTCACAGATACTAAAAGTGTGACTAAATCATATATACCAGCTGCAAATGCTCCATCAAAAGTTGATATCCCAAAGGAACAAGTTGTCAATAATGAGTCTGGAGCACGCCAGAAGCGTGGTAGACCAATAGGTTCTAAAGATAAAAATCCTCGAAAAAGAAAAGTAGTTGAGAATCAAAATGATTCAATAAAAGGTATGGATGTTCCAGAAGAAATCCAGAATACAACTACTCAAAAGAGTATTGGTGAAAATCAAACGCTTGAGGATAATAATGAAATTTCTATAAACTATGTTACAACAGGAAAGAGATGGAACCGAAATGATATCATTATTGACAACATTTTTTCTTATAATGTTGCTCACGATATTATTCATGAAAGTGACGATTTTGACCCAAAATCTATCGTAGAATGTCAACGTAGAAAGGATTGGCCGAAGTGGAAAGAAGCAATCAAAGCAGAGTTGAACTCACTTTCAAAACGTGAGGTTTTTGGACCAGTAGTCCCAACACCGGAAAACGTCAAACCTGTGGGATATAAATGGGTATTTGTAAAGAAAAGAAATGAAAAGAATGAAGTGACAAGATATAAAGCGAGACTTGTTGCACAAAGATTCTCGCAAAGGCCTGGTATTGATTATGAAGAGACATATTCTCCTGTGGTGGATGCAATAACGCTAAGATATTTGATTGGTCTGACTGTATATGAAAAGCTTGATATGCATCTAATGGATGTAGTCACGACGTATTTATATGGATCTCTGGATAATGACATTTATATGAAAATCCCGGAAGGATTTAAAATACCAGAAACATATGAATCAAATTCTCGGGAATTGTATTCAATAAAGTTACAGAGATCATTATATGGATTAAAACAATCAGGACGAATGTGGTATAATCGCCTGAGTGAATATCTGTTGAAAGAAGGATACCAAAATAATCCAATATGTCCGTGCGTTTTTATAAAGAAATCTCAGTCAAGATTTGCTATTATAACTGTATATGTTGATGACTTAAATATAATTGGAACTCCTGAAGAGTTATCCAAGGCAATAGAATATTTTAAAAAAGAATTCGAGATGAAAGATCTTGGAAAAACAAAATTTTGCCTTGGTTTGCAAATTGAACATTTAGCAGATGGGATATTTGTTCATCAATCAATTTATACAGAGAAAATCTTAAAAAGATTCTATATGGATAAAGCACATCCATTAAACATTCCAATGGAAGTTCGTTCACTAGATGTAAAGAAAGATATATTTCGACCTCGAGATGACAGTGAAGAACTACTTGGTCCTGAAGTACCATATCTTAGTGCAATTGGTGCACTTATGTATTTGGCTAATAACACAAGACCAGATATTGCATTTTCAGTAAATTTATTAGCTAGATATAGTTCATATCCTACAAAAAGACATTGGAACGGAGTTAAGCATGTACTCCGATATCTTCGAGGGACAATTGATATGGGTTTATTTTATTCTAACAAATCAAAGTATGATCTAGTTGGTTATGCAGATTCTGGTTATCTATCTAACCCACACAAAGCTAGATCTCAGACAGGTTATCTATTCACATGTGGAGGAACTGCTATATCGTGGCGATCAGTGAAACAGACTATAACGGCCACTTCTTCAAATCATGCTGAAATCCTTGCTATTCATGAAGCAAGTCGAGAATGTGTATGGCTAAGATCGATGACACAACACATTCATGAGACATGTGGCTTGTCTTCAAGTAAACCTCTTCCAACGATGTTATACGAAGACAACACAGCATGTATAGCTCAAATCAAGGGAGGATATATCAAAGGAGATAGAACAAAGCATATCTCACCAAAGCTCTTCTATACTCATGATCTTGAAGAAAATGGCGATATCACTGTACAACAAATTTGTTCAAAAGATAACCTGGCTGACTTATTTACAAAGGCATTACCAACTGCAACCTTCGATAAATTAGTATATAGCATTGGAATGCGGCGACTCAAAGACTTTAAGTGATGTCTCCATGAGGGGAAGTGAATGTATTATAGTAAACTATATAAAATATGTACTCTTTTTCCTTCACTAGGGTTTTTCTTCCCATTGGGTTTTTCCCTAGTAAGGTTTTAACGAGGCATATTTTATATAAATGGGCATTTAAGGGGGAGTATTATGAATATGGCATATGTAAATGCCCATTCCACATGCCCATTTATTATCCATGCCAAGTGGCATTTTCTCCATAGCCAAAGTGTCTTCTAAAAGCCATAGATTGGTGTCCAAATGTACCACATCATCCTCTCTTAAATTGCCTATAAATAGAGAGATTTTTGGAAAAGAAAACACACCAATTTTTCTCCCATTTTCTCTAATTTTTGTGTTTTTAATTTTCCATAAATCTCCACTTTCTTTTGTTTATACTATATATATATATATTCTTTTTATATTTCATCTTTTGTATTATTATTATTATTATTATTATTATTATTATTATTATATGATTTGGTAAAAAGGTGCCCGGTTTCGCCTCTCAATTTTACAACAATAATGTCAAATATTTTATTTTCACAAACTAATTTACATGTAAAATATTGATTTTTAAAAAATTTAATACTGACATATAAGAAACAATAAATGATTACTAAACACATTTTTATTTCTTGTTTTTAATAGAAAAAAGAAGAGAAAAAAAAAAGAAACAAAAAATAATTATCCAATATAGTTATTTTTTTTCTTATTCTACTAAATGGGTTGTGAGCGTCAAGTAAGAATTAGGGAAAGGATTTTGAAAATAGAACTAAAATGTCTAAATAAAGATATTTAGGTACTTAGGTTATAAATAGAGGTTGATATATATATATATATATATATATATATATATATATATATATATATATATATATATATATATATATATGGGACATGTCAAGGTGCTTAGGGTATAAGGTTCGAAGTCAATACCCTCCATATACACTAAATATCTCATTGTCCGGGTAAAAAAGTATGAGGCTAATTATATGATGTAAATTCAGCCTATACTCGAATGTGTTGAATAAGTATTACTATGATGTAAAAGAGTTAAAGTTAAAAGTTACTTTCAGTCCCTGAACTTTCATAAAAGTAACAATTTAATTCATAAACTTTGATTTGTAACGATTTAGTCTCTATACTTTCAATTTTGTAATGATTTAGTCTTTAAACTTTATCATGTGACGTTTTATTCCCTATACTTTAAAATTTGTAACAATTTAGTCCCTACTGTAAAAAATTTCATTAAAATTAATGTCGAATTTTATTTATTTAATGATTTATACTTCGTAGCTTATAAATACATTGGGTCCCTAATTGGTTTATTAATATACTTTTATGTAAGAAAATTTCATTAAATCTTAACAATAATTTTCACGATAGGGACTAAATTGTTACAAATTTTAGAGTATAGGGACTAAATCATTACATACTAAAGTTCATGGACTAAATCATTATAAAATTGAAAGTACAAGGACTAAATCGTTACAAATATTCAAAGTTCAGGGACTAAGTTGTTACTTTCATAAAAGTTCATGGACCAAAAGTGATTTTTAACCGAGAGTTAAATATTATATTGGTTAGCTAGTTTCACACATTCAATTCAAGTATCACGAGTCAAATAGGTTCATTGTCATAACATAAGTGTCGCCACGTACCTGCGACGTGGAGCGGCCGACATCCTCGAAAAAGGAGGTTTTAAAAAGGAGTCGTCACCAATCTTTTTACGGTGTGATTGGGCACCAAAATAAAATAAAACAACTTTTTTTGAAAAAAAGAGAAAAAAAACGGTATGCGAAAACTAGATTTGAGCTCGGGAGTTGTTTGTGTAGGGGGAAGATGTTAGCACCCCACAACACCCGTTAGAAACGGTGGCCAAATTTTAATCTTGGATTGCAAAAGAATTTAGAAGAAAAGCTTAATTAGGGAAAATTGGATTTTTAAAATAATATCTTATTTTACCTCTCATTCCTCCAATATTTGAAGTCATGATCCCATAAAATAAGTGGATAAACATCCATCAATTTGACTATATTAGAAATATTCCCAAAAACTTGGGAAAAAATCTCCACCTCAAGAATATGGGAAATTCTACAACTTTCTCAACTCCGTCATAGAATAGCTTTTTATAAAAGAAAACTTTTTAAAAAAAAATAAAATTTTGTTTTAATTAAATTCATTTTTTCTTGGGATCAAAATCTCAAACTCCCAAAAATAATGATCCATCACCTCAAGAATTCTAGAAAATTAGACTCCCAAATATTTCTAGATTCTGTTGTAGGAATTTTAAGGGAAAAAAAATGACCTTGAAAACCACTTTTTAAGAAAGAGATTACAAAAGACTATAGAAATGACATTTTTGTTATAAAGCTTTCATAAACTCAAAAAGAGGTAATTTAAAGATTTAGAAATAATTTTATAAAAAAAAGATTGAAAAAAAAAGTCAAGAAAATAAAAAATAGGCATAATAATAAATGCATTTTAAAGATAAACTAAGCTAGCATAATAATCTATTCATTAGCAAATAAACAAATAAGAACTATATACAAGCATGCTAACAAAATTTAAGAAAAAAACATATTGAAATCGATCATGGACTTCCAAAGAATCGATTTCTCACATTGGAAAAATTAGAAAATCGGACTCCCAAATATTTCTAGATTCTGTCGTCGGATAATCTTTTTTTATAAACGGTATAGATTAAAAGATTAAAATCATGTACTAATTAGCGTGCATATATCAATTTCACAACAATAATAAATGGAAAATATATCTACATTTAAACTACACAAAAATAACACACAAAAAATGTGCTAATAAAAAAACACAACATTTAAAAATAAAGTAGATATATCATTTCAAAAGCAAATAATAATAAATACACATAAATATATAAGTGCCAAACAAAATTTACTATAGGTGAAATAGAAATTTAGAAAGAAAAAAGACAAAAGAAACTGTCAACTCAGCACAGTAACATAATAATAATAAGAATAAGAATAATTATTTTTAAAACAACGTAAGTGCAGTCACATGTAAGTAAGTATATAATAATAATTATAATAGTAATAATAGTAATAATAATGTCAATAATAATAATAATAGTATTTTTTTTTTTAAAAAAGAGCATCAGTACAGTCAGTACACTGTATTTAAAAAAATATAAATAAATAAAAATAAAAAGTCATAAACCCCTTTTTCTTTACGCAAACCACATACATATATTATATAATAATAATAATAATAATAATTTTCAAAAAAAAAATTTCGTCCCTAAGTACACACACACATAATAATAATAATAATAATAATAAAACAAATAAAACTTACTTTTAATTTTCAAACCACAAACCTTTCCCATCACTTTTACCTCCCACTTTTCCTTCTCTCCTTTAAATCCATTTTTTTTCTTCTCCTCTCATTCAACTCAAATTTTTTCTTCCTCAACAAAGGCTCACACTTTCTCTTTTCCTTCTTAGCTCCTCTCCTCCAACAAAGTTGATTTTTTTTCCTTTTTTTTTTTTTTTCAAAAACAAAGCAAAAACATAACGTTTTTTTTCTTCAAGCTAAGGTATGTTATGCCCTCTTTTTTTTCTAACCTCACACTGTTTTTCTTTTTGTTATCCACTTTTTTTGTTTCTGCAATCCTCCCATGTTTTGGCTTTGTTATAACAGAAGCAAAGATCCAAGAAAAAAAAAAGGAAATCATAGATAGATAAGTAAGATTAAGAGCAAGAACAACAGATCTGAAACATATGCATAAAGATAAGAAAAAAGCTCATATATAAAAAAATGTAAGAAGAGATAAAAAATAAATAAATAAAATAAAATAAAAACTAGCAAAAGTGAAAGAAAACTCATAAAACCCTTACTCAACTACTGTTTTTCAGGGGCATTTCAAGATAGAGATAAAGATCTAAAGGTGGGGGTCAAGAACATACAACTAGCTTGTTGTTTGAGGTGCGGATCCTCAGGCCAAAGCCCTACCGAGTGTAACCCCCAACTAAGCTAGGGTTATTTTATTGTGTTCTAAAGTTTCGATTCTTTAAGTATGTTTGCTGGCTTCTAGGAACTTCCTCTGGAACTCTAGTTTTTTTCTGTGATGTGGTTGTGGTTAAGAATGGAATGGATGCTTGTAGGTGTTGTGCTTGTTTTTTTTTTCTTTTTTTGTTGGTTGAGAATGTCCTCTAGGGTTAAGAAGCAAGAGTTTATAAAACCCCAACCACTTCTTCCTTTGAGCAAAAAAAAACTGGCTAATTTTGTTCAAAATGAGCACTTATACTAGAAAGGCAAGAATTTGAAGAAAAAAAACCCAAATTTGACCTAATGGTTTATTTTCTTTGTCCACAATCTCCTCATTTTTCCAATATTCCATTCTTCCCTCACACTTAGCAAAACAAGGTGGTCCACACAAGAAGAACTCAACAAAGAAGGAAGAAAAAAATGTCACAAAATAATATACAAATATTAATTAATCGATAATTAACACAAGCGAGTCGAACAAAATATGTGGCTACAATAAGCATCTTTGTTCATCTTTTGTAAATAGTATGTACTTAAAGTATGTGGTTGACATACAGAAGGATCGTGTTCAAGAAATAACCTAAAGAGTCATAGTATATGGATAAGGTTTGGTGTCTTATCTTGGTAACACTACTGATACGGCGCACTTTGTAATAGTTACAAATAATTTGATCCAAATCATTCATGTGGAGACATGTGAGTGGGGGTATCTTATACAATGAGTTTGTATAAGACTGGACCACGAAATATTTAATATCTCTTTATAAATCCGTTAATTGAGAAGATTAATATTTCATACGGATTATCATATGCGACTCGATCTTAATCCTGAGTGAGTTATGAACTCCTGCCTGTGAGGACTTGTCCTTTGATTTGTATGGGTGAGGTGGCTTTTATAGCCGATTCAATATACCTACCATTTTGGGGACTTAACCAAATAGGGAGCTAAGAACATAATCTCACAAGATGGAATTCACTCTTTCCCATATAGGGTAATAGATGAGTAGTTCCCTTAAGTGCTGATTTCGGGACTTGAACAATGGGACCCACCCTCTCATTGGCCCGAGAGGGACTTAGTTTATAATTAGATTATAAATAGATTGTTCATTAGAGAATCAGTGGTACTTAAGGTGCAAGATGTAATTATAGGGGTTAAACGGACTTTTGACCCAGCTGTAATAACGAAAAACTCGTGAAGGATCGACTTACATGTAATTATTATATTTATGGACACAGCTTGTCTTACAGTGCATAAGAGTGCAACTTTAGGTCTCTATTGAGGAGATATGTGTTGTATCTAATAGCTCAACCCAAGGGTCCTATTTATAGAGACCAAGGGTAAATCTTTGTCAGAATTAAAATATTATATTTTAATATCTAATATATTAAAATATATCTTATACATATTTGAATCTCATTCAAATCTCCTATGATATTTATTTATTTGAATCTTATTCAAATTTTATAAATATCTTTTATTTAATGTATCAAATATACATTAATTATTTTAATATTTAATGTATCAAATACAATAAATATATTTTCCTCTTTTATATTTAATATATCTAATATATTAAATATTAATTTGAATACTTCAAATTAAATATTAAATTTGAACCTTTCAAATTTAATATTTAATGTATCAAATACAATAAATATATTTTCCTCTTTTATATTTAATATATCTAATATATTAAATATTAATTTGAACACTTCAAATTAATATTAATTTGAACATTTCAAAATTTTCTTTCAACTAAATTGATCTTTTAGTGTTACTATGAGCTAACAAAGGGGCTTTATGGACCTACAGATTATAAGCTCCAATGACACAAAATTAATTAATTAAACTCTTTAATTAATTAATTTTCATTCATTAACTATATGTCACTCCACTATAGACCTAGAGTTGCACTCTTTTGCACTGTAGGACAAGTTGTGTCCATAGATATAATCATTACATGCAAGTCGATCATTCATGAGTTGTTCGTAATTACAGCTGGGTTAAAAGTCCGTTTTAGCCCTATAATTACATCTTGCACCTTAAGTACCATTGATACTCTAATTAACAATCTGTTTATAATCTAATTATAAACTAAGTTTCTCTCGGGCCAGTGAGAGGGTGAGACCCCATTGTTCAAGTCCTAAAATCAGCACTTAAGGCTACTACTCATCTACTTATCCTATATGGGAAGAAGTGAATTTCACTTGTAAGATTATGTTCCCAGCTCCTTATTTGGTCAAGTTTTCAAAATGGTGGGCTTATTGAATCGGAAACAAAAGTCACTCTCATCCATGCAAATCAAAGAACAAGCCCTCACAAGCAGGAGTTCATAACTCACTTAAGATTAAGATCGAGTCACATATGATCATTTTGATGAAATATTAACCTTCTCAATTAATGGATTTATAAAGAGATATTGAATATTTCGTGGTCTAGTCTTATACAAACTCATTGTATTCAATACTCTCACTCACATGTCTCCACATGAACGATTTGGATCAAATCATTTGTAACTATTACAAAGTGGGCCGTATCAATAGTGTTTCCAGGATAATGCACCCAACCTTATCCATATACTATTACTCTTTAAGTTATTTCTTGAACACGATCCTCTTGTATGTCAACCACATACTGTTCAAGATTACACTAATAACCTTGGATTTTTCATATAATGGATAATATTATATTGCAAATAAGATAACCAAAATTATTATTAATTATTAAATAAATAATTAATGACGAGGCTTTAAAGCATAAATCTCAACAGAAAATGTAGTGAACCTGCATTAACCTCATAATGATGCTTTAGTTGTATCTCTTATAATAGCAAATATCGAGGTGCATCGCATCTTGGTAGATGGTGGGAGTTCAGCCGATATACTTTCCCTTTATGCGTTTAATGCCATGAAGATAGGGCGTGAACGATTGAAAAGTCGTCCAGACCCACTGATTGGATTTGGAGGCCGAGTGGTGTAGTCAGAAGGAAGTATAGAGTTACCAGTGACTTTTGGCGATGGTATGACCAACGTAACGACGATGGTAAACTTCCTAGTGGTAGATGATAAGTCAATCTACAATGCCATCCTAGGAAGACTAGCTCTACATCAATTGAAGGTTGTTCCATCTACCTATCACCAGGCAATGAAGTATCATACCCCTAGTGGGATTGGATTGATACGAAGATAACAACTAACTTCACGAGAATGTTATTGGACGACCTTAAAAGATTCGACAAGCAATGTTGGAGATGTGCAGGTGATCGGCTGTAACACGCAAGCGCACGAGATCGAAGTAATATAAAATGGTATATGAGTACCAAGTATCGAATCCCACAGGGAACGGAGTAACAAAAATATTGTAGCAAAAGTGTAAGGAAAAATTGCAAATGGAAAACTAAAATGCAAAAATGATGTTGGGTTGGTGTGTTGATAAAAAGAAAAATTGCAGATTCTAATTGCAGAATCAAGAAATGGCAATAATGGAAATAAAGAAAAATTACATAATTGAATTGTAGAATCTAAAATGGCAATCAGCGAAATAACTAAAAATTGCAGAATTAAATTGCAGAATCTAAAATTGGCAATATTGGAATAACAACTAAAAAGACTTAGAAAATGAAATTGCAAAGGGAATTTTAGATAAAAATGGGGCTCAAGAATGTCATTGCCCTAAGTTGTAATTGCAAGCCAAAATTGCAAGTCCAACCTACTCCACACTCAATTGTAAACCAAAATTGCATCTCCTATTTACCTTGAATTTAAGTTTTTTAGGAGGCTAAGTGAGAGACCTATATGTCTATAGTCACTCTATCTTAGATAATTTGGCTCACAATTTTATGGGTTTTGGAGTCCTTAATCCCTATGTCTAGGGTAAGAATTGGCTTATGTCTAAGCTCTTTTTCTCCATCACTTGTGTGAAATCCGCTTGTCACTAACCCTGTCGGTATTAGATCTAAGCTTGAGTTGATACCCTAGTTGATCAATCTAGAATCTCAACGGAAAATTAATCAACACAAGCAAACAATTGAGATGTAAGCTTGATTTTTATTGAAAATTTTGGCTACATTTACTTCTTAGGAAATTCACATCCTTGAACCCCCTAAGAAGTTTTAGCTCAAATTAAAGATAAAAATCTTACAACTAATTGAAGAAAAATTCATATTAGAAAGTTGAATAAATTGCTAATTAACACAAAATTCTATTCTAATTAATATTACTTAAATAAACAACTATGGTAATTAACATTGACACAAATCTAAGCAATTATTTCAAGGAATTCTAAAACCTTCAAATTAAAAACAGTGGGTCAAGGGCTTTAATAAGAATTTTCAATCTTCTTCCTTATTCCCTTTGATTTTTATGGCTTATAAATACTCCAACAACTCATGGAAACTTGAATAAAATGTAAATGACAGAATAAAAAAAAATCCCAAAAAGTGTAAATAAAAACAGTAAAACAATTAATAAAAACAGAGCAATAAAAACAAATTGAAGACTAGAGATTGTTTAAATAAAAATCCAATTGTAAAAATAACAATTAATAAAAATCCCAAAAAGTGTAAATAAAAACTCAAGAAAAGAATTAATAAAAACAGTAACCAATTGTGAATAAAAAGAAGCAAGAAAACAGAGCAATGTAAATTGAAATAAACCCACAAATCTTACTTGAATTTAAACTCAAACTTAATTCAAAATACATCAAATGAGAATAGAAAAAGTTCAAGCAATGCTTTTGTAATACAAACTGAAGAAAAACCGAGGTGGAACTTGAATAATTTGGCCAAAAAAAACAGCAGAAATTCGGAAAACAGAGGGTGCGAAAACCCACGAACATTTGCTTCTAAATTCGCCTCCAAATCCCTCGAATCGTGCAGAATTTGTTCTTCCCATATATGGGTTTTTCGTTCGTGCCCCATAAATTTTCTGCCCAGGAACTTGCCAAATCAGATTTGGCAATCTGATTTAGCAATTTTCACATTCCCTGCTCCAGAAACAATTGCAAAATCAGATTTGGCAATCTGATTTAGCAATTTCCATAATTTCTGCAAAACGAATCAATTTATTTAGAATTCTATTCCAAATGCTATCACATTAAATTCTTCCTTAATTTCAAGCAATCTTCCACTATTTTCAATTAATCTTAGGACAAACAAAAATATTTTAAGCAGTTGGGACTTAAATAAGCCTTAATTCTAAGGCTTATCACACCCCCAAACTTAAGATATTGCTTGTCCTCAAGCAATTAGAAAACAAATAGCACATACACAAGCAAACACTTCACAAAATGATTTCAAATGGTGTTTTTGTAAAGGAAAATATTGTTCATGAGAGGTCTCAAACTTTTAACACTTTACACAATTACTTTTTTTTTTCAAGATAAAACATTCTTATGCAAACCCACCTATTATGCTTATCCTACCTAAGTCATAGTCATAGAGTCTAGGGAGGTCTTCTATGTTCAACAAGCTAAGTTCACTCACATTACAAACATTTTTCTTTCTCCCCCAAACTTATGTAAAGCTGCTGCTCGGCTTCATTTTTTTTTTTTTTTAGAGTCTTACTGTCACTTGTACCTTCGTTCCAACTTACTAACACTTTGTGGTGAAAGTAGTTGACTACGAGCACAAATCACTGCTAAGACTGTTTTCACATACTCAATTCCTAAGTTAACCTTTCATGCAAAGGAAATCATGGGTGTCATGACTGTCTCTGGTTACTCGGTTAACTCTAGAAGGAGGAGTATCGAAGTTTTTTTTTTTTTTTTTTTTTTTTTGAAGTCCTAGCAGTTGTTACAACGACATACTATTACAACAACTTACTGTTACAACAACATAATACTACAATGACATACTGTTACAACAACATAATATTACAATGGTAGTATTACAAAACTCACCCCCCCAAACTTAAATGAGTCAATGTCCCCATTGACTGAGAACTAGAAGTACAGGGGTTGGGGTACATAGTTGGGTCACTTAACAAGCTAAGCATCGAAGCTAAACTCTCCTAAGTCCATTAGATGGGATAAACACAAGGGAAGTTTGGGTTCGAATGTTTTATGGAGAAAAAGAATTTATCAAGTTTTATGATTTTGAAAACTTGAAGTTGTGTGAAAGCACTTGAAAGTTGAGAAAACTCTAAGATGATGATTAAGAGCTTTTTAACAAACACCAAAGAAAACAATTTGTAAACTTGATTTGAAACATGATTTTTATGGCATGCTTGTGCGAGGAATAGATTTTATTTATTTATTTATTTAAAATTTTCAGAATTAATGAAAGCAATTAAACTAAAGAAGCATACAAGAACTTAACTAAACCTTAAACCACAAACATAACAATTAACAAAGCTGGAAAGATAGGTTAAAGAGAGACTCCCCTATGCAAAGAAAAATGTGTTGTTGTTGCCATTACTGTCCTTGGGGTTGTATGAAGTTTTTGCAAAGAATTCTCCTGAAATTGCAATTACAATTTTGCTTTCGCAATTGCAACTACAACTTATTCCTCCCGCTCTTTCTTCTTATATTTTCCTGAAACTCAAGAGTAGAGCATTAGAAAGTTCACACAGTTTTTCTCAATGCAAAGTTACTTTTTGGAAATTCCAATTTTTGAACTCAAAGTTGATTCATCAAACTCCCAGGTAAATACCCAGGTAGAGGTGTTCCCTTAGTGGTCAACTTAAGTACCTCAGCCTAGACAAGATTTTCCTTAGACAGAGCTTTTCTGAATTAACTTCTTCATTCATATTGGAATTTTCAAAAGTTGAAAGTTTCTCTTAATTTTTTGTTTTTTTGTTTTTTTTTTAAAGAAAATGAACGAAAAGATAAAACTTATCCTATTCCAGTGGGGAGACCGCACTTGTGTTCCTTCATTTTGCACCTAGGTCTCGATGTTGGACGAGATTTCATTCGTAGTTGAGGTGCTTTGATCACAACGAGCTTTGATGACTCAAGAGATTTATATGTTTCTTTGGAAGTAAAAATTGTGGGTGCAATCCATGTCGCAAACTGCATGTTGCCATCCTTCATGCTCTCCTTTCTGCATGCTCCTTCATTTAGTGTTTCTTGCAAGCTGCAATAAGCGAAAGCAGGGCATTCCAGCGTCGAGAGCACTTTGGATGTCAATTGCTGTGAAATTGCGATTTCATAGCTCACTGCAATTTTCTTTTGTGGTTCATTCTCTTCTTGAGGTGGTTCTTCTTTGGTCTCTCCTCTCCCTTCTAGCTCCTTAATGTTGTCAAGTGTTGGAGTGCTTTCTACTTCTATTGGGAGTTTAAGGCCTTCATGTTCCAATTCAGTTAGTGTCACCGCCTCACATTTTTCTTCTTCTTGTTTTGAAGTCTCTATGTCCTCGAACAAGATTCCTTGGGACCTGTTCTCCAATTCATCTGCAATTTGTTCCACATGGATTTTCAAACTCCGTAGAGATGCGGCTTGACTTTGACTTTGCATTACAACATCGTTCTTTGCTCTATATTCCCTTGCAAGTTCTTCAATGCTTGGCTCTTTTGGAATTATCTTCCCTTGTTGGAAGCACTGGTACTGATGTTGATTTGTAAACCTGGGTAGAAATCCATAACACAAAGAATCATGATTATAAGGACAATTATCAAATGAATGACTTCCTTTGCAATAAACACAAGAAATGGAAGAGATAGGGTTAAAAGGAGTTATAGGACTTCTCATCATCAAAGTTTCCATCATGTAGCTTAAAGATGAAGCTTGTGCGCTCAATGCTGCAATGATGTCTTCTTCCATCCTGTAGATTTTCTCAAGCAATCAAACCCTATATTGTGTCTTTCTGCAATTTCTCTCCCTCAATAAGTGAAATTGAGCTCCTCCTGCAATTGGAGAAATTGCAGTTGCAATCTTCTTTTACAATTTTTGCTAAAACAAAATTTTTGTTAAAACTGTCGTTCCCCGGCAACGGCGCCAAAAACTTGATCGGCTGTAACACGCAAGCGCACGCGATCGAAGTAATATAAAATGGTATATGAGTACCAAGTATCAAATCCCACAAGGAACGGAGTAACAAAAATATTGTAGCAAAAGTGTAAGGAAAAATTGCAAATGGAAAACTAAAATGCAAAAATGATGTTGGGTTGGTGTGTTGATAAAAAGAAAAATTGCAGATTCTAATTGCAGAATCAAGAAATGGCAATAATGGAAATAAAGAAAAATTGCAGAATTGAATTGCAGAATCTAAAATGGCAATCAGCGAAATAACTAAAAATTGCAGAATTAAATTGCAGAATCTAAAATTGGCAATATTGGAATAACAACTAAAAAGACTTAGAAAATGAAATTGCAAAGGGAATTTTAGATAAAGATGGGGCTCAAGAATGTCATTGCCCTAAGTTGTAATTGCAAGCCAAAATTGCAAGTCCAACCTACTCCACACTCAATTGTAAACCAAAATTGCATCTCCTATTTACCTTGAATTTAGGTTTTTTAGGAGGCTAAGTGAGAGACCTATATGTCTATAGTCCCTCTATCTTAGATAATTTGGCTCACAATTTTATGGGTTTTGGAGTCCTTAATCCCTATGTCTAGCTATTTTTCTCCATCACTTGTGTGAAATCCGCTTGTCACTAACCCTGTCGGTATTAGATCTAAGCTTGAGTTGATACCCTAGTTGATCAATCTAGGATCTCAACGGAAAATTAATCAACACAAGCAAACAATTGAGATGTAGGCTTGGTTTTTATTGAAATTTTTGGCTACATTTACTTCTTAGGGAATTCACATCCTTGAACCCCCTAAGAAGTTTTAGCTCAAATTAAAGATAAAAATCTTACAACTAATTGAAGAAAAATTCATATTAGAAAGTTGAATAAATTGCTAATTAACACAAAATTCTATTCTAATTAATATTACTTAAATAAACAACTATGGTAATTAACATTGACACAAATCTAGGCAATTATTTCAAGGAATTCTAAAACCTTCAAATTAAAAACAGTGGGTCAAGGGCTTTAATAAGAATTTTCAATCTTCTTCCTTATTCCCTTTGATTTTTATGGCTTATAAATACTCCAACAACTCATGGAAACTTGAATAAAATGTAAATGACAGAATAAAAAAAAAATCCCAAAAAGTGTAAATAAAAATAGTAAAACAATTAATAAAAACATAGCAATAAAAACAAATTGAAGACTAGAGATTGTTTAAATAAAAATCCAATTGTAAAAATAACAATTAATAAAAATCCCAAAAAGTGTAAATAAAAACTCAAGAAAAGAATTAATAAAAACAATAACCAATTGTGAATAAAAAGAAGCAAGAAAACAGAGCAATGTAAATTGAAATAAACCCACAAATCTTACTTGAATTTAAACTCAAACTTAATTCAAAATACATCAAATGAGAATAGAAAAAGTTCAAGCAATGCTTATGTAATACAAACTGAAGAAAAACCGAGGTGGAACTTGAATAATTTGGCCAAAAAAAACAGCAGAAATTCGAAAAACAGCGGGTGCGAAAACCCACGAACATTTGCTTCAAATTCGCCTCCAAATCCCTCGAATCGTGCGGAATTTGTTCTTCCCATATATGGGTTTTTCGTTCGTGCCCCATAAATTTTCTGCCCATAAACAATTGCCAAATCAGATTTGGCAATCAGATTTAGCAATTTTCACATTCCCTGCTCCAGAAACAATTGCAAAATCATATTTGGCAATCTGATTTAGCAATTTCCATAATTTCTGCAAAAAGAATCAATTTATTTAGAATTCTATTCCAAATGCTATCACATTAAATTCTTCCTTAATTTCAAGCAATCTTCCACTATTTTCAATTAATCTTAGGACAAACAAAAATATTTTAAGCAATTGGGACTTAAATAAGCCTTAATTCTAAGGCTTATCAGCAGGTCATTCAGGGAAACCCCCAGGTTAAGGGAGAGGTCGAGGTCGATTTCCAAACCTTAGCACTTGTGATAGTGGAAGAGCAGACAGTCGATACAGAAGCTGAAGAAATAGTTGAACTCGGAGGTAAGACTGAGCAAAGAGGTGAACTGGCAGAGTCATTGGAGTTTATCTCGTTACTGTCTGACTCTCAAAGAATCAATATCGGAACCAAGCTAGAAGCCACCGAAAGGGAGAGTCTTATATATTTTATAAGGAAAAATGCAGATGTGTTTGCTTGATCAACAGGTGATATGCCTGGAGTAGACCCACAAGTAATGGTACATCGACTTAATATCAACCCAAATTTTAAACCGATTTTTCAAAAAAAGATGAGCTTTTAACCACGCCCGAAATGAAGTGATTGTAGAGCAGGTAAGGAGTTGCTGAAGACTAAATTCATACGCGAGGTCAACTATCCTCAGTGGCTTTCCAATGTCGTACTTGTCAAGAAGGCCAATGGCAAGTGAAAAATGTGTATCGACTTCACATATCTAAATAAAGCATGTCCGAATGATAGTTTTCCACTACAATGAATAGACCAACTGGTAGATGCAACAACCGATCACGAACTCCTAAGCTTTATGGATGCTTTTTTCGAGTATAATCAAATCCGAATGCATGTTCCAGATCAAGAAAAAACTTCATTTGTCACCAATAGAGGGTTATATTGCTACAATGTTATGCATTTCGGTTTGAAAAATGGTGCCACTTACCAACGTCTAGTTAACAAAATGTTTTCTCATCTTATTGGCAGGAATATGGAGGTATATATAGATGACATGTTGGTAAAAATCAAAAAGGCTAATCAACATCAAGATGATTTAACCGATGCATTTGAAACTCTACGAAGATACTAAATGAAGTTGAATCCAAACAAGTGTGCCTTTAGAGTCACTTCATGTAAATTCTTAGGGTTCATGGTCAACCAGTGTGGTATTGAAGCAAACCCGGACAAGATACGAGTCGTACTCGAGATGGAATCTCCAAAGACGATGAAGCAGTTGCAAAGCTTGAATGGGAAAATTGCTGCTTTGAACCGATTTGTAAGTGGAGCAACTGATAAGTGTCTTCCATTTTTCAAACTGTTATGGAAAAAGGCTAACTTCGAGTGGACGGATGAGTGTGAACAGACCTTTGAACTATTGAAAAAATATCTTAGTTCGGCCTCAGTGCTCTTTAAGCCTGTCGTAGAAGAAGAGCTTTTCCTGTACTGGCAACTTCTGATACTGCAGTCAGCTCGGTGCTAATTAAAGAAGTTGATGGACGACAATCGCCTATCTACTACACTAGCAAAGCTATGCTAGGAGCAGAGTCAAGACACCTACAGGTAGAAAAGTTGGCTTTGGCTCTTGTGGTCTCAGCCCGCAAACTACGCCCCTGTTTTCAGGCACCTAAGGTAACTGTCTTAACAAATTTCCATTGAGACAGGTATTGCAAAAGCCCGAGACGTCAGGTCGGTTGATGAAGTGGGCAATAGAGCTAGGACAGTATGATATTCAATTCTGACCCCGGACATCTATGAAAGGGCAAGTAGTAGCTAATTTTGTGGCTAAGATGACTCCTCAAGCAGAAGTATGCATAACATGATTCTAGTCCCAAGGTTTAGCTAAGGATGCCCTCCCTTGGACACTCTATGTGGATGGGTCATCCAGTCATCGAGGGTGCGGAGCTGGGTTGCTGCTAGTGTCACTAGAAGGAGAAAGATTCGAGTATGCGCTGAGGTTCAAATTTTGAGCTTCCAATAATGAGGCCGAGTATGAGGCGTTGTTGGTTGGGTTGAGGGTTGCTAAGATGTTTGAGATCAACAATTTGCTTATCCTTAGTGACTCTCAACTCATCATGAACCAGGTGGTCGAAACGTATAAGGCCAAAGAACAGCGAATGGCTATGTATTTGGAAAAAGTGAAGCAACACTTAGGGTCCTTCGTAAAGTTTGAGATCAAACAAATTCCCCAATCTCAAAATGTTAATGCGAACTCACTAGCTAAGTTGGCAGCTACTTATGAGATAGAATTGGGACGAACTGTCCCTGTCGAGATCTTAGATGAGCCGAGTGTTCAAGAAAGTGAAGTGATGGAACTCGATGACTCTTCTCTAGATAATGAGTGCACTTGGATTGAAACACTAGTCGATTTCCTCGCAAGTGGCGAACTTCCTTATGATAAAAGTGCAGTGTGACGATTGAGGTATAGAGCGGCCAGATATGTCTTGCGAGGAGGTCAGTTGTATAAGAGAAGCTACTCTTTACCTCTTCTCAAGTGCCTTACACCTACTGAAGCTAAGTATGTCATGCGAGAAATACATGAAGGCGTATGCGAAAACCATTCGGGTGAATGGTCTCTCGTGCAGAAGGTGGTAAGGCAAGGGTATTATTAGCCTACTATATTTACAGATGCACGTATTTTTGTTAGGACATGCGACTGATGTCAATGTTTTGCTACAATACAGAGACAACCTCCTGAACCACTCGCAGGTGTTATGAGCCCATGGCCGTTCGCACAATAGGGGGTAGACCTCATAGGACCGCTTCCTCAAGCTCGAGGACAAACAAAGTTTGCTATAGTGGCAGTTGATTATTTTACAACATGGGCAGAGGCAGAGGCTCTTGCCACCATAACAGAGAAGAAAGTTACCAACTTTATTTGGAGAGGTATAATATGCCATTTTGAAATACCATATGCTCTCGTCACTGACAATAGTCGACAGTTTGATAATGTAGCTTTTCGAAAATTTTGTGCTGATTTGAGAACCAAACATTTCTTCTTTTCTCCGGCTCATCCACAAGCGAATGGTCAAGTGGAAGCGATGAATAAAATCATTAAACAAAATCTAAAGACCAAATTGGAAGGGCTGAAAGGGCTTTGGGCAGAAGAATTACCAAATGTGTTATGGGCCTATAGGACAACCCCTCGGACCTCAACTGGTGAGACTCCTTTATCACTTTTGTTTGGATCTGAAGCAGTCATTCCAGTATAGGTCGGCCTCCCGTCACCAAGAGTTGATGATCAGCTATTACATGCAAGAGCACGCGATCGAAGTAATATAAAATGGTATATGAGTACCAAGTATCGAATCCCACAGGGAACGGAGTAACAAAAATATTGTAGCAAAAGTGTAAGGAAAAATTGCAACTTGAAAACTAAATTGCGAAAATAATGTTGAGTTGGTGTGTTGGTGAAAAATTGCAGAATCTAATTGCATAATCTAAAATGGCAATCAGCGAAATAACTGAAAATTGCATAATTAAATTGCAGAATCTAAAATTGGCAATATTGGAATAACAACTAAAAAAAAACTTAGAAAATGAAATTGTAAAGGGAATTCTAGATGAAGATGGGGCTCAAGAATGTCATTGCCCTAAGTCGTAATTGCAAGCCAAAATTGCAATTCCAACCTACTCCATACTCAATTGTAAACCAAAATTGCATCTCCTATTCACCTTGAAATTAGGGTTTAGGAGGCTAAGTGAGAGACCTATATGTCTATGGTTCCTCTATCTTAGATATTTTGGCTCACAATTTTATGGGTCTTGGAGTCCTTAATCCCTATGTCTAGGGTAAGGAATTGGCTTATGTCTAAGCTCTTTTTCTCCATCACTTGTGTGAAATCCGCTTATCACTAACCCCGTCGGTATTAGATCTAAGCTTGAGTTGATACCCTAGTTGATCAATCTAGGATCTCAATGGAATTTTAATCAACACAAGCAAACAATTGAAATGTAGGCTTGATTTTTGTTGAAATTTAGGCTACAATTACTTCTTAGGGAATTCACATTCTTGAACCCCCTAAGAAGTTTTAGCTCAAATTAAAGATAAAAATCTTACAACTAATTTTTGAAGAAAAATTCATATTAGAAATTGTGTAAATTGCTAATTAACACAAGAGGCTATTCTAATTAATGTTTCTTAGTGGAACAATTATGGTAATAAACATTGGCGCACTCCTGGGAAACTAATTCGAGGAATTCTAAAACTTTCACTATTAAATTAAAAACAGAGGATCAAATGCTTAGTAGAATTTTTCAACCTTCTTCCTTTTACCCTTGCATCTACTGGATTTTATAAAAGAAGAATTTAAGTTTTTTTTTTTTTCCCGCAAAACAGAGCAACAGAATGCTCTTAAAACAGAGCTTTGAAAAATTTAAAACCCACGAGCTAGGATCTCCCAAAATCCGAATATAAACCCCAACTTCTTCACTTGAATTGATTGGATAAATCGAAAGAAGAACAATAAATAAACTTACAGTAGCTCTCGGTAATTTAGAAATGAAATTGAAGAAAAATAAAAACAGAGAACAAAAAAAAACTGCAGAAAAAAAAAACAGAGCATGAACGAAAGTAAAAACCCACGAAAATTTGCTTCTAAATTCGCCTCCAAAATCGAAATTGATTCTTCTTGCTTCTTCCCTCCTCTTTTATAGATCTTTCTAGGGTTGAAATTTGCCAAAAATTGCGCTCCAATCCCTCAATTCGTGCGGAAATGGATTTTCCCATATATGGGTTTCTTCGCACAAAACCCACGAAATTGATGTCTAAAATTGCTCCCAAAAATCCGATGCTTAGCTCCAATTCTTCTTCCCCATTTATAGGCCTCCATTAAGGTTGAAGATTGTCCAAATTTCGTGCTACAATTCCACCAAATCATGCTGTAATTTGGTTTTCCATAAATGAGTTTCTTCTTCGCGTGACATTTTTTTGTTTCCATAAATCCTCTGCCCAGAATTGCAAAATCAGATTTTGCAATCAGATTTATCAATTTTCACATTCCCTGCTCCATAAACAATTGCAAAATCAGATTTTGCAATCAGATTTAGCAATTTCCATAATTTCTGCAAAAAGAATCAATTTATTTAGAATTCTATCCCAAATGCTATCACATTCAATTCTTCCTTAAATTCAAGCAATCTTCCACTATTTTCAATTAATCTTAGGACAAACAAAAATATTTTAAGCAATTGGGAATTAAATAAGCCTTAATTCTAAGGCTTATCAGTTGAACAGTTCAATCTCGAGGATAATTCTGATTCGCTTAACTTACACCTTACCTGTTAGAGGAGTGAAGAGAAACAACACGATTATGAATAGCCGAGTACAAGAACAGAGTAGCTCGATACTACAATTCTCGTGTGAAACGATGAAGTTTTAAATAATGAGATTTAGTTCTTTGGAGAGTTATGCCAAACACTAGAGACTCGAGTAGTGGAGTGTTAGGCCCAATGGGGGAAGGTTCGTATTGAGTTACGAAAATTGTTTAGCCAGGAACATATGAGATAACTCATCTTGGAGGTCGGCGGATGCCTCATCCATGGAATGCTGAACATTTGAAAATCTATTTTCAGTAAAGTCAGTGTTTTTATTTTTGTTGTAATTTCTGAGTTGAAGGTCATATCTTTGATTTCAATTTTTAATGAAAGTTTATTTTCTACTCAAGCAAGTTTATAAGATAAAACCCAACTTACATGAGTGGGGAGGTATGGTCCATCAAGACGCAGACAAGCAACTAGATTAACTTTTGAGGATTCATGAGTAGATCAACAAAGCAAGAATACTAGATAATGTAAATGATCATTAATACATAAAGTTCATAATGTAAATGATCATTAAGACATAAGAGTTCATGATTGAAAAAGACAATGTAGAAGTATGTAAAAAGGAAGCAATACATAGGTACGTAAAAGCATCGATCCATCAAAGTCAAGGAGCTTGTTCTTCATTCGAGAGAATACCATGAAGAAAACTTTCTCCTAAGACTTCGTTCTCCAGTTTAGAAGTTTGACCAAGATCAAAGCCTTCTCCTAAGGCTTCGTGTCCGAAAGTTTGACCAAGATTAGACCCTAGAGGATTGCAATACTCTTTGAAAGAAGTTTTGATCCATCCAAGATCCAAGTCAGGATGACGTTCCTTAGCAGTCCGAACTGACCAGTTCACTCCACAACGCATAGCTTGATTCTAAAAAATGACGTATTCTTCGGAGAGTTTGAATGCCTCGGTCAAGTATTTGAAATCAGCAAGCTTGGCTTCGACCTCTTTCAGTTTAGCCTGAGTCTCTGACAATTGAAGCTGGAGAGCAGATATATCACTCTCAGAGCGGACACGATAGTCATCAAACTGAGCTTGCAGAGTCTGCAAAGTTTGGGTCGCTTGGGCGTGTGGAGCTAGTGCTTGGTTCAGTTCTTCTTTAGGCACGTGACCTTGCCAAAGATGAGTGAGTTCTCCAGACATCCGACTAGAAGCTACAGCTGTATGGACAAAAGCCTACACGCATAACATACAATGAGAAAATTAAGGCTTACAACAATCAATTTTGGAGACTAGATAAATACTTCACCTCAAGAAGATGATGCATCACAACTGTGATAGCAAGTTGAGGGTCCTATAAACCACAACGAAAATCAACTTGTTCTTGAGAAGAGCTACTATCGAATAAACCGGCCCACATAGAAAATGCGTGCTCAAGTTCAGCACTCTCGTCAACAGAAGAATCATAAGCATCGGTATAGTCAAAGGGAAAAATAGTTCCACGGCTAGACCTGCCAAGTGATGGAGGAGAGTTATGACTAACCCCTCCTACAAAATGAGTAGCTGGGAATGACGGGGAAGGAGAAATGCCTAATCTGTGGGATCCTTGAGGAGGGGTTCGGAAAGTTGTACGCCTAGGAGAATCCCGAGTGCACTGTCTTTGAGAAGGTCACTTTTTTTGCCCTTCATTATTAGTAGGAAAGGTGACCATGGGGGCAGTCTTTATGGGGTCAGAATCCGAGTTGTCAGACAGCATTTCCAACTCATGATCCATGGCTCTGAATTAGGGGCATAAAGCCATATCTAAGAGTATTTAAAACAAAAAAAGGGCAAAGTTAAAGTTTGTTATCTACACTCAAAACTCGATTGACAAGGTACTTATGACTTAATATCCAACTCAGAAAGTAATACCTGAAGAGTTCGACGAAGGGGTTGGAATGAGGTGATATTCAGCAAGGAGATCGGCATGAACCAAATCAGGACCCCAGAGCAAAAGTCCACTAATTATCCAAGCGAGATCACGAAAGGCGATGGCTCTGGATTGGTGTTAGCTACAAAAACAACGATAAAATAAGAACAGTATGATATATATATATATATATATATATATATATATATATATATATATATATATATATATATATATATATATAATGTCTCTGTCGGAAAGGAAAGAGTGGACTCGCCTATCACTCTGAAATCGGTTGGAATTAGGAGGATAGAGCAAAAATTATCAGGGGTGAGCCATGAACCACTAATGAATAACCAATACTTCTTCCAGTTTTTAACTGATGAAGGTTCTTTCACAATAAGTTCATGGACAGATTGTAGACTGATGTAGTAAAATGGTTGAGCTTTGTCTTTTTGTTTGAAAGTGTGTAAGGATAGAAAGTCAGTGGCGGACATGGGAGTATGGTTCCCAACCTGAAGCCAAAGAACGTAACATCCTATAAAAGAACACCAAGCATTGGGAAGAAGCTGAAAATGAGCAAGATTGATAAGGGTTAAGAAATTCTGAATCACACGTAGCAAAGAAAGTTGAACACCACTAGTAAACATATCAGCATAGAATGCTACTTCTCCAGGAGGGGGTGAGGCTGGACTTTCTCCGCCATTTGGGATTCTCATACAAATGGAAGAAGGAATATTAAATTGAACCCTAAGGTCATCTATGGTCGCTTGAGTTAGAGGCCCTTTCAAACGAATCCTAATTGGCTCCCTTCATGTTCTAGCCCCGGATTTGGGTCGACTACGGGCTTTTGGAGAGGGGTTAGGAACGAAATTTTCGTCATTAGGGTCTAACAAGTCACCAGTTTCGAAGTGAGGAGCTCTAGAACAACTCGCCATAAAGAAAAGAGACAAGGAAAAAGAAGTTACTTGAAAAAATGGAGGAAAGACAAGGGCTTCAAAGTAAAGAAAGGTGAGAGAAGGAAAAGTTCGAGAAGTTATGAGAACTTGAGTTCATAATGAATCCTTATAAAGACATGGGGCTGACATGATTTTCGAGACATGGAATGATGCCAACTACAGAATACATATGAGCGATACCTTTAGATTTCCAAGCGAAACCTAAGCGAATACGTTTAGAGGGTTTGCACTGGAAGTGGGGGCAACTGTTATGGGCAAAAAATTAGCTACTTAGTTGGTCGACGATTTCGAATAAAGAAACAGAACCCAATATTGCTTGGAAGAGAATGCCAATCTCATAAAGGGATTGGCCTAGGTCGGCCTTGGCCGACCCCCCAATGAGTCGGCCAAGAGGCCAGA
Organism: Trichosanthes truncata; assembly: GCA_033996785.1. Taxonomy (NCBI): domain Eukaryota; kingdom Viridiplantae; phylum Streptophyta; class Magnoliopsida; order Cucurbitales; family Cucurbitaceae; genus Trichosanthes; species Trichosanthes truncata. The sequence goes on along the minus strand of MU867259.1, from coordinate 44,525,548 downwards.
TTGGCCAAAAGGGTCATTTGGTCGATCCCTTGAGGGTCGGCCTCGACCGACCTTGGCTGACCCAGAGGGGTTGATCAAGAGGCCATCTGGCTGACCCCTCAAAGGGTTGCCCCAGACCGGTGAGACCATTTGACCAACTCCTTGGGATCAGTCAACGAAGAGATTTATTAGTTTTGGACCCCGAGGGGTCGGAAGGGAAAAAAGGAAAAACCCGTCAAGGGAGTGGCCTGATCCAACTTCACTTTATCCCGAATGGACAAGCAAGAGGCTTGGAGGGGAAAAATCTTTCGGGTGTGCGTTGAATGATCCATTAAGATTTGAATTAAACGAGTTTCGAAAGTAACGATCAAAGCAATAAAAATGATCCATAATCGAGCTAAATTCTCGGAGATTGTAATAATGCAGGACTGATCGTTACAATTATAAAAATATATAAAATGCAAAGGGCTGCGACATAGAGAGGTACGCAATCATTATTTAGCTCTTACAGCCTAAACTTTCTAAGTAAAAAACCGCGTCGGAGTTTAAGTGGCTTAGCACCACATTGGTGTTAGTTCTCTATTTTGCAGGCATTTTCAGCTCTCGGTGATACAAATTTATCGTTGATCCGGCACCAAATTTCGGCATCAACAAATATGATTTTAATTATCATCTTAAAAGTCAATAGTTCATTCTCCTACATCCTACAATTGTTGAACTAAAACAAAAAAATAAATAAATAAATTTGTCAAAGAGATTAAATGAAAAACAACTAACTTCGATGGTTTCAATAACTTACCTAGTACAAGTATATTTATTCTGAAGAAAGAAAAACTAAGTTGATGAATTATTCATTATTCAACGGAAAAGCCAAAAAGTAGCTTCTAGAATTTTTATAAACGTGGCAGAAATCAATTGGTTGTCATCTCAAGTGGGCCACACTTAAGAATTTAATTCATCAGAGCCGTCCATTTTTCTTGCCATTTCCACGTCATTCATTACACACATTTTTTAATTAGTTATGCATACACTTGAATACTCCTCTCGCTCTCTCTATCAATAAATAAAAATATCTAATTGCGTTGAAAATTCTTTAATAAAAACAAACAAACAAAAATATTGAATTTTCATTTTAATCGTTATAATACCTAATTCATTTCAATTTATTTTCTATAGTTTTGCAAATTGCAATTATTTTTTTTGAGTTCCACAAATTGCAATTTGATGTCCTAGTATCTATTTTAAATACTGTTCACCGGGGGCCAAAAATTTCATAGAGTAGTAAAATTTTACATTCTTACTTTAGAAGGTAGATTAGACAAAAAAAACTTCTAAACTTTTAACTTTTTTTTAATATGTTTTTAAAATCTAAGATGAATTGAGGGGAGCAATTGATCTCTTCTCTCATTTTTCTCCCGGCTAATCTTCCATTGAAAGTTTCTTATACTACTATTCTCATTTAGACATCATCATTATTTACTAAATAATGTAGAGTTCATTAGACTTACGTAAGTCTGTAATGCATATGTTCTTTGTACCTTGAATCCATAGATAGAACAATAATTTAAGAGGTAAACTTCACGAACAGAGGCAATATTAGAAGTTTGAATTTCCATCCCAAATGTTGGTGAATTTAAAAAAAAAATTATTTTCTCTATTATGAAGTTCATCAAAGATAATAGTTACTCCAAATCACCACAAATTGAGTGTTGTTATTTTTTTTTTGACATGTTTTATTTTTTATTCCATTTTCTCTAGACATCACCAAACAAGATTATTAATATTTGGTTCTTTTTAAGATGTTTTTGCAATATTTAAGCAAATTATAAGGACCAAATTAAAACTTTAAAAATACAAGGATGAAATTGAAATTAAAGGAAGTTAAAAAAAATTGAAATTAAAGGTAGGGACTAATTGGCAATTTTAGAAAGAAAACAAAACTGAAATTTTCAGACCGTCAGCGCTTTCCTCCCAACACTTGGACGGGTATCTCTCTCCCACTATTCCCTTTTTCTTCCCCCTCGTTATCGTCTCTGCAGAAAATAAAAAAAAATAATAATAAAACCCTCACCGGCGGCGAACCTTTCATTTTTCCGGCGACATACTCCGGCGACTGCACTTGTTACACTCTCTTCTCTCTTTCCATGTCCGCCATAGCTCTATGCTCTTCTTCGGTCCCTTTTCTTTCTCAATCGCCCATCAAGGCTAGTACAAAACCAAAATTCTCTTCATCCGATTGCCTGTGCCTTTCGATTTCTTGTAGTTTAAGCTCTTCATCGAGATTGTGGTCTTCGTCTCACTGTTCCACGTCGAAGAATCGGAGGACGGTGAGTAATGGGGCTTTGTCGACGTTTGCTTGCTCGACGTCGCCGTTCATCGGGAGAGTTGGCTCGCGGATACGGCAGGGGAATTTCTCGCTGTTGTCCTTTCGATTGAACTCCAATGCGGCGGCGGAGTCTGCCGATGTCGATTCGTCTCAGCTTTTGTCGGCTCTGCTTCCTTTTGTTGTGGCTGGTACTGCGATTGCGGCTTTAGCCCGGCCTTCCACTTTTACTTGGTAATTTGGATCTTATCGATTTAATTATTGTAGTGTAGTTCCCAATTTTCCATGTTAGCCTGTTAGCCCTTTTTGTTTTTAATCTTTTAAATTAATTTTTATTGAATTCTTTCTCTCACCCCTGTTTCTCTTTGAAGTCAGCATTAAATTCTTGTTCTCTCTTGAAAATGATTTTTATTTATTTGGTTTTTTAAAATTCATCTTGAAAATTCTATATTCTTGATACTAAATATAGGTGTTGTTTTGGTTCAAGTTTCATTTTATCTGTCCCTGCCAATCAAATATTTAAGTAACGGTTTCTTTTATCCTCAACCAGTCAACTTTCTGGGGGTTTTTTTTTTATGAAAATTCGTTTTAAATTTATGCGATTTTCTATATTTCTTTACTTTATGGGTTTAGTTTTTAAACTTTCAATTTGCAGAGTCCACAAGGAGCTATATGATGGCTCATAGCTTCCCTGTTATCCCTTTTCTGTTCTATATGTTGTATATATATATTTTTTATTTTTTTTTCCAATGAAATGTGGGGTGGGATATTTGAATCTCTGACCTCTTTCTCGAAGATATATGCCTTAACCAGTTGACCTATACTTAGATTGTCATATGATGCTATCTTATTTGGATGATTAGATCTGTTGTTAAAACTAACTGTTATAATGATATGCTGCTGTCTGAGGTAGTGCATGTAGTTTCTATAAATATATCAAAACAATTTTGAATTTTTCATTTGTATTTTATGAAGTTTTTGACTTGGCATTTTGCAGGGTTTCTAAGGATCTTTATGCCCCAGCTCTTGGTGGGATAATGCTATCTATTGGGATTAAGCTTTCCATTGATGATTTTGCTCTAGCAATTAAAAGGTTATACAAACACATCTTCTGAATTGGCAATCATATCAACTGCATTTGAAAACTTGAGTCTGTTCTTGAGAATTCTTTCATTTTGTTTATTATTCTGCAGGCCTTTACCACTTTCTGTTGGGTTTATCACTCAGTATGTTTTGAAACCAGCTCTTGGTGTATTGATAGCAAGAGCATTTGGCATATCTCCAATGTTCTATTCAGGATTTCTTCTCACAGCCTGTGTTGGAGGGGCTCAGTTGTCAAGTTATGCCAGTTTCTTGAGTAAAGGAGATATTGCCTTGAGTATTCTCCTTACCAGCTTCACCACCATCTCATCCGTGCTTCTAACACCTCTGTTGACTGGCATTCTGATCGGGTCGGTTGTTCCGGTTGATGCAGTTGCCATGTCAAAGTCAATATTGCAGGTAATGGTACTTAATGAATAATTGTACAGTAGATGTTATTAGATTACATGGGGTTCCATCTCAAAATCAATAGGCAATGAGAGGAGTAGCCCATATATCTTATAAAGATTGTGAGGTCTCTTTATCTTTTTAATGTGGGATTCTCAACAGATATGATTCACTGATTTCAAACAAAATAATCTTGTACGATTGTAGTACACACTCCTTTTATTAATTAGTAGATATGTTATCCTATTATCCACCCAAAAAATTAGTGCAGAAAGGTCTTGATATATTGCGTTCCTCATTATTTAGGCATGTGGTTGTATGAGAGAGATTTTGTAGTCTTCATAGATAGACTCTTCTTAGCAAATGAGTTAGTTAAACAGAAACTTCTTTTATGGAGGTTTCTTGTGTGTGTTCTTTTCCTTCTCCAATTCTTCAGTTAATTTTTGCACTGTTATTACACATTTCCTTCCTTTTTCTCATCTGTAACTAATCTTCATCACCTCTCACTACAATCAAGAAATGGAATATTTTTAAGGTTTCAAAGGCATCCTGCATTTACTGAGATAATTCTTAATGTTTGGTTATTTATGTTCTGGCATTGTTGCAGGTTGTTCTTGTTCCAGTTGCTCTTGGACTCTTCCTTAATTCTTATGCAAAGCCAATCGTGGCCATTCTTCAGCCTGTGATGCCATTCGTTGCAATGATCTGTACTTCATTGTGCATTGGTAGCCCTCTTGCTATAAACAGGAGCCAAATTTTATCAATAGATGGAGCTCGGTTGGTTTTTCCAGTATTGGCATTTCATATTATGGCATTCACTTTGGGATACTGGGCATCCAAAATTCCAATCGTAAGGTAAAAGTTATATCTCTTTACATAAAATTCCATTTATTTTTATGTACTTTGGGGCTTCAGTTCCTTCAGAATGATCCTTTTGTAGTAGAATTTGCCCTTCATATAATCGATTCTGCCTGCACTCTATCATGCATGAACATAGTAGTATCTCTCGGTCGATAAAATAGTTGCAAGAGTCTAGCAGGGCAGCTAGAAACCATCTGATCTTTTGCTTTGATCAATCACCTTCAATTTTTTAGAAAACTGTTAAAGGCATGGGACTATAATTAGTGAAAGCTTTTCAACTCTTCATTCACATGGAAACTATCTGCTGTCATAATATTACTTCCCTTTCTGCTCAAGTGGGTCTTAGATAACACTGCTGGTAATAATACGTGAATATCGATAGCCATCAATCAAATCAACAGTGTATGGCTTGTTGGGAGCAGTTTATAAAAATTATTTTCGAACTTAAAAATCAAAAGTAGAACGGCTGTTTGGGAGAATTTTGAAAAATAACTCTGTTTTAGAATAAAATTTAGTGAAAACGTCTTTGCCTAACCTTTGAAAATTGTTTATTCTTGTATTTTGTTCTAGTCTATTTTCACTCATCCGTTTTTTAGAACAATTGAAGCTGTTCTTAATCCCAAAACTACGAGTCTTTTATTATAAATTTTCAGTTGCCTTCACAGGCCATCCAAAACCATATTCCAAAATTCTGAAAACAAAAGTAGAAAACTATTTTTCAAAATGGCTCCCAAGCAACAAAATTACATGAAAGTTAAGTATACAAGTATCTGTTGTTGGCTTAAGACGTACACTAAAACTTCTATCACCTTTGTCTAAACAAAGTTTCTCATTCCTATAGAGATAATGATTTGATTTCCAGGACTATACTGGTTTAGGGAGTAGTCATGTCATTTTGTTTATTACACTGGTTTGGATTGAATTCACATTGATTTCCAACTTGCGGTAGTAGGAGGTCAGGACTCCTAACTCCCGATTTCGGGTAGGCAGCTTAATACATGAAAAACATTGATATCTTTTGGAGTTCGACATTAGGATGCAGTTCTCCTTGTAGATGAATGGGGTGGGCTGGGCTCAATACTAAGGTTAATGAAAACTACATTAGATCGAATATCAGAATTCAAACAAATATATTTGGTTTGAAAATATGCTGGACATTGCTTGATAGCCATTTGTTATATATCTGAAACTGTGGATACGATGTCATCGGTGTCACAGGCAAGAAGAAGAAGCTAGCAGAACAATTTCACTGTGCACAGGAATGCAGAGCTCCACCCTAGCAGGGCTTCTTGCTACTCAGTTCCTCGGGAGCACTCAGGCCGTTCCGCCTGCATGTTCGGTCGTAGCCATGGCCATCATGGGCCTTTGTCTAGCTTCTTTCTGGGGCAGTGGCTCTAAAATTAGAGACTTGCCATCTCTTTTGATACAGAAAACCAGTTCAATTGTCAGTGCTTCTTGAGTCTACTTGAACTAGCAACTCTCCATCTCTTAAACTAGTTGGAAGTCTCAAAATGCTACAGAGAAAAGCCCATTTGAAGGCAAGGAAAAAAAGTGCTTACACCAGCAGCAGTTGGAAACTTTTCTGTACAGAGAGATTCAGGTACCGCATAGAAGATAGCAGGAAATGAATTTACTTGTATAAGTTTCATGTGATACAGGAAATCTCATGGGCGCACCATAAGAATGGTGCTGAATGATATAAATTATCATAATAGTTTTCAAATAAAAGCAAGAAAAAAAAAAGTTGTTTTAGCATCATTTCAGTTGATTAGAATGTGTTATTTGTACACACAAGCAAATAGCCACTTTTTAGTCCATTAAAAAAGAAAGTGAGCTTTCAATCCGAGCATAGCTCCGTGGATAAAGCAACTTTTGTCATCCCAAAGGTTGATGGTTCGATCCCCATTGTAAGTGTTGAACTAAAAAAAATCCTTTACTTCATTTTCGTCCCTTGTTTATATACTGATTTTTGGGTTTTTTTTTCCAACCAAAATTGGTATCTCAAATCTCACTATTTGGGGGTGGGAAGTTATAGAAATGAATTTAATTGAATTGAAAATTTTCTTTCTTAACCCTAGTTTTTGAATTTTAAGATTTGTCTGGATAGATTTGGGGATGGTAAATTATATTTTGATTGAGATAGCAATTTCTTCTAAGTTTCTATTAGCCTTCTATACTTTTTTGCATAGCACTTTTCTTCACTATTCATATCAATAATCAGGGGCCAATAGGTACATGGGAAAAGTTTTAGTTAAAACAAATAAAATGGTTGAACACATTAGATAAAATAATATCTTTATTATACTAATAGTAGTACTAGATATTTTATCCAGGATGAATTGACAAAAAATAAGGTTAGGTCTCTATCTCATGATCAATTGACGAAAAATAAGAGTAGGTTTTTGTATAGAGAGATTCAAGTTTCTATCTCATGATCAATTGACGAAAAATAAGTGTTGGGAGTGTGACCAAAGCCCCATATTGGTTAGATAAGGGGAGGATCATGGGTATATAAGTGAGGACAACTATTTTCATTGGTATAAGAGCTTTTGGGAAGAGATGTAGTCATAGTGGAGAACCCACGTTTTTTCATATTGCGTGGCTCCCCTACCATTTTTATTAAAATTCTATCTCCTAAATCTGTTTACCCCTCTAATTGCGACCATTTTAAATGTGATTATAACTCTTCAATTTTTTTGCAACTTACTATCAAGTATGCTCACGTGTAACCTCCATTTTTACAACTAATCAGCACATCGTATTTTTGTCTTCATTTTAATTAGGAAGCTAATGGAATGATTATTTTGAAATAATTTTAAAGGCTAAAGGTCTAAGATGAAACTTTTGAAATGATAGGAGCATAAATGAAACCTACGAAGTTAAGGGACATAATTGAAACTTGTCACTTGTGCCCATCTCACTGCCACATCACATTTCCTTCTTCATTTTAATTGAAAAATTGATAAAAAAAAGGGAGGTTATTTTGAAACAAATTTAAAGTTTAAAGGTAAAAATGAAACTTTTGAAAGTTCAAGGATATAATTGAAATTTACTTTAAAATTCAAGGGCATTTTGTATAATTTTAACCTTTTGAATATTTAGTAAATCTTCAGTAAGTACTTATATTATTTTTTGTAAAAAGATTTATTTTTATACTTAGTTAATAAAATTAATTTTAAATTTAACTTTAAACTTAAATAACGTGTGAAATTAAATATACATATACTTATGCTACAACTTTGCTTTAAAAAAAAAAAGAACATTGTTGAAAAGTGTTGGTTTGATGAAGTTATGGCATGGTGTTCTTGGATATAATAAAGTTATGGCATGGTATTTCTAGATATGATAAAACAAAGTGAAGGAAGTTATGGCAATATGATATATTTGAAAATGATAGGACAAAGTGAAGACAATTGGAACCCAACACTTAGACAATATGGCAAGATAAAGATACATTTTTTTTTTTTTTGAATTCAACAACATTTGGAGTGGGGGATTCGAACCTATGACCTTTTGATCATAAGCACATACTTCATGTCAGTTGAGCTATGTTCTTGTTAGAAAGATAAAGATACATTTATTCATTTATTTTTCCATATATTGGAGTATACACAAAAGTACATAAAACTTACTAACATTACCAAATTGGTTGCAATGGCCATATGAATAAATACAATTTTATTTTATTTAGGCTTCATTTGATAACCATTTGGTTTTTGGTTTTTGGTTTTTGAAAATTAAGCTTGTTTTCTACCAATTTCTCTACAATGGTTTTCATCTCCCTTAATGAAGTATTTGAATTCTTAGCCAAATTCTAAAAACAAAAACAAGTTTTTGAAAACTACTTTTTTTAGTTTTCAAAACATGGCTTGGTTTTTTAAAACATAGGCAAAAAGTATATGATAAAACAAGTAAAACCATAGGTGGGAGTAGTATTTATAGGCTTAATTTTTAAAAACCAAAAACCAAAAACCAAAAACTAAGGGGCTGTTTGGGGCAAGGGTTATAATAACCTGTATTATAATAACCTGTGGAATACTCTGCACTCCAAACACAGACTATTATAAACCCAGACTAAACAACTCTGCATTTTAAACAATATTATATTATTTCACAGACTATTATAACCCACAGACTATTATAACCCCCTGTTATTATAACCCACTCAGTGCCCCAAACAGCCCCTAAATGGTTATCAAACGGGGCCTTAACTATCCACTTTCTAAAACATCTCAACCAACATTTAAGTCATTTCAATTATCACCCTTAACTAAAGGATAGGGACTACATAGAATTACACTTTAAATAATTAAACACAAATTTAACTAGATAATTAGTGACACACATCACTTTTGAGAGCATGGCCCTGGTCAAATTGAACCCAAGATTTTTTTTAAGGGGAAAACACAAGAAAACTTTTCAGTACTATTAGTTTATTCATACGTGTGTTGACAAAAAATTGCTAATTGCGAGCGTACAAATTAAGTATTAAAATAGATGAAGAAAAAAAGGTTGTTGTCCTTTAGGATTGAGGTAAAAATCTTTTTAAGTACGGTAATTGATTGACTCTAGCTTTATTTAGATAAATCAATTTAAAAAGGTATAAACATTTAAGCTATAAAGATAAAAAGGCTTCTAAAAATTTGATTTTACCTAAATGATTTATAAAATTATGCCAATTAACTTTCAATTATTCTCCCACATTAATTTATAGGCAAGAATTCTAATTTATATAACTATCTCTCCTTAGCAAATTAAACCTAACCTCTAATTATGTCATCAATCATTCGTGTCTTTGTCTTCTATATCTTCTCTCCTTGTCATTTATCTTTTCTCTTTTTATCTCTAAAGACCAATTGATCTCTTTGGAGAAATTAAGGGGTCGTTTGGAATGAGAGAATGAGAATGAGAAGAAGGGTGGGAATGGAAAAAGGATATGCATCCCCTTGTTTGGAACGGAGTTTGTACCCTTGGACACGAGAATAAGTTATTCTCATGCACCCCTTATACCCATAAAGAATACTCTTTCAAAAGGTAGTTTTTTTATGCTCTCTCTCCTCTTTTAATATATTTCTTTGTTCTTATACATTAATTATTTTAATATTTACTGTATTAAATACAAAAAATATATTTTCTTCTTTTTATATTTAATATATCTAATATATTAAATATTAATTTGAACATTTCAAATTTTAATATTTAATGTATCAAATACAATAAATATATTTTCTTCTTTTATATTTAATATATCTAATATATTAAATATTAATTTGAACACTTCAAATTAAATATTAATTTGAACGTTTCAAAATTTTCTTTCAACTAAATTGATCTTTTAGTGTTACTATGAGCTAGTAAGGGGACCTTATGGACCTACAGTTTATAAGCTCCAATATACAAAATTAATTAATTAAACTATTTAATTAATTAATCTTCATTCATTAACTATAGGTCATTCTATTATAGACCTGAAATTGCACTCTTATGCACTGTAGGACAAGTTGTGTCCATATATATAACCATTACATGCAAGTCGATCATTCCCGAGTTGTTCGTAATTATGGCTAGGTCAGAAGTCTGTTTTACCCCTGTAATTACATCTTGCACCTTAAGTACCATTGATCTTCTAATGAACAATTTATTTATGATCCAACCATAAACTAGGTCCCTCTCGGGCCAGTGAGAGAGTGAGGTCCCATTATTCAAGTCTCGAAATCAGCACTTAAGGGAATTACTCATCTACTTACCCTATATGGGAATGAATGAATTCCATATTGTGAAATTATGTTCCCAGTTCCCTATTTGGTCAAGTCCCCAAAATGGTAGGCATATTGAATCAGCTATAAAAGTCACTCTCACCCATGCAAATCAAAAGACAACATCTCATAGGCAGGAGTTCATAAGTCACTCAAGATTAAGATCGTGTCGCATATGATCATCCTGATAAAATATTAATCTTCTCAATTAACGGATGTATAAAGAGAGATTAAATATTTCATGGTCTAGTCTTATACAAACTCATTGTATAAGATACCTTCACTCACATGTTTCCACATGAACGATTTGAATCAAGTCATTTGTAACTATTACAAAGTGGGTTGTATCAGTAGTATTACCAAGATAAGACACCCAACTTTATCCATATATACTATGACCCTTTAGGTTATTTCTTGAACATGATCCTCCTGTATGTCAACCACATACTGCTTAAGATTACACTAATAACCTTGAATTTTTCATACCATGGATAATATTATATTGCAAATAAAATAATCAAAATTATTATTAATTATTAAATAAATCATTAATTACGAGGCTTTATGGCATAAATCTCAACAATCTCCCACTTGCAATAAAGCCGGCGAGAGATGTATCTTAGGACATACTCTATACCCAACATGTTCTCCCATTTGCTCTAGCAAAGATGAGACATGTCTCGTAATCCTAGACATTCTAAGTGACTCTCAAACACTTTAACCTGGAAAGTCTCTTTATATAGATCCAAATGACTGTCGTTAAGAGTCATCTTGGTCACTACCACGATGCTTTCTCTCTCTTGATATGATTCCATTTATATGGTATTTTCTAATTTTCTTAATATTAGTCTTTGCATCACTATTATCATAATAAAGAGGATAAACTAAATCATATTTGAAACACCTTTCAGATCTTCAAGGAACTATTTGAGTCATACAAGTCTTTTTTGAAGGAATGAACGTTTCACTCCTCAGCGGAAACATTGGATCGTCTTTGATTTTATTTAAAATTAAACTAAAAATTAAGGTTAAGCAAACTTACTTGGAGTAAATATAGAGTTATTTCTGGCGGATCTTTATCTCCTCCATAAATTCTTCCTACTATGACTCGAACACAGGACCAAGGCTTGTGGGAGCCTCTTGAAAGAAAATCCACAAGAGATTATATCGGAGAGAAGAGGTCTAGAGAGAATTCTCTAATTCTCTATTGAAGAGATATGTGTTGTGTCTAATGACTCAACTCAAGGGTCCTATTTATAGAGACCAAGAGAAAATCTTTGCCATAATTAAAATATTATATATTAATATAATATATTAAAATATATCTTATATTTATTTGAATCTCATTCAAATCTCCTAAGATATTTATTTATTTGAATCTTATTCAAATTTTAGAAATATTTTTTATTTAATGTATCTAATATACATTAATTATTTTAAATATTTAATGTATCAAATACAATAAATATATTTTCCTCTTATATATTTAATATATCTAATATATTAAATATTAATTTGAACATTTCAAAATTTTCTTTTAACTAAATTGATCTTTTAGTGTTACTATGAGCTAGTAAGGGGACCTTATGGACTTACAGATTATAAGCTCCAATGATACAAAATCAATTAATTAAACTCTTTAATTAATAAATTTTCATTCATTAACTATAGGTCATTCCACTATAGACCTAGAGTTGCAGTAATCTTATGCACTGTACGACAAGTTGCGTTCATAGATATAATCATTACATGCAAGTCGATCCTTCACGAGTTGTTCGTAATTATAGCTGGGTCAAAAGTTCGTTTTATCCCTATAATTACATCGTGCACCTTACGTACCACTGATCCTCTAATGAACAATCTGTTTATAATCTAATTATAAACTAAGTCCCTCTCGAGCCAGTGAGAGAGTGGGACACCATTTTCAAGTCCCGAAATCAGCACTTAAGGGAACTACTCATCTACTTACCTTATATGGGAAGAAGTGAATTCCATCTTGTGAGATTATGTTCCCAATTCCTTATTTGGTCAAGTCCCCAAAATGGTAGGCATATTGAATCGGCTACAAAAGCCACTCTCACCCATGAAATTCAAAGGACGGACCCTCACAGGCAGGAGTTCATAACTCATTCAAGATTAAGATTGAGTTGCATAGGATCATCATGATTAAATATTAATCTTCTCAATTAACGGATTTATAAAGAGAGATTAAATATTTCGTGGTCCAGTCTTACACAAACTCATTGTATAAGATGCCCCACTCACATGTCTCCACATGAACGATTTGGATCAAATTATTTGTAACTATTACAAAGTGAGCCATATCAATAGTGTTACCAAGATAAGGCACCCAACCTTATCCATATATACTATGACCCTTTAGGTTATTTCTTGAACATGATCCTCATGTATGTCAACCACATACTGTTCAAGATTATACTAATAACCTTGAATTTTTCATATAATGGATAATATTGTATTGCAAATAAAATAATCAAAATTATTATTAAGTATCATTAATTATGAGGCTTTAGGACATAAATCCCAATAATCTCCCACTTGCACTAAAGTCGACGAGACATGTATTCTAGGGCATACTCTATACCCAACATGTTCTCTCACTTGCCCTAGCAAATATGAGACATGTCTCGTAATCTTGGACATTTTAGGTGACCTTCAAACACTTTAGTCTGGAGTCTTTTTATATAGATCCAAACGACTACCATTAAAAGTCATATTGGTCACCTAGAATGTATTTGATACATTAAATATTAAAATTTGAAATGTTCAAATTAATATTTAATTTGAAGTGTTCAAATTAATATTTAATATATTAGATATATTAAATATAAAAGAGAAAAATATATTTATTGTATTTGATACATAAAATATTAAAATAATTCATGTATATTAGATACATTAAATAAAAGATATTTATAAAATTTGAATAAGATTCAAATCAATAAATATCGTAGGAGATTTGAAAGAGATTCAAATAAGTATAAGATATATTTTAATATATTAGATATTAAAATATTATTTTAATTATAGCAAAGATTTGCCCTTGGTCTCTATAAATAGGACGCTTGGGTTGAGCTATTAGATATAACACACATATCTTTAATAGAGAATTATTGAATTCTCTCTAGACCTCTTCCTCTCCAATCCTTTGTGGATTTTCTTTCAAGAGGCTCCCACAAGCCTTAGTCTTGTGTTTGAGTCATAGCTAGGAAGACTTTATGGTGGAGATAAAGACTCATCATAAATATCTCCATATTTACTCCAAGTAAGTTTTATTAATCTTATTTTTTTAGTTTAATTTTAAATAAAATCAAAGACAATCCAATGCTTCCGCTGCGGAGTGAAACATTCATTCCTTCAGTAGACTGCGAGTAAACTTTCTCACTTGTTGCCATACTGAAGTTTGTAAGCATTATTTAATTCATTGTTACATATGAGATATGAAAAATGAATGTTTAGAATTCTTTTATGAAAAGAACCTTAGATAATGCATCTACACAAATCAATCAGAGAGGTTTATTTTCAAAGATCAAAAACAAAATGTTTGCGAAATAGTAAAGGTTCATTTATAAAATGAATTTTACAATTAGATCTTTGAGTATAAGGTTTGATAAAAGTATCAAAATTTATGCTTTCTATCTCTCGATATGACCAAAATGGATTTTATTGGAAGAATGGTATTGAGTGGCAGAATGTTGATCTTGTCTAGGCTCGCCCTCGGGTCTACCAACATTTGATCAGTCTTGGGGGCCCTTAGACAATGCCTCAATAATAGGATTCGATCGTTGGAGGATCTCAAGGATCTGGACTATGCTCTGATCCATCCCCTTGACCTTCTCCTCCAGTGTCGCATATCTGTCCTTCGATTTGACATTCTTCGCAATAGGCCGACTAGGTTCTACCAGAGGATTGCAGCTGGACCCCACCGACGAGTTGACCTCAGCGTTTAAGACACTTTGCCCCTAGGTTACCATTCGCCTTGGGTGTTGGTCACGATTGGAATCGTCTTCTTCCATACCTTGATCATTCATGCTTATCTCCTTGCTTATGATCTCAGTTGCAAGACGGCTTAGTAAAGCACATTTCGTTCCCGCAGACGACGCCAATTGTTGATACTGAAATTTGGTAAGGGTATCAAAGATAAATTTGTATTGGTAGAAGACAAATGTACCTGCAAAACGAAAGAGATGAGAAAATGGGGGTGGTTCTAAGCCACCTCCACTTCGACGCTCAAGTCAGTATCGATTTGGAGAATGCTTAGAGAATAGAGGGTGGTTGATAAGCCTTAGAATTAAGGCTTATTTAAGTCCCAAGTGCTCAAAATATTCGTGTTTGTCCTAAGATTAATTGAAAATAGTGGAAGATTGCTTGAATTTAAGGAATAATTGAATGTGATAGCATTTGGAAAAGAATTCTAAATAAATTGATTCTTTTTGCATAAATTATGGATATTGCTGAATCAGATTGCAAAATCTGATTTTGCAATTGTTTCTGGAGCAGGGAATGTGAAAATTGCTAAATCAGATTGCAAAATCTGATTTTGCAATTCTGGTCAGAGAAATTATGGAAACCAAAATGTGCGCAAACGAAGAAACCCATACATGGAAAGATCAATTTTCGCATGATTCGAGGGAATTTGAGCATGATTTTTGGGCAATCTTCAACCCTAATGAAGGCCTATAGATGGGGAAGAAGAAGAGGAGCTATTAATTGGATTTTGAGGGCGATTTGAAGGATCAATTTCGTGGGTTTTTGGGTTTTAAAAAAGGAAAAAAATCTGCATTAAACCCATTCCGAAAATCTTCAATTACAGCCCGATTTGGAGGAATTTAAGCACGAAATTTGGGCATTCTTCAACCCTAATGAAGGCCTATAAATGGGGAAGAAGAATTGGAGCTAAGCATGGGGTTTTGGAGGCGAATTCAGGATCAATTTTTCGTGGGTTTCAGTTTTTTTGAAACTCTGTTTTTTTTTTCAGAAACTTTTTGTGTGTTGCTTGTTGTTTTGTCTTCAATTTTCTTTAGTTTCGTATTACGAAGGGTTGCTTAAACAATCTTTAGTCTTCAATTGATGTATTTTGAATGAATTTTGAGTTTAATTCCAAGTCAAGTTCATGGGTTTTTCTTCAATTTTTCAAATGCTCTGTTTTCTGGAATTTTTTTTTATTTCTGTTTTAGCCAAAAATTCAGTTCTGTTTAAGTTGTATTTTTGCTCTTTGGGTTGTTAGTTGCAAGAGTTATTTTGTTGTTTCTTTTATATGTGCACTATGGTTAGCCATTGTTTCTTCATAAAATTGATGTTTTGATTTGAAATTGCTACCAATTTGCCTTAAATTTTCTATTCACAGTGGGAATTTTTGGTGGGTTATTTAGCTACTTGTCCAGAATTGGGTAATTTTTATTATTCCAATCATCTAGCCTACACTGCTATTAGAATAGAAGTTATGTATTAATTTACTTGTTGACCAACATTAGCAATTTCTTCAACTTTCTAATATGAATTTTTCTTCAATTAGTTTTCAGATTTTTATTTTTATTATGAGCTAAGCTTCTTAGGGGGTTCAAGGATGTGAATTCCCTAAGAAGTAAATGTAGCCAAAATTTCAATAAAAACCAAGCCTACATCTCAATTGTTTGCTTGTGTTGATTAAATTTCCGTTGAGATCCTAGATTGATCAACTAGGGTATCAACTCAAGCTTAGATCTAATACCGACGGGGTTAGTGATAAGCGAATTTCACACAAGTGATGGAGAAAAAGAGCTTAGACATAAGCCAATTCCTTACCCTAGACATAGGATTAAGGACTCCAAAACCCATAAAATTGTGAGCCAAATTATCTAAGATAGAGGGACTATAGACATATAGGTCTCTCACTTACCCTTCTAAAAACCTAAATTCAAGGTAAATAGGAGATGCAATTTTGGTTTACAATTGAGTGTGGAGTAGGTTGGAATTGCAATTTTGACTTGCAATTACGACTTAGGGCAATGACATTCTTGAGCCCCATCTTCATCTAGAATTCCCTTTGCAATTTTATTTTCTAAGTCTTTTTAGTTGTTATTCCAATATTGCCAATTTTAGATTCTGTAATTTAATTATGCAATTTTTAGTTATTTCGCTGATTGCCATTTTAGATTCTGCAATTTAATTCTGCAATTTCTGTTCTTTCGATTATTGTCATTTCTTGATTCTGCAATTAGATTCTGCAATTTTTCTTTTTATCAACACACCATCCCAACATTATTTTTGCAATTTAGTTTTCCATTTGCAATTTTCCTTCCACTTTTGCTTTACAATATTTTTGTTACTCCGTTCCCTGTGGGATTCGATACTTGGTACTCAGAGACCATTTTATATTACTTCGATCGCGTGCGCTTGTGTGTAACAATCCGATCAGTGGTGTTGTGGCATACCCCTTTAACCATTGAGTCGTAGTATTTATAGTACTATTGTGTGTCATAAATGAGCATTATAATCGTGTCGTGATTCTCGCATCGCATTAAATATGGGTAACGGATCTCTAATCTAACCATTACTTATGTGTGTCATTCATGTCTTTGAAACTAGCGGAGTTGACTTGGGGGTCGGCCGCCAAGGGGCCTGGACGACCCCCGAGGGTTGGTCGTGAGGCCTGGCCGACCCAAGGGTTGGCCTCCATGGGCCTTGGTCGCCTCGAGATCATCCTCTTGGCTTCGGCCTTGGCGCATTTTTTGTTTGACTGATTTTACCTCCAACAATTAGAATACTAACAAAATTAGGGATTAAATTAATAGTATAATTGCAAGCCAAAAATGTGTTTTTCTTTTTATAATATGAAATTACAAATGTGAGGGATAGAGATTTAGATCTTAAGTGAGATTGCTAATATCTTAACCATTGTTTAAAAAAAATGTACTGAACTATACTTAATTTGGTATCATTTGTAATTAACATCTTTTTTTCAATAAATCTATTGTTTTATTTAATAAGTATTTTTAAATGATGACATGGTTAAATAGAATGTTAACTTGAAAAAGACACTACTTACCTACTGATTGGACAAATGACTTTGCAGCCCACCATTAAACTTTTGATAGCTAGGAGAAAAAGGAGGAGATAAAAGGCATACTATTTCTTTCTTCCTTTTTTTCAAAAAATAAACACATCGGGCTGGAAAAAAAAAAAAAAGCTCTTTGTTTTTTTTTTGGGCGGCTCTAATGGCTACTTTCGGAGAGCTCTCCAGAAGTTCCATTGTGGGCGTTTAGGGCAGCCTCGTGTCTGCGTTTTGGATCCTTCATGATCGCAAGAGAAAGTGTGCTTTGAGTCGCCTTCCTTCATCCTCCATGATAGAAGAGGAACTTTTTTACAAGCGACTGGAAAAGCTAAAAATCAAAGATGACGAAAAAGCGGTGGTGGAAATACATGACGACGATCTGGACGAGGCGGAGAAAGTCCTGCAAAATACGACTGTATGCAAAGTATTGTAAAGTAATGTGATTATAGTAGAAATTTTTAAAACTATTATGCCCATAATATGGAATGGAATCTCGAGGATAAGGTGGAGATAGGCGTCGTTGACAAAAATATATTCCTATGCTCTTTCCGAAATAGTACAGAAAAGAAAAGAATCACGGAGGGAGGCCCGTGGATATTTGACAAGGCCTTGTTAGTGTTCGACGAACCCAAAAGCAATAGAAGCATCACAGTGCTGGAGTTCAAATACACGAGTTTGTGGGTTCAATTCCATGAGATTCCACTGGTCTGCTGTTTAAAGAAGTTGGCGATTGTCCTAGGAAATACTGTGGGAATGTTCGAAAGAGTAGATCTTGATGAAAGAGGTAGATGTTAGGGAAGAACTCTCAGCGTTAAAGTTAAACTGGATCTAACAAAACCTCTACAACGTGCTACAAGGATAAAGGTTGGGTCCATGGCCGAAGAGAGGTGGGTCCAAATATCGTATGAGAAACTTCTCAAATTTTGCTATAGATGTGGATTAATTGAACATATTATCAAGGATTGTAAGGCGACAGGGACTGAAGACAAAGAAGAAGAACATCAATTCAGACCCTGGTTGAGAGTTGGTCCACCCACGGAAGGTAATTTAAGGCCGGCAAGAGAAGACGAAAAGTTGGGAAGTTTCAAAGGGAGAGGTAGAGGGCATAATCAGGGCTATAGAGACCAAAGAGAGGGAAGGTGGAATGAAGCAGAAGAAAAAACTGATTTTAGACAAACAGAAAATAAGATCAGTATATCGAAGTATCACCTAAACCCAATTCAGTTTGATAATGAACAAGCAAAAGGAGAGAGCGTCCAAGCTACAAAAGAGACGAAGCCAAGCAAACAAGAAGATAATAATCAAAAGAATTTATCGATTCATATATTAGTAGAGAATGAAGACAAGGAGTCAAGAACAGAAAAGGACCAAAGTTGTTGTCAAATGGAATCTAAGGGCAAGGAGGAAAGAAAAGTCAGTTAAGAACAGGTGGGGACAACGGAGAAATTGAATACTGGAAACACCCTATAGATTAAAGAAGCAACAAGAGAACCTTTTGACAGTAATGACCGAGTGAGTAATCATCCAGAGACGAACCCAGGAAAGGAGAAGAATATGAAAAGTTGGAAAATGAGGGCTAGAAACGAGGAGGATCAGAGTAAAGAAATATCAAAAAGCCAAGGAGGAGTAGCAACGGGGAAGAAGCATAGTCTAGAGGAGAAAGAAAGAAAGGAAGGGCATAAGAAAGCTTGTTTGTTTAACTCTGAGGTTCTCGGAGGGATATCGACGGAGGTTGGCGACTAGCCCCATCGGACACCAAGAAAATCTTATGCTGGAACGCTCGAGGTATGGGTGATAGGACCTATAAAGTCCTATTTAATTACACTTATTTCTTGTTAATTAGAAGGATTTTATGTGTTTTATTATTATTTTTTAGCGATTCGAGCAATTCACGTGTTTTGAAGAGTTTGCACCATTTCGGAATTAATTCGGACCAAATTGGAGGTGATTCGAGCAACTGAATTTCTATACCAAATATGACCGATCATATCATGATATTTCGAGATGAAAATATATTCAAATTTAGTATCAAATCGAAGCTTATTGAATTATCTTTCCAACGGTATAATACTCATTGAATTCCAATAAGTATTATGAAAGTTATGGCATTTTGAGTGATTACTGCTCCTGCTGGAAAACTGCTGTACCCGAGAATATTTTGTGCCAACTTCCGTTCCCATTATCTTGCTGCTCACGTTTGGGAATATATCCAAATCAGATATCATTTTAAAGATCTCGGAATTATCTTTCCAACCATATAAAGATCACGTTGATCTAAGGTTTGGAGAAGAAGTTATGGGCAAAATAATGAAGACTGCGCAATCCAGAAACTTTCCTTATTTGCAACATTTTATGTTTGTTTTGAGAATTTAGGGAAGGATTTTCGAGTTTTAGATGTATTTTCCAGCATTTTACAAGAGAGAACATTATTTACTTTATTTTATTTTATTTTAAATATTATTCCCTAATTGTTTTGGGCAAATATATTTCTAGAATTTAGGGTTTCTTACTTGTGTAAGTTGTCTACTTCAAGGCTATTTAAGCCTTCTTATGGACAGCAAGGGGGATCTTTTTTTGGCCTCTTGGCCTAGACGTTTTTAGAGAGTTTTTAGACTCCTTTTCTCTTTTCTCCTTAGACAATAATGGTATCAAATTTTATCACGATGCTCGGCTAAACTTCGCGTTCCCAGTTCAGAGGTCGGTTACAACCAATTGCAATGTTGTGAGGCTTAACCTTAACTTAGTTTTCTTTCAATTGCAAATATTCTTTGATTCCCGTGTTAATTTTCTAAGTATGTATTTTGATTAAATTGACGTCTTAATCACTCTACATGTTTTATTGCTAATCATGATCATGATCCGTAATTGTCATGTTGAATGAACCGGTAGCATTAGGATTATCACATGTGTATGTTTTGTGGGTTTCCATATTACATGGCTTGCATGTTTAATTCTAGGAATCAAATGAGCATCTTAATTAGATTAAAGTTATTTCATCTAATTAGTTGTCTTGGTCCTTCCAAAGCACGTAATGCCTTTATCTAAATAATTTGGAGCGGTTTCGTCAAAAATTGTTTAGGTAATTAGCGTTAACTTGACGTTTGTTAGAGTTAATGACCTTAGGGAAGTTGCTACTTTTTGGGGTTTCCTAATAAGTTGACCAAGTGCTTGCATTGTTAAGTTTAAATATTTTGAGTGTCTATGATCAATTTTTGCAATTTAGTAGAACCACACCTTTGGATTGGAATTTGGTAAGATTTGATTTATCTCTATCTTTATTGTTTATGTTTTATTTTATTAATAAAAAAAAACACAAAACCCCCCTTTTTATTTGTTTTCTCCTTGGCAAATTTAATTTGAAAAATTAATATTCGATTTCCTGAGATCGACCCGGTCCACTCAATGCTACAAGTAGCTTAGGATCGGTTTATAAATTGTAATTTGACGAGCCCTCGACAAGCTTGCTTCAATGGGGAATCCCCAAACTGTTTGTGCTATTCGCCATGAGGTGAGTAGCTTAAAACCACAACTTGGTGTTTCTGTCAGAAACAAAAAATGATGGTTCTTGAGGAGAAATATGTAAAAGGGATTTGAAGTTCGATAATTGCTTTAGTGTTCCAAGTTCAGGAAGAAGGGGAGGCTAATGCTCCTCTGGAACAATGACACAGACTTGCATTTATCTTCTTTTTCAAAAGGGCACATTAATATAGTGATTAAGGGTGAAAATGATTGGTGGAGATTTACGAGTTTCTATGGAAATCCAAACCAAGATAAAAGGTCGAATTCTTGGAAGCTCCTAGAGAGACTCCTTGATATTTCAAATCTTCCTTGGCTTCTTGGAGGTGATTTCAACGAGCTTATGTCAGAAGCGGAGAAAGATGGGGGAGCTACGAGAAATAGAGCTCAGATGGAAACTTTCTGCGAAACCTTAGACCGGTGCAACTTGATCGACACTGGGTTCAAAGGCAACCCCTTCACTTGGAAATGTGGTAAAGACAGAAATTATGTTATTAGAGAGAGACTCGGCAGATACTTCTGGAATCCTCAGTTAAAGGCCATGGCCCAGAAGTTGGTGATTGAGCATGTGAGGTACCATAACTTTGATCACAGGTTGATTGTAGCTTCCTTGGAGTTCGAGAGGCAGAGTCTATGGGTGGAGAAAAGGAACAGACCCCTTCGTTTCGAGGAACACTGGGCGGGTTTCAAAGAATGCAATTCCATCATATGAGTGTTGGCAGAGTTAGAGATTTACAAATACAAACCAATTTGTGAAGAATATCAAAGTTTGTCTTGGAAGATTAAAGAGTTGGAATCGACTTATATTGCAAGGTACCCTTGGAGAGGCTTTAAAAAGGAAGGAATGTGAAATTCAACTCTTGGAGAGTGCTTATGTTGCTTCGCCTGCTCAGCTGGAGAGAGCCGAAAAAGATTTAGAAAACCTTCTGCTAGAAGAGGAGGTTTACTAAAAGACCAGGTCAAGGGAAGATTGGCTCATGTGGGGAGACAAAAATACGAAGTGGTTTCACTACCTAGCGTCCCAACGAAAAAAGAAGAATACAATAACAAAGATCTGGGACGATAATGGGTAGATAATGGAATCCCCTGAGGAAAATGCGAATGTGGCCACACAGTACTTCCAAAATTTGTTCACTTCTTCTCAGCCGAATATGGAAGCTATAGAAAGATCAATAGAGAATTACAGCAAGAGGGTTTCAGATGGGCACAATAGAGCACTCTCCCTCCCCTTCACTAAAGTCAAGATTGAGTTGGCTTTGAAAAGTATGAGGCCTAACAAGGCTTCAAGCCTAGATGGGACTCAAACCCTCTTCTACCAGCGTTTTTGGGAAGTCATAGGAGAGGAAACCTCCAGAGTGTGTCTTCATCTCCTAAATGAGGAGGATGATCTAAGACCGTTAAACAAAACTTGGATTACCCTCATTCCAAAAAATTCTGAGCCTAAGTACATGTCTGAATTCAGGCCTATCAGCCTTTTGTAATGTTGTGTATAAAATCATTGCTAAAGTGCTGGCTAATAGGCTGAAGAGGGTGCTTGGTGATATCATTTCACCTACCCAGGCAGCCTTCCTCCTAGGTTTTCTCATCTCTGATAATGTCTTGATGGGGTTTAAATACATTCATGCTATTAATAGTAGAAGAAAAGGGAGAGAAGGGCACGTAGCTATGAAACTCAATATGAGTACAACTTTTGATCGAGTTAAGTGGCCTTTTATCAGGAAATCTATGACCAACATGGGCTTTGAAGAGTCGTGGATAAAAAGGATCATGAGTTGTGTGGAGACGGTTAGTTATTCTATCCTCATCAATGAGCTCCCCCACTCAGAGTTCATCCCTTCCAGAGGTCTTAGACAAGGGGATCCCCTATCCCCGTATCTTTTCATCGTCTGTGCTGAAGTGCTCACAAACTTGTTGAATAGGGAAGTTTCCTCTGGCAACCTTGGTGGTTTTCGTATTAATCATTACGGGCACACACACTCACCTATTTTTTGCAGATGACAGCCTCATTCTGTTCAAGGTGAGGAAGAATGAGTGCGAGATTATTAAGGATGTGCTGAAAATTTACAAAGAGGCCTCAGAACAAATGGTTAATCTGGATAAATCTATGTTTATGGTTAGTAAAAATGTGGGGCAAGAGGAAATGATCAAACTTAGTAGGATTCTAGGCATTAGTCACTCGAAGGACCTGAGGATTATCTAGGCATGCCTTCTCAAGTTGGGAAAAGCAAGTGTAAGGTCTTTGGAAGGGTGAAAGAGAGAGTTTGGAAAGTTCTCCAGAATTGGAAGAGCAAAATGTTCTCCCGTGGGGGGAAGGAAGTTTTGATCAAGTCAATAGCTCAAGCCATACCCAACTACATCACGAGTTGCTTCAGGCTCCCGAATAGAATTAGTGAAGATATCAACCGCCTTTGCTCTGGGTTCTGGTGGGGCTCTTCGAAAGAAAATAAAAAGTCTCATTGGGTTAGCTGGAAAAACCTCTATATGAGTAAAGACAGAGGAGGGTTGGGATTTAGGGAGCTTAAAGCGTTTAATCAAGCGCTCCTTGCCAAATAAAGTTGGAGGATTTGTAGACACCTGGATGGCTTACTAGCGAAGATTTTCAGAGGGAGGTATTTTAGAAACGAGGATTTTCTTATGGCACCTCTGGGCAAAAGCCCTTCCTTTGCTTGGAGAAGCCTTGTATGGGGAAGAGACATGTTTATGAAATGGTATCGTTGGAAAGTGGGAAACGGGAAGCACATCAGATTGGATGAGGATCCTTGGCTTAACAGAACAGGAAATCATAAACCCATTCTTGTGAAGCATGAGCTTTCAGGGCATTACGTTAACTCACTGATGGATAGTAATTACCTCTGGGTGGAAGAGGTGGTGAAAGAGGCCTTCCATCCTCTGGATGCGAAAATTATTCTCAATCAAACAACGGGGGGCCCGAATTCAAAGGATGAGATCATTAGGAGTCTTGAGTGTAAGGGTAATTTTACCGTCAAGCCTACCATTTGGCAATGCAATGGAATAAAAAAGCGAGGCCTCTCCGTCTGATGTCCAATCCGATAAGCAGAAATGGAAGGGATTTTGGAAGATCAAAAATATCCCTAAAATGAAGATCTGCGCTTGGACAATCATAACGGATAGCATCCCCACCAAAGGGAACATAAAAAAAAGAGTTGTTGTCACTGATGATTTTTGTACTTTTTGCAGGAAAAATGAGGAGACCACATAACATCTATTCTGGGACTGTAAGTTTGCAAAAAGGACTTGGTCAATTTTTATCCCTAACTCACTAGACATTTTCAATCTATGCAGGTACGGATGGAAGGCAATCAATTTTTGGGACTGGATGTTCGAAAATCTATCCAAGGAAGAGATTAATGCATCCATTTTAATTCTCTGGAGCCTATGGTCTTATAGAAACACCATCAACTCCTGAAATTCGAAAGGAAGCATGGAAAATTCAGATGAACTCAATAGATAGGTTAATAGATACCTAAATGAAAAATTTTCGTGGGAGAAGAATCTATTTCCACCCAGATTGGAGGATAATGTGAGTCTCAAATTATGGAGGCCTCCATCAGATACTTATTGGAAGTTGAACTCGGATGCTTCCTGGAATCAATCTGAAGGAAACGATGGCTTAAGTTGGATTGTTCGTGGCACGGACGGTTCAACGATATGTGCCAGAAGCAAATTGATAAGAAAGGGTCGACCGATTAAATTCCTAGAAGCTATGGTAATTCAGGAAGGGCTACAATTTCTTTATCACTGCTATCTAAGACCCTTGCCTCGGATAGTTATTGAAACAGACTCCTTAGAGGTGGTGAAGCTGTTAAATCAGGAAAAAGAAGATCTTACCGAGATCCAGTCAGTTATTACTGAAATCTTGTCGTTATCTTTGAAAGTCAACATTGTTTCCTTCACTCACTGTCAGAGGAATCAAAATGAGACAGCTCATTGTCTAGCGCGTGCTGCTAGCCGAAGGTTGGAATTATTTTCGCCGGAGGTCTTGGGTTTTTTGGAAAACCTATTGGTTTTTTATCAGGAAGAGGAAAGTCTCTTTTGGGGTTGTAATTATGGAGTAGTTGGGGCCTCTGTGTTTAACGAGGCCCTTTTGTTGTAGTTGGTGTGATGTTTTAATGACATTCCTTTCAAAAAAAAAAAAAAAAACACATCGGGCTGATATATCTTATCTTAATGTTCTTATTTTTCACATTTTAGCTTATACTTTTATATTTTTTAGTATTGATTACTTGATGAATTTTTTATTTAAAAAATATTAAAATTAAAAAAAAATGTTTGTGAATTAAGTTTGTTTGAAAATTTTTTACAAAAATATTGTAGCTTCTAGAATAACCATTTCATTAGATTTTGTTTCCCCATTTTTCAGAATAAGGATGTATATGTGGCAATTCAGTCCAATTTTCCTACTGAACTGAGTGGTGGATGGTACGAAATTTTTGTGGTCCAATTAGTAAGAAAATATTTTCCAATGTAAACTCTTAAAATCATATCTTCATGCCAACATCAGCAGCTCATCTTATATAAAGTATGTACAAGCTCAAATTCCTCATTCCCCATCCACATATTGTCAAAAAAGAAAAATTGTTTGAAGAGACAATTTTGTTTTTAAAAAAAAAAAAAAAAAAAAAAAGAAGAAAAGAAAATTGATGTTGCTTAAAATTATCACAAAATCTTAAAATAAATCCCAAAAATCCTAAAAACTCAAATAACTTGTAAAAAAAAAGCATAATATGTTTTAAAAAGTTTCAATAAATGGATGTGAAACACCTTACATTTGAAATAATAAGAATACCATCATTTTAGAGCAACTTTTAAATTATCTTTTTGTAAAATAAAATATTGATAATTAATTTTAAAATGGTCATTCATAAACTTTTCATACTTTCATATGTAACTTTTGTGTGAGTATATACAGTTAAAATTAGCTAAAGTGAGCATAGTTCAACAGTAATTGGTATGTACTATTTATCAAGAGATTTGAATACCTCACCTCAAATGTTATTAAACTAATATATATAATTTCATGTTTTCATAAAAAGACTCAATAGCTAATTTGATTCATTACAAGTTACATTCAAATCCTCGCTACCTAATTGCAAAGTAATATTCAAATAAATAAAAACAAAAAAGAGGTGTAGAGATAGTACAAGAAAATGCAATAATAATAGATACTATATGGCTGAAGAACCAAAAAAAAAAAAAAAATGTCGAATTCATAATACAAATATTTGTTGGAAAATAACCGTGGGGGAGGGAACTAAACTATTCACAGATCGCAGCTTCTGCAGCAAGCAAAAATTTTTCCTTTTAAAAAGCACTTTGGTTTCTTCCTATAATGCCACATTTGCCAATACACATTCCAATTGAAAATTAAACAACTAAAAAAATGTAATCATCATTGGAATTCGGCTATCTTTTTTTTTTTTTATTATAATTTTTCATGCTTGATTTACACATTACCATTTTCATCTGCTGATGACTCGGAGGCTGAGTCATCTGTTGTCGAGTTGGAAATGACTTCTGATTGGCTGCTATTTTCACTGTCTGAACTCGTCAAAGCTTTATCATCGCCTCGTTGTTTCAAGAACCAATACATAATACTTGCAGTTAAGGTGAGGATCATCTTTTGATTCACCTAATAATAGAAAAACAAAAGATGTAAATAGTAATTAGATATTAATATTTAAATTATGATATTATTACTACTTACTATTTTAGCTTAATTTTATTAGATCTTCATAATTTGTTTAAATCTCTAAAATAATGTCCTAATTGTTACCAGTTATCCTACATGATGCGTTTTCTTTAGACATGACAGAGAGAGAAGATGAGCGAATTTTCGAAATTAGGGAATTTGAAAATGTGAAGCAAAACTGACCTCTACATTTGCACACACATCCACCCTCTTTTACTTAGAAAACATTCTCAATTTCCTCTGTTTTTTATTCTCACCTCAAACCACAATTGAGTCAACCAATTTAACCTTTATTAAAAATCAGCACATCGCCTCTCTTTTTGCCACGTAGAAAGAAAACATATCATGTGAAAAAATTCTTAACATTTGGTAGTTATAGAGAAATGGGGAGAGATTTAACCAAACCATAAAACTAACTTAATAGAACTTTTAAAACCATAAAAACCAAAACTATAAGCAAAAAAAAAAAAAAAAAAAAGTATAAACTACTAATTTAACCTAATATTTGTCTTCATATTAACAGTCAATTCTTGGTTTCATCTTTTGATTTGTTGTTCTTGAAAATTTAATCAGATGAAGGGGGAAAAAAGATTTGAGTTAAAAGTTCAGTTAAGTACCTCAGTGATGTCTTCAGGAAGCAAAAATATGGAACATCCAAGCTTCCTTGCAATGCTAATGATGTAAGTTGCGTTCATCTTTTTCTCCTCGTCTATGGTGGTCATGATTAAAGGAAAAGAGCAAAATATTAGAAAATTTGTAGACACGTGGGGATGTCTTTTCCTTGGTCCCTTAATGTATTAAACAATGTTTCGAATTTAAAATTACGAACTTTAAAAGATATCTACAAAATCTTTATAAGTTTTTGCCTATGAATTTGAACAGCTGTATAAATCAAACCTTCCTGTTGAGAAAGAAGTTCATATGACCTGTTATGTTTAATCATCATTTTGTGGTTTATTTGTCGTAAGATTTACATTTCTAGAACATATAAAATCGTAGTCGTATTTTATATACTAAAAAGATAGTTTCCAAACTTTTTTTTTTTTTTTTGATTTACTATGTAAAAGAATACATCATAAAAGCATACCGGTGATTCCTTTGGTAACAAGACTCCAATTGACAACTCTAGGCTGCACTGAACTAAGGAGCTCCAGGAAAAATGTTCCATTTGACAAACTTTTGTCCTGTAGATTGCAGCATATTATATGATATAATAATAATTGATTGAGTATCATCAACATCGGCATTAAATGAAAATATCATTTAACTTATTTTATTTTATTTTCTTCTGAGGGTTACTTATTTCAAGATAAAAGATTAGAGGAAAACAATTAATGTGTCGATCTTAGTTTAGTATTTGTACTTCCATACTTCTTTTATTGGCCGCTCAATTTTTAAATGTTATGTTCTAATATCTAGACGTGGCATAAAAAATATACTATAGTTAATTTCATTAATTGTTCAAAGAAACCAAATTGTTTTGGAACCTAACACCTAACCTAATGTACTATAAACATTTGTCTGGGTATACATTTATTAAAAATATGAATGAATAAAAAATATGTTAATGCTAACTTGCTAAGTTTCTAATAATTCATCTATAAAATTGGTAAAAGCCACTAAAATTGTTCTTTATGTACAGTTTGAAGACTAATACAAAATTTTGAAAGTTTAAGGATAAAAATATAGTAAGGAAAGTCCAAGGGAACAAAATAGAATTGACCAACAAATAATTAAACTTCATCTTTCAAAACTTAATAATCATGTGCAGTTCTAAAGAAACAGTTATAACTTTGCATTAAAAGCTCTAATTAACACCAACCTGTCTATCTGAGCTGGCTATCTGAGATAATTGAAACATCGCAATCTAATGTGACTGTCAAAAAACACCAAGTATAAAGAAACAGTACCTTAAAACTATCCATGCGACACTGGCTCCCAGAACTTCTGACTTTGTTGTTTGCCCATTGCAAAATATCAGCATCAGTGATTTCCTTTCCAAAGGAGTGGAATCTTAAGTTTTTCAAAAGTTGAAGGATGTTGTATCTCATCAGTTGCCACAAGTAAGCTGAAAAGAAAGCCAGAAATCTTCACCTGAGCAATATGTTAGGAATAGTTCCAAATCTAACATTTACTCTGCAACTAAAATTCTTGAATATTGTCAAACTATGCTGAAAATCGTCTTTAGTAATTATGTCTGTGTAACAGATGACAAAATTGACTGGCTTACCCAATATCAATTTTTTATTCCCTTGCACGATATCATTTCCAGCAATATTAACCAGAGAGAACTTCAATTGCTTCCCTATTTTGACAACTTGGTTGCAGTTTTCTACTTTTCTAAATGGCATTTTAATCGGAGGCTTATTTGCAATCTTCCAATTAACAATTCCTGGGGACACCTTGTCTAGCGTCTCAAGAAGAATCCACCTGAAAAGTGATGGGAAACAATGACTTCTTTCACAGTTAATATTATCTATCAGTTTGCAATATTTTCAAAAACGAAATTTCTTCGGTATTAAAAGATCAATGATATTTAGAGATTTACTCTGATCTGGTACACTAACTCGAAAGAACAATCAAGTAAATAATATTGTATCCTATTTTAGGTCAAGACAAAATAATGCAGGAAGAGATCAAAAAAAATTTACCCATTTCTAAGATCCTCAAAGACATTATTGATATAAGTTGAAAGCCCCATGCTATTTATCCATAAACGGAATGCTCTCTCTTCCCTGGAAATTTGTGCGTCATCTGGCATAGTCTCTAGAAAAGATATCTGCTTTGTCTGCGTAGACAGCCCATTCCTATAAAGTATGGTAAATAGTATTAACAACTCTAACGTCAATAGGCAGGAAACTAGAAAGTACAAAGTGAGCATGTGACAAAAAAAACAAACAAACATAGAAGTCAATAGTTCACAGGACAGTTAATGGAACCAAATATTTAAAGACGTACTGAAATCCAAGTTACAGGTCATTTTATACAGAATTTGGTTATTCATCCTCCATTTGTCTCAAAAGCCTTTCAATCCACAAACTTGTATATACCAACAAACTGCATGTACATTTAGTAGTATATCCACAGATAAATAGTTACATTACATATGCCTTATGTTGGTCTATATGCATGTATAGCATGATTGTCAGAACGTAATTTTGAATTCATTTCATGTTTATATGTCTATTTTGTAGAACAAGCACAGCACAAACTAGAATGGGCTCACATAACTCTAGTATCATACAAAAATATAGGATACAAATATTTAGAATGAGCTTTCACCGGAGAAAATAATCCATAGAAGTGGATTGTACAAAATAAGAACCAAATGCAGCTCTTCTCAGGATTAGATTCTTTTCTCACCTATGCTGAAAGATATGAGCAACGAAAGCGAGGTTCAAATTTGGTGAACCTTCCACAATATCTCTAGCTGTGAGATATCTTTTGCAACCCATCTTATCTGCATGTTCAAGAACCAACTTTGCTCGTTCTAAAGGATCTTTCACTGTCAATATTGATGGATTACTGTGCTCAGGCGCAAGAACTTTTAAAAGGTAAGCATATGCTTCTGCATCCTGCAGGACAGATATCTCACATGTTCAAAAAATGGAAAAATAAAAATATACACTATGGAGAACAAAATTTATATGCATTATACTGTCGAACAATTAATTTTCAAGCTAACTTCACTTTTGGTGAGGAAAAAATAGGAGGTTCAGCTTATATTAATAACAATAGCAGATGTCTAATGAATTCGTCCATATACTTTTCAGCATTTAAATGTGAACATAATCGAACCTTTTACATTTGTCATACACTAGCAGATATAGAATGAATTCACAGTTTCATGTTCTGGTATAGATCTTTAACTATCCTACTAGAAGATAGAAGTATCAAATGCGAACTTCTTCATCAGCATAAATAGTTTTCCAACATAGATACTGATTTCTAGTGCCAAACGGGTTGATAAGAATCTTTTGCCAACAGCTTCCAATTGAGATTGGAAAGATAACTGTACGAGTTATGAATAAGAGCTATAAATTAACAGTAATGTCAACTCAGAAATTTGCAAGTGTAGATCAAGTAACCAAGTTAGATCAGTATTATAGGAAAGGAGAAAATATGAACAGGTCTTGAAATAAGGAATATTTTTAAATAAAAAAGTTTAGCATCATTTCTACCTTTATGTCAGAAGAGAAGTTTGTTACTGTCTTTTTGTATCCTCCTTTCTTAAGTTGAAAATTCATCCACCTCAATAAGATCTTTTCTGGAGGTAGGCTCATCAACTCCTCCACATCCTGGCAGTTAGAGAATTCAATAATGTCTTCCAAATAATCTGCTGCTAAAAGATTTGTAAAAGTAAAACTTTCTGTAACAGAGCATATTATATAATTCAAAGGCCATCATTACCTTACTATCATCAACCAACTCCACCAACTGAGGGGTCTTTTTGAGGTTGAGGTCTGCCAATAATTGTATCTGGTACAATAACCGTTAGGACAAGTGAATTAATCTAAACATAAGCTTTTGCAAATGTTTAACATAGAAAAGTAATGATAATTGATCTATGGTAAAAGTCTGTGTAATATAATATAATGTTAAAAGTTTATATATATAATTTTTTTTAAAAAAAAAAGACATAATGTTAAAAACTCATCGCAGTATTTTACCTTAATAATCTGAGATATAAGTCCAAGTACAAGATGCCGCTGCAAATGAAAACAGATGATTTAGAACTCATTCGGATCAGTAAAGTTGTAAAGATTACTTAGAATACTATTTCAAAATAACTTAAGAGGAATGTAATCCCCAGGGCTCCTGTTCATTCTTCAACAATTTGATTATTTTAGAACATGATGAATAAATTAATGAATTATGTAGTTTCGCATCATGTAACTCAATGTTGCAGTGCCATTTTGGAAAGTGAAACTTCAGCTAGAATACTGAAAAGGACTTATAGCTGCCATCATAAAGATTAATCATCTTAAAATGATACTATTTCGTTAATTCAACCACACAACCAATAGCTAAAAAAAATTGTTTTCAGTGTCTAAGATTGGAAAAGAAAAAATTACAGGAAATAAAGAACAGACAAGGCTCAGAAACAGAAGGATAAACTAGTCCCAGTAGAAGTAGAATGAAAGAGAAAAACAGGGGAAAGAGGGTAGCAACAAGTGGGGGGTAAGCATTCAGGTACCTGCTACATTTTAAAACTAGCAGGAAAAAAAACTAAAATGAATGGGCAAATAGAAAGAAAATTTACACTTTTACTTTGTAAATTATCTAGAAAACGAAAAATAAAAATCAGAAAATTGAAAAGAATCGCCATTTTGTCCCTGACAATTAAATAAACCATGTGCAAACTCTTACTAAACCTATCAAATTTAAGTTGTTCAAACCCCATAATGTCATTTGCTTCCCATTTGTTCCTAAATATTGATAAAATTCCCTTGCTTTTCATGTCTTAGGCTTTTTTTTCTTTTAAATAAAAGCTTCCAAGTTGAATGGCATGGAAAATTTAGTAGAAATAACTTCTTGACTCTGTTTATATTTTAATAGCAAAGAGAAATATGCATACCCTTCCTTCAATAAAATCCTGTGTTCCAATGTTAACTACGGTGCATCCAATGGCCTTGGCAGAGTTGAGGCAAAGTGTATGGTTTTCGTTTCTTTCCCAAGGATTGAGCACAGCCTTTGTATTAATTGCACGATCGTCAATAGTTCCAGGAACCGCCACATTGATTAGTTTACTGTATCCACCAATAACAGAATTTTTCATGGTAATCGAGTCCAACCAAATTAAGAATAAAGGTAGTTTAAAGAAAAAAAAAGTAAACGGAAAAAAGAAAAGAAAAGAAAATTTACCAGAGAAGAACGCCGTCCTTTGCAATCTCGAATAGATTATTCGTGGAAGTGTCTATAGGGAGGTATCTCTTAAGAAATTTATCTTGTGAAAGGTAATTGTTGATATGTGCGACATAAGATGCCTTCTCCGATTCACTAATTGTATGAAGCAAAGTAGTGGTGGCGGCCTTGAGAAATGCCGAAGAATTTTTCGCACCACTTCCAGTTCTAGCACTTGCATGAGCTTGCAATTTCAGATAAATCTGCCATGTTCATAAAATAATCATCAGGTGATATACATCCGAATTTGCGTTTCTTTCTGTTCCAACATTTTCGTAGGAAGAAAGCATATTCAAATTTTTGTCAACCAAAGAAAAAAAAATCGAGATAGATAGGACACGAACATCATCCGACAGTCCCTCTATATCTCTCAAAGCTGAACAAAGAAAAGCAGAAGAGTGTGAAAAACAAGACAAACACAACATACTTTAAGGAAGAATTCGTAATCGACTTCATCATCCTGATTCTGATACAAATCTTGAATAAAGGAAGCTCTCTCTTGCTCCGTAAGATTCTCTCCGACAACTTTAAGCCTCGACATCTTGGAAGCCAAGTCTCCAAGCGTAAGCCTCCCGTTCTCTCTCTTCATACTCATATACTGCAAAATCCAATCAGATCCAAACCAAAAATACTAAGAACCAATCGTTTCAACACCAAAACCGCCAAAACATTCACATCGCATTTAAAGCAAAACCAAAGCCACCAGAATTCACACAAAAGAATCAAAACAAAGAAAGTAATGAGTTACATACATGAGACTTGAGACTCCGGAGCTCGACTTGAGTGAACTGGTTATGGAGCCATGGATCTGAGACGAGAATGCCAACATATCCCGACATGGCTCCGGTTACAGCGATGATGCTGGTAACGATTCTCGTTCTTCTTCAGAAATCAGAGAAAGGAAAAGGGAGGAAGAAGAAGAAGAATGGTGAATGGCGATGGTAGGCCAAAGCTTCGAAGCTGTCAGAATTTCAAAGTTTGTTGGAAGAGGAGAGAGAGAAGAGAGAGAAAGAATTCAAATAATGACTTCACTATCCTCATTTCACTTTCTCTCTCTATATTAAAAAAGAAAGAAAGAAGCAACAAAGGAAGTGAGCGTTGTACTCAAGTTGGGGCCACTGTTGTCGTTTAGATCATTTTTATTTTTTATTTATTTTCTTTCTGTTGTTATTTATTGTGACTAAAATGCCCCTTCTAAACGGCTAAATAAACCCTCCAATTTTGACGTCTTATTTCTTTTTATTTTATTTTTGTTAATTTATTATTCAAAGTTTCCAAATACTATGGCTTTATTTAGTCTTACGTTTTGAAAAAAAAAAATTGAATTTTCAAAAATTGTTCAAAATGATTTAGTTTGGTTAAATGAAGTTTAATTGTTGTGTTGGTTATTTCTTAAATTTTAAAAAGATTTCGTTAGCTGTCTAACTTATAGTTAATTAAATAATGATGTATTATGCCTTATACTCCTTTTTGGACCGCCATTAATTTCGTGTAATTGTTTGTTTTCTTCTTCTATCATTTATTTACCATGCCGCACCAAATCATTCAATATTTGTTCAATAGACATGTTACATTATCATGTTTTTTAGTTTAACAATTATGAGGGTAGGGGATTGAACCGCTGACCTTTGAGATGGTGATACTTGATAGACATCTCGTCCACGTAGTTATGCTAGAAATGGGGACATGTTATGTTGTCACTTAGTTAACACTATTAACGACAAAAACTACATAAAATCACTTTCAAAGTTTGATGTCATAATTGAATAAACACAACCATAATATTTAGAGATTTTTATCAATTACACCACTAATGCCTAAACATGCCTAAAATAAGTACGTCATGAAAGCATTAAACTAATAAAGTTAACAACAATAACTCATTAGACATAAAATTAAGAGTTCAAAATTTTATTAGTCACTTTTTAAAGTATACGGATCTAGACACAACTCTAAACAATTAGGTCTCATTTGATAACCATTTGGTTTTTAGTTTTTGGTTTTTGAAAATAATTTCACCTATGGGTTTCTTTATTGTGTTATCTACTTTTTACAAATGTTTTTAAAATCCAAGCCAAGTTTTGGAAACTAAAAAAAAAAAAACATTAGTTTTTAAAAATTTGTTTTTGTTTTTAAAATTTGGCTAAAAATTCAAATGTTTCCTTCAAAAAGATGAAAATTATTGTAGAAAAGTTGTGAGAAAACAAACACAATTTTCAAAAACTAAAATCAAAAATCAAATAGTAATTAAACGGGACCTTAGAGACCTATTAAAAAAACTTTAAAGGATAAGGTTATAGTATATACAACTTACAAATTTTCCATTTTCCATTTTGTCTTTCCTTTTCTCTTTTCTCCTTCAAACTCATGGAAACAATAAGAATTTGAAGAATTGTAGAAGGAAAAAAGAAATTGACGTTTCCTTTCTTTTATTTATTTATTTTCTTTTCTTTTCAAGCCTTTAAATCCCCAAAGAAAAATTCTTGCCCCTTGAATCAATATTTGAAAGATCACGTTGAGAGGGGAAAAAGAAAGGGAGAAAGTTGCCGTTTTAGAAGAAGAATATTTTTTCTAATTAACATAGGTTAATGGATAATGCATCCATAATCTTTCCTATAAGTAGAATGTTCAAATTTCACCCTACAATTATAATAAACATTTTTCCTATTTATGCCTTTTATTCTATTTATTTATTTTGCTAGAATGAGGAAGAAGTAGAGGAAGATGATAAATTTAAAAAAAAAAAAAAAAAAAAAAAAAAAAAAAAAAAAAGACCTTTTGTTTTATTTTATTTTTCAAAAGTAAATAAAACTTATTTAATTCTTATGGGTGATATTTTTAAAAATAACAGATCTATGTGGACCTTGACGACACATTCTAAATAGGCTACCATCGCTTCCTTGAAAAATCTAATTTATCAAATCCTTTTGTTACTCAATTTCTTGAAAGTTGGGACCACCAGGGGTTTAGCTATTAACCTTTTAATAGTGAGATAGAGGGTTGGGTAAGAGTCTCGAAGCCTACATAGCGAAGTTCAACGCTAAGACAATGAAGGTGAATGGCCTATATCGACTATATATATAGCTCTTAATACTATGATGGTTGGATTGAAAAAACAAAAAACTTTTAATAGTCTCTTGAAAAGAAGATGCTAACCACCTATTCTAAATACCTCTCACAAACATAGAAATTATAAATGAGTCTTTGAAAATCATGTTATTTAATTTAAGGAAGGCTATCAACGAATGGAAATTAAGAGCAAGTTTGATAAAAAAAAAAAAAACAATGGCACACTAAGACAAATATTAGATTTTTCACCATAGATTATGGTCAATATACCAATTCTCAGTGCTTTGGCCTTGAGGAAAAGATTGAGTTCCTAATCCAACAAGATTATTTAGAAGAGTTGATCAAGAAAGAAGGTATCATACATGATTTTGAGAATCAAAGTAGGGGAAGTCCAATGTCTCTTACGAGAGGAATTAGAATCATCCTTAAAGAATCATCAAGCAATTAGAGAAAGAAGGATTTCCAATTTAGGATAAGTGTAAATGCCAAAGGTGTGCCAATGTTAAATAATTAAATAAAATAACTATATATATATATATGCTAGTCATTATAAGATTTAATGTTAGTTGTACAAAAATATAGCACATGTTCTACCCACCTAAGACTTAAGTTGAACGGTAGATTAATAGTACTTGCCAGCTTGAATAGGAGCCAAATTATATAGAAGCAGCATACAATAATAAAACACAAGATATAAAATACAAGATATATATATTAAGCAGAAAGACTTGGACACTTGAGGACTATTCAAGATCAAAAGAAAAATTTAGAAGCTATGTTAGACAAGGTTGAAAGAAAAGTCACCCTGGCACAATAGACTAATTTGTGCTATAGCTAAGTACATATAGAGGCAAGGCATAAAAACTCAAAAGCTATATGAAAAAAGAAATGGATAAGGTTACTTCACAGAGAAAAGATGAGAATCTTGCAAGACTCAAAATCTATATCATGCAAGACAAAGAAAATTGAATATAATAAAGCATAGCCAACCTCCCTGATAAGATAAGATGATGATCAAATATTTCAAATATAGCAAAGTAAATCGACTGACAAGGTAAGAAGTTGCCTAAGTATGCTAAGTAGGACAAGAGTGGAGCTCTACTTGAATGCGAAGCAACCCTACGAAAAATTATATTATTTTAGAAAAGATATTAAGAAGAGACCTAATTGAAGAAAAATAACTACTATCAATACATCATTAAATCCAAACACTAGTTCTTTTATCTCTAAATAGCACAATTAGAAAAAGTGAAAGTGGTCCAAAAGCATGAGTATGGGAGATTAGTCTCCTAGCAAGTATCCAAGTAAAATTTGAGAGAGAAGAAAAAAGAAAAGAGAAAAAAAAAATAAAGAAGGAAACAATGTAGTGGAAATAAGAGAATGTGTAAAAAATAAAGAAAGAAAGAGAGAGAGAATTAAATAAAATAAGATATAAAATTGGTAAAAATCCTAATGTAATCAATTATTATGGAAATAGTTCAAAAATGCTATTAACATTATTAATTATTCTCTCTCACAAGAATTATTATTGTGAAAGGATGGCATAAGCACTATGAATGTCCAAGAAGTCTTTTTTAAAGAAAATAATAATTGAAGGATTTAAATTATATTATTGACAACAAAAAAGTAAATAATTAGGGAGGACAATAAAAGAAGCACACTTGTCTATTTTCTTTGAAACTCCCTCACACCTAATCATATTGCAAAGTACAATTTATACTATACTAAAAATCTAGAGACAGAGAGCTCTTCTAAAGTAAAGAGAGTAATTATTGGACAATACCTTTGCAAACATGATTCCTCATGAAATTTGAAGACACCATACTTTGTATTAAAATAGATATTATTTTTATACTTCCTTTGCTATTTGACCTATATGCCCTCAAATTATATTGAGTTGAAAAACAAAAACAATGGATGGTCCTTTGGTAAAATTCTCAATTTTTTTTTAATTTTTTAAAAGTATATATTTATTTGATAAACATTAAATTTGACTAGTTTGATATTTATTCAGTGGTTCAATTATATAAAATTCTCATAAAACTTTATGATAGGTTTTAATTATGCTCTAAACTTTTAAAAGTTCATTTTTTTTCTTTAAACTTTAAAGTTATTTCAAAATGACCTTTCTGTCAATTTTTCCGTTGAAATGAAGACGAGAATGTAAAGTAGTGGAGAGTTGTAAAATAATGGTATACGTGGTAATTTAGGTGTCAGGTTTCAAATGTTGGGATTTATGCCTTAAAGCCTCGTAATTAATAATTTTGATTATTTTATTTGTAATATAATATTATCCATTATATGAAAAATCTAAGGTTATTAGTGTAATCTTGAATAGTATGTGGTTGACATACGAGATGATCATGTTCAAGAAATAACCTAAAGGGTCATAGTATATGGATAAGGTTGGGTGCTTTATCCTGGTAATACTATTAATACGGCCCACTTTGTAATAGTTACAAATGATTTGATCCAAATCATTCATGTGGAGACATGTGAGTGGGGGTATCTTATACAATGAGTTTGTATAAGACTGGACCACGAAATATTTAATCTCTCCTTATAAATCCGTTAATTGAGAAAATTAATATTTCATCAGGATGATCATATGCGACTGGATCTTAATCTTGAGTGAGTTATGAACTCCTGCCTGTGAGGGCCTGTCCTTTGATTTGCATGGGTGAGAGTGGCTTTTGTAGCCGATTCAATATGCCTACCATTTTGGGGACTTGACCAAATAGGGAGCTGGAAACATAATCTCACAAGATGGAATTCACTCCTCCACATATAGGGTAAGTAGATGAGTAGTTCCCTTAAGTGCTGATTTCAAGACTTGAACAATGGGGCCTCACCCTCTCATTGGCCCGAGAGGGACTTAGTTTATAATTAGATTATAAACATATTGTTCATTAGAGAGAATCAGTGGTACTTAAGGTGCAAGATGTAATTCTAGGGGTAAAACGGACTTATGACCCAGCTGTAATTACGAACAACTCGTGAAGGATCGACTTGCATGTAATGATTATATTTATGGACACAACTTGTCCTACAGTGCATAAGAGTGCAACTCTAGGTCTATAGTGGAGTGACCTATAGTTAATGAATGAAAATTAATTAATTAAAGAGTTTAATTAATTAATTTTGTATCATTGGAGCTTATAATCTGTAGGTCCATAAGGTCCCCTTGCTAGCTCATAGTAACACTAAAAGATCAATTTAGTTGAAAGAAAAATTTGAAATGTTCAAATTAATATTTAATTTGAAGTGTTCAAATTAATATTTAATATATTATATATATTAAATATAAAAGAGGAAAATATATTTATTGTATTTGATACATTAAATATTAAAATTTGAAATGTTCAAATTTAATATTTAATTTGAAGTGTTCAAATTAATATTTAATATATTAGATATAAAAGAGGAAAATATATTTATTGTATTTGATACATTAAATATTAAAATAATTAATATATATTTGATATATTAAATAAAAGATATTTATAGAATTTGAATAAGATTCAAATAAATAAATATCGTAGGAGATTTGAATGAGATTCAAATAAATATAATATATATTTTAATATATTAGATATTAAAATATAATATTTTAATTATGGCAAAGATTTTCCCTTGGTCTCTATAAATAGGACTCTTGGGTTGAGTCATTCTTCACAACACATATCTCCTCAATAGAGAGAGAATTAAAGAATTCTCTCTAGACCTCTTCCTCTCCAATCCCTTGGGGATTTTCTTTCAAGAGGCTCTCACAAGCCTTGGTCCTGTGTTCGAGTCATAGCCAGGAAGACTTTGTGGGAGAGATAAAGATCTGCCAGAATATTCTCCATAATATTATTTTCAAGGTATTTATTGCTTAACCCTTGTATTTTAGTTTAATTCTAAATAAATCAAAGACGATTCATATGCTTCCGCTGTGGGTCTAATTCGATTATTCCCTTCATCAATTATATGCTCCTAAACTTTAGTGGGTATGTTTCAATTATGCCCTTATTCTTTCAAAAGTTTTAATTTAACCCTAAACCTTTGAAGTTGTTTCAAAACAAACATTTCATTATCTTTTTTGTTAAAATAAAGATGAAAATATGATATGGTAATTAATTAAAAATGGAGGTTACACATAGCATACTTGGCAATGAGGAGTAAAAATATTTTGAAAGTTTTAATCACATTTGAAATGATTGTGATTAGAGGGGGAAACAAACTTAGAAGATAAAGTTTTTGTCAAAATGGAGAGAGCTAGTCTATGTACTAGTAAAAATCAACAACCTCCTTGATTGTGAAAAGTCAAACACTAGAAAAGTCGAAGGAGAGAAGAGTCGAGAGAGATACCTTCATGAGATGAATATGTTAGCGACAGAAAATTGTGAAAGAGTAGGGTTAGTAGAAAGCATGAGTTTATGGAAGCTAGAAGAACAAAAAAAAAAAAGATTGAATGACATAATGGCCCCTAGGTTCGATTGTCCTGAGTTTTTTTTTTCCTAATTCATCTTCTTCATTCATACCCTAACTTTAATTTTTGTCCATTGATCTTGAGATAGAGGTCTCAAAATTTTTCCATCCTTCTTAGGCCCCATTTGGGATTGTGTTTGGAATTGTAAAAAGCAATTTTTAGAGAATCTTAACCGTCTAGGTTGTTTGGTAAAACAAATTATAATTTATTAATTTATCAAGAACCACTTTTCAATTTAGTCTGACTTGCAAAAGCAACAAATACTAACTTTTAGATTTAGATTTCCTAAAAATTTGCCACCAACTTTACAAATTTCAAATTTATCCTTCTATATTTATATATTTTTTCACATTTATTCTCTCTTATATCAATGAAATTTTGATTGATTTAATTTTTTATAACAATTATTTTTCTTAAACTTTAATCAAATAATTTAGATTAAACAATTAGATGTAATTTAAATCATATAAACTTTTAAATAATTATCTTATAATATAAATTAAATATCAATATGAAAATAATTGAAATAATAAGCCTACTTTGGTCATTATAACTAAATCACAATAATTTAGTATTAATTTACCAAACACCATAACTAGTTTTTTCTAATTTAAAATTAAAATTTACCAAACCTATTTTACTTTTATTTCACAATGATTTTTCTAAAAGCACAATTAGTTACCAACAATTATTTTAAAAGCTACGACAATCTCAAACTAAGCCTTAGTCAACTTTATGCCTTAAAAAAATTGTTTCCCACCAAATCTTTTGATTGTAAGAGAAGGAAAACAACATTCCTAATCTCCAAATTCATTCCTCTGCTCACTTATATGATGTCATTTCAAATTTGACTAAGACTCTTCAAGTTTTTTTTTTTGAAACTCACAACCACATCATATTTTTCAATCTCCATTTTAACATAGAAGCTAATAGAATGGTTGTTTTGAAGCAATTTCAGAGTGAAACTTTTGAAACGATAAGAGCATAATTAAAATATACTTTAAAGTTCATGAGCATAATTAAAATATACTTTAAAGTTCATGAGCATAATTAAAATTCGCAACGTGTGTCACGTGTACCACTAAGTCATCGCCTTATCACATTTTTATCTTCAATGTAATGCAAAAGTTAATAGAATGGTTGTTTTGAAACAAATTTAAAATTTAACGGTAAAAATAAAAGTTTATGAAGTTCAAAAGCATAATTGAAACCTATCTAAAATTGTATGACATTTTGCATAATTTAACCTTATTAAATAATTTTTTTTTTAAATAAAAGAACTATTCAAATTTTGGAGATCAGATATAAGAAAAGATAATTTTTCCTTTTCTTTTTTTAAAAAATAAAATAGAAACAAGAAAATAAAAGAAAAAAGAAAAACGCTGCCAAATTACACATACATCAGTGAAACTTTCTTTTACGTTTCATCTTTAGCCTCAAATCTTGTCTTATAATTTATTTCAAAGCAATTCATAACTTCAAAATTAATTTTCTTAACCCTCAAACAGGAAGGAGAAGGAAGAAAAAAAAAAAAGTGATTTTTTTAGAAATGAGGCTTAAAAGGAAAAAAGAAATAAACAAATAAAGCAATTGGCTCTTTTGATTATTTAAATAAGAGTAAAAAAAAAAGGTTTAGACAAAAATAACATTTAAAATCAAAATGGAAGGTTTAGGATAAACAAATGCTATCAAATTTTGGGATGAAATGTTATAGTGATCCTTAAACCTTCACATCCACATCTGTTCTATTTTGCTCCTTTATGTTATTCAAATGGTCTATTTTTGTCTCAAAACTTTTAAAATATTTACCTCAGTCTCTATGATTAAATTTTTTTCTTTTTTATTTTCAAATTAGATATCAAATTTAATAAACGGGACTTGGAATACAAGCTCCACATGATATCAACAAAATTTCTACCAAATAAATTATAAAATGTTAAATTATAAATTTGGTCCCTATAGTTTGATGAAAGTTAGAATTTAGTCCTTATAATTTTAAAAGTTAGATTTCGTCATTATAATTTGATAAAACCTCATAAATAATCTCTATAATTTGATAAAATCTTCATAAATAGTCGCTATTGTAAGGACTATTTTTTAAGGTTTTATCAAACCATAGAGACTAATTCTAACATTTAAAATCAAATGGACTAAATTCTAACTTTCTCAAAACTATATGGATCAAATTTATAATTTAACCATTATAAAAATTTAACAAAATGACCTAGACAAGTTTTAAATATTTGAGGATCCAAAATATATAATAATTGAAGATTTAAAAGTATAAAGAGATGTGAGTAAAAAGGAAAGAAATATATTTGTGGATGAATTTCTTATAATCAATATTAGGCTAAAATATATGTTTTAGACTATAATGTTGGGGTTTTTTTTTAAATTTAGTCCTCAATATTTTTAAAGTTTCAATTTCATCTTTTTTATGTATTCAATTTTTCTTAGTTAAGTCCTTTCCTTATAACCATAACTAAATGTTAAAATAACAATGATATTTAAATTTTAAAACAATATTTTATAAACTAAACGATTGTTAGCATTCCAATACTTTAATGAGTCCATTTTTGAACTATAATAATAATAATAATAATAATAATAATGTCAATTTTTTATATTTAAACAGAGAAATTTCAATAGTGAATATACCCACTAAGTATATAAAATAAGTTAAGTTTAAGATTTTCTGTCAAAAAAAAAAAAGTAAGTTTAAGATTTTTTAAAATGAGTAGTATGAATATTTCATCAAATAAAATATAGAATACTTTTAGTTTAATTAATAAAGCGTATTTTGCACGTTACATCCATATTTTGTCAACTAATTTTAATGTTTGGTAAAAATGAAAAAGACTTAATCTTTTTTTTTTAAATACAAAAATGAAAACTCAATCGAGAAAATATTTTTTTTAATTCAACAATATTTAAGGATAGAGATATTCGAATCTATAACTTCTTAATCATAAGTCCATAATTTATGCTAATTAAACTATATTCTTGTAGGCTAATAGAGAAAACATTTACATGAGAATTAAATAAAAACTTGTAAAAGATTAAGGGGGAAAAAATAAAATATTCGTATTATGTTATTTGAATAAAATGGTGTCATTATTCATTCAGGACGAAATTACAAAAATAACCTTGACGTGAAACGTACAACAACACTGGAGCAAGAAATGATAGTTATAAAGCGAAAGGTCAAGTTCGAGAAGTTGGGAAGAAAGGAAACACGGAACTGACACGTGTCGATCAAAAAAATTCAAATTTCAAAATTCAAATTTTACTCAAAAGAAAAGGGTAGCTTCGTCATTTAAGAAGGCGGCAAACTTTGAATGCTCTCTCACCGAAAGAGAAATTTGACTTGATCACGCAACAGTCAGTTTTTTTAAAAGTTTGTTTGGGAACCCATTTTTAGGTTTTATTATTATTATTATTATTAGGAAAAAATACATTTTTGGTCCCTGAATTTTCAACAATATGTGTGTTTGGTCCCTAAGTTTTGGAAATAGACCTTTTTAGTCCATGAGTTTAGGAAAAAATACATTTTTGGTCCCTGAGTTTTTGAAATAGACATTTTTAGTCCCTGAGTTTTGAGAAATAGGTTTAAAAGGTCCCTCGTATTATTATTTTTTTATTTTTTTAATATAAAATCAATATTCTTTATTAATTTTTAATATTAATGATTTTTTAGATTAAAAAAAACTCTTTATTAATTTTAAATCTCTCAATATTCTTTATTAATTTTTAATATTAACAATTTTTTTAAATTAAAAAAAAAAAAAAAAAAAACTCTCTTCCCTCTCTACCTAATTCTCTCTCTCAATATTAAAAAATCGTTAATATTAAAAATTAATAAAGAATATTGAGAGATTTAAAATTAATAAAAAAAATTTAAATTTAAAAAATCGATAATATTAAAAATTAATAAAAAAATATTGATTTTATATTTAAAAAATAAAAAATAATAATACAAGGGACCTTTTAAACCTATTTCTCAAAACTCAGGGACTAAAAAGGTCTATTTCAAAAACTCAGGGATCAAAAATGTATTTTTTTCCTAAACTTAGGGACTAAAAAGGTCTATTTCCAAAACTCA
This sequence comes from Trichosanthes truncata, assembly GCA_033996785.1. Classification (NCBI taxonomy): domain Eukaryota; kingdom Viridiplantae; phylum Streptophyta; class Magnoliopsida; order Cucurbitales; family Cucurbitaceae; genus Trichosanthes; species Trichosanthes truncata. The sequence goes on along the minus strand of MU867259.1, from coordinate 44,481,315 downwards.
GGGACCAAACACACATATTGTTGAAAACTCAGGGACCAAAAAGGTAATTTTCCTTTATTATTATTGTTTGGGGTTCGTTCAGAATAGAATTATGAAATTACGTTTGGATAATAATCGTTTAAATGCCCAGTTTTGTATATTATGGGTCTCTGAATTTTGAAGAAGTTTGTAAACATTCAATTTTAAATCTAATAACCAAAGTGAGCATACCTCACGATAATTGTCATATATTACTTCAACCAAAAGTTCAAATTCCTTCTACTCCCATTTGTTGTACTAAAAAAATAAAAAATAAATCTAATAGGTTTCAAACTTTAAATGTTAAATACATTCCTAATAGTGCACATTAAACACTTTTTAAAATTTAGAGATCTATTAGACATCATAGTAAAAGTTTAGGAACTAAACTTGTAATATAACTATAAGTTTTTTTTAGTTTTTTTTTTTTTTTTGGTTAAAAAACATTTTTGGTCCTTGAGCTTTCATAAAAGTAACAACTTAGGTCTCGTTTGATAACTATTTGGTTTTTTATTTTTAAAAATTGTATTTATTTTCTCATCATTTTTCTACAATGAGTTTCATATTTCTTAGAGAAAACATTAGCATTCGTAACCAAATTCTAAAAACAAAAACAAGTTTTTGAAAACTATTATTTTTTTTAGTTTTCAAAATTTTTCTTGATTTTTGAAAACATATGCAAAAAGTAGATAACAAAACAAGAAAACTCATTGGTGGAAGTAGTATTTATAGGCTTAATTTTCAAAAACCAAATGGTTATGAAACGATGTCATAGTCATTGAAACATAGTTTGTAATGATTTAATCCATGTACTTTCAATTTTGTAATAATTTAATCCTTAAACTTAAGTATGCAACACTTTAGTTCCTATACTTTAAAATTTGTAATGATTTAGTTCTTATTGTGAAAATTATTGTTAAGATTTAATAGAATTTCTTACATATGTAAATCAATAAATTAATTAAGAACCAAATGTGGTTATAAAGTACAAAAACTAAGTTGTTACATAATAAAAATTGACACTTAATTTTGATGAGATTTTTCATGGTAAGAATTAAATTCTTAAAAATTTTAAAATACAAGGACTAAATTGTTACATACTAAAGTTCAACAATTAAATTGTTATAAATTTTACATTACAGGAACTAAATTGTTACCAACTTTTCATAAATTAAATTATTACTTTCATAAAAATTTAGGACAAAAAATATTTGTTAACCTATCTTTTAACCATAAATTTGTAAGCAATAACCTTCCATGTAAAAAGTAAATAAGTTTTTTTTTTAAAAAAAAAGGAAATAAATATTAACTTTTACATATCATTATTTAATCACTATTTCTATAACTAGTTATGAAAGAAAAAACACATAAAGGTATTTTTAAAATCATTTACCTAACAAGTCCTCAGTGTTTTTTTTTTCCTTTTTCTTTTTGGTATATTGGAGTGAGTTTATTTTACATGGAATTAAAGTTTATTTTGACGTCTTGTGTTGTTTTAATTTAGGTTTAAAGGTAACATGAGTATAACATAGTAGTTAAGACATCTATTCCTTCGTTTGAGGTCAGATGTTTAAATTCTCACCTCCCTCCTTCTACACATGTTTTTTGTACTAAAAGAATATTTAAATTTCATTTTGGTCATTGAATTCTTAGATGTATTTTTATTTGGTCTCTAAACTTTTAGATTATATAGTTTAGCTTCTAAATTTTATAAATAGCTAAACACTAGTAAATTTTAAGAAGTACTTTTAATTGGTTAAAAATATTCTTCACCCTTTAAAATTCGATCCTAAATTTTGAATGAAGTAAAACGTTCTTGTAAATTCCACCAAAAATTTTGTATATAACTTCTATGTAAAGAAATGTATTTAATAATAATAATAAAAGGTTTTTTCTATTTAATAACTAAATTAATCATTAAAGGATGGATTACAAAAATTAATAACCAAAACAACTACTTTTTCGCATATTTTACCAAGATTTAAGCGTGTCAAATATCAACCAACTTTAACGCCAGGTTCCGCTTGTATAAGCCATAATAGGTTGTGTTCAAAGTTAAATGTTTGAATCATTGCACCGACACTGTTGAACTAAAATATTTATATCAATGATAATTGGTTAAATTACAAGTTTAATCTTTGAAATTTAGGTTTGTTTCTATATGGTCCTATAAACTTTAAAAAATGTCTAATATGTTTCTGAACTTTAAAAACGTATAATAGATACATGAACTTTCAATTTTGTATCTAATAGGTTTTGACATATTCAAAATTTTTAAAAATTAACTGATCTATTAGATGTAAAATTCAATTTTATGTATAATAGGACTCTAAACTTTAAATTTTCTATCGAGTAAGTTGATGATTTTTAAAAATTGTCGAATTGGTCAATGACCAATAATACAAAATTGAAAATTCTAGAGACCTATTGAACAATAAAGTTGAATGTTTAAGGACCATATTAGACACTTTTTAAAGTTTAGAGACCAAATAAACACAAATTTAAGAGCTCAGAGACTTATTAGACACTTTTTAAAGTTCGTGGACTAAATAAACACAAACCTAAATGTTTAGGAACTAAATTTGTAATCTAACCATGATAATTCTACCTCTCCAATTTATGAAAATTTCTTTTAATATTTTAAAAGAAATTTCAAAAATCAGAAAATCTCACTAAAAGTTATTTTAATAATCATTATTGCTAGTTTTTTTTTTTTTTTTACATTGTTGATATTTTTAACATTTTTCAATATTTTTTTTAAAACATTTTAAAGTAGTTTTAATATATATTTTTCTATATTTCCACAATATTGTCAAAAGAAAAAGATATGAAATTGACCCTTCATATCCACAAGGGCACTATGGTTTGCTAAAGTACTAATGAAAAGTTGTACTCTAAAAGCTCTTCTACAAATTAGAAGTTAAAAGAGATGGAGACAAGAGAGAATAAAGCAATGTATATTTTTCTTGATTCACTTAATCTCCAAAAGCTCTTCTACAGCCACTACTTGTAAGAATTGCAAAGACATAAAAATTACAGTAATATTAATCTTCATAAATAGAAAACTCTAACTTATTTGGAGTTATGAAATTATAATATATAGAAGTTGACATGTGTAACTTTTTTCTTTTGAGTTTAATAATTTAAACATAGTTCAACTGGTCAAAACATTTTCACATCAACCAAAAGGGTCAAAGGTTCAACAACTTTTAGGTTTCAAACCTTTGACCTTTTGGTCGAAGTGAAAATATTTTAACCAATTGAACTTGTTGGAATTTATGTCCTAAGGTCTCGTAATTAATTAATTATTTAATAATTAATAATAATTTTGATGATTTTATTTACAATATAATATTATCCATTATATGAAAAATCTAAAGTTATTAGTGTAATCTTGAACAGTATTTAGTTGACATACAGAAGGATCATGTTCAAAAAATAACTTAAAGGATCGTAATATATGGATAAGGTTGGGTGCATGACAACACTATTGATACAACCCACTTTGTAATAGTTACAAATGATTTGATCCAAACTATTCATATGGAGACCTGTGAGTTGAGGTATCTTATACAATGAGTTTGTATAAGACTGGACCACGAAATATCTAATCTCTCTTTATAAATTCGTTAATTGAAAAAATTAATATTTCATCAGGATGATCGACTCGATTTTAATCCTGAGTGTGTTATGAACTCCTTGCCTGTGAGGGCTTGTCTTTTGATTTGCATGGATGAGAGTGACTTTTGTAGCCGATTCAATAGGCCTACCATTTTGGAAACTTGACCAAATATGGAGCTGGGAACATAATCTTATAAGATGGAATTCACTCATTCTCATATAGGGTAAGTAGATGAATAGTTCCATTAAGATCTGATTTCGGGACTTAAACAATGGGGCCTCACCCTCTCAATGGCCCGAGAGTGACTTAGTTTATGATTGGATTATAAACAAATTGTTCATTAGAGGATCAGTGGTACTTAAGGTGCAAAACGGACTTTTAACCCAACTGTAATTACAAACAACTCGTGAATGATCGAATTACATGTAGCGATTATATCCATGGACACAACTTGTCCTACAGTGCATAAGAGTGCAACTCTAAGTCTATAGTGGAGTGACCCTAGACTTAATGAATGAAAATTGATTAATTAAAGAGTTTAATTAATTAATTTTGTATTATTGGATCTAATAATTTGTAGGTCCATAAGGTCTACTTGCTAGTTTATATGAACAAATAATGATCAACTTCATTGAAAATTTTTATTGAAATGTTCAAATTAAAATTTAATATATTTCATATATTAAATGGGGGAAAACATATTTATTGTATATGATACATTAAATATCAAAGAAATGATTAATGTATTAAAATACATTAAATAAAAAATATTTATTAAATTTGAATTAGATTCAAATAAGGAAATAGATGTCGTAGGAGAATTTAGAAAGATTTGAATAAAATTCAAACTAGTTAGATAAATATATTTTAATATATTGGATATTAAAATATATTATTTAATTATTTGCCTAGACCACTATAAATAAGACCCTAAGAGTGAGTCACCGTGTATTCTTCACAAGAGAAAAGAACTCTTAAATTCTCCTCTCATTCCCTCTCTCTATTTTCAAGAAGGTTTTCACAAACCTCTTTGGTTCTTTGTTCGAGTCATAGCAAAGAAGACTTTGTAGAAATCTTGGAATTCAACCTTATTGGACTTGGAGTACAAGGAGAAAAAGACTCGCGAAAATATTCTTCATATTATTTTCAAGGTATGTTTTATGTTTAACCTTAAGTTTATATTTTAATTTTAAAATAAAATCAAAGTCGATTCCAACGCTTTCACTATGGGTTTAATTTGATTATTCCCTTCAGAGCTATGTTCAGTTGGCTAATGACATGTACTAAATATAATATTTATAATATTCTTTCGTAGACATTCATTGTTATAAAATATATGTCTCGTTAAAACCTTACTAATAACACAAATTAATTTGCTCCATATTATTTTATATTAAAAAAAGTTCATTTCCTTTATTTTCAATGTCAACTCTTTAATTTATAATTTTTTCTTAAAATTTTATACTTAACTCTTCAATTTAATGGTAACTTGAATATAATTCAACAAGTTAAGACATGTATCTTTAATCAAAAGTAAGATGTTTGAATCTCCACCCCACGCGTCGTTGAAAAAAAAACTCTTCAATTTAATTGAATGTTTGATAGGAATTTTACTTTATATTATATACTGGTATATTCTCTAATTTGAAATTTAAGAATGGAAAATTTTAAAAAAGTAAGATTATAAAGAGTTAATGAATTTCTAAAAGCATGCTGGATTTTCAAATTGATTTTGAGGAAAAGGGGCCGGCCTTTCATTTAAATTGAATTATTTTAAGCTTATAATAATTGCTATTTAAAATTTTTGGGCTAAATTATACATTTAATTTCTTAATTTTAATGATTACATTTATTTAATCCATTTAACTTTAAAGAGTTTCAATCTCATTAATAAGCATTATATTTTGATGGTAATATGTTCATATCATTAACATTATTAATAAAATGTGTGATATTAACATGTCAGTGACTGATAAAAAAATGTTAGTTGGATTAATTAGTGATGATTTTGATACGATATGACATAAGAGAATAGACTAATTAAATAAAATAAAAACGAATAGGATAGTAAATTTGATGGAGCAAGCAGATAGAAAATGTTTTTAATTAAATTGTTTGGCTTTTTTTTTTTTTAGTACAATAGGGGTTGGGGGGATTCCAACCACATATCTTATGGTCGTTAACACATTCAATATGCCAGTTGAGCTATGCTTTCTTTGGCAAATTGTTTGGCTAATTGAGTCATACTTTTTTACTATGTCATATCAAATAATTATTGCTTAGTCCCTTCAACATTTCATGCTAACATTAAAATAAGGATATGTTAAAGTCATTAATGTATTAAACTCAAACTCAAAAGTTAATTTAGGTCATGTTTAATAATAATTTTACTTCTTTTTTTTTTTTTTTAATTGTGCTTGATTCCAGAGAATTTCTTTACTATGAATTTTACCTTTAAAGAAACACTTGAATTCTTAGTCAAATTTTTAAAAATTATGACATTTTCATTTAATAACTATTTAGTTTTTAGTTTTTAAAAATTAAGTTTATAAACATTACTTAACTTTTTACTAGTATTTTCAAAATTCAAGCCAAGTTTTCAAAACTAAAAAAAGTAATTTTTTAAAAATTATTTTTGTCTTTGAAATTTAGCTAAAAATCAAATGTTTCTTTAAGGAAAATAAAAACCATTATAAAGAAATCTAGTACAATTTTAAAAAAAATAACAAATCAAATGTTTATCAAACATGGCTACTTTTTTTAATTTTCTAAATTTGGCTTGGATTTTGAAAATAATTTTTAAATGTAGATAAAAAAAATTATAGGTGAAAATAGTGTTTATAAATGGTCCCTAATCATAGGTTATTCTCAATATTTCATCTTTATTATTTTTAAATTCTCAATTTTACCTTGAATGTGTTAAGAACTTTATGTTAGGTTCTTATGTAAAAAAAAAAAAAAAAAAAATTGTTTGCATTTGTTGAAAAAAGTTGATGTATATTCAATTATTGTTTTATTAATATATTTAGATAATGAGCATACCACATCAACTAACCTGACAATCAACAAAATCTTACTCTAAGCCCTTCTACAAGACACATCAACTTTCTACTAACAAATCTTAACAAATTATTTTAGAAAAATATCAAAATTTATCATGAAGTTGGCAAAGTATATCAATTTTCACCTTATACTTTTTATTTCATTAAATTTTACTTCTTCTTTTTTTTTTTTTTTAGTATCATTAAATTTTACTTTGATAATTTTTGCAAACTAAACTTTACCTTAAACGTAAATAGTTGCAATTTTTACCTTATGATAAACTTTCATTTAAAGAATTGTTAAAAAAAATATTCTCATGTATACGTTTGGTGGGAAATTGATGGAACTCAAGAAAAATACAACATTAGAATTGTTTTTTATTGAAATTTACAAATTGTTTTTGAGTTATTGAATGATCAATGTTGTGCATTGATCAAACTTAGATTGTATATTTTTTGAAAAATTTGACAATAAATTTACGGTAAGGACTAATCTTACGATTTATTGAAAGTAGGAGTGTACACGGGTTAGGGAGTTTTTTAAGACCAACCCAAAAATTCGGGATTGTCGGATTGGCTACCCGAATGACCTGATCAAGGGTTGCAACCCAACCCAACCTAACCTTATATTTTTTAGGTTGGGATGAATTGAGTGGCCGAATTGATTTTTTTTAATAATTTTCTTAATTATTTAAAATAATTTTTGCTCGAATTAATAACTAAAATCACATAAAATTCAAATATCAAACTTCAAAGTTCATAGCATTTTAATCTTCGTTACAATCCTAGATGAAAAATATTATATATATATATATATATATATATATATATATATGAAAAAAAAATACATAAATTTCAGGTTGGATTAGGTCAACTTGAGCCTAAAAAATGCCAACCTGAGAACCGACCCGAAATTTTGGTCCTCTAAAATTCTAACCCAACCAAAATCGAAAAAAAATTAACCCAACCTAACCCTTATGTGTTGGGTTGGGTAGTTCGAGTTGTTCGGGTTGCCAGGTTATTTATACATTGATCAGGTTAAACTTGTGGGTTAAAAAAAAATACTAATAATAAGCCCAGTGCAAGTGCACACATCAATGCAAGTAATAAAATTGGAAGTACTCCAATGTATCGATCTCACAAGAAACGAATTTTAACAAAACTTAAGAATAGCACAAAGATGTTAAAAAAATTGCAACTAGGGTAACCAAAGTGAAACAAAGTTTGTGGTGTTTTATGTGGATAAACAAAAATATAACAATGACAAAAGAAGGGGACTTAAACATGCATATACCCCTTTTGGTGAGAATTGTAACTTAATTGCAATTGTAATTGCCACCCTAACTTGACACAAAAACGTTATAAATAGAATTCAACTCCTATTCAATTTTGATTTCAAAACCCTTAGGAGGCTAAATGATTGGATCTATATGTCTAGGGCCAATTGTACTTAGATAACACAATTCTAATGGTTTTGGAGTCTTACCCTATGTCTAGGTCAAAGTTAAGAACTTATGTCAAAGCTTTTTTCCTCCATTGCTTTTGTGAAAACCACCTTCATTTAACCCTTTCGGTATTAGATTCAAGTTTTATAAGCAACACTGGTTGATTAATCTTGGTTTACAAAATTGCAATTTAATCAACAAAAGCAAACAAACTAGTATATTACGCTAGGTCACTTTTGCAATTAAGCTTTAATTCTCACCTTTAGGGCATTCACATACTTAAATCCCTAAGAGAAAATTAGCTCATGCTAGAATGGGAAAATACACAAGTTTTAATTAAAAGAAAATTCATAACTTGAAGGAGATAAACTCGCAAAACCAAGAATACTAAAATAAAACTCAAAACAAAAAGTGCAAATGTTGGAGATTAAACTTGACTTTATTAAAGACCTTACGACAAGAGTTTGTTCTAAAATTTAAATACAAAACTGAATTGAAACAACTAAAAACCAAAAGAGATGAAATACAACATAAACTAAAAGATGAAACTGAATTAAAACAAGGAAAAAACAGCAACAAAATAGTATTCAAACTTGAATTTAAATGCTGGAATGAAACAGAACAAGAACCAAAAAGCTTCTTCAACAACCTCTACTTCCCTTTTATTAAATTGAATCTCTCCAACCTTTCTCAAAGTGAATTGAATTTTACAACTTGAGATTTTTAACCTAGTTGGATCAAGCACTAGGGGGCCGAAAGGATGAGAAGAAGAAGAACAGACAGCAAGTTAACAAGAAGAAGAAAAAAAAAAGTGCAGGACAAATAAAATGGGTCTTCTTCCTAAGGATGAATTCCACCTTCTTGGTGTGTTTTTCTTCTATTTTATAGACCATGGCAGCTAGGATTTCTTTTTTTGTCTTCACACAAATATGGCCAATTGATCTCGCTAGAATCGTGGAGGAGAATCTAAAAAATTTCCCAAAAATCTCGCAAATTCTGAAATTTCTGTGTGTTGCCAAATATGTGAAGAATTGTTATTTTCAATTGTCATTCTGGATTACAATTGCAATTCTGCCTTGTTCAAAATCAATTGCTAAATGCGATTGCAGCTGCAATTACAAATTGTAAGTCTTCGCAACATCAATTTTCTGCATCAAAACATAGTTTTTAGCCACTTTTTCCTTCTTTTCTTCATTTGGTTCATTCCTAGCATGCTTATTAACTTTCACTACATATTGCTAAGATTTTTAAGTTCATACACATAATTTCATGAAATTTTAAGCATAACTTGAGTCTTACGGATATAAATAATCCTAAAAAATGAGAATTATTATACACCCCTAAATAAAAGTAGGGAGACTAAAATTAGATATTGGAAAGTATAGAGATGAAAATAAATGAAACTCATAAGTACATGAACTAAAAATAGTTTTTTAACCTAATTTTATTAAAAAGGAAATAAATGGGTTGAAAAATACAAATTTGGTGAGGGGAGCGTGGTTTGAAAAAGAAATAAAGAAAAGAGGGGGAAACCGTAATAGGGAAAGAGGGGGGCAAGTGGCAATGACGCAAGACCTACTACTAATTATTTGGACATCATGTGCCGCTGTTCTCTAAAGTAGCCTCACGTGCCCACTCCTACTTTTTTTTTTTTCTTTTCTTTTTCCTTTTTCCTAATTTCTTCTCTTTTTAGTAAACTTTTAGCTTCTAGAGAGAAGAGGAAAAAAAGAACCAAAAGCATGAGAGAGAATGAGTTTGTGAAAGATGGATCTTTTTAGTTCCACATAGGGCGAGATTTCGAACCTCTGACGCATGCTTTAAGTTGGAAGTTAGTAATGTCTTGATTAGTTAAGTTATGTTCATGTTGGTATGGAAGATGAATCTTAAAGTCTCCATAAACTAAGTAAGCTTTAGCATGTGTTTGACATGTCTTTTATAGCTCCATTGGATCTGGATTTTATTTTATAGGTGTAGATATTAAATATTTAGATTTTTTTTTTTAGTTCAACAATAACAGTAAGAAATTTGAACCTATGACCTCTTAATCGATGGTATATGTCTAAATCAATTGAGCTATACTTAGCTCAAGTTAGCTAAATATTTGGGAGTTTAATGTCTAAGATTTAAATACGTGGTTGGATATACTAGATAATTAATGTTTGGAAACTAAATATTGTGATTATTTTATAAATCTTGTTCATGAGAATTCTACTTATTAAGGTTAAATTACAAATTTGGTCCCTAAACTTTGAGGTTTGTGTCTATTTCGTCCCTGAACTTTTAAATTACAAATTTAGTCCCTGAACTTTTGACTTTTTTAAAATTTACAGATCTACTAGGCACAAAATTGAAATTTTAAGATTTTTATTACGCATAAAATTCAAATTTATATCTGATGGATCAATGAATTTCAAAACATTTCAAATTTGTCAATGACCTATTAGACACAAAATTAAAAGTTTAAGAACTTATTAGACACTTTTGAAAGTTCAATGATCAAATATACATAAACCTCAAAGTTCAAAGACTAAACTGATAATTTACTCTTTAATTAATTAATTAATGGTAAGAGAATACATTAATATAATCATAAATTGAAATAAAAATTTAAAAAAAAAAACAATTTTACATTAAAGCATTAATTAAAAGTAAAAGTAATACTGAAAACTAAATAATTAAATTTAATTATGAAAAATAATTAAATAAGTAGTTAATTAAAAAAGAAAACACAAGTTAGCAGATTTTAAATGTATTTTGAGACAGCAAACTGCAAAAAGAAAATGTTAGCAAACAAGCCTATATTCAAAATATAAAAAGTTAAAATATAGAAATATTTCATAATGGGCCCTTATCTTTGTTTTATACATTGAATTAAAAGCAAATACAAAAGAAGATTAGGGATTGAGGGGCAAAAAAAAAAGGCTTCTTTGCATAAAACAGAAACCATCCTTGCTGTGTTTGCTTCTTACTTTCTCTCAGCATTGAAGATGATTATAAAGGCCCCACTGTTGTGTACATTGAAGCAAATTTATTACAATTAGTGGGGCCTTTCTTCACATGCTTACTCCACTGGCAGCTTGATTTTTCCATCATGTTGGCTGATTTGGGAGCTTCAAAAGCTTGATTTGGGCTAATATTTGCTCCTGATTCCTGTTATCATTATAGCATCAATGGAAAATTGATTCAACATAGAAAGCTTAGACAACCAAAGAAGCATGCTGGTTTCTCTTTTAGTTTTTGTCGATTTCGATTCGCCCCACGAAAGAAAAAAAATATGCAGAGTTCTTCTGATTAGCATCTCTTGTACTTTTGAATATGATATTGTGGAGTTACTGAACTGAGAAATATTTGCAACAGAAGACCAAAGTATTCTTCCCAAATAATGTCTATTTTATAGGGATGTCTTTATTTTCTCTCTCCGCTCGAACCATTTCTCAGAGACGATTGTGTTTTTCATGGGATTTCTTGTCACTTGTATCAGCATTCTCACTTTTGAGAGGCCCCCTCATTTGATCCATGTACTCTAAAAGGAATGAAAAAGGAGTGGGTAATATTAAGTCTTTTACAAGGGGACCTCAGTAAGGAAGAGCAGGGTGGGGCTCAACTTACAAGCCAATCTATATCAGTCAGTTGAGGGAAGAGAATGTGAGATGGATATTCATCGGAAATTGTATTGGCGGTGCAGCGAATCCAACTTTATTGCACGTAATAAACCTAGGGGAAGCCACTTAAAACTTCTTCTCCCACACCTTGTACTTCAATCTATTTAAACAGGGAATAGAAAGCCTACCTGAAAAGCATGGAGATTACTGCCTAAAGCTATAAGATTCAGTTTCAGAACTCATGTCATATTTAACATCCTAGACTGGTGGGTTCAAAAGGGTTTTAATCATTAATTTTGGTTTGGGAATCTATAGTCACTCGAGATGTATATGTAAGGTTGTCTTGAATTGGGGGTATTCATGGGTGGAGTCAGAAACTTTTGGCTAAATTTTTTCTTTCATATCTCTGAGTGTCTAGGCCAACTTCCATGTACCTTGACTTTTTTCAAGGGATAATTGTCTAACCCTACTACATTTGGTTGTCAAGGAAGCTCGTAGGATATTAAATCCTAGGCAGGTTGCCACCATGATCCTATACCCTTTGAGCCCTTCACTATTTACATAGGTTCTTATTGATTACTAGGCCAACCCATGAGACTTGAACCCATTAAGAGATGAATTAGAGAAAAACTTTAAAACATTATATATATATTTTTAATATAAGACATGCAGAAAATCTTTTCGATTCGCAGTTGGGGGTATTAATAAAACTCCTCTTTTCTGGATGCACATATTGACATCTGAAATGTGATGAACCATACCTTGATGATAGCACAGAAAGACTAGAATGCTATTTCCTCAAGAATGTGAAGTGTCTTCTGATGTACCTGTTTTTGGGATAAAAAAATAGGGTAAAAAGATAAACTCTATCTATTAGGGAAAAAAAAGACTAAAAAGGAGAAACCAAAGGGGTTTTAATGAGGCTCGAGGGATATAAATCATCCGCTTTAAAATATCATTTGTTGACTGTCTTGCTAGAGCCACATAAAGATCACAAGGTCAAGAATTTGGCACTAACTACTAATTGAAGAGATGTTCTAAATGCAACCAAAGTTAAACAACCATTGAAAGCTCGGTAAGACTACTTGGTTTTACAAATTATGGCTAAAAAAGCAGAAGAAAATGTGCTTCTGGAATTTCATGCTGCAAGTATGGGTACAAATTTAGAGTTTGAGAAGAACGAGATCACATACCCATTCTAAATGTTGTGCGGTGACACCCGATGCGCTTCCAGCATATATTCCACCTAGGACCTAACAAGTGCAAAAAACATATTTTGATGCTCAACCTTTTATTGATGAAATTATCGATATGATGATAAGGTGAGCATTGAGTGTAAGGGGTAATAATTATTGATCTTAAAGTACACCACAGCAGATGAAACAGTTTATTGAACTCAATCTAATGAAGTCGCAATCCAACAACATACCATAAATTAGTTAAACTTGCTGACTTCCACAAGTAATAAAGAGAATCATATTAAATTTATTTCTCTTCTATAATACAAAGTAATGAAATTCGAAATTCGAGATAACTTTCGAGTCTTCAGTATATGATGCATTATTTCATCCATCTTCTATTCAAGGCTCAAATTTAAGGAATCCTGTAATGATACATCAGAATAAATTATTACAAATATAAAGTTTGTGGTGGCTTTTTAGACCTTAATCACAGTTAATTAAATTCAATTAGTTAATATTTTTGTTAATGAGATTTACTTAGTTAATATTTTAATAACAATAAATACACCAAGTTCAAATTAATTTTAGGATATATGTATTGTGTTAGTAAAGCTTAAAATTATGAGCACAATTGTTTTCTTTTCATTCAAATTGGAGTTAAAAAGATGCAAATTGTGAGGAAAATTCATCTTGACATTATTTGAATTGTATCACATATATGTCATTTCTGGACATTATGAGGAAAATGGAAATTGGAAACAACCAGAACATACCTACCCCATAAACTTGAGGTCATCAGGTCACATAGCAATCCACCAGATTCCATTAAACTGATTACAAATAAGAAAGAAATCTTACCCTGGATACGGTTTCAAGAAACATGCCTGGACGAACAGGAAGAGGCTTACGCCCTGACACACTTTCCTAGTATCCATGGACAAAGAAAACATAAAAGCAAGTCAGACAATCCCATAACAGATGTACATATTCTGTAAAAGCATCCAAGTAGTGGACTTCAAACCCACCCTTCCTGAAATTCCCCTTGAAGCCCTTCGTCCACCTGCAGTATCTTCCTCATTATCACCTAAGTTGTCCGCCCCTTCATCTTTACCTAACATTACATTCCGTATCATCTCCTGGACGACATTCCCTGGTTTCAAAGCAACCAGTTTGGTCAAGAAGTTCACCTGCACCAAAAGGATTATAAAGATGTACTAATTGGCAATGAGTGATGACAATGACAAATTGTTATACTAGCATTAGGAATGAGTATAACAAATACTGAAAAGCAGTGGATATTGCCTGTAAATCACAGTCAACCAACAAGAATATTGCTCGATTTAATAGACTCTGGAGTATCTCGCCCAAAAAGGAATAAGAAAACCTTTGATGGGATTAGATGACTTCCTGGAACTTATATATTGTAGCCTCCAATTGGAGCTCACTAACTTAGAATATTTGTATTAAATTTATTCTTTTTATCAATGTCAATTGCAGGGTGTTTTTGTAATCTCATTTGACATTGGAAACAAGCTTATCCTCCCTCCTGTTTCTTGTATCTATTTTCTTTTTGTCAATATATAGACTTTCTCTTCTCAAAATAATAATAGGAATAGTAATACCAACAAAAACATAACACGTTGAACGATATTCCATATTGTTGGAAAATTTCTTAGGAACAGAGTTTAACTAAGCTGATAGAACAAGGATGCATAGAACCATCGGATCAAGTGATGTGATGTGAAGTTTTATAATGCATGCATCATATTGCATACCTCTGATTCAGGAAGAGTACTTAGACCACGATCATTTCTTTCATCCAGAATTCCACCTCCCATCATATTCCGAGCCTCTTCTCTAATCAGAACAAGCCTTGCAAGCAGTTTTCGATCGGGTACAACTGGCCGAGTTTCCATAGTCTTTAAAATAATTGTGAACGAGAATAATTTCATTAGAAAACTATTATTCAATATTTATGATCCATAATACTGTTTCTAATCAGTAATAGTGGCATTCAAGATTTAAAAAGTTGTAAGATTAAAAAAAAAAAGTAGGCAAGATATGTAACTAACAGAAAGTGAGAGAGGTTAAAGAGAAAATACACAAACTATATCCATTCACAAGAGTTGTATACGAAGAAGCATAGACATGGACATGGGACATGGATATGATATTTCCCACATTGAAAAGATTGTTTTCAATAATTACCTCTACCAAATCATCAGCTTGGTTGGCTATATCGTTAAGATTTGCTCCCGGGATATGAACCTTTGTGCCATTCTTACTTTTAAAGACACCACCCCCAGCAGCCACTCTACGAAGTAGTTCGTGTCTGCTTTCTTTCAATGGAGTCCTACAAAGTAGGCCGACCACTTGAACCTATAAATCAGAGAACAGTCAGTTTACTATTCAGCTCATAATGTTGGTCGAAACAAAATTTTGATGAAACATGAGTAGAGTAGAACACCATTTTTCTCCAAGATAACATTCTTACATGTGGCGGGCATTTTTTTGTGAGATGAGATAGAACTGTCTCCTTGACCACCTCCAGTATTGCCTTGCGCTGATTAGAAACAATGTGGTCAAACACATTACTTCCATGAATGAAAAATAAAGAAATAAACAGATGAGTTCAAAACAACTCTTTTAGATTATATTATGAGACAACAAAAAAATCGAGATGTGAAAAAACAAAAATTCTGAAATTTAATTGCTTTATTCATGATGCAATTAAATTTCAGAAATTTCGTTCGAGAGAATCAAAGGTTGTTTGAAGACAAGTCTAGAATTTGGATGGAGTGTTTTGATTCAGCTACCTTCAAATGCTTTACCATAGTTTTCTAATTTGTTTATTCATTATTCTCCTAGCAATATTTGTATGATTTGGGACGCTTTTATTTCCCCTCACTTGAGCTCCATATTTTATTTTTCTTTACTTTGCTTTCCTTCACCTTAAAAGAATTTGTTTCCTTTGAACATTTGTTGCATCCTTCCATTATATCAATGAGAGGATGTATCTTGTTCCACAAAAAAAAAAAAAAAAAGAAAAGAAAATTGTTTTATCCAAGAGCCATGGGCTTGAATGGACATGGAGTAGAATTGGAGGCCATAATTTTTTTTTATTCAAAACAATATCATACTTAAATATGAAGGGAAAAAAGAAACCTCCCACCTAATCAAATTGGTACCTCCTCCCTCATCAACTCCCACCCACAAAAGATCTCATCAGCTATCGTGGAATCTATCGTTACCTAGAACCCCTCGAAGAGACCCTTATCCACCCCACCAAAACTAACCAACTAAGAGCATCGACAACCACCAAGAAGAGGAAATGGGAGAGAGGGTCTCCTTGCCTAAAATCTTTAGTAGCAAGAATGTTTCCTCTTGGCTTACCATTAACAAGAATATAATACTTAATCATCCTAATACAACTCCATATCCAATATCTCTTCCATTTCCAACCGAATTCTTTCTTTCCAAAAACCTTATCCAAGAAAATCTAATCAACGTGATCATATGCTTTCTTAAAGTCAATCTTAAAGATGATACCTACCTAATTAAGACTCTTATAAGCCTCAATGGTCTCATTTGCAATACAAACCTGGTCGAAAAATTTGTCTCCCATTGTTAAAATATGAATAAATAATTAACTTCACCGTAATCCATTAGCTTAAGCTTTTGGGTTGAGTAGTGATCACCTTTGTAACGCTTCAACCTTTTTAAGAACAACTCATCGAGTGATTGTAAACTTGGCAATTTAAACCAAGCTCAATTAGTTATACTTTCACTTCCTACTTTTTTGTTCCTTTTTTCCATTTTAATATAAAGTTTTAAGTTTTGATATACCAAAAAAGATAATAATAATAATAAAAATTAAAGCTTCATATCAAAGCTAAGGAATGTAGCGAATTTAAGATGGAGTTGGACCTTATCATCTTGGTCACTTTCAGCAATCTGGATCATGTAGTCTAAAGCCATCATAAAGCCCGACTCCATCTCATCAACCCTTTTACCTATGACCCCTTGCGCAGCCAACTGCAAAGCTATCTCTTCAGATGTTTCATCAGTATTTGTATCTTCCAACTGAGACAACAGAAACAAATCCAGACGGGGAGTAGAATGTTAGTTGTTAGTAGCATCAAAATTTTAATAATTAGAATACAATAATGCACATTGATTTCTCATTGAAATTTTAATTGATGGAAGTTTTTTTTGTATTGAATTTTGCTCTCGGTTGCTTCATGTCCAAATGGCATCACCTTGTCACCATAAAAATGTAAACTTTGAATGTGCATGCCATTTGTCTGCTACAGGGCAACGTACGTGAAAGGCGAGCCTAAGCTGTGCCTTGAAAACACTATATGCAAATGAATCATTAAAAAGAGCAAGAATGGAAGATGCAAAGCCATGCCCAACAGCAATGACACCTGACATGTCTCTTGATCAACTGAAGCAAATCTATTTTCTAATCCAACATTAAAATATTGCAGCATCTGGAGAGATCTTCAAAACTTAACCATTACCAGACCCAAGCTCTCTGTTTCAATTAACAAACTCAAACTGAGTCAGTAAATGTCCTCTCCAATTGAATTTCATTGGGAAGCACGTAAAAGAATACTTCAGTACAACAGGGCACTCTCTTACACGACACCATGTTTCACACATTTTCCTCTCTATTTGGGCTAATGTCATATGTCGATTAAGACTAGGCCAGCAACAAATCTGATAGAAAATTCACAGTCCTCAATGGAAATTTGGTATCATTGAGCTCAAAAAAACAGTCCTCCATCTCTTCAGCAAGTATCACGGCCGAATATCGAGCCCTAACTGTAGTAGGAGCTGAAGTTGCTTGGCAACATTCTCTATTTCTAGAGCTACACACTCTCAAGCGAAAACTTGGGAGCCACCTCCCTTACCTTAAATCCGGTGTTCTACTCAAAATTCAAGCAAATTTTAATTGACACACTTTATAATAGAACACACTACCCCCCATCATTAGCTGAATTTCGAAGCAAGCTGACCGTTCTGGATCGCCCTTCAGCTCGAGCGGGATGTTAAGGAGAAACAACTAAATAATACATTTTTCCGTTACTCATCACTTGTACACCAACATAACAGTTGATACATGTCACTTGTATACTGGCTCTAAGCAATTCTTTCTTCTCTTATCCACCCATCAGTCAGCTGGGTTTCACCTCTACACTACTACATAAGCTTTCGATTCTTAGTTCATGAAGTTGAAACCATCCAGAAAAGTCTATTGTCTGTTCAATTAAACCAGAAAGAGAATGTCTAAACAGAGAAAGAAGAAAGAACTTACGAGGAGAATCATCTCTTCGAGAACAGAGGTAACTTGATCGCCTCCTTTGAGGAGAGCTTCATACTCGGAAGTGTCCATTTTCGGATTCACTTCTTTTCTGGGTCTTCTTCTATCTTTCATATCCAATTCCTCCTCTGGATAACCTCCACCAACTTCATAACTGGTACACGATGCTAATTGCTGCTTCCTCTTGGCTCGCTTCAAATGCAGAAAGTGGGTAGGATTGTTAATGAAAAATAGCGAAGATGTTTTTGGATTTGTGGGTAGTCGTGCTGAGCAGGAACAAGTTGGGAACAGCCGGAGGCTGCTGTTCATCTTTTAGAATCGGTTGCTCGGTTGGGAATCTGGCTGGGGTTTTGGTTTGGGACCTTTGGGTTTATGATATATCTGTTCTTAATTGGTAAGTTTGAAGTGTTGGCATAGAAGATTGGATTATTTTCCCATGTTGAGGAAGGAAAGAGGGAAAAAAGAGGTTTTTTTTTTTTTTTTCTGAGTTGAACAATTGTGGGGGAGGAACCATGAATGGGAATTGGTTTCTTTTCTACTGAATATGTTCGTATGGCAAGAAAATGAATTTTTACTTTTGAACTTGTCAAGATATCAACTTTCACCCTGCATTTTTTATTTTATCAAATTCAACTCTAAATTTAAATATGGTGTAATTTTTACCTCATATTTAATTTTCTTCAAATTCACTCTCAATTTTTTTTTTTTTTTTTTTTTTACATAAAGCAAAGTAAAAATCTCTTATAACTCACTAATTTGAAAAAGAAAATCAAGTTTCACATAAAATTAAATTTGATTAATGCACAATATTGATGATTTAAAAAAAAATTTCAAAACTCACACATTTCAACCAAAGCTAGCTCTAGTGTCATCTTTTGTGAAGTTTATAGGCATATATTTTATGTCTATTAAATGTGCATGAGAATATTTTCATTCACCTTATTTAAAATGAAAGTCTATTAGAGGGTTGAAAAAATATATTTTTTTTAATATTTATGTGTGTTCCGTCTTGTTTGCACTCACCTCGATTAATCTCATGGAACAACTACATGACCCTAATACATTTGGTTGCCAAGAAAATTTGTAAGATATTAAATCCTAGGTTAGTGGTCATTATGGCTTGTACTAATTCCTTCAAGTCCGTATTATTCTCATGCCCACCAAGCCACCTCATGATAGCTATTATAAGGTAAAAATTGCAACACTTATTCAAGTTGAAGGTTAAGATCGCAATACAAAGTTTAAGGTACAATTTCAAGGCCATTATTTCCCTCATTGCACTTCTCTTCTCTCTCCTTCATTTTTTTCCAACATTTTTTCTCGCATTGACATTTTCATCACATTTATATCTAAATATTGTCTCAGATTTTAGATATGATAATTAAAAATGGTCAATTATAGTTTAATTACACCACAATCAAAGTTTCATTGACTAATTCAAACTCATATACTTTTAAAATAATAATAATAATAATAATAATAAATATACTTCCTTGGAAGAATTAAGGGACTTTTAGAGCGCTGAGTAAGTTATAATAGTCTGTTGGGTTTTGGAGCCAAAATACATGCTATGTTTTTTGACGGAATAGCTGAAGCTTGCATGCACGCAGAATGGATTTTGAAGACATATGGGCCAAGGCCCATTTACTGATTAGGTCACTTTTGTGAACACACATATATATACTTTTAGTTGTGTGTTTTGCGGCAATGTGAAGAAACCGAGAGTGTGTGGCCTTTCATCATTTTTCTTCAATTGAAATCACAGTGTGTATTTCCAGTATGCGGCAGTAAGCTTTGTAGAGAGAATTGAGTGTATTCTCTTATTGAGGTGAGGGTATTTTCTTGTTGTTTATCCCAAGTTATCGGATTGTGATACTTGGAAGTCAATAGCCATTGTTGGGCTATTGAGAGTTGGTTTGTAGCACGATTTTGAGGCTTATTGTAATCTCCCATTTAGTAGAACTACAGTTTCAGAAACTGGACGTAGTCCCAAGTTTGGGGCGAACCAGTATAAACTTCGGTCTGTGTTTTGGGTGCAGAGTACTCTACAGACTATTATAACCCACGACCCAACAATCCCTAATTTGTTTATTATGCCTTTCTGGCAGACAAAAGGATGGCCACAAAAGATCTATAGAGAGAAAACTTTGGAGGATTCACTTTGCACCCATTGATGTTGAAGGCTGCTACAATCCCATTCCATAAATTTTGGTAATAGACAATGGAAAAACAATGAGAAATTATTTGATAAGGCCGTCACAATGAGACTGACAATTTTGTACTATTGGATGTATGAGAGAAATTGTAAAAGTGCCTCGATTTTATATCAAGCGACTAATAGAAGTAAATAAAATTTAAAATCTACATCCAACGATTTTAAAGAAGCAACCATATTATGGCCGCTTCATTGAATAATTTGTCCAAAACAAGTGTTTGTTACTCTCAACATTCTTCTTACTTAAGGGCAATGGAGGGAGTTCACCTTCTAAGCTCTATCCATGGTTTTAAGTCCTCCTCCAAGGGTAAGAGTCCAAATAAAGACTTTACCCTTCTTAGGACCTTACTACTCCAAAGGGCTTTTGTGAACCAAGAGGGAATAATCAATGTACCTTTCATCAAGGAAGGCTCGAGATAATATGAAACCTAAAGCCAATTTTTTTATAAGTGACCTTAATATAGAATAGATTAAATTATGATATAGTTTCAATTTGGTATCTGTTAATTATTATTTTATAAGTTTTAATTTAGTTTTTATGGTTTGAAGTTGATTTTAATTTCATCTCTACGGTTTTGAAAGTTTTAATTCGATTCGTGTGGTTTTGATAGACTTCACCAATTACTTTAAATTGTATTTTATTCATCGGAAAACTCATCTATTCCCTTCTATTTTTTACTCAAAATTAAATCTTAATGTAGTCGACTAATAATAGTTATTCAAATTGAAAACATCAATTCATTATCCCGTAGAAAAAGTTGTGTGAGGCATGACTAAACCATATATAGGAACTAAATATTTGAAAATTTTGAAACTAACTCTAAATCATATGGGATTAGATTGAAACTTTTAAGACCATAGAGACCAATTTTTTAATTCAACCTTTAATATATTATTCAAATCATAATTTTCTTACTTTTTGAGATGTAATTTAACCATATGTTGAAAAAGCTTGAAGATCCATGGAAGCTTTACGAAAAAGTGGCTATAACGGTAGAGGAAAGTATCTTAGGCTTAGTTTGGGATTGCTACAACTTTTAAAATAATTGCTGGCAACTCTGCCTTTAAAAAAATCAGTTGTAGCGTAAAGTAAATTAGTGTTTGGCAAATTTTAATTTTAAACTTGAAAAAGAAGATTATAGTATTTGGTAAAATAATACAAAATTATTTTTTTTAGTTCAACAGCATTTGATAGTGGAGGGATTTGAACCTCTGACCTCTTGGTCGATGGTACATGTCAATTATCGCTAAGCTATGCTCACATTGAAAATAATACAAAATTATTGTGATTTAGCTATAATGATTAAAGTAGAACTATTATTTAAATTATTCTTTTATTGATATTTAACATCTATCTTATTATAAGTTAATTGTTTAAAAATTTCTATGATTTAAATTGCAAGTTATTTTGTTTAATCTAAGTTATTTGATGAAAGCTTAGGAAAAACAATTGTTATAAAAAAAAAATTGAATTAATCAAAAAATTTATTGATATGGGATGAAAAAGATGTGAAATTAAAAAAAAAAAAGATACATAGAAGGATAGGATTGAAATTTCAAAATTTTAATTAGAGAATATAGTACATCTTTAGGAAAATTGTTTTTAAAAGCTTCTAGATAGGTGATTTTGTGTGTAAGAGGAAACTAAAAATTGATTACAGATAAATTAATGAATAATTTTACCAAAGAAGTAAAATGGTTAAGATTCTCTAATAATTGCTTAAGCTATTGGGTGTCGAGAGGTTGGGAGAATGGCATTCTTACAAAACAACGTCCAACAACAAATTCCACATTGACATGATAACACAAACAATTTGCCACCACTAAATATTTTAGAGTTTTTTATAAATTAAAAAAAAAAAAAAAAAAAAAAAAAAAAAAAGAAAGATAAAAAATTTAGTAGTGGTTTGCAAGAAATTGCCCAATTTATCATAGCACAACTTGTCAAAATATATATCTTCAACCAAGAGGTTAGAAGTTCGAATCTTCCACTCTCACACATATCGATGAACCTTGACCTTCCTAACTCTTAATGCAATGTTCAACCTTGACCATTTAGAACTTGTGCCCTCGACATCCTAGTTGAGAGGAAACATTAAGATCATCCCTTCATATACTTAGCTTTGCTTGATCAATTGTGTTACTTCCATTCATTAATTCCTTTAAACACCACATAGCATAATACGAAGACCACTCTCCAATACTGACATTTTAACTTGAACTATCATAATGTTTTATGGTGGCACCAAATTGATGATCACTGATCAGGCTTTTTGCTACAACACGCAAGTGCACGTGATCGAAGTAATAAGAAACTGGAGTATTCCAGAGTATCGTACCCAAGGGAACAGGTTTTAATAAAATTTATAAAAATGGCACAAAATCGTTGACAAATTGCAACTTAAGGTAACCGTGGGTGAAAATGATTTATGAGGTGTTTTGATTAAAAGAAAATTTGTTTGAAAAGGTCAATGGAAATGAAAAAGGGATTCAAGTTGCTAATGCCCATTTGGAAAGAAATGCAACAGGAAGGAAATTGCAATCGTAGCTAACTCAAGAACTAAGTAAACCGAGTTCAACTCCTATTCGACCTTCTATGAAGTATCTTTAGGAGACTAAGTGATTAAACCTATATTTCTATGGCTAATCTAACTTAGATATATCCGCACACAACTCTAGTGGTTTTGGAGTCTCGCCCTATGTCTAGGGTCGATGTTTCAGGACTTATGTCTAAGCCTTTTCCTCCATTGCTTTTGTGATATCCGCTTCCCTTAACCCTTTCAGTATTAAGTTTAGCTTGACAAGCAACACTAGATGACCTACTAGGGTTTACCCAACATTAAACTCACCAAAAGCAAACAATAGTTCAAAAATTAGCTAGATTGTTTTTGCTATCGAGCCTTACATCTTTCCTTTAGGGCATTCACAAACTTGAATCCCAAAAGAAATTTAGCTCTTCATAATTAAATTAACAAAAAAAAAAAAAAAACAGTAGGCTTGAATTAAAGTAATTCATTGGTAGAAAAGAAAATTTGGAAATAAACTAAAGAATTCTTGCAAGCAAACTTGTATGGAAAATATATTCTACCAAAAGAATGCTCTAAAGCAAAATAGAAGACTTTCTAACTTTATTAAAATGCTAAAAAGAAGATACGATCAGTAGCTAACTTTAAATAAATAAAAAAACATAAACAAAAAAATCAGAAAATAAAAGTAAAAAACAACACTGTCGTTCATGAAGAAAATCCAAAAATGAAATGAAGATCTTCCTCCCAAATCGAGCTCAATCGAACAAGGATTTGTTCATAACCAACGCCAACTCTTATTGTGATGGGATTGAGGAAGAGATTCGGGACTGAGATGTAGCAGAAATGAATACAAAACAGCAACTACAAAGCTAAAAATGAATATTGCATAAATGGGCGTGAGAAGAAAAACCAAGCCGTATTTTGCTTCATTTTCCCCATTTTTATAGGCATTAAAGGCTACGGTTTCCATATAAATCATCCTCAATCCATGGGCTAACTTCTAGGCAAATTGGGATGAGAATCTTCCAAAATTGTGCAGAAAATCCATAAATCGCGTGATTCCCGTCATTTTCACACTTCCAGATTTTTTGCAGAAATGCAATTGCATTTCTGTTGCATTGTTTTCCAGATCTGCCAGAATTGCAAATGCAATGCAATTACATTTCTGTTGTATTCTTCAAATTCATGCACAACAACATCAAGTAAGTGTGGTTTTTATTTTCTTTTGCTTTATTTTCTTCACTTACTTCATTTAAAAAGACTTCCAACAATAATTCAATTTAAACCAACTTTTTGCTAGCATTTTTATTTACTAACACACCTAAAATAACAAAAACAACTAAATATAAAGGCAAAATAATTCTCATAAATGAGAATTATCAATCACCTAGCTTTAAGGTTTACTTACTTTATCCGCATGTTATTCACTGTTTTCAACAATATATTTTATACATCTACATATGATTACTTAAATGTTAACATAGACAAGCTAAAAAAAAAAAAAAAAAACGTGCAAAAAAGAAAAAAAAAACTTCAAAATATCTTTTGACATATCATTGATTTTTTTTTTTCATCTAATTACATCTCGGCGTGTCTTCCATTGCACATTGAGCAAATGCACCAGCACCATAGGTTTCATCCCTTTTATATGTCGAAATTCCAACACCATATTGTGTTCAGGCAATGTTTGAATTTCACAAGTATATGTATGAATTTTGGTGATATCCTCAACCTCTCCTCGAACCAATCAACATTTCATGTTAACATTTAAGTGATGTTGTTAATGAAAATGACTTATTAAAATAAAAATCCAATGTTAAAAAATATAACCAAAAAAAATTGGACATTATCTAGCACACCAAAGAATTAAAAAATTGGACTTTTCTTTTAGTTTAATAATTGTAAGAGTGGGGATCGAACCATCGACATCTCACCACTAAGTTATGGTTAAATTGACAAATAATAATAATAATAATAAATTAAATTAAAAAAACAAAATAAATGAGTTTCTTATGAATTCTCTTGGGAATCAAGGTGGAATTCTTTGGTGTATCAGATAATTTCATTAGCTACATGTTTTAGGATATAGGTTTTTTTTAGTACCAAATATGGGGTGTGGAGATTTGAATCTTCGAACTCAAAGGAAGAAGTAGATATCTTTATTGCTAAGCTATGCCAGTGTATTTTAGGATATAGCTAACTAATCAATTACAAGTAATTTGATAACTTTAGCAAAAAAAATTCATGCAACACCTCAACTTAACATGGACGTGAAAGAGTTTCAAGAATTATACATCTTCTTTTAAGGGTTAAAATAGTCTAGTTTACTTTTTAACCGCATATTGTAGGGTAGATCTCGAAAAATAGGAAAGATATGTTGCGAAACTATATGTACTAATTTCATCAAATGCCACTTTCCATTAAGTTCTTCAAAGTTCAAACACTAATTTAAATATGGGTTCAATTACAAGTTTAGTCCCTGAACTTTGAAGTTTGTGTCTATTTGGTCTCTAAACTTTCAATTTTGTGTCTAATAGATCCCTATCAAATTCGAAATTTTTAAAAATTAATTGATTTATTAGATATAAATATGAATTTTATGTTTAATGGAACCCTAAAATTTCAATTTTATGTCTATTAAATCCATGAATTTTTAAAATATTAGTCTAGAGACTAAATTTGTAATTTTAAAAGTTTAGGGACTAAATAGATACAAATCTCGAAGTTAAGGTACTAAATGTGTAATTTAACCTTAAATATGTGCCCTTCTTCTAGTTTATAAAGTTGGACCTTTTGGGTTTATTTGGTTATAAACAAAACCCCCATTATAAAGTTGACCTTTCCCATAGTTGGCTGTGAATTAGATCACAAACCCCAAATATAAAAGGTTGACCTCTTGAGAATGGCACTGTTTGAGAATTAAAGCACGGATTTGGATTGGCATAAATTGATATTCCATTTCAACGATTATTGAAGGATCGGAAAGCAACAGAACTTTTTTATGTTTGATTCAATTCGACATCATCCTTCTCACGTCCTTGTTTCTCCCTCTCGTACATAACAAAGAGGAAGTCTTGTCTTTGGGAATTTCCCTTTTCCTCTTCCACCCGGTTTTCTCTGCAGAAATTCGTCTAAATTCATCTGGGTTTTGCTCAGAATCGTTCTATTGGACGCCATGAATATCTTTTCGAAGAAACCCAACGCCAAAGGTCGTCCCCAATTGCTGCCATTTTTTCTTCCTCATCGATTTCGTTCACTTTGATGATTAGTTTTTTCTAAATTTATAGCGGCAAGTTGTTCATCTGTTTCTGCATTGCTCTGAGTTCCTCTTTTTTGGCTTTTGTATTTTTATTCTGCGAATTGAACTGGGATGTGTTTGTTTCGTTTGTCTTGTGTTGTTCTTTGTGTGATTGGACTTGTTTTGATTTCAGAAGCTCTTCGGGAGAGTAAAAGGGAAATGACGCGCTCTACGAGAGGTATCTTATTGATGTTTCTTAACTGCACTTAATTAGGAAGGAAGTTAGCTGGTTTCAAAGTCATTATCACCCTTTTGTTTTGAGTAATTGAATATGTTCGTGTTTCTCTTTATATTTGTGTATTTTACAATTCATTCGTTTGCTCATGATGATGTTTCTTTCGGACTGAATGGAGCAAAGAAGCATGGAATTTACGATTGTATATGGCACTAGCGTGGAGCCAATTATCCCCAACCCCTTCCCTTAAAGAGAAATTGAGAAGAAAATTTGGGTTTGAACTTGGCGTCTTTGCTTCATGCTATGGCTTTGAATTGGCGTAAGATGGTACTAATGTTTTGGGATTCCTTTCTGCAATGGTTAGTCTTCAGAGTAGAATGATAAAGGTTTTGTGCGGTTATGTTTCTTGACACCTTTTGAAATTAAGAATGTCATGATCTTAAATAATGCACAACTCTTGAACTTTACCTATTTTGATTGTATCCATCTCTTTGTAAGCCGGGGGTCTCAACATTCGTCATTTCTTATTAAGTTGGGAAGGGCGGTTGCTGTAGGTTGCCATTCGGAATTTGACATTACAAGCATTGCATTCAAATTATAAAATGAATTATACAATAAGGGCTGTAACAAAAGAGAGCCTATAACAAAAAGAGCCTAAATTCAAGATTATTAAATAATGGTGAATAGAAGTTCGAGAACATAGATATGAGGTAGATGTTTGAATTGGAGGTTTTTTTAAACGAGAACCATACCTTTCATTAATTGCATTAATTAAGATTGATAGAAAAGGGTGATAAATATCCACCCCAAACCAAGGAGATTCCAGAATAGCTCTCTGATTCTAATTGGTCAAAACTAAAGTAGGAGATTAGTAACTAAATATTTTGATAAAAGACTCCTGGTGCATTAAGAGTGGTTATTCTTTCCATTCATGACTCCCTATAAGAGTGACAATAATATTAGTGCAAAGAATTTTAGCCTTGTCCTTAAAAGGCTGGGCTTGGGCGTCCTCTTTTCCAACCAAGGAAGATAGTAATGCCTTCTATAATCCTCTATTTAAGGAGCTAGTCTTTGACCGTGTTAGAAAACGGCAAGAGTAGCTTAACAGTGTAAAACTTTGTTCCAGAAGTTGTAAAAGTGGGTACGAAACAGAAGTTTTTATGGAGGACACAACGCTCAAGTAAAGATTTTTAATATTTTTAGGGTATATGGCCGTCCAAGTGATCTTGCGGAAGGATTTTGGAATGGCTTCATGGTATTTGGTAAAAAAAAAAAGAATTTAGGGTGCTATGATGTCTCATTGTGAGGATTGTTGTGGACTCGGCTTGAAGTTCATTGAGAATCTCAATTGTTGAACTAACTATAGGGAGATAAGTTGTGGAAAAAGTCCTCAGTAACTTCATCTTCAAATGTTTGTATCGGAATCACTATGAGTTAGTGTAGTGGCATTGCAATATGTGAAAAAAGCATAGGGTTTTTGGAGGAATGGCTTCTATGAGTTTCTTGACAATCAAATGTTCGTAAGGTCAGACAATTGTCCCATGAGATTTGTTGACTTATGCGTAAGCTAGTTTGGACATTCATAGATATATAAAGAAAAAGAAAAAAGGAAAAAGTATGTATTCGTAAAATATTTGTCCACCAAGTAGGAAATGACAATGATATATGATTTTTAAGATGATCAACATAATGTGAATTTGGTTATACTTTGAAGTCATCATGTCCTCTCTCCTCTATCCTTTGAAACGCTCTCTCTTTTCCTCCTCCGCCTGCTCCTCCGTCTTCTCCTATCCCCACACCTTCAACCATGCTTTGCGGTCCATTTGACTGGTTCTTCCGCCATGGCACAACAGCTTTCCATCAAGGTAGAAAGAAAGACCTTCTCTATAGCCAAGGACTCTAGGAAACAGGGCTTCTTCATTCTCACTGAATCTACAAACGACCGAAGCTTTTCCCTAATCTTTGCTCATGAAACATTACCTTGGCTCCACAAATGTTTCATCAAACTATGTGAGCTACCACTGACACAAAAGTTTTTTAATGAAACGAGAGTGGGGGAGACTGTCATCTGGGTTGAGAAAATAACCAACAAGAAGGGTCACTGTGTAGAAATTGCAAGGCTCGGTGCAAATGGGGGCTTAAATAAGCTTATTCTCCCTGGGGGTGAAAATAGGAAAGGGTGGCACAGCTTCTTTTCTCTCATTAATTCATTTACCAACAACAAATCGACCATCACCAGTGGATCAGTTACTTATAGGGATGCATTAAAGGAGAGCAATAAAGAGACAAACTTCATAAAAGACCCAACCCCATCAAATGAAAATGTCACAGTACCTACCATAACTCCATTTGCTACCCTTAAGCTTTCATCGGCAGTCCTCATTCAACGTGAACACTTCCACGATAACTGGCATGATATAATGCGGGCCCTACAGCAATCTCTCTCAGCTTTTTCATCTGTCAGCCCCATACAGCCGGATAAAGCTTTGCTTTCTTGTGAAGACGCAGAACAAGCTCGAGTTACTGCTAATATCAAGGGATGGTACAAGGTTGGAAGGTACAAAGTTCGGTTTTACCCATGGAGTGATACAAATATGCTGGCGGATCCAAAGGTGTCGTCATATGGGGGTTGGATAAAGGTCAGAAATCTACCTTTAGACAAATGGTCTATCGAAACCTTTATGAAAATAGGAGATGAATGTGGAGGGTATTTGGAGACGACAAACAAGACTCTTTCTAGAATGGACATGATGGAGGTTAGCATCAAGGTGAAGGAAAATCAAACTGGTTTTATTCCAGGAGAAATCCATTTACCATCTTCATCATCTTCTCCTTTGACTGTAAAGATCGACCCCTTCTTTGTGGAAGATTACTATATCGGGTATTCTGTCGGAATCCATGGCAAACTTCCGCCGGTGAAGAAAACGGAGAACATACGCGCCACCGTTGAAGAGAGTAATGTGGATCCCAAAGCATGGTACCATCGAGCAGCCCACCTTTCTGAAACAAAGGTACAATTGACAGAGGCATTAAATCAACCTTCTCCCTCTTTGACTTTTCCTGACCCGGGCCCACACATTAACCAAACCTATACGCCACCCTCCTCCCCTCATTATAGACAGTCTTTTACTCCACCTGGGCCCCACTCCCCCTCTCCCTCTCAAACCATAGCTCTTTCTCCCGCCAACACGCCTCCCAATAAACCTCTCCCCCAGTCTCAAAATCGATCTCTGTCCCCCTCCAAGCCTACATGTCTTTCACAAACAATTTCTCTCCCCGTACAAACCTCATCCAGAATACCCATTTCCATAAACAACAAATCAACCACTCTCATCACAGGGACCAAATTCTCCACAAACCAACCTCCAAATTATCAGATTCGGATGGCTTTCTCTCTTCTCCTTGCTCTCAATCCATAGAAAACTCCCCATCATTACATCGATCTCTTCCGACCTCACCCTTAAAATCCCCTCCAAATATCTCTAGCCTTTTTACTCACCCGTTTGAGCCCCAGCTGCTTGACCCAAGTCCTATACCTTTGCACACTGATGCTTCCGCCCAATTGCCTATGGATCATTTAGAGAAGAATCATCCTCTTTCTATAATTGAATGCTCCAGGGAGATTTCCACTACAGAGCTCGGCCATGTTTTGGAAACAGGGAAAGGATCAAAATTTGGAGATCCGGCCATGTACCTACCAATCATATTTCCTTGGCTGGTTGAAAATGGGATGTGTATCATGCCTCTCCCTGCAAAAAAAAAAAGAACTCTACAGCAGCAAAGAAGTGCCTCAAGTGGAAAAGCGAGGTTAAGAATTTACAATCCTCCATCAATTACAATAAGTCCATCAACAGCTGCAATAATATGGCAGAGGGGTCGTCCTCTCCTAGATGATTATCCTCTCATGGAACGTTAGAGGTCTTGGCTCCTGGAAAAAGAGAGCCCTCATTAAAGATTTCCTCCGGCTTCATAATCCGGCCCTCATCATTCTCCAAGAGACTAAATCTCAAGCCATAGATCGGAGGTTTATTAAATCGATATGGAGCTCCCGTGATATTTCTTGGGCATCGATTGATGCGGTCGGTGCTTCCGGAGGGATTGCTATCCTTTGGAAAGATTCACTCTTCACTGTCATTGAAGTAGTTGAAGGTAGTCTCTATCCCTCCATCTCTCTCTTGCTGATGGTTTCTCCTTCTGGATCACAGGGGTATATGGTCCAAATTCGTCATCTGTCAGGAAGCTATTTTGGAAGGAGTTAATTGATCTAGGGTCGCTTTGCCATCCTCATTGGATCTTGGGGGGCGATTTTAACATTACTCGTTGGTCCTGAGAAAAATCTACATGTAGTGCTCCTACTCGTGGAATGAAACGATTCAATAGGCTGATTGAATCCTCTGTTTTGTTGGACATACCCCTTAGAAACGGTAAATATACTTGGTCCAATATGCGTGCCAATGCCACTATGACCCTTATCGACAGATTCCTTCTTACTGATAGTATTCTACAAAAATTCGCATCTGTCACGGCTCGCAGATTAGAGAGAATTACCTCCGACCACTACCCTATTTGCCTTACGTTGGGCAAGGAATCTTGGGGCCCCACTCCGTTCAGATTTACCAATGCTTGGCTTTCTCATCACTCGTTTGTTAATATGATTGATTCTTGGTGGTCAGCAACCCCTATCATTGGATGGCCTGGTCATGGGTTCATCCAAAAACTGAAAAGCCTTAAGAAGGAATTGAAAACATGGAATCATGATACTTTTGGTCATCAAAAGGAACTCAAAGCTAATCTTCACAGAGAACTCATGGTCATAGATGAGAAAGAGGAGATCGCTCTTTTAAATAGTAATGACATACAACGCAGACTAGACATAAAAGGGGAGTTGATATCTATTTCTGCTAATGAAGAAGCTATGTGGCTTCAAAATTGTAAATCCAGATGGTTAATGGAAGGTGATTGCAATTCTGCTTTTTTCACAGAAGAAAGAGCACGATTGCAGAAGTCCTTACAGCCAATGGGGATAGTTTGGTACAAGACAATGAGATTGAGAGTGCATTTATTGACTTTTATCAGAGTCTGTTCACCAAAAAGCAAGGAATCAGAGAGCTACCGGACATAGAAGATTGGAGCCCTATTTCTCCTGAACAGAGGGCCTTTTTGGAGTCTCCTTTTACTGAAGCTGAAATTTATAAAGTAGTCTCTGATTTGGGCACAAACAAGACCCCCGGAGCTGATGGCTACACGGCTGAATTCTTTAAAAAATCATGGAACATCCTTAAAAATGACATTATGGGGGTGTTCAATGATTTTTTTAGGAACGAGATCATCAATGCTAGTCTTAATGAGACCTACATTTGCCTCATTCCAAAAAAGATTGCTGCAAAAAAAGTGGGTGATTTCCGACCTATTAGTCTTACAACTTGTCTCTATAAGATCATTGCTAGAGTGCTATCCGAACGATTGAAACGAGTCCTCCCTGATACGATCACAGATTACCAATCTGCTTTTGTAGCCAAGCGTCAAATTCTTGATGCCTCCCTCATTGCCAACGAGATCATTGATGAATGGAAACGAAAGAATAGACGAGGGGTGGTTATTAAACTTGATATAGAAAAGGCTTTTGACATGGTGGATTGGGACTTCCTGGAGAATATTCTCCAAGCGAAAGGCTTTGGGACAATTTGGCGGAAATGGATTAGAGGATGCATCTCATCAGCAAATTATTCCATTATTATCAATGGCAAACCCAGGGGAAAACTTCGAGCCTCGAGAGGCCTTCGTCAAGGGGATCCACTTTCCCCCTTTCTTTTCATCCTCGTGGTTGATTGCCTTAGTAGGATGTTGCTTTTGGCCGAACAAAAAGGTATGATTGAAGGTTTCTATGTCGGAACGGGATCCACCAAAACATCCATCACCCACCTCCAATTTGCAGATGATACCATTCTTTTTTCCTCACCAGATGAAGTGTGTCTCGGTAATCTGTTTCAAACCATTCGTGATTTTGAGGTAGCTTCTGGACTGAATATAAATTGTCAGAAATCTGAGTTTTTGGGTCTCGGTATAGATTCTCAACAGATTGAACTGTTAGCATCCTCCTTTGGTTGTCGGTACGAATGTTGGCCTGCCACATATTTAGGTCTTCCATTGAATGGTAACCCTCGATCTATATCTTTTTGGTCTCCAATCATTGAAAAAGTGGAGAAAAGACTTCATAATTGGGGGGCATCCCATATCTCCAAAGGGGGAAGGCACACACTTATCCAAGCTACACTATCTAACCTTCCTCTTTACTACCTATCCATTTTTTTGGCTCCAACAAGGGTCACTAAAATTGTGGAGAAGTTGTATAGGCGCTTTCTGTGGAGAGGCGGACTGAGAAACAAAGGGAGTCATCTTGTTAAATGGTCTATTCTTCAATGCCCTCTTGAAGAAGGAGGTTTGGGGCTTTTCGACATTGACAAACGAAACATCTCTCTTTTAGCAAAATGGAATTGGAGGTTTTACAACGAAAAGGAAGCCCTTTGGCGTAGAATTATTGCCTCAAAATATGGTACTGACCTTTTTAACCATAAGCCCGGCAATGTGTCCTTAAAATCAGCAAAGGGTCCTTGGAAATCAATACAAAGTATGCGCCAATTGGTTTACAATCACATTGTTAACAGAGTGGGTAGAGGTGACAAAACTCTGTTTTGGAAAGATATTTGGTTGGGAGATAAATCTTTACACTCTCAGTATCCCTCTTTATATCATCTATCTCTCAGAAAAGAAGCAAGTATTGACGAGTTATGGAACCAAAGACTTAGCTCCTGGAATCTTTATTTAAGAAGAAATTTAAAAGACGACGAAATCCAAGATTGGGCTTCCTTATCTCACCTATTAGCCTCTTTTACCACTGTTGATCATGAGGATAAGTGGGCTTGGACTTTAGAAAAGGAGGGGGTTTTCTCTACACATTCACTTACTCGACAGCTTGCATCCTCTGGACATGTGAACATTTTACCACTTTACCAGCAATTATGGAAGGGACACTCTCCTAAAAAAGTTAAATTCTTTGTATGGGAGCTCAGCCACGCAAGTATCAACACATTCGATAAATTACAGCATAGATCTCCATGGTTAACTATATCTCCAAGTTGCTGTCACCTTTGCTTCTCAGCTGAAGAAATGCAGATTCACCTTTTTAGCAATTGTGCCTTCGCCTCTGCTTTTTGGTCGTTCATTCAACAAGCTTTTGGATGGTTTACCACTCGGCCTGAGGATATCCTCTCCTTGCTCAATGTATCCCTCATTGGTCACCCGTTTCGGAAGGAAAAGAAGATTCTCTGGCTAAACTTCATCTATGCTTTTTTATGGAATCTCTGACTTGAACGAAATGCAAGGATCTTTAAAGACAAACAGCAGAATATTCACTCCTTCTTAGAGTCTACCTCCTATTTTGCTTTAACTTGGAGCCACTTATCTCCGCCTTTCTGTAATTACGGCTTATCGACCCTTTTATCTCAATGGAGATCCTTCTTGTAATCTCTCGGATAGGACCTACTTTTGTATCTATTTCAATCATCAATGAAATGGTTTTTGTTTCCTATCAAAAAAAAAAAAAACATAATGTGAATTTGCAGCATAGAATCCCAAGGCCACATCTTCCTCTCTTGTGAATTTGCAGCAGAATTTTGGGGCCTCATCCTTTCTTCTTTGAGTTGGAGCACTGCATGCCCAAATGACCCTTTTGCTCTCCTCTCTTATGTGCTTATGGACCATCCATTCAAAAAAGAGAAGAAACTCCTGTAGTGGCTGAAAATAGCAAGCAGCCTCCACTAGAGATTCAAAGTTGAGGGCTGTTGAAAAAAAGGTGGCCATCATCCTTGCTATTAATTTTGATAAGGATTCTTCGTTTGAACTTCGTTTGTCCTCAGTACTCAAGCCTTTAAATCACAAGGTTCACTAGAGCACCTTACACGGCTAGATATCCTTCCTAATCACCTTGGTCATCTGAACTTCAATAATATTTTGCCCCAAAAAGAGTTTGTTAAAGGGAGATCTCCTGGTGAATCTACTTGAAGAATCATGATCGCAACTCTAGTACCTCAATGGAGGACTAATGAGAAATATCAATTTTGAGAGAGGTTTGAGCATTTGACTAATTCCCTCTAATTTAGTTGTCTTCTAAAGAGCAAGTTCCAGCACCTATTCTCCTTCTTCCACGAACAGATATTCCTTTGCTATTAACAATGTTATGTTACCTTGAAAAAGAGATACAAAGTGTCTGAGAGAGAGAGAGAGAGAGAGAGAGATGCAAAGAGGGTAATTCTGCATCCAAACATTTTTCCAAAAATTAGTGCGCTTACCATCTTGATCCAAACAACAGAGAAATCTTGAAACAGGAAAAAATATGAACTCTTTCTAGTGCTACTTTTTCTTTTTAATTCCTTTTACTATTTTTCTTAAAAAATGTGTACCTTTATTAGACGTTTCATTTCATTTTCATATTATAACCATTAGTTTTACACTTTTAATTTTTTTTTGTGATAGCACGAAGTGGTCACATCTTTTTGCCTCTTTTTCTTACCTCTCTTTTCGCAGGTATAGAGAAGGAAATTGGAGCATTGCAATTAGAAGTACGTAAAGAGCTTCTAAAGATGGTTGCTCTCTAAATATCCTGTGTTTTAACTGTGATTTGATTTATTATCTTATCAGGAAAAGAAGCTTGTCGCAGAGATAAAGAGAACTGCCAAAACAGGAAATGAGGTACATTTCATATTATGGACTAGATTATATCAGTCTTAGCCTTAAGGATGCTTGATTCTTTTTGAAAAATCCTACTTCTGGGATTTCTCCGAGTATTAATTTTTTTTAGCATAATTTATTCATTTCTTCAGGCAGCAACAAAGATTCTTGCTCGGCAGCTAGTTAGGCTCAGACAGCAAATAGCAAACTTACAAGGAAGTCGAGCTCAAATGAGAGGGATAGCAACTCATACACAGGTGAAGTCAAGTGCCTAATTCCTCTCTTTCTTACTCGGTTGAGTTATGTGTGCAATCAGATGTACAGTTTTCTTGTGTGCGTACATGAGATCTATAGACATTTTCTCTCAAATCTTCGTATATATGTTATATTATTAATAGCACCTACCCACTTTTTGCAGGCAATGCATGCTCAGACTTCCGTTGCTGCTGGCATGAAGAGTGCCGGTAAAGCAATGTCAGCTATGACTAAGGTAAGTAAATTTGGATATTAATCAAATCTTACATATGCTTGAATAGCTGTGTTTGACATGCAGTGTAGTAGCCATGTTTTGAAAGCATATCACCTTAAGCCTAGAGGCAATAAAAGGGTGTTGTTTGGGTGAAGCGAGTCTAATGTAAATAAGTTGAAAGCAGTTGTATATAGCAGCAATTTTCTCTTTGTTGGCTGAGTAACTGATAGAACCCAAATATATTACCCGAATATGTTGAAATAGGAAAGATAACAAAACTACAAGATAAACCAAGTGTTCGAGGTACTTGGACCCTCCCTAACTTGAGATCACTCAAGTTCTAAACCAAATCACTGAATCAATGCCTATCTTCCCTATTTCCGCCTCCCTCTATTTATAACCAAATAATCTAACCAACTCTCTACTATTTACTAA
This sequence comes from Trichosanthes truncata, assembly GCA_033996785.1. Taxonomy (NCBI): domain Eukaryota; kingdom Viridiplantae; phylum Streptophyta; class Magnoliopsida; order Cucurbitales; family Cucurbitaceae; genus Trichosanthes; species Trichosanthes truncata. The sequence goes on along the minus strand of MU867259.1, from coordinate 44,445,233 downwards.
TATACCCTTATAATAGCATTTCTATCAGTAACACTCCAAATAAATTTCAATTAGAAAAAAAAAAAAAGCTTTTTTCTTTTTTTTGGGGGGGGGGGGGGGGGGTATTGTGGAAGAGAAAAGGCTGAAAGAGAAAACAAACGGAAAAGAAAACGGGCAACAGTGGATGTTTTCAGGTTTTTTTCTATATTAAAGAAAAAGAAAACAGAAAGGTTAAATAAGAAGATGCACTCTAGTGGAAATGAGCAAGCACAACAGAAACCTAAAAAAATACTCCATGGGTTGAAGAAATTTACCAATATGAAGATCTGAGGAAGAAATGTCGTATAGCTTAGGTGAAGAAGCATTGTGCCTTTTGGGTTTAAGTTGAAACTGTTCAAAATCAGAGGAAGCAGGAGCAGGCAAGCTGCTGAGATTTCTTCTAGCCACTCTTCTTCAACATTTAAAAACAGAGGGAGAGAGGAAGGGAGAAGGAGAAATTGGGGCTGCTTGTATGCCAAATATTCAAAACACCTTAAATTTGTAAACTCTCAAAGGGCACTTTTGGGCTTTTAAGTTTAATTGCCTCTCTTAACCAAGCATCACCATGCCATGAAAAATGGTAACCAACAAGTGACTATAGAATGCGCCTCAATGAAGGTGCACATCATGGTTGAGATGGAGCCCGAGAAGGCTGCAAGACGCCTTGGCACCCCTCACAAACACTATATGTAGACTAGTAGACTTTTTCTGGTGGAATTTCTTTTGTTTTATTATTATTATTATTATTTTTGGGGGGGGGGGGGGGGGGGGGGTGTATAAACCTTACTCTCATTAACACGAAAAGACACAAAAAAAGGAGGATTACAAAAGGCAATGGGAGATATGATTTCAGCCCAAAGCAAAGCCATGGGAGATTACAACAAATTCCTCGGGTGGCATTGACCAAACGAGAATTGTGAATACAAAGAAATTCGAAGTGTGAGCACCAAAGGTGGACACCTTGAATTTTAAGGATTTCCAAATCTCCGTCTCTTTGCTTATCCTGAGGAATCTTAAAATTTGTCTCAGCCAACACCTCTGAAAGCAAAGCTTGGCCTGCCCTTTCCCACTAAAATTTGGTCTTTTGTTTTAAGTGGATGGTCACAAAGGTGAATTCTGAAAACTCCAAGAGATATTGAACTCAGAGCAGCTTGGTCCACAGATGATGGGAAAAATGACTGAAAAAATAGGTTGCTTTAGCCCTATGTTGTGCTTTGCTTACTCATTAATTATACACCAACTAAAGAAAATTAACATATGAAGATGTCTTCTGAGTTACATCAGCGGTATTAAGGCCTTCTAAAGCTAAGCTCCAAATTCTGATTATCGTTCATCCATGTCTCTTTTTCTTTTGATAATGATAGTTCAATACTATGAAGAGAATGTCTAATGGTGAGGCTGCCTTAGAGCAACTTACTCGTGAAGGGCTTTTCTTCTTTTGGTTTGAATTATTTTGTACTCTGAATCATGTGTCTGACGTGCTTTTCAAAAAGGAAAAAAGAAAAAAATGTTTCTAATGTTATATATCCACCCGTGTTCTGTGAACTTAAAAATTGATTTTTTTTAAAAAATTTTATATATAATTGTTACCATACTCATCTGCAGCAAATGGATCCCATGAAGCAAGCAAAGGTCATTAGAGAATTTCAGAAGCAGTCTGCACAGATGGATATGACTGTAAGATCTTATTAAATATATTTTCCTCACACATATATATAGGAAGAAAATCATATGAATTTGCAAGCTTTGTTTATTTTGTGCTTTCTACATGGCAAAGTGACCTGTGACATCTTGTCCTCCCTGTTGGTATACTTTTTTTTTTTTTTTTGGGTTGAAATAAGCATGGCATGATGGTAGCGCTATATCTGGCACATCAGAATTCCGAGGAGAAATGATTAAATACTAGCATGAAATTCTGACTTGTGTGAAGGGGATAAGTTTTGACTCATAGTCATAGTTCACAAGAAACTATGTCGTACTCCTAATGCAATTAGAATCCATGTTATCAAAATTTTGAACTGTTGTGACTAGTCTCCTCTCTTCTTTCCTAATATTATTCCAGAATTTATCATTACCATGCATAAGGCAATTAGAGAGCTACATGTTTATGTTAATGAAAATGTCTAGCTCTTAAATTCATAGACGTGCTGAAAAAATATTAATAAATGTAGAAATAGACAGATAGTATACGAAAAATAACGAAAACCACAGATAGTTGCTGAATTATTTGTATTAATAAATAAAAAGTTAACACTTCTTTAGTTAGTTGTAAATCATTACTCTTAGTATTTATATTCATGTTGTTGACAATTTATCGTTATTTCCAGTATTTCTCGACATTTTGTTGACATTGCAGGGAAAAAAAAAAAAGATATTATCTATTCAGTATTCATATAAAAAAATTCAAGTTTATAGAAATATCAATTAAAATACAACAGAAAATTTACTTCATACCTATAATCCTTTATATTGAAAAATTTGCATTTCTGCCTTTGCCGTTTTATGTTTCATATTTTTGGATCCTTACATTCTCGCATTTGCAGACGGAGATGATTTCAGATGCTATAGATGATGCCCTGGATGATGATGAGGCAGAAGAAGAAACTGAAGATCTAACGAATCAGGTAAAGCTCCTCTAGTTGCCATCATTTATTTCCTCCCCTCTATCCCAATCAACTGGGGTGGGGCTGGAGGTGTAGGAAAAGGTTCGCTTAAAATTGTTTCTTGTAATCAGCTCAGTGTTATCATTGTTGGATTGGAGTTCGTTCTTGTGGCTAGTTGAGGACTCATTTTGTGGGTTTGTTTTTTGTATGCCCTTGTATATTCTTTCAGCTTTCTCAATGAAAGCTCAGCTTCTTAAAAAAGAAAAAAAAATTTGTTTCTTGTAAGGACATAATTGGAAACTCTGGCCTTTACCTATTGCTTTGTGATTGTGTGCATTGAGTTTAAAGTCATAAGCCTGTGTGTAAGAGGTCAAAGTGTCAACCATTGTTAACATTTCTCCATGAAATTTATGTGATGCTAGCTGTGCTAAATGTTAGGACTCTATCTTCATTAGATATCAGAATTGTTATGACTTATGATTTGCTAAGTTAAGAACTAAATGCATAAACACTACTTCCCCCTTCCGGACAGGTACTGGATGAAATCGGTGTTGATGTTGCCTCACAGGTATGTTAAAATTGGTTTTACATCTGTTTGAAGTCTTGTTGTCAACTGGATTGCATATATTGAAACTGATTGGATCATGTGTATTTGATTCAGCTTTCAACAGCTCCAAAAGGAAGAATTGCTTCAAAGAATACTGAGGGTGTCAGTAGGTATGTAGTCTTTCCCATGAACATTCATCTCCTTGCATAAATCAAAAGAAAATTTATTGGTTATACTTTGAAGTAGAATAAGCTTCCGATCCTCTTTTTGGTTTTCCAATCTAAACTACTTATGAGATCTCCACGTTATTGAAATAAAATGTCACATCATAGACCTCTTTGATGAATCTACAAGTAACTTGCTATGTTGGACTTTTTTTTTTTGTTATTCTCACAATTAACAAAGATATCTAGCAGGCTTTAAGCAAAGAATAGAGACAATTACAGATCTTTGAAAAGACTGGGGACCCAATTGGATTAATTTTAAAAGACAAGGATTATAATTGTAACTTTTTTTTTTTTTTTTTAGTTCAACCGCATATGGGGGAGGGGGAGAGATATGAACTTCTAACCTCTTGATCGAGAGTATAGGCCTTAACCAATAGAGCTATACTCAAGTTAACTTAACTAAATCATTTCAATGGAAAAGATGGTATTATTTCTTTAATGGCTGGTATAATTATGAAATTTTACATGTTTGGTTGCATAACCGTAGTAGCTGAATAAAGATAATGTGCAATTAGGACATAAAAGGATCATGGAAATGGTATAATCATAAGTTCTTTTGTTTTTCCTTTCTTTCTTTCAAATAATGAACTATCTTGTTGCTAATATTTTGCAGTTCGGGTATCGACGAGCTCGAAAAGCGATTGGCTGCTCTTCGAAATGCATGAGTATTATGATAAATTCCTTTGATTTTCAATTGAGATATACATGATTTCGACTAGGGGCATCTACTGTACATGGAAACTCTCTCTGTCTCTCTCATCTTCCTTCTTGAGATGATGAAATCTTATCAAACCATTTGCTTGAAGCCTTCAATTTATTGAAATCATAATTCAAATTGAAGGAAAGGGAGACTATACCCTTATATGAAAGGCCACATGTATTATATAAGGTCTAGATTAAACTATAAATTTAGTTTTTTGAGCTTCTGGTATTATATCTTTAGTATTTAAACTTTGTTCGTTCAATTCTCAACAACAATATCAATGCGACATACTTATTAGATAAATTTTGGTTGAATTGACATAATATGATAGACAATTCACATGTAATAATACATTTTGTTGATTAATGACAAAAATTAAATAAAAATACAATCCAAACATAATCCAAAATTGAAAGACGTAATTAAAACTTTCGAGCATAAAAGTTTGGGGACTAAATTTCTAATTTAACTTAGAAACAATTCAAGCAACTGTCCCATTGGAACAAGTCCATGAAGAAGCAGTATAGAGACTTGTATCTTTCCATCTAAGCTTTAGTGTCCCACCTTCCCCTTGCACAAGACTAAACCCTTGATTATTAGAATGCATGTTCAACATCAGCCAAGCTTGAGCCATGGAGTTTGCACTCATTGGAACTTCAATTAAACACTTTCTTAGTTCACTTCTCCATTCCCTAAACTTCTCCTCTCCACTTCTTGATGACCCTCCAATTGCCAATATGTTATTGATCTCCCTATACAAAATGTTGTGCTCCACTTGATTTCTATTACTGTCATCACTACTCAAACAAGCTCCAAGAGAGTCAAAAATGGCAGAATAGTAATGTAGAGAGCTAACAAAACGATCTAGAAATGAACCTCCATAGCACATATCTTGCTCCACAAATGTGAAAACTTTAGGCCCCAGTTGTTGAATTAGTCCAATGGTTTTCCAATCAGGTCCGATGGCGTCGTAAAGACAATGTCGAACCCAATTCACGACCACTGTCTCACCGCGTTGAAGTTTCACCATTGATGCGTCGACTTTTCCAACCTTTGCAGCAATGGGGTTGTACTCGAAAGATAGGCCTAGCTGTCGAGCAACGTCGGAGAGTCGCTTTCCTGTGTCAAGGAGAAGCTCCATGGTGGTGCCCATGGCAGTGATCCTCACATGGCGAGAGCGGCGATCGTTCATTTTCGTGGCGAGAGCTTGAAGAAGTGGTGGCCATTGTAGGCCTTGCATGATGTCAAGGTCTATGATATGAATTGGATCACATTGTGGGAGAGATTCAAGTATGGTTTGGTTTGAAGCTAAATGAGCAAACTTGATGAATGGTGAAACATTGTTGAAAATTTGGAAGGAATTGTTTATGCTTTTGTAGTTGAGTAGAGGAGAGAAAATTCCCAATATGGAATTTATGACTCTGCTAGCCATGGCAGCTGCAAAGTATGTAACCACACGCTCCGCACTTGACTTCCCATAAGGCGACACTATTTGAGTGAGCTCGAGAAGCATCCGGTGTGCCTCTATGAGATTGTCAACAGAGATCGCAACACCGCACTCAAAGAGGAGGCTGATCAAAGTTAATCCATGATCATCAACATCTTTACTTCTTCCATTTCCTACATGAACTTGGAGCTTGTCGCCATTTGCGGTATCGTCAGCGCTAGATTCCGGCAAGTCATTGACGTGGTCGATGGAGTACGCGAACTCGTTGCATGGCAAGTTGAAGTCTTGGTTATGGAATATGGGAGTGATGGAGGTTGAAGAAGAAGGGAGCTCAAAATCCCAAGGTTCATGAGGATGGGGCGGTTGAAGAAGAGAGTCATTAACGACCTCCAGTCGGCCGAGCTTCATCGGAGAAATGAAAGATTGAGGGTGAAGGGAGAGGAAGAAAATATATGGGTGTGGGAGGTTAATGAGGAAAAGGCATGGGAGCCATTTTAATGGCGGACATAAGAGCTTGGTTTTCTGTAACTTTAGTATTTTATTTTGTGAACTGAACTACGGAAGATGGCCGGCAGAAACCAATCCATAGAGAAAAAGTCTAAGTGCTAAAAGCCAAAATCTATGACATATACTTGGTGGGAGATAACATAAGAGTACAATTGAAGTTATAATTTATATATTATGATTTAATTTGGTTTTTAATGTCTTGAAAGTTCTATTATTTTTTTTTTTTGATAGACTAACGTTTTCAAAAGTTGAAAAGGAAAAGCATTTTTCATTCAAAGGTTTTATTATTGATTAATGTTAAAAGTTCATTAATGGATTAAAAAAATAGGTTAAATTACAAGTTTAGTTCTTGAACTTTCAAGTTTGTCAATTGGGATTCTAAACTTTAAAAAGTGTTTAATAGGTATTTGAACTTTCAATTTTATGTTTGTTCACACGTGATTTTAACAAAGAGAAATAAATGAGACACGTGTAATTGAACTTGTATTTCTATTTATTTATGTAGGTGTAGTACAATTTCTAATTTGTTCATCTTATTCTTTCTCTCTCATGTACAATCTGAACATTGATCAACTAGTTGAAACATATATTCTCGATCAAGATGTCAAATGTTCGAATTTACATACCCACATGTTTAACAACAACAGCAACAATGGTGTGAGAGACTAAAAATAACTCACAACTTCTTCCTACAACGAACATAATCAAACCATCTAACAATCCTCATGTTGGAACTTACATCTATAACCGATAGAGATCTCCTTTAAAGATATTAGGGAGAAAATAAAAAATTTGTAATACATTGAGGGCAAATCTATATTTATAGTAAAAATTAAGCCACTGAAAATGAAATGATAGTGTAAAATACAATATGAGAATAATATAGAGAATTTGATTAATGGTATGAAGTACTTTTAGCCCCATATTTTGGCTTTGGTAATATTTTGATCCTTCATTTTGTAATGAACTAGTTCTTTTACATATAAGGATGTAATATACTAATAATGAAGTCTCTTAGGTTTAAAAAAATTAATTGAAATAAGACAATATAAATGGACAAATAATAGAACCACATCTGATATATCGTTATGAATAGGTGGCTATATAAGTACAAGAACTAAAAAATTTAAATTTACACACACACAACATTATAAGAAACAAAGTATGTGGATGATGAATTTATAGGTCTATTTGAAAACTCTTTTTAGAAACATCTGAGAAATGGTTATCTAAATAGTGACTCTAATGTAGTTGATCAAAAATGTTCGAAGAATCTAACAAGGAAAAAATATATATGTGAATAGTTTTTTTTTTTTTTTTTTTTTTTTTTTTGTGTTCAATAACATGTGGGGTAGGATATTTGAACCTTTGACCTCTTGACTGAGTATATATGTCTTAACCAATTTAACTATGCTCAGATTGATAGTATGATCATCTTTTTATGTAGTGCAATAGTGCAATCAAACAAACTTGTTATTAAAACACTTTAGAAAAGGTAGCCAAATGCATAGTTAAAAGTATTTTCTAAAAAGTATTTTAAGAAGAAATGCTTAAACTAAAAGGTATGTCGAATTCACCACTTATTGTTTATCTAAGTTATTCTCAATTTCTATAATGTTAGATTTATTACTTGATGTCAATTCGAGCATAGTTCAATGCATTAGACACCTATTACTTAAGGTGGAAAGATAATTCTACAACCCTACATTTGTTGAATTTTTTTTTTTAAAAAAAACATAACTCAATGGTGAAAGGATTTGATAATATATCCTTAATGTATTCAAAATTTTCAATTAGGTCCTTCTATAAAAATAATTGTCAAAATTTGTTAAAAAAAATTAATGTATCATGAAATTATTGTTTGATTAATTTATTTGGACACATAGACATGTCACTCAGATGCTACTTAACACGTAAAATCCAACTTGTCCATTAGCAAAATTCAACCCGCTCATCAACAAAATATTTTTTTTCAAGTGGCATGTCCAAATGCCATACTCACAAGTTAAAGTACATTAATAAAATAATAATTTAATGACACTTAAATATCTTCCTACACAGCACCATTAAATTTCTAACAACTAAGAGAGAGAAATGTGAAAAATGAGAAATTTGAACTTTTTTACTTTATCTCTCTTAATTGTCAAAAATTTAATCAGGCGTAGCCAAGTATTGTTTTTTTTTTTTTTTCTACAAAAGGATCTAACTATAAATTTTGAATACATTAAGGTTTAAATTAGAGATTTTAAAAGATTAAGAACCAAATTGAGAATTACAACCTAAAAATGAGGAGGATTGAGCATATTTAGTCCAAAATATATTTATATTCATAAGTAGAATATCTATTTTATATATTAACTGCCATTAATATTTAATGATATGACAATTAGATTTTTTTTTATTAAGTCTCTTTATTATTTTAAATTTTGGTGATGTTAAAAACCGTCACTAATAATATGGATTGAATTTTATATTGAAGTCATTAAAAAACTAATATAAACCCTTTCAGAAAATAAATATTAAAAAAAGAAAGGAGGGATTGATTGAGCCAAATGATACCGACTCTAAACCAAGGGATATAGTGACAAATGGCTTTACAGAATATTTTTCCCAATTAATTAACCAACCAAATTATCTTTTAGTTATAGATTAAAAAATAATTTCAAGAAAATTTGAGCTTTACTTGTATTTTAAAATTAGATCTATTTCTGGTTAGTTGTAATGTAACTTGGTCAATTAGTTGAAAATATCTTACCCACCTTTTTTATTAGGAATGGTTAAAAAATAGAAGACTCATTTATAGTCCAAAATATTTTTTTTGGGTTTAAAAAACCAAAAAAACGAGAAAAAATGAATTTCTAAGATGAATAGAACTTTTTTTTTTATTTTTTATTACTAAACAACATAAATTGAATATGTATTCTAAAAAAATGTAAAAAAAAATTCATTTTTTAAAATACAGCATAAGTGTGACTTTTCTTTATCCGTTTTATATTGGATTTGAATTTAAGCTTAATTTAGATTGTGTTATTTTTATAATATTTTAAACGTTTTGCTATATTTAAAATACATATTCATTTTCTGTTAATTATGTAAATGCATCATTTAATTAGTGCTACAGTTCGGATCTTTTTTCTTTTTTCTCAAGTGATTTTCAAAAGAAAATTTTCTGTGAACCAAAATTCTTAAAAGAAAATTTTCAACTGCGCTGTGCAAATATGTGATTTTTTAAAACTAATGTACATACATAATTAAAAACTATTTTAAAATATAGCAATGTTTAAACCTAGTAAATCAACTATAAACTTAAATTAACCTAGATATTGATTAGCTATAATCTTTATATATCTCCAATTAACCTATATATTAATCAATCGTAATCTTAATATATCACTAAATGATCTATATATAATTAACTATTATCTTGAAAAAAGCACTAATTAACCTATATTTTGATTAACGTCAATCATTAGTACCTTTAAAAAAAAACGTCAATCATTATTATACATGTACTTTTAGAATGCTACTTCACATGTAGGTTCAGAGAATTTGAACCTACAATCTTTTAGAAGAAGTAGAAATGTCTTAATCACTAAGTTATGCTCGTGTTGGTCACTAACATACATGTATTTTCATTTTGCTATATTTGTAAGTACTTTTGTAGGCAATGATTTTGCAATCTCTTTATGTAAATTATGCTAGATTTGTGATCACCCCATTTCTTAATTGTTATGGTAGAGATGGTAGAAAAACTTTTTATGTATTAAAGGAATGCCTGTACTTTTACTAAACTCCTAAACTAACATTTTCAAAGGTGGTATGAAACAAAGAATAAAGAGAAGTATTTTCGGTTTATAGTTCAACAAAGGAGAGGTGGATGATCAAACGCTCAACCTTACGAAAAGTAATAAATATCTCATGTATTAAGTTATGCTCAATTACCTTCCTTGAAATAGCAGAAATATTGGCATATTCCTCTTTAGAAACTCCAAAATAATAGATATGAACTCAAAGGCTTCCCTAGGTCAGCTTCTCATCAGCTTGAAGTTCATGGAGCATGGGCCTTCAAGGTTTGAGGTTGTGGAGTTCTTCTCCCCAATTGTCATTGGACTATCATTCAAATTTTGATGGTACAAAGTTCATTTTTAATAGTGTAAAACCAAAAACAGTAAAATGGTGATATGAAAACCACTTTTGATAAATCACTTATTAACTAATTATTTTCACTAAAATCACAATCTCTAAAATCAGTCTCAAACATGTTCTAACACAATCTATTACCAAAAGAAACATATTCTAAATGAAAGGGTAGGGTCGATCCCTAGTCGAGGATTATGTTGGAAACGTCGAGCTTCTTATTGATTATCGACAATCGTATAGCACCAACTCGCCATCTAAAGCATTACCCAAATGCACCATCATCACAGCATGCTACCCAACTATCTCCAAGTGACTTCCATTATTTCTGTATACTATCAAGAAATCAACCATTTCCATTTCAATTTAGATTATAATTGATTTATTGTAGGTGGTTGTTATTGACAACTTTCTTGTTGCTCGTAGTCTTAATGCTTCTTGGACCATGAGTTATTTCTCCATAAAACATGAAAAGTGAGTTTGGTATGACTTTATAATTACAATCATTTTTCAAAATTTTCATGGTATTTGGTTATAAAGTCAAAGTGCTTGGAAAACTTAAAAAATAATTTTTAGTGACAACACTTAGCTTTCTCCAAAAATACCTATAGAAAAAGAAAAATTACATAAAACCTTCTCTTAAAACCCATCCCAAACTCACTTAAGGGCCATTTGGTACAAGGGTTTTGGGAATAGGAATGGGCAAGAGCTTTGAATACCCTTGTTTGGTACATGGGCAAGAGCTTTGAATACCCTTGTTTGGTACAAGGTTTGGAGACTTGGCCATGGAAATGAGTTATTTCCATGAGTTTTGTATACCCATGAGTAAGGATACTTTTTCTTTATGCCCTTCTCTTTCTATCTCTTATTTTTGTTATTCATCTTTTTCTTTAATATATTTATTTATTCTATTAAAATTAATCAACTCGATTATATTGAAATTATTTTATAATAATGTATTGAATTAACTTAATTAATTATTTAATTGTAATAAATAAATTATTAAAATTTGTAATAAATTAATTCTAACTAATTGATTGATTAAAAAAATACACAACGAATTATCATTTATAAAAAGAAAAAAAAATCAATTTTTACACCTAAGTTTGTCGAGCTGTATGAATTTCTACTATAAACTTTTAATTTCATCAAATTGTACCCAAACTTAGCTAAGTATTGCAATCTTAACCTTAAACTTAAAAAAGTTTTGCAATTTCTATCCTCCAATAAGTTTTCTTTTGAAAATTTGTTAAAAAAAGTATTTTCATATGCTTTCAATGAATTGCATAAGACATAGGTATGGTACAAAATTGATAAAATTTCAAAGAAAAACAATGTTAGAGCTACATTTTGTTAAAATTTGTGAGTTTTGGTAAAGTTATTCATTAGTTTACGGGTAAAAATTAAAAGTTTAGAGTGAAAATTGATACACGGTGACATGTTTACGGGTAAAATTGATTTTTTTCCTTTATAAAAATAAACTAAATTAATGTAATTGTGTGTTTATTGAAACTTTAATAAATTAATAATCTATTTAATATATATAATTAATTGAAATATTTTAATATAAAAATATAACTTTTTACAATTATTTATTCAATTAAAATTATACATCTATTTATTGAAGAGTTCATTAATTAATGCATCATAATTATATAAAATTTATAAAATTAATCTCATAAAAAAGATAAAACTACCATTTATTATTATAAAAATTAGCATTCTCAGGTGTACACAACCAAACACAGCAATCAATTATTCCCAGCAATCTTATTATCAAGCATCCATTATTCCCAGGCATACAAAAATTAGCATTCCCAAGGGCTGTTTGGGGCAAGAAGTTACAGGGAGTAGGAGTTTCAGAGAGTAGGAGTTTGTAAGTCTGTAGAGTTAGGAAGTTTGGAGAGTTAGGAAGTCTGTGTTTGGGGTACAAAGTTGTTTAGTTTGGAGTTATGAAATCTATGTTTGGGGAAAATAGTTGCAGGGAGTAGGAGTTCTGAAATCTGTGTTTGAAGTACAGATTTGTTAAACCTTGAGTTCTAAAGTCTTAGTTGTTTTTAGCTCTTTTTTTTTTTCCAATTTTTTCTACAATTTCTCAAAATTTTATTACTAATAATTTTTTCGCATAAATTCTAAGATTGAGATTTTTTTTTTGTTTTTATTAATTTATGTATATTTTACAAATTTATTTAAAGAAAAAAATAATTTTGAACAAAATACTTCACATTCCTTTTTCAATATTTCTCACATTAATTATTCATTTTTCTTGGATAGTTTCAAATAAAAGAAAGTCTTCCAATATTTTTTTAAATATTACATGTGATTCAGAAAGATTTCAATCCATTAATTTAAAAGGATTCAAATAAACTTCAAGATTTTCACATTTTTATTCTCTCAATTCTAGAAATAATATAGATTTGTTTCCATAAATCCTAAAATTCAGATTTTAAATTATATTATTTTATGAATATTTTACAATTTTGCTAGAGACTTATTTTTGTGAATTTTAAAATTTTAATTTAATATTTGTTTTTCAAGCTTAATAAAATAATTTTTTTGCATAATTTAAGATTTTATTTTTCTAACTAATCAATGTAATGAATTATCTAAAGTATGATTAATTTGAAAATAATACATTCTTTGAAGTTTTAAAATAACTAAGTAAAAAATAAAATATCAAATATTTATGTTATTTTAAAATAATTAAGTTCAAAATGAATATATATTTTTTAACACCATTTAAAATGAATATCATACATATTTTTGTTCAAAATACTATATATTTATATTATTTATTGTAATAATTTTATTTTATTAAATTTAGAATTAGAAATCGTTTATCTTTTTACTTTGAATATGATTAGTTTGAATATCAAATGTTTTAATACGTTAATCTTTTTTAAATACTAATTTCCTAAAATGTAATACAGGTTATTTTAAAATATGTTTTTCTTTTCTTCAAATCATAAAATTATATATATTTTTAAGTTATTAATAAAAAAAATAAGCTTAAAAAATATAAGATTGTTATTTATTATAAGTAATTTTAGTTTAAACTTTAAAAAAAAAAATTTGTAGAAAAACATGTGAAGGAGATAGAAAGATTTTTATCAATTAAAAAATTTGTTATATAGTACTCTATTTTATATTAAAATTTCAATTTAAATAATGGTATCATGTCTGAAACATTTTTATATAATTTATATTTAAAAAATAAAATTATAGAATAAAGAGAAAAATATTTTTGTTAAAAAAGTTATTAAAAGTACAAGATAAAAAATAATTATTATTTATATTTAATTAGTAATTAATAATAATGATGAAATTTTTTAATAAAAAATAAAGAAAAATTTTCAAATTAAGAAATAAAAAAAAATAGAGAGAAAAGAGAGGAGAGTAGAGAGAGAGGTAGGAGTGAGGTGATGTGAAGAAAAAATAAATAAATAAGTTGTAAGATCCACAATGGAGAGTTGGAGAATGAGTTAATAAGTTTGTGAGGCCCACAATATAGAGTTGGAGGAAGAGTTAATAAGTTTGTAGGGTCACAACAGGAGTTAAATTATTCTTGAGCTAAATAAAGAGTTGATGGAAGTTATTAACTCCTCTCAACTCCATTTCTCTCAACTCCTCAATCCAAACACCCTCTTAAAGTGTTTGTTAACTACTAAACAAATATATGCTTTGGATAACCTTAAAGCTAAATACACTAAAAAGAAGCATGGGAATTAGCCTTCATGTTGAAAATATTTACAAAAACTGATGAGAAGCATATTTTAAATTACAAGGAACACTTCTGCAAGTATTTTCTAATTGTATCATTCCATCAGAGATACTAATCCAGCATCAGTTCTTATGCATGGGATTGAAGAAGCTCTACAACAGAGTAGTGTACATTTGTTATGCTACAGATTTCAAACTGTCAAACTATGCTTCTATGATTCCCGATATTTGGTAAGGTCGAAGGTCAACGTTCTCGAGCAGCTGTAAAATACAAGTGCATTATTTGTTAAGACATTTTGGCCATGCTACCAGGAAACAAGAGCTTAGGCTAAACAAAATGACACAAAAATGTAACAGATAATAGCTATCAAATCACCAATCAACCCAAAAGCTTAAGCTGATGGGTTATGGTAAATTTAATTATATCAACACTCCAACCATAGCCAAAAATTTTCATATTCAATCATTCATATACATTTGAGCATGAAATATGTTTTATATGCTTACCTTCTTTCGCAATCCCGGTAAACTCCTACTAATGCTTCGGCTTTGTCATAAAAGCTATCCTTCAGTGATATAACGATACTTTGAAAACCATTGCTTCCATCAGTGTCCTGACTCATCCTGGCACCTTCACATGACTTTGAACGAATGAAACCAGCGACCTTCGCAACGTTCAAGTTATCTAAGGCAGCATCCACTTCATCCAATATGAAAAAGGGTGAAGGCCTAAAACTGAAATACAATGGACAATGTGAACAGCCATCAGTTGACAAAATAATTTGTGGCTATTGGTAAGTTTATTTGGCTTCCCCTGAAAAAATATAAAAATTAGCTGCAAAATATTCTATAACAGAAGGTACTTGACACTGCAATGATGTAGTTTAATAAATAATAACCACCACCTTGTCCTATTGGCTCAACCTGAGGGGACATTGGTAGGGAAGTCAAGTTCGGTGGAAAATTTATAATCTATTAGAGCAATAAACTCATAAGCAATCAAATTATCCACCCTGAAGATTCATAAATGTAAGATCAAGCATCTACACCATCATACCTATGAATGGAAAAAAGCAATGCTAGTGCTGCGACAGTCTTTTCTCCACCAGATAATTGTTCCATATCACGAAACCGCTTTGTTGGAGGCATAGCAGTATACTTGATGCCATGTAAAAATGGTTCATCCTCATTTTCCAAGTTCAAATATGCCGTCCCACCCAAGGGATGGGTGTTACTTTTTGTCAATTGCTTGTAAATCTTATCAATGTTTCCGGAAATATGGTTGAAAGCATCCATAAACAACTCATACCTGCAGTTGTCAACACTAACTCAACAATTATGCAAAACCTGCAAATTAATGCAGCTCAAGAAAAGATTTCTCCAAGACTTATAACTGGTCATTCAAGTAAGACCATATTGGCAACTACCTATATTTTGTTGGAGAATGGAGAGTACAACATACAAGTACAATAGTAGTATCCATGTCTCACAATAAATAAATTCAGAGAATATCAACATAACAATGTATAACATAAGGCTATGAAGTTTTTTTTTTTTAAAAAAACCGAGATTTCATTGAGAAAAATGAAAGAATATACAAGGGCATACAAAAAACAAGTCCAACAAAAAGGATGTCCCAAAAACTACAAAACGGGACTCCAGTCCAACAAAATCAAACCAAGATCATAATTACAAAAAGGTTTAGTGACCGACGCCCACAAGGAGGCATTAAAACTCACCAACTCCCAAACCTCGTCACAAGGCTGCTCAACCTCTCTAAAGATCCTATTATTTCTCCCAAGCTAAACCCCCACAAAATAGCAAAGAAACTAGCATGCCACAAAACTTTGCCTTTTTCTCAAAAAGGCGAACCCAGAAGCACCTCTTCAATCATAGCATAGCAATCCCATTCCAAGCCAAACATAAACTAAACAAATCCAACCAACGAGTCCAAAGGGACTGAACAAATTGGCAGCCCCACAACGTGAGGCTATGAAGCATTGATGCCCCTCCAACGTATGGAATGGTGTTGACATGACTTGAATGAAAGAGAATGACCATAAATAATCCAGGTGTGTTCTTGAATTAGACTGGATTGAAAGATGACTCAACTCAATTGTTAGTGTGGCAAATCTTTCCAACTCAAATGATTTTAGTTAGGTGATGAAACCAACTCAACCCAACCATGCATACTTTGTTCGAATTATTTTGAGTTGGAGTGATGATGTCATTTGAACACCTCTAGTGAGTGCCAAGTTTACATATACACACATTTCACCTTCGGGACAAATTACAAGTTTAGTTGAAGAAATGGGTCACTAATAAGTCAATAGAGATAAAAATATGCTTCTCAATGTTAACTAATAGGTAAATTAAAGGGGGCTTTCAAACATAAAGATGCAATTAAAAAGGATCACCTTTTTTGCTTAATAGAATTGAATTTGTCAGCCACCTCTTTCTCCTCTTTCCTAGCTGCTTCAAACTCCTCAGATATTACTCTTTCCTTTTCTTTCAAAGCCTCATATTGATCTAGTGCTTTCAAATTTGGTGCAGTTCTTTCAATTTCTGATATCAAGCCATCTATCTTATGTTTAAACTCCATCTCAAGTTTCTCTCTATCAGATGATCTCTTCTCCTGTTGATAGGATCTATTCAGCTGGCTAAAATCAAAAACTGGGCCAGGCGTCAAGGATTCAATCTCCATGGGGTCTGAGATAGTGGGGAGGACTATATTTTCTAATTCACATTTTTCCACTATTTCCTGCTTCTGTGTGATCAGCTGTTCAATATTGGTCTCCTGGGAGAAAAATATGGTGGATATCCATCATGATTTACTAAAATTATATGAGAATTAAGAGCAAAGAAGCACAAAAAATCCAAATAAGAGAGAAAGGACACATTTATTATATATATACTTAAAATATTTTCATGTTAAAGATTTGTTAACTTGTGATATTTTCATATGAAAAAAAAGAAGTAAAATAAGTGATGAAAATGCAATACATTAAGTTGAAGAAACTATCACGTATCACCTATGTTAAATAATACAATACTTATATCAAAATATTAAAAAAAAAAAAGGTTTAAAACCAGCTTAACATTTTTCTAAATAGTTTTAGATCATATAAAATGGGAGTTAGTTATGCTTTTGCACTTGTCTGTGTAAAAAATCTAAAACTAACTTAGGCTTTAGGGTTTAGGGTATAGGGAGTTAGTTATGCTTATGCATTTGTTGGAGTTTTTAATTGGTTAAAAGTTAGGAGTTAGTGAGTTGTTGAATTAGTTAGCAATTGGTTTCCTTAGTTGGTTAACATCTTGGTTAATCTCTTGTACTTCAACCAACATTTTAAATATTAATAGAGACCTTTGGTTGAGTGTTATCACACCAATATGACACATAACTATTGTGTTTAATGAGTCCCGATACATGTCTAATAAGTGATAGAGTGTTGGAGTGTTTGATATGTATTGGACGCAGACATGTTATGTATGCTAAAGTGTCTGCCCTTCACTTCAAATATCAAAAGCCATTGAAACAGAACCTTAGAATTAATCTGACGATTCAGTTTTGATATGCTAGTTGTAGCAGCAGATGTTTTCTTCTTCCATTCCTGCATATCCTTCTCACAGTCTTCCAACCTGGATTTCCACTCTGCAAAGAGAATGAATTCTTAACTAGAGGAACAATAAAAAACAATAAACTATGTTTAAACATAGAAAACGTGTTTTCACATAAAAGCACTACACCCAAAAGTTACCCCAAATTCACTTTGGAACAAATATTAGGGTAAGAGTTTTTTTTTTCATGGAACAAGAAATGAAACTTTTTATTAAAGAAATGAAAGGAGACTAAATTAGGGTAAGAGTAACTAGAGGAACAATAAAGAATGATAAAGCATGATTATGAAATCCACCCTATTGGTGCGACATGAGGAAAAATTCTGTTCCTAATGCTCGAATTTAAAAACTAAAAATGTTTGTTTCTTAAATGACAAACATACCATTTCAACTTGAAAGTTGAACCCTGAATGTTATTGCACTTTCAGCAAGAACTAGGAACTAAGAAATGTTTCACTACCTCATTTTAAAGTTTCTTTGTTAGTGAAACTCACCCATCTTCCTTTCTCTATTGCATGGAGGCATAAAATGACAGAAAGATAAACCTAGCTGCTATATCTAACAGTAATTCATTTTTTGCTACTATTTTAAGAACAAGAAAGTCACTTCTAGCAACAACTCAATGTTTTTTGGTAAGAAACCGCGCTTTCCTTGAGAAACATGAAAGAAAAATAAGGGCATACAAAAAACAAGCCCCACAAAAGAACGTCCCAATAACTACACAAAGGGACTCCAATCCAACAAAATCAAACCAATATCATAATTACAAAAAGGCCTAGTGACCGACGCCCACAACGAGGAATTAAACCTCACCAACTCCCAAACCTCATCACAAGACTGCTCCACCTCTCTAAAAATTCTACCATTCCTCTCAAGCCAAACCCCCCACAACATCACAAAGAAACTAGCATGCCACAAAACAGTACCCTTCACACGAAAAGGAGAGTCCAGGAGAACCTCCTCAATCACCGCAAAACAGTCCCTATGCCAAACCAAACATAAATTAAAAGAATCCGACCAACGGGCCCAAAGGGACTGAGCAAACGAGCAACCCCACAACAAATGGTACAAATCCTCAGCCTGACGCCTACACAGGATGCACCACTGCAGGAACAACACAAGAGAAGAATGTCTCTGGATGCGGTCCAAAGTGTTCTCTCCCATGCAAAACCTACCACACAAAAAAATTTACCTTCTTAGAAATTTTCACCTTCCAGAGAAAGGAGAAAGCAGAGGCAGATGGGGAGGAGGAGGGGCCAGACAACAACTGAAAGAAAAAACTGCAAGAGAAGCCCTTAGGTGGATCCAGGGTCCAGAACCTAGCATCCCTCCCCCCATGAAGAGCACAACACCCCTAAAGAAACGAAAGAAGACACACAACATCCAAGGCCTCTCTATCAAATAGATGGCACAAAAAACCCAAGGAAAGCGAGGAGGAAGGGTCAGAGGACGGGAGGATAGAAGCCACAAAATGTAACTTCTTGCTTGATAAGTGATATAAGCATGGAAACAACTCTCTAAGGGGCTTTTCATCCACCCACCAATGTTCCCAAAAATAGACAGTCGAGTCATCCCCAATTTTGCAATTAACAAACAAAGAAAAGGAAGGAAGACCAAGGGCAATCGATTTCCAAAGGCTTTTAAGAGGACCTTTAGAACCACCACCAATGAGCCACTCAAAAGAGTGAGGGTCATACCGACTCATAATAACCTTATGCCACAAAGTGTTAAGACTCCACGAGAAAACGCCATAACCACTTAGCCAGCAAGGTCTCATTACGTAATCTTAGGCTTTCTATCCCCAGGCCTCCAAGCTCCAAAGGCTTAACCACCACCTCCCACTCCACCAAATGGGACCCACCCCCCTTATCCACTTCCTCCCACAAGAAATTCCTAAACAATCTCTCCAAGGACTAAAACACAAACCCTAGAATCCTAAAGAGAAAAAAAAATAGCTAGGAATTCTAGTCAACACTGATTGGATAAGAGTAAGCCTCCCCCTTTTCGAGAAAAATGTTGTCCTACAAGAAGACAAACTCCTCTAAATCTTATCCAACACTGAGTTCCAAAACACAGTACTCCTCGAGTTTCCACAACGAAAGACCGAGATAGGAGGACAAGAACTGACTCACCTCACAACCCACCATAGAGGCCTAAGACCGAAGCTTAGAAGGACAACAATTAATACCAAAAATGGAACTCTTGGCTCGATTAATTTTTAAACCTAACAGGGCTCCAAAGGACAAAAAAACCATTGAGGTTAACAAAAAAGTTTTCTTGCCCCGAATAGAAAAAAAAGATATCATCTGCAAACTGTAAATGCAACAAGTGGGCGGGCTTAGACCCTAATCCCAATGTTCACTATATAGGTAGTACAATCATTTTGTATTTAAGAGAAAAATATTTTTTTTATAAGAAACTGAGCTTTCATTGAGAACAAATGAAAGAATACAAGGGCATACAAAAAAAGAGAGCCCACAAAAGGACGCAACCTACAAGAAGGGCCTCAATCAAGCAAAATAAGACCTAAAGAATAATTACAAAAAGGCTTCGCAATCGAAGCCCAAAGAGAAACATAGAATCTAATAAGGAACCAAACATCACACGGAGACCTCTCCAACCCTCGAAAGATTATATGATTTCTCTCTCCCCAAAGCCCCCACAAGATACCACACACCCCAATTTGCCACAAAAATTTTCCTTTCTCGCGAAAGGGGGGATGAAGGATTAACTCCACAACCATCTCTCTACAATCCCTCTGCCTACCAAGAACGAGGCCAAACTCCGCAAATAACTGATTCCAAACATCATAAGTTACATCACAGCTCCAGAGAACATGATCGAGATACTCTACAACCCTCCTACACATAATGCAACACCAAGGCCCCACCAAGGTAGGCACCTTCCTCAACACCCTGTCTAAGGTGTTAACTCTTCCGTGAGGAACCTGCCAAGCAAAAAACTTAATCTTCTTCGAAATTTTCACCTTCCACACGAGGCAAAGACTGAAACTCCTGACGAAGAAAGGGAAGAGGGATTAACTAGACAAAGAAAAAAGGACCTCGACGAAAAGTCTGTGGCCGGACTAAGGCTCTAACAACGAACATCCCTTCTCTCTAGAATACAACGAAACTCCCCCAACAAAGAAAGGAGGTCGACAATATCCAATGTTTCCTTATCGGGCAAAGGACGCCAGAGACCCAACAAAGGCGAAGGACAAGGCCCAAGATGAGACAAAACATCAACCACCAAACGATTCTTCATCATGGATAAATGATAAAGACGAGGACTCGCATAGCAGAGGGATCTAATCCCCAACCACTTATCTTCCCAAAAAAAAGTCTCTCCCACATCCCCTACAGAACAAAGAACAAAGCAGGAAAAGAAAGGATACTCCTCTGCAACACCTTTCCAAGGGCTTCTAGATGTGCCCTAACCCCCACACGATATCCATTCGAAAGGGAGCAACCCATACTTGCTCACAACGACCTTGTGCCAAAGGGAAATGGACTCATGACGAAAACGCCATAGCCATTTTGCCAATAAGGACTTGTTGTGGGCTCTCAAATTGCCAATACCTAAACCCCCAAGGTCCACGTCCTTCATAACCTCTTCTCACTTAACAAGGTGAGCCCCTTTCCCCTCCTCAACCCCATTCCAAAGGAAATCCCTCATAAGCTTCTCAATACTCTTGCTCACAAACGCATGCATCCTAAACAAGAAAGGAAATAGAAAGTGATCCCACTCAAGATAGATTGAATAAGAGTAAGTCTGCCAATTTTCAAAAAAAAAACTCCTCTTCCAAGATGAAAGCCTCTTGTGAACCTTTCCCACAACAAGGTTCCAGAACGAGAGAGACCTAGGCTTATGCCCTAGAGGAAGACCAAGATAGGAGGAAGGAAACAAGCCAACTTCACACCCTACCAAAGCGGCCCACCTATTTAATTTTTCCAAATCACAATTCAAACCCAATAGTTGACACTTGCCTCTATTGATCTTCAATCCATAAATTGCCTCAAAGAAAGCTAAAAAGTTGTTCAGATTAACGAACAACTCCTCATTACTAGACAAAAAAAAGATAGCATCGTCAGCAAACTGGAGATGAGACAAAGGCAAATTATCCTTTCTGACCTTGAAACCCTGAATAACCCTACAATCGACCCCTCGCGAAATGATCCTACTTAAAACATCCACCACAAGCAGGAAAAGAAAGGGCGATAAAGGATCTCCTTGACGAAGCCCTCTTGACGCACAAATCCTACCCCTCGGTCTACCATTGATAAGAATAGAATACTTGACTGATCTAACCTGCCTCCAAATTTAAGAGCAAAATGTTAGTATAACCCACTCAAGTTATCAACATTCAGTGTAACTAAGGTCCCAATATGTTTTAATATGTTTTAATTGAAACATAGGATATAAGATATGCCTATATTATCCCACATCTTCTGGCGAGGGTATCTGAGAAATTAACCTAATTCCTACCTTGTTTCAATTTCCTGAGGTACATTCTACTTTTTCAAGTTATCTAATTATAGTTCAATTGTAATGTTGTTTAACCTATTAGATAGACTGAGACTCTTTTTTGGATCCACTCGAAGACATATAAATTCATTTCTAGCCACCTTTATGTGCTAGTAATAACTGAAAGGGGCATTTTAGTCTTTTAGGGGCCGTTGGGGCAAGGAGTTGCAGAGAGTTAAAGTCTGGAGAGTTAGAAAGTCTATATTTGGGGTGCAGTGTTGTTTAGTCCGGAGTTTCAAGGTCTGTGTTTGTGGTGCAGATTTGTTAAACTAAGAGTTCTGAAGTCTGAGTTGATTTTAACTGGTTTTTATCTATAATTTTTCAAAATTTCATTATTAGGGATTTGTTCTCATGAATTCTAAGATTGAGATTTTTTGTATTTATTAATTTATATATTTTTTACAAATTTCTTTAAATAAAAAAAAAAAAGAATGTTGACCAAAATACCCCATATTCTTTTTTCAATATCTCTCACATTAATTATTCATTTGCCTTAGATAGTTTTCAAATAAAAGAAAGTCTTACAATAATTTTTTAAATATTACATGTGATTTGGAAAGATTTCAATCCATTAATTTAAAGATATTCAAACCTGCTTCAAAATTTGTATATTTTTATTCTCTCAATTCTAGAAATAATATAGATTTCGCCAATTTTAAAATTTTAATTTAAGATTTGTTTTCCAAGCTTAATAAAAGTTATATATATATATATATATATATATATTTGTATAATTTAAGATTTTATTGGGACAAATTATACATCCAATTTTTCTTGGTAAGTTTATTTACAATTAAGTTTTTTATTTTTTTATTTTTTTTATTAATCTTCTTTTTTGGGCTAAGCCCTTTTTTTCTTTTTTTCTTTTTTTTTCTTCTTCTTCCTTTTCTTTCTTCTCCTTCCGTTTTCTATTCTAATTCTTCTTCCTTTTTTTCTTCTTCTTCTTGTCGTTTTCTTCCTATTTAAAATTTTAGATCTTATCAAGAATCGTTGAGATCTGAACTTCTTTTCATATCTAGAACGAGTAATATCCAAATCTAAAATTTTTTCTTCGTGACGAGGCCTCGTGATGAAGATAGTGTCATGGGTTGAAGATTTGATGGCCAAATCAGCAAGCGGCGTCTGGTGCCGACAAGAAATTCTAGGTCCAATGGGTTTTGTGGGTGGAATGCCGCCGCCACCATTGTTGCCGAAGCAGGCCTTGCAGAGGTGAAGGGTGGAAGAAGAATGAGGAGGAAGGAGAGGAAGTTGTTGGAGGCATTATTATTGCGTGAAAACTGATGTGTGAACATGAGGGCAATGGGCAGTTGTGCAGACTTCAACATTGTTTACTATTGAAGTCCGCATGTTTGAGAAGTGAAATCCGAGCTTCCATTATATGTGAAATGTCCACTCCTCCCAACTCCATCTCCTTGGGCCAAACACACCCCTAGTTGGCAAAGTTAGAAAGATTTGGAGTTTTCTACTCGACAGGCATAGAATAGGTCAAATATTTAGGTCATTATGTATGATAATCACAATCAAATTAAAAAATAATAATAATAAAATGGAATAAAAAAAGTAAAAAAAAAAAACAGATGCCTATGCATAAGTTTATGGTAAAGTGAGTTAAAACTAAAGCATACTTATGGGTACATCCTTTTTAGCGCCTTCTTTCCTTCAATTTATTCTTTTCCAATGAAACTTTTTGCACAAAAAGTTCCAATGGCTTGAATTTTTGACAAAAACAACCGTCAAGGTCTCAAATTGTCTGCTCCTGCTACCATGGTTTGAACAAAAGTTTTACAGTGTAATATACATCTTTTGACTATAAAAGTTTCAGTTGACAAAAATTAGAAATTATATGAGCATTAAACTTCTTGAGAAACAAGAATGAAATTCAAGTTTCTTACCAATTACCAAATTTACCGCTATAAATGGAAAACTAAATTGTAAATAAATAAAGTAGTTAATTAAAAACCATCACAAATATATTGCTAGATCAGGATTCCTGCAACTTAGATGTCAAACTAAAAAGATCAGATCTCAAGGCTCTAAGTCATGATGAAAGTTTCAGTGCCTATGTAGACAGGTGGTGGTTTGTCGATACCCAAACGCAGAAAAAACTCTTTAGATCCTCTATTTTCTATTCCTTTGATGGAATTCCACTGTAGAGCCATACCAAAAGGAAAAAGGAACAAATAAAAATTAGATCTCTTATAATATATGCAAGAACTGTCCTATTCCAGAGTTTTACAAGAGAAATTTTGATATGGTAAGACCATGCTGCAGAAAAGCTCAAAATTTTCACAAAGTAGGTTTACTTCCCAATGGGCTTAAAAAAAGATTATTGTGCAACAAGACCTTACCAGCCAGTTCCTCCTTCAAGCGATCAATATCATTATTGGCATTTTCTGCGGTTGATTTGGCATCAGCCTCTTTGTTTTGAATCTTTCTTAAATCATGCTCCAAAGAACTCAAAGAAGATTCTAGTTCTTTAATTTGTGATTCCATGTCCCGATTCTGTTCATACTCCAACCTGAGTTACGTCACAAACAGAATCTGTTCTATTAGCATAGACAATGAGTTGACTATAATTGGAAGTTAACAAACTATTCATATATATACAATAGTAGAACTGAGGTCCAGTTGAAAATATATCATCGGCCAAAGATTTGGGTCCAATAAACCAAAAGAATGCTAAAAGAAAATCCTTTGATATGCCTCCCACTTGCACAAAACTGAGAATGATGGATACAACAGGTTCCAGGGAATGTGTAAGTTGGAAAATTCTCCTAGAGCTCAGTCCACTATTATAAACTTGTCAAGAAAAATTGTAATACTTGTTTCCAAAGTTTTGCAAAGGAAAAGAAGGGATACTTCAACGAATGTAAGGTTAGCTGGTTGACCCATTATACTGCTTGATCTACTTGATTCAAGGTATTCTCTTGCAATAAACATATTGACAAGACGAGCAACACCCTATCTTTCTAAGGAGATTACAGCACATAAGCTATGTGATCTTCAAGAAGTGCAATACTCTATCTTACTCGGCATTCAAGCAATTGGGTTTACAACAATATTTTTTCCTAAAATAACAATTTTTTAAAAAAGAAAAACTCTGAAATCCCTGGAACAACTTTGCACTTAAGAGATGAGACCCATGTCCATTATCCACCGGCTCACAATGTACAAGGAACAAGAACATTGTGCATTTGTTTTATTTTCTTCAACATAGAAGAATAAGTACGCTAAGCATGGTAGGACAAGAGTAAAAAAGAGGGGAACCTACTGGCATTTCAATTTTGATAGCTGACTGCTCAAGCTAACACGTTCATCAGCCATATGCTGCACAGCTTGGAGTTGGTTTTCTTCATATTCTCGTATGTTGGCCACCCCAACAGATTTGCTGAAGTCTCGATATATCCGGTCAACAATTTCATTGATCCTCCTCTCCAACTTCCTAATTTCTGTGTTCCTCTTATCAATCCCATTTTTTAACTACAATAGAAACAATATAACATTACAAGTTGAATTGCAAAATAAGTGCGTAAAGAAAAACAAAATAGGTTGACATATGGTCATAATATTACCTTCTGAAGTTCAGGACTTATTCGATCAATTTCTTCTTTTATAATTTCTTTCTCTTGCCTCAAATTTGCAAGTTTGTCTTCAATACTTCGCTGCAATAAAACATCTCATACTGAATATCACATTCATTTCTCTGCATTATGATCATTAGATTTCTCTCTTTTTATAAGAATTAGATGTTTCTGCACAAAGATTCTGTTGGAAGGAGTAGGACAAGAATACTTGAACAAGAACGTAGTTTTGAAGACATCTGGAACTATATATTATTGGAACTCCTATGATTCTCAAACACTAAGGAAGTGCTCATCTCATACAAATACGATCATGCTCCTAGATTATTCCAACAACCTAATAGCATTTATGTGTTCATTGCATGGTGATCTAGTCAAGAATAACATTCTCTCGTCCATCACACTTGCAATGCTTTGCAAAAGTGGATTTTTACGATTCTCACCAACTTACAAATCTGAATATTAGACTTTCTAAATCAAATATTCTCCCGCTTAGAAAGTGTTGGAACCCACTTCAAGTTAGCAATCAAGGATGAGTGATCCATGATCAGAAAATGAATCCAGCAAGGCCTCTTACCTGATGGTAGGAAGAATTTCCCATCAATAAGCAAAAAGGAACTTCCTAATCTGAATCAAACCAGTAAGGCATCTTGCCAGATAATTTTTTGTTGAGTCTAATATCCCTAATACCAAATCCTCTAATGAGTTTGTAAAATAATTTCGAATATTTTCATAATAACCACAGCCCTCTGAATGTGTACCAACCAGGACCTGAAACTTAAATATGTGTGATCTAGCATTAAGGGGAGTATGCAAATATCTGGATTTATATTTGGAATTTCATTAAAGATCAAATTCCTTGCTGGATTTATTTCATTCTGTTATTTCCTTATAAAATTTTGATAGTACATACATATCTCATGCAACCCACATACGTAGGATATTTCAATTCCTAGTCAGTTTCTGTTTCCATGTTTGTCACAGTTAATTGCCCATTCAGCACAGCATCTTGATTTTTTTTTTTTAACTGGAAACAAATATTTCATTGATAAGGATGACAAAAGAGCTATACAGAAAGCCTATCAAAGAGAGACATAAAAGGGGAGGATAGCCAAAAGCCAAAGGGAGAGATGTTTTTACACCGTAAGAGAGCTAAGTATGCTAGAGAGTAAAAAACAAAAAAAAACAAAAAAGCATATTGTCATCCACATGGAAGCGCAATATATGATAGAAACATTTTTCAGGTAATCACCTTCTCAATCTCTGCATATTGAATCTTTTTCTCAAGTCCACTAATCCTCCCAGATGCTTCAGACTCCTTTAGTTGCATCTCTCTGATTGATCCAAGTTCATCTAGCTCTGATTCATACTGTTCTTTCTTTTTCTTAAGCCCTAGAATACAGCAATAATAAATGGTAAAGTTCCAAAAGACATTAGTCAATGAATGGATTGAGTACCTTCAATCTTTTTATCATCCCATTTGTTTGACCTTGCTTCCATGCCACCACTAGTACCCCCAGTCATTGTGCCAGATTTCGTAAGCAGAATTCCATCAACAGTTACAACTAGTTCAAGCATAAACAAATTAGCCATAAGATAAACCTGATGGAGCTATAAGAAATAATTTAAAACTGACTACACGTTACCTTTATGTCTTTCTCCACTCCAGCTCAGACCCTTGGCTTCATCAAGGTCGTCACAAACTAGAGTATTTCCCACAGCAAAAATAATTGCCTTCTCCAACGTCGGATTAAAAGTGTGATTGTTAAGCATACAAATTCATAGAATTTTCTCGCCTATTACCCACTAGCAGTTTAGAATTACCAAATATGATAAAAAAAAAACGAAAATCAAACGTCAGAAAGTGGTGGCATACAAATTCATAGAATTTTCTCGCCTATTACCCACTAGCAGTTTAGAATTACCAAATATGATAAAAAAAAAACGAAAATCAAACGTCAGATAATGGATCACCATTTCTTAGAACTCAAGGACACAGTTCTACAACCGATAGAACAGATCCTGTTCAAGTAAGGTCGTTAATGCTTAATGGATCACCATTTCTTAAGAATAAAAAAATTAAACCAAACATTCAGAATTATTTCAAAGGAAATTTCCCATTTCTTACCCATATATTTAGCACAGTGAATCAAATTTAAACTTAAATTTTAATTTCAAAAGAATAAACCCTAAATTTTTTTTATTAACAAGAAACGAAACTTTTCATTGAATAAATGAAAAGAGACTAATGATCAAAAGATACAAACTCCACAAGGGAGTGAAACAAGAACAATAAAATAGACTAATGCTCAAAATACAAGCTACACACAGGAGAGAAACAAAAAGAAGTAAAAGGATTGCAAAGCAATAAAAAAACATGTCAAATCAAACTAATATCACAACAAGAATGGCCTTCGAAAGATTTGTAAAGATCGCACCAAGAAGAGGCGAGAATAAACCCTAAACTTAAGTGGTGAGATTATTACCCTTCGTTTTTCTTTTTGAGATTCATAGCTAGCTGTATGGACGTTCTTATAGCTAGACAAGATTATTTCTTTCTTTCTTTCTTTCTTTCCTTTTCTTTTTTTTAGTACAATACAAGATTAGTTGGATTTGGGTATTTCTATGACTTGATCTGTGTTTTGTACATAAAATTTTGTGTAATTTATTAGTTGGTTCAATAAGCAATGTGTTATGATTTGACTGAAAACGCACTAATTGCACTATTAATTCAAGTTTAGAGTTTTTCTTTTCTTGGATAAGAAACCAAGTTTTCATTGAGAAAAATGAAGGAATATAATAAAAAGAAAAACCCAACAAAATGAGCCCAACAAGCTACAAAAAGGGAGAAGAATAAAGCCTTAACTGACAATTACATTTTTTTTACCAGAAATGATGAGGAGATATATTCAAAGAGATAAAAGATACATCCTAGGGGTAGAGATAACCCCCTCCAATAGATACTACAAAAGAATTGCCTTCCAATTTGTCATAATCAAAAGAAGGTCGTAATTACAAAAGAATTTAGTAAAGTTTGAACACCACCAAGAAGCTATATGATGCACACTATCACAAAAAGAATCAAAAGAAGAAATCTTATCTTCGAAGGTCCTTTGGTCCTGTTCTTTCCAAATCAGCCATAAGAGAGCTCTAAATGGACAATTCCATAAAATCTTTGCCTTGCCTTTACGGCCCAACTAAAATGGCTTTGACCAACCAATCATCCACCCTCCTAGAGAGGCAAAGCTCCAAACCCATATTCTTTAAAATGAAACACTACCCTTTGTACGCAAAAGGACAGTGAAGAAAAAGGTGGTCTAACATTTCTTCCTCCTTGTAACACAAACAACAAGCCAATGGGGACAGAGACCACCTAGGAAATTTCTTTTGAATTTGGGCATGGGTATTCAAACTTCTATAGGCCAGTGACCATATAAACATAAACCCTTTTTGGATATTTGAAGTTCCAAATTAGATCCACCAAAGGAGCCTTCAAACAAACAGGCTTTTGAGTGAAATTTAAAAAAACAGACTTCGTTGAGAAAAAACCTGTTTTTTTTCCAACGACCAAAGAGTCATGTCTCTTCCTTCACTTAGCTGGACCGAATCAAGCTTTTGGAGAAGAACTAACTAGTTCCCACCTCCCTGTCAAAAATTTCTCTTCTAATGCCCCAATCCCAAGTTTGATGCTCCACATCCCATCAATATGCAATGGTGGCTCTTTCTTTAGACAAAAGAATGACAATACTCAGGTAACTGACGATTACATTATCAAAAGACCTTAGCCACCAAGGCCCAAACCGAGACAATAAACATAAAAATCTCTCATAACTCCCAACTCACCCTCTCTAGAAATTCTATGATTCCTCCCAATCCAAATCCCCGAACAACAGCAAATAATTTTGATCTGAATGGAGGATACAACAAAACCTCCTCCATCATAGCCCTGCAATCCTATTCCACGCCAGAGAGACTCCAAAAGCGACCAAGCATACTGGTAATTCCAAAGAATATGGTCAAGGTCTTTCAAAGCACCTCTGCAAAGGGAACACCACTAAGGCTCTGGATCCAATCTAAAGTATTAACTTTTCCATGCAAGACCTACCACGCAAAAAACTTTACCTTCATGGAAATCTTAACCTTCCAAGGCAAGGAAAATGCAAGGTGACAGGGGAGCAAGGGAATACATAGAAGATAGAAAAGGGAGTAAAAGAAAGGCCTTGGGAAAGGCAGGGGATCTAGAATACACAGAAGATAGAAAAGAGAGCTAAAAGAAAGGCCTTGGGAAGGGCAGGGGATCTAGATATGAAGGTAAAGCAAAAGTAAAGCAGAACCTTCAATGACTCCCTATCCTTTAGGAGACAACAAAACTTCAAAATAATAGAAGACTCGCCCAAAAGCAGCAAAACAAAGGCCACAGACTGCAACCTCATATCTGAAAGGTGGTATAGATGGGGGAAAGAGAAGCAAACGGGTTTAAAGTTAAAATTTGATGAAATGAAAGTTTGAAGTTTGAAATAAAATGATTTTTTCCCAATTTAAGTTAAAATTAAGCTATGTACCAAGGTAAAGATTATTTTTTCCTCATTTTAAATATTTTATGTAACATCATATATGTTTAACTTAATACACAACTATGTATCAAGACGTTGGTGAAAAAGATTATCTCCAAACATAAACCAGAACATGGAAGAAAGCTATAAAACAGGAAAGTAACAAATGTTTCTCCTCCAGTGTCCAAAGTAATAGAATCATAGAAGGATATTGGATAACATCAAAGACCAGCTTCGCACTACCACCTAAAGCACGCAATCTCTCAATGATGGGCTTTACACGAACAGACTGAAGAGGTATGAATGTCTGAGGAGGAAGCCTTTGTTCTTTTAAATACTGCAGGAAAGCCAGGAAAAGTATTGCATTTACATATGAAGTAACCCAAACATTGTATCAAAACTAATAAAGGTACATCAAATTTGATAAATAAAGGCAGTCATGTTAGATACAAAAAATTCAAAAGCATTGAGATCTCAGATAAATTATCATATAAGGTAGAAATCAAATAAGGGAAAGAAAAAGGCAACACCAAAGATTTTCAAGGATATGTTGAAGATTTTGATTTTATTTGGGAACACTTCTACATCAGAACTTTTCTATATTCTTCTTGCTATGCCATGAACATCATTTTGTATTTAACATTAATTCCTTTTTTTTTAATAAACAACCGAACTTTCATGCAAAAAAAAATGAAAGAATACAAGGACATACAAAAACAAAGCCAACGAAAAAGGAGTCATACTTAAAAAGGCCTGAACCAAGTAAAATAAGACCTACAGAATAATTACAAAATAAGTTCGCCATGAAACCGAAAGAGACATAGAATCTTATAAAAGACCAAACATCACTCAAAACCTCTCAAGCCCTCTAAAGATTCTTTTATTCTTCTAGCCCCAAAGGTCCCGCAAAATTGTGCAAGCCCCGGCACACCACAGAAGCCTCCCTTTCTCGCGAAAGGGCAAGTGAAGAAGGACCTCCTTGATTGTCTCTACAACCTTTAGATCTGACAAAGCTAAAGTTAAATGCCTTGAAGAAACAATTCCAAGCTGAACCTACAAAATCAGCTCTCCAAAGCAAATAATCTAGGTCCTCAGCCACCCTCCAAAAAAAAAAAGGCAAAAAAGCAACCCTACCAAGTTGTGCATCTTCCTCGAAATTCAATCCAAGTTGTTAACTCTTTCGTGCATGACCTACCACACGAATAACTTAACCTTCTTGGAAATTTTCACCTTCCACAATGAGGTAAAGATAGAATTGCTAGATGGGGAGGGACTTGCCAAACACTGAAAGCAGGAACTACAAGAAAAACCTTTGGACGATCCAAAGACAAACATCCTTTCTCCCAGGATTAAAACAAAACTGTCCAATAAAAGATAAAAAGCCAAACTCTCCAGTCTCCAATAAAAGATAAAAAACCAAAATATTTGTTGTTTCCCAGACAACGGACAACAGAACCCTAACGAAGGCGAAAGAGAGCTCTCAAAGTGGGAAACATTAATTCTAAATGGATGTTATATGCTTGTTTGAAAAAACAAAGAAGAATTTCCCTTCCATCAAAACCCACTTGCCAAGTTAAGAATGCGAAAGAGAGCTCTCAAAGTGGGAAACATTAATTATAAATGAATGTTATATGCTTGTTTGAAAAAACAAAGAAGAATTTCCCTTCCATCAAAAGTCCGCTTGCCAAGTTAAGAATGGGGCATCAGTACACTTCTTTCCACATCTTCAACAATAAAGCAACCATTTCCAGCCCAAGTACAAAAATATTTGTTGTCAACACAGAAGCTACTTTTTTTAATAATGCTAGACGTACTCAAACAGACGTTAATGATCTTAAAGACTAAAATGGCTACAAGAGGAAGGAGCAGAGATGGTGAGAATAGAATCTTGAAAACCCGAAGACTAACAGAAAGGAAACACAAGGGAAGAGAAAAAGGAGCATTTTCATTACCTCAGGACCTTATTTGCCTACCCTTCCATCTGGATAATGCTCTTTTGGATCTAAGCCACCTAAATTTGTTAAAACCTACCAGCACCATGACACAGCATTTTCTTCCTCTGTAAGCCAATATATAAATTTCAACAATATTGTCTCTCTTATTTGAAGTTTCTTCTACCGAAAGAACATAACCATCTGTTTGAATCTATTACTCCTAGGGTCTCTGTCAGGCATTTTAACACTGCACTCGCTTTTTAACACTGCACTCAACCATTGGTCTGAGGAAAGCTCAACAGACATGGCAAACGATTTGTAAGCTTCTAGCTGTCAGAACAACTTGACTGCCATTGAACTATGTAATACAATTATGAACGTTTATATTCGATGTGGAAAAAAAAACTAGAAAAAGCACATGATCAAAAGTGGAGGACCAAGAAACTACAGGGAAACGTCATAAACTCTAACAAACTACACTAGAGAGGGAAAAAAAATAGGGGGCTAACGACAGTGAGAGAAATTGATGACGGGAACAAGAGCGAGAGCAAGAGAGGGCACCATTACTCACCACCTCTTTACGTCATCAAAATGAAGTAATAATCGTCAGATAAAATAAGCATGTACAGTACCACATATGGAAAAATATTTAAAAAGAAATGCTCAACAGAGAAGCTTACTTATTGTTGTTTTCTGTTTTCACTCCCTCGTGGAGTTTGTATCTTTTGGGCATTAGTCTCTTTTCAT
This sequence comes from Trichosanthes truncata, assembly GCA_033996785.1. NCBI lineage: Eukaryota > Viridiplantae > Streptophyta > Magnoliopsida > Cucurbitales > Cucurbitaceae > Trichosanthes > Trichosanthes truncata. The sequence goes on along the minus strand of MU867259.1, from coordinate 44,412,367 downwards.
TTTATCAATGAAAAGTTTCGTTTCTTGATTAAAAAAAAACCAAAGAGAAGCTTACTGACCAAGACAAATAAACGCGTTACTATGTTTATACTAGGGGCAAAAAAGAGAAGAGGGGGCTGGAATGTGTACCTTAATACATTCTTTTCCTGTCTGTTCGTCCTCAACAACCACTGCATCCATAAATTTACCCATTGCAACAGTAACAGCCAGGTTGTACTTCTTCTGTGTTGGACGACAAAGATCAGTCATGCGACCATGAACTCCTTGAAACAGCCTTTTCAAAGTTTCAACAGCTTGAGATAATTTAGCATCTCTTTCATTTTCATATCTATCAGCCTTCAATTCACGCAGTTGGTTTTCAATTTCTCCAATTTTTGACTTTAGGTTTTCATATTTATTCCTGGATCAAAATTAAATATAACATAAGATTTTTTTGCGTGACATTTAATTAGACTCTGTTAACTTAAATATGTATGTAACAAATGACAACCTTCAAAGCATGCAATAGAAGGCAATACAACCAGTGACCAGAACCAGAGAATACTTGAACAGACTTCATCATCAGTATGAAAGCGATAACTAAAAATACTTAACCTGGCATCTCGATGCTTATCTTTCATGCTATGCAAATCCTTTCTCAGATCTGCAAGATCATCCTTATGTCTAGCTGAACTATCAAGAATCTTCCTCAGTCTTGTTCGCATCTGCTCCTCTTGTGACTCCAATTCATTCTCCCTGTTATGTAATTGTTGAAGGTTTTCTTCCAAATTCTTCTGAGCTTCAATATCAGCATGTTGTTGCCTATCTAAGACCTCCTTTTCATCTCTTAGTTTTGCAGTTTTCATCCCAGCTTCCTCCTTGCTGCAACATCAAGAAACCAATCACCAACTACAATAAAAACTAAGGGGAAAGCACCACGTAGGATATCAGGAAAGCCAAAGGTTTTTAAGAAATATGCCAAACATCAATATAATACGTTCTTAGATTTTTTTTATCAGAAACAAAGATATTATAAAGAGGGGTGAAAAGCCTAAGGGCAAAGGGTTTAGAAAACCACTCCCACAAGAAACTATGAGAGCCTTCCATCACGAAGGATGATAGAGAAAGTGTAGTTACAAATGAATTTCTCGGGTTTATAACATCACCAAGAGGGGGTGAGTTGTACACTATAACAAAAAAAATCAAAAGATGCCTCCTTGTCTTTAAATGTTGTATGAATTCTCTCCTTCCAAAAACCCCCAAAGAAGAGATCTAGCAGCACAATTCCACAATATCTTAGCAATAACTTAGAAACTCCAACCCATCAAGGCCTCCAAAAGCCAATCATCCACCAACTCAAGCAGACAAATCACAAGACCAAACTGATCCAAAATGAAGGACCAGGGCAAAAGAACAATAAATGAATATGTGATCCAAACCCCCAAGGGGTGGCCCTGTTGGTAAGAGCGTGGGGTCTCTTGGTCATACCGGGTTAGAGGTCTTAGGTTCGAGCCCTCAGGTGAGCTTAATAAATAAAAACCCTTGATGTCTCTCAGGTTCGGGCCCTCAGGTGAGCTTAATAAATAAAAACCCGTGACATCCAAGAACCCTTCTTCCTTGATCGTAATTAAAAAGACACAAGCAAGAATAGTTGATGCCCACAAGAAAAAAGAAAAGCAGCTAGAATGCCAGGCATTAAGTATATAGCTGCAGGAAGCAGAAACAATATACTCAAAATAGCATCACTAAAATGGCAGGCATTAAGTATATTGCTGCAGGAAATGTTAAAGATCTCTTCCACCGAAAAAAAAATTTATGTCCTCGAAATAGCATCACTAAATTTGATCATCAAACCCTCAGTAACCAAGAATCAATCAAGTAGAGAGTGAGTTGCAGTATCTCATGCTTGACCAAGTGTAGAGACCGTGTCTTAGGGGAAGATCCACTAAAGCAATAATGTCAATGAATTTATTGAACATCCTCAAGCAGTCATGCTTCTAGTGTTGCCTCTTCCAGAAAATATTTCATATCTCCAGATGCAAATAATAAAATCTTCACCTATAACACAAGAGTTAGCAAGCATACCTCACAACCATCCAGCTCTTACCAAAATTAGCTTCTGCTAAATTGTGAGGCATGACCATAAACCCAGTTAACCAATGCCATGCATATGGTAATAGAGAAAGCTCTGGAAATCACTTCCTTCACTTTAAAGGCAGGGCCATCCCACAAGACAAATACTTCCGGATGCAGCATGCACCATCGGACTCTAAGACAGCTCAAGCAGATGTGCCTAGCGCTCCCAATGGACTTAATAAGCTTTTGATCCACTTCTGTCTGCCTGGTCTCTCAAAGGATATTGGCTCACGTTTATGACTAACACCTTTTACAAGCTTTTTTATTTTGAGCACCAAGCTCCCTAACGTTCCAAGCTTAAGATTTTCATTTATGTCATCAACAGTGTCCCCCATGATTTTTTGGCTTTTTGAGACTCAAACAGTTTAGGACAATTCAAGGATGCTCCTTTAACATGCCTTTTTCTTATAACTTGAGAGACCAAATCATGTTCAACACTTCAACCTCACTAGCCAGCATAAGCATTCAAGAACTTTATGCTTCCAATTTCAACCAAATCAAACTCTTCTTCAAAAGTAAGACATGGTTATTGAAGAATTCTAATAATTTTTATTCATATCTCAATACTATATGACATTAGAATAAATACAATTTACAACACAAAACTTAAAAGGAAAGAATATTCTGCCCTAATCAAATCTTAACTAAACTTAAAGGAATATAAATTAAAAAAGGAGATAATAAACCTAAGATACAAAAATACAATATTGCCCTAACTTTGACTATAATTAACAACACTCCCCCTCAAGGTGGGTTGTATATATTATACAATCCCAACTTGCAATTCAAATCTTCAAAGTTAGGTCTCGGTAAAGGCTTGGTAAGGATATCCGCTAACTGTTGTTTGGTAGGCACATAGTTGAGTTGAACCACTTCATTATTGACCTTTTCTGAGATAAAATGCCGATCAATTTCAACATGTTTTGTCCTATCGTGATGAACTGGATTCTTGGCAATACTTATTGCTGCTTGATTATCACACATCATCTGTATTGGTGATGAACAATCCTTTCCTAATTCACTTAGGACTCTCTTAATCCATATGCCTTCACATATGCCATGAGCAAGTGCTCTAAATTCAGCTTCTGCACTACTTCTTGCAACCACAGACTGCTTTTTGCTTCTCCATGTAACAAGATTACCCCATACAAATGAACAATAACCTGAGGTAGATCTTCTATTTGTAATGTCACCTGCCCAATCTGCATCAGAATATACCTCAATGTTTCTCTTGTCTGTTTTCTTAAATAACAGTCCTTTTCCAGGAGTCATTTTTAGATATCTGAGAATTCGGTACACAGCATTCATATGTTCTTCATTGGGACTATGCATAAACTGACTAACCATACTGACGGCAAATCCAATATCAGGGCGTGTATGAGAAAGATATATAAGACGCCCTACAAGACGTTGGTATCTCCCCCTATCCACTGGTGTGCCCTCGTGATTAAGTCCAAATTTCTTTTGAGGGTCCATAGGCGAGTCTGTTGGTTTACATCCTAACATGCCAGTCTCATTGAGAAGATCCAACACGTACTTTCTTTGGGATACAATTATACCCTTTTTCGACCGAGCAACCTCCATACCTAGAAAATATTTGAGATTTCCTAGATCTTTGACTTCAAATTCTTGAGCCAAGTGTCTTTTCAACATTTGTAATTCCAGTTCATCATTTCCTGAGAGGATGATATCATCAACATATACTATTAAGAGGGCAAGTAAATTTCCAGACTTCCTTTTAACAAACAAGGTATGGTCTGACTGACATTGTGAGTATCCAAGACTGAGAATAAAGTTTGTAAATCTGCCAAACCAAGCACGAGGGGATTGCTTAAGCCCATAGAGAGATTTTTTTAATTTATAAACCTTTGTTGGATCAGCATTCTCTTTGCATCCGGGAGGAATATCCATGTATACTTCTTCTTCTAGGTCACCATTCAGAAAAGCATTTTTAATATCTAACTGTTGGAGACCCCAATCAAGATTAGCTGCTAGTGATAAGATAATTCTTATGGTGTTGAGTTTAGCAACTGGTGCAAAGGTTTCCTGGTAGTCAATCCCATAAGATTGAGTGAATCCTCTAGCAACAAGTCTGGCCTTTAATCTCTCAATGCTCCCATCTGCCTTATGTTTCACTGTAAATATCCACTTACATCCAACAGTTCGTTTTCCACTAGGTAGATCTGTCACTGTCCACGTGTCATTTTTCTCAAGAGCTTCAATCTCATCTTGTACGGCTTTTCTCCAACCAGGATGCTTAAGCGCTTCATGAATATTGTTTGGTACCTGAACATTATCAAGAATAGAAACAAATGCTCGATATGATTCAGATAACCCATCATATGACACGTAGTTCCCTATAGGGTGAATGGTGCAACTCCTAACTCCTTTCCTTACTGCAATTGGTAATTCTAAATCATCAACTTCTGGAATTACAATTTCTTCTAGCTCACCTTTATCCTCACTTATGGGTTCATTGGAAGTAAGAACCGGTTCAGACGTTTGGGAGGGTTGATTTGTTCTAGAATCTATTTTCTCAACTTGTTTGTTTCTCCTTGTATATGTAATGAGACGTTCACTAGCATTTGGAGGGGCGACACTTGGATTTCTTTCAGGAGATACTGGAAGAGACACAGGAACAACTTGAGACTGAGGGTGAAGTGTGGAGTGAAGAACGGATTCGGGTTCAGTTTCAAGTAATGAGGTCCACAACTGATTGTCACTCATGTTCTCCCCCTGACACGAAGTTTTGGTATAGTATGGTAGATGTTCAAAGAATGTGACATCCATAGTGACATATACCCGTTTTGTGAAAGGAGAGTAACATTTGTAACCCCTTTGATTTGGTGAGTATCCCAAGAAAATGCATTTATGGGCTCGAGGATCCAATTTGCTACGATGTTGGGAATAGATGTGGACAAAGGCACTACACCCGAAAACTTTAGGGACCAAATCAAGAGACTGAACACGAAGGTGGGGAAATGATTGGAGGAAGACTTGACGAGGAGTAGAGAATCCAAGAACCCGAGAAGGCATACGATTGATCAAGTATGTGGCAGTGAGAATGGCTTCACCCCAATAGAATTTTGGAACATGAGTAGAAAACATCAAACACCGAGTGACTTCAAGGAGATGACGATTCTTGCGTTCAGCCACTCCATTTTGTTGGGGAGTGTCAACACAAGTGCTAAGATGGAGAATCCCTTGAGCTGATAAGTAATCTCCAAGATAGGAACTAAAGAACTCTTTTGCATTATCTGTTTTGAGGACACGAATTTTGGTTTGGTATTGAGTTTGAATCATATTGTGGAAATATTTGAAATGTTGGTGAACTTCAGATTTTTCTTTCATAAGAAAGATCCAAGTAACTCGTGAATGATCATCAACAAAAGAGACAAACCATCGAGCCCCAGAGATATTTTTTATTTTTGAAGGGCCCCACACATCACTATGAATCAATGAAAACGGACTTGACGGTTTATAAGCAATGCGAGGATAAGGGTTTCGAGTATGCTTGGAAATCTGACAAATCTCACAATTGAACAATGCAGGATTTTTATTATGAAAAAGATTTGGGAACAATTTGGAGAGATACAAAAAATTTGGATGACCTAACTGATAGTGTAATAACATAATTTCACTATCTTTGTTGATACAAGAAGAAGAAGACTGACTACTACTACTAGAAGTAAAAGAAAAGAACGAAGACTTGTCTCCAATTGCTAGTGAGCCATGATCATAGTTGAGAAGATAGAGTCCAGAACAAAGTTTAGCATTGCCAATCGTCTTCCCCGATTCCAAATCCTGAAAAACACATAAGTTTGGATAGAATTTAGTCACACATTTAAGATCACGAGTCAATTTACTAATAGAAAGTAAATTACAATCCAAATCTGGCACATGTAATACAGAGTCTAGATATAAATTCTGAGTAACTCGAATGGAACCTGTCCCAGCCACTTTGGAGTATGACCCATCTGCAATTTTCACAGAGGAGCTAGAGTTGTCAACTTGATAGTTTTGAAACAGAGATGCATTCCCTGTCATATGATCTGAAGCTCCAGTGTCTACAATCCAGGGTTGTATCCCTCCTTTACTAGCTGTCAAGGCAGTAGGTATAACTTTCTGTGCCACCAGTCCTGCACCCTGAATTGTGTGACCAATGATCTTTTGCAATGCATCTATTTGTTCTTTGCTAAATGGTGCTGCCTCTGAATGAACAGAATTATCAGGAGCTACACTAGCAACATATGCCCTGCCATCACGATCATTGCGATTCTTAGGTTTCCAATCAGCAGGCTTCCCATGGATCTTCCAGCACGTGTCTTTTATATGACCCACCCTTTTACAATGTTCACACCAAGGTCTTTCTCGTTTCTGCTTAGTGTCACCAAACACTGTTGGGTTAAAACTACGGGTAACAAGTGCAGATGTTTCCAAAACTGTAGAGACTGAGTCTGATTTGTCTATCATTACACTTTTTCTACTTTCTTCTCGCCTTACCTGAGAGACAACTTCACGAAGAGTTGGCAGTGGATTGGTTCCCATGATTCGACCCCGAACTTCATCAAGATTGTGATTAAGGCCAAGAAGGAATTTGAATGTCCTTTTTTGCTCAAGGATTTTCATGTATTGGGCGGTATCATCGGCACACCTCCAAGTATAAACTTCAAACAAATCCAGTTGTTGCCAATAACGAGAGAGAGTATTAAAGTACTCAGTGACAGATTTATCACCTTGGCGAATATCATGAAGAATTGATTCTATTCGAAACAATTCTGAAGTGTTCTCCTTACTCGAGTAAGTTTCCTTGACAGCTTCCCAAATCTGATGTGCGGTCCCATACAACAGAAAATTTTCACCTATCTCATTGGTCATGGAATTAATCAACCATGACATGACCATGTTATTTTCGACCTTCCACTTCCTGAATTCCAAATCAGTTTCCTTAGGTTGCACATTCTCTTTCGAGAGGTACTCGTCTTTACCCTTGCCACATATGAACATCATGACTGATTGTGACCATTGGATATAATTGTGTCCATTCAGTTTGTGACCCGTGATATAGGCAGGTGATGATGAATCATATCCCCCTTGACCATTGGAGATTAGGTCGATTGATTTGGAAGAAGACATATCCAAAATAAAAAAAAACCTGCAGATGAAAGAAGTGTAGAGAGACCAGTAGACAAGCTAGGTCAAAATTAGGTCAAAAGAAGTAAAAGAAAAAAAATCTTCAAGCCGTGAGTTAATAGCCGCCGGTCGTGGGTTGCTGCAGTTGATGGATGAGTCGGCGGCGATGGATGAGCCGGCGTCGTCGTCGAGTGAGGGTGTTGCAGTCGCAAGGAGATAGACGAGTCGAATGCTGCCCAGACGTCGACAGACGATTTCGAAGATGGGTGAGTCGGAGTCGCCGTCGAAGTCTCAAGTCGGAGTCGCCGTCGATGAGACGGACGGTGGTGATGACGGCGAAATCGCACTAAGATTGAAGGGTTCGCGATTTCTCAGTTCGCGATTTCGCGATTTGGCGAGGGCTTGCAGTTTCACGAACGAAGCTTTGGAAGGAGACGGCCGCCGTGAGGGTACAGTCGGAGGGAGGGAGACCGTCGGAGAGTTGACGGTGATTAGAGCTCCGGCGGTGGTGATGGCGGCGGCGGCGAGAAAATAATAAAACTAGGGTTTTATTTCTGCTCTGATACCATGAAGAATTCTAATAATTTTTATTCATATCTCAATACTATATGACATTAGAATAAATACAATTTACAACACAAAACTTAAAAGGAAAGAATATTCTGCCCTAATCAAATCTTAACTAAACTTAAAGGAATATAAATTAAAAAAGGAGATAATAAACCTAAGATACAAAAATACAATATTGCCCTAACTTTGACTATAATTAACAACAGTTATGAACTTCATTATTGGTTTAATGAATCCAGACAATACCTTTTCACAAGGAAATGTAAGAGCTCTCATGCCATGCATCAGAAACTACGTTCCCAAACAAGCATCAAGGACATCAAGTACAATCTATGCAAGCACAATTTTTAAAGGGTATTCTCAAGTGAAGGCCCAAGTCTAGTGAATAATGAGTCTTTTTTAGTGTAACGAAATAGTATCAACATAAGCATTTTCTATCAAAACAATAAATAAATAAAGACTTACATTCGACAATATTCCCTCAGCTCTTGGTCATCTAACTTTAGTTTTTCACCACTGTCTCGGCCTTTTTCATGTAAATCATCAAGCTTTGCATTGAGATCCTGTATGCCCTTTTGTAGCTCCTTTATATATTGAGCATGTTTTCTCCTTTGTTCTATTTTCTTATCAAGATCTTTTCGACTTCTCTTGATTTTTGAATTTATTCGAGATGTTTCTTCTTTCAATTTAAGAAGCTCAGGTTGCTGCAAAGCATGGAAATAAAATTAAAAAGGAAAAAAATGTTTGTTGAATAACCCTAGCGCACGTTTTAAATATAAAATTAATGATCTCAGACCCTTAAAATAAATAATTCTTAACAATATTAAGCATTAAGCAATAAAGGGGTCCACAACTGCAACAGAAATACAATCTATGCTGTCCTCCACACCAGTTCCTCAGAAGCAAAACTATAAGCGTCAAACTTGCATTTTTTAGATGATTCATTTAAAATGTTTTGAAATGAATTCAACAAAATGAAGCTGGCGTACTTACATTCTTATCAAGCTTATTACTTCTCTCTGCAATTTTCTTCTCGCAGTTACCAATATCCTTCAAATACTTAGCTTGTTCTTTCCTCTTTTTCAAAGCTTCGTGTTCAAAACCATCAATTTGTTGCATGACATCATCACGACTTCTCCTTTCAGCTTCAAGGTCCTCATTAAGTTTTACGATGTCCTTTTCTATAACAAACAATTGCCACAAGAAGTGATCTTTCTTCAAAGATCTCTGCAGACGGGAAAAAGGAAAGAGAATGGAAAGAAAAAATTAAAAATTTTAAAAGGTATTATACTAGAGAATAAGCAAGATGTTATTTCAATGCAAGGGAAATAACAACTTAGCTGGACAGACATCAAGTATCTGAACACTTGACACTTGTTCAATGTATGAATTACTTCATCATGCTCTACGTATAGAGAAACCTCAGGTTGCATACCAGTTGTTCTTGCAAACGGAGGTGCTTTTCTGCTTCTTCCTTTTGCTCTTTCTTCTGCTTTCTTTCCATCACAATAGTCTTTTTCTTCTGATATACAAGTGCTGAATTTTCTTCAGCTTTGGCTTTCTGCTCTTCATACTCTTCATATTCTCTCTTGAGATCATCAGATCCAGAGATTTGCTCAAGAAGTCCAGTGAGTTCTTTGGGATTTTTGGATGCAATGGATTCTACATCACCCTAAATAAGAAAGTATGTTAATAATAGGAATATGACAAATGTAAGGCTCAAGATTGAATCATCTAACAAAAATGCACACACAAATAGATAAAAAGACTCAAAAGGTCGAATCCATAAGCAGAACAGGAGGTCGTGGGCTTTCTTAAATGGAACGTTTCGACCTTGGGGCAGGCACAATTTAAAAAAAAAAATAGCACGTTGCAATCCAAGGGCTAATTGAAACAAGACTATTCGAGTCAAGGGCAATAACCTTGTAATAGCAATTTCTAGTATCAGAAAGAGTCTCAAGATCAATAATTCTTCAATTAAATTCTTTTTTTTTTATAGGAGTTCTTCAAGAAATTTTAGACAACTAGACTTTTAACATATTGCACGTAATTATCATAATCCAACTAATCCATTTGAAGAAAGAGTTTATTTATTTCAATCCTATATTCGCTGGTTTTTTTAAGTCAGTAGCTACCTCATGAGAGGGGTCCTTAGGGATATTTTGTAGAGGCTCTCCTTTTTTCTTCTCGCTGACAATCAACTTTCTTCCCTTCCTCATTTGACATGATCAAAGAAGCTAGGACTGCTTTTTCAAGCCTATCTCAAATATGATGCAGTATAGTACTCGTGGCCCTTGCTCCTCACATTTAAATGCCACCGGCATTGTCTTCCTATTACTGAAACCTTAGGCATCCACAACTTGGTCAGTCTATCAAAGTAGCATACTCTAACTTGCCAAACCCTTTTGCTTCATAACTTCCTTCCTAGATTCCCAATTCAAGTTACCATATGCCTTCTCAAGGTCAAGTTTGGGGATCCCCTCTTTTTTTCTTTCATATTCTATATACTTTCATAGCTCCATTGGTCACTATAATTGGATCCAGGATCTATCTTCCTTTGATAAATGAAACTTGACTGGGTGAAATGGCAGAAGAGATCGCATCCTTCAATCTTTCTACTAAAATTTTGGCTAAGACTTCATAGACGAAAGTGATGAGACTGATCAGATGAAAGTCTTTTAGCATCATGGCTTCAAGCAAATGAAATTTCCCTTGACACAAGAGTTACCATATAATATCTTAAACGTAAACCAAAAAAATAAATAAATTGAATAAGTTCCAAAATATTATAAAAAAATCCCACCCAAATGTCTTCTTCACCAAAATGTACTGTATTTCAAGCCACTCTTAATTTTTAATAAAAATTTGCCTCTATTCTACACCAAAGGAATAAATCTTTGACCCACTTGTTTTTTAATAGCTTTCTGAAGGACGAAGAAACACTTCCTCAGTACCTCGATCATTGATAAAGCTTTCCCCTTTTCCTAATAACAATTTTTTTATTTGAAATGGTTTCTTCTTTCTGCAGCCAAAAATCTATGGAAAAAGCAGTTCTTTTCATCTCTTTTTAAGTCAATGCACTTTACATTTTTAAGCCTATTTTTCTCCTGTGTTGTGTGATAACGATTATGAATTGTCTATTTTCCTTGAAATTTCTCTGCATTTCAAAAAATCAATTTACTTTTCTACTTGTCGATCACTATTTTCATAGTGTATAATTTGAAATTATTTTCATAATTTTGATACTAAATATTAAAATATGTGTATAAGAATTTTTTTTTATACTAAATATTGATGATTGGCTTATTGAGGTTTTGGTGGGTTGGAATCTGAGAAAAAGAGGAAAAGTGTTGTGGGCTATGGTGGTTAGGGCGTTGATGTGGAGCTTGTGGTTGGAAAGGAAGAAGATAAGCCTTCCTCTTCTATTTCTTTTTGTAGTAATTTGCAATCGTTAGTTTCTTGGTGGTGCACGAAGAACAAAAAATTCTTTTGTAATTACAGCTTATCCATGATCCAATTAAATTGGAAAGCTCTCCTATAGGTTTTTTGCTAGGAAGAGGGTTCCATCTTCCCCCTTGCTTTTAGGCTGTATTTTTTTGGGCCTTGTGCATAATATACTACTTGGTTTCTTAAAAAAAAAAAATGATCGTTGGGTAAATATACTGCACATTTAATTGTTGCAACTAATGTTTAATATTTATTTTTGAAATTGATGTATCAACGTTGTCTTAGTGCTTTATTAAAAGTATAACGGTGCAATTCTCTAAAATAGATTCTCCATTATCTACTACTTTTATATATACTATGGTCTGCATACATATAGATTGTTCCTAAAAGAGTAAAAGAGAAGACCCAACATCTACTTAATTTCTTAAGTGTAAAATCATCAATCAACCCAAAAGCTTAAGCCGATAGATTATGGTAAATTTGATTATATATCAATACTTTAACACTCTCCTTGTGAGTTTGGAAGTTTGTAGAATACCCAACAAGTGAAAATCAATATTAATTGAAGAGGAAATGACATTACTAGGGGTTCGAACACAGGACCTCATGTTCTAATACCATGTTAAATCACCAATCAACTCAAAAGCTTAACATTAAAAATGCTAATCTTTTTACTATTATTCAAAGCTTTTTTTAATTGAATGACCAAACTTTCATTGAGAAAAAATGAAAGAATACATGGGCATACAAAAAAAGAGCCCACAAAAAAAAAGGAGGCAAACTAAAGAAAAGGCATCCAATCAAGTAAAACAAAACCTAACGGATAATTACAAAAAGACTTTGCCATCAAAACCCACAAAGAGACGTTGAACCTAATAAGGGTTCATACATCACTCTAAGTCCTCTCAAGTCCTCTAAAGACCCTATTATTCCTCTCTCCCCAAAGGCCCTGCATAACAGCACAAACTGGCATGTCACAAAATCCTTACCCCTCTCACGAAAGGGAGGATGGAGAAGGAACTCCTCAATCATCTCTCTGCAACCCCTATGTCTAGCCAAGCTTAAGCCAAACTCCTCAAAGAAAAGACTCCAAACAGTATAGGCTAAATCACAGCTCCAAAGGATATGATCAAGGTCCTCAACCGCCTGCCTACAGAGAATGCAACACAAAGGCCCAATCAAAAAGGGCATCTTCCTTGAAACTCGATCCAAAGTGTTAACTCTTCATTTTTTTTCTTATGTATAACTGAACTTTCATTGAGAAAAAATGAAAGAATACAAGGGCATACAAAAAACAGAGAACCCACAAAAAAAGGAGGCAAACTAAAGAAAATGCCTCCAATCAAGCAAAATAAGACCTAATGGGTAATTACAAAATGGTTTAACCACAAAGGCCCACGAAGACACATTGAACCTAATAAGAACACCCACACACGTCCCTCCAAGACCTTTGAAAACTCTGTTATTTCTCCCCCCCCCCCCAGACCCCACAAAATAGCGCACACCCCAGCCTGCCACAGAAAACGTCCTTTCTCATGAAAATGAGGGTGTAGAAGGAACTCCTCAATCATCTCTCTACAATCCCTATGTTTAGCCAAGCTAAAGCCAAACTCCTCGAAGAAACAGCTCCAAACAGCATGAGCTAAATCACAACCCCAGAGGATATGATCGAGGTCCTCAGTTGCCCGCCTACAAAGAATGCAACACAGCAACCCAACTAAAATGGGCAACTTCCTCGAGACCCGATCCAAGGGGTTAACCTTTTCGTGGAGAACTTGCCACACAAAAAACTTCACCTTATTTGAAATTCCCACCTTCCACGAGGCAAAGACACCACTCGAGGGAGAGGGATTGACCAAGCAAAGGAAGAAGGATTTGCAAGAAAAGGCTTCGGACGGACAAAGACTCCACAAACAAATATCTCTTCTCCCCGGACTACAATGAAACTCTCCCACCAATGAAAGGAGGGCAACAACATCCACCGTTTCTCCCTCGGACAAAGGACGCTGAAACCCCAAAATGGGTGAAAGAGAGGTCGGAATAAAGGACGTGAAGTATTAACTCTTCCATGGAGAACCTGTCACATAAAAAACTTATCCTTCTTTGGAATTCTCACCTTCCACAATGAGGCAAAGACAGCATCACTTGAGGGAGAGGGATTGACCAAACAACGCAAGAAGGATTTACAAGAGAAACTTTTAGAAGGACAAGGACTCCTAATACAAACATCCCTGCTCCCCGAAATACAACAAAACCCCCCAATCAACGAGGGAAGGCAACAATATTTGTCATTTCCCTATTAGATAAAGGACGTCAAAACCCCAAAACAAACAAAGAAGATGACAAAGTAAGGTAGAACATTAGCCACCGAATGGTTCCTAATTGAGGATAAATGGTACAAACAAGGAAAAAGAGAGCATAGGGGTCTATCCCTCAACCACATATCCTCCCAAAAGAAAGTATCTCTCTCATCACCCACCAAACAATGGACAAAAAGAGAAAAGAAAGGAATCTCCTCAACAATACCTTTCCAAGGGTTTCTAGGAGAGCCTTTTAACCCTTCCCCCCCCCCCCCCAAAACAATCCATTCAAAAGGGAGTGGCCTGTATTAGCTCACAATAACCTTATGCCATAAGGAGTTGGACTCAAGATGAAAACGCCAAAGCCATTTAGCCCAAAGCACATTGATGCCAAATTTAACTGGTTTTGTCACCACCCCACTTGACTAAATTATTATTATTCAAGACTGGCTGATTACCTACCAATTAAGTAAACCTAACAAACTGAAACCGACAACAAAAAAAACAAGGTCAAACAAAACTACAAAAACAACTCCAAAACATGCTACATCAAATGATTTTTATTTATTTATTTTTTAAAACAGGAAGTCGGAGCTTTGCTCCCCTATACCCAGGGACACCTACGCCCACTCCAAGACTCAGACCCAGGAGACATCAAGGGTTTTTACCAAAAAAACCCTCAAACAATTTTTTATAAAAAATAAATATATCTCTATCTCCTTTTTCTCTTTCCAGGTTTTCATCTTCAGATTTGTAGGATCTTTTCATTTGCTAAATGCTAACTCATTTTCCCTTACTCTTCTATTTAATATTGCAAGCCAATACTACTTTGTACTAGATTTTACTATTTTCATAATTAAACTAAGTCCATAATTTTTGTTTTCCGTGATCTTTTAAATTTATATAGGTATAGAGAACCATATAACTGCCGGCATCTTAAAAATCTTATCTTCTGCCTTTATCTAATTGGCTATAGTTGATGATCTCAGGTTTTCAATCGCTAAGTTCAGCATTTTTTTTTATAAGAGACATAACATTTCATTGATAAAATCAAGCTAAGTTCAGCATTTTTAGTTGCTACATAAATATCGAAGATACTAAAAGAATAAAATAATAAACTTTTTAGCTTTGGGTTTTTTTTTAACTTTTTTTTTTAATGCCCTTGTATATTCTTTCATTTCTCTGCATCAAAGCTTGGTTTCTTATAAAAATAATAATAATAACAATAAACTTTTAGCCGCTGCTCCTAAGTTGTTGGGATAACTCAGTAAACCGATGGACCTATAACAAGTTTGGCTCGACAGAATAACAAATTTTTCCAAAATTATAATATATATATATATATATATATATATATATATATATATATATATTATTGGAATTAAGCTAATTTTCTATAAATAGAACTGTGAGACGAAAAACAAGCTACAAAAATTAACATGTTCCCCTGCGATTATAAAGTTTAAGGAAATATATTATACAAGCATATGAAAGCTTGAAGTAAACCCTTTTCTAAAATAAGAAACAGAGTTTGCAGAGTAAACCTGGAAAACCAGGAAATTCCGAGCCTTGACAAGTATTCCAAGTGACCTCAGCTTCGAATTATACTCATCCCAGGACACACTCTTTCCATCAATTCGATACTCGCTGCCGCCTGTGCTTGTGATTGTCCTCGTAAATTGAAGTTCCGACCCATTTCCCATCTGATAAACGAGCCGAACGAACGCTCTCCGTCCCTTCTGTTCCTTCTCCCTGTCATCGAAGGCGTAGATTAGGTCCTTCAACTGTGCCCCACGCAGTTGTCCAGTCCGTACACCAAGCACGAAGCTTATGGCATCCATGAGGTTCGACTTCCCAGCTCCATTGGGGCCAATTATGGCAGTGAAATCATAAAAAGGACCGATTGTCTGATGACCCTTGTAGGACTTGAAATTCTCGAGCTCCAATCGGATGATCTTGCCGGACGAAATCAGGGACGGCATAGTGTGCAAGACTTTACATGTAGAAAGGAAAAAAAAACTCAGAAAAACAAATACAGCGAAGTAGAAGCAATCGTCACAGAAACTAGAAAATTGCGAGTAGCTAACCAATCAACACAGAGAAATTTTCAAAAGGGTAAAAGAAAAGGTCACCTGAAGAAGCGAACTAGGGCTTCAACTAGGGGAGTAAAAGTAACAAGTAGTTCAACAAAAATCCGGCGTGGAAGAAGAAACTTCAGCGGAAAACAGAATCGCTTCCATGGAAATGAGAAATTGAGAGAGTGGAGAAGAAAGATCGGGAGTGGAGTGGAGAGAAATCCGCAGAAAATTGGCGGGAGAAGGTGTTTGGTAGAAATTTTACTAGGCGTTGAGACTTGGGATAGAAATGCCTTTTTTTCGGCCCAATTGCGATTCCGTCAATGATATTATTGTTAATGTTATTGTTTTTTTTTTTTTGTTCAGCGACATGGGTGGATACTGGATATTGTTTGGGATTAATGCATAATGACAAACTTCAATTCGAGCATAGCTTATCGAATAATCGATGGTTTGATCTACCCTACAATATTAACTCAAAAATATATCTATAATATCTTAACCAATTGATTTACTTAGTTGCAACTCGATATGTTCTATGGGTAAAGTCAAGCAGATAGCGTCAAGGTTGCAATACCATATCCGAACTAGACCAAATTGGTTGTGCCCCGATTTGGCCACACACGTACCTCAAACTCTAATATGCTTCTTATAAATAGGAAGGAGCACGCCTCCAAAGATGCTCACAAAAGCCCTAATTCTTACCACACTTTCAAAAAGTTTAGTTGGCGACTAAATTTGTGGCAAGTACCACACCTGTGCTTACACATAGCCTCGTGAATTTGTGCTTATCGATTAGATCATTGCTAAACTTTTTGTTAAATTTTGTAAACAAAAAGTTGATGTATTATTAAATTATTGTTTTCTTAGCATATTTGGGCACATGAGTATACCATTTAGATGCTACTTAGACACATAAAACTCAACTTATCCATCAACAAATCTGACATGCTCATCAATAAAGTATATTTCTTCTAAGTGACATGTCTAAATGGTATGCCTACGTGTCCAAATATGTTAAGAAAACAATAATTTAATGATGCATCAGCCTTCTAATAACAAATTTTAACATATTGTACTAAGGAAAAACTTAATTGATAATTTTTAATACTTAAACGATAAAATTGAGAATTTAAAAAAATTAAGAGTTAAGATTTTTTTAAAAAAATCATACTATTTATTTTGCTTATGAGAAATGGATACATCACTTTTAGTACGTGCATTATATCAATTTGTTGATGTAAACATATATATTAGATGGAAACGAAGAAAAATTTTAGTACCATGGTAGTACTACTCATCCCATTTACAATTTGTTTAGATCAAGTCACTTTCATTAAATTCATCAGCATCAATGTCTCTATGGCTACATTGAATATTTACACACTCCATTTACAATTTGACACGTTATGAAGTGCTACATTATTTTATTTTATGGGCCAATACTTTCTTTTTAAATATTCTCATAACAAACCATGAACAAAAGTAGTATGAAAAACTATAGTACTAAATATATTTGTTAAGGTGAAATATTGTTCAACGTATGTTAGGTGGCAAAATAATAGCACCTACCATAATACTTTTTTTTAGTTCCATAATAATTATTTTTTGAAGGCTCAAATACTAAAATATATATTTTGAACCAAAATGTTTATTTTTCCTTAGTTTATGGACTAAATATCAACATTTTGAAAGACTATAGACCAAAATAAAATTTAAATTAGTTAAAAGTCAATATTTTTAAACATAGTACAAATTATATATGTAAATATCATTCGAAAATTTAAAAAAAAAATTGAATATATGTTTTTTTGGGACAAAAATCAATTAAAACTCTTCAACTTTGGGGGTTGTATCAATAAAAACCATAAACTAATAATTGCATCAATTTAAACATTGAACTTTTCTAAGTGTATCAATTGACACCATCTATTAGATTTTGTTTGAAAAACGTTAGTTTACAGGTGTTCAAATGTATAATTCTATCAATTAAACCCCTAAACTGTTTTAAGTGAATCAATTTAAGCCATCAATTTGAAAATTGTCCATGCAGCAATTCTCATAGTGTGTAGATTTCTTCAAAAAATCTAAACCCTTTATTTGAAAACTGTCAATTATTTGAAAATGATTATCTAAACTGATTCATTTATGAAAGTTCAGAAGTTTGATTGATAAAATTATAAGTACTTACACGTGTAACCTAACATTTTTCAAATAGAATCTGACGGATGGTATAAATTGATACACTTATGAAAGTTCATAGTTTAAATTAATACAATTATTAGTTTAGAGTTTTTATTTATGCATCCCCAAAGTTTAGGAGTGTAAATTGATTTTTGCCAAATTATTTTTATTACTATGTCATGTATTAACTATTAACCATGCTTCCCTCGAGAGAGAGGGAAAAAAAACATGCTCGTTTAATTGGCATGTAGTATATGAGTTAATTAGTCGTTATTATGAGACTACAGTTAATCGTCCATTTACGTAAAATCAATGACTCCCATAAAACAAAAACATATTGATTAACCATGGTCAAAAGTTAATCAACAACTAACAAGTTTTGCCATCATGAGCTACCTGAATGATTAAATCTCCACTGTCACATTTATAGTACTAAAGAAAAACAATTGACAAGTTTAAAAGTATTTACGATGTTTTTTAAAAGTGTTATATTTATAATGTTGCACACTTCTAAATATTTTAAGAAAATTAAGATTCATTTGATAATTATTTAATTTTTAATTTTTAATTTTTTTAAAATTGGGTTTGTTTTTTCATTATAATTTTTTTACAATGATTTTCATATTTTTTTAAGGAGATATCTGAATTCTTAATCAAATTATAAAAACAAAAAATAAGTTTTTAAAATATTTTTTTAATTTTCAAAACGTAGAGACATAAACTTAGGGACTTCCAATTGTGATTCACTTTTTATTTGAGAATTAGTGTATTTTACTGTTCTTTTCAATGTTTCCTTTTTTAAGACATATTAAGTAGAGCTACTTTTGTCTTTTTTGTTATTATTAATGAAGTGACATTTAGGTTTTGTTTTGAGGCTATCTAAAGTTTGGCCATTAGATTGTACATAACAGATTTTCGATGAATTGACTTTAGCCTTTGTGCTTTTTCTTAGGAAATTGTCAAAAATAGGACAAATTTAGGGGTATTAAAGAGATTTAGGATGAGTTTTAAGGTTGAAGACAAATAGGACTTTTGGGGGTATGAAATTACAAATTTGCCCTTTTTAAAAAAAGTCCTAATTTTACCTTGTGCCCTAATTTCTTTCACCTTTCTTCACCTCTCAATCTCTCCTCACGCACGCACGAAATCGACCAGCGAAGGCACGCACGAAATCGACTAGCGAAGGCACGCACGAAATCGACACCGGAGTACCCATCCTCGGCCATCTCTCTGGTCAAAACAGCGTTTAGCTCGAAAAAAAAAACTTCATCGGCAGAAAACGAAATCAAAAAATACTTCATCGTTCGGTTGTGACTGAGGGCGACGACGACAGCTCCTGTTGCGACTAACTGCTACGACTGGAGTTGCAATTGACGGCGACGACTACGGCTTCAGTAACGCCTCCAGCTTCGGCACTTCTCCACGTTGGGATTGACGGTGAATGTTTTTTTTTTTTTAATTTTTCTGATAACCGGTGGCATAGGGGGCAACTCATACTCGGTTGAATTTCTTTAACATTTGGTAGCCATTTCTTCACAATTGATCCGAAGTTACGAAATTATTGATATTCTCGGGTACCCACATTTCGAAGGATAAAAGTTTGCTTCGCGAAGGTACTTTCCCGTGTACTCTTTTTTTTTTAGCTTTCGCGAAGGTACTTTCCCGTATAATTTGCGTATGGATTACTTGGTTAAATTTTCCAGAAATTTGTTAAAGGGATTGTTTACTTGATGAATCTGATTGTTAAATTTTCCATAAATTTGTTAAAGTATTGTTCATTGTTCAATATACTTTGCGTATTGAATTTCTTTAAAATAGTTGCTTGCTTTAAAAATTAAAATTGCATCCTTTTTATGTGGTTGGTGCCATTGTGCTGAAGGGCCATAGAAGTCTGCTCTCTTCATCTTGAACAGTTGCATTGGAGCCTTTCTACTGGTATGATATGATATTAAAATTTTAAACCAATGTTCATTTTTCTACCAAAAACAACTAGATTGAATTCTCAAATGTTGGTTTTCTTGATGGACAGAGAAGGATTTCAACCAACTTTTTGTGAAGTTCACTCAGGTAATTGAACTTGTTAACCATGACTGATGAATCTGATTGTTTGCCTCTCATTTTGAGCTTGAAGTAATCTAAGAATTAAAGATGTTTGGGTCTGAGATAGCTTTTCTAGGTTGTTTATCCTTGTTTAGTGCATTCTTTTCTAGGTGCGAGAACCATGCGAGAAAAAAAACAGAATGCAACATGCCTTCTTTTTTGATTTCTTTCACTTGTGCTATGGCCATTAAGTAGTTTCTGAACATGTTTGGGTGCTGGATAGCTTTTCTAGGTTGTTTATCCTTGTTTAGTGCATTCTTTTCTAGGTGCGAGAACCATGCGAGAAAAAAAAAACATAATGCAACATGTCTTCTTTTTTAATTTCTTTCACTTGTGCTTTGAACATTAAGTAGTTTCTAAATATGGTTGGGTGCTGGATAGGTTGTCTAGGTTGTTTATCATTGTTTAGTGCATTGTGTTCTAGGTGCGAGAACCGTGCGAGAAAAAAAAATCTTGAATGCCTTCTTTTTTAAATTCTTTCACTTATGACATTCCCATTAAGTAGTTTCTGAATATGTTTGGGTGCTGGATAGCTTTTCTAGGTTGTTTATGATTGTTTAGTGCATTCTATCCTAGGTGCGAGAAAAAAAACAGAATGTTGAATGCCTTATTTTTTGAGTTCTTTCACTTGTGACATGCCCATTAAGTACTTTCTGAGTATGTTTGGGTGCTGGATAGCTTTTCTAGGTTGTTTATGATTGTTTAGTGCATTCTATCCTAGGTGCGAGAAGGGTGCAAGAAAAAAAACAGAATGTTGAATGCCTTCTTTTTTGAGTTCTTTCACTTGTGAAATGCCCATTAAGTAGTTTCTGAATATGTTTGGGTGTTGGATAGCTTTTCTAGGTTGTTTATGATTGTTTAGTGCATTCTATCCTAGGTGCGAGAAGGGTGCGAGAAAAAAAACAGAATGTTGAATGCCTTATTTTTTGAGTTCTTTCACTTGTGACATGCCCATTAAGTACTTTCTGAATATGTTTGGGTGCTGGATAGCTTTTCTAGGTTGTTTATGATAGTTTAGTGCATTCTATTCTAGGTGCGAGAAGGGTGCGAGAAAAAAAACAGAATGCTTAATGCCTTACTTTTTTTGAATTCTTTCACTTGTGACATGCCCATTAAGTACTTTCTGAATATGTTTGGGTGCTAATAGCTGGTCTAGGTTGTTTATGATTGTTTAGTGCATTCTATTCTAGGTGCGAGAAGGGTGCGAGAAAAAAAAACAGAATGTTGAATGCCTTCTTTTTTGAATTCTTTCACTTGTGACATGACCATTAAGTACTTTCTGAATATGTTTGGGTGCTAATAGTTGGTCTAGGTTGTTTATAATTGTTTAGTTCTTAATATTCTAGGTGCGAGAACCGTGCGAGAAAAAAAACAGAATGCTTAATGCCTTCTTTTTTGAATTCTTTCACTTGTGACATGCCCATTAAGTAGTTTCTGAATATGTTTGGGTGCTGGATAGCTTTTCTATGTTGTTTATGATTGTTTAGTACATTCTATCCTAGGTGCGAGAAGGGTGCGAGAAAAAAAACAGAATGTTGAATGCCTTATTTTTTGAGTTCTTTCACTTGTGACATGCCCATTAAGTACTTTCTGAGTATGTTTGGGTGCTGGATAGCTTTTCTAGGTTGTTTATGATTGTTTAGTGCATTCTATCCTAGGTGCGAGAAAAAAAACAGAATGTTGAATGCCTTATTTTTTGAGTTCTTTCACTTGTGACATGCCCATTAAGTACTTTCTGAGTATGTTTGGGTGCTGGATAGCTTTTCTAGGTTGTTTATGATTGTTTAGTGCATTCTATCCTAGGTGCGAGAAGGGTGCAAGAAAAAAAACAGAATGTTGAATGCCTTCTTTTTTGAGTTCTTTCACTTGTGAAATGCCCATTAAGTAGTTTCTGAATATGTTTGGGTGTTGGATAGCTTTTCTAGGTTGTTTATGATTGTTTAGTGCATTCTATCCTAGGTGCGAGAAGGGTGCGAGAAAAAAAACAGAATGTTGAATGCCTTATTTTTTGAGTTCTTTCACTTGTGACATGCCCATTAAGTACTTTCTGAATATGTTTGGGTGCTGGATAGCTTTTCTAGGTTGTTTATGATAGTTTAGTGCATTCTATTCTAGGTGCGAGAAGGGTGCGAGAAAAAAAACAGAATGCTTAATGCCTTACTTTTTTTGAATTCTTTCACTTGTGACATGCCCATTAAGTACTTTCTGAATATGTTTGGGTGCTAATAGCTGGTCTAGGTTGTTTATGATTGTTTAGTGCATTCTATTCTAGGTGCGAGAAGGGTGCGAGAAAAAAAAACAGAATGTTGAATGCCTTCTTTTTTGAATTCTTTCACTTGTGACATGACCATTAAGTACTTTCTGAATATGTTTGGGTGCTAATAGTTGGTCTAGGTTGTTTATAATTGTTTAGTTCTTAATATTCTAGGTGCGAGAACCGTGCGAGAAAAAAAACAGAATGCTTAATGCCTTCTTTTTTGAATTCTTTCACTTGTGACATGCCCATTAAGTAGTTTCTGAATATGTTTGGGTGCTGGATAGCTTTTCTATGTTGTTTATGATTGTTTAGTACATTCTATCCTAGGTGCGAGAAGGGTGCGAGAAAAAAAACAGAATGTTGAATGCCTTATTTTTTGAGTTCTTTCACTTGTGACATGCCCATTAAGTACTTTCTGAGTATGTTTGGGTGCTGGATAGCTTTTCTAGGTTGTTTATGATTGTTTAGTGCATTCTATCCTAGGTGCGAGCAGGGTGCGAGAAAAAAAAAGAATGTTGAATGCCTTCTTTTTTGAGTTCTTTCACTTGTGACATGCCCATTAAGTAGTTTCTGAATATGTTTGGGTGCTGGATAGCTTTTCTAGGTTGTTTATGATGGTTTAGTTCATTATATCCTAGGTGCGAGAAGGGTGCGAGAAAAAAAATAGAATGCTTAATGCCTTACTTTTTTTGAATTCTTTCACTTGTGACATGCCCATTAAGTACTTTCTGAATTCGTTTGGGTGCTGGATGGCTTTTCTAGGTTGTTTATGATTGTTTAGTGCATTCTATCCTAGGTGCGAGAAGGGTGCGAGAAAAAAAACAGAATGCAACATGCCTTCTTTTTTGAGTTCTTTCACTTGTGACATGCCTATTAAGTAGTTTTTGAATATGTTTGGGTGCTGGATAGCTTTTCTAGGTTGTTTATGATGGTTTAGTTCATTCTATCCTAGGTGCGAGAAGGGTGCGAGAAAAAAAACAGAATGCTTAATGCCTTACTTTTTTTGAATTCTTTCACTTGTGACATGCCCATTAAGTACTTTCTGAATTCGTTTGGGTGCTGGATGGCTTTTCTAGGTTGTTTATGATTGTTTAGTGCATTTTATCCTAGGTGCGAGAAGGGTGCGAGAAAAAAAAAACAAAATGTGTACAACCCAATGCATAGCATACCAAAAAGCGAGTTGGAAAGGCTTAGGCAATGGATCACCAACAAGAAAACGAACAGTGATTTGTGGGACACAATCACTGGGAAAAAAACAAAGACATTTTTTAAAGACTTGTTCATGTGTCGACATTGGCTGAGTGATGAGGTAAATTAGTATTTTCGTACCATTAGTAGGTTATTTAATTTTGGTATTAAATATGGTGCATTTTTTTTATACAGCAGCTAGACACGATCTTCTTATTTATTCGATTGAAGCTGAAGGCCAATGAAAAATTATGTTCACAGAACTTTACAACTACAGACACAGTGTTCATGGTATGTGCATCTGATTAAACCATTTTTAAATGTATATATGTTTATCATATTCACTAATATATTTGTGTGCAGCGCCATCTACAAGCAAAGTGGCCCCTATATCAACAGTGCATCGAGGAGAAGCGTGCATTCGATTGGCAAGTTGAGTACCGATTGGTTGATTATGTCATCGGAAGTAACCCTGACTTCAAGGATGCATGGGTCGACGTTAATACTGTGTATGCACCGTTCAACGTAAAAGGAAGCCATTGGGTGCTGATTTACTTTGATCTAATACAGTGTGAGATCAAAGTATGGGATTCCCTCCCATCATACACCACGATCGAGGAGATGACAACGATGTTGGAGCCAGTGCAAACTTTGGTACCATTAATATTGCAATGTACCGGTTTTTTCACAAAGCGAGGTGGAGCGTCTAGACATACAGAACCTTGGCCCATTGTAATGGTAGAGTCGGCTCCAGTTCAGAATAATTGTTGTGATTGTGGTGTATTCACCGTTAAAGTTTTTGAATACGTTGTAACTGGTTCTGATTTTGTAACTTTATGTCAGGCAAACATGCCATATTTTAGAAAACAGTTGGCTTTCCAACTATGGACAAATACTCCGATGTATTAAGTGACCAATACTTCAATATATATTATATTGAGAATTTCAGTATATTGAGTACATTGTTTGAATGTCAAGAAGCTTATTCCTTATTAATTGTCATGTTTTCTAGGTGCGAGAAAACTGCGAGAAAACAGACATAACGCAAAGTACCAACTTTGATATATTGGAATGTTTTTTAGGTACGATGAACTACGAGAAAAAAAAGTTTTTTTAAAAGTACCCACGTTTTTTTTTTTTTGCTTTGTAGGTGCATGAAACTGCAAGAAAAAAAAACAGAATGCAAAGAAAACTAGAATGCAAAAGTAATCAATTGTACACTAAGATAAAATAGAATAATTAATATAACAAATGTGTTCAATACTACAACATGTTAATATAACTAAAGCGTTCAACATAACAAACAAGTGGTCCATTAATCTCGCATTTTACTTTTCAGCATATGCAATAGGATTATGACATGTCAATCTATTATGGCCCCGTTTGTCACATCTGCCACATTTATGCAATATGGGAGTTTCACCACTTGATGGGATTCTCTTTCTTTGGCGCCGACCAACCCTAGCCACTACTTTGGGGGGTAAGACCTCCATTTCCACATAGTCTATAGGTGTCTTCCACTCCGAGGCATTACCGATTGGATAAATAGGCTCTGCATATGTAGCCAACAAACATTCATTAATATAATAGTGATGACATAAACTATATACACTTATACTCCGAGCTCTTGCTGCAGCAATTGCATGGGCACATGGTAATTGCTCTAGTTGAAACTCCTTACAACTACACTCCCGAGTATTAAGGTCAACAGTCTCATCGTCATCCATATCCTTCACTTGTAGTTGATAACAATCAATTGAATCAACCTTCATTGTTAAAGAATGCTCTTGGATTTTCTGTATAATTCCTTCTGCCCACTTCGTCAAGACGGATGTAACTTTTGAAGCTTCATCTCGACGCTCCCAAAACCACCTTTGTAGTAAAGCTCTCAAATGTTCAACAAATGCGGCAATTGGTAATTCTCTGGGTTCTTTCAAAAGAGCATTCATGCTCTCTGCTATATTAGTAGTCATCATATTGTAACGCCTACTTGGACAATGCATACGTGCCCAACGTGAAAGGCCAACATCTTCCAAATACTTTCATACACCATTATCAAATGCTAGAATGCGGCCCCATAATTCTTGAAATTTTGACTCACGATATGCTCTTGAAGCATTACAAAACAAATGCTCTATTGTTTCATTCTTGAATTTCTTATTCAAATTTTCTCTCAAATGTTGCACACAAAGACCGTGAAATGCATTGGGAAATACCGAAGCAATGGACTTTGCTATGCATTTATTTCGATCTGATACAAAAACTAAATCATTAACTTCACCTATGACACCTTTTAACTTTTCCAAGAACCATTTTACTGAATCATCACCTTCTCTATCTACAATTCCAAATGCAAGGGGAAAAATCTGATTATTACAATCTAAGCAAGTGGCAATTATCAAAGTACCCCTATATTTACACTTCAAAAAAGTTCCATCCATAACAATAACATGTCGCATGCAATTTAAAAATCCTCGAACACATGGACCTAATGCCATAAAAAGATATTTGAAGAAACGCTCATCTTCAAGTTCAATGTCATAAAATGTACCTGGATTTGCCAGTTTAAGTGCTTCACCATACCTACGCAATAGATTATATGACTCTTTCGGTGATCCACGTACTCGCATATATGCATTTTCTCTAGCACGCCACGCTTTTTCATAACTCATATTTATACCATAATCTTGTCTCATGTCTTCTATGATGTCTCGTGGTTTGTATTGACGACCAATTCCCTTGAATTTTGATTTTATTATTTCCCCAACTACCCAAGATTTTGCTTGTCTATGGTCATGGTTCAAAATATCAAGTGAACACGAATGAACATTTACATATTTTGAAATCTTGAATATGTCTGAACCCTTTAATTTGACTGCCCGTAGTCTCCATTTACAATTATCATCAACACATCTAACATAAAGAATCTCCTTGGTAGACTTCTTTACCCTAAATTCAAAATTCTTTTTCATTGCCATCACACTTAATTTCATGGATAAGTCCTTGCCAAAAAATATTTGTCCAACCTCCAACTCGTCATTTGTAGAGCTTCCTTCCGACCAAATATTTGTATTCATGCATGTCCTTTGGCTACTTGATTGACATTCAACAACACGTTTTCTTTTACAATATTTTGAAGTACTTCTTTCCTGTGGGATGTCATAGGATTCATAAGTAAAGTTCTTAGCCTCATCAAACTCCATTGCAAAGTTATCTTCTTTTGAATCATGTGATTCCCATATGGAGTTCTCATTTATGGCATCACCTAAGCCAACTTGAACTACATTATCATCTAATGTTGCATGCACTGGAATCGAAACAGTTGTGTTCTTAACTTGATTGCTCTCAGCAATAGATTTATTACCTTCAACATGTAAATCTTTGGCTGAGGTAAAATCTTTGTTCCTAGGTTCAAATGAGATGTACAGGGGGATTTCAAACAAATTTTCACCCATAAGATAAAATTTCAAATCACGGTCATTACTAATCTCAAATGGAGGAGTTTGATTTTCAGATTTTATCTCATATATGCATCTCATTTTGATATTAAACTCTTTAGGGTCAACTTCGGTGAGAGCATATATTTCAACCACTAAATCGTTGTGAGTGATTTCTTTACTTACGACAACACCTTTCAACAAACCCCCTTCATATTTTCTTCCTTTGTCATCCCACACTCCACCATAACGAACTAACACACGAACATGGGTCATTCTTGAATTATACAAAGTCTTTAATTCCTACAACAACAAAAAAAACGAAATGAGGCAAGATAGAGGAAGAAAGACCATAATCAAAGCTTCAATTAACAATTTATGGCTAAATGATAGGACCTATAAAGTCCTATTTAATTACACTTATTTCTTGTTAATTAGAAGGATTTTATGTGTTTTATTATTATTTTTTAGGGATTCGAACAATTCACGTGTTTTGAAAAGTTTGCACCATTTCAGAATTAATTCGGACCAAATTGGAGGTGATTCGAGCAACTGAATTTCTATACCAAATTTGACAGGTCATATCATGATATTTCGAGATGAAAATATATTCAAATTTGGTATCAAATCGAAGATTATTGAATTATCTTTCTAACGGTATAAGACTCATTGCATTCCAATAAGTATTATGAAAGTTATGGCATTTTGAGTGATTACTGCTCCTGCTGGAAAACTGCTGTACCCGAGAATATTTTGTGCCAACTTCCGTTCCCATTATCTTGCTGCTCACGTTTTGGAATATATTCAAATTAGATATCATTTTAAAGATCTCGGAATTATCTTTCCAACCATATAAAGATCACGTTGATCTAAGGTTTGGAGAAGAATTTATGGGCAAAATAATGAAGACTGCGCAATCCAGAAACTTTCCTTATTTGCAACATTCTATGTTTGTTTTAAGAATTTAGGGAAGGATTTTCGAGTTTTAGATGTATTTTCCAGCATTTTACAAGAGAGAACATTATTTACTTTATTTAATTTTATTTTAAATATTATTCCCTAATTGTTTTGGGAAAACATCTTTCTAGAATTTAGGGTTTCTTACTTGTGTAAGTTGTCTACTTGAAGGCTATTTAAGCCTTCTTATGGACAGCAAGAGAGATCTTCTTTTTGGCCTCTTGGCCTAGACGTTTTTAGAGAGCTTTTAGACTCATTTTCTCTTTTCTCCTTAGACAATAATGGTATCAAATTTTATCACGATGCTCGGCTAAACTCTGCGATTCCAGTTCAGAGGTCGGTTGTAATCAGTTGCAACATTGTGAGGCTTGAACTTTAACTTAGTTTTCTTTCAATTGCAAGTATTCTTTAATTCCCGTGTTAATTTTATAAGTATGTATTTTGATTAAATTGACGCCTTAATCACTCTACATATTTTATGGCTAATCATGATCATGATCCGTAATTGTCATGTTGAATGAACATGTAGCATTAGGATTATCACATGTGTATTTTTTGTGGGTTTCCATATTGCATGGCTTGCATGTTTAATTCTAGGAATTAAAGAAACTTCTTAATTAGGTGAAAGTTGTTTTACCTGATTAGTTGTCTTGGTCGTTCCAAGGTTCGTAATGCTTTTATCTAAATAATTTGGAGCGGTTTCGTCAAAATTGTTTAGGTAATTAGCGTTAACTTGACGTTCGTTAGAGTTAATGAATTTAGGGAATTTGCACTTTTTGGGGTTTCCTAATAAGTTGACCAAGTACTTGCATGGTTAAGTTTAAATATTTTGAATGCCTATGATCAATGTTTGCAATTGAGTAGAACCGTACATTTGGATTGGATTTTGGTAAGATTTGATCTATCTCTATCTTTATTGTTTATGTTTTATTTTATTTATAAAAACACAAAACCCCCATTTTTAATTGCTTTCTCCTTTGCAAATTTAACTTGAGAAATTAATATTCGGTTCCCTGAGATCGACCCGGTCCACTCAATGCTACAAGTAGCTTAGGATCGGTTTATAAATTTTAATTTGACGAGCCCTCGACAAGCTCGCATCACTAAACATTCCACAACAACTACTATTTGCATTATTTTTTTTTCCTCATAATTTATCGTACTCACAAAACAATGCAACAAAATAAGGATGAAGCCCATAATTAAAGTACCAAGCAAGCAACTATTTATTGCTAAACACTCAAAATAACAATAGTAAAAATTCAATATAAATATAAAAAAAAATTGATCATAGTTAAAAGCTTTTGCATTCTTCTTTTTTTTCATTCTTAGGATTTCATACTTATAAATCAAAGCAAGAAAAAGCACAAACCAAAATACCAACTAAATATTCATACTCAACTACCTTATACCAACAAAAAAAACAAAAAACAAATAAACTACACACCTTTTGTTCCTCATTCAACAAAGTAAATATAAGCAAATTTTTGTATCAACAAAAAATATAAAAGTGTGAAGAAAGTTTCTCAAGCCTACCCAAAGAGATATTTCAAGAAATGGAGCTTTTTTTTTTCAACAAATTTTTCTGCTGCCGCCGCCGCCGGTGCTGTTAGCCGCGGCCTGTGCTGTTCGCCGCCGCCGATGCTGTTCACTACCGCCTGCTGTTCAAATGCTTGGATGAAGGAAGAAGAAGGAATATGAGGGAAGAATGAGAAGTTTTCGTGAGATGCAGCAACTAAAAAGTGAAGTTTGGTATTTTTTTAAGAAGGGCAAATTTGTAATTTCATAGCCCCAAAAGTCCTATTTGTCTTCAAAATTAAAACTGATCCCAAATCTCTTTAATACCCCTAAATTTGTCCTATTTTTGACAATTTCCCTTTTTTCTTTCAAGCTTAGCTAAGAGAGCTTCTTGAATTATGCTATTCATGTGTTTGAGTTGCATGTCAAGAACATTCAAGTAGAATTGATCATCCTATCTTGTGAGTGTACGACTCTTGGGCCAATGAACTTGTTCTTTGTTTTCAGAGCTCTGATGTTGAGGCAATTTGTATAACCTAAATATTAAGATTGAAATCAAATGGATTTGAAGGTTTTAGTGTTTGTGAATTAGGGGTTCACATACCCAAATGGTTCCTTAATTTTAATTCGCTAGGGTTTTCATATCACTTGACTTAGATTTTGAAAACATTTGTAAAAAGTAGATGACAAAACAAAGAATCTCATAGGATAGAAGTAGTGTCTATAAGTTTTAACTTTTAAAAACCAAAAACGACCAAAAATCAAATGGTTGTCAATACAAGGCCTAAATTTCTCGTTCGAATTTTCCTATTCCTTAATGTGTCAAGAGCACATGTATTTAAATGTTTAATGGTTTTATTTCTCCCCTAAGGGGATTAATTGTAAATAAAGTGTGGCTCGGATGATTATATCTAATTATTCATGTATCATGTAATAAATATTTTTTATTCTGCCAAAGATTTGGATTTTTTTTTAATGAAAATGAGTGTTAATATTTGTTTATCCATGTATGCAGTGGTATAAAATGTCTCTCGACGTAGTAAAATGCATGTCAAGTTATCATTGAACTATGTCGTGACTTGTGTCGACTTGAACTTAACTCAACTAGTCAAAGCACGTCACTACATCTTTAAAGATTAGGAAATCCCTCCCTCTTGTTAGTTGGAAAAAAGAAACTACATTTTGACACAACCATTGGAGGAGGGAATATCTTTCTTGTTGGAAGTTGGTGACAAGTTGTAAATATTTGTTTTTTTTGGCAAAGTACGTTGTAAATATATTGATATCACCAAAGATATCTTTAGACTAGACAATTCTTCTCATATATTATGATTGAACAACTGGTAAGGTACGGGTTGTTTGGTAATAACGTTCAGTTTCTCGCTTTCTATTTCTTGTTTCCAATTTTTTAGAAACAAAAGTGTTTGTAATTGTTCTTGTTTCTCGTTTCTCAGTTTTTAATAAACATATTTTCCAAAATTATGAAAAATTTGGAAACAACAAAATCAAGTTTTTTTGTTTATGGATCCTGTTTCTATTTTTCTCCAAAACACAAATGAAAGTATTGTTTTATCATTTTTGACTCATAAAATGCATAATAAATATCTAAAAATTGTTAGATTTTTAAATTTAATACTATCATTAATGTGACCCATATACATTTATTTCTATCTCAATATTTTAGGTCCACGATATTAATGGCCCAGTTAATTAAAAGGTAATTTCCTAATTTATCACCCTGATGGAAGGTGTATATATAAAGATAAAACCCTAGGGATTGACCATCTCTCTGCCTAATCAAGTTCTAAAGGAAGGTCAGGAGAGAGAAACACAATCCTTTTTTACAACATCAATATCATGGATCAATGTATTTTAAATTTAATACTATCATTAATGTGGCCCATATACATTTATTTCTATCTCAATATTTTACGTCAACTACATTAATGAGTCAGTTAATTAAAAGGTAATTTCCTAATTTATTACCCTAATGGAATGTGTATATAAAGATAAAACCTTAGGGATTGGTCCTCTCTCTGCCTAATGAAGTAGAAGTTTCTCTCCATCAAAAAACCTAATCAAGTTCTAAAGGAAGGCTGAGAGAGAGAAACACAATCCTTCTTTACAACATCAATATCATGGATCAATGTATTGTTGGGATTTATGCCCTAAAGCCTCGTAATTAATTATTTATTTAATAATTAATAATAATTTTGATTATTTTATTTACAATATAATATTATCTATTATATGAAAAATCCAAGGTTATTAGTGTAATCTTGAACAGTATGTGGTTGACATATGGGAATATCATGTTCAAGAAATAACCTAAAGGGTCATAGTATATGGATAAGGTTGGATGTCTTATCCTCGTAATACTATTGATACAAGCCACTTTGTAATAGATACAAATGATTGGATGCAAATCGTTCATGTGGAGACATGTGAGTGAGGTATCTTATACAATGATTTTGTATAAGATTGGACCACGAAATATTTAATATCTCTTTATAAATCCGTTAATTGAGAAGATTAATATTTCATCAGGATAATCATATGCGACTCGATCTTAATCTTGAGTGAGTTTATGAACTTCTGCCTGTGAGAGCTTGTCCTTTGATTTGCATGAGTGGGAGTGGCTTTTGTGGCCGATTCAATATGCCTACCATTTTGAGGACTTGACCAAATAGGGAGCTGAGAACATAATCTCACAAGATGGAATTCACTCATTCTCATATAAGGTAAGTAGATGAGTAGTTCCTTTAAGCGCTAATTTCGGGACTTGAACAATAATGGTGCCCCACCATCTCACTGGCCCGAGAGGGACTTAGTTTATGGTTAGATCATAAACAAATTGTTCATTAGAGGATTAGTGGTATTTAAGGTGCAAGATGTAATTACATGGGTGAAACGGACTTTTGACCCAAATGTAATTACGAACAACTCGTGAAGGATCGACTTGCATGTAATGGTTATATCCACAAACACAACTTGTCCTACAATGCATAAGAGTGCAACTCCAAGTCTATAGTGGAGTGACTTATAGTTAATGAATGAAAAATAATTAATTAAAGAGTTTAATTAATTAATTTTGTATCATTAGAACTTATAATCTGTAGGTTCATAAGATTCCCATGCTAGCTCATAGTAACACTAAAGAATTAATTTAGTTGGAAGAAAAATTTGAAATATTCAAATTAATATTTAATTTGAAGTGTTCAAATTAATATTTAATATATTAGATATATTAAATATAAAAGAATAAAATATATTTATTATATTTGATACATTAAATATTAAAATAATTAATGTATATTAGATACATTAAAGAAAAGATATTTATAAAATTTGATTAAGATTCAAATAAATAAATATCGTAGGAGATTTGAATGAGATTCAAATAAGTATAAGATATATTTTAATATATTATATATTAAATTATAATATTTTAATTATGGCAAAAATTTTCCCTTGGTCTCTATAAATAAGACCATTGGGTTGAGCCATTAGATATAACATACATCTAGAATTATAGAATTCTCTCTCGACCTCTTCCTCTCCAATCCCTTGTGGATTTCTTTCAAGAGGCTCCCACAAGCTTTAGTCTTCAAGTCATAGTCAGGAAGACTTTGTAGAGGAGATAAAGACTCGCCAGAAATATCTCAATATTTACTCCAATTTACTCCAAGTAATTTTTTTTAATCTTATTTTTTTAGTTTAATTTTAAACAAAATCAAAGACGATCTAATGCTTCCGCTGCAGAGTGAAACGTTCATTCCTTCACGTATGTTACTCTAATTCATGTTATTGTGAAAATCATCTAGTTCAAAGATCTTGACTTTTATTGAATTATACAATGTTAGAGTTTTATTGTATAATCATGTGATATAAATTTTACATGTGGTATCAGAGCAAAGAGTTGAGAACATGATGTTTTAATGGATGAATTTATATTTTCGCTGCAAATAATTATGTTTGTTTTTCCATAATGGATCAAGTGGAAATTCAATCAATAATGATGATGGTTCAAGAAACTTTTAATTGGATCTTCTTCGTTGACGTCTTTGATTCCAATGAATGTTTGATAATTAAGTTGCTTGGAAGTTTATGATGGCAAATCTGATAAGTTTACCTTTTAGATTATTCATATTACTATGTTTTTTGGACTCCTGCTATTCTTATTGCTTATAGATAAACTTTATATGAGATGAAACAATGTTGATTCTGGTAAGGTTATGGTTATTCTCCCATTTAAGATTTGTATATTTGTATAATAATAATAATAAAAGTCAATGGAGAAGATTAACACCGTTTTGGTGAGAGTTTCTTAAATTTCGTATAAATTTTGTTTCTAATTGAATTTCGCATGAGGTATTAAGTTTTCAACTTTTAAATCTATTAGTATTAAATTTTAAAATTGTATGATATAAATTACATATAATTATTTTATTATGATGTCTATGTTATTAATAATTTGTTAGCTATCAAAATAGCAAAATTAGTAAATTTCATAGATATCAAATTAAAGTTAATTCAATTACTCATGTTTATGTGATGCTAATGAATGTGATGATATTATAAAATATTAAAGATTTTCTCATGAGTATATTAATGTTCATTATTATAAAACATTTTGAATCACCCAAAGGTTAGTTAGTAGTTGTATAATTTTCAACTTTATCGTGGTTAATTGAGGTGCTTTGTTAGGTATATTTAGTATATCCAAAGATAACTAATATATATTACGTGAAATTAAATCTAGCATCAATTATAAATGAATGTTATATATTGTTGTATCTCCCAAAGGAGAACTCCAATGTATGATTAATATTTGTTTGATGTTTTATGAATATGCATTATATATTTAAGTTTATTTATCAAAGCAATGATGTATAAGCATATTTTCTCTATATGCAGTAACTGCTTCAATTTCTCTCCATTCGCAAGCCACATCTATTATTAAGTTTAATGGACTCAAATTCTCTGATTGGTGCGAACATATCCGATTCCATCTTGGTATTTTGGATCTTGATTTGGCATTCTTAAATGAGAAACCTGCAGCACTTACTAATGCTAGCAGTGCTGAGGAAAGATCCTTTTATAAAGCTTGGGAAAGATCAAATAGATTGAGCTTAATGTTTATGCAAATGACTTTGGCAAGCAATATCAAGTTTACAATTGCAAAAACTGAAAATGCTAAGGAATTTATGAAATTTGTGGAAAATTGTTCCTAGTCTGAGTCGGCTGATAAGTCACTTGCTGAAACACTGACGAGTATTTTAACCAACATTAAGTTTGACGGTTCTCGTACTATGCATGAGCATATCCTTGAAATGACAAACTTAGTGGCAAGGCTAAAGACCATGGAAATGGAAGTTAATGAGGATTTTTTGGTAAAATTTATCCTTAACTCCTTACCTCTAGAGTATGGTTCATTCCATATGAACTATAATACTCAGAAAGATAAATGGAATGTGCATGAATTGCAAAGTATGTTCATTCAAGATGAAGCAAGGCTTAAGAAACCAATAATTCACTCTGCTAATCTCATGAGTCATAAAGGACCTGGGAAGAAGCCAAGAAAGAAGAATGAAAAGGGCAATGACGGACAAATAAAGATAAATCAGTCATCTGTCCAAATCTACAGGAAGGAACAAATTAAGGATAAGTGTCGTTTCTGCAACAAGCTAGGACACTGTCAGAAAGATTGCCTTAAACGTAAGACATGGTTCGAAAGTAAAGGTAAGCATAATGTCTTAGCATGTTTCGAATCAAATTTAACTGAAGTTCCTTATAATACATGGTGGATTGATTCTGGTTGTACAATTCATGTTTCAAATACAATGCAGGGATTCCTTACGACCCGAACCACAAGCCCAAATGAAAAATTCATATTGACGGGAAATCGAGTCAAAGTTCTAGTTGAAGCTGTAGGAACTTATCGTTTAGTTTTAGACACTAGACATCATTTAGACCTTTTAAATACCTTTTATGTTCCTTATGTATCTCGTAGTTTGATCTCTTTACCTAAACTTGATACTTCTGGTTATTATTTAAATTTGGGAATAGGTGTTTCAGTTTATTCAAACAGAACATTCTTATTTGTTATGGTACCTTTTGTGATGGTTTATACAAATTAAAGCTTGATAATCTTTTTGCCCATACTCTTTTAACTCTGCATCATAATGTTGGTACTAAACGTGGTTTAACTGATGAATCATTAGCCTACTTGTGGCATAAACGTTTAGGTCACATATCCAAATAAAAGAATTGAAAGATTGGTAAAAAATGAAATTCTTCCAAACTTAGATTTTACTGATCTTGGAACTTATGTGGATTGTATTAAAGGAAAACAAACAAAACACACATTTAAGAAAGCAGCCATAAGAAGCTCACAGCTTCTTGAAATTATACATATTGATATTTGTGGGCCTTTTGATGTTCTATCTTTTGGTGGAGAAAAATATTTCATTACCTTTATTGATGATTTTTCACGTTATGGATATATCTATTTGTTGCATGAAAAATCTCAATTGATAGATACCCTAAAGATATTTATCAATGAAGTTGAAAGAAAATTGGATAGAAAATTGAAAATTGTAAGGTTTGATAGAGGTGATGAATATTATGGAAAGTATGATGAGAATGGACAGTGCCCTGGTCCATTTGCTAAATTCCTAGAAAATCATGGCATATATGCTCAATACATAATGCCAAACACATATGCCAGGAACACTGCAACAAAATGGTGTTGCAAAAATGTGTAATCGTACTTTAATGAATATGGTTAGGAGCATGTTAATTAATTCATCTTTACCCATATCGTTGTGGATGTATGCTTTAAGAACTGCCCAATATGTGTTAAACGAGGTTCCTAGTAAGTCAGTTTCAAAGAAATCTTTTGAACTGTGGACAGGAAGAAAACCCAGTTTAAGGCACCTGCATGCAGTGGCGGATCTAAATTTTTTATCCAGGAGGGGCTTAATATAAAATTCAATAAAACTAATTTATAAGTAAACAATTCCAAAAATTCGTAAATGAACTGCACTATTAATTTCATATATCACAATTGTCCTCTATGAGATTTCATATTATGAAATCGTTGCATAATAACTTCATTATCTATCTTATCAAATAAAGGTTAAAATACCATTTTGGTTCATGTACTTTGGGCTTTGTTCCATTTTGGTCCATGTACTTTCAAATGTCCAATTTTAGTCATTGTACTTTCAATAAAGCTTAAAATTGGTCACTATGACAAGTTTGAAGTTAATTTTGATCAAAATTGGTTAAATAATAATAATAATTTTAATACAAGAAAAGACACCATGTGAACATACTTCCAAAATTTATAGAGGAAAAGCTAATAGAGACCAACTTTTTTTAAGAAAATTTAACAATAAACTAATAGTAGAGACCAATTTTAAGTTTTATTAAAAGTATAGGAACTAAAATTAGACAATTGAAAGTACAATGACCAAAATGGAACAAAGCTCAAAGTACAATGACCAAAATAGTATTTTAACCTCAAATAAATCTTTCTCAACATATGTTATAAGACTATTATTTATCCATTGGTCTCCCATCCGATTACGCAATTGAGTCTTTACAATACTCATAGCAGAAAATGTCCTCTCTATAGTAGCTGTTGCAACTGGTAAGGTCAATGCTAGGGTGAGCAACCGATAAACTAATGGGTAGACTTTATCTTTAGCTATCATCACGATTTTGAGTGCAAGATCACCAATACTTGTTAGTTCAACAAATACATTATCTGAACGCACATCAATGATGTAATTTTGAAGCTGGTCCTCAAGAACAATAAGTTCAATAGTTAAAAAATTTCTAGGATAAAATTGAGCAAGACAGATAAGTTTTTGTTTGTCAAAAGCAACAAATGAATTGCTCAGATTTAGGCATGCCACACAAAGAAGCAGTTCAGTACTTGTTTCAATAAAACGATTATTCAATTCCTGAAGTTGCATATCAATAACTGTATAAAAAACCTCAACACGATAATGGTGCATATTTGTGATTTCTTGAGATTTTCGCCTTTGCCTCCCTCGAATAAAAAACACATCATCCATCTTAAGTATTAGAATATCATGCTTATCACAAAAAAAAATTGAAACTTCATCTAGCAATGAATCCCAACCTGATTCTCTTATTTATTGTAATCTTTCTTTACAAATCTTGACCAAATTTATTGCATTCACAATATCTTGATCTTTTCTCTATAGTTCTTGAGACAATTCATTTGTGATTCCCAAGATAGTTTTCATAAGATGCATATGAAAAACAAAGTTGATAATTCTCATTCATGAGGATTATTTGGCCTTTAAACTTAGTTATATTTGTGATTTTTATTCATATTATTTGATGAAAAATAAAAAAAAAATGCTTGAATTTAATCTCATGATTGATGGAAGACCTTTAAATTAAGTAAGTTGAGAAAAGAAGAAAAGAAGAAGAAAAAAATTCACACTTACTTAATGTTTTGATGCAGAATTTTCGTGGAATGCAATAGCAGTGCAATTGCTATGTAATTGCAATCTGGCAGATCTGGAATTTAAGTAAAAAACGAGAATTTCGGGATTTTGAAGGAAATTTGACCCACGAATTCAGCAAGATGATTAGTCATGATTGTCCATAAACCAAGAGGGAAACCCTAGCATGAGATCCCTATAAATATTGAACAAAGAAGCCGAACAAACAGAGCTCGATTGGAGAAGATTTTCGTTCACGTTTTTTTGGGTTTCTTTACTTTCTGCAATTTTCATTCTAAGCTTTGTAGTTGCTGTTTTGTATTCATTTCTTCTTCATCTTAGTTCGAATCTCTTCCTTAATCCTATCTCAACGACGTTGATGTTGGTAAAAAGCAAAAACTTATTCGATTGAGCTCGATTTGGGAGGAAGATCTTCATTTCTTTTTTGGGTTTCTTTCATGAACGACAGTGTTCTTTATTTCTATTTTTTTGTTTATTTTTATTTATTTAGAGTTAGCTACTGATTGTATCTTCTTTTTATCATTTTAATAAAGTTATAAATTCTCATATTTTGCTTCAGAGCATTCTTTTGGCATAATAGAATTTCCATACAAGTTTGCTTGCTAGAATTCTTTAGTTTATTTCCAAATTTTCTTTTCTACCAATGAATTATTTTAATTTTAGCTTACTATTTTCTTTTTTTGTTAATTTAATTATGATGAGCTAAATTTTCTTTGGGATTCGAGTTTGTGAAAGCCCTAGAGGAAGGATGTAAGGCTCGATAGAACACAATCTAGCTAATTCTTGAATTAGTGTTTGCTTTTGGTGAAATTAATGTTGGGTAAACCCTAGTTGGCCATCTAGTGTTGCTTTCCAAGCTAAACTTAATATCGAAAGGGTTAAGGGAAGCGGATGTCGCAAAAGCAATGGAGGAAAAGGCTTAGACATAAGTCTTGAAACATCGACCCTAGACATAGGGCGAGACTCCAAAACCACTATAATTGCGTGCAAAAATATCTAAGTTAGATTAGCCATAGAAATATAGGTTTAATCACTTAGTCTCCTAAAGATACTTCATAGAAGGTCAAATAGGAGTTGAATTCAGTTTACTTAGTTCTTGAGTTAGCTATGATTGCAATTGCTTTCTTGTTGCATTTTCTTTCCAAAGGGGGATTAGCAACTTAAATCCCTTTTTCATTTCCATTGAGTTTTCAAATAATTTTATTTTAGTGAAAACACCTCTCAAATCATTTTCACCCACGGTTACCTTAAGTTGCAATTTGTCAACAACTTTGTGCCAACTAAAATTCGTTTTATTAAACCCCGTTCCCTTGGGTACGATACTTTGGAATACTTCCAGTTTCTTTATTACTTCGATCACGTGCACTTGTGTGTAGCGAAAAGCACCGATCAAAAGTCAAACGACTGAATTGAATTTATTAGAACCTTTGCTTCATATTTTTGTTCAGAATTTGACCCACATCCACAATTGTTTCAAGTACATCACAAATTGATGAGAACATTAAAATAAAACTTAGTAGAGTATTATAATGTGATCCCCATCGTATATCTCCTGGACGTTTGATCATTGTTTCCTGATTTAATCCTTGCCCACTTGATAATTCACCATTATTCAAAGCTTCAAAAGTTATAGCCCTATGTTTTTCTCTTAAAATATCTCAACGTTTTGCTGATGCTCCAATAACATTGACCACATTTGCAACTAAAAAAAAAACCAGTTATCTCTACATGATTTTTTGCAATAGCTACTAAAGCTAATTGAAGCTGATGAGAAAAATAATGAATGTAAAATGCACATTCATTTTCTCTCCAAATTAATGATTTCAATCCATTTAATTCTCCCTACATATTGCTTGCTCCATCATATCCTTGTCCTCGCAAACTTGCTATGCTTAATAGCTTCCTTGAGTGATAGAGAACTCATGTTAGTAACATGTACAATACCTACAAATCGTTCAATCACATGTCCTTTGTCCACATATCTCAACACAATTGCCATTTACTCCTTTGAAGATATATCCTTTGATTCATCAATCAAAATTGAAAATAACTTATCACCAATATCTCTTATGATTCAGTCAACAATTTCTATTGCAATACAATTCACAACATCTTTTTGGATATCTGGTGCAATCAGTTTCAAGTTTTTAGGAGCATTCTCAAAGAAACAGCTTCAATATCCTTATTATGGTTGCATAACCATCGTAGGAGCTCAAGAAAATTACCTTGGTTCTTTGAATCTTCAGTTTCATCGTGTCCACGAAATGGAAGACCTTGTCTTAACAGAAATCGAGCACAATCAATAGTTGCACCTAATTGAGTTCGATATTCAATTCTTGCTTGGTCAGACATCTTATTAAAAAAATGTTTCAATTTGTTGTTTTTGCTTCAAAAGATCTTCACATTTGCCCCAAACTTGATTATGTGCACTATTTGGTCCTCCAACATGAGTTTGTTGTTTCTATTTTTTCTTCCAATTTGAAAATCCTTCACCAACAAAATGGTCACCTCTAGATTGTTCTCCAACTTCTAGTTTGAATAAATAACAACATAAACAAAATGTTGCATCTTTTGAAATACTATATTCCAACAAATTAGGATATTCAGCAAACCAGGCTGGATTGAACCGTCTTGATTGTAACCAAAATTTCTTCAATAGAAAATTTTGATTTCGAGACTGGCAAGGTCCTTTCTGTAAATATGCTCTGCGAACTTGGTCTCGAATATTACTATTGCAATCAAGAATTCTGGTTCTTAGTCCAGGTTCTACTGGTAAATCTTCTAAATTTACTTCTGTGAAATATCTATCAGAACTACTATTAATTTTTTTCAATGGAGATGATGACTCCATCGATTTTCTTTTGTAATACATCTCCATTTAGATTTCAAATTAAATCTATAATACAATAATAAAAATATAGAAAAAAAGAAACTAAAACATAAAATAAGAAAGATAAAAATTAAATGTATAATTTATACAAGTAATTGAAACATGAAAACTAAATGCACGCGAGAAATTGAAACATAAAAACTAAATGTACCTTAGAAAATTATTCTCCACCCTCAACTTTTTAAAATTGCCAGCAACAATTAAATTTGAGAGATGACAAATGTACATGTATATAATCAAGGTTCGAAATGTCGATGTCGATGGAAATGTCGAGGTCCAAAATTTATGGAAATGTCGATGGAAATGGAAATATCGATGGAAATTTCGGTGGAAATTTACGGAAATCGTGGAAATTGATGGAAATTGTTTGAATTAGCCAATGAAACTTAGATTTTGACTTAATTAGACTATAATGGACTATTTTTAAGCATCACATCTAAAAATTAAGATAACATTTAGATATAAATGTCAATTGAAAATTTGAAATGTCGATGCGAGTAGGAAGTTGAAAAAAAAATATGAAAATTAATTTAAATTATTAAAATTATTTCATGAAACCTTAATTGTGAGTTGTGACTCAATTATAGTATAATTGATTACTCTTAAGTCTTAACATCATATATCTAAATATATATAATATTTATATTCAATTAGACAACTATGAAGGAAATTTGAGAGAATTGAAATGAATTTAAGAAAATTTGAGGGAATTTAAGAAAACGCCCTGGTGGGGGTTCGGGGGCAACGCCCCCGAAACCTAAGTGATATGTAAATCAGTTTATTTATACACCATTTAAACTCTTATCTAATTGCTCTCTGTATTTTGTACTCAATTTCTCCTCAAGATAATAAAATTCTCTCTCCCTCTACCTGTGGACGTAACTTATTATTTATTAACAAAGAAAGATTAAATTCGAAAATATATATAATAATAATAATAATATAACAAAGAAAAGATTAAATTCGAAAATATATATAATAATAATAATAATATAACAAAGAAAAGATTAAACCGTGCCTTAAAGTTTATCATGTTTGTTAAATAAAAAATAAAAAAAAAAACGAAAAAGCGGACGACATGTCGTCGAAATGGGGGGGGGAAACGACATCCCCCCCTCGACGACATGTCGAGCCGGTCGACATGTCGAAATGTCGGTCGACATTTCGACATGTCGACCGACATTTTCAACTATGTATATAATTGAAAAAGTTTCTTTTAGGTTTAAAACCTTATAGGCGGTGGCTACATCATTTGAAAGTGGTGAAAAACAATATTAGGTTTAGAGAATTATGGTTTGAATACCACACCAATGTATTTTCTTCTCTTTTTCCATTTTTTCCTAATTGAGATATTTATATAAAGTAATTTTATAAAAATAAAACTTGAATATATTACAAAAGAGATACTATTTCAATCTAAAAGGAAAAGAGAGCATTTGAACTTATTATATATAAAGAAATTTAGAAAATTTAAAATGAGGAATGAGCCAGACTGAATGTTTTGAATTAAAAAGGAAAGTAAGGTCATAATCTTTTTTTTTTTTAAAATCAGCCTCATTTTCTGTGAAACACACGGTTTTATTAAAAAAATGGAAATTTATATGAAACAAGCAGTTAAAAAAAAATAAAATGTATATGCTAGGGTTTGATCTAAAGACGCCAGATGGGGGCTGAAGGTAGTTACATTACCAAGCCATTAGGCTTTTTAGGTTTTACATTGGTTTATGTTATATATACTATTTAAAGTAAACAAAATTGAGGGGGGGCTCAAGCTCCCCTTGGGCCTTAACTAAATCTGCCCATGCTTGCATGTTTGGGGTTGCCAAGAAGAAGTAAGAATTTATAATTCACACGAAAAAAAACTGGACTCAATAACAACTAGTGGTTTCTTCATTGGTTATCCAGAAAAATCTAAAGGGTATATATTTTATTGTCCTAGCCATAGTACAAGAATAGTTGAAACTGGAAATGATAAGTTCATTGAGAATGGTGAAGTTAGTGGGAGTTTGGAACCACGTAAAGTGGAATTCAAGAAGCTAAGGTGCAAATATTTTCATCTATGACTTATTCTCATGTTATTGTTCTTATAGTTATTTACTCTATTAATAATTCATAGGAACAACAAATTAATGATCAAACACCACATAATGATTGTAATTAATGAATCTACAATAGAGAAACCACTAGAAACATAATTAAGAAGATATGTTATTTCTGATGATTACGTGGTTTAATTGCATGAGTCAGAATTTGACTTAGGCATTGATAATGATCCAGTTTCTTTTTCACAAGCCATTGAAAGTGACAGTTCTGTTAAATGATTAGATGTCATGAAAGAAGAGTTAAAATCGATGGACCATAATGGGGTTTGGGACCTTCTAGAATTACTTGAAGGAAGCAAAAGAGTCTGAAAGGTTTAATCATTTGACCTTATTTTTGGTTTGTCTAAATATCTTTTATTCTCTCTTTATTTTTAATCATTTGATATTATTTTT
This sequence comes from Trichosanthes truncata, assembly GCA_033996785.1. Classification (NCBI taxonomy): domain Eukaryota; kingdom Viridiplantae; phylum Streptophyta; class Magnoliopsida; order Cucurbitales; family Cucurbitaceae; genus Trichosanthes; species Trichosanthes truncata. The sequence continues at coordinate 44,369,194 of MU867259.1, read as the reverse complement.
GTTTCCTTTTAAAATGCTCTAATTAATATCTTTTAATTATGAGCACCATATTAATGGAAAAATCTTCTCATTGACTATTGCATTTATTTTATATTCCAACATTTTGAATATCTTCTCTTTTATTGTAGAATGACCAAATAAATGGTAAGGTGATTTTATTATATATGGTTATTGATATTTTTAAAGATGTGATTAAATATATCTTTCCTTATATCAATAGTTGCCTTGTTATTTGATTGACCAATGGGATCATTCCCATATTTGATTGAGTGATTTTTTTTTTAAATTTGAATTTTGCTAAAGTTGATGTAGTGGGGAAAAAACCTTGTAACAATTCTAGTTAACTCTTGAAGAGTTATCTTTTTTGTGGTTTTTTGTGTTACATATTGAATTCTTGAGAACGTGCTTCAATTAGAGATTGCAAGCTACTTGAACGGTTGTTGAACACACTACACATTTCACAAAGGGAGCTTGTGAACGTGGATTGTCAAAGGGAGCAAGATTGCGGCATAAAATCTAAGAAGGGAGTTCTTTTAATTTTATGCATAAGATAATTTGTATTGTGTACTAATCCTTTGATAATCTAATCTCTGGGCGTGGCCTCATGGAGTAGGTTGGGAAACCGAACCACGTTAAAAATGTTGTGTGTTCATTTATTTTCATATTTCCGCATGTCTTTGACAACCATATATGTTTAGTTATTTTATGGATCGCTCATGCAATTACAATAAATAAATATAAAATATACATTATTATTCCAACGAGAAAAATTAAACAAATTGATAATTAGGTCCTTTCAGAGTCGAATGTAAATGAGTTTTTAAGACCAAACGTGACTCAAATGGCAATATTAAACAACACAAGACTAGACTCGTTGCCAAAGGTTTTACGCGGAAATATGATATTGACTATATAGAATTTTTTTCTCCTGTCTCTAAAAAGAATTCATTACGAATTATTATGGCATTAGTAGCTCATTATGACTTAGAGCTTCATCAAATGGATGTGAAATTTGCTTTTCTAAATGAGAATTTAGATGAAGAAGTGTTCATTGATCAATCAGAAGGTTTGTGGTTGAAGGAAAGGAACATATGGTGTGTAAGTTAAAGAGGTCAATATACGGACTTAAACAAGCTTCCTGACAACGGTATCTTAAGTTTAATGATACCGTCACATCTTTTTGGATTTAAAGAAAATGTCATTGATTGATCTATATATCTAAAGATCAGTGGGAGTAAGTTTATATTTCTTGTTCTGTATGTTGATGACATCTTGTTGGCTACTAATGACTTCGATTTATTATGTCAAACCAAGGAATTTCTCTCTAAGAACTTTGAAATGAAAAATATGGGTGAGGCATCCTACGTAATTGAAATAAAAATATTCCGTGATCGAGCACATGGATTATTAGGATTGTCTCAGAAAGCATATATTAACAAAGTTTTAGAGAGATTTAAAATGGATAAATGCTCTTCAAGTGTTGTTCCAATTCATAAGGGAGATAAGTTTAGTCTCATGCAATGTCCAAAGAATGAATTGGAATGCAATTAAATAGAAACTATTCCTTATACATCTGTTGTTGGAAGCTTAATGTATGCAGATACTTGTACCATACTAGACATCAGTTTTGCTGTCGGCATGTTGGGTAGGTATCAAAGTAATCTAGGAATGGATCATTGGAAAGCTGCAAAGAAAGTTTTAAGGTATCTACAAGGAACAAAGGATTATATGCTTACCTATATGACCTGATCATCTTAAGGTGATTGGATATTCATATTTAGATTCTGTTGGGTGTGTGGATACAAGAAAATCCACATTTGACTATTCCTATTAGCTAAAGGAGCAATTTCATGGAAAAGTGTGAAGCAGTCCATCATCGTTGCCTCCACTATTGAAGCAGTCCATCATTGTTGCCTCCACTATAGAAGCAGTCCATCATCGTTGCCTCCACTACATTAATGGGCCAGTTAATTAAAAGGTAACTTTCCAATTTAACACCCTGATGAAATGTGTATATATAAAAATAAAACTCTAGGGATTGGTCATTTCTCTGCTTAATGAATTAGAAGTTTCTCTCCATCAAGAAATCTAATCAAGTTCTAAATGAAGGCCAAGAGAGAGAAACACAATCCTTATTTACAACATCAATATCATGGATCAAGGTATGGTACTCCAACTCATGTTATTGTGAAAATCATCTAGTTTAAATATCTTGGCTTTTATTGAATTATACAATGTTAGGGTTTTATTGTATAATCATGTGTTCTAAAATTTACATGTAAGTATAACATACAAATCTTGAATATTTATTTTAAAAACTATTTTTCGTATATAAATTTTACTTTAAAATTTTAGAGAACAAGAATTTTTTTTTTTTTTATTAAACTTGTTTCTAATTAATAAAAAAAACAAAAAGCAGTTACCAACATAATTATGTTTAATTTATTAAAAAAGAGGAAACAAGAAACAAGAAAAAAAAAAAGTGAGCGTTACCAAACGAGTCCATAATTATGTGTTTCTCCACCAACATCCCATCTATCTAGTAAGGATGAGGCTGCCTTTTCTAAATATACAAAAGGCTTTTACCATCATTTTATGTTTTCCTTCTCCTTGTGTGCAACTATATAAATCTTACAATTCCGCCTAGTATCAAAGTTGAAAATGGTTGAGGCCTCAAAGGAAAGTCTGACTATTGTTGCTAAAGGATCAAAGACCAAAGACAACACTGCAACATGTTCAATTTGAGAACCCAATCTTTACAAATCTACTGAATCAAGTGACATCAATCAAGCTTGACAAAGAACATTTCTTGTTATGGCAAAATATTGTGCTTCCAATATTCAAAAGCTACAAGCTCGATGGCCACTTGACTAGCAAGACACCTTATCCTTAAATGTCCGTAGGAATTCCACCATGTGAGGATGAATCAAATGGACTTCTACTTTCTAATCCTAAGTACGATGAATGGATGGTTGAAGATCATATAACCATTTGATTTTTTGTTTTTGAAAATTGTGTTTGTCTTCTCATAATTTTCTTACAATAATTTTCATCTTTCTTAATGAAGCAATTGAATTCTTAGTCAAATTCCAAAAACAAAAACAAGATTTTAAAAACTTCTATTTTTAGTTTTCAAAACTTGACTTGACTTTTGGAAATATTGGTAAAAAGTAGATAACAAAACAAAGAACTTTAGAGTGGAAGTAGTGTTTATAAGTTTAATTTTAAAAAACCAAAGACCAAAACTCAAATGGTGATCATCAAATGGAGCTATAGAGTCTCAAATTTTACTACAGTGATTCTTGATAGAGTGTTGTCATTTGGATCGAATTTCTAGCTCACTTAAGTACTTCTAATACTTTCACTCCATTTAATTAGGATGTGATAATAAAATAATGCAAGAAATGAATAAAATAGAGAGAAAAATCTATGGAAGAAAGGTCATAAGTAATAGATTTCGCCAACTAAATCGATGCCTTTTATAGAAGAGATATGTTAAAACTCATCGAGGCTTAAAGTTTTTAGACCTCGTATAATGATTAGAAGAATAATATTTATTTTGCCTCATTCTTAAAAAGTATAAAGGTTTCTTTGTGTGTGGAATGCTAATACATGAGTTGTGACAATTCAATCTATTATTACTTTTACTCCTTAAGGTTTAAAAATTTATAATAGGTTCTTTAACTTTCGATCTTATATCCAATAGATCCTTAGACAACATTGAATTTTGTGCATAAGAAGACTATGACGAATCGATTTTATATTTAACAGGTTTGTAATTTTAAAAAAAATATCTAATAGCTAAGTCAAAGACTTATAAACATATGTTCAAAGACTTAATAGACATAATTTTAAAATTTAAAGACCTATTAAATATTTGTTAAAAGTTAAAGACCTATTAGACATAACTTAAAAAAATTTAGAGAATTAATCATTTTTTTTTGGTATAATATAACTTGATACAACATTTTGGATCCGCCCCTGCTCCTACCGCTATCTCTCTTCCCCTTCTCCTACCCCACACAACCACTATTTCCTCACAAATTGTTAAACAAGAAAAGAGTTTTCAAAGCAAATGACCTAAAAATGGAAGCTGCCACCACCTCATATTATTACCCTTAAAAAGGCAAAAAGGAAAAAAGCGATCCATTGATCGAAATTATCAAAGGGGGTTCAAATAAAAAAATCTATATATATTACAAAACAAACCCAATTGAAAAAAAAAGGAATTGCATCTTCAAGCTCAAATTCTCACGCACATTTGAAATGATTGATAAGAAAAAATTAAAGGGATTAAATTTTGGAGGGGCAACATGACAATCAACAATGGATGGAAAGAACAATTAGAAGCGCTATGTTTCTTCAATGTTGGAAGAGGTAGGAGGCAACTAAAGGGAAGTGGTCCGTGGCGAGTACAGATGTCCATGGGGTGGGAATGGGCATGACTTCCCCATCCTCGCCCCCATTTGAATCCACATCCCTGCAAAATTTATCGTTAAATTTTACAGAGATCGGGATGAGATTCTCAATTATTTTCCGTTTAGTTTTTTTTAAATCAAATAATTCTTTTGATAAATTTTCAAATAGTTAACTTCTATGAACAATATCCATTAATTTTTAATTACATGGTTAATTATTCACAAAAAATCTTCATTTAAATAGTTAATTTTCTATAAAAAAAATATCTATTTAAAGATAAAATTCTTAAATATCCTAATAAAAACAAAACAACATTTCATATCAAATTATCTAATTATTCTATACATATAATTCAAATGTTTAATTATATAATTCAAACATATCCAATTATCTAAATCATTAACAATAAAAATTTAAATCACACACACACACACTAAAAAATAAAAAATATAAAATATAAAAAATTAAACGGGGCAGAGAACGGGGAACGGGGACTGGGAATACATTCTCCGCCCTCGTCCCCCATTTAGTTTGCGAGATTTTTTTTTCTCCCACTCCTTCCACGATTCCCCTCCCCGCTAAGGCGGTCCCCACAGGAAAAATGGACATCTCTAGTGGTGAGGGTTGGGGAGACGAGAAGATGGGGTGGGGTGGAGAAATTATTCGAGGAGTATGCCACAACGAGGCTGTTACTCTTGTACCATTAAATGTATGAGAGAGAAATTGTAAAAGTACATCGCTTTTGTATCCAACAGTTATTAGGTAGATAAATTTTAAAATATAAATCCGATGATTTTAAAGAGACAGCCTTATTGTAGCGACATCATTCAATAATTTGTTGTGGGGATGGAAATGGGGAGACTAGGGAGAACGAGAGATAGCGAATGGGGTGGAGGTGAGGAAATAGAGGTTTATTATTTCTTTTGTCACATCACTCATAGAGGCATTATAAAAATGGTATTTGTACCATGTAAGCATATAAATTAATATTAAATAGACATGTCAGCATCCCAATCAACATTACATTAGGGTTACTGAAGTTTTTGTTATATGAAGGATAAAAAACGTACTTAGAGAAAATTCAGTTGGAGTAAATGTGTAACATTTTTTAAACTTAATAGAAGCTAAATTAATAATGTAGCACTTTACATTGAGATCAAACATCATTTGAATTTTTTTTAGACTAAACAGAAGAATCAAAAGAATTTTGTTTTAAGTTAAATTGGAGTATAAGTTACTAGTTAAAACTGTTGTGAATAAGAACAACTTGTTGTGAACAAGAACAACTTAAGAAACATAAAAATACAATGTAGAAAAGGAGAGCAAAGTAGATAGATTGCTATTGTCAAGTGAATTTTTCTTTTGGTATATCTCACTCTTGTTTAAAACCTTCATACTACACATATTTATAGTCTTCCAAATCAGTAAGCTCCAAGTAATTCAAAGTAGACTCTAAGTAAAGTGAGTAGACTCCAAGTAATCCAATGTAAGCTCCAAGTAAAGTGAGTAGGCTCCAAGTAATGAATATCTACCATATTTAATAGTATATTTATAACAAAAACATATATTTTACTGAATTGTTAGAGGTTCGAATTTTCCACTCTACTTGACGCCTCATTGAACTCGAAAAAGATTATTGTTTTAAAAATATAAGAAAATAAATGAGTTTTGAGAGGGGTGTTCGTCGGTTTGCTTCTTCCCGCCTTTTCGTCACTCCACGTCGAGAACCTTCCGTTCAGGTTCAGCATCTGCTCCAAGGCATCCGCCATAGCCATCCAACAGTCAAGCATCTGAACTTTGTCTTTCCTTACCACTTACCAGTAGAATACAATAGAGAATTCAGCACAGCATAAAAGAGAAGGATGTGCGGAAGAGCCCGTTGTACTCTTCGAGCCGATGACATTCCCAGGGCCTGCCACCGCACCGGCTGCCCCGTCCGCACCCTCAACATGGGCCGGTAACATCATCCACTTCTTTCTTATTTCGTTCTGCTAGACGGTTTGAATGTTCTGTCTCTATTCCATGTCTAATGGGAAGGTTCTGAACTTAACGGTTGTGAGTTTCTTTTTTTGAATATTTAGTTTTCGTCCACTGTTCAATGCCTCCCCGGGCTCAGATTTTCCGGTTGTTCGTCGAGATGATGAATCTGGTGGCGGAGGGGTCGTCCTCCAGTGCATGAAATGGGGGCTGATTCCTAGTTTTACTGATAAATCCGAGAAACCTAATTACTTCAAGATGGTGATTTTTCCTCCTTTGTCTTTTGGCCCCCTTCTGGCTGTTGTGCCTTGTTTTATTCTGAAATGAGAGTTACTATTTTTGTTGCCTGTGCTTTCCCATGCCATAGCTCAGAATCAGTCAACATTCATATATGATAGACAAATTTTAGACTTTATTTTATCTGTTAACGAGTTGGTGGATGAGTATCAAACCAAGAAGTTAAAAGGATGGGTCATAAAGTGGACTAGGATATTCTCCTTGAAGTGCTTCGTAGAAAAGGGTTTGATAGTAGGTGGATTGTTCGGATTTGAGGGTTTCAAAAAGTCAGCGCTGACCCCAAGGCCCAGACTTTGGAGACATCAAGAGCTTTTCTTATTAACCTCACCTGAAGATTTGAACCAGCAACCTCTGGGTAGGTGTTACTCTGAGATCATGGGCCTTAGCCAACGGGGTCGCCCCTTGGAGGCTGATTCGAGGATGTATCTCAAAGACCTCCATCTTGATATTTGAAAGGCAAGCCAAGAGGGCTTATCAAAGCTTCAAGAGGCTTAAGGTAAGGTTATCCCATTGCCCCTTTTATTTTAACTTTCTCAACAAAGGGATTACTGAAGGGTGTCTTCATCATGCTTCATGCGGGGCAGACCATATTCATATAAATCACCTTTAGTTCGTTTATGCCATGCTTCTTTTTTCCATTGATGAGTCAAACAAGCTTAACAACGACCTCAAATAAATTTTGCTAAGATGTTTATTGCTGCCTTTCCAAGGCTCTTTAGGATTGCCAACTCCAAAGGCTCCCTTTCTAGTAGTGCTGGTATGAAGCTTTGAATAGGTGGGACCTCAACTCAAGTTCAAGAGAATCTTTTTGATCTTGAAGTGGAGGAATGGGCCTCCCTAGCAAGCCTCCTTGCCCAATTTTGCTCCTAGAAATTAGTAAGATGCTAAAATTTGGACCCTCAAAGGAGTAATGCCTTTATTGTTAGATTGTTGGTGCCAAATCTTTCTGTTAAGAATGCTTTCCTTAGCCACTCTTTTGTTAGCGTAATATGCTAAAGTGCCAAAAAGGTGAAGGTTTTGATTTGGATGATCCTAAATGGGCATTCAAATACTTCAAAAGTTCTTTAGAGGAAGATGCCTTTTTCCTATCTCATGCCTTCGGTCTGATCCTTTTGCTTTTAGGGAAAGTGAATTTCTATATCATATCTTCTTTGGCTGCGTGTATTCAAGGTTGTGTTGGTCCAAGCTTTTTGCTATCTTCAACTTGCGTTGGGTTTTCTCCAATAAAGTGAGGGATTCTGTTGAGCATCTCCTTTTGGGACTGAATTTGGCTCATAGACCAAATCTCATTTGGGCGAATGCGGTCAAAGCTTTATTATCAGAATTATGGTTGGAGAGAAACCAACGAGTTTTTGAAGACAAGTTTCTTCCGTGGGCCGATTGTTTCGATTTAGCTCGTTTAAAAGCCTCGTCCTGGTGTTCTCTTTCTAAGTCTTTTACTGATTTCTCGAGTCATGATATTTACTTTAATTGACATGCTTTTCTTGTTCCTTTGTAATTGTTTTTTGTTTTAATTTTCTAATTCCTTTATGGAATTTGTATCCCTTGAGCATTAGTCTATTTTCATTATTTCAATGAAAAGTTTCGTTTCTTGTTTAAAAAAAGAAAAAAGGTGAACAAAGGATAGTTTCATGGTCCAGTTTTCTCTCTCTACCATGACCCACCCTTCTCTCTCTCAATCTCCGGCCACCCAACCTCATCGCAAACCATGAACACACCCACACTCCCGATCAACCATGGCGACTAACCCCCCGTTGAAGAAGAGATCCGTAACCATTGAAAAGAAAAGGTATTCCATTGAACTAGATAGTAGGTATCGGGGAAACAGAGTTAAGATCTCTGAGTATAGTAGAGATAAAGCTTTTTTCATAGCTCTCCAGTGGGATCCTTTGAAATGGCTAGTAGTCACCATCCATACTCTACTTTCTGCCCCCTTAAACCAGAAGTTCTTCAAAGAGCAGCGTTTTCCTGAACAGACCATCTGGTTCGAAAAAACAACTAACAAGAAGGGGACAGTCATAGAGGTAGCTCTTCTCCATAGCAATGGAGGGTTGAATAAAATCCTCATACCAGTCGGTTTTGAGAGAAAAGGGTGGGATGCTTTTTATAAGCTCATAGCCAACTACCCCCCTACCCCACCATTAAAGACAAGCATTCAATCAAAACCCCACACCCCATTGATCACAACGACCACCATTAAGCATTAATCAAAATCCACCTACCTACCCAAAAATCCTCCCTCGCAGTCCTTATTACACCCTATCCCACCATCGGCCCTCACCAAACCTGTTGTCTCCTACAAAACAACCCTGATTGCTAAAGACAACCGTACGGTGAACACATCCGAACCGATCTCATACCCGAAGAGTTGGAAAGTATTGTGATCATAACTAGAAAGAATTTTCATGATGATTGGTATAAAATTACCCGCTGTCTTCAATCGATTATCAATGGTTTCTGCCATTTAAATCCCTTTCGTGCCGACAAGGCCATTCTTCGTTGTGATCAATCCACATCCACACTTGACCTCGTCATTTATGCAGATTGGAAACTTTACGGAGCCTTCCATCTTAAAATCGAAAGATGGAGTTTAGAAGCACAAACGAGAAATCCGACAACCCCATCGTACGGTGGATGGATTAAAATATTAAACCTCCCTTTCGATCGTTGGGACTTGGATACTCTGAAATTTGTGGGGGATGCCTGTGGAGGGTTTATTGAAATAGCTCGGAAGACATCTACTCGTATAGACCTCATGGAAGCAAGCATACGAATCAAGGAAAATGCTGTCGGTTTCATCCCCGCCGAAGTGGCCCTTCCTTCGACATCATCGGCGCCGATAATTGTCCAGATTGACCCTTCTTCACCGCTGACCAATTACTGGGTTATAATGAAGTCATACACGGTACCAAAGCTACCGCCGTGATAAACCAGACGAAGGCTATGACTACCGGAAGACCATCGGAAAGCAACTGGGGATCGTCCCCTCGAGACAGGTGCCCCCTATCACCTCATCCTTTGATTGACACGGCATTAATTACCTGTCCATCTATCATCTCATCTCAAGCCCCTCCACAGTCCCACTCCACTGGGCCGATTTGCCCTTCTTCACCCATTCAGCCCAACTTCACATCACACTTAAAAAACCCACCACCCCCATTAAGCCCAAAATTCTCTCCCAAGCCCTCCATCGTTAAAAACCCAACCCCCAATATTAGACCTAAACCTATTACTCTCCAGCCCAACATCGCCTTATCTCTCCATCAGCCAAAACCCACACCCTCGGATTTATCCATCCTACCCGACCCATCGACCGTGGCTGCATCATCTAAAAAGCTAAACATTTCTGTCAACCACCAAACTACCTTCTTTGTCCCTGGCCAAAAATCCACAACCTCTCCCCCGATATTGGACTCCGATGATGATTACGCCTCCAACCCCCTTCCATTATCCACTGCCCCACCCTCCCCTTTAACCACTCAGGTTCTTTCTCCCAAAACTATCGACCTCTCCTGCACAGAGATTGGCACCATTCTTTCAGCGGATACTGCCGAACCTCCAAACTGCGAAATTACGTCAGTTTCTCAGGTTTGCTATGCTCCCTCACCAGAAGCTACTCTTCGTAGTTTGGTTCCTTGGCTGGCGGAAAACCGTATGTGTATTATGGCCATTCCGACAGCACACAAGAAGAACAAAACGGCCCAAAAACAGAATAAATTGGTACGAGAATTAGCAGGTCTCTGTTCCAGCATCAATTACAACAAGGACCCATCAAAAACCACTATGGAGGGGCATTACGCCTTATGATTATCATCTCCTGGAATGTGAGAGGCATAGGAGATTGGCAGAAGAGAGCGCTCATTAAAACCTATCTCCTTAAATGCAATCCTACGATGGTAATCCTCCAAGAGACAAAATTGGCCATTGTCGATCGTTATATTATAAAGTCTCTTTGGAGTGGTAGAAATATTAGCTGGACTGCTTTGGAAGCATCGGGCTCATCGGGAGGCATTATCATTATGTGGAACGACCCTTCCATAGTTACCTCTGACATCACAAAAGGTTTATACACGCTCTCCCTTCTTCTCACTCTGGCTGATGGTTATCAGTTTTGGCTCACGGGCGTCTATGGCCCCACCCGGTACAGAGAGAGACCGCCTTTTTGGCAGGAGCTTTACGACCTCTCTTGTTTGTGCACAAACCATTGGCTGGTTGCTGGGGATTTCAATGTTACTCGATGGTCCTATGAGAAAACTAATGGCATAGTCACTCGCAGCATGAGGATTTTCAACCATTTTATCAGTGATTCTGAATTAACTGACCTTCCTTTTCTCAATGGGAGATATACATGGACAGATAACCGTTTCCCCCCCACGATGACTCTCATCGATAGATTTCTGGCTTCGGAAGGGGTTATTGCTAAGTTCGCTAATGCAGAGGTCAGGAAACTTGATCGGCCAACATCCGACCACTTCCCCCTCATTCTCTCAATGGGTTGTTTTAAATGGGGTCCATACCCTTTCAGATTTGAAAATATGTGGTTACAGCATCGTACTTTCTTGCCTATGATTGAATACTGGTGGAAAAATACTCCTTTGAGAGGATGGCCAGGTCATGGATTTATCATGAAGCTGAAAGAATTGAAAGAGAGGCTTCGAACCTGGAACAAGGAAATTTTTGGTTGTATAGGGACAAAGAGAAACCAACTTTTGACTGAAATTGCTATCATTGATACCATGGAAGAATCTGACTTCATTACCTCAGTACAGCACACGCATCGTAAATTAATGAAAGCTGAAATTTTGTCCTTGGCAGCATATGAGGAACAAAGATGGAACCAAAAATGCAAGAAACAATGGATTAAAGAGGGAGATTCCAATTCTAGCTTCTTTCATCGTATTATGGCCACGAAGAAGAGGAAGAATACTATCATGGAAATCCTATCGTTAAATGGTAGTAGCCTACTTAGCGAAGATGAGATTGTCTCGGAATTCATCCATTTTTACAAAGCTTTGTACACGGAAAAAGATGGACATGCAACATTCCCACAGGATATTGATTGGAGTCCTATCCAAAATCACTTAGCCACCGATTTAGAAGGGACTTTTACAGAGACTGAAGTTTGGAATGCGATCCAGCTATTGGGAACAGAAAAATCACCGGGCCCTGACGGTTACACTTCAGAATTCTTCAAAAAATGTTGGAACATTCTCAAAGATGATATCATGAGGGTGTTCCAAGATTTTTTCCAGAATGGTATCATAAATGCTAGTCTCAACGAGACGTATATTTGTTTGATTCCCAAGAAACTGGATGCTCGTACGGTGGCAGACTATCGGCCTATCAGCCTCACCACTTGCCTCTACAAAATCATTGCCCGTGTTTTATCTGAAAGGTTTAAAAAGGTTCTCCCCCATACTATTACTGATTACCAAACTGCTTTCGTAGAGGGACGACAAATTCTCGATGCATCTCTAATGGCCAATGAGCTCATTGATGAATGGATGAGTAAGAAGAAAAAAGGTGTCGTCATAAAGCTTGATATTGAAAAAGCCTTTGATAAAGTGGATTGGAATTACCTTGATCATATCCTTCTAGTCAAGGGCTTTGGTTCAAAATGGAGAGCATGGATCAAAGGTTGTATCTCCACAGCTAACTTCTCGATCCTCATCAACGGCCGCCCTCGAGGTAAGATAATAGCTTCCAGGGGGCCTTAGACAGGGTGACCCATTATCGCCCTTCCTATTCATATTGATCATGGATAGTTTTAGTCGCCTCCTTACCAAAGCAGAAATAGATGGGCACATCAAAGGTTTTCAGTTCGACCATGGAAATATTAGCATCAATCATATACAATTCGCAGATGACACCATACTTTTCTCTGAGTTTGAAGATGAATCATCAACACAGTATATGTTTCATATGGTGGAAACATTTGAACAATCATCAGGACAAAACATCAATCTTCACAAATCTGAGATTCTTGGCATCAATGTGGACCAACATGATATGGAGAATTTTGCTCAAAAATATGGTTGTAGATTGGGAGGATGGCCGAATTCATATTTGGGTTTACCACTCAACGGTACCCACAAAACTCGTGGTTTTTGGGCTCCCATTATTGAAAAGATAGAAAGAAGACTCTCATTATGGGGCTCATCCTTTTCTTCTAAGGGGGGAAGACTCACCCTTCTCCAGGCTACATTATCTAATCTACCTACCTATTATTTATCTTTATTTCAACTACCACACAAGGTTGGACAAGAGATGGAGAGACTCTTCAGAAATTTCCTATGGAAAGGGGGAAAGAACAGTAGTGGTCTACACCTTGTCAGATGGAGTAATATTCTCCATCCAATTGAGAAGGGAGGTCTTGGCATAAGCTCTATGATTGATAAAAACAAAGCTCTCTTGGCAAAATGGATATGGAGATACAATCATGAAAAAAATGCCTTGTGGAGAAAGTTGATACAAGCTAAATATGGATCCCCCACTCACTCGAATTGTACGGCTCTTGCTAAATCAAAAGGCCCTTGGAAAAACATTGTCAAGCAACAAAATCTCATCCATAGCCGCATTTGTCACCAAATTGGGAACGGAGGTAATACAATTTTCTGGATTGATAAATGGATCAATAACACCCCATTGGCCACCCGTTTCCCACTTTTGTATCGTCTCTCACATTGCAAAAAGGCCACTATTAATGAAATATGGAGGGATGATCATCGTTTCTGGGATCTTCGACTGGGGAGGAATTTGAAAGACAATGAGGCCGTTGAATGGGCGGACCTTAGTAATGTCCTTGAGTCTGTTACTCTTTCACAGAGCGAGGACACTTGGCATTGGCCCCTCAGTCCCAATGGTGTATTTACAACAAAATCCCTTTTATCTGACATGGGAGATAGCACTTGTCTCATTAAACCATCTTTGGCTAAAGCTATATGGAAGGACAATTACCCAAAGAAGATTAAATTTTTCCTATGGGAACTCGCCCACAGAGCCATCAACACCAAAGATATTTTACAAAGACGCATGCCATACATGGCCCTATCCCCTGGGTGGTGCTTCCTTTGCAAAACAGATGATGAAACACAAAATCATATCTTTATGTACTGTTCTTTTGCTCGGAGATTCTGGACCAAGATCTTTAAATCCTTCCGTTGGTATTTTATTTGTCCTGGTAATGTGAAGGATCTTCTCCCGATTGTTTTATTGGGACATCCTTTCAAGACTGTCAAAGCCTTCTTATGGAAGAATATCATTAGAGCTTTCTTTTGGTTGATTTGGAAAGAAAGAAACCACAGAGTTTTCCAGGAAAGAGAGCTATCCTTCGAGGCTTTCTTTGATCTCGTTATTTATTATGCTATATCTTGGTGTAAACTCTCATCTATCTTTGCTACTTACTCTTATGCTTCCCTATTAGTCAGTTGGGAAAGCCTTTTGTAACCATCATGGATATTGGATCCTTTTTGTAAATTTCACACATCAATGAAATTGTTTCTTATCAAAAAAAAAAAAAAGAAAAAAGGTGAAGGTTTTATTCTGGTTCTTTGCTCTTGGAAGGCTAAATATGTGTTGCAAAATCCAAAAAAGAATTTCTAATTCCATGCTATCCCCAACTTGGTGTGTGATTTGCAATAAGGATGAAGAGGATCACACATCTTTTCTTTGTCTGCCCATTTGTAGCTTTGTGTTGGCACGATCTCTTTTGTGATGGCTCTTCTTTGGAGGTTGTGGTCTGAGAGGAACAAAAAGGTTTTTCATGGGAATTCCTTTGCCATGAATTGTTTTGGGATCTTGTTATAATTTTCATTTCTTCTTGGGGCATTCTCTCTGGCACTTTTTGTAATTATGATTTGTTGCAAATCTTTGCCAATTGGAGTCCTTTTACTAATCTCATGGCATGCTGGGGATATCTCTATCTTCCCTTTTTATTTGGTTTATTTTTATTTATTTTTAAATAAAAGTTTTGTTTACTCAAAAAGAAAAATCCCGTATAAGTGCTCGATGTAGTGATTTTGGCATGGTGGATTTTTTTATCTTTTAACATGCATGCATGCTCAACCATTGTGAAAAGTAATCTCTGTTTAAGGCCAGGGATTACAACCAACGAGCAAGGACAGAATTCCTTATAAGGTCTACAAAATCAACTTTTCCTATCAATATGTTAACAAGAAGGGACAACAAAAAGAATATTTGACTATGAAGGACATAAGGAGGCCTTCAATGTGCTTTCCTTGTATTGTTTCAACATGCATTGGAATATCATTAAATAATGTTTAAGCTCTAGCAACCCTTTAAAGGGTCTTAAAATTCTAATCTAATTGGCAAGGTCATCAATGTGAGAGAAATGGGAGGTGTTTTAAGAGGCGTTGAGAGTTTTTGGGGAGGTTTGGACCTTGGTTTGGTTGCTGTTACTACGGACTTTAACAGTTATTCCTTTTATCTCTCTTTTTTTTGAGCCATTTCGTGTAATTTTTGTTGCTTCATGGAATTTTGTTTTGAGCTCCTTTGACCTGGGCTTTTCTTTTTTGTTTTTGTATTGCTCCTGTGTTCTTTCATTTTTCTGAAATGAAAACTCGTTTTTCATAAAAAAAAAAAGAATTTTGCTTTAACTTCATGTTTTCTTTTCTATGTTTGCCTCTATGTTTTCTCATTTTATTACACAAGCTCCCTTTTCTAAGTTTTTTCTCCTCTTTAAATTGTTTTTTCTGCTGATTAGTGACACCAAATTAATGATTTCTTCACATATGTTCTTCTATTTATGTGCAAGATATATTATAGTTTGCAACATTTATACACTCATAAGGAGTAGTTTGATTGGCTGATGAAAGATTTCTCAACTTGGAAATCCTTATGAAAGACTTTTTCCCTCTTTTGTCTAAGCTCATGTAATCCTCGTTACCCATCTCCATCTCTCTTTGGATTTTTGTTTAGACCTAATGACCCGACTTGATAACAACCAAGTGAATGGAAAAGTCCTCATGCACCTCTAGTTTGCAAACCAAAAGACTTACTATTAAACTTGAATAAACTCAATGTGAGAGTTAGATGAAGAATTACTTTATGATCGAATAACAAGAGATAAGAAAACTTGTTCTTACTATAGGGCTAAAACATTCCACAAGTTTGATGACCAATCAAAACCTTCATGTTACTAAATGTGCAAGACTTAAAGCAAGACTTATTACATAGGAATCATCTTATTACATAGGAA
This sequence comes from Trichosanthes truncata, assembly GCA_033996785.1. Classification (NCBI taxonomy): domain Eukaryota; kingdom Viridiplantae; phylum Streptophyta; class Magnoliopsida; order Cucurbitales; family Cucurbitaceae; genus Trichosanthes; species Trichosanthes truncata. The sequence goes on along the minus strand of MU867259.1, from coordinate 44,353,284 downwards.
TCAAACAGTCAATACTGTAAGAAAACTCTCAATATTATTAATCCATGATTCAAAAGCTATTTTTCAAAACTTATAACAAGGCTATATATTACTTGTAGAACAAATGAAACATCTGATAAAAATATGATTCATAAATCTAACAAAAATATCCTGAGGATAAAAAACATGCCAAAATGAAAAAAAAAGAGAGCAAATAAGGAAGCAAACTGGCAGTGGCGGCTAGGGCAAGCAAGGGTAGTGCGCATGCAAGGTATGAGTGCATTGATGGGGGCGCAAGCGTGAAATGCGGGCGAGGCGTGGCAGTGCGTGCACACAGGCTATGGCTGTCTTGGGCATGGGCTTGTGGGTGTGCGCATAAGTGATGATGTATGATGCGTGTGTTTTGGGCTCCTTCAAGGTTTGCATGGATTTGAGTGATGGCAACAGCAGCTAGGACAAGCAAGTGCGTGTTTAAGGTATGTCTGTGCTAATGGGGCACAAGTGCATGCGGGTGAGGCTTGTAGTGTGAGCATGCAAGCTATGGCTTTGTCGTGGGCATGGGCTTGTGGGTGCACATATAGGTGATGGCATGCAACATGTGTGCTTCGGTCTCCTTTGAGGTTTGTATGGACTTGAGAGGTGGCTTGGTTACATAACGACCATATAGCTATTTTCTTGCTCTTGTCTCTTCATTTGAACGTTCCTTCCCAAAACATTGCCCTTGTTAGCCATCTAGAGTAAATAAAATGTATTCTGGCCTATTGAAAATTTTCTGGGTTTATTAACTGATTGTTCTAAGATATTGTGCACCTTATGCGCCTTATGATTTCATGATTTTGCCTTCTGCCTACACTTCAAGGAAGTTTTTGAACTTAAAGACATAGAATTTAGGTCCCGTTTGATAAACATTTGGTTTTTGGTTTTTGAAAATTGTGCTTGTTTTCTCATCATTTCTCTACAATGGGTATCATCTTAAGAAAATATTTAAATTCTTAGCCAAAGAAAACTACTTTTTTTTAGTTTTCAAAACTCGGCTTGGTTTTTGAAAATGTGTAAAATGTAGATAACAAAACATGGAAACTTATCGATGGAAGTAGCATTTATAGGCTTAATTTTTAAAAACCAAAAACCAAAAACCAAAAATCAAAAACCAAATGGCTATCAAACGGGACCTTAATCATTTGATACTTAATGATTTTGGTAAGATACTCTTATTGAGCAGGGTGTATCGTTCTAGTATTATCTTGTCTTTAGTTTGTGTTAGGAATCTGTATTATTTTAGATGAATGTTTTGTGATAATAAACCATGAACACTAGCCAATCTATGTTTGCCTTATTATCTAGCATCCGCAATGTGCAGTTCAATGCTCGCTCAGAGTCCATACGTGAAAAGGCCTCTTTTCGCCGTTTAGTTCCTAAAAGAAGGTGCCTTGTGGCAGTGGAGGGGTATGTCTTATTTTTTTTTAATTCATTTTCCTCCTCACGCACTCATTACTTTGCCACAGATTTGGTTGCTGGTGTTTTCAAACGCCCGTAAGGAATTTCTACATTTTTATTTGAATGATGTTGATCCCAGACTGGATAGTCAAGCTCATTCACCTTTTTATATAGTAACTGGAGAGAGGAGAACCTCAACCTTTTATATTTATATGAATGCGGGTTTGTGTACGTCATCTGTCATTACTCTTGTACAAACACCCTTATAACCTCAGTTCAATTTATTGTAGGTTCTATGAGTGGAAAAAGGATGGATCAAAAAAGCAGCCGTATTATATTCATTTTAAGGATGGAGAGCCACTTGTTTTTGCTGCTTTATATGATTCTTGGAAAAATCCTGAAGGTTAGTTTCTTTTACGATCAAGCAAAAGATAATTTTGGCCTAATTCTTTGTTTTCATTATTTAAATGTTTTTAATTCTTGTACTAGTTCCAGTTGGTATAGCCATTTTTTCTAAACTTCTTGACTGGATACTGAAATTAATTTATTGAAGTTTTTCTTTAATATTTGGTATAGATCTCTGGATTTGATATCTGATATTAGTGACCAGATATTGAATGTACTTCCCAGGAAATCCTATTATGTTCTTGATTGATCAATCGATTGATTTATTATTGTTTTTGCAGGTGAATTACTTTACACTTTTACCATTCTTACAACTTCATCATCTCCAGCTTTAGAGTGGCTGCACGGTCAGTCCTATCTTTTCTTATTGCTGTTTTAGATCACGTTTAATACTGCATTTGAATATTGATAGGGATGTGATGGAACTTAAAATTGTCAATCTCTGTTGTGGTTGCATTAATTTCAATTTCTAATTAAAATGATTATTGTATTATTGCCAAATTGGACAAGGGTGAAATTAACCTGAGGGGAGGTTTGAGAATTATAAGGAATTCCTATTCGCCTTGAAGTTAACTGTCAAAGAATATATCAAAAACTTTCCCAAATTTTTGGGCAAAACGGGCAATATATGAATAAATATTCAATGTTCTCTTCTTTCTGAAAAGGTCACACATTATAGGCTTTCGAGCATATAATTCCCTTTTTTAGGTAAGAAATAGATTCAAGCTCGACATTAATATCTACGGGTTACATTGGCAACCAAATGTAGTGGGTTCAGATGATTATTCCATGAGAATAGTTGAGGTGTATGCGAGCTAGCTCGGACACTTACAAATATATATATATAAAAAGAAATGGAAGCCTAACAAAAGGGGAGTCCAAGAACTAGCCAAACCTCGACACCTCCAAAACCTCACCACACAACCTCTCCACCTCCGATGTCCATTAATTTTTTATTTTTATAACTGGAGTTGGAGCTTTGCTCTCCTATACCCGCGGGCACACACGCCCACCCCAAGGCCCGGACCCAAGAGACATCAAGGGTTTTTATTTATTAAGCTCATTTGAGGGCTCGAACCTGAGACCTTTAAACCGGCATGACCAAGAGACCCCAAGCCCTTACCAACGGGGCTTCCCCTTGGGGGCTTAACAATGTTTATTTTAATTTTAACAATTTAGCCAACAAACCTTATAAAAGTTCTTCCCGATTGGCACTAATTAATGGAAATAATAAATTTTAGATGAGAGAGAATTTCATTGTTTAGCGGCTGATGGGTGATCTGTTTAGATAGGATGCCTGTAATTTTGGGCGACAGAGAACGGATGGATATGTGGTTGAATGATTCTTCATCGTCCAAGTATGATACTGTCCTTAAACCATATGAGGTTCCGGATTTGGTAAGAACTTCTTGAAAGGAAAATAGTAACTTATGTTAATAATTCATTAATGTTTAAAATGTAAATGTTAGGTATGGTACCCTGTAACTCCTTCCATGGGCAAGCCATCATTTGATGGGCCGGACTGCATTAAGGAGGTATCTCATCTCGCCTGTTCTTTTCGACTTGATTGATAACTTTACCATCTTGGTTGAAGTTTAAAAATTATAGCATGTTGTTGGAGAAATTGTGAGTTATTACTCTCATAGATTATGTGATTATTATTAGTTTCTTCCACAACAATTAGGCTTAGTTTGAGATTGTTGTAGCTTTTAAAATAATTGTTGGCAAATGTGTTTTTAGAAAAATCAGCTATAATATAAACTATCAGTTCTTTTACTTTTATTTTGTTTTCTAGTTTGTAATTATGACCTTGGTCTTCTTCTTTTAGATTGGAGTCCCTTTATGTAGTTAGTCTTGGACTCCCGCTTCTTTCGGGTTTTTTTTTTTGTATGCCCTTGGATTCTTTCATTCGTTCAATGAAAGTTTGATTTCTTAAAAAAAAAAAATTATAATTATAGAGAAAGTATATATAGACGTCAGACAATATGTACTGCTCTAGTGATTGAAGTAGCCGATATTTTGTTTTCTAGTTTGTAATTATGACCTTGGTCTTCTTCTTTTAGATTGGAGTCCTTTTATATAGTTAGTTTTGGACTCCCGCTTCTTTTGGGCTGTTTTTTTGTATGCCCTTGTATTTTTTCATTCGTTCAATGAAAGTTTGGTTTCTTACCAAAAAAAAAAAAATTATCAGTATAGAGAAAGTATATATAGACGTCAAACAATATGTACTGCTCTGGTGATTGAAGTAGCCGATATAATACATAGATCAAAGCTCTTTTTAATGCCTCTCTTCGGGCTTTTGCAAGAAATTATTTGTGCAATGGTGTGATTTCTTCTTGTTCTTGATATTAGATCAAATGTGTTTAAGTGGACCCAAAACAAGTTGGGCCCATAATCACATTAGGCCCACCATTCTACTTATTTACCCTAGCTTATTACATGCGAGAAGAGGGATTTTTTTTGTGGCTGTAGTGATTGTTTACCGAAACATAAAACATAAGAAAAAAAAGGTAAGCAGAGGCCGTGGGTTTGATGGAACAAAAGAAGAAAAATTGAGAGCTAGAGTGAGAATTTTTCTTGAGTTGTTTGTTGGAGCATTTTTTCTCCATTGAAGATTTTGAGAGCTATTTTAGAGTGATTCGTGAGTCTTTTTCTTTGAGAGAAAAGTGAGAGAAAAGTGAGAGAAATCATTGTTGAGCATTGTAAACTCTTGTATCTTTCTCCTTGAGTTTTAGTGGAACCTGCATTGGTAGCAAAGAACTGGACGTAGCCCACATTGGGTGAACTAGTATAAATCTGGTGTCAATTTCTCTTCCCTTAAACTTGATTTAATTATCGTTCTTGTTGCTTAGAAGTTTAGGTTGGTTTATCTACTCTTTTAAGCTTGTGAGTTCCAATTGTTTATTCTATATTATTTGGAACCAGAACCTAATATGGGATTTTAGATAAAGTATATATTATTTGAATATGGTTGGTGATTTTAGATTGATTATATTTTATCGGCCCCCAAACAAAATGTTTGTGTGCCAAAGTGACGATTGAATTTGTTGATAGGCAACGTTTCTGCTCTGATGTGAATGTGATGAATGTTGTATGGTTAATACATGAAATAGAGTCCGTTTGAGAGTCTCTTTGGGTCAAAAACAAAAAGCTCTACAAAATGTTCAAACGGCGTTCTGCTGATTTCAAATTTGCTTTCGAATAAAATGAAAACGACTGGAATTTTTTTTTATTTGTATATCGATTTGTTTGTTTAGACTTGCATGTGTCCTCTACTTCTTCTGGTGAAGTGACACGTGAAATTTGCTTCAAATCAAGAATGAAAATTACTAGGATTTATATTCACATTGAATTTGTCAGTGTAGGCTTACACATTGGCAATGTTACATCACTCCTTAAAAAATTGTCATACAAAATAGACTATGCGACTTTTTCTTAGTATAACAATGTGGTGTGGGTATTAGAAGTTTGACCTCAAAGGAAGGTAATAGTTGTCTTTATTTACTGAGCTATGCTCGAATTGGTGACTATATCATTTACTAGAAGAAACTGATAATTTTCTGAATTGGCTTTCATACTGGTCCAATGAACACGAGCCTCTCCTTCAAACTCATCTGTTTTTTACCTTTTGGAAAATTTGCATAGTAACTTCATATTCTAAAATATTTGAAAACATGTATCTTTGTAGAGGTAATTACGGTTTGTGTTCTTTAAAAATAATTGCAAATGTACCAGTAATCAATATGTTTTTATTTCAAGTGATAGTCATGCTCCTTATTGATTAGCATTAATAATTGATATTATAATAAATGTTTTTATTTCAAGTGATAGTCATGGTCCTCGTTGATTTACATTAATGGATTAACCTTATATAGATCAACAGTAACATTGTTATGTCTTCTTGTGTAGATACAGTTAAAGAATGATGGAAATAACCTCATCTCCAAATTTTTCTCTGCAAAGGAAATTAAAAAGGAACATTCAGACTCACAGGAGACAACTTCCTGTAACACATCTGTGAAGCCTGAGCCATCGCAGAGTCTGGAAGAACACAAAAGAGATGTTAATCATGGAGCTTCATCCTGCTCTGTAGGAGCCAAAGAATCAAAGGGTTGTCTTGCAAAGTGTTCTTCTGAGACTGCATCAACATGTCAAGTAAAACGGGACCGTGTAGACATCTCATCTGAGTCAAAAAGTGGCTTCGATGAGTACAGTAAGATAAGCAGTAGTCCAAAGATAAGGAAGAAGGGAAGCCTAAAGACTGATAATGACAACCAATCAACCCTCCTTTCATACTTTGGGAGGAAATAGATAGGCCTACCTTGTTTCGGAAGGAAAAATATTATCGAGACGGGTAAATAGATTACTCGTGCGCCACATCTCATGTTTATATGTATGTCGCTGTAGTTTATCTTGCTGTGTTAGATGCTGCTAAGGTACGTGGAAGGTTTATTTTGTTGCAGATTTTGATTGTGTTATAAGCAGTGTGTTTTTGTTGTATAAAAGCAGACTTCTGTAGCTTAGAAGGGAAAGTTTGATTATGGTTGATCCTTCCGCTGTATACTAAAGTGAACTCTTTCTGATACGTTTGTAGCAAATTTCCTCTTGCAAAAAACTATTATGTTTTAGCTCATTTGTTACTGGTTTAGCATACTTTTATTTAGGTAAAATAATTACCTTCTTAGTCTCTATGGTTTGTGGTTGGTTTCAATCTGGCCCTATAACTTACCCGTTTCAATTTCGACTATATAGTTCTTATCATTATCAAATACAAAGAGCTTTTTTACGTCTCATATATGTTTAGACTTTAGTTCATGGTCACTTTCTGCCAGGTTGAAAGAAACTGGAACGTGGAACGTCTAATATATTTGGGGTAAAATATATTTTTGGTTTCTAGGATTTAAATTTAGTTTCTATTTGGTTATTGGGCTTTCAACAATAATACTTTTGGTCCTTGAAGTTTGAAAATTACATTTTCAGTCTCTACAGTTGAAATTAATTGCTTAGTTTTAGGAGTATTTTGTATAATTTAATTAGTAATTTTGTCCCTAACATTTTAAATGTTTTAATTCTACTCTCCCATCTTTTCCTTTGCAAAAGAGAGAACTTTTAATGAATATAGTTAAATGGATGCTTTTCTTTCTGAAGGCAAACTGAAGGATATTGACAATTTTAAAATGTCGAAGTGTAAAATCAAATAAGCTATATAAATCAAGGACATTGTATAATTTAGTTAAAAATATTATAATTTCATTAGACATTTTACAAAATTGCCAATGGAGACAAACTAAAGCCATGGGGGTAAATATAAATTCTTATAACTTCAAGAAGTACACAAACAATTAGTTAAAAATATTTTTGTTTATATATATATATATATATAGAATTCAATAATGTGGAGGTGAAGATTTGAACCTTTGATTTTTAGAATAAAGGTAAAAATTATCTTAACTAATTGTTAAGTTGACATGTCAATAATGACTCAATCTGATCCAATAATTATCAAAATCGCATTATTTGGTTAAATGCAATAATTAGTTAATTATCAATATAAAATTGGAAAATAGTTCTAAACTTTATCTTCTTACAAATCCTACCATCACTTGAAAATTCCCCCTTTCCATGCTATTTTCTGAACTTTCTTTTTTAGCATTTGAAAATTTGCTAATATCTCAAAAAACATAATTTAAGTATAGACTACAAACAAAGAAAATTACCATTAATCAAATAAACTTATTATTTAACTCAGTAAACCCATACTGGAAATCATTGTGATTTCCCTTTAGTACACAGAACAAGAAATTGTACAAAGTATACATAAAAAAGAAGAAAGAAAATAAGATCACCACCCAAATGAAAATGCTTCATTCATTCATCAACTAAGAGGGAACAAAGTTGGACGTAAAAATGGCAAAAGTGAGTAATAAGCTTCTATCAACTTCTCATTTGGAGCCAACTCCATAATCAACCTCTTGAGCATCCGAAAAGGCCCGACCACGACCCGTGACCCGAGACAGAACCCTCGCCGCCGATTCCCGAGCCGTATTGTGCTGCCTCGTCGTCGTCTTGACCGTCGTCGTGGGCGACACCAACCAACTAGCCCGGCAGAGCTCGAGCACATGGATGTGCCCATGGCTTCTCTCCTCAACATAGCCTAAGAGTTCTTGATCTAGCTCAAAGTTGGTTTTGTGAATTTGAATTTGAATTTCAATCTTCTTCTTTGTGATGTATATATAGATTGCATCAAGCTTGAAGTTAATAATGGTGATCATGGCTACAATGATAATAATCATTACATTGAAGGCCTGATGCTTTGATTCATAGGGACTTTTATTTTATTGTGATTTCTTTTTTAGGGTTGTGGCAGTCATGATTAACTTTAGTAGATCATGAGACTTAAGATTGAAACTTTAGAATATGAGCTATGATGAAATCCCAATTATTAAATTCGGCCTCATACTTTGAGTAAACCACTTTTAATATTAGCATCATATACCTAATTACTTTTTGAGTAAGGAAGATTCCATCTCATAACAAACTTAATTATCTCCCTAAACAAATCATTGGTTGTGGAGAGATGTTGTTAAAAAAAGAAAAGTGAAATGGGGTAGGTATAAAAATTTCAAAAGGACATGGATGGATGGCAAATATATATATATATATATATATATATATATATATATGATTATCTCTTCATGATGGAATTAAAACAATCATGAAAACAATTATGAAGCTCTCAATCTCTTTATTTCTATACTTAAAAGAGTGAACAAACATGGAGCTTAAAGAAAAAGAACTTACCTCTAAAAATATTATAAATATTTAACATTTGGGTTATGTGACTGGCGTTGTTTTCAGATCCATGTGTTATGATTAATTATGGAGCTTATTAATAATCAAATAGGCTTGATCTAAAATTTAAGTCGAAGTTTAGAAGAAGCATGGTTGAAATCTAAGTTAAAGATGACCACCCTGTATAAATCTTTGTTGTAATATCTCTCTTTCCTTCTACTTTTCTTCTTTCACTTCTATTATTGTTCATCTTTCTTCAAATTTCCAACTAAATTTTCACTTATAAGTGAAGTGGTGAAAGTTTATTGACAAAGGTTGACAATATATATTTTCCATTTTCCTATTGAACTCGGATTTTTTTAAGAAGATAAGGTGGAAAAACAAGAAATAACTGAATATACATATGAATTTTCAGGAGATGAGATAAAAGAAATCATGAAAATTTGAATCTTAATTATTTCTACATATCATCACACTAGTTCAATGTTAACTCCTACCACCGTTTGCTCCAAAAGTTGTGGACGATATTTGTACTCCCAATTCTTGTGCAATATTTGAAATCTTGACTAGAAATTATGCTTCTAGTATCGTGATGTTTGGCCTAAAGCGACGAAACTATTATAGATCATAAATATGTAATGAGTGATGTGCTTTTTATGTGCTTTCTTATGCCCATTTTGCCTAATTATTCGAGTTTGAGCTCTTATATTTAAGGTAAATAACTGAAAAGCAACATATAAATGAAATCTTAGCTGAACTTAGCTGACTGTGATTGGATTTGTGACCTCATTTATATGGAAATTCACTTATGCATCTTTATCCATTTGAATGTTAGAGATCTTCCTAAAGAGATATACTTTATTATTTGTTGGAAATAATAATTCACTGTGTATAAGAATGAGTAATACTAGCAAATTTGACTACAACTTAATTAGCAACAAATAATTACAGTGTAAATAATAGTACAGATATTGTGTGTAACAACAATTTCAAAACTTAAGAACAAAAGATAATGAAGACAATTATTCGCTCTCCATGGGTTGCAAGCAGACTACAACGATGGTCTCAACAGGATACAACGACTAATTCCGATAGAACAACAACCTTGAACTACTCGGATCTGGCAGAACTCTTGGATACTTGTTCTCAACTTGACTCAAGATTGAAGAGAAGAAAGAGAGGAGAGAAGAACTCTTCAATTGGAATGAGATGCTTCAAAATGGAATGAGATGCTACCAATGAAGAAACAAGTTGCTATTTATAGGCTAGCAACTTAGTAACTCTCCAAAAATAAAATTAATATAAACAATATGAAACATACATCAAAAGTAACTCAATTGTGTAGTTACTTGTAAAATTTCAAATATAACTCACAAATTTAACTTTTAAGTTAAATTTGTAAAAGAAACATCAACACATTTTGATGTTTCAAACCATTTTAAAACTTTTGAATTTCAAGTCAAGTAACAACAACATAAATGAAACATCAATTCATTTTGATGTTTCAAACCAACACTTTCTTTCACAAAATTTTACTATAAAATCCAACAATCCCCCACATGAAAGAAAGTTTGAAAATCAAAACAAAATCGTTGAGAGCAAACAAACAAGCTATGCATCAGGATAGATGTCTTCTGAACTTGAACCTTCCTTAGTGAATATCCATCAAACTTACCGAAGAAATAGTGAGACCAGCTCTGGAACTATCATTCTCATTGGTAAATTGAGACAACAGAGATAACACATAACTCATCTTGTATCTTTGAGTTTTATACGTTTGTGTCCATTTTGGTCATGGACAAAATCCTGAATTCATGAGAGCTTTAGAGAACATAAGTCATTTTAAAAGTCCTCATAGAAGCGACCCCACTTTTACTCTCACATAGGTGATATTGATTAAGAATATTCTGTCATTACTCCTTTTATAAACAAGATATCAACATGACCTTAACATCAACAAATCACATACTCTACAAAATCATAGAAATGGGATGAAACTATAAGTTTCTTAGTATGCCAACTATAAATTATCAAACCAGTTTGCCTATTGAACTTAGATCTTGGGATCTCCAGTCAACTAGGTTAGGTTACCATCAGATAATTCATTTCATAGGCTTTAGCCCCATTTCCCTCGATGTATATGTTACTTTCTCTCTTGACAATCCTTTCGTTAAAGGATATGCAATATTCTCTTTTGATTTCACATAATCAATGAAAATAATTCTATTAGAGAGCAATTGCCTTATCGAATTATGTCTACGTCTTATATGTCGCAACTTCCCATTGTAGACATTATTCTTGGCCCTCATAGAGGCCGCCAAACTATCACAATAAATACATATTGAGCTTACAGGCTTTGACCATAATGGAATATCTTTAAGAAAATTTCTAAGTCATTCAGTTTTTTTCTCCAGCTTTATCAAGAGCTACAAACTTTGATTCCATGGTAGAACGTGCTATACACGTCTATTTTGAAGATTTCCATGATACAACTGCTCCACCTAAGGTAAATGTATACCCACTGGTTGGTTTAGTCTCCATGCTATCAGAAATCCAATTAGCATCACTAAATCCATTCAACTAAAAATAAGAACAATTTACTAAAATATTCATATAGTATGAATTACTTTAAAATATGAAAGTTTATATTTTCAAATTTGTTTGAAAATACATTCAGCTTAAAATAAAAACAATTTGTATATGTTAAAAATGTTAACATATACTATACTACAAAATACTGAGATATTAAGGATTATAGAATCTAGAATAGAAAGACATTGTTTTATCCTAAAAGAAGATATTTAACTTTGGCGGTTAAGGTTGATTAACATCAACTTGAATAGAATGAAAAGACTAGTAAGAGGTAATTATCTAAAAAGTTAGTTAATTACTTTACTTATCTGTAGATCTTGTCTTTCATGCAAGCTAATCATTAGGCCTTTATTAGATAGGGCTAGAATGCCAAAGAATACTTTGGGCTTACACATTATGACCCAAGTGGTCTGGTGAATGTAAAGGCCAAATAAAGTCATGAATATTTCGTCACTTTAGTTGATGATCATTCAATGTACAAGTATCTTTACCTAATACAACATAAGTCTAAATTTTTGAAAAGTTCAAGAAAATTAAGACTAAAGTTAAAAATCGATTAGGTAATTAAATCTATCAAGACATTATGATCAGATCATAATAGAAAGTACAGGAACCTTACGTACTAAAACTAATTGATAGAAAATGAGTTTTTATCTCAATTATCTTAATACCAAGTACAATTTTATGAAATTGTGCTGCAAGAGGAGAAATAGGACCTTGTTAGACATGGTCACATCAGTAATGAGTCACACACCATTACTAAGCTCTGGTTAGGAAATGCAATAAAGATTGCATGGTGAACATGATTCCTTCCAAAAGTGTCTATGAGACAATTTTAAGATTATAGAAGAGTAGTAAAGCTGGTTTACAACACTTCACCATTTGGGAATGTTAAGCTCACGTGCTGAAACAAGCCTAACAAGCTTGTATATGTTCAAAGATAAGCCTAAGTGTAGGCTACCCCTAAAGAGTACAAAATGGCCTTTTATGTAGTCCTAAAACGAATAAGATATTTGTATGACAAATATCATTTTTATAAGAAATGTCAAAAAAAGATTACAAATCTTTAATAAGGTGAGATAATGTTAATAAATTGGTTCCAAGTGAAGCCACAAAATAGTTAACAAAAGTTGTTAACAATTTAATTACATTTGAAAGTCAAATGGATCCTAGTCATGAATTGGATAAACCTCATCGTAGTGGGAGAGTTATGAGATGACTCAACCTTTACAAGGACTTAATTGAAGCCCAAATTTTCATGTTAGATGACAAAGTTGAAGGCTTATTACCCACAAAGTGAGACTAATGGTAAATGGTTAAACCTAATAAGAGAAAGTAGACTGCGAGTAATTTTTCTCACCTGTTGCCATACTGAAGTCTGTAAGCATTATTTAATTCATTGTTGTATATGTGATATAAAAAATGAATGTTTAGAATTCTTTTAAGAAAAAAAATCTTGGATAATGCATCTACACAAATCAATTAGAGATATTTATTTTCAGAGATCAAAAACAAAAGGTTTGCGAAATAGTAAAGGTTCATTTATGAAATGAATTTTACCATTAGATCTGTGAATATAAGGTTTGATAAAAGTATCAAAACCTATGACTTTGGATAAATATTAATGAAGCTTGTATAGACAAGAAAATCATTAATTGCCTCGTGGATTTTTATCATATTTTATGTTGATGATATTTTACTCATTATGAATGATGTAGGATGTCTATCTAACATAAAAATTGACTAAGTTACCAATTCTAAATGAGTGTTTTGGAATGACTCGGTATATTTTACATGTCCAAAATGGAGATTTTAAGGACAAAATATTAACTTTGTCTCAAACATCTTATATTGATAACATTGTTGTCAAATATTTGATATTTATGTCTAAAGAAGTGTATCATAAGATAACTCAAATGTTGAGATTATATGATATGCATAAATGAGACTAAACATTTAATATACAATTGGTTAGCATATATCAGTTAAACGAATAGTATGACTATTGAGTAGAAAATTAAAAACTTTCTAAAATTATTTATGGATGATGAGAAATTTTTGTGTATGGAGTTATAGATTTGATCTTTACAAGATACACTGGTTCTTACAAAGATTTAGGAAATCTATGTAAAGATAAATTTTTTCCTATGTAGTGGAGTATGGTACACAAGTTAAATTGTTTTGCTTGTGAAGCAACAAAAGGACTTGTATAACTCAAATAGTTCATTGAAGATCTGAAAAGTGTTTCAGATATGATTTAGTCTATCCTCTTTATTATGATAATAGTGGTACAACGACTAATATTAAAGAAATTAGAAAATACCAATGTATATGGAATCACATTGAGAGAAATAAAACATCATGGTAGTGACCAAAATGACTTTTAACAACAGTCCTTTGGATCTATATAAAGAGACTCTTCAGACTAAAGTGTTTGAGGGTCACCTAGAATGTCTAGGATTATAAGACATGCCTCATCTTTGCTAGGACAAGTGGAAGAACATGTTGGGTATATAGTATCCCCTAGGATACATGTCTTGCCGGCTTTAGTGCAAGTGAGAGATTGTTGGGATTCATGCCCTAAAGCCTCGTAATTAATGATTTATTTAATAATTAATAATAAATTTGATTATTTTATTTGCAATATAATATTATCCATTATATGAAAAATTCAAGGTTATTAGTGTAATCTTGAACAGTATGTGGTTGACATACGCGAGGATCATGTTCAAGAAATAACCTAAAGGGTCATAGTATATGGATAACGTTGAGTGCCTTATCCTAGTAACACTATTGATACGACCCACTTTGTAATAGTTACAAATGATTTGATCCAAATCATTCATGTGGAGACATGTGAGTGGAGTATCTTATACAATGAGTTTGTATAAGACTGGACTACGAAATATTTAATCTCTCTTCATAAATCCGTTAATTGAGAAGATTAATATTTCATCAAGATGATCATATGCGACTCGATCTTAATCCTAAGTGAGTTATGAACTCTTGCTTGTGAGGGTTTGTCCTTTGATTTGCATGGGTGAGAGTGATTTTTGTAGCCGATTCAATAAGCCTATCATTTTTGAGATTTGACCAAATAGGGAGCTGAGAACATAATTTCACAAGATGGAATTCACTTATTCTCATATAGGATAAGTAGATGAGTAGTTCCCTTAAGTGATGATTTCGGGACTTGAACAATGGGGCTCCACCCTCTCAATGGCCCGAGAGGGACTTAGTTTATGGTTGGATCATAAACAAATTGTTCATTAGAGGATCAGTGGTACTTAAAGTGCAAGATGTAATTATAGGGGTAAAATGGACTTTTGATCTAACTGTAATTACAAACAATCCATGAAGAAACGACTTGCATGTAGTGATTATATCCATGGACACAACTTGTCCTACAGTGCAACTCTAGGTCTATAGTGGAGTGACCCTAGAGTTAATGAATGAAAATTAATTAATTTAAGAGTTTAATTAATTAATTTTGTATCATTGGAGCTTATAATCTGTTGGTCTATAAGGTCCCATTGTTAGCTTATACTAACACTAAAAGGTCAATTTAGTTGAAATAAAATTTTGAAATCTTCAAATTGATATTTAATTTGAAGTGTTCAAATTAATATTTAATATATTAGATATATTAAATATAAAAGAGAAAAATATATTTATTGTATTTGATACATTAAATATTAAAATTTGAAATATTAAAATTAATATTTAATTTGAAGTGTTCAAATTAATATTTAATATATTAGATATATTAAATATAAAAGAGGAAAATATATTTATTGTATTTGATACATTAAATATTAAAATTTGAAATGTTCAAATTAATATTTAATATATTAGATATATTAAATATAAAAGAGGAAAATATATTTATTGTATTTGATACATTAAATATTAAAATAATTAATGTATATTAGATACATTAAATAAAAGATATTTATAAAATTTGAATAAGATTCAAATAAATAAATATCGTAGGAGATTTGAATGAGATTCAAATAAATATAAAAGATATTTTAATATATTAGATATTAAAATATAATATTTTAATTATGGCAAAGATTTGCCCTTGATCTCTATAAATAGGACCCTTAGGTTGAACCATTAGAAATAACACACATATCTTCAATAGAGAATTAGATAATTCTCTTTATACCTCTTCCTCTCTAATCCTTTGTGGATTTTCTTTCAAGAGGTTCCCACAAGCCTTAATTTTATATTTGAGTCATAGTCAGGAAGACTTTATGGACGGACAAAGACCCGCCAAAAATATCTCTATATTTACTCAAAGTAAGTTTGCTTAATCTTATTTTTTTAGTTTAATTTGAAATAAAATCAAAGACGATCTAATGCTTCTGCGGCGGAGTGAAACGTTCATTCATTCATTTGTAAAATTTCAAACATAACTCACAAATTTAACTTTTAAGTTAAATTTGTAAAAGAAACATCAACACATTTTGATGTTTCAAATCATTTTGAAACTTTTGAATTTTAAGTCAAGTAACAACAACATAAATGATACATCAATTCATTTTGATGTTTCAAACCAATACTTTCTTTAACAAGATTAAGGTTAGGTAAATCCTTAATCTGCGTCTTCTAGTATTCAAAATCTTGCCCATTGAATTTAGTCACGATTCCATCATTAAGTCAACTGTTGTGCGAATCCTATGATTCCAAAGCCAAAAACTATGATATCAATAGTTGAGAATTGATTAGGGCTATTTAATTAAGACCTAAGAAAATCCATTTCTCCAAGATAAAACAGAACACAATTAAACTAAAAGAACAAAGAACAAGAACAAGATTAAGAATTGGCACTAGAGATTTATATTAGTTTGTCCCAAACTCGGGATTACGTATATTTTTTTACAATTGTAGGTTCTATTAAAATCTTGTGAAGATTACAATGAGGATTCTCACAAGCATTCAGAATGATCCTCAATATTTTCACCACGATGAAAATACTCACAATCACCCTTGAAAGCTCTCTCTAGATATCACAACAATGGCTACCTAAGCTTCGTACCTCAATCTCTAGCCCAGAAAATATTAGTCACCGCTATTTTCTCTCAATCATTTCTTATCTCAAATAAAGAGAGAAACATTATTTAAATAGGGGAGCCCTAGGGTTTGTTGGTCCAGTGAACTAGCTAGTACCATGCCCTATAATGGAGTGCCAGGTACTTCAATAGTGTAACTCCATTTCAAGTTCACTACAAGATTTTTTCACTTTTTTCGAAGCAAAAAAAAATCGAAAAAAGTCTAAATTGCATCGAAAAAAGTCTTGGCAAACTAAAATATTTCGCAGCAATTTTGTTAGCATAGAGTCGTTGGGAAAGCTACTTTTCGACGAAAATGGCGTTGTATTGGGAAAAAGTTTCTCCCGACGACTAATTTACGTGTTGGGAGAAGTTTACTTTTTCCGACGCAATGTGTGTCGACAAAACCCTAAACCCTACTTTTTTCTCTTATTCATTTATTTCTATACTACTTGATAGTTCATTTTTGTATCATTTTAAAATAAAAAATAATATCATAAAGAGCAACTGTATTAAAATGCAATAATTTGATTACAAAATGTTCAATCTCTACATGTACTAGAGTTCGAAAGAAGAAAAAAATACATCGAAAAGAAAACAATTAATCTTGAAGGCTTCAATCTTCGTCTTTGTCTTTATTTTTAGAAAATAGGTCTCCAAGATTACACTACTACAAATATGAAAAAAAAAAAAAAACTATGAAAAATTTTAAATATAAAACAAAAAATAAAAGAAGGTGCCTAAAGTGAAACTAAAGCACAAAATAGTCTAAGTGTCATTTTGACTCTCAAAGAAATTTAGAAATTGCCTAAAGTGAAACTTAAGTACATAACCAACCCCCCGATGCTACAAAAGTGTCTTAAACGTGCTTAAGCACATTTTGAGGCCAAAAACTAACTCAAAATGACCTAAAAGGGTCTAGTCTGCCCCTCGACAAAGTGGCCAAAAAGTACTTTAAAATAGTATAAGTGTCATTTTAACTCTCCAAGAAACCTAGAAATTAAAGTGCCTAAAGTGAACCTGAAACAAAAAACCCACCCCATGATGCTACAAAAGTGTCTTAAAGGTGCCTAAGCGTACTTTTAGGCAAAAAACTTACTCAAAATGACCTAAAAGAGTCTACTCTACTCCTCAAAACCTACAAAGTTATCAAAAAGTGCATGAAAAGAGTCTAAGTGTCATTTTGACTCTCAAAGAAAGCTAGAAAATGCCTAAAGTGAACTTAAAGCACACAGCCCACTCCCCAATGCTATAAAAGTGTCTTAAATGTGCCTAAGCATACTTTAAAAACCAACAAACATTCCCAACTCATTGAAATTCTTACTTCAAATATCACAAACTCACTCAAACAACCTTCACACACATTCCACTAACTCACCCAAACTAACCCTAAAAAAAAGTGCCCAACTTATCTATTCTTACTTAAAATCCCACTAACTTTATCCAATATCTAACCCTTAAAAAAAGTGTGAACTAACTCTTTATTTAAATGACTACCATAACTGTAGGATAGCCATACAACCAAGCAAAAACTTTGACACTAAATGAAGAACCTTAATTCACTTAAACCCATTTCTAAACCCAATTATGGGTACAATATAGCTTCTAAATAGCCTTATAAGCTAATAATTAAATGTAAAATACAATATAACATACAACCCAACATATAAAAGACAATAAGTTTCATAATGATTTTATAACATCAAAGAAATCATCCATACCTAGTTAGAAGAGACCCTCTTGTGTGCTTGCCATTGTACGATCAAAATAAGTCTACTTAAAAAAAATGACAAATTATTACTAATTATAGATAGAAAATTATAAAGAAAAATTTTATTATTGAAGTTAGAAATTAAAAGTCGAAACTATTACTAATTATAGATAGAATTTAATGCAAGTTTAGAGCCTAATTCACTCCAAAGTGTCTAAGGTACAAATTTTAGATGAGTAACTCATTCCTAACTCATTCCAAACTCTTCTGAAAATGTCTAACTTCTCTCCAAACGTCTTAAACTAACCCCTAAACATCTAAAAGTACTTAAGTTTAAATAAATTTTGTTCTAACCCTCCAAGGATATATTAAGGAAATGTGTCTTTGAGTCTAGCATTTTGTGCACCAACCTAGTTCCAAGTACATACATATACAAGGCACTTAGGGATTTTAAGAGAATAAAATAACAATATAATCTTCATTCAGCTCAAAATAAGCACTCTAACTCAATATATAGCTTGAAATTAAGCTAAAAATTAACACTTACATTTTAATGTTCAATAGGCTCAATATGATAAAAATCACAAAATAAGCTACAAATCAAATTACACAATAAGATTAGAATCAAACTTTAATCACACACAAGAGGCTCAAAATCAAACTAATCACACACTTGAACTCAATGTCAACATTTAATCACACAAATATAGGCTCAAAATCACACTTCATAAGCTCTAAATCAAACTAATCACACACTTGAACTCAATGTCACAATTTAATCACACAAATATAGGCTCAAAATCACACTTCATAAGCTCCAAATCAAACTTTAATCACATAAAGAGCCTAAAAATCACAATTTAATCAAATAATTAAGCTTCAAATCACATTTTGAACACACAATAAATTCAAAATTGTGATTTAATCATACTTTAATCAAACAATAAGCTCCAAACTAAACATCAATCACATAAATAGCCTCCAAATCACACAAATATTCTCCAAATTACACTTTGAACACATAATACACTCAAAGTAAAATTTTTAACTTCAAAAGGCTCAATAACCAAGTTTAAATCTTAAATAAGCTAAAAAACACAATGTAAGAATTCTATATACCTCCAAAGTAGCGAACTCCAGAAATTTTCTCCCTCAAAATGCCCAAAATTGAACCGCTGTCTCATGCTGTCGAAACCTACAAGAAAAACACAGGAAATGGAAGAGAGAGGACATGAGTGAAGGAATATGGAAGAAAATGGAGAAGAAGAAGAAGAAGAGATGAGGTGACGGTATGAAGTTTTAGATGTAGACGGCGGAGAGAAAAGGAAGAAGAAGAAGAGAAGAAGGAAAGGAAAATAAAAAGAGAGTGCTAGGGTTTTATTTTTTGTGACTTTTTTTGACGCAAAAAAAAGAGTCGAGAAAAGTGAAAAATTCTTCTGATGCTAAAAAAAGCGTCGACATAGCCTTTTAATACGTTGGCTTATCTTTTCGCCCCATATGGCAGGCTATGACACCCAAAAAGATCTCCCGACACAAGCATTTTCGTTGGCATAGCTAACTTTTTCCTACGAAATTTGCAAGCATCGGGAAACGTACGTAGATTTTCCAACCCTTGCCATTTTCGTCGACATAAGTATGTTTTTTCGATAAAAAGCATTGTGTCGGGAAAAACTTCGTTGAAAAATCCAAAAATTCTTGTAGTGTTTAGCACCACGACATTCTAGTTGATGCTCTGAGAAGTTCTTCCACCTCGCTGTAGTGCCATGACACACTCTGAGGTAGTGCTTGACACGAGCTAGAGTAATGTATATATTTCAGCAATAATAGGGTGTCTATGCGTAAGTGTACACATACATTTGTAGCAAGTGTTAAGTAAATTATTGTATCCACAGAGATTAGTAATATTCTATTTTACCACAAATTAATTCTCACTAAACTCAATTCGTAACCCAAAAAATTCATCAATGAATTGAATTAAAATAAAATAACAATGCTAGAATAAAATACTTGCTAAAATAGAATGAAACAGAGGAATCGTAAATGAACAAATAACAATTGGACTAGGTACTTTGAGCTAATACAAAAGCTTGGATTAGAGGTAAATCATGCTTTAATTAATTTACAACTCAAGTACATATTCATTCCATTCAATCCACTATAGATTACACGACATTCTCTCGAATCACCTAAAATATACTGGTTCATTCCCATTACTTCAGCACAGTTTAACCCACTGTAGTGTGCGTGCATTAGGTGAGTGATTATTCCTAACCTACTCACTTAGCTAGTTACTAATCTTAACAAGGAGGAAATGTGGTTTTTAAGCTTTCAGCCCCTCATATTCTTCCTAGAAATTAGAGGCATGCTGCTACAAATCGGTTGGCCAAACGGAAATGAGCTAATGAATAAAACCTCTTAAAAACCAAATTGAAGGAAAAGAAATATACTCAACTATAACATTAATCAAAAGCAATCATCCTCTAATCCTCACTTTAAGTTGATTAGTTCATAATGTAAAAACTACAACAAGGAAATCGAAATACAGACATGAAGTAAATGGTGCAGAAAAACTAAATGGAAGAAGAAGAAGTAGAAGAAGAAAACAGAATGTTGCCCAAAAAAGCTCGATTCAGCATCTGTTTCAGCTCCACGGGAGGAAACCTTCCTTTTTTGGAAAAATCATCGCCCATGGCCTCCAAAATCGAGAGCTCTTCTCATTTTCTCTCTATCTTCAATTTCCAGGCCTCTCTCCTTCCTCCTCTTCAAAAACGGTTGCCTAGTAGTTATATCTCATTCTTTATGCAAATAAGGGCTGATTAGACAGGTCCCATGATGTGGCGAGCTTCTGTTGGCTTAAACACGCTGACTGTACTGACATCTTCCAGCTCATTTAATGGGCAGCCACTCTCATGTGCGAAATTCATGCTGGCTAAATTTACCCGATTTGCTCAAGGAAAACGTTATAAAACTGCTCCTAAGCTTCAAGAGTCTTTCTTTCATAACAATTATCCCATCTTTAATAATACCTTGAATTAATCACAATAAGCTCATTAACTATTATAATCTGTTCTAAAAAGAATTTTATTACATCAAAGTTAAACTTAGAGCAAAATAAATCCAAGTCAAGGGATTTCCAGAATAAATTGAGACAAAATATAACAATTCAATCCTAAAATGATAACATATAACTCTTATTTTAAGAGTTATCAACGCCATGGTGCATTCTTTCTCGGATTACTTGGCTCTATCTTCTATTGCAACAATCTTCTACTCTCTTTCTCTATTTTCTTCAATTTATGCTTGGGAATGACTTTTTTGAGTTTTCTTGATGATTTAGGCTATATAAAACCCAAAAAGAATTACATGAAAATAACCTAGACTTTAAATAGCTAATTTTATGGCTTAAGTAATCCTAATATTGACTATTAGGATAAGAATATAATGAAAAAAAAACTAACACAATAAAATCTTGATTTGATGTTACATCATCGCCTTAAACAAAAAGAATAAACACTTCTACTTGTCTAGAGGGGTAAAAATAGAAAACAATCAAAACTCTTAAATAAAATATGAATAATAATTTGAAGTCCTTTGACGTTATTTTTTTAAAATTTTGTTTTTGCCTCTAATCTTAAATCTTGTTTTGTAATCATGAGAACTTCTTGCCATGGGTAGGAAGTTAATGATATTAATTACCGTAAATATTGAAGTATCATCCCTTTTAGATGCAAAAGAGGGGAAATAGATAATAACAATGGGGAAAAAGTAGAAAACATGCAAAGTAAAAAATATATATATTTTTTCATGAGAAGAACATCTAACCTTTTTAAAGAAAAAGTAAATCATCACAATCTTCTCATCCATTTAGATGCAAAAGAGGGAAAATAGGGAATAGCAATTAATAGAGAAAAAGTGGAAACATGCAAAGTAAAGTTTAATTGTTCATGAGAAGAATATCTAACATTTTTTTTTTATAAATAAATTATCATAATCCTCTCATCCTTTTTGGTTGCAAAAGAGGGGAAATAGAGGATAGCAATGGAAAAAAGTGGAAATTAACATGCAAAGTAATTTTCTTTTTCATGAAAATAACATCTAACCTTTTTTTTAAAGAAAAATAAATGATCACAATCTTCTCATCCTTTTTAGATGCAAAAGAGGTGAAAAAATAGAGAATAAAATGGGAAAAAAAATGTAGCAATTAACATGCAAAGTAAAGTATAATTTTTCATGTGAAGAGCATCCTAACTTTTCTTTTCTTATTTACATTTAAATGATCACAATCAAAGAAAGAGTAATTAAATAGTCCCAATAAACAAATACACAGCATGGCAAAAACTTAGACCCATCATGATTATGTTAATCACTAGAAAAAACATGCCTATGATGCTGACAAACAGGCCTGTTTACCAACAAAGTTAGGCTCTAATTTTACTCTATTATTATTCTTGGTCCCATGCCTAACTTCAAATTAAAATAACAAAAATGAACCTAATTTCAATTATTTAATTGTAATAGTGAATTTGGACGACCATCGATTTGGCACTCTCTCTCTATCCCATAGTTGAAGAGGTCTCCATAGAGATGCTATTATATTCAAAATATGAAAATTAGTTATTTTAAAACTACCAGAGAAGTGTCTTATACTCAAAATTGTATTTAAAAGATATACAACTTAAAAAAGGAAAAGCTAAGGTCTTGTTTTATAATCATTTGACTTTTGAAAATTAAGCTTATAAACACTACTTCCATCTCAAAACTAATTGACTTTGAGATAGATCACCCCATGTTTCTCTAATATGGTATCAGAGTCCATTAAACCCAAACGAGTATTCGATCCAAAAATTGGGATCCGACTCAAGAATGGTGAACCCAAAGATGCACCATCTTGATGAGGCATGTTGATGATCCCACATTGAAAATATGAAGAGAGACCTCACAATTTATAAGATACATGGGCTACTCATATTTTATTGCCAATTGGTTTTGAGATGGAACCTCATGTTTATCTAAAATGATATCAGAGTAGGAGGTCCTATGTTTGAACCCCTATAAAGTCGTTTCATCTCCAATTAATATTGATTTTCACTTGTTAGGTTTCTTACAAATTTTCAAGCCTACAAGTGAGGGGAGTGTTGAAGTGGTTTTGAGATAGAATCTCATGTAATCTAATAAGTTGTGAGGTCTCTCTTCATTTTTTCAATGTGGGATCCTCAACATAGTTTCTTTGTTTTGTTATCCTAATTTTTTTTTAACATATGTTTTCAAAAATCAAACCAAGTAATTTTTAAAAGTACAAAACAATAGTTTTTGAAAACTAGTTTTTGTTTTTGAAATTTGGCTAAGAATTCAAATGTTTTCTTAAGAAAGATGAAAACCATTGTACATAAAAGGTGAGAAAACAAACACAATTTTCAAAAATTAAAAACAAAAAATGAAATGGTTATCAAACGGGCCTAAATTATATGGATATTCTATACACGAGTTAGATTATTGAGTGAGTTTGACATAAACTTTCAATTTTGATTCTAGTAAGTCTCTATTATTAACATTGTTATTTAAATATTGATGTGCCATATTAATTTGACTAATAAATGACTAATAAATGATGATTTGAAATAATATGATGATGAATATAGGCTAATCCTATAAAATAAGGGTAGATAGATTGAAAAGTTTAATGGGTACTGGACAAACAAATTACATTTTATATTGATTTTTTTTGGAATGCTTGCAATTATATTTTATCTCACTAAGCTACTCACTTACCAACAGTTGCCTCACGATATCAAATCATAATTCATTAGTTCAATTACATGTGATATCAACATTTAATTAACAAAGTTAACAACAAGACTTATTAGAATCAAAATTAGAAGTTTAAGAATGTTATTAAAACTATTAAGTTTAGGGATATAATTGAAACTTGTTAGTTTAAGAACATTATTGGAACTTATAATTTAATGACTAAATATATAAAATCATAAAAATTCATAAACTAAAATTGTAATATAACAAAAACATTTTTTTTTATTTATCTAAAATTACTTATTCTGAAGAAGTTATCCCAATCTCATCCTAAATATTCTTATGCAACTCCTAGATGTTTGAACTCTATAGAGAATACTTGTGAATATCTTGATAATATATGTGGAAGAAAATGTTGAATGGACGTTTTATTCATCCACCCCTTGAGTACAAAACCTCCAACATTGATTGAGGACTTGGCAAAACCTTTTCCAATGGAAAACTCAATTAAAATTCCAACTCCAAAATGTAGAATGGAAGCAAAATCATAATTGCACAAAAAAAGGCCAATAAAGTAAGATGTACTTAAAAGGGCAATTACCCTAAACAAGGAGAGGGGAAGATGGAACATTTAAATCCCAATAAGATGCAAAAAGGTTTTCACCAAGTCCAAGCTCTATATGCAATGACAAGTAAAAATCTCTACCAAAAGGGGAAAAAACTCTCTTTTTAAGAAACTTTAATTTAACGCATTCAAACATTTGTCGTTTTATCTCTAGATGTGTCTTCTCGCTCTTTCTCAAAGCATCTTTGGTACTTTTTAACGTCTGCTTTTTCTTTGTTAATTTTTTTTTATCTAAATTGCGTGAACACACATTCTATGATTTCATTTGATAAAAATTTTATATTTTGTTTTGAAAGTCAATTTTTGAAATGTATATATATATATATTTGAAATTTACAATTTAATTAAAGTTTCAAGAACATTCCTAGTATATTGTGATTCATTGCAATTATAGAACATAAATTTTATTTTAATTTTAGTAAAATAATGGAATAAATAAAGCATACGCCATCATTATTGGGGTTGTGGGGGTAGATTTAGAATTTTAATATACAATAATATCCTACCCTTTTAATAAAGTACAGCTATATTTTGATAAACCATCATTAAAAAAATAATAATAAATTGCACCAAAATATTCAATTTTTATTTCTTCAAAATTCACTAGCAATCATTTTCCAATTTTCCAATTTTAAAATTTAGGATTCACTTTTTGATATGCCACTAACACAACACATTTTCAAATTCATTATGAAATATAATAGAAACGTTTTTGGCTTCTATAATTCTATTATAACTCCAAATAATGTTAATTTAATATTTTTTTATTCATGACATAATCAAAATTTAAACTCGGAGGACAATAGATTCTTCACATATCTCTATAGTGGTACGATATTATCAATTTTAGACATAAGCCTTCATGATTGATCTACTTTTGGTTTCATTCAAAAAACCTAATATCAATGGAGATGGTTGTCTTAATTTATAAATCATGAATCTTTACCTTTTCTAGACAATGAGGGACTTTGATCGTGCTCCTAGCACTAAATTTTGATTTTTTCCCAACTAAACTTATAGAATCATATCATCAAGATGGTTTACCTAGCTAAGTCGAGAACCAACAAACTAGTCAAATACTAGCTAGCTTAATTTGGTAGGTCGGAATATTTACTTAATTTGTGTGAATTATAATACAGTCAAACAACAAAATTTTATAAAAAACAAAAACGTTTAAATTTTATTTGTAACGACGGAAAAAAAATTGATATATATATTTATTTTTATTGATTTCTAAAATCTCTTTAAATTGGAATTTTATCTTTTTTTTTTTAAATTAGGAAATAAATCTTTATTAATAATATTATTTTTTTAAAAAAAGAGAAGATAATATTTTAAGGGTTTTAATTAGAGTTCTTTCCTTTTTAAGTCTTAACTTTTTGACTAAAAGTTTTGACGGCAAAAAGAGAGAAAAGAAGAAGACGTTTTGCAGTTTTATCTCTAAAGAAAAAGCGGTAAGTTTTATTCTCTTCTATTTTGAAGTTCGTTTTCTTTCTTTCTTGGTTGAATATTTCTTGGAAAATTTTGGGTTTTGATTCATTTTTGGCTTTGTTCTTGATTGTTTAGAATGAAAAGATTCTTGAAATCTTTTACACTAAATTTTTTTAATGTTTTTGGTTTGCTTAATTTTTATCAAGATTTTCATCTTAGGGCTTTTGGATTCATTGAAGGGTTTTGCTAATGGAGAATTTTTTCAGAATTTTTCAGCTTCAAATTTCTTTGAATTTGGGACTGTTTTTAGCATTTTTGGGCTCTTTTTGCACGAAAAAAATTGCCAAATGATTGCTACTTTAAAGTATAATGTATAGCTTTGATTTCAACATGAAAATTGTATGTTTTTATGGTTTTTACAGCAGTTTTATCAAGATTTTTCAGATTTGATTTTTGTGTTAAAAAGTGACAAATCTTGATTCTTTTAGTGTTAAAATCTTGAAGAGTTTTGTTTTATGAAGCATAATTTTTTCAATTGTTAAATTGTTTCAAATTTACGATAGTTTTCAAGGTTTTAAAAGTTGTAGATTTAAAAAATTATTTGGTATTTTCTTAAGTATTGAAAAACATTGATTTTACCGATTTTAATACGTTTTTAATTGGGTTTTAAAGTATTTTTAACTCAGTTTTTCAGTGCTGTTTTTTTTAAAGTTAAGAACCTTATTTTTCTTAACCTTTTATGCAGAAAATTGTTTTGAATGAAAAAAATTGGGTAGATAAGATTGTCTAGCTTTTAGATAAATTTTTGGACCTTTAAGATAGAATTTTAATTTCTGATCTTGGTTATATATGGGCTTCTAGGAAAAGTTGATAATTGTTTAAGAAGGTGGAATTAGATTTGGAATTGAGAATTGTAGGATTATCCATCGAGGTAAGTAGTTTCCACATTCCTTCCAAAATAGCAATTTTGGTACAATTATATTTTGAATATTGTTTATTTGACAAATATTTGAAAGTATGTTTTGTATGATTTGAAATTGGCCGAAATTGTTTTATATGCTTTAAATTGTTTTGCTATTTGAAAGTATGTTTGTCGTTTTGGATAATTTAAAATAAAAGTATTTTGATCGATTTCGAATTGAAATTAAAGTAAGTTTATTTTGGTTTTGTTACATATGAAAATTATTGAAGAGTTTGAATGGTTGATTTGATGAATCTTCATTGACATTGTTATTTCAAACTACATATTTTGTTTCAAATGTTTATGAAAGAATTTTGATCGATTTGATAAGGGCTATCCAAATATGCCAATTTTATGTTTTGGGAATGCTTTGCTTATTTGTGGTAGTAGCCTAAATCGACACATTTGTGGTTTGACATTCCTTTGGAATGAACATTCATGTGTGTGTTATTCACTCACGTGGCCTCACACTTAAGTAATTATATTGATTGTTCTGGTCGATTTTATCGACATTTTTGATTGAAAGCTCTGACTGATTGAAGCTTGTTTGTGGGAAGACACAATTTGTGGTTTAACATTCCTTTGGAATGAAGATTCATGTGTATGTTTCACTCATATGGTCTCACACTAAGTAATTGTATTGAATGTTTTGGTCGATTTTAATGGACAACTCTGATGGAATGTTCTGAATGATTGATTGGTGTTATCGGCGAGTAACCATCATGTAACGCCTGGCATTCAGGTACTAAGTCAATTTCGGCAAAAGATTAATTGAAAAGGAATAAAAAGAGTATTTGGGGGTAATTTGGTCTTTTTGATATTTTAGTTAAGTGAAAAAGAAAGCAAATGGAAATAGGAGTAAAAAAATAAAAAAATAAATAAAATCTCTTCCTCACTCATGATTCCCCCCTTTCTTCTTATTCTCCCTCTCTCTCCCCGCCGTTCATCTCTCTCTCTCCCCGCCGTTCATAGCCACGCACACAACTGTCTTCGCTCTAGATTGATTCGCGTACGCCATTGCAACCTCGAGCACTCGTCGTAGCTACCCTTGTTGGAGCACAGACACCCGATTTGCCTTAACTGTTGTTTTTCTGCGTCTTCTCTGGCCTCCTCATGGTGTTTTTAGAAAGATTGATCGTATCCACGTGATTTTGGGTCTGTTCTACACGCCAACAATGTTGTCGACTTCGATCGATTTCGAAATCAGGTACCTACAGCCCATTAACGCTCGTTCGCCGAGGTGAGCTCATTTTTGGTTTGATTTATGATTGTTTTTGAGTTTCGAGTGTGACCCATAAAGTTTTCGACTCCGTTTTAGATTACCCATAACATGTGGACTTAGGAATTGCAACTTTGAGCCTATGCAAAATCGAACCAGCAAGGTTAAGGGGCTGTTTGAAGCAAGGTTAGTGAGTATTTTTCCTTTGACACCACTTTGAACACCTTAGTAAATACTATGAATTAGATCTTGACCTATGGTTTTGTTCGATATGTAGACTTGGGACTGCTTGGTTGAGTTTTTTGTGGTCGGTTGGAGTTATAGAACTACATAGGTTTTCTCCTTGAGCTTGTTATGTGAGTAAGCTTCTATTTCCTCAAGAATTTTATCTCTAGGTTGGAGTGGTCATTTGTGTTTGATGTTAGATTTTGTTCAGGTTAAGTAAGAATGTTGATTGTAGGAGCTAAGATTTGCTTTATGGTCACTTTTTGAGGTAAGTAGCCAATTGGACTTAACCCCTTTACGATCTTAAATAAGATTGGTGTATGTATCTTTCTTTGGAGTTGTGTGAATGAGTAAGCATGCTTAAAATTGTGTATGTGGAGCACGTGGTTGTTGGCTGAACTATTCTCTTTCTTGAGCTTAAGTTGCCTAAGCATATATTATATTGGTATTAAGGTGTTTAATTTTTGGAGCGCTTAGGACTATCGAGTGCTAGCAGGTGTAAGGGCTATGGTTAAGTGAAATTCTTTTTATGGAATATTGTTGAGAATTAAGCGTGAATGTTGTGTTTGAAGCTCATGATGTGTGGTTATTGTTGAAAATCATGATTTTTGATGTTCTGGAACATTGATGTAGGGTCTTGAGAACTTTGATAGCATTAGTGATTGACATAAAACTGGTTAGGTTAGTGACAATTACCTTCTCCATGTTGAGCATGCTTCCTTGGTTGATTTTGAGATGTGTTGGCTTGAGGTGTTGGGGTGTTTAACAGAGCACAGAATGTCTGAAACACTTGAATGGTTGGATGAAGTTTAGTTACCTTGGGATGTTGGATGAGTTGACTATGTTCAGGATGCTTGACTTGTTGGATTTGGCTAGTTGGCTACTTAGAATACCTTAGAAGTATACAGTGTTCATGTTTCATGTGTCAGGATGGTGTAGATGACTGGACATGTTTAACATGTTTTAGACGGGTCTGAAGATGAGTGGAAGGATAATGGCCGTCATGATTTCTAGCATGTTTAGGGGGCTGAATTTTGGGTTAAATGGTTTAAGGGCTATATGCCGCTAGCACCTTATGGGCTACAGTTAAGTGAAGTTATTGTTTAGGAATGTCGTTGAACTAGGACACGAGTCTATACTCAAGATTCATGTTTGTGGTCAGTAGAAAAAGGGTCACACAAGTCTATATGCCGCTAGTAACTTCTTAAAAGAGAGAGAAGTTGGTTGCCTTGGTGCTGGCCTAGAAAGTAAGTAGCCATTCAGATTGGCCCGTTAGGATCTTATATGAGGAATGTGTGTGAGGCATGTTGAGCTTGTTTATATGAGCAACGAGTTGCTTGAATGTCGATAATTTGTGTTTCGCTTGGATATGTTGAGGCTAAATGTTGTGAGATATGATGGGCATAAGGGTTGCTTTCCCTTTTTACTTGTGCTACCTTAGGAGGCGATTCCCCATAGGATGTGCTTAGGAACCTTGGGCCAGCTTGTGAGTGTGGTTTTGACAAGATGGGTAGTTTTGGCAGGGTGGGTTACCTTGGACTTTCCAAGAGCGTTGCGAATGAATAAAAGCCCGTTAGGCTAGTGCCACCTATCTTTTTTCTCCTGCGAGCATGTATTCCTAGGATGTTGTGAGATATTAGGGGGCAATTCCCCTACAGTGTTTAGAATGAGGGTTGCTTTCCTTCATTCAGTGTGCTAGCTTAGAAGGCGATTCCCCTACAGTGTTTAGAATGAGGGTTGCTTTCCTTCATTCGGTGTGTTAGCTTAGGGGCGATTCTCCACCGTTTTGAGCATGAGGGTTGTTTTCCTTCATTGGGTTGCGTTAGCCAAAGGGGGCGATTCCCCCAAGATTGTAGGCGTGATGGTTGCTTTCTTTCACTGCATTGGACCTAGGTTACATGACTCGCAGGTATAGCATGAGGCAATACCAAAGAGGGGTAGGCTTGGGGTAAGGTGAGTGGGCACATAGCTAATTGAAGTGAATGTTTGAGTTTGAGCATGAGCTTGTGAGTTAAGGCAGAACCCTTCTTTGTATGGTTTTAAACTTTAGACCCTTAAGTGGCTGCTTACTGAGTATGTTTATACTCACTCTTGCTATTTTGTTTGTGTCTTTGCAGATGGTGCATGACCACGAGGCGGGTGACGAAGGCGATGACTTGACGAGGCTATGGAGATACCACTGAAGTCCTTCCCTATGTTTAGTGTTTAGTTTTGTATCTTTATGATTTTTCGTGTTGTTGCCCTGTAAATCCTAAATTTCTTTTGTTTCCTGTTTCGGTAGAATATCTTAACTCTCGTGTATGTTGGTTGAACGCAACATGTTATTCGTAGTTTGGTGGATGCTGAGTAGTTTCTTTGAAATATAGAAGTGTTGATATCCCTTTCAGATCCATGTAAAATTTGGGTTTTCTCATAGTTACACCGTCATGTTGCCGAAATTTCGGGCATGAGTGGGATATCTCAGTTGTGCTTCTGTTTTAGCTTGTTCAGTTTTTAGGGTCGTTACACATCATATATGTTCTGAAAGCTACCCAAATAATGCATATTCGAAAATATTGATTGATTGAAAGTACTGTGTGGATTGAAAGTTTTGGTTAAATGAAAGTTTTGTTCAATTGAAATGTTTGGTTTTAAACGCTTGTTTGATTGAAAGATTTTTTTTTAAGCATCGATTATCTGAAAGTTTTAATTGAAAGTTTTGATAGTTGTATTAAAATTTTGCAAAGATATTTGTATTTTTGTTTACGACTGTTTTGAAAGCAAATGAACAAATGAATATTTGACTTTTTATTCAACTATTGAAATGTTTTGTTAAATTGATTTTTCATGTTTTGTTTTGAAGAAAATGAATTTCTAAACTTGATGTGGAAATTGCTTATTGAGTATTTCTATACTCATTTTTGTTTTTCCAAAATGTTTTCAGACGAAGGATCAAGTGATAGTTTTGAAAGAAGTGAAGTTTAGCTTTCTGGCACAAGACTTAGAAAGTCGTTAAGGATTCGATAGTTTATTTTAGAAATTGTTGTAAGATTTTTGCTTTAGCTGAATCTGTTTAAGTTTCAGTTTCTAATTGTTATGTTTCCGCATTATTGTTAGAATAACTGTATTGGAAAATACAGGCTGTTACATTATTTTTGTCCAAACAATTTTAAATTTTATTTATTTTGGTTTATGAACTTTCAAAATGTCTAATTTTAGTCTTTGTTATATTTGTTTTGTCACTTAATATTCGCTGAATCGCTTACCTAATACTTGTCTTCAACCTATGAGGTTTGAATGTATGCTCATGTAAACACGTTAGTATACATACTCAAAGTTACGTAATAAATTTGTCTACAACAAAGGGATGATAAGACCAAAATGATTATTTTTTAAAAAGTTTAAGGACTAAATAGGCATTTTAAAAGTTTATGGACTAAAAATGGAAAAAGTATGAAAGTATGTGGAAGTGTCAATAGAAATGGGGTGGAGGCGGGTAATGCTTTCCCATCTTCATCCCCTCTCCCCTAAATCATTCCCCATCCTTGAAAATATCTTTATCAAATTGGTTAGGGATCGGGGCAGGGATTCCTACTGAGTAAAGTTGTGGGAGTCAAGTTCCTTGTGAGGAAATTTTCTCCATATAATTGGACTTTTGCTTGTTCAACTTGTTATATATAGAAATATGTAACTAAAAATATATACGCTTAAATATTATTATTTGGGGATTGGGGATTAGATTTAGAGATGATGTCTTAGAAACTAAAATGAGAAAAGAATTTTCACCATCCTTATTTGAAATAGGACATTGGTGAGCTTACGGAAAATAATTGACACTCCTATATAAAATAGTCCAAACATTGCAAAATGAACATTTTAAAAGTGAAGGGATCAAAATGAAATTTAAACAAATAAACCATCACTCCAATTTAATCTAAAAGATAGCTTAATAATCAAATTTAGAACTAAAAGAGAAAAAGGTAAACACCCAAAAAGGGAATCTAACTCTACTACATAATAATCCATATATATTATATCAAAATAGAAATACATTTCTAATAATGCCTAGAAGGGGGGCAAGAATAAAAGAAAAGAAATAGTGTAAATTAAAGTTCAAGCAGAGTGATTGTTGCATTTATTAACTGGATATTTGATTGCATTGAGCTCCAATTTCCTAAGGGCAGCTTTAGCCAGATCAATGCCACAAATATCAGAGAGTCTGACCAAATACAAAAGCACATCAGAAAGCTCTTCCCCCAAGTGCTCTTTCTCCTCCTCCTCCCACTCTGGCAGCCCCTTTGGTACCTCCCCTTTCCATTGGAATATTTCTGATAGTTCTCCAACTTCTCCCACCTGCCCCATTTAAACACTTTGTAAAACCATGTCATTACACAATCACCTAAATTAAGGGTGGGATTAGAAGTGCTTTTGGTGAGAAAGTTAATTTGTAATTTTCCATGTTAGCTCATGTTGGTATAAAACATGTATCACCGACTAAGAGATCAGAGGTTCAAATCTCCCATCCCACATATTGTAAAAAAAAAAAATTCAATTATTATTCATTAAAAAAAATAAAATAAAACTCATTGAAACTCACAAGTTCCCATTCACATAACATGAGAAATTATAAATTAACTTTCTACATGTTATAGAAGACGTTGATCATAATTCATTTTGATGTTTGATTCTATACTCTTAAAAGAACTTTTGAGTGCTTTTTGGTTAAGTACTTGGAATTGGAGTATTTTTCACATACTGATTGATAAAGTGCATTGTTAATTGGCCCTATGATTTTAAATGTTAGAATTAGTTTCTATGGTTTGATAAAATCCTCATAAATAGTCCCTATGATTTATGCTAAGTAACAAAATATTATAGGAATTATTTACATAGAGACTATTTGTGAGATTTTATCAAACCATAAAAACGAAATTTTAACTTTAAAATCATAAGGATTAAATTCTAACTCTTTCCAAATCACAAGAACCAAATTTACAACTTAACATTAAAAATATTAGTGGAATTCTTTTAGACTAATATGAATAATTCACATAAAAAATTCCATAAGCGCTCTCGCGGATGAGTGTGGAAAAGTATTTTCCTAGTTCTTGCAAAGTCTTTAAGATGCTTTTGAGTTTTTCTAAAAGTAATTTCATCTTACTTCAGAAAATGGTCGAGTAAGAAGAGCTTTTTGCCTTTTAGCCATGTGAAAAGTGCTTTGAAACCAGACTTTAAGTCTCAAATTTATAGTAATATTTGAAATATCTAAAGATAACCACACAAAATTATAAATTTATAAATGTTATTTAACTAATAAATAAAAACTAAAATTTCTCTTGTAAATTAAAAATTACTTTCATCAATATTTATATTTATATTATTGATATGTCAACCATATTTTGGAAGAAAAAATGGTTAATAATTAGTTCTTTTTCCCTTCATTTACACATTTCTAATTTAATTTCTACAATTTTAAAAGTTATAATTTGTTTAGTACTTTTAAGTTTTTGACCAGTTCTAAATTGAGTCATTATATTATAAAATTTGTGTAAAGATTTAATAAAAATGGTTAGATTTATTACCATTTAACATCTACATGTAATAAAAGTTCATAATAGAGAGATATATTGATAGAGACAAAATAAAAAATGATAGTAAATTTGTAAGATCAAAATTATATATATATGTAAAAGCTAACTTCAACATAACTCAATTAGTTTAGGCACATACCTTACGTTAAAAGTTTGAATTCCTATCTTTGAACTTAAAGAAAACAGAAAAAAAGAAAAAATATATAAAACATTTTGTCCCATTATATACACTTATCTATTTAATATGACTTACATTTCTTACCTTTTTCTTTGGGTCCCACTCAGAATTTTGCAGATAACTGTATCTTAGATGCCCAAACATGACAAATCATATAGATGTTTGTGACCATTTAATATAAGTTTTTCCTTTTTAATTTTAAAATATATTTAATTAAACACCCCACAATGTACTAAAAAAAATCACCCCCATAATCTTAATTATCTTTCAGTTCTTAATATATAATATATATTTAATTAATCACCCCATAATCTAGAAAAATAAAGAAGTATCTTATATAGAAGTTAAATAAAAGAACTAAAAAAAAGTAAAGAAAAAAAATCTGATAAAATTGTGATTTAATAAATAACAAAAAATTCAAACTATTTTAAATTCTAATATTGAAAACCCAAAAAAGGTTGTTTGGTAACATTTTCATTTCCTCTTTTTAAAATTTTAAGAATATATGCATTGGGTGACTTCTCCATTCTCTTTCTTAAGTTCTAAGAAATATACCCTTGGTCAAAAGAAAGAAAGAAACAAAGAAATCCAAATTTGTATACTATTTTTTTAAAAACATCTTATCTTCCCGTTATCTTTTTTAATTTTTAAAGCAAAAATAAAAAAAAAATTATCTTTCAATTCTTTTAGTTTTACAAATTGTATGCCAAATATAAAAAAATAAATACTAAATATATGAAAGGATATTTAATCTTTTTGATAATTCTTAATTTCATCTTTAATTTTTTAAAACCTTCAATTTTATTCTTAATATATTAAAAATTTTCATAAAAGAATCTGTTAAATTTTTTTTAAACAAAATGTTGATATGTCATTAAATTATTGTTTTATTATTATTTTTAGACATGTTTATATGTCACTTGAACATACTACTTGAAACAATGAAATTTTATTTGGGTGGATCGAATTTTTGATGATGGTAACATGTTAATAGATCAATAATCCAATAATATACCAACTCTTTAATTTGTTAACAAATTTTAACAAAATTTTTATAAATGCAAACCTAAACATAATTCAATAAATTAAGATATATACTTTCGATAAAAGGGTCAAGGTTTAAATTCTCAACTCCACACATAGTTAAACTCAAGAAAACAAAATCACGTAATTGAAAATTTTTAATACATAAAAAATAAAATCGAAAATTTGGAAAGATTAAAAATTTTAAAAGTTAAAAGTTCATTTGATAACTATTTAATTTTTAAAAATTAAACTTATAAACAAGACTTCATCACATAAAAATTAGTAGAAAACAATCTTAATTTTCAAAAAGCAAATGATTATCAACGAAATTTAAAAAATACCAATAAGTCTACTTCCAAAATGAAATTAAACGAAGATAGAGATACTTTAACCACTAAACTCGGCTCGGCTCAAACAAGGCCAAAACCAAACCAATTTACAACATACTTGAAGATGAAAAAAAAAAAAAAAGAAGAGAGAGAGAAGAAATTAAAGGGGAAGGAGAAAGAGAAGAAGAAAGAATAGAATACCAGAGCAAGAAGGAGATTTCTGGGGCTATGAAAGCGATCCCAATCCCTTTCCTTAGAAAATTCCGCCATTTTCATCCTCAGAACATCCAAACTCACACTTCCCTCTTCACTTCCAGTCATCTTCTTGCCGATCCTCTCTCTCTCTCTGTTTCAGAGAAAAGCACAACGAAACCCCAAAAGCGCTTACCCCAAAAGCACTTGCTCCAAAAGCGCTTTTTTGAGGAAGAAGACAGACCCAACACGTTTATTTAAACTTTGGGCGTAGTATTTTGTTGGAGAGAAGGGATAAGGAAATGGCCTCTGATTTTCTATCTTATATAATAGAATTCACAGACGCAGAAGAGAGAGAGGACGAAAGTTTTGTTATCTCGGCTACTGGCTATTGCCGGTTGACAATGGACCAAGAAAGAATGAGATAGGGACGTTGGGTGCACCGGCACGTGTCCGTTTTCATGGATACCCGCCAGGATCCTTGGTAATCCTCGCGTTGTTGTGGGACCCACTGATCCACTTGTCAGTATTTTATTTTAGTACATTTGTTAAACTTATATTAATTTTAATTGTAAACTTTCAATTTCGTTACATTCCACTTCAAATTTATATAAATTTTGTAATCTCAACTTTAAACTTTAAAAAATATTACAATTTTAACCCTCTAATTAGTTCTTGCTCAAAATATCGTTAAAATAAATTTTCTCTAATGCGTTCAATGAATTATAAAGTATATGTACAACATAAAATTGATAAAATTTTAGAGAAAAACAACATTAGAGATATT
This sequence comes from Trichosanthes truncata, assembly GCA_033996785.1. Lineage (NCBI taxonomy): Eukaryota > Viridiplantae > Streptophyta > Magnoliopsida > Cucurbitales > Cucurbitaceae > Trichosanthes > Trichosanthes truncata. The sequence continues at coordinate 44,317,020 of MU867259.1, read as the reverse complement.
ATTTTCATTGTTGAAATTTATAAATTTTGACAAAATTATTTAATGGTTAATTGAGTTTATGAAGATTTTTACACTTTTTTGTTAAAATTAGTGGGTGAATTAGCAAAATTTGAGCTGAGGGTAAAAATTGCAGCACTCAATTTAGGATCCAATTTGATGAAATTTAAAGTTTAGGGTCCAAAATGATACAACCTCACAACTTTAGGTTCAAATTCGATTTTTTTCCTTTATTTTATTTGATTGTTTTTAGTTCAATTGCTATTTTATTTTTAAAATATCTAATTTAAATTTATTTATTATTATTTTTAGTACAAAAAATGTAAGATATGAGGATTTGAATCTTCGACTCTAAGAAAAGAATTACATCCCAATTATCGTTAAACTATGCTCTCATTCTGATAGTTAATATTTTATTTATCGATTAAGTTTTTAAAGTTGTATTTAATAGCGCTCTTTAAACTTTAGCACGTGCCTAATAAGTTTTTGAATTATTATTTTTGTGTTTAACGGTTTCATGAAGTTTAAAAAGTATAATAATTAAGTCTCTCAACTTTCAATTTTATATCTGATAGATTTTTGTCACATCCAAATTTTTTACGATTTACGAGTCAACTAAACACAAAAATGAATTTTGTGTCTTATATAACTCCAATATTTTAATTTTATTTTTAATACATTCGTGTTTTTAAAAAAATGTCAAATATGACATAAATTTGTTAGACACAAAATTGAAAATTCATGAACTTAAAACTTTTAAACTTGGACAACTTATCCTATGCACAATTGGATCGATGTTTAAAAATTTATTACATACTTTCTAAAATTTAGAGATTAAATTTATAATTTAACATTTGTTTATTATTTAAAAAAAAAGAGAAAAAAGAAAGAAAGAAAAGGTGGTGCTTCTCCACTTTTGGCAATGACGCCTAGCTTTTTTTTTTGAGATATTGCCAATGACGCCTGTTGCAGCCGTGACTATAGAGGAAAAATAAATAAATATATATATATATGAGAAATAGAAGGTGAAAGAGAAAGGAAGTTGATATCAACCAATAAAGGAATTCAAATTATGGTCCACATTTTTTATTTAAGAGTTTTGATTATTTTCTATTTTTATCCTTCTTATACATGTTTAAGTAAGGGTATCTTAGTATTTTTGTTTAGAGTGATGATTTAGACATCAAATTAGAGTTTCATTTCTAACCATCATTATTAGGGTTAGTTGAGCCATAAATTGGCTATTTAAAGCCTACGTTATTTCAATGTAAGCAGGTTGAATTTTGAATAAAAATTGAAGTGTTTCTACACTTGAAAGCTATGAGCCTCGTCCATTTGCAATTCTGGTTCTAGGGTTGGATGCCTGAACATTCAAGTTGGGATTGATCAACTCTTATTGTAGACTATTCAATTAACTTGAGTAAGAAACTAGTTCTCTTTACCTCTCGGTCTTTGATCATCAAGGTAATCCTTATCTTATAACCTTATCTTATTCTTAAGGTTGAAATCAAATCGATTTGGGATTTTAAAATTTGATAATTAGAGGTTCACATGACCAAATGGTTCCTAATTTTCTAAATTCTAGAGTTTTCCCATTAATAGTAAATGTAATGTAACAAACATGATAGGAAAGTGGATTGCAATTTCCATTGAAATTGACTATTCTATTGTCGAAATAATCACGAATATTTTTTATTGCAGGAGTTTGAATTTTGACTCTATTTTTGTTTTTTCTTGGTGGTGGAAGGCTGTGAGAACGAGAGTTCCTATATATTTAAAACGATTAAAAATGTTTTGCTATTGCTAAATTCTCTTGTGATTGAGATAGGATGTCGAGAGGTTTTCTTATAAAAATGAAACTCCTATGGAATAAATAGTAATAAGCATTGACTTCACAAAATTTAGTCTTGAAGCTAAAGGGAATCTTTTTTTTAATGGCAACATCAATAATACAAAGCTTCGTTGTTTATGTTTAGATTGGATTCTTCAAGTTACACATGAGGTAGCCTATGAGGTTGAGTGTGGGTCAAATCTGACAAATAAGTGACTCGACCATTTTAGCCATTGTATAATTGATGGTACAATACCAAAACTTTATGGACCTTAGCACCATCTAAGCCTTATCCAAACATAGGCACCTAAGATGGGACAACAAGAACACCCTAAATTTGTAGATTGTAGAGTTGAATTGATCATCAAAGTTTCGGTATATTAAAAGATGTTTAGATAAAAAGTGTAATTATAGAGATAAAGAGTTCATTTTGTAAAGTATCAAAATACAAGATGAATTAATTAAGAATCATATAGTAGATTACACATAAGTGAGAATGACATGCATGTTTGAAACTCGAGATGTTGAGATCAAGTTGAGTTGTTTGATTGATGTGAGGTAGAAGCATGTCATGTTACCAAAGCTGAAATTTAAAAAGAAAGGTCATAGACATGACATTTGATATAACATAAACATTTATTCTTCTTCACATCAAACGATTTAGCATATGATCTCTAAATTTGCATTAAAAAACTTATACGTAGCTAATTTAAGAGCTAAATTAGTCTATTTCTAGCTATTAGTATGAGGCATGCATAATTAAATAAAAATAGTTTAAATTCGGAATATATATCAATAACTGCAAAATTAAAGAGCAAGGCTACATACAACTGGAGTTTTTTTTTTTTTTTGAAGACTTTAAAATCATGTTCACCTTTTTACATACATGTCAAAATTCATATGTAGAAAACAATTTTTCTTTTAGTTCAACAATTGTAGAGATGAGAATCGAATCATTGATATTTGAAATGATAATTGATGTCTTATCCACTTAACTATGCACGCATTGACATGTTGAAAACAATTGATTACTCAAAAATGAGTTTCTTCTTTTAAAGCTTATTCACATGCTCATGCCTTCGTACTTTTAGTTCGACCTAGAAGTGATGAGTTCTCTACCCTTAGTTACTAGTTCATCTTAATTAGATACTAAAAGCACCCTCTTAATCATTCTTGGTTTTGATAGTTTAACATCAACCTTTTTCTTGTGTGTGTGTAATTGCTAGAAGAAATTTCTTATGCTAAGCCTAACCTCTAAAGTTTTGGCAAAAAGAGCTCCATCCAAAGTTGCCACTACTTTATATTTATTTATTATTATTTTTCAATAGAGTACCTCTCGCTTATTTTCATAAGCTAAGTATTAGGTTTTAATCATAGCACAATATTTGGCATGACTACATTTTCTTACGCCAAAATATTAAACTTTCAAATAATATATCATACATACTTGGATTATCGACTATCCATTTTAAAATGTTAGAAATTCATCAACGAAGTCTAAAACTTTGATATCGAGTTCATAACAGAACAAGATCTTGTACTTGATTACCTAAGACGAGCACAATGGTTTTATTGACGTGGTTGGAAGATGAAGATATCGTCAGGAAGAACATATCAAATTAAGCTTGAATAGAATAACCAAAAATTTGGAAAGTTTTTCAATATACAAATTTGTCTTAATCGTCTCAGTACAATCTTCCAATGCAGAGAGAATGGAGATGGAGAGGAGAGATTATAAACTATTTCATATTGGTGGGCATTTTCTTCCTAATCATCACTACAAAAGTAAGAGTGTAGATGTCAGTTTCAAACGCCAAAGTGAGTATGACTCAACAGTAATTGACATGTACCATTGACCAAGAAATCAGGAGTTCGAACCTCCACTCGTAAATGTTGTTGAACTCAGAAAAAAAAAAAAAGATGTTAGTTAATTACAAACCAGCCCTAGGCCACATTAATTAATGGTGTAAAGATGATCAATTTGAAATGAATGATAACAATTGTGGGTTAGTAAGGGTGTTTAGACATGAAAAATTATAATTATTTTTTTGAAACTAGACATGAAAAATTATTGAATATAGCTGTTACATACCTCTTAATAACCGTTTGATAACGCTAAAAATCTATCCCGAACAACTATTTGATAGCAATATAAAATACTTCAATAATTTCTAGGTAGGGCGATGGCCTAAGCTAGGTCAGATAGGTTTTCTCCAAAGAATAATTAATTTCTTTTATTATAATAATTTTAATATTATTTTTAAAATGTTAATATATTGTGAGACTAAACCGATTCAAATGAAATATGGTTAGTTTTTTACTATTTAAATTGAACTTGAACCAAAACAAAAACTTCAAAATCTTCAATTTTGCCTAATGTTTGGAAGTGCTTTTAGTAGGGTCAAAATTGTTAAGGCCTTCTGAGTGGTCGAAACTTCAAATTCCATTACTAAATTCCTTTATAATTAGGATGTCTTATAAGATTAGAAGTTTTCTTATAGAGATGAAAATCTTGTAAATAACTAGTAATGGGCTATGAGTTTTTAAAATAAAGGCTTGAGCTAGGAGAATCTTTTAGATGACACCGATTGTCAATTGGCAAATAAGTGAGTCGACCATTTGAGCCATCATATACCTGTCAAATACTAAAACTAGGTATGTCTAGGCATCATCCATACCTAGACACCTAAGATGAGACAACATAACAAACACACCGTAACATTGCAAACTATAGAGTTGAATTGATCATCAAAGTTTTGATATATTAATAGAGAATAAAACATACCTAGAATAATTACAAGAATGTATTTGTAGAGTGTTGTGTAATTTTTGTGCAATACCGTAAGTGTACGAGTCAAATTTTAATATAGTGAAAGAGTATTTGAGTATCGTTATCAGGATTGGTTTTCTAATTTACTTAAGTACTATGAATATTATCACCCAATTTTATTTAGAGAATATAATTGAATGATGATTGTGAAATTTGAAAAAAAAGATTAAAAATTAGAAACAATCAAAGGAGAAACTATTATAGGGAGTTGATTTCACCTATTAGACCTATATTTAAGCTACTTAAATATCCAAGATTGATCATGCAAATATTTCATAAGTCTAGAATTTTTTTTTTATCATGAATGACTCTTTTTCAAGGACAATCAATTCTTATGCAATATGGAAAAACCCACATCTTTGATGATTTTTAACAATCTGCATAACATTAAGTTCATTCTTTAACAACTTCGGAAGAAGTCCTAATCATTATCAAGTTAGAACTACCTTTAGTCATACATTTAGGATCTAATCTAAATTACATTTTTTAAGCATGAATTTAGACCAACACAACATTTAATCCATGACCAAAAGATTAAAAGCATTAAGAATATAAAAGCATGAATGAAATAAAAGACAATCAATCATGTAATTTAAATAATTAAGACATAATGTCTAATGGCTACATCAATCCCAAGAATAAGAAAAAGTTTAGCCACTCATGTTTGCTATCACAAAATCTAAACTCTTAAACAACATCCAAATGCTAAATAAAAAGAAAGGAGAAAAACTATGCTGGTGTGTCGATCTTCCGTCTCTGTATGATCTCCACGAACTTGCTCTTCAATATTTATCTAAAGTCTCTTCTCCCTCTTGTATGTAGAATTTTAGAGTTGTGCTCTCCAAAGTTGAATCCTTGAAGTGAAGAGAATTTGGGTATTTATAATGGTGAAAATCCAAGTCCTAATTGAATTAGGAACCCAAAATCTATCTAAATTATGAATCCAAAACCATTTGGGATTGCAAAAGATTTCCAAAAATCGTCTTAAAATATCATGTTTATCGTCGTAGCATCGAGATGCTAGGGGTAGTGTCGAGAATCGCTCAAACTAAAAATATCAAGGTAGCGTTGAGACGCTCTGGATAGCGTCTCGATGCTACAGACGAAAATTCTAAAAGTAGGTGTGCACGCGTTTTTTTGTTATTGAGGGACTTGCACCAGCTTTTTTCGAAGATTCTTGACACTTTGATGTAGTGTCTCGATGCTATGTGTGTGGGTTTGCCTGTTTGCTGTATATATGAGCGTTGAGACGCTACCATCGGGAATATTGACTTGAATCACTTCTTCTCTTAACTTGACTTCTTAATTTGATGTAAAATAATTTTCTTTTTATCATAATATCTCTTAAAAGCTCCAGTTTGCTTCGAATGCTTGATTTTTACAAAATAAACAAATATAGACGTGAAAGTAGACATTTAAACTATTAAACTGGCATAAAATAAGGCCTAAAGATAGCACATATTCTTTGCTATCATAGACTAACAGAGTTGAATGTAAAATATCAATCAATAATCATACGCTAGATCACATAAGGTAGAGGCATATACCGATTTAATAGGAGGGCTACCGATATGATTGTAGAACAATCAAAGTTTTAGATCTTTTGTACTCCATCGACTTTCAAGTAGTTCATTATGTGTGTGCATATAACATTTGATATACATGACTTTTTTTTTTTTTTTTTCTTTATATCAAACAAATTTATAATGCTATATCTAAATTTTCATTAAAGAACCTACACACTTGCCTAATTTTAAGAGTTTAGTCTATTTTAATTTAACATCAACTTTTTCGTGTAATAGCTAGTTAGAGAATTTTTTTTTTTTTTTTTTTAATGCTAAGTCGATCTAACTTAGGTTTGGACAAAGAGCTCCATCCAAAGTTGGCTGCTACTTTATATTTATTATTATTATTTTTACTAGACCTCACTCATTTTCATAAGCTAAGCATAGGTATAAACCATAGCTCAATATTTGCCACCACTACATTTTCTTATGCCAAAGTAGTGTTAAACTTTTAAACAATCAAACATACTTAAATGTTATGTTCTGTAGGGGGTGTAAGTGGTTCAATTCGGTTTGATTCATAACTTTTATTATGATGTCATGATTTAGTAGTTTGAATGCATTTGAGTTAAGAGAATAAAAGATTATTTTGACGAGCAAGAGAAGATTGGAGAGAAGTAGGTTGAAGAACTTAATTCACTTGTAGATTGCTTTGATTATCACCTATTTCACCAAAATTTTCTTATATATAAATTATGCTTAATTAGTTTGAATTTGAAGTTAGTGTGAACTATTTTAATTTGTTGTTTTCAAGATAGTCATGGACCAAGATTTCTCATGGTTTGACAGCAACGAACCTCATGTCTTTACATTAAATTTGTGTTAGCATTAAGTTTCTTAACAAATATTGATAGTTGGCTTTCACTATCTCTGTGCTTGTTGAAATACTCTTGATGACGTCTAGCCAACCTTGTTAAGAGTCTAGTTGATTTTAATATTGAAAGAGTTAAAGCTAATGGAAATTAGATAGAGAATGTAAGAGTACTGAAAAACTTATAAATTCATGTGTAAGGTTTAAAAAGATATAAACTCATTAGTCTTAGAAAAGTTGATTGAACAAAGATAGAAGGTTTGGTTTAATCAAGTATGATATTGCAGAAATAATTAATGTGTGGGCACAAAGTTAAGGTAAATTTGGTATAGGAGGATCTTAGCAAGTTAAGTTTATCTCCTAGATCAAATAATCTTCTCTTGTGATCATCCAACTCATTTACATGCCTTCATTTAAAAAAAATTAGCTAGTTACCTAAAAACATAAAAATAAATATAATTGGTTGGTTACCTTGGCTGATAATAATTAATTTTTGCAAAGAAAATCCATAACAAATTTTTGTGGATAGATCTCTAGAATACTATTGCACGAACAACTCATTCACAAAGTTAGAACACTAAGTCACACAACTCCAAATTTCTTGTCAAGCATGTGGACTAGAGTTGTTAGTTATGCAATTTTTTAAAAAAAAATAAATTTTAATAATATTTTTTAAAATTTCGATTTGTAAGATTTGTAACACTAATTCACTAACTCACACAACGTTTTTTTTTAATTTTTTTTTTAGCCGAAAGTATTTAAAAATCAAAATTATCATGCTTTAGAGTAAACTTATAAGTGCTTTTGATAAAGGTAAACAATATTTATGTATAAAAGCATTTGTAGAGTGTTTTTGAAGTGCTTGATTGAAAAACATTTATTTTTTTGAGTTCAACAATTGTGGGGTGAGGGATTTGAACCATTGATCTCTAAGATGGTAATTGGTACCTTGTCCATTGAACTATGCTTGGATTTGCTTGATTGAAAAACATTTAAAAGTAGGAGTGTAGTACTAAACACTAAAAAAATTTAGGGGCAAAAATCAATTTATGCCCATAAACTTTGGGGGTTGTATCAATTAAATCCCTAACTAATAATTGTATTAATTTAAACCCTAAACTTTCATAAGTGAACCAATTTAGATTCTCCATTAGTGATTTATAGCTATTTTTATTTGATTTCATTTAAAATCAACTCAAAATCCCTTAAATAAAATTATTATTCTCTCAAAGTCCTATCAAAGTAACAAAAAATATTATTGCGTAATTATTCCTAGATAAGTAGAGAAAATAGAGGAAAATGAGAAGATGAAAAACCACTATTATATATTTGATTCTAGCATTTCTCTTTAATTTATGTTCATCTTTTCATTTAAGAAAGTCTTATACACGTGTGAAAGTTATGCATTAACGGTTTTAAAATGGAATTCTATCGAAAGGTCTAAATTGATTTACTTATAAAAGTTTAAGGTTTAAATTGATACAATTATTAGTTTGAGGTTTTTAGTGATACAACTCCCAAAATTTAAGGGTATAAATTGATTTTTTTCAATAATTTATTATTAAGCATTTTACTATCGTAGGTATAATTAGAGGACCTTTGATAGAAGTACTAATTTTAAAAACATTTAAAAATAATCAGCTACCAATGGGTAAACAATGAGCTCACAACTAAATAACAAAGTCATCAACTTCGCATTCTTACAAGCTACAACTATTAAGCTATCCAATCATTTTGATTCCTATAATTTTAAAATGTCTATTTTGGCCTTTATACTTTTAACTATTATTCATTTTAGTCCTTATATTTTCAAAATATATGTTTTGGTTTGTACTAATTAAAAAGTGACGATTCTAGTCTCTGTTTGTAAAATCTTAACACAAATTAATTCTATACCCAACTGAAACTATTTAATATAAAATTATGACTATATTTCAAGAAATTTATTGAGCGTCATGTCATGTTGAAATTATGATTGAAAAAAAAAAGATAATAAAGGGGCCAAAAAGAGTAGAAAAGTATATCCCAAAATGAACATTTTGAAAATATAGGGATCAAAAAATGAATAAAAGTTAAAAATACAAAGACTTGTAAAAATACAAAACATAATGCTTTATTAATTCACATAAGCTTGACTATTTTTTATAGTAGAAAAAGAATGCTACACGCAATGCTATTCCCCATACTTGAACAGTATTGTATTCCCCACAACACACTTGAATTAGTGTGGAAATTATGTGGTAGTTTTGAATTTTTTTAGTATACTATTTTCTTTGTGAATGATTTTAGCTAGTTGTTCTAATCCCTTTCTAAATAGAGGTCTTTGATTATTTTTTTTTACCATATGTAGGGTAGGAGATTCGAATCTCTAACTTGAATTTAAATGTACACTCCATTAAAATCTAATACAAAAAATCCTCATATTTTATCTCTCTCCATGAATTTCAACCATCCTCGTGTTTAAGAGTTGGAGTGGATCTCTTTATATAGAAAATCCAATCTCACAACAATTACAGGAATATCCAAGAGTGGCCGACAGGACATGCCCCTGCTTGGCCTTATCTCTTTGGAATCTCATTCTCAATAAAAACAAAAAACTTTACAAAAGTAAAAACAACTTTATTAAAGCTGCTTTTGAAAAATAAAGAAAAGACAAAATTACAAAAGCAAAAGCTGAAATTGAAAGCTGATAACATATGTCTGCACTTCATTGTCGTCCGTCTTCATCTTCTTTTGCTGAGGTGATGATGTCACCCAATGTTTCTCCTGAATGGCTTGGACTGATTGCTTTATGATTAGTATTTATCTTCTAAATATCTTGAGAATCCGGCGTTAACCACTGAGGGTGTGATCCCAGGACTTACTTCGGCTTCCCCGCCATTGCTGCCTTACACACCTTACCATATTCTCTTGATATTTAGTTGATTTAAATTAGTCATAGCAATCTCATCCTGTTCAAGGACGTCCTTCGCTACCTGCGCGGCCTGTGAGATGGTTAATCTCACTTGTTCTGGAGTGTCACTATCTCCATCATCCTCCCCTTTCAATCGGAGACTAGTATAGTCGACGATGAACTTAATATATTGCAGACTGGTTTATAGGTTTACATAATTTACAATTATTATTATTAATTTACATAATTAATCATACCCTTCAACTCGGTTGAGAATCCAGGTATGGATCTAAAATATCAAAATTTAAATACGGGTCGTATTCAAAATTGATATCATTGACAGAAGACTGTGATATTAGATCATCTATATCAGGGTCTTCTTTTTGAATTGGATTGCTCTCAGTAGGAGTCTGAGAAACATCCTGAACTATAGCTTTTAGCTCGGAAGTAGAAGATGCTCCGGCTAAAGATGCAATAACTGAACTTCTCTGTAAAAGGAAGTGTTCTTCTTCTACACGAGAGTGGTGAGGATTAGCCTTTAGGAAATGACTTATCCTTTCTTCTGTAAGATGAGAAATATCAAAATTTTCCCACCATTTGATCTTTAAAACCTTGTTTAGGGTTTTAAATTTTCCTCTTGGAGCTAGCTGGTAATTCCAGCAAAAGATCCAAGGTAATTGGAAATTCAAAGAGAATCTAAACGTCATCGCGAGCGGTGACGAATGGACACTAGTTGAAAAGAGATGGAATGATTTTTGTATTTCTACAGGAAAAATTTCTTGCGAAATACCAAAATGATGCCACCATTTTTTAAACCAGTTTGGAAAGTTAAATTTGTAAGATTTCTTACAAAAGGTAACGAACCAAGAATGGTTATAAGGTTCATACCAAAAAATATTGTACCAAGCCATGATATAGTCATGGTAGCAGTATGTTTGTGGTCTGAAACTTCTTGAGAATCTTTTGGGAACCGACATCCCCTGAGACCAGTGAGATGGCGTAAGAACTCGTAAAATTCTTAGTTTTGAAAAAATTATTCTTGACGGATCATTTCTGTCCGGCACATGAGTTATTTCAATTGATTTTGTATCAACTAAAATAAACTCGTAGAATAATCTAGTTTTTGAAGTATCCTCAGGCATAAAGAGAAAGCCAGAAGGATATATTTGAGCGCAAACTTCTTTAGGAGAAGGACCATCGAATTCTGGCTCGATGATGATTTCTTCTAATGAAGTTTTTGTATGATAACCTGTTATCTGAGGTCTTGCCTGAAAAACAGCAGGTCGTAAAGTCCTAGCATAGGATTGATTTTGAGAAATCGATCCTGATGCTGGTCTGATTGTATTTAGAGAAGAGGGAGCCTGAATAGGTCTTTCTCCTTCTCTAATTGATAAATTCCTCTGAGAGGAACCTTGACGTCGCCTGGATATCATGGTGTATTCGAGATCCATCGCATAGTGATCTACATTCATTGGTGGTGGTGCAGATGTTTGAGATATGGGGCGTTTTCCCCTTTGAGAACTAGTCCAAGAGGAACTAGCAACTGATTGAGTTATCCCTTGGTTGGGATTATTTGAGGAGTTTGGCCCTGGGGGCCTTCCTCCGGAGGGCGGTCTTGGATGACCGTGTTGCATTGAGCAGAGAGCTTAGAGATTGTCTTCGAGAGATGTTCCCTCGAGAGGTAATCAGCTAAGCAATTTTCGCTGCCTTTTATAGGCACAATTGAGAAATCGAAGCAAGATAAGATTGCCTGCCATCTTGCAAAGATTTGCTTTGAAACAAGATTTTTTACATCATTTTCAAAGATGTATTTACTTGCTTTTGAATCAGTTCGGACAAGAAAATCTTTGTTGATAAGATCTCCCTGGAACTTTTGAACGGAAAGTACTATTGCTAGCACTTCCTTTTTGACTGTGGAATAGTTTTTCTGAGCACTATTCCATATGCCAGAATGATAACGGATAACTGATTCCTTTCCGTTAACTTCCTGTTTGAGAATACCGCCGTAACTGAGGTCTAAGGCATCGGTTTCAACAATCATTTTTGCTTACTCATTCACAAGTGATAAGCATGGGATGACTTTTGATAAAGCCTTGATAGATTTGACAGCATTAGTATGCTCGTCTTTCCATGGCTTTGGATTTTTCTTTAGTCTGTCATATAGTGGCAGACAAATGATACGGAGATCTTTAATAAAGTCTCCGACATAATTGACACAACCCAGAAATCTCTGTAGTTGGGTCTTATCTTGAATAATATCGGGAAACTTATCCACGAAATCTAACGATCGTTGGATAGGTTTGATAATTCCTTGATCGATATCGTATCCGAGGAAACGAATCTTTGTTTGAAACAACTTAATCTTGGGTAATGATACCACAAGACCGTTTTTCTTGATAATATAGATAAAACATTTTAAATGTTTAAAATGTTCATCAATCGTTTGAGAATATACAAGAACGTCATCGATATAAACTATCGTGAAGTCTTGATATTTATTGAAAATGTCATTCATGATCTTTTGAAACTCCGAAGGAGCATTCTTCAGACCAAATGGCATTACGTTCCATTCGTATTGTCCGAATGGTACATTGAAACCGGTTTTATACCGATCTTTGATATTGATATGAATCTGCCAGAAGCCAGATTTCATATCAAATTTTGAAAAGATTTTTGCAGAAGCTATTCGCTTAAGCAAATCCTGACGATTAGGTATTGGATACCTAATCCATTTGAGGACCGTATTTAACGGTTTGTAGTTAATAACCAATCTAGGAACGCCACGTTCCTTTTCGGCTTGATTATTAACATAGAAAGCCGCACATGACCATGGGCTTTTTGATGGGCTTATTAAACCCTTTTTGAGAAGATCGTCAATTTCTTTTTTACAGGTTTTGACGAGCTCTTTGGACATTTGTATGGGCCTTGCCTTGGTAGGGATTTGGGCCTCATCAAAGTTTTCCACATAGGGAAGATCCACTATGTGCTGTTTTTTGTCCCAAAAAGTAGTTGGGATATTTGAACATATTTCAGACTGAATTCTTTCAAGAATTGCCTGAATATTCTTTTGAACAGAAGGTTTTCTGAGTTCGTCAGAAATCTTCCTACATTTGATATCATCTTGGAGGAATTCAATTTGCTTTTCCTTCCTAGAGATTCTGTTGAGGTGTTCCTCAATTTTTGAGATATATTTTGGAGTAATGCTATCACAGAACTAAAAAATAATCGTTTTTCCCAGTTTGTGAGAGGTAATTCCCTCCTCAGAAACTTCGAATGGATAGAGTTGAGTGAGGAATGGAGTTCCAAGAATTACTTCCTCATTCAAATCTTTCAAACAAAGAAATGTATTTATGAAACACATATCTTTGTTACATATATGGACTCCTGATAATTTATAGTTAATTATCAGTTCCTGATTGTTCGCTCCTCTTAGGGTTTGTTGAGTAGTTTCAAAATACCTTGTAGGAATAATTCCTTCGTTAAGGACATTTTGATATGCTCCTGAATCTATGAGGGCTGTTACCGTAATTTTATAATCACGGATTTTTAAAGTGATATTTGAATACCACTTTTGATTGAATACTTTGTTAATGTAATTTATATTATCATTAAAAATCATTTGAGAAGATGATTCTGTTGCAACAGATATCATCTGATTTGATCTTTCTTGAACAACAAGCATCTTGTTTTCAAGATTAGTAAGTCGTTGCTTATTATTAGCAACTTCCGATTTGAGATTTTTGATTTCCAATTGCAAGTCCTGGATCGTGACAGGCATCGGATTATTTTCTCTTTTTAACCTATCTATTACTTCTTGAAAATTGAAGTAGATAGGTTTTCTTTCTTCTTCGGACGATGTTCCTTTAAGTTCTTTTCTGAGCTTAATGAACATCTGCTTTTGAAGATTTGGGTCAGGTATTGCTTCGATAGCATCGAAAAGCGCTTCCTGAGTATTTGTAAGAACGTTGATGCATCCTCCACAAGGAATGACATCATCGTCTGATTGATCAGAAGAGGAAGGATCAAAATAATCAGTCTCTTCTTCTAATTGATTGATCATGTCTTTATCATCGGAAGATTCTGAAGAAGAATCTCCTTTGATAGACATGTCGTCGAAGATTTTTAATAGAGATTGTTTGACATTGTCATCAATCTCTAGAGTGTTGATCTTCTTCTTGAGTTCTGGACATCTATTAGCATAATGCCCAGTTTTTTGACAGTTATAGCACGTTATAGTGCTTCTATTTGCGGCGGCTTGATTTTTCTTTGCCCTACGCTTGTTGTAGTATTTCCTTTTTCGAGGAATATACTCATTTGAAGACCGTTTGCTCTTAGAAAAAAGCTTTTTATTCGATCTCTTTTTTGAAGGAGGTTTATTATCTACCCCGTATTGTTTGCAAAAAGACCCAAGTTCCTTTCGGTAATCTGCGTCTGTTGCAACTTTTTTGTTATGCTGCTGTTCCTGGTAGAGTTCAAGACATACTGCCTGGATAGAGCTATTGATATCCCCGTAGGTCAGGGATGCCCAATTGATCTCTACTCCTCCATGTTTTAGTAACATAGTAGAATAGAACTTTTGACTTACATATTTGGGTAACCCGGAGACGAATTTTCGTTTCCAGACGTTATCCCCGCAAGTAGTTAGGTTATAAAGACGAGTCATATAAGTGTCTTTATACCATTTGAAGTCACTCATTTTGTGGCATTTCATCCCCAAAAGGGCTTCCATTGACTGATCACTGTATAGGCTAGTCCGTCCTATAAAATGTTTCATACAGGTGTAAACAAAAGTGTCTACACAATTAGGTTCCGTGGCCACGTAGCGTTCTTCTAGGCCATCGACATTGGTTCTAGTCTTAGTGGTTTCTAAGACAGATTCTTTAACTGAGTTTCGATCTTCCTCAGTTAATTGATTGAACCACCAGCTCCTTAGATTACTTGTTAATCCAAAAAGTAAGCAGTTTAAAATTTCGGGCTGAGTAAAGCTTTTAGAATAAGCTGTACTGGCCACAAACATTTCTTGGAATATTGTGAGCATTTGCCCTTCAAAGCAACCGTCAATGTTCCAAGTAACTAAAGAATTCCAATCATAATTACGAGATTCTGGTTTGATATCATCCCATCCGAGATCGGGTGGTGAAGGTCTTTTATAATGATTCTTCAACTCAGTAGCATTTCTGATGGGAAGAATCTTTGTAGTTGATTCAGAAGGATAAACTCTTTTGATCATATTCAAGTTTTCGTCTTTCTTAGAAAGTCCGAAGGCCTGACTTTTCTTTTTAGAACTTTATGCTTTATCACATGCAGTAGGTTCTATATTTGATAACTTCTTGTCGAGTTTTTCAAGAAGTTTTTCAACGCCCGATTCTCCAAACTTTAGACTAGGATGTCTTGGGTTTGGTTGGACCGTTGGTCGGAGTGGGTCGATTTTTGGAAAACCGACTCGTTCCTTAATTGAAACCGTTTTGACAGAATTGTCAACGGTCTTTATTTCTTCAACTGATTTTGATAAAGTTGTAAGGACTTTATTAGAATAGTTGAGTTGTTGTTGGATGTTCTTGATTTCTCTAACTCCAACATCTTTTGTTTTCTCTTCATCGATACTTTTATAAGGAGAAGAGATAATTTTTGTGGTGGTAACTAAAGGATGTGGAAAACTAGCTTCTTCTTCCAGAGGATAGTCAGAAACTATTTCTTTTCCAGTAGTTGTTAGCCAAATAGTTGGCCTTTTGATGACATTGACTTGGCGAGCACATAAGTCAATGAACTTTCGTTTTGTAAGAACAACTGAAAAGTCAGCCTTCTTACCAGTTTTGACCTCATCGAAAGCTATGGTGAGATAATCATCATACCTTTCATCGATGGATTTTTCATCAATTGATACTTGTTTTTTATCAACTGTGAGAGTATTAATCTGATTATAAACATAACTAGATTTTCTTTCCATTTCAGTCTGAGTAGGAGATAGAGATCCTTCTTCAGACTTTTCTTGTTGAACTTCTGGAATTGAAAAATCATAATCCACTCTAAGGGATCTAGATCTTTCAACAGACTTTTGATTAGTAGTGGGGCGTATAGTTGAACTGGTACTAGGCCGGCTACTTAGATATTCTTGAATCAGCGGTGGTTTAGGGTTGTCCGGAAATTGGAATTGGACTTCCACATGACCATCTGCGAATTCAGAGATATGGGCGTCAGAACTTTGTCTATCCTGTGGAATAGTAGCATTCTCTATTCTCCAAATAGGATTAGACGTTAGTTCTCGCCAATTGAGTTGCTTAGGAACAGTCATAGAGGTTTTCTCAATATTGACCTCCATAAGCATAGTATAATTTCTAGGAGAAACTCCTAGAGCTCTTGGTGATAGATTGGTTTCCATCACTTTGTAATACAGCTTGAAGATGACAGCATAGGGATATGAGCCATCTTTCATGCGTAATCCTTGACCTCTAACATCTAGACTCAGTACATCTAGGATGTTACGATCTTGAAGAGAGACGTTAAATCGAGGTTTACAAGAAAAGTAAACTGGACCGTTCTCAAGATTGGACTGAACGATTCCCAGAATAGAATCTGAGAAATTCAGATGTCTTTTGTCTCTTAAGGCGACATAGATAGGAGAATCTAAGCCAGTCCTATAGAGAGGTTTGATTGCAACCTGAACACATCCGATGTGCAAATATTTGAAATATTGCCGGTATGTGTCAAATTCTTCGTTTTCAAAGAGACAAAATTCGGAAATATCATTCTCTATTGAAATATTTGATTTCGAAATGTGTATAACATCTCGTTCTTTGTATCCGAATAATGGAACTTTGTAAATAGTTCCAACTTCTAACTTTGGTACAGACCAATTATGAAGTATTTCTTCAATTTGGCCTATTTGATTCTCTGTACGAGTTATTTTCGCCAGAGCTTTCTCAATATCCTTTGCAGGATCATTTGAAGATGTAGTAGTGTCTACTACAACTGGAGAGTAGAAGATTTTTTTCTTTAATTTAGAAAGCATGGGAGAAAAGAGTTGGAGGAAACGAACTTAAGATGCATAATAACAATAACCTATAATCTTTAATTGATTCTTAGCTTTGATTTAATAACTTCGAATATTTATCAGTTTATATCAATCGATCTAAATTAAAATGATCATAAGGTTAAAAATTATTCTTATTCAAACTTGAAGGTTAACCACGCCTTTATCAAGTTGTTTTGAAAAGAATAATCTCATCTTTAAAACCCTTTTAAATTTAGAGAGACAACTGACTGATAAATTAAAAGAAGTAATTAATAACATTGATAAGAACCAAAGAAAGAATTATAGAGAGAAGTTATTACTTATCTTAAGCTCTTGAAGAGTTTACTCCATAGAGAGTAGAGAGAAGTGAGAGAGAATTCTTGAGCTCACGGCTCTGATACCATTTAAGAGTTGGAGTGGATCTCTTTATATAGAAAATCCAATCTCACAACAATTACAGGAATATCCAAGAGTGGCCGACAGGACATGCCCCTGCTTGGCCTTATCTCTTTGGAATCTCATTCTCAATAAAAACAAAAAACTTTACAAAAGTAAAAACAACTTTATTAAAGCTGCTTTTGAAAAATAAAGAAAAGACAAAATTACAAAAGCAAAAGCTGAAATTGAAAGCTGATAACATATGTCTGCACTTCATTGTCGTCCGTCTTCATCTTCTTTTGCTGAGGTGATGATGTCACCCAATGTTTCTCCTGAATGGCTTGGACTGATTGCTTTATGATTAGTATTTATCTTCTAAATATCTTGAGAATCCGGCGTTAACCACTGAGGGTGTGATCCCAGGACTTACTTCGGCTTCCCCGCCATTGCTGCCTTACACACCTTACCATATTCTCTTGATATTTAGTTGATTTAAATTAGTCATAGCAATCTCATCATGTTCAAGGACGTCCTTCGCTACCTGCGCGGCCTGTGAGTTGGTTAATCTCACTTGTTCTGGAGTGTCACTATCTCCATCCTCGTGTTGGGTTAGAGAAACTAAATGTTTAACATCTAACGATGAAGAGATTGAGAAGTCTTGATATATCTTCACGTCTTCATCTATTTTTAAACTTTATCCAAAAGATCTTGTACCAATAGAAATATTGTATATACATTTTTTTAAAAACTTTTTTTTAGTATAACAAATGTAGATATAGAGATTTGAACCTCTGACTACAAGGGAACTAGTAGATGCCTTAATCGATGACCTATTTCCTTTACAAAATCAAATATTTAATCTTTCTCTCTTTATTCTTATTATTTTTTATGAATATATAACTGTAACACCCAAGTATTTCAAGTAATTATTTGTTCTCAATTTTGAAGTTAAGTTCGAATAATTCTCATATAAGTAATGTTGGGGTCAGTTATATCCTTTGGGAGCATGTTGGAATTATTGTTGAGGAATAATTTGAGAAATTTGGATCAAGTAAGTTAATTTGACTTTTTTCCAAGCAAGTTAGTTCTTAGTTAACTTAGTGGTGCAGTTGTTTATTTGGAGTGAGGCTTATGAACTGAGCTTCCAAGAACTCAAGCAGGGGTGGGTTTTAGTGCTAGTGCTCACTGTAGAGCTGGAGAGTTGTTGTCCACGGTGATGCTCTTGAGAAGGGGTTGGTTAAGTCTTAGGTAGCTTGGTAAGGTGATCAGTTATACTTCTTGCCAGTTGAAGCCTTACGAATGTAATTACCAAACCTATGGTTCAGGGTTGGCAGCTATGGTCTTTGCTTTGAAAATTTCAAGGCATTGTTTGTTTGAGGAGAAAGTTTGAAACCTTCATAGACTTTATGAACCTAAAATACTTTTCATTTAGGAGTTAAGTATGTTGCAGCGCAGATGGTTTGAGTTAGTAAGAATTTATGGTGTTGAGTTATGCTGACACCAGATGAAAGGTCGTGGAGCTTGTAGTTGGTGATCATGCGTCCCTGAAGGTATCACTGATGAAGGGAGTGTTGAGTTTTAAACAAGAAGGAAAGATAACCAACGTTTAGTTGGGTCGTTTGAGATTCATGAGTGATTTGGCCTTGTAGCTTATCGTTTCGCTCTGTCGCTATCTATCTACAGTTTGTTTTGTTGTTTTAAATGTCTCGGTGTTGCAAAAGAACATGTTAGATTCAGTGCATGTGATTGATTCCGAGCTTTTGCGCTTGAACGAGAACCTAAGTTTTGGAAAAGCCTACGCAAATTCTTGCAAGGGACCATAAAACTCTTCTCACTAGAGAGATAGCCATGGTCAAAGTTTTGTGGCAAAGTCATGAATTTGAGGAAGTGACATGGGAATGAGAGGACGAAATGATGGCTAAGTATCCTGAACTCTTTCAAGACTAGAAACTTTCGAGGACGAAAGCTAGTTCTTAAGGTGGGGAGATTGTAATGCCCAAGTATTTCAAGTAATTATTTGTTCTCAATTTTGGAGTTAAGTTCGAATAATTTTTATATAAGTAATGTTGGGGTTAGTTATGTCCTTTGGGTGTGTTGGAATTATTGTTGAGGGATAATTTGAGAAATTTTGATTAAGTAAGTTAATTTGACTTTTTGCCAAGCAAGTTAGTTCTTAGTTAAAGCCTAATTTTGGTTTGAAAAGAGATTGAAAAAGAGGAGGAAAAATAATTGGAGATAAATGGGAAAAGAGGCAATTTTGAAATTTAGGAAAATAAATTAAATTGAAAAAAAAAGAAAAGAAAGGGAGAAGCATTTTTTTTTCCGTGTAGCCTATTTCCTCTTATTATTATTATTATTATTATTCTCCCCTCCCTCTCTCCCCACCGATTCCCTCTACCACCTCCATTCACGCCAAGCAGTGCACCTAGTCGTCCGCCGTCCGTCGCACGCCATGCCAGATCTCGTCGCGCTAGCAAACCCCCTTTCTCATTCTTCGTTTTCCAGATTTGTTCAAGTAGTGGGCAGCGACGGCTTCTCCGCACTCGAAAGAGGAAGTTTCCCAATACGCAAGATCTGACAAGTTTCATATCCGCAAGGTAATTTATGTTTTCGAAACAGATTCAAGGTAATTTCTATTATTGGATAAAGTTTCAGATTGTTTTTGGTTATTTTTGGCATTTGGAGGGTAACCCTTGAATTTTGAACTTAATTTTAGATTACCCATAACATTTGGGCCTTGGATTCGTGAAATCAACCCAACTGGAGTTAAATTCAACAACTATTCGAGTTTGAAATCTAAGGAGAGGTTGTGGGTAACGCTCCATTCGACGTGGGTAAGTTACTGATAATTCTCATTTATGAGAAGTTATTCTTGTTATTTTATGTGTATTATTAGATAAAAAGGCTAGCAAAAAGTTGGTTTAAATTGAATTGTTGTTGGAAGCCTTTTAAATTAAGTGGAGAAAAGAAAGCAAAAGAAAATGAAAACTACATTTATTTGATGTTTTTGTGCAGGAATTTGAAGAATGTAATAGAAATGCAATTGCATTGCAACTGCATTTATGCAAAAATCTGGAAAATGCACCAAATACGAAATTAGCAAAATTTTGGGGATTTTATGCCACTCTTCTCCACGAATTCAGCAAGGCAAGTTGACCCAAGCTGCATATGAACAAATATGGAAACCCTAGCCTATAAAGCTTATAAAAGAAGAAAGAAATGGAGGCAAAGCATATGGGTTTTCACGCAACAAGAGTTTATCTACTGCTGTTTTTCTTCTGGTTTTGTTGCTGTTTTTTTTTTCTTCTGTTTCTAGCCCCTTTGAACTTTGAAACTCAGTCATTCTTCAACGAAAGTTGAAGGAAGGGAAGGTTCAATTCCCTTTGAAAAAAGTAAGTGGAGTTGAGTCGATTGAGTAAGAAGTGAACAATGGGCTGTATTATTCCGTTTTTTAGAATTTATTTTATGTTTTATCTAAGTTTATTTACTTCAGTTTTAGGGATTTAGTTGTTGCTGTAATTTTGAGGTTTTAGCTACTGTTTTGTTTTTTCCTTTTGTTTTTGAAATTAAATAGTTGCTGAATTTGTTTCGATTAATGGAATTTTGGTTGTTCTTTCTTATTATTAAGTTGTTATTCAATTACTTATTAATTCTGGAATTTTTATCACCTACTACTTTTATTTTAGTTATGCACTTTAATTCTTTTAATTCATTGTTTTTCATTTTTTCAATTATGATTTAAGTCTTTCTTTGGGATTCAAGCATGTGAATGCCCTAGAAATAAGAATAAAGGCCTAATTGTGAGAGTAACCTTGCTTACTCTATAGCTTGTTTGCTTTTATTGATTTTTAATGCTTATTATTAGTCTAGATTGATCACCTAGATTAGTACACAAAAATTGAGTCTAATTTTGAAAAGGTTAGATAAAAATTGGGTTTTCATAAAAGCAATAAAAGAAAAATAGCCTAAATATAAGAATTTGTTTTTTACCCTGGACATAAGGCAAAGCTTTTAAAACCAAAATAATTGTGTTTCAAAATTAACTAAGTTCGTAATTGCCATAGATATATATGTTTAATCACTTAGCCTCTTAAAGATACTTCATAGAAGGTTGAATAGATGTTGAATTTGATTTACAAAGCTTAAGGGGGTGTTTGTTTTGGGGGTTGGGCTTAGGGTGGGTTAGCTTTCCTAAGCCCAACCCTTGTTTGGGACAAAGGTTTAGGAAACCTTAGTTTTCTAAACCCAAACCCATGGGGTTTGAATAGTATTTACTATTCAACCCCATGGTTTTTTTTTTTTTTTTTTTTAATTTTTTTAAATATAATTTTAAGTTGTAAAAAATAATTGTTTTATTCTTTTTAAATATCATTTATCTATCTTCATCTTATTCTCTCTATCATTATTATTATTATTTTATCTTTTTAAATATTTTATCTTTATTTTTTTCTTTCTTCCTTATTCATCCATTTCTTAGCTTTCTTTTCATCTTCATCAATATCAACAACTCTTTTGATAACTTCAAATGTGTTGTCTGTAACTTTCGAATTTTTTCCGTTAGTCAATTTAACTTAAAAGACTTATTAGAATAATTTTTTTTAAACTTAAGAACTAAAATGTTGTTTTTAAAATCTCATACGCCAAATAAAAATTAAAATAAAACTTTAGGATTAAAAGTGTAATTCGGCCAAAAATATATAATTTCTAATAATTGAGTTTAAGATAAAAACATTATTTTATTTTGAACTTGCTAATATTAAAATAAAAAAATAGTATTTAATTTTAAATTAGTTAAAATAACAAAAGTATATGATATTTTGTTCAAAACTTAGTAAAATAGATAATTTATAATTGATAACTAGTAAAAAGTACTTATTTTCTTCTTTTTCTACATGTTGCAAATAATAATAAAATTAATCTTTTTTTTTTCATTTGTTGAGTTGAACTCTACAAGACAAATTATAAAAAATAAACTAATTTATGTTATAACTAAACCTCTAAATACAATTTTATTTTTAATTAATTTATTTAAAAACAAAATGAATAACAAATTAGATAGTTCATTTTCTTATTAGTTAGTAAAATTAAAATATCAAATTATGCAATATATATAATTTTAGTCCAAGCTCAATTTCAAAATTGGTGGAAAAAAATATTGGTTTAAATTTTTTTGGAAAAGTAATTAAAATTAAGTTGAATTTGAATTATAAACTTATTAAATTAAATTAGTAAAATAAATAATATTTAATTTTAAATTATCCATATTAAAAAGTATTTTACTTACCAATGAGTCGTAGTAAAAATAAATAAATGTATGATATTTAATTTGAACTTAGTCATATATTTTTGACATAGTCAATTAAAAAAAATCTACCCAATGTATTTTTTTTTTAGTTTAGTCATTTTTATATAATTAAATTAGTCAATTTAAAATAACAAAAATGTAAGAAATAATTTTAATTTTGAATTTAGTTATATTTGAACCACAAAAAAAATTAATTAATTTTTAACTTAACTATATTAAAATAAAAATAAATAAATAATTATAATGAAAATTTACAATAATTTAAAATATAACCATTAATTAAATACAGTCAAACATTTCATAAATTTAAGATTTTAAAATCTACATTCCAAACCCATGCTTCATAAACCTGCACTCCAAACACAGATTTCATAAACCCAAACTTCTTTAACATGCACTCCAAACACAGCATTCTTAAACTCAGGCTACTTAAACCCCCAGCTTAGCCTCTCAGGTTTAACTTTCCCAGGTTTAAAATTCCAAACCTGCGCGCCAAACAACCCCCAAGTGTTGAGTCAAAGGATTGCAATTGCAATTAGGCCGCAATTTCTTTCAATGGGGGAAAAAACATGTTTGAATCCTTCTTTTATCATTTTTATTTATTCTTTTCAAAAAAAAAAAGTCATCCTACTTATTGTTTTATATTGGTTACCCACAGTTGCAATTTGAAAACATCTTTGCTTATTCTCTTGAATTTTGTTGTATTCATTCCCTGTGGGATCGATACTCTGAAATACTTCCAGTTTTATATTACTTGCATCGATAGTGTGCACTTGCACTGGACTAGAGCTTTGTTTTAATTTACAAATATTTTCTTTAAGCCTCACGTTTCAGTTCGATTAGTTACTGACATCAATACAAGGTAATATTTGATTGGTTAAGGTTGGTTTTGGTGGATAAATTGAAGAATTAAAATTACCCATTGATTGTAGGATTCAATTACAAGACACCTATCGCGATTAGAGGCCGTTTTGGGAGATTTTGAGATGAATTAGGTTGCTGTCCAACACCTGTTGAACACTGTTTTGGGGTAAGTTTTATGTGGGTATTGTGTTTTCCAACCCAATTGAGGCTAAACTTGAGTTGGCATTAAATTGGTCCATGTATTAGGACTTTTCATTAAGTTTAGGGACTGTTTTGGTGTTTTTAAGCTTACCCACATATTTTTGGAATTAATTGAAGGTTACCCATTGTATGGTGAAACCAAACATTTGAATTTGGATTGTTTTGATACAAAAATTAGAACTTATTTTACTGTTGGGTGAGTTTGAAAGACGAGATTTTTCACTACTATATCAAGTTGAACCCAATTTAATTATTGAAAATTTGTAGGTGATTTTAGCCTCATGCCATGGTTTAATGTTGGTTGTTGCTTTAAATTGCTAGGTAGTGCTAAGGGTTTAAAAAGGAATTTTCGGTCTTGCTTGGAGTATTATGTAATTTCGCCTTAAAGGTAAGTAGCCTAGTTGGTTAACTCTTTAATGCTTTGGATATGGAGTTCTTGAATTTTGTATACATGTATGATTGAGTGGATTAAGTATGTTCTTTCAAGTATGCGCTCTAGCATGTGGTCATTGTACGACATGCTTAGTAAACTTCTCAGGTATGAGGTTTACATTATTATACTTTGGCTTGGTGTTTAAAGGAGTTTCACGACTGTTTGGACTAGTTTACAATATTAATGATTTTTGGTATGGGATCCAGAGAGGCTCGGTCATGTGTTATGTTCTTGTAAGTAGTTAACTTGGAACTCATGAACGCCTATGATTGTGTTTTCACTATAAGTACGAACGTATGGATAGTTGATTCAATTTGAATGAACATAACTGTTTGGACTAAATGGTTAGGTAGTGTCGGCTTCAGATGTTTGGATGTTTATCTGAGTACAGTATGCTTGAGACTCTCAAATGGATGGCTGAAGTTTAGCTTCTTGGGATGTTGGATGGGTTAACTGCGTGCAGGACGTTTTACTTGTTGGGTTGGCTGGTGGGCAATTAGAAAACCTTAAAAGTATACAATGTTCAAGGTCATTACCCATGTTCTTGTGTTTAGAATGGTTCAAGACGACTTGTTATGCTTAACATGTATTAATTGGATTTGAATGTGGATGGGAGAATAATGATTGTTATGGTTCTTAGTATGTTCAGGGAGTTAGCATTGGAAGGAACTATTTAGGGTTATATACAACTTCCTAAAAGAGAGAGAAGTGGTTGCCTTGGTGCTAGCCTAGAAAGTAAGTATCCATTCGGACTTACTTGTTAAGATCTTGTGTATGAAGAATGTATGTGGGGCATGTTTAGCTTGAATTTATGAGAAGCAAGTTTGCTTGAATGTCGGTGACTTGTGTTTTGCTTGAATATGTATGAGGCATAGGTGATGTGGGATTCGTTTGAACTTATACTTAAGTCGTGTCAACCTAAACATGTTTGACGTTGAATTCGTATCTCTAGTTGTGCTTGTGAATCTCGGGCCAGGTTGTGGGTGTGGTTTTGACATGATGGGTGGATTTGGCATGGTGGGTTACCCTTGAGGTTCCAAGAGTGTTGCGAATGAACAAAAGTCATTAGACTAGTGCCACCTAACTTTTTCCCCCATGCGAGCATGTATTCCTAGGATGTTGTGAGATATGATGGGCATGAGGGTTGCTTTTCCTTTTTGCTTGTGCTAGCTTAGGGGGCGATACCCCCACTGTGTTTAGAATGAAAGTTGCTTTCCTTCATTTGGTGTGCTAGCTTAGGGGCGATTCCCCACCATTTCGAGCATGAGGGTTGCTTTCCTTCATTGCGATGCGCAAGCCAGAGGGGCGATGCCTGATAATTTTGAATCAGTAGAAAAAAATCAAAAAAGGAAAGAATATTCACAGAACCAAATAAGGAAAATCTTTATTTGCTGCACGATTGGAGGTTTTTCGAAGCGTTTTTCTTGGAGTTGAAGATTTTTTCCTCTGTTTTCTTCCAGTTTTCTCCACTGTTTTGACCGAAATTCTATTGCAAGTTTGGTTATGTTTTTCCTCGATTTTTCCAGTCCAATTCAAGCAAAAACTTGGGTTGTTAATGAAAGAGTTAATATCACAAAAGCAGAAGAAATTTTGGATCTTAAGCACTCTAATTACATCAATTTAATCAAACAAACAACATGCTCAAAAATCGAAAAACAGAGTATAAGAAAACTCACCTTTGAAGCTCAAATTCTCCAAACCCGTTGCAAATTTCTAAGCACGAACACTTCGTGGACCACCTCTAGTATCTTCCCTACTATCCTCAAGCATTGGAAAGGATTGTGGGGTCCTAGTTTGAGAGAATTTTGAGAGAGAGATGGCAAAGGTCTGTAAAAATCTGCAGCAAACTTTTTTCAAAAATCTCTAAATCCCTTGTGTTTCATTGCTAATTAAAGCCATTAACAAGCTTCATCAAGCTTGCTAAACATGACAACACATAAGCAAGGAGGTTAGTCATCAAAGAGGTGTCCAATTTTGGTGAATTTTGAGTTTGAGAGAGATTAGTCATACAACCACCACAAACTTCAACATTTCCCACTTTGTAATTCAAGTTTGTAATTTAAAATTAATTCTAAACAAAATTGATTATTAATTAATTAATTAAACAATTTAATTAATTAATTAATTAATTAAATTATTTAATTTAATATCAAATATTAATTAAATAACCGGATCAAATCCCGATCTCAAAACCGACATCTCGAACTTGAATCCCTATTCATGTATTAGACCGAACCCATATTCAAATCATTTTAAATATGTCCATCTCTCTTCTTCATAGTTTAATTCATAATTAAACTATGATACGTTAAGTATATAGCAAATAATTAACGTTTACTCCCAAAAACGAATTCGAACAATTCAAATTCTTTTCTCTCATACTGTTACAAGGCTTAGTCGAAGCTAGCAAGGAGGACCTAATGGACCTACAGATTATGAGCTCCAACGATACGAGACTAACCGGCCAAACTCTTTAGCCAAGCTAATCAACATTCGTTAACCGCCGGGACACTCCACTAAAGCCCAACGGCTGCACTCTCCTGACTGTAGATATATTTCTATCCACTTGATATAACCATTCACAGGTTCGTAATTACAGCTGGGTCTAATAAACCGTTTTACTCCTGTAATTATTTCTTGTTCCTCAAGTCCCACTGATCCTCTAATGAACAATTTGTTTGTGGTCCAACCAACAAACCAAATCCCTCTCGAGCCAATGAGAGGGTGGGGCCCCTTGTTCAAGACCCCGGAGTCAGCACTTAAGGGGAACAACCTCTCTACTAAACCCTAAAGCGGGTAAGAGTGAATTCCTTCTCGCAGGACTATGTCCCCAGCTATCTACCTCGTCTTATCCCCAAAATGGGAGGCTTATTGAGTCAGAAATCTTGGGCCACTCGCACCCATGCAAATCAAAAGATAATCCCGAATAAACAGGAGTTTATAGTGTGCTCAAGATTAAGATCGAGTTACCTAGGTCATCATATGAAATAGTCAGTTATGACATTAAACGGAGTTAAAAAGTCTAAGTGACTATTTCGCTGTCCGGTCTTATGCAAACTCATTGCATAGGATGCCCCCACTTACATGTGTCCACATGAACGATTTACGATCACATCATTTGTACTATACAAAGTGGGTCGCATCCATAGTGTCCCCAGGATAAGGTACCCAACCCTATCCCTATACTATAGACTATTCTGGCTATTACTCGAACTTGATCCATATTCATGTCTCCACATGAAGTTCAAGTATACATACTATAGCCAAGGGTTCTTAATTTATTGGATTTGGGTTAAAAGGACGCAATTCACTATATTCAATAACACCTTTACTGAATAAACCTTAATAACATATTTATTGCAAAATAGAATATACATTCAGTTTACAAACCATGAGTTTTAGGACATAAAACCCAACAGTTAAGACTCAATCGCTTCTTAGAAATAGTTGAAGGATTGAGTCGATTGGAAATTAAGGAAAGATTTATGAACAATGGCTTGAATGGTTGTTGAAATTACTCTGTTTTTAATTAAGTATCAGTTTAGTTCATTTGGTTATAATTTTTCATGCTTTTTATTCCTCATTTAATGCATTAAACATTGAAATCGAGAGAAGATTGATGAAACAATTGATGGGTATTTTTCTAGAAGTCTTCTTCATGAGTTTTTGTCCAGACTTTGAAATTGAATAAGGGTTGCCACTGTGGTGTTCCTTCTTCTTTTTATCCCTGTATTACAACAAGCTATTTTTATTTCCTTAGTTTTTTTTTTTTTTGTTGAAATAGGCTTTTTAAGTAGTTCTCTTAAGCATGGATTTTAATTCTAAAATTTGTTGTGGGGTTTTTTATACTTTTAATATGAGCTAAACTGCTTAGGAGGTTTAAGGATGTGAATTCCCTAAGAAGTAATTGTAACCAAAATTCCAACAAACTAAGCCTACATCTCAATTATTTGCTTGTGTTGAATAAAATTCTATTGAGATCCTAGCTTGATCAATTAGGGTAGTAACTCGAGCTTAGATCTAATACCGACAGGATTAGGGATAAGCGAATTTCGCACAGGTGATGGAGACAAAAGCTTAGACATAAGCAAATTCTTTACCCTAGACATAGGGATCAAAGACTCCAAAGCCTAAGAAATTATGGAGCAAAAATTACCTAAGATAAAAGGACTATAGACATATACGTCACTCACTTAGTCTCCTAAAACCTAATTTCAAAGTGAATAGGAGTAGAATTTTTGGTTTACAATTGAATGTAGAATAGGTTGGAATTACAATTTTGGTTTGCAATTACAACTTAGGGCAATGACATTCTTGAGTCTTTCCTTTCTCTAAGGAATTTTCCTTGCAATTTTCATCAGTTGGTTTACATTCTGCTGGCGTTAGTTTTTGTTCAAATTACTATTTCTTTTATCAAATCCGTTTTGTTTTGCTATTCAATCTTGCAAATTTCTATTATGCAATTAAGTTTTGCAATCCTTGTTTTCCTTACTTAACGTTTTTGTCACTTTAACTTGCAATTAGATTATGCAATTATTTTTTTTACCAAACACACCCTCCTAACCTTGTTTTTACAATTTTTAGTTTCTAAGTTGCAATTCTCCTTACATTTTGCTCTGTTATATTTTTGTTACACCATTCCTTGTGGGATCGATACTCAGGAATATTATTGTTTTATTACTTGCATCGACAATAAGTACTTGCACTGAGGTTGAACGTATTTATTTACTTTTCTTCACCTAAAGTTCACTTGATCAATTCCCCCAAGATTGTAGGCGTGAGGGTTGCTTTTCTTCACAGAATTAGGCCAGTCTAGGTTACATGACTCGCATGTATAGCACGAGGCAATACCAGAGAGTGGTGGGCTTGGGCTAAGGTGAGTAGGCACTTAGCTAATTGAAGTGAGTGTTTGAGACTGAGCAGAAGCTTGTGAGTTAGGGCAAAGCCCTTCTTTGTATGGTTTTGAACTTTGGACTTAAGTGGGTTGCTTACTGAGTAGGTTTATACTCACTCTTGCTACTTTATTTGTGTCTTTGCAGATGGTACACAACCACGAGGCGGGTGACGGAGGCGATGACTTGACGAGGCTATGGAGACACCACCGAAGTTTATTCCCCTGTGTTTAGTGTTTAGTTATGTGTCTTTGTTCTGTGTCGTGTGGTTGGCTTGTAAATCCTTTGTTTCCTGTTTTGGTAGGATGCTTTGTTCGTGTTTGTTGGTTGAACTCAGCATGTTTTTTTCATAATCTGGCTGATGCTGAGTGGTTCCTCTTGGTCATAGAAGTGTTTTTTTGTCTCTTACAAGTTTAAAAAAAAAATTGGTTTCCTTGTAGTTACGTCGTTATGTTGCCGAAATTTTGGGCATAAGTGACGTTACTTAGTTGTTATTTCGTGTACAACCTATCTTGATTTTAGGGTTGTTACAATAACTTTGGTCACGGTCAAAACAACCTTTTCTTGTTTCATTAAACATTGAAAACTAATGTTCCATTTGATAACGATTTCGTTTTAGTTTTCTATTTTTAAAAATTGTGCTTGTTTTATCACAATTTCTTTACTATGGTTTTTACTTCTCTTAGATAAGCATTTTGATTTTAAACCAAATTGCAAAAACAAAAACAATTTTCAAAAACTACTTTTGTAGTTTTCAAAATTTAGCTTGGATTTTGAAAATAGTTTTAGAAAGTATAACAAAACAAAGAAACTCATAAATGGAAGCAATGTTTATAAGCTAAATTTTTAAAACAAAAAATTCAAAATCAAATGATTATCAAATGGAGCCTAAACTTTGTGATACCAAACAAGAGAGAGAGAGAGAGAGAGAGAGAGAGAGAGAGAGTAATAGTGATACCTTTGCCAAAAAAAAAAAAAAAAAAAGTAACTACATGTAAAAGAAGTATTCGACAAGTCCACATTAGAAACTTTGAAACTTCTGTTAGATTCAGCTGAAATTCCGTTTGTGATTCCCTTAGCCTCCCTTAATTTCATAGAAAGTAGAGATAAAAGTCATAGCTTCGGTTGGAAGATCACACTCATCAATGGTCCCCTT
Source organism: Trichosanthes truncata (assembly GCA_033996785.1). Classification (NCBI taxonomy): domain Eukaryota; kingdom Viridiplantae; phylum Streptophyta; class Magnoliopsida; order Cucurbitales; family Cucurbitaceae; genus Trichosanthes; species Trichosanthes truncata. The sequence goes on along the minus strand of MU867259.1, from coordinate 44,286,852 downwards.
TTCTTCTTTGGTTCTTTATAATAAATGAGAGTTTGAATTAAGAAACATTTTCTTCCCAACCGACATTTTAAACCATACATTTCATTTTCAGTTGCCATAAGAAGTATCAATTAAAGGAAAGTTTTATGGAAAATACAAGAAAATATGATGATAAATAAATGAAGAAGAAGATCACAAGATCACATGGATTTTATGTGAAAAAATCTTTTAAAAGACAAAAAAGAGATTATGAAATAAGGAGGAGAAGAAATTGGCTATAGTGGAAATTTGAATAAAAGTCTCGTAATATTTGGGTTTCAGTTTCTTTTGTTTAAAATGTTGTAAAGGAGATTTCATTATCAAGAAGTATAGCCAAGGTTTTTTTACATTAATTTCTCTTGATATAGATCTACTTGTTAAATAATGGATCGATAAGAATATACAAATAAATCTATTTTAGAGTTCATTGAAGCTTGAGCTTATTAGTTTATCCCTATCTATTCGAAAGAGAATGATATGTTTCAACTTAGAAGAAAGAATTGGTAACAGACATAAAGCCATTCATTTAGTATGTTTTGTAATTATTTGAATAAAATACTTAGCTATTTCCCTACTGTCTAACCAAAAAAGTCATTTCTTCTTCACACCTTTTATCTCTTTCATTTATTACGTGTGGGTCCTTCCCCTAATTCCCTCCTTTCCAAATAAGACTAGAAAGAATTTTAGGTCACCCCTAATTCCTTCCTTTCCAAACAAGACTAGAAAGAATTTTAGGTCACCCACATTAAATAAAATGAAAATGAATGTTATGTTGTGAACAAGAACAACTTAAGAAACACAAAAACACAATGGAGAAAAGAGAGCAAAGTAGATAGATTTCTTATTGCCAAATGAATTTTTTTTTTGGGTATATCTTTATTTAAAAGCTTCGTACTACACATATTTATAGTGTTCCAAGTGAGTAAGCTCCAAGTAATCCAAGCAGGCTCCAAGTAATCCAAGTGAGTAGGTCCCAAGTAATTCAAGTAGGCTCCAAGTAATTCAATAGATATCTACCATATACAATAATGTATTTATAACACTCCCCCTTAGATATCCATTGTATATAAATTATAGGCCTCGTTAAAACCTTATTAGGAAAAGCTCAATGGAAAAAAACCTAGTTAAGGAAAAAGAGTACATTATTTATATACTTCAACAATCGCCTACTTAAAAAACCTTGCTAGGAAAATCCAATAGGAAAAAAAAACCATAGTCAAGGAAAAAGAGTGAAGTAATTTTACTTCCCCTCATGGAAACATCACTTGAGATCTTTGAGCCGTCTCATTCCAATGTTGTGCACCAACTTCTCGAATGTTGCATTAGGTAATGTCTTCGTAAATAAGTCTGCAAGGTTATCTTTTGAAGAAAGTTGTTGAACTGTGATTTCACCATTTTCTTCAAGATCATGGGTGTAGAAGAGCTTTGGTGAGATATGCTTCATTCTATCTCATTTAATATATCATCCTTTGATTTGTGTTATACATGTTGTATTGTCTTCGTATAATATTGTTAGACAATATTTGCCACAAGGCAAGCCACATGTTCCACGAATGTGTTGAGTCATTGATCTCAACCATACATATTCTCGACTAGCCTCATGAATTGCAAGAACTTCAACATGATGTGAGAAGATGGCTGTAATGGTTTGCTTTATAGACCACATGATATAGTAGTTCCTCCACATGTGAATAGATAACCCATTTGAGATCTAGCTTTATGTGGACCAGATAAATATCCAGCATCTGAATAACCAACTAGATCAAAGTTTGATTTATTCGAATAAAATAAACCTATATCAATCGTCCCTTGAAGATAATGGAGTACATGCTTAACTCCGTTCTAATGTCTTTTTGTGGGAGAAGAACTATATCTAGCTAATAAATTTACTGAAAATATTATATTAGGTCGTATATTATTAGTAAGATACATAAGTGCACGTATCACACTAAGATATGATACTTCATGACCAAGTAGTTCTTCATTATCTTCTCGAGGCCGAAATATGTCCCTTTTCATTTTCAGTGATCAAACTATCATTGGAATACTCAATGGGTGTGCTTTGTCCATGTAAAACATTTTAAAAATCTTTTCTACATAAGTTGACTGATGAATGAATATCTCATCTGCTAAATGTTCAATTTGCATACCAAGGCAAAACTTTATTTTTCCAAGATCTTTCATCTCAAATTCTTTCTTAAGATATTCTATTGTCTTTGGAAGCTCTTTAGGAGTTACAATTATATTAAGATCATCAACATATACAACAATAATTACAAATCCTAACTGTGGGTTTTTTTTTTTTAAAAAAAAAAAAATAAAGACACATGGACAAATAGGGCTATTTTTATACCTTTTTTTTAACAAATATTCACTAAGACGATTATACCACATTCGTCCGGATTGTTTTAACCCATATAAGGATCTCTGTAATTTGATCGAATATAATTCTCTAGCATTTGAATTATATGATTCTAGTATCTTTAATCCTTCAGAAATTTTTATATAAATATCATCATCTAGAGATTCATATAAATATGCTGTGACTACATCAATTAGATGCATGTCAAGCTTTTCATATACAACCATGCTAATTAGATATCTCAATGTTATTGCATCCATCATAGGAGAATATGTCTCGACATAATCAATACCAGGTCTTTGTGAGAATCCTCGTGCAACAAGTCTTGCTTTATATCTTGTGACCTTATTCTTTTCATTTCTTTTTCTTACAAATACCCATTTGTATCCCATAGGCTTGACATCTTCTGGTGTATGGACTATTTGTCCAAAAACCTCACGTTTTGAAAGTGAGTTTAATTGTACCTGGATTGTTTCTTTCCCCTTAAGCCAATCATTTCTATGTCGACATTCTTCGACAGATGTTGGTTCAAAATCATCATTTTCATGAATAATATCATGGGCAACATTGTAAGCAAAAATGTTGTCAACAACCATATCATTTTCGTTCCATATTTTTCCTGTTATGACATAGTTTATAGAAATCTCATTATTATCCTCAAGTATTTGACTTTCTTCAATATTTTTATGAGTAGTCGTATTCAGGATTTCTTCTGGAATATCCACATCCTTAATTGGATCATTTTGAGGATTTTTATCTGTGGAACCCATCGGTCGACCACATACTTTTCTTTTTCGAGGATTTTTTATCTTTGGAACCCATCGGTCGACCACGCTTCTGGCGTGCCACAGACTCATTAGTTGTAGTAACTTGCCGTGTTGGGATTTCAATACTAAGATGGAGAATTTGTAGCTGGTATGTGTGACTTGGTCACTTTCTTAATATTTGTAAATGCATCTAGCATTTGATTTGCAATATTTTTCAAATGAGTTATCTTTTGAACTTCTAGTTCACATTGATCTGTTCAATGATCGAAATGAGACAATGATGATGCATTCCATTTAATTTCATTTTCCAACTTCTTCATTCCTCCCCCTAATGTTGAAAAATTTATCTCATTAAAATGGTAATTAGCAAATCGTGCAGCAAATACATCACCCATCGGGGGTTCGAGATATCTAATAATTAATGGAGAATCAAATCCAACGTATATTCCTAACCTCCTTTGGGGACCCATCTTAGTACGCTGAGGTGGAACAATTGGAACATGTATTGCACATCCAAATATGCATAGATGAGAAATATTTAGCTCTTGCCCATAAGCCAATTGCATTGGGGAGTACTTATGATAGGATGCTGGCCTAATGCGTATAAATGATGCTGCATGCAAAATTACATGACCCCATACAGATATTGGAAGCTTTGCTCTCATAAGCATTGGTCTAGTAATTAATTGCAAATGTTTTATAAATGATTCCGCTAAACCATTTTGAGTATGAACATGAGCTACAAGATGTTCAACATTTATCCCAATTGACATATAATAATTATTGAATGCTTGAGATGTAAATTCACCAACATTATCAAGACGAATACTTTTAATTGTATAGTAAAGAAATTGTGCTATTAATTTGATTAATTGAGTAAGTAACCTTGCAAATGCAAGGTTTCGACTTGATAATAAACACACATGTGAACATCTATTAGATGCGTCAATTAGAACCATAAAATATCTAAATGGTCAACTTGGTGGGTTAATAGGTCGACATATATCATCATGGATTCATTCAAAAAATGTAGGCGATTCAATTCCCACTTTAGCTGGTGATGGTCTAATAATTAATTTTCATTGAGAGTAAGCAACACATGACAATTCATTAATTTGAAGAATCTTCTGGTTCTTTAATGAATGTCCATGTGAAGTTTCAAAAAATTTTCTCATCATTATTGGCCTAGGACAACCCAATCGATCATGTCAATCAGTGAATATATCTAGAGTCATGAACTTTAGGTTCATTGTTGCATATGTTTCAATTACTCGTATATGAGTATAATACAATCTAGAAGAAAAAGTAGGTAGTGTTTCTAATATACATTTTTCATGTGAAACAATAGATGTGATATAAAGACACTCTATATTATTTTTACTATTAATCTCAACATGATAACCATTGTCACGTATATCTTTGAAACTCAATAAGTTTCTTTTTGATTTGCTAGAGAACATAACATTATTAATTGTGAATTTTGTTCATCTAGGCAAGATAAGGTTTGCTTTTCTAAAACCTTAAATCAAGTTTGCAGAACCTGATATAGTATTGACATTTGCTTCAAGTATTATCAATTTGGAAAGGTATTTTCTACTTTGTAAGTATGGTGTGCGTAGTTGCACTATCTGCCAAACATAAATCTTCATTGTTCATCTTTGGATAAGCTAAAATACGAGAAGTGGTCATATATCTTCATTAAAAAAAAACGATTACAGCAAATCTTAGAACTGAACTTGAAGAAGAAAAAAAAAAAACAAACCTACACTAAAAATACATATATAAGAAAGATATTGAAATTAAAAGCATCACTAATATTGGACATTTTCATGTGAAATATTTCCTACTTCTTCAATTGCATCAATTCTCTCTTCAAGAGATTCAAAGAAGTCAGCAACATCTAAATGCGTCGTGTTGGAAGGGTCAAATACATCATCTTCTTAAAATGTGAAGTTTGCTTCTACATTTTTTCCTTTCTCCTTCAATGATGCTTGATAGAGGTCTACTAAGTGCCTAGGCATACGAAAGGTATGAGACCAATGCCCTTTCATGCCACATCGAAAGCATTGGTTTTCGACACTTTTAGAATTCTTCCCTTGAGAAAATTTCCTTTATGATCATCATTATTTGTGGTCTTCTTAAAATTTGAATGACAACCACCACGAAATAAATTATTATTTCTTCCTCTACCACGGTCATGACCTCGACTATGATTATTGGACACTATAGCATTCGCTTTAGGAAATGGTGTTGCTCTAGTTGGTCGAAATTCATGATTTTTCATCAATAGCTCATTATTTTGTTCAGCCACAAGAAGACATGAAATAAGTTCAAAATATTTTTAAACCCATTTCTCTCGATATTGCTGCTGTAGGAGCATATTCGAGACATGGAAAGTAGAGAATGTCTTCTCTAACATATCTTCATTAGTAATTTTGTCTCCACATAACTTCAATATTGAACTAATTTTGAATAATGCAGAATGATACTCGCTTACTAATTTAAAATTCTGCAACTTTAGGTACATCTAGTCATAATGAGCTTTTGAAAGAAGAACAGTTTTTTTATGATCATACATTTCTTTCAAACTTTGCGATAAGTTGTAGAGATATTTTACCGTAAGGTATTCTATTTTCAATCCCTCATGAAGATGATGAGGAAGGAATATCATGGCTTTTGCTTTTTTTTTTTTTTTGATTAGACATTATTTCCTTCTTTAATTGTTTCTCCAAGATTCATGACATCTAAATGAATCTCGACATCGAGGACCCATGATAAGTACTTATTTCCATTAATATCAAGAGTTAAGAACTCTAGTTTTGTAAGATTTGTCATTGTAAAACTATCATAAAGAAGTATACTTACATTAGAATTTTAATAAGTACACCATACATTCATACTAAAAAATTGTAGTATTGTTATATTGTATTTTGTTTATAAAACATATATCCAATATATAACATGCTTTCTCTATGAAAAGATTACTAAACAACTTATTAAAAGAAATCTAATTAACTACTACATCGCCTAGAACACAAAATTGACTAATTTACAATTCTCAGGTCAGTTTCCAAGTAGAGGTGTTCCCTTTCGGTTAGCTTAAATACCTAAACCTAGACAAGACTATCTATAGACAAAGTGTTTCTTATAGTTAATTTTTATGTTAAAATCGTCAAATAATTAATAAGAATTAGAAAAAAAATGATAAGAGCATTTGAATTTTATGAATCTAACTACACATCAAGCTTGACATGTAAAATGAGATGAATCATAAACCATGAATTCAATTACAGAATTATGAAAAAAAATAAATAATTAACATTTTGACAATAACATATTAAAAACGACATGGTCAACATGCACAAAATAATAGATTGTCAACGTTCAATACACAGTGTAAATACGAGGTATATAATATAAATACACGTATATATATGAAACATTTATAACACAAATCATGAAAATAAATTTGAGAAACCTACCTTTAGTAAAGAAAATGGTAGATCAGGCTCGTGCTGATAATATGTTGTGAGCAAGAAGAACTTAAGAAACACAAGAACACAATGGAGAAAAGAGAGCAAAGCAGATAGAATTCTTATTGCCAAGTAAATTTTTTTTTTGGTATATCTTTATTTAAAAACTTCATACTACACATATTTATAGTGTTCCAAGTGAGTAGGCTCCAAGTAATTCAATGGATATCTACCATATACAATAGTGTATTTATAACAAACAAAAATATTTGTGTTAGGACAACCGACCCTTTTATTCTAAATAGTCAAATTTTTATCTACTAATTTACGATATAGCCACATCGTTTAAATATATCATACACCTTCAATAATCAATTTTATCGACCATGCTTTTACTTCAGGAACAACGTAAAGATCTAGACTTTTGCCATTTCGCTTGTAGGACTCGAAGAAGGTGAAATGGAGTATGGTGGGAAAGGAAGAAGATGGATATACATAAGCATTGCAACAAAAAATTTTGAAACTACAAGATCAAATAAACACTGGATTCATAAACTTCAAGAACCAAAAGTGTATTTTTACCTATATATATATATATATATATATATATATCTTGAATAGTCAAATGCAATATCATGTTGATATCCATTGAGGACAAGGTCAACTCAATAATCCCTTTACACATGATTTTATGGTTGGTGGTTGGTATTGGCAAAAGGCCAAAGTCATCAAAACAAATCTTCAATTCTATTAATATATGGAGTGCCCTTAATCTTGATGTCATCTCCAATTAATATAAGAGAGATTGATTTTCTCTCTTAGATATAATGAATCATATGATACACTATTCTATTTTTTTTAATGCTTCCAAACTATAAATTATTCCTTGATTAATTTTCTAATTTGTTTTTCAACATTGTTTAGTTAGATCATTTTCTTCCGAAGAAAAACAAAACATTATTTAGTTAGATATCCTTATATTAAAAAAAATATATATCCATTCATGGTGCTCTTTTCTTTTTCACCAAAAATCTTTAGAGTTTTGAAGTCTTAGATTCTATCTAAAAATTATTTCCAAATTTTTTTAAGAAGAAAAATTATATAAAAATGTATTAGAATAACTTTTTTCTTTTTCTTTTTTTAAAAAAAAGGTAAAATGGGGTTGTTATTCATTCTAAGATCAAAATTTTGTGAAAACAAATTTTAATATGTTAAAAAAGATATATAAATATACCACTAAAGTCAAGTTCTAGTATTTTTTTTTTATTTCCTCAATTTAAAGGGAGTTCAATTTCATATATTTATTGTATTATAAAATAAAACAAAACTACTTGCACGTTGCATGTGGTAATAGACTAGCTTTACAATAAGTGGCTGTCCAACTCAATTATTAAAATGAAAGAAAAAGAGAAGATATCTCAAACCTACATTAGCAAACTCCCTCTACATTATATTAAAAGTATTATGTATTAATATTGATTTTGTCAAAGATTTTGGGTGGTTTTGATCTATATTGCTTTCCCACGTGAGATGCACACATAACATAATATACAAACAATAAGTCTTTATTTAATTAATTAGTCATTTTTATTAAGCTATTATATGAATCATTGCAAATTGATGTCTTATTATTGTAAGGGACAGAAAGATCACTATCTTAATGCAAATTTATGTACAGCTGGCTGTGTATTATTAGTAAAAGTATTCTTTGTTTATCACCACCAAATCTTTCCTCTAAATTAGCTCCTGTTTGCTTGTGTCAAAATTTTGATTCTAAGTAGTTATTTGCATTTGCATATTAAATGGAAATTAGCTTTTCTAATAATTATTGTGTAGTACTCTAGATAGAGATAAATTCTAGTACGACCATAGTACATCACTCTTTCCGTTTGCACTACGAATTTTACTTTGTAAATAATGTTTTAATGTTACTGTCTCCACATCATTCTTAAATGATGTTGACGTGGTTGACAATAAATAGGAGTAGTACCAATACTATTGTAGTACTAAGAATTAAGAACTTTAAATATTTTTTCGGATAGATAGTAGCAATTAAGAACTTTGTATATTTCCTTTAAAAAAAAAAAACTTTATTTCTATCAACGTGTACCTAACTTTTGGAGGCATAATATTATTTAAAGAGATGAGTCAATAGTTACCGCAGCATGAAGTGTCACAAAATGGATTTGGTGTTGGAATAATTTTGGAAAGGTTAACAATACCATTTTGGTCACTGAACTTTAGAGTTTGTTTTATTTTAGTCATTGTACTTTCAAATGTCCAAATTTAGTCTCGATAGTTTCAAAAAATCTTAAATTAGTCTCTATTGTTAGTTAATTATTAACTTTTTCAAAAAAGTTTTCATCCTTATTAGCATTCTTTCTATAAATTTTGAAAACATATTTACATTGTGTATTTTCTTGACTAAAAGTTATAATTATTATTTTACCAAGTTTCGATAAAAATTAACTTCAATTTAATAATTAGGACTAATTTTAAGATTTATTAGGAATATGGAGACTAAATTTAAACATTTAAAAGTACATGGACCAAGATAGTATTTTAATTCCTTGAAAATCAATTTATGTTGGATTAATTGGTTCTTAGCTTCTTTATAGGTGGAATAAAAGGCATTTGAATTATTGTAGACAACCATTACCAACCCCTAACATGGTGGAATAGCTTATTGTCAAAAAGGAGGAGTGAAAATCAAGCACTATCCTCATGTAAAGAGATCAAGCTCCTAATGAGGAAGCGTTTTGTTCCAAAGTATTTTCACAAATTGTAAACTTTGAAACAAGGGAGAAAAAGTGTGGAAAAATACTATGAAGAGATGCTCCTACTAATTGAGGAGATTAACTTTGATGAGGATGGAGAAGCTACCATGGACTAATTCTGCCAAGGACTTAATGAAGAGATTGTTGAGATGATTGCTGACCGAGAAGAAATTCGACCTTGTAAGGATTTGGAAGAGATGGTGCACATTGCCATCAAGATAGAAAGACAAGTACTCCAACGAAGATCTTCAAGGTACACTAAATCTAAGTTTAGCTCCAATGCCAATACATTTGTGAAAATGGTTAGTTTACCTACCAGGTATGAGCATTTTGATAAGGTAGAAAGTAGAAAGGAGAAGCTTGTCAATGTTGTACCTATGCATGATATAATGATGTTTTGCCTAGTGGATCATTAGATAGCAAGGAATCACATGATTGTAGTCCTACTACTACTATTGTGCCACTTATTTCTGGAGAAGCATATTGTGTTGATAGTAGTGGAGTAGAGAAAGTAGATGGTAGTGAGCTTAAAACTAGACTACTTTGTGATGACATTGTTAGTACATTCAATCACAAAGTAACATGTGATCCTACTCTTGTATCATTGCTTCCAAGTGAAGTAAAACTTGATGTGTGTGAGTTGGAAAACAAAAGGCATGAGATCGAGGAAAGAGCAATAGAAATCTATGAAGAAGAAAAATGTGAAAACACGAATGAGAGAGAAAAGCAAGTGAGTAATACTCGGTCTAGAGATCAAAATGAAAGAACAGCCAAGGATGTGCATTTAAAAACTTGTGAGGACAAATCTTTCTTGATTTTAAAACAAAACATTCTTGAACTTTTTGATAAAAGAGTTTGTTTTCTGACAGGTGAGCTTCAACCAAGTTTGCCTAGTTTTTCTTTTGAGTTTTTGTAGGCTGCAGTTAAAGCATTGATCATGAAGCAAAACTCAAAGATTAGCCCAATTTTTTTCTATGGTTGCAAGCTACATGTGAATTGAAAGAACTATTATTCTTTCCAAAAGAGATGGAATCCAAGAAGAAATGAGTTTTTGACATCTCATATTTATGAAGTTGTTTTACAAGGGAGATCATCCAAGAGAAACCCAAGAAGAGTCTTACAATTTTCTTCTCATGACTTTAAAACTGCTTTTACAAGGTATTGATTTAGATTCGAGGACGAATCCTTCAAAAGAAGGAGAGGATGATATGAACCACCAGAGACATCAAATTTTTATTTTATAATTTTTATGTAATTTTATTATTTTCCAATTTTATCCTTTTTATGATTTTTTAAGTAGGGGCATTTTTGTCATTTTACTATGATCATTGATATGGCCTTTAGAGTTTTGGGAAGCTATCTAAAGCTTGGCCATTAGATTGTACATAACAGTTTCTACGATGAATTGAATTTTAGCCTTGAGCTTGTTCTTTCAAGATTAGCCAAGAGAGCCTCTTGATCCATTTGCAATTCATGTCTTGAATTGCATATCAAGAACATTCAAGTAAGATTAATCATTCTATCTTGTGGAGTGTTCAACTCGTAGGCAAGGAACTTGTTCTTTGTCTTAAGAGCTTTGATCTTAAGGTAATCCAATATCTATTCCTTCCCTTGAGATTGAAATCAGTTGACTTGGGGGTTTTAGAATTTTATAATTAGGGGTTTATATAACCAAAGGGTTCATAATTTTCAAAATTCTAGGGTTTTCGCATCAAGAATGAAGGTTAAATTAAATTAAACCACAATTACCTCAATTAAAATTGTAGAATCAATTAGGAAGAAATGCCAAAATGAGAATATAGCCGTTAGACACTCACACAAGGTAAATTGATATACAATTTTGATTTCAAATTCAAACCTGTTATAATTAAAGGAAGATTAATAAGTAAAATTTATGTGTTTTTGCCAAAAATGCCAATAAATAAAATTAATTTCAATAAAAGAAAAAGATAATTACAAAAGTTGACACGATGTAGAGAAATGCATTTATGACGTTTGAGTTGAAGTGTCTCAAAATAGGCATAAATTGATTCTAGGTATGTTTTGTGAAACTTTTCAATTTTTCTTTTAATACGACAAAAGTGGAGTGGGGATTTGAACATTTGATCTCAAGAAAAAAGAGTAGATATCCTAATAAAACTCTCCAACTTGAGTGTTGTAAATCAAGGTTTAAAATGTCAATGTTGACGGAAATATCAAAGTCTTAATTTTATGAAAATTTCGATGGAAATATCGATAAAATGTCGATGTCGATAGATATTTCTGGAAAAATTTTAAAAACAAAAAATTCAAAAAAAATATTTAAATTAATAAATGAACATTTTACACTTTTTAAATGAGTTAAAATAGTTGTTATAATATTATATTCACATTAAGTTACATTTTCTTGCTTTTTTTTTTTAATATTTTATCAATTTTGTACGGTATAGTAGAAATGTCGATTCCCCTTTATGTTGATGTCGAACCCATGGACATGTGAAAATATCGATGGAAATATCGACATGTCGACAGAAATTTAATACCATGGATAAATGTAGCTTGGAAGTCGTGTAATGGGAATATAATGTTTATATATAAGAGAATTGACCGATCATGAGTGATGTGAGGGAATAAATGGAAAGATTATTTAGGCCAAGTAGTATTTATAAAATATCATATTATTGCCGTAATTTATATTTTGATCCTACATTAATTATTTCGATATAAAAGATATCCTTTAAAATAATAGCAATAGCATATAACCATATAAGATCAAAACTCTCTAATAGAACAAGAGTTTATCCTCATCCTATAATGATTGCAATGCTATATATATATAAACAAAGAGTTATCTCTTTTTCATCTTATAAAAACTTTTTATTTTTATATCATTTTAAAGATCAATATAATTTATATTGAATTTAATATAATTAATGAGTTATCTTATTGGTGATGGCATCACCCTCAATAATTAATTTGTGTTGAATTCTTTTTTTTTTTTAATTTTTTGAAAATCACTTCACTCGCATCAAAACAAATTACAACTACCTTCATTAGCTCATTCATAATCAAATTAATTATGTGATATATGATTGTGACACCTTTGATTTGTTATATATTGAACTGTAAAAATAAATCACAATCCAATTAATTAAATGATGCGATGATAGTGATGTCTAATATGGTTCATTATATCAAACTAAAATCACAATCATGATCAAATTAATTATTCGATGATATCATAATCTTGAAACCCTTGATCAATTACATCAACTTAAAAACGTGATAATAATCACTTTTGTCCATCAAATAATCATCACCCCCATAATCAATTTAATTACCTAATATATCTTGATGATGACACCTTGATCAATTAGATTGAATTAAAAACATAAATCACAATCTAATTAATTATGTGATATATCATGAATAATCTTAATATACCATATGATAAATCCTATTGAACTAAAACACAAATCATAATCTAATTACATATATGTTATGATAATTACAATACGTCGAATGATTTGTCATATCAAATTATAAACACAATAACCGACTCACATGAAAAAAAAAAACTCCTAAATCTAATAAAAAAGTGTGTTTGGATTGAAACTAATCACACGTTCACATCCACATTTTAGGGGTCCCATAAAAGAAAGAGATTGAACTTTGAAACCCAGAAAAGTTCACTGTATACACAAAGAGTTCAAAGATTTTTCACATGCATTGAAACTCTCTCACAAACCCAAACTCTCCTTTAGCTTTTAGGACAGTGTTGTTTTCAGACCAAAAGACAAAACATTATCGGCAGACAAAAAGTAAAGGTTCTTTAATCAGAGTTGTGTGAAACATTTTCTGTGACCAAATTTACAATTTTCAAAGATCCTTCTGTTTGTATTAAATGTGACTTTTTTTTTTTTTTTTTGCGGTTTCTTTTGGGGTTTCGAAACAAAAGAAGAGTAGGTGAAAGAATATTAAAAGAGAAAAAAATAAGAGCACCGAATGATCTTTTCTTAGTTTGACATAATGTTTGTTTTGGATGCTTTGGAAGAAAATGGCTGAGATTTGACATCTCTTCTATTTGTCGGCATGCCGTAGCTGGCTATGTCATTATAAATTATAAACCGTGTGTGTGAGAATGTTAATTAGAAAAAGAGAGGCTGCACCAAGTTCTTTTCTTAGAATTTAATTACAACAAAAATTCAATCAACTATATTCAAAGCAAGGAGGAATATGAGGTTTTCATACGAAGCTTTCTAACTTTTTAAATATAATCTTTCGATTCAAAATATGTATTAAGAGGGACAAATTAAAAGGAAAATGATAAAATCTTGACATTTTTATGTGTGTGTGTGTTTTTTTTTAAATATTAGACAACAAAGAGAGATACTCTGTTATGAAGTGACGTATTAAATGTTTTTAGTTAGATTGGGTTAAAATATATTGAAATTTTATAGGTTAACTTGAACTAATTTTAATGGGTTAGTATTTTATTTAAAAAAAAAGGTTAGTATTTTTTTTTCAAAATATTTCCAAAGTGTTTTTGTGCATATAGCTTCTTTTAATTTTATTTTAGCAAATATTTTTTTTAGATCTTTTTGCTCTCCAACATAAAGAGTAATTTCCTAAAGTTCTTAGAGTATAAATTATCATAATTTAAAATTTGAGGATGAGTTACTAAATCTTAATTAAATGTTTCAACATAAGTAACTAAATATTTTAAGAAACTAAGGCCTCGCCCAGTGTTTTAGATCTGAAAATTTGTTTTTGAGAACAAAGAATTCAATAGAAAATAAAAAAAAATTACTTATTTTCACTGTATCTGAAAATACATTTGGTTCCAATTTACCAACTTTAAATTTAAATTCAAAAATTAAAAACTGTGTTTGGTTGTAAATTTGAAAATATTGTAAAAAACGATTAATAATATGTATTTGGTAAAATCCATTATAAAAGGAAAAATTAATTTAATATAATTATTTCTTATTATAACAAATTTGAACCTGTTGTTGCTGGCAAGAGAAAGATAGATATATAGTAGAGATAGTAGAGATAGTGGAGGGAGAAAGAATTTTGGGTTTCTTGAAATAAGAAATCATTTTCAATAAGAAAAAGGAAAAGAAATCATTTTTGGCCAGAGAAAAGAAAATAAACCCTTTATTGACAATGAAGATATGACACATTTTTAGAATTAATGTTTATACAACGTTACACTAGTTAAATCAGTTGTATAATAATCTATAGATATGTTCATAACTTTGGTTTGTTGATCTTTGTTATTTATGATTTTTATAATAAAAATCTATTCATAAAAATTTGATGGCACATTGTAGAGATAGAAGTGGGTTTTTGGGTTTTGAAGAAAAACGGAGAACCGTAGCATTCAATTTGTTATTTGACGAAAACGTGTTTTTCTAGTGAGTGTACCCATTGTTTTCATAATTTTTTAAAACAAAATTTAAAAACAAAGAAAACACGAATTTGTTATTTTTTTGAAATAGCCTATTTTAGGAGTTGTTTTTAAAAATCGTTTTTAAAAATAACTATATTAAGGGGTTGTTTGGGATAGGGAGTAGGATTTATTAAACTTGAAGTTGTTTAGTCTAGGGAGTTATGAAATCCATGTTTGGAGTGCATAGTTGTTAGTCTGAAGTTATGAAATCTGTCTTTGAGATGCAAAGTTATTTAGTCTAGAGTTATGAAGTATGTGTTTGGAGTGCAAAGTTGTTTAGTCTAGAGTTATGAAGTATGTGTTTGGAGTGCAAAGTTGTTAAACCTAGAGTTCTGAAATATGAGTTTATGTTAATTATTTTTTATATAGTTTTTTCTACAATTTTTTAAAATTTCATTATTAAGGATTTGTTTCCATGAATTTTAAGATTGAAATTTTTTGTTTTTATTAATTTATGTATATTTTACAAATTTCTTTTTAAAAAATAATTTTGACCAAAATACCTCATATTCTTTTTTCAATATCTCTCACATTAATTATTCATTTGCCTTCGATAGTTTTCAACTAAAAGAAAGCCTTACAATAATTTTTTAAATATTAGATGTGATTTGGAAAGATTTCAATCCATTAAAGGGATCCAAATAAGCTTCAAAATTTTTATGTTTTTATTCTCTCAATTCTAGAAATAATATATATTTGTTCCCGTCACTCCTAAAATTAAGATTTTAAATTATATTATTTTATGAATATTTTACAATTTTGTTAAAGACTTGTTTTCATGAATTTTAAAATTTTAATTTAAGATTTGTTTTCTAAGCTCAATAAAAGTTATAATAATTTTTTTTTGCATAATTTAAAATTTTATTTTTCTAACTAATAAATGTAATGAATTATCTAAAGTTTGATTAATTTTAAAATAATATATATTCTTTGAAATTTTAAAATAACTAAGTTAAAAATAAAATATCAAATATTTATGCTAGTTTTAAATAATTAAGTTCAAAATGAATATATATATTTAAACACCATTCAAAATGAATATCATACTTATATATATTTATAACTTTATGCTTGGTTTCAATTTTTTTTTATAAGAAATAATTTCATTAAAAAAATGAAATGATACAAATACGAACCAAAACAAAAGAGGAGGTGCTATTATAAAATTGCATCACTTTATTACTTTTTTTTTACTCCTCACTAATTTCAAATAGCAAGCAATTCTTTTTTTTCCTTATCAAGTTTAATTGTCCTTGCATATGGAACATGGACATGTGAGGAGTTCAATATTCTACTCTTAAGTCTTCTCTAATGTCATATCTTTGACTCTGACAGCTAAATGTTCATACCTATCTAGTGTATATAAGTCCAGTTTCCCACCTTCGGCTAAAAGAACTTGGGAATTATTCTTCGTAGATAGGCATTGAATGAACCATGTTCACTATTGTTATATTCATCCTAATTTCCACCTACACCATTATGTTGCTGAGCACAAATGGTTGCCAATTGCCTCTTGATCTCACTTTGTTACAAAACTAATTGAACCTCTCCTAAATTAAAATCTCATCCTATACCAACATGTAAAAAAATACACTTAGGGAGGCGTTTGGGGCGCTGAGTGGAGTTATTAAGTTTGGAGTTGTTTAGTTTGTGGAGTTAAATAATCTGTGTTTGGAGTGCTGAGTTGTTTAGTCTGGATGAATGAAGTATGTATTTGGGGTGCAAGATTGTTTAGTTTGAGTTTATGAAGTTTGTGTTTGAGGTGCATAGTTGTTTAACATGAAGTTTTGAAATTTGTGTTTATGTTGGCTGTTTTTTTTTTTTTTTTTTTTTTTTATATTTTACATTTTTGTTGTATTATACGATTAGAGCTATATTAGATATCAATTTTTCAAAACTTAAATAATAAAGATTTGTTCCCATCAAGGAAATGTTTTTTCATTTCCATTTTCACCTATTATTTGATTTAGGATAACTAGAGACATTTTTCAAGGAATTTCCTTCGGAATTATCCTAATAGAAAATCCTTGTTTTTAATTAATTATATTATTTTTTTTAAATATACAGTTTATTAAAGACATTTATTCTATTGACCTATATATATATATATATATATATATATATATATATATATTAGTTAAAAAAATTAATTTCATAACAATGGTTTGATGTTTAATGTAAAAGATTGTTGAGAAAAATATTTTGTTCTAATTTTAACTTCAAATCCATTGCATATCTATTGTCTATCTTATGGAAATATCGAGTTTTCGATTTTATGAAAATATTGATAAAATGTTGATGTCGATGGATAATTCTGGAAGAATTATAAAAAATTTAAATTAATAAATATGGATTTTACACTTTTTAAATATGTTAAAATACTTATTATTAACACGGAAGTGAGGGAGAGAGAGGAAGATGGAGAGAGGGAAAGAGAGGAAGATGAAGTTTCTCGATAAATGTGTAGGCTTCAATAGTGAATACTGTTGAAGTTTGTAGACTTTAATAGTGAACACTGTTGAAGTTGGGGCGGTGAAGTTGTTTACCCACTGTGTTGTGAAGTATGTGAGTTAAATAGGGAGTTGAGTATTTTAACCCACACCACCCACCTCGAAGTTAGTGGGCCAAACACCCTCTTATGCTTTGCTATACTATAATCATCAATAAATAGCAAAATATGTCATTACAAGAATTTCGGTTTATGGCGACGTTTTTTCTCCCGATGCAAGATAATTCGTCGCGAGATGTATGCCGACACAGTTAAAGTAGCGTCGGCAAAAGTCGACTTTTGCTGACGCAGTTAAAGTAGCGTTGGTAGAAAGGTGATTTTTAGACGCTTTAAGTAGCTTTTGGCCAGTCATTAAAATCTCAATTTCTCCCGACGCCACATTATATGGTGTCGGGAGAATGGCCCTCTCCTGACGCACTTAAACGACGTCGGGAGAGAGTCATTAAAATCCCTAATCCTTTCTTTTTCCTTCCCATTTGAATGTCTCTTCCCTCCTTCGTCAACCCTTCATCGTTGTCTCTCTTAGCCCTTAATCACCGTCTCCATCAGCTGTTGTCTCCCTAAAACCTTCGTCGTTGCTGCCATCTTGCATTTGTCGCCACCAATGGTAAATCCCCCTCTCTCTCTTAATTTTGATGTTGGGTGTAAAATTGCAACTTGATACTTTTGGGACTTTTGAGGTTTTGAAGTAATTTTTTTTAGACTTTTATCGAACAAATTGCAACTCTAGTTGTTGAAAGTTCTTTGATATTAGAGTCTCTGGTTTCAATTGAGTCATGTTGTATGAAGGTTGGAATTTTAACTT
This sequence comes from Trichosanthes truncata, assembly GCA_033996785.1. Lineage (NCBI taxonomy): Eukaryota > Viridiplantae > Streptophyta > Magnoliopsida > Cucurbitales > Cucurbitaceae > Trichosanthes > Trichosanthes truncata. The sequence continues at coordinate 44,268,707 of MU867259.1, read as the reverse complement.
AGATTTTGGGTCACTATTTGTAAGGAAACACAACAAATGTACATAAAATAGAAGGAAATACTGTAGAGTATAATGCACGTACTTTTACGTATAACTGAAAGTGCACGGGTCAAGTAATATAAAACAGTATTCCTACCGAGTATCGAATCCACAAATATTGGTTTTAATTCAATTAAATCCAGCAAATACTTTCACTTTACTTTATTTAGAGAAAACCACAGAAAGAGGATAAACTAAACTAACCAACAGGAAAATAAATGCAAAAAATAAATGGGAGACACAAACATGGGGGATAACTTGGGAAAAGATTGATTACTAAGCTAACAGATAATTATAATCCAATGGACAGTGAACTCATAAGTCTATAAGCTCTAAGAACATGGAATCTCCTTTCGGTCTCCTCCACTCTCAAGTACTAATTAACTAACGTAGGTGTCCTTAGAGTTAGTTAACTCATACAAGGCTTTAAGACTCTTCATTACGGACTTCTAATATCTATTTATTAACCCCATTTGTCACTAAGATAAATAAATACTAGTTATGCAAATGGGTTCTTGCCTAAGTTTCTCTTTGTCGAGTTTCTACTTAGAAAAGTAGTCAATTAACCAATGCCCAACTAATTAACCTTCATCACCAACTATAATTAATTAACTATTAATCTCATTGTCACTTGAGTAGCTAATTAATTGCGCATTAAGCTAAACTAAGTATCCTCTGTCGAGCTCAACTTAGAAATACCTCAATTAATTAGAGAATCAACGATTAAAGGCATTAAGCAAAAAATGCATAAATGATTCAAAGCCTTATTAGTCATAAACATCCATAAACTAAGCAATTGGTCTAACAGGCTCCAACATCAATCAAAATACTTCCGAACACTCGGTTTTTGCTCCTCAAGCTTGGTTTTTATAAAATAGACAAAAATACACATAAAAGCTCACAAATTTATAACAAAACTAGCATTAATATAAGGAATAAGATAACACTAAATTAGTGCTATCAGAGTACATCTAGGGTTTTACTATTTCTCTTTTACATTGGCTGGTTTGAGCCCTTGAGACACTTTTTTCAACTTTTAAGTTTAGTTTGATGGTTGGACATGAATTCTCTAACAGGTAGTGCTTTTTGTTAACATTTCTAGGTTTCTTCTTTTATTGATTGTGTTGTTTGCTTCCTATGTTAGTTTGTCTTAATTGGTGTAAATGAGAGTGATAATTCTCATTTATGAGGATTATTTAACCCTAAAACTAAGTTGTTCTTGCCATTTTTGCATGCTTTATTGATTACCGAGCAAGCTAAAAATAACATTTTTAAATAAATTCATGCAAGCTTGATAGGACCTATAAAGTCTTATTTAATTACACTTATTTCTTGTTAATTAGAAGGATTTTATGTGTTTTATTATTATTTTTTAGGGATTCAAGTAATTCACATGTTTTGAAGAGTTTGCACCATTTCGGAATTAATTCGGACCAAATTGGAGGTGATTCGAGCAACTGAATTTCTATACCAAATTTGACCGATCATATCATGATATTTCGAGATGAAAATATATTCAAATTTGGTATCAAATCGAAGCTTATTGAATTATCTTTCCAACGGTATAAGACTCATTGCATTCCAATAAGTATTATGAAAGTTATAGCATTTTGAGTGATTACTGCTCCTGCTGGAAAACTGCTGTACCCGAGAATATTTTATGCCAACTTCCGTTCCCATTATCTTGCTGCTCATGTTTTGGAATATAGCCAACTTAGATATCATTTTAAAGATCTCGGAATGATCTTTCCAACCATATAAAGATCACGTTGATCCAAGGTTTGGAGAAGAAGTTATGGGCAAAATAATGAAGACTGCACAATCCAGAAACTTTCCTTATTTGCAACATTCTATGTTTGTTTTGAGAATTTAGGGAAGGATTTTCGAGTTTTAGATGTATTTTCCAGCATTTTACAAGAGAGAACATTATTTACTTTATTTTATTTTATTTTAAATATTATTCCCTAATTGTTTTGGGAAAATATATTTCTAGAATTTAGGGTTTCTTACTTGTGTAAGTTGTCTACTTCAAGGCTATTTAAGCCTTCTTATGGACAGCAAGGGAGATCTTTTTTTGGCCTCTTGGCCTAGACGTTTTTAGAGAGCTTTTAGACTCATTTTCTCTTTTCTCCTTAGACAATAATGGTATCAAATTTTATCACGATGCTCGGCTAAACTCTGCAATTCCAGTTCAGAGGTCGGTTGTAATCAGTTGCAACATTGTGAGGCTTGAACCTTAACTTAGTTTTCTTTCAATTGCAAGTATTCTTTAATTCCCGTGTTAATTTTATAAGTATGTATTTTGATTAAATTGACGCCTTAATCACTTTACATGCTTTATTGCTAATCACGATCATGATCCGTAATTGTCATGTTGAATGAACCGGTAGCATTAGAATTATCACATGTGTATGTTTGTGGGTTTCCATGATACATGGCTTGCATGTTTAATTCTAGGAATTAAAGAAGCATGTTAATTAGGTGAAAGTTGTTTTACCTGATCGATTGTCTTGGTCGTTCCAAAGTTCGTAATGCCTTTACCTAAATAAATCGAAGCGGTTTCGTAAAAATTTGTTTAGGTAATTAGCGTTAACTTGGCTTTCGTTAGAGTTAATGATTTTAGGGAACATGCACTTTTTAGGATTTCCTAATAAGTTGACCGAGTACTTGCATGGTTAAGATTAAATATTTTGAATGCCTATGATCAATGTTTGCAATTGAGCATAACCGTACCTTTGGATTGAATTTTGGTAAGATTTGATCTATCTCTATCTTTATTGTTTATGTTTTATTTTATTTATAAAAATACAAAACCCCCATTTTTAATTGCTTTCTCCTTTGCAAATTTAACTTGAGAAATTAATATCCGGTTCCCTGAGATCGACCCGGTCCACTCAATGCTACAAGTAGCTTAAGATCGGTTTATAAATTGTAATTTGACGAGCCCTCGACAAGCTCGCATCAAAGCTTGTTGGAATATGATTAAAGAAGGAATTAAGTGAAAAGATGCAAAAAAGTTGGCTTAGGTTGAGTTTTTGTGCAGATTTGAAGAAGTGAAGACTTTGCAAAAGGGAATGCAATTGCATTCCCATTTGCAATGTAAGGTGAAGAACAAAGAAGAAGAATGCAATTGCAGTACAAATTGCATTCTCTGGACTTACAAATCAAGTGCGAAAATGACGGAAATCACGCAATGATGGATTTTCTGCACGATTTTGGAAGATTCTCATCCCGATTTGATTCCTAGAAGTTAGCCCATGAATTGAGGATGATTTATATGGAAACCCTAGCCTTCAATGTCTATAAAAAAGGGGGAAAACGATCCAAAACTCGGGTGGGTTTTCTGCTACTCGCCCACTGTTTGTATTCACGTTTTTCTGCCAATTTACAGCAGCTTCCTCTTCATTTTTACTCTGTAAATTCCGAGCTTGATCCCTCCTTAACGAGAGTTTGAGGAGGTGAAGATCCAACAATCCGTGAAGGTGTATGTGGGTCGATCAACGCGAGGAATATACATTAGTTTACTACTCTGTTTTTTTGAATCCTTAAGTACTCTGTTTTTGTTTCTTTTTGGTTTTAGACAGCAGCAACAATTACTTTCATTTTATTAGTTTTTTGTTTCTGTTTTTCCTTGAAGAATTTGATTCTCTTTTGTTTTAGCATTTTGTTCTTACAATTTAGCTTAATGAATTTCTGAATTTAACCATACTCAACGAGGAATCCGAGTTTCTACACTTTATTTTTATGGGTTTTTTTTCTGTTTTGCCTTCAACACAGCAGCAAGCCAAATATTCATCTTCTGTTTTTCAGCATTATTATTTCTTAGTGGGCATTCTTAATTGATGATTCAAATAGGTTTTCCTTGAGATTAATTACCTCTTTCCTTTGTAAACTATGAAATTTTTAACAAATAATGTTTGGATTTTCATTTTCTCCACAATGAGCTAATTCCTTCTTAGGGATTCAAGTTGGTGAATGGCCTAAGGAAAAATGTAAAGCTCTAAAGCATAAACAATCTAGTTAACATGTGAACTTTGTTTGCTTTTGTTGAATTTAGATTTGGGTAAACCTAGCCGGTCAACTAGTGATTGCTCATCAAGCTTAAACTTAATATCGAAAGAGTTAAGGGAAAGCCGATGTCACAAAAGCAATGGAGGAAAAGGCTTAGAAATAAGTCCTGAACATCGACCCTAGACATAGGGCGAGACTCCGAAACCACTAGAGTTGTGAGCCAAGTATCTAAGTTAGATTAGCCATAGACATATAGGTTTAATCACTTAGTCTCCTAAAGAGTTTGAATCAAAATTGAATAGGAGTTGAACTCGGTTTACTTAGTTCTCACATGTTAACTATGATTGCAATTGCAATTGAATGGCATTTTTCCATGTTGGTTTAGATGGGTTCAAATGAGTCAATGATTTCATTAGATGGTTTAGTTGCTAAAGTTTGATTTAGTTCTTGTGTATATAATGAATATGTTTGTTTCTTTGTTGGAGTTTGAGTTTGAGATTGTTTGTTGTAGTTTGAGATATTGTTCAATTACTTTGGTTTAGTTCTTTAAACAAACACTTTTTTTTTGTCTTCATATGTTTGGATAAGTTAAGTTTAGGGGTTTGTTTGATTGGTTTCAATGTGTTAGTTTGGTTGGATAACTTAAGTTTATAAGTTTTCATATGTTAAACTCATTTGTTTATAAGTTTTCAGGTTAAACTCACTTGTTGTTAAGTTCAATATTTTGAAAAGTTATTTAGATTTAGTTCTTATACATATAGAGTTAATTAAGCTTGGTAATTGTTCAATAATTTACAACTATTGAGTTAGTATTGAAGATAATTAAAATTTGTTTTTTTGTAGGTTCTTCAAGGTTGATGTACACGTGAATAAAATTATGGACGATATTTAGGATGCATCTACGAGAAATTTTATTTTTCTAGGTGTTTTATGTAATTTTATTTTTATTTCCAACTTTATATAAACAAAAATTGTATGAACAAATTTCTTTGTTGGTTGATATAAAATTTGACACAAATTTGTTAATTATATTTGAATGAAATGTGGAATATTTTATTCGTTTATTATCAGGCACATAAAAATTTTGAATTATAAAAATATTCGAAGAACAAAAAAATGAGATTTAAAAAAAATAATATTGAAAATCAGTACCAAACTTTTGCCGACGCCAGAATAGGTAGTGTCGACAGAAGCTACTTTTGCCGACATCGTAATAGGTGGCATAGGTATAAATCACTTTGCTGATGCCAGTGAGTTGGTGTAGGCAAAAGCAACTTCTGTTGACGTCACCTATTATGGCGTCGGCAAAACCTCTACCGACAGGTCTTTCTCGACGCCCTAGCTGACGCTCGTTTTCGCTTTGGTAAAGCCTTTCTCGATGTATTGTGTGGCTTTTTCCAACCCTTTTGGGTGTTAGGAAAAGTCCAAATTCTTGTAGTGTGTCTGTTAATTATGGGTTTATTTTCCATTCATGTAATTAGAGCATATCATATTGGAGGCAAACAATAAAATGAAATTGAGAGATATTTTCAATGAATGATATATACATATATGGATGAAGAAGAGAAAGACAACCTGAATTAAAATTCCCAATATATGCTATACATCGAATCTTCTCCATTTCATTCAAATTCTAAAGCTAAAATATAAAGTAAACTAAATAACATTCCTTTTTTCTTGAAAGGGAAAGAAAGCAGCCTCACTTTTCACATCAATTTCATAGGGATACTATAGCCATCTTTTTAAAAAAAATTCGAAAGCCAAATAGTAGGTAGTTTGTAGTATGAGCCAAAAAACACAATGTTTTAGACACTTGACCATAAATTAAATTGGGAATAAAGTTTTTTAATTTTGTTTTTGTCTTCTAACTTTATTATATATTTTTTTACTAGTCAATTTTCATTTAACTTTACATAAATATTTGTTATGATCCTTGTTAAATTTTACGATAGCATTCAACTAAACTCTTGTGTGTAATGTAGCCTTGAATTCTAATAGGAACATGTATTGGGTCTATATATGATTTGAAAAACCAGTGGCCTATAATTGATGTTAAATATGATACATTAATTTAACATTGTGGACTAAGGCTAAGTTTGAGATTGCTACAGCTTTTAAAATAATTGTTGGCAACTTTGCTTTTAAAAAAAAATCAACTATAGCATGAAGTAAATTAGTGTTTGGTAAATTTTAATTTTAAACTTGAAAAAGCATATTATAGTATTTGGTAAAATAATACAAAATTATTATGATTTAGCTATAATGACCAAAATAGACATATTACTTCAATTATTTTTATATTGATATTTAACATCTATTTTATTATATGTTAATGGTTTAAAAATTTATATGATTTAAATTGCAAGTTATTTGATCTAATCTAAGTTATTTGATAAAAATTTAGGAAAAACAATTGTTATAAAAAATTGAATCAATCAAATTTTATTGATATAGGATGAAATAGATGTAAAAGAAAAAAAAATATATTTAGAAGGATAGGATTGGAAATTTAAAATTTTAGTTAGAGAATACAACAAATTTTTAGGAAAACTTCTTTTAAAAGCTTCTAGGTAGTTGATTTTGCAGGTAAGAGGAAATTGAAAACTTATTTTAGATATATTAATGAATAATCAGTTTTATCAAACAAGTAAAACGGTTAAGATTATCTTATAATTGCTTTTGACCCTTGCAAAAGCAATCCCAAACTGTTAAATCACCACTCTGCCCAAAAGCTTAAGCTGATAGGTTATGGTTGTTGCTACCATATCGCGATCTATATAAAGGGAGGTGTTTTAGAAAAAAATTTGAAGTCACCACCAATCATTATTAGTGTGTGATTGGTCACCGATTTAAAAAGAAAATGTCTACAAAAACAAAGTTTAGATTCATGGGTCTTTTATGCGTAGGGAAGGTATTAGCACCCTACAACACCCGTAAAAATGGTTACCAAATCTTGGTTATCTCATGTTAACTTGATTAATTTTAATTAGAGAAAAAAACAAAGTCCTTAGACATTAAAAGAAAAATTCTTTTGTTGATTTTATTTTAAAATTGTCTCAATTAGTCATATCTTAAACTTCAAGAGTGAAACAAGTATTTGGCCAACGTGAGTGGGGTTATTAGCCATCAATTGATGCAATTTTGGAATTACAATCTATCAAATAAGAAAATTCCTCACCTCAAGAATTTAAGAAGTTTTACATTTTCTCAAATCCATCATAGGATTGCAAATATTTTAAACTTGTTTTATTTTATTTTTGTACCTTAAACCTTTTGTAACGCCTGGCTTATTTAGAGGCGTTAGTTTTGAATCTTGGGAATTAAATTTGAATAACTTTCAAATAGCTAATTTGAGTTGGGCAAAATTGAAAGGAAAATGTAAGTTTGAGGACATTATGAGTTTTGTTAAAATAAATAAATGAATTTTTTCTTCTCCTCCTTCCTTATCTCTTCTTCTTCTTCCTTATCCTCTCCCTCTCCCAAAAGCTCTCTCCCTCTCCTTCTCAGAACACTCTCTCTCTCCCCTGTTTTCGTTTCAGCCTGCCGTCGCACGCCTCTACTGCAACCGCATTGACGTTGGTTGAATCCTGCAGCTGCAACTCACGCAAAGATCTGTGTTGTGTAGCTCAGCGTCCGCGAGCGCCCACTTTCAGAAGACTCGTCGGAAAGCGCTAGAATGTCGCTCGCTCTCGGAATGCCACCACAGGGCCGTACTCGCCTCTGCATTGAGAGCTCATCTGTTCGCCGTCCACTGCATGCTACCAAGCTTTCGTTCACAGCAAATTCGACCCTGCGCATGCTGTTGCTTTGCGTCATCATTCACAACCCATTCTCTCCCTCTCGGCTTGCTCGACCAGCTTGTGGGTGTGTTTTTGGGGTTATTTTTGGCAAGCTTGACATTTGTATAACTGTCCTTTGGCCTCGTTTTGGTGTGGGTTAAGCTTTCCGGCATCAATACATGGTAAATTTCAATGGTTAGGACTGATTTTGGTGGCTAAGCTTGTGATTTAAATTGACCCATTTGATTGTCGAACTCGATTATAGGTTACCATCGCAATTAAAAACTGTTTTGAGGTAAGTTTTATGTGGGCATCATGTTTTCCAACACAATTAAGGCTAAGCGTGAGTTGAGATTTAATTAACCATATTTTAAGACCTTTTCGTGGAGTTTAGGGGTTGTTTTGGTGTTTTAAAAACTTACCCATGATGTGTAGGACTTATTTGGTGATTCAAGATCAAGCATTCGAGTTTCGGGCTACCTTGAAGCTTGGAGTAAATTAGTAAGTAGTCATTTGGATTAAGCCCCTTTGAGTTACATTGTGATTTGGTCGATGTTTGAAAAATTATGAATTGTGAAAACATGACTGAATTTGTGTTATAAAGCATGTTATGGATAGGAAATTTATGTCAAAGTTGTTGGAGCTAAAAGTGGCCTAAGTTGTGGCTATAATGGGAATAGAGGCTTAAAGATTTGAGTTCGTTGTGGATGACATGTGTAGTACCTTAAGAAATTACCTAAGTTGTGATTGGATGAATTTAGTAATTGTGATTATTTATGAATATATATGTGTGCCTAAAAATGTGTATGTGGGATATGGACTGGTTGGCCGAATTAATTTGAGAAATTTCATAATGGGCTTAAGATTGCCTAAACACCTGGCTTTTCTTGTCTAAGAATTTAATGTTGTGAACTCATGGTAGATTCAAGTGGTCAGTGTATAGTACCTTGAATGAATTTGTACTCGAGGTTTGTGATTGGAGGTTGTGATTTATGTGCAGAACCTTGGATGAGATATGCCCGAGGTTTATGAATAGTATTTGTAATTCGTGTATGAAATCTTGGATGAGTTATAACCAAGGTTTATGAATGATATTTGAGATTTATGTGTAAAACCTCGAGTGAGTATATGGTTGATGTTTAGTTTCTTGCTATATTGAACGAGTTGACTATGTGCAGGGTGCTTGACTCCTTAGATTGATTGATTGGCGAGTTAGAACCCCCTAAAAGTATACCATGTTCCGGGTCATTATCCATGATCGCGTTAGAATGATTCGGAATGTCTTGTGGTGTTTAACGTGTTTTAGTTGGGCTTGGATGTAAACAAGGGCATAGTGACCATTTCGATTTCTAGCGGGTTTAAGGGATTGGTATTGGAAGGGGTTGCGTAGGGTTTTATGCCACTCGTAACGTCCTAGAAGGAAAAGTTGGTTGCTTTCATGTTGTCTTAAAAGGTAAATAGCGAATTAGACTACCTTGTTAAAAGTTGTGTTCGTGAAAAGTTGAGGTGAGCCTTGGTTCAAGTGTGATTGAGTCATAATTACCTGAATGCTTATGTAGCTTGTTGGCTTGAATGAGCAAGAGGTGTAGTTAGTGAGTGGTTGTTTTGAGTTTGTGCTTGAATCATGTCTACTTATGTGTGTTTGTTGTTATGCTCATGTTTTCGGCTACACTTGAGAGCTATGGGTTGGATTTGTGGGAAAGGTTGGTGGTTTGTTGAGTGGATAGGCGTGGCGATACTTCTTGACGCTCCAAGTGTGTTGTGAGTTAGAAGAAAGTCGTTGGTTGGCATCACTTACCCTTTTCTCATATGAGGCATAGGTGTTGTGAGATAGGACAAGCATGAAGGTTGCTTTCCCTCTTTGCTCTTGATAGCTTAGGGGGAAAATCCCCTACTTTATTTAGGCGCCCTTGGCATTCTAAGTGTGTTGCGAGAGAGAGGAAGATAGTTGATTGACATCACTAACCCTTTTCCCTTGTGAGGCATAAGTGAAGTGAGATAAGATGGACATGAGGGTTGCTTTCTCTCTTTGCTCTTGCTAGCTTAGGGGGCGATTCCCTCACTTTATCTAGAATGAAGGTTGCTTTCCTTCATTCAGTATGCTAGCCTAGAGGGCGATTTTTTCATTGGATGTGCTTGGGAACCTCGGGTCAGGTTGTGGGTGTGGTTCTGATATGATGAGTGGGTTTGACATGGTGAGTTACGCTGGAGGTTCCAAAACTGTTGCGAACGAACAAAAGCCTATAGGCTAGTGCCACTTACCCTATTCTTTCTCCTCATGTGAACATGTATTCCTAGGATGATGTGAGATAGTATGGGTCTGAGGGTTGCTTTCCCTTTTTGCTTGTGTTATCTCAAGGGGCGATTTCCCCATGATATTTGGAAGAAGGTTTCTTTCCTTCATTCGATATGTTAGCCTTGGGGCAGTTTTCCACCGTTTCGAGCATGAGGGTTGCTTTCCTTCATTGCGTTGCGCTAGCCAAAGGGGGCGATTCCTCCAAGATTTGTAGGCGTGAGGGTTGTTTTCCTTCACTGCATCAAACCAGTCTAGGTTACATGACTCGTAAGTATGGTGTGAGGCTATACTAGAGAAAGGTGGGGCTTAGGGTAAGGTGCATGGGCACTTAGCTAATGGACGTGAATGTTTGAGTTTAGTAAGAGCCTGTGAGTTAGGGCAGAGTTCTTCTGTGTATGATTGTGAACTTTGGACACTTAAGTGGGCTGCTTACTGAGTATGTTTAGACACATTCGTGCTACTTTGTTTGTGACTTTGCAGATGGTGCACAACCACAAGATGGGTGACAGAGGCGAGGACTTGACGAGGCTATGGAGACACCACCGAAGTCCTTTCTTATGTCTAGTGTTCATTTTTTTTTAAATTTCGGTTCTTGTTACGTATTGGTCTGTAAATCTTAAATTTCTTTGGTTTTCGCCTGTTTGATTAGAATCTCTTCGATTCTTGTGTTTGGTTGGTTGAGCTCACCATATTTTATGGTAGTTTGGTGATACTGAGTGTTTTCTTTGAGATATAGAAGTGTTTTTATTCCTATCAGGTCTTTGTAAATTTGGTTTTCTCATAGTTATATTGTCATGCTGCCGAAATTTTGGGCATGAGCTGGGTAACTCAGTCGTGTTTCCGCATTTTGTCTATTGTGTTAAATAGGGTCGTTACACCTTTTGATAGAAAGATTTTTCATGCACTTTGAGAGTAATATGAACCTATCTCAAGGACACTACTCGACCCATTTAAAAATGTCAATTTTTAAGAAAATGCATGGCTCTTATTGTTTTATGAAAATAAAATTTTGAAAGGTATTTGTTTTAGTTACTAAACCCTTTTTTTTAAAAAAAGTTAGTCTTGAAAAGTTTGTTGGATAAATCTAGTTGTCTTAAGAAATCCACTTTTTGAAACTTAAGAAGTTCAATTGGTTTGGTAAAAATAGTAATTGATTTAAAAAAGTGTTTTGGGGTTTTCATAGATTGTAATTTAAAAAAAAAACCGCAATTACAAATAATTTTGTTTATACAAAGAAGAAAAATGTTAAAAAAAAAGTTTATACAAAGAATAAAATCAACAAAAGAATTTTTCTTTTAATGTCAAAGGACTTCATTTTTTTTCTCTAATTAAAATTAATCAAGTTAATATGAGATAACCAAGATTTGGTAACTGTTTTTATGAGTGTTGTAGGATGCTAATACTTTCCCTACGCACAAAAGACCCCTTAACCTAAACTCTGTTTTCGTGGACCTTTTCTTTTTAAATCGATGATCAATCACACCCTAATAATGATGGTGGAAACTCCAAATTCTTTTCTAAAACACTTCCCTTTACATAAATAGACGTCGGCCGCTCCACATCACGATATGGTAGCGACGACTTGGTGACTCCATTGGGGATGGATAGGTCTTTATAGCCTAGAAGGTTAAGCCAATAAATCTCTTTGCATGTTATCCTTGATATAATAACGTGTGGTCCTTGACACTTTGTTACCTTGTTTGTTGTTTCTCTTTTTTTTTTTTAAAAATTCATTATTACACTATAAATGTTCATATATTTTCTAGTATTTCATGTGCTTGCTTGTTGTACTACCAAGCTTGGGAGTTATTTATCATATTTTTATATTATTTGAAATTCAATTATTTATGTATATATTTTGTATTCCCTTTCACATTTTGTGCTCTTAATTCACAAACATTCACAAGCCTCTTACCCGGGCTTTACCCCTAGGAACAAAATTGAGTTTGAGTAGTGAAGTCTTCGTAGAGTCTTAACTCTCGCATAGACTCATGAAATTTCCCACTCAAGTTTATCTCATATTTGTCTAGTCAAGATAAACGGTGGAGATTTCTTAAGGGCCTTTATCCTTTAGACATTTTAGAGTCAACCCACACTATTCACTAGAATAAATCTTTGAGCATGCATAGCTTGAGCATTAGTTTTGACATAAGATTAGCATTTTTATTTCTTTATTTCTTTGATCTATTTAATTGTTATTCTCCTTTCATGTATGTTTCTCATATTTTATTTGGTCTCAGCATATTTTTCCTCATTGTTAATAATATTTCATACAAATTTGAGATACTATTTTTTTTTTAAAATTGACAACATTATTTTTAATTTTGAATAAGAAGTGAAAAAATCAGTTGTCACATGCATACATCACTTTCTTTGAATTCATTCATGCATTTGAATGGTTTTCTTTTGCACTTTACTTTCAACATGATTATAAGTTATTAGAAGAATAAAAACAAATGAAAGAAAATTTTTATTTATAAGAGTATGAAAATAAAAAAATTCATGCATAATTTTTCCATTAATGATCCTCAAGTATTTTCATGCATCAATACATTCATTCACTGCCATTTAGTTGCATAAAAAAATAAAAGTATCAATTTCATCGTATTTGTTCATTCATACATATTCATTATACCTGTCAATTTCTCAATTTTTTCTTTTTGACATCATTCTAGATGCATGAAAATAGATACTTTGTCTTGAAATAATCTGTTGGCAAAAAAAAATCCTTATTTTCATCTTTTTTTTAAAAAAAAAAAGGTCTAAATTACATCATTCTTTTAAGAAAAAATGCATAGGAAGTCAATTTATCATTAATTGCACACAATTGTTTTTACTCATTCTAGTGTGTTAAGCATTGGCTTCCATATTCGGAGGATTACCTCTTTGCACATGTTTTTAGAACACAACTTCTCTCCATAATCTAGTTTGAGCAAAAAAAAAAAAAAAAAAAGAATTGTTTTCTTATTCTCAATGCTCAAAGTTTCAAAAATATATATATATTTCCAACATTCCTTTTTTCTACCTCATTAATTCCATTTTCCTTACATATGTTTTGCTATGATTAAAAGAAATAATTTTGGTTGTTTGCCTTACTTTGGAGTGAAAAAATCATCAATTTCATACTAATAGCAAAAAAATTTGGATCTCATTCTTAAAAGTGTTTAATTTTTCAAAAGAAATTAGGAAAAACAACAATTTTGTTGAACTACATAGTTTTGCTATTTCTCATCCGTTATTGTTGAACAAGATCTATTGCAAGAATCATCGGCTAGCATGGTGAGTCATTTTTGCTTGGAAGAAATAAGGAAAAAAAAAAGGAAAAAAATGGTGAATGCCTTCAAAACTTCATGACCAAAAGTGAAGGGAGTTGTTGGCTTAAATCTCAACCAAATTCTTCTAACTTCATTTTTGGAATCATCTTTTGTAATCTCATTCTTAAACAATTCCACTATTCTTTCTGTCGTGGATAGTTTTATTACCTTTGAATGACCATCATTTTTAATAGGTCATGCCATTTTTCATTCATTGAAAATCTTGTGTAAGATGACCAAATCATCTATACATCTCCTAAGATGACACATTCATGTGTGTATTTTTCATCTACCTTTTTCAGTCCCATAATTATGATTATGCATCATGTAATTATCATATTGGGGGCAAAGAACATTCTTTTCCAAACCAACCCATAACAAATTTTGAGCCATGGTCAACCATTCTTTCCATCCATGTGCATGAGGAAGACTTTAAAAGTAATGAGTAGTGTTGAACTATAATTGAAAAGCATTGCTTCATAATGATGTACTTGTGATCTCATCTCCAAAATTACTAAGTTCTCTTTTTCCTAAACTTTCCTTACACTCTTTTCCTAGTTCATTTTAGAATTGTCTTTCTTCTCTTAAACAAACAAGAGTTTGTGAATTGAGTGTGCGAGCAACTTGAGAGGAGACCTCAATATCTTCAAGAGTTCATTCACTTCGGTGAGTTGACAAAGACAACATGGATTCATATATTTTCCTCCAATATCTTCTTGCAAGTGTGCTTATATCATTTGACTTGGAGTCAGACATTTGGCATAAACCCTACAACTACCTCTAAAATATAACTTGCATTACCTCAACTTTTCTTGTGAATTTTTTATTTGTAACTTCATAAAAGCATGTGTGATTGGCCAAAAAAAGAAGAAGAAGAAGAATAAGAAGAAAATGCCAAAAAAAAAAAAAAAAAAAAAAGAAAAGAAAAAGGGCCATTAGTGTTCTTGAATCTTGTTATCACGAGAAAAACAAGTTGACAAAGATGAAACATTTACCAATTTGGGAAATTAGAGTAGCCAGATGAATGATCATTTAATAAAGTCGTCCTTACGAAGGCCTAATATGGGGCAAAATTAGTCTTTTACCAGTGATATCAAGAGATTTCTCTGATAGAGCTTTGATGTGGGAAGCGCCAGATGATTGAGGCACTGTCATTCCTCCAACAAAATTAAGCATTCGTCAAATTAGGGCAATGTTATGCATGATCGACACCATCAAATTGTGTCATTGAAGGGAGTTTAGAGGATTCATGTCTTCAAGAAAGATATCCATATTCAGATGATTAAAGAATCTCTCAGAACCAGACATGGTGATGTGATGACTTCATCAAGGAATTTGAGCGGACTCAAAATTCATGACAGTATGTGAAGAAAATCTCAAGAAGTTATGCCACCAATTCTCAAAAGCGTTGTCCAAGGAAATGGCAACACTCTTGTTTACCTTCTCAGCCTCTCTTACTTTGATCTTTATATAATCCAAAATTTGCAAATTTGGTGTACATGACTTGTATAATCTCTTGTTGTTCAAGATATTCTTTTTTTTCAAAAGAAAAAAAATCCCTTGACCTAACCTCAACTCCTTCTTGGAAAGTCTCCTTGTTCTTCTTTGATGTCAATCTTTCTTTTCAAAAAGACACTCATCCTTGTATATTCCTTTAAACTCATCAACATAATTCGGTTTTACCTTCCTTTCTTACTCATTACAAAGTTGAGTTTATGAAGCATTTTAGCTAAGATAATACTATGAATTGCTTTTAATAGTCGACTAAAATAGCACATGGAATCTCTCCAAAAGACTAACAAGCTCAAAATGGTTAAGATTACCATTAAGTCTATGAAAAGAGTTGCAAAAAGCTTCACATCAAATGAAGGGATTCATTTCAAAAGAAAAAAAAGCAAAAAGAAAAGAAAAGAGAAAAAAAAGGGAAGAGCATTTCTTTCAAAGATTACAAGTTGTGATTAACTATGATTCCATGCTAACTCTTGATTAACAAGAAGGGTGAGAATAGAGGAAAAAGAAAAAAATACTTCCTTTGAAAAACTCAAAAATAATTTTACAACGCTTTTAAATTTTCCCTCATTTGAAAACAAGATTTCATTATAAAAATATTTGAAAAAAAATTTGGGAAAAGGTGAGCATTTCTTTGTTCAAGTCTTGATATGTTAGTACAATTGTGTTCACATAGACATTCTTCACATTTGAAAGCCCAAAAGCAATAAATCAAGTTGTGACACATCATAGTGGTCATACATTTTGCTTATGCACAAACTTCTCTCAAGTTTTGAAAACCTACAAGAAGAAAAAGAGACCTCATGAGCAGGCAAAGTTTGTCTCGCATGCATCATGAATCTCATGCATACATTTTTTAGAATGTATTACATCCATAAGTTTCATCAATCAAGTTGCATCACTCCTTAGACATTAAGAGAGAAAGGATAGCTTGAGTTCATCATCATCCCATACATAGACACACTCCATAATGTCAAATTCATAATCATAATTCAAAACTTCTCATTTGGCATATTTTTAGCTAAGCCATTTTATGCATTTGTAGCTCATTGGTTACTAACTTCCCATCCTTGCATTGCATGACACACATTCACCTTTACATGCAATCACCCACTCTTTCTTCATCATTTATGTGAGTAAATTCTACATCACATCAAATTATGTGAATTGTGTGATACACCTCTAGTATGGAGGCAACTACCATAGTTTTTCACTCCAAAAAACTCTTTCATTTAATCTCATTTTGCAATTTTCTTTTTAGCATCCAATTTTTTTCTAAAAATGGTCTCACATGCAACGTCATGAATCGCCCTCATGCCTCTATTTTTTAAAACAAGAATTACGTTCATTATGCACCATTCCATGGGCATTAAGTGGCTGAGAAAAGACAAGTTAAGATCATAGTTATCTCATGGTAGAGACTTTATCTCATGAAAATTATGTGATCTTTCTTCATGGCTTGAAGTTTTCATGTGCATTTCTTAGCCAAACAAGTTGTACATTTGCATTTCTTAGTATTTGCTCTATTATTCTTGCATGACACTGTGACAATCGCAATAAGAAGTAAACTCACACATTTCAAGCATCTTTCTAAAAGGAAAATTCCAAAAAACAAGAATTTTGTGCTTGACAAGAACAAGTATTGCATTTCAATGTCATGACTATAGACATCTGAGAAAGCTTTTTCACTATGTTTAGAAAGTACATTTTTTGTATATAAAGCATCTTGTGATTAATGCACATACATTTCACATGTTCTTTTTTTGGAATCGATATATTTGGTTCACTAAAACTTGAGTTTATCAACATTTTGATATATAAGCCAAATCAGCTTACATCTTCTTTTAGTTAAATCAAACCCAATTCTAAAGCTGAGGTTGAGCTTGCGTCTATCCAAGTTTGTTTCTCATATATACATGTTTTGGTTAAATCAAACCCAATTCTGAAGCTGAGGTTGAGCCTGTGTATATCCAGGTCAATTTCTCTTTCATATATCTTTTGGTTAAATCATACCCAGTTCTGAAGCTGAGGTTAAGCCTGCGTCTATCCAGGTCCATTTCTCTTTCATACATCCTTTGGTTAAATCAAACCCAGTTCTGAAGCTGAGGTTGGGCCTGCGTCTATCTAGGTTCATTTCTCTTTCATACATCCTTCGGTTAAATCAAACCCAGTTCTGAAACTGAGGTTGAGCCTGCATCTATTTAGGTTCATTTCTCTTTCATACATCCTTTGGTTAAATCTAACCCAGTTTTGAAGTTGAGGTTGAGCTTGTGTCTATCCAAGTCCATTTCTCTTTCATACATCCTTTGGTTAAATCAAACCCAGTTCTAAAGTTGAGGTTGATCCTGTGTCTATCTAGGTCCATTTCTTTTTCATACATCCTTTGATTAAATCAAACCCAGTTCTGAAGCTGAGATTGAGTCTGCATCTATCCACGTTCATTTCTCTTTCATATAGTTATGAAATTGAGGTTGAAACCTGTATTTATCTAGGTCCATTTCTTATTTCTTTAACTTTTGGTTAAATCAAGCCCAATGTAATCAGTTTCATCCCGATGGAGGTTGAAGTCTAGTCCAACTAAGTCCATCTTCCTTCTTTCTCTTTTAAGGTTAAATCGAACCCAATCTTGAAATTGAGGTTGGAGCCTAGTCTAACTAGGTCCATTGGCTTATTTCTTTCACTTTTTGGTTATATCGAACTCAAACCTAGAATTGAAGTCGGAGACTAGTCCAACTCGGTAATTCATTAGAAAGTCGTCCCAAATACTCGTCTACACCTTTGTTCACCTCCTAATCTAAGAGGATGCACAAAGGGGGGAAAACTGCCAAGCTGTCACTACCATATTATGACACGGATTGACTGACGTCCATCTATGTAAAGGGAGGTGATTTGGAAAAGAATTTAGAGTAGTCACCAATCATTATTAGGGTGTGATTGGTCATCGATTTAAAAAGAAAAGGTCTACGAAAATAGAGTTTAGGTTCGAGGGTCTTTTGTGCATAGGGAAGGTATTAGCACCCTACAACACCCATCAAAACGATTATCCAATCTTGGTTATCTCATGTTAACTTGATTAATTTTAATTAGAGAAAAAATACAAAGTCCTTTGACATTAAAAGAAAATTTCTTTTTGTTGATTTTATTTTAAAAGTGTCTCAATTAGTCATATTTTAAACTTCAAGAGTGAAACAAATATTTGACCAACTTGAGTGGGGTTATTAGCCATCAATTGATGCAATATTGGAATTACAATCTATCAAATAAGAAAATTCCTCACCTCAAGAATTTAAGAAGTTTTACATTTTCTCAAATTCATCATAGGATTGCAAATATTTTAAACTTGTTTTATTTTATTTTTTTACCTTAAACCTTTTTATAGAAAGATTTTTCTTGCACTTTGAGAGTAATATGAACCTATTTCAAGTACACTACTCAACCCATTTAAAAATGTCAATTTTTAAGAAAATGCATGGCTCTTATTTTTTTATGAAAATAAAATTTTGACAGGTATTTGATTTAGTTACTAAAACTTTTAAAAAAAAAAAGAAAGTTAGTCTTGAAAAGTTTTTTGGATAAATCTAGTTGTCTTAAGAAATCCACTTTTTGAAACTTAAGAAGTTCAATTGGTTTCGTAAAAATAGTAGTTGATTTAAAAAGTGTTTTGGGGTTTTCATAGATTGTAAATTTTTTTATAAAAAAAATGCAATTATAAATAATTTTGTTTATACAAAGAAGAAAAATGTTAAAAAAAATTTATTCAAGATAGCTTTTGATAAAATTGCATGTTCAATTTTTTTAATGAAAAAATGTTTTTAGAAGAGAAATTAGTTTTGTTTTGGTAAAGTTTTATTGAGTAAACATTTTGACTTTTTTTTTACTTAATAAAAACTCAAGGATTTTTTTAAAAACAGTTTTATTCTCAATATAAACTTTCTTGCTAATATTTTTTAATGATAATTTTTCTTATACTTTAAGCTCTGTAAAATATAATACTTTGATCTCTTCTTTAGGTGAAGACTTTTAAGCATTTACGAAGCTCTACTCGATCACATAACGAATTTCAATTGAAGCACAATAAACTTGACTAAAAGAAAAACTTCTCACTCATTCAACAATTTCAAACAAAAACAGAGCATACAAAGAAATCAAACAAAATATCAATATAAACTAGAGAGAATAGTGACTATACATTTCAAGTTAGAGTACAATGGCCCAAATAGACCATCAACACATTTAATAAAAATAAAGAAAAAAGATGAGAGAAAAAAATACATATTCTACTCCAACTCTTTTCAAAATCTCCTACTCATTAATTTTGCAAGACGATGGTGGTCCGGATCGACTATGGTGTAATGCCGCAAGAGAAAAATGGTGGAACTAAATGTAGGTCTTTTTGTTATTGTTCTAATGTGAAGGGGAAGAAGATGTGAAGATGGTGCTGTTTGGGAAAAAAAGAATGGTGGGAGAAGAAAAGAGGATCCCTCTCTTTAGAAAAATATGTGGGAAAAAAATAGAAGATGAAGTTGTTGGAGGAAAAGAAAGTGGAAGACGGATACATAAAAAAAAATGGTGGAGATGAAGTTGTTAGAGAGAAAAAAAAATGGAGAAGAATGATCAAATTGTGGGGAAAAAAATCTAACCTCTTTCTTCCTTTGGAGAAAAAATAAAGAAGAAGATGATTAGAGAGAGGGGGGAAAACGTGGGAGAGAAGGAAGAAGAGAAATGAAGATTTTTGGAGAAGAGAGATTTTTTTATGGGAAAGAGAGGAGATTGGCGTGTGAAAGTAGAGAATATCAATGGTTTTTTCTTGAAAACCCACAACAACTTTGATATTTGTGGAGAAGGTTCTAGATTTTTAATTAAAGAGATGACAATTGTACTTTAATACTGTTTAATCATGATATACATTTAAAGTGCTACCTTTAGCCCAATGGCATGCATGTTAGTTTTATACTTAGAGGTGTTGGGTTCAAGTTTTCTTCATGCACTTTTTTTTTTTTTTGCTAAAGTGCATTTTTGTCTAATTCACTTTTTTTTGCAAAATATCATGAAAAATTAACTCACAAGTAGAAATTACTATTAATTTGAGAGGAAACGACTTCACAGGGGTTCAGAAATTAATATTAATTGGAGAGGAAACGACTTCACAGAGGTTTCAAACACATGACCTCCTGCTCTGATACAATGTTAGATAAACATGAGGTTCCATCTCAAAACTATTTGGCAATGAGAGGAGTAGCCTATGTATTTAAATTGTGAGGTCTCTCTTCATCTTTCCAATGTAAGATCCTCAACACAAATGTACCTAAGATAACTTTTATAAAATTTTAAAAATCAAAATTAGAATATTTCAAAGTATAAAAACCAAAAATCAAATGAGTGTAATTGGGGTGTTGGTGCTTTGGTTTGGTTTTTCAACGAAACTAATACTAAAAGGAATAGAAAACTAGCCACATCGAGCAAGGTTGTAAACTAAACCGACAGTTTCGTCGAATGGACAATGGGTCGAGTTAACGAGTCAATTTAGAAAAAAGAACTTCACATATGATCTATAGTTTTTGAACATACAACGATACACAACAATACATTTATGAGGGTTTTATTAATAATGGGACTAATTTTAACATTTTAAATTTTAGGGACTAAATTCTAACTTTCTCCAAACCATAGAAACAAACTTTATAATTTAATCTTTATTTTAATTCTTTTGATGGGAGGATTTTCATGCACTTTGAGAGCCATATGAATTCATCTCGAGTACACTACTCGATGCCTTAAAAAGGTCTAGTTTTTTGAAAATGTGGCTTTTATGGGTAAAAGTTTTAATTTCTCTTAAGCATAACCCTATTCACCCTAGTTAGTGTTGTCATATGAATAGAGTTGCTTAATAAAATTTATAACTTTTTTTTAGGCATTTAAACTAAAATAATTCAATTCACACTAATCAAATCAAATACCAACTTTAATTTTTAATTGATTTTAATTAATCCAAAATTAGTAACTAAATATGTACTCTAAAGAACACCCTTATTTCTAATTTGGGTCTAATTTTAATCAAGATATTTAGCAATTTAAGCATCCAATCCAACAATTCAATTCAGTAAATAAATCGATTTAACACAAAAATGAATCAAGACAATCCTAACATGCAATCTAAGAAAAATAATTTAATAACGAAAATTAGATGATACCATGAGATTTTATAGTGGTTCGAAAATCCCTACTTCACTCCCAAAACTTCTTCTTAGGTATTTTATTGTGATGGTTCTCTTACAGATGAGAACCAAACCAATTGACCACTCTTTTTACGGGTTTAAGAGTCAACCTCATACTTTTGCAAGTTTAGGATCCAACCTATATCGATCCTTTAAACAAGTTCAAGATCAAACTACTCACTCAAATCCCAACGTGCTCCCACACCTTAATACAAAATTCTAAATGAGAAGAATAGAATTTGAAAAACCCACGAGCTAACTCTCACAATAGTAGATTTACAAATTTTAATCACAAAAGAAACAATCTAATCTCTCATATAAAATTCTCTCACAAGAAAAATAAAAAAAGATGAAGCTTTGAGAGAGAATCAACAATTGAGAATTTTGAAAAAATATTCAGCAAATTTGGGAGAGGAGTTGTTGATGAGAGGAGAGGATAGGAGAATGAGGTTTAAATATAATTAAAGTTAAAGAAAATTTTATGTCATTAGATCTAGGTTTAAAGATTCAAAGGTGGAGATTTAATCGTAAAAGAAAGTAAAATAATAGAATTTAGGCCATTAAATTTTGTGACGTTTGTGGTGATGCTGGTTTTGCTTACGTTCTATTGCTTGCTCTCAATGCAAAATAGCTTGTGAGCACAAGTATGATCATCTCTTCTCATTTCCATGTTTCACTCAGAAGACCTCTACTTGCCCTTAGTTGCCAAAAATTAGACAACTTAGAAAAAGTTGGTGATGATTTTTTGGAAGTAGCACTTTTAAGGGACTTTTTAGAAAAACAGAGTTCTTTTTAAAACTTATTACAAAAAACAAGTAGAAAACCAAACATTTTACAAAAAACACGTTGTTTTTTTTGTCTTTATTGGAATACATCTCTTCAAGAGACGTATTCCAGACTGAACGCGTCTGTCAAACAGACGCATTATGCGAAAATTTTGAAAACACACGGTCAACAAACGGTCAACGGACGGCAATAACTAACGGCGGATGAATGCGTCTCTCGTAGAGACGCATTCATCTAGAAAAATTGCGTCGACTGACACGTTCGTGCGCCAAGTGACACGTTCATGTGGAACGTCAGAATGCGTCTGTACTATAGACGTATTCTCCTCGGAAAATACCAACAAATATCGGTCAGCGCGAAGTGATTAATGAGGGATGTGATTGATTAATGCATGCTCTTTAATACAGGTAGTTGGGTTTTTTTTTTGGTAAAACCACCTCATTCTCTTTCTCTATTCCCATATACATAACCCCCACTCATTTCCCATCTACATCCACAATTCCAATTTTCTCTTCCCATTCTCCTCTCTCCCATCCATCCGAATTTCCCCCTTCCTATTCTCCTTCTTTCCTCCATCCTTTCGAATTTATTCTGCCTTCTTCATCTTCAGTCCCAACTTCATCCATTTCCCTTCCTTTCGGTTTCTGCTTTTTCTATATGGAGTAAGTTATTTAATTTTTAATGTTTATTATTTTTTAGAGTATGTTGTATCTTTTTCTAATTTTTTTTTTTTATGATACAGGACTTCATTTCCTTTCCTTTCCATTCCTTATTTTTCTATCTTCGATTTTGCATTTCCATCTTATTGAAAAGAGTAAGTTATTTAATTTTTAATGTTTATTTTTTGTTATCGTGAGTTGTATCTTTTTCTAATTTTTTTTTTATTATGATACAGGATTCCTTTCCTTTCCGTTCCTTGTTTTTCTATCTTCGATTTTGCATTTCCATCTTATTGAAAAGAGTAAGTTATTTAATTTTTAATGTTTATTTTTTGTTAGATTAAGTTTTATCTCAAATTTCTATTTTTTTATTTATTTATTATGATAGAGGACTGTTCTTATTTTTTTTCGGAAACTAATTCGTGGAAGGAAAAGTAAAGAAAGAAGTTTATTATCCTCGGTAAAGCGTATAAATATATTTTTTAAAATGTATATAAAAAATTGTAAAAATATGTGTATGAAAAATGTAGAAAATTAATGTTAAAATATATGTAGAAAATGAAGTTGATTGTTGTAGTTTATCTGTTATGAAAGTTGGTAGATTTCTAGAACGATTTCTAGAACTTTTAGACTTAGGCCGAGTTTTGTAACTTTTAATTTGTTTTTATTATTCTCATTTCATATTTTTTGTTCTTGTTTCTAAATGTTTATGTTAAAATTAAGAGGAGAAAAAAAATATCATAATATCTTAAAAATATCATAAACCAACATTATGATAAGGTTTGTTTTTTTGAAAAAATTATATGGGTTTTTTAAGCTTTGAATATAAAAATAAATTAAACTAAAAATGAAATGTACAAAAAAAAAAAAAAAAGAGACATAAATTAATCATTAGATGTAATATAATTTTTTATTTAAAAACTTTACTTTTATATTTTTGTTTTAAATTAAATTGAACTATAAGTAAAAATAATAATTAAAAAATAATAAATAATAAATAATAAAAAATAATTATTATATAGAGTTATTATTTTATACAATATAATATTTAATTTGGTAGATTTAGCTTGGAATAAGTTATTATTATCCATTTGCAAAAAGAAAAAAGAAAGTTATGATTATCTAGTAATTATATTTTATAAAAAAGTGTATATTTAAATACACATAATTATAACACAATATTTAGATGAACTAACAAAATAAGATCAATAATTGGTTGTTGCCCTATTGTTGAAAAAGTAATACAATATTTTGATTAATTAATTAACTTTTAAAAAATACATATACGAGAATACCTATTGGTTTTGAAAAAAATAGATGTTGAAAAAAATAGATATTTAACTCAAAGATAATGGAATTTAAAACAAGTTTTTGATAGAATATGAAAAAACATAATCTAATTAATAAATAAATATATAAAATTTAAGCATGGATATAAATTTAAATATATGTTTTTATAAATTGAATGGAAATATATTCATTAACAATATAATTTGAAGATAATGTACATAATTGTATAAGGACATAAATTAATTTTAACATATTCTATAAAATGATTTTTTTTTGCATTCATGGTGAATTTTATTATATTATATCAAAACTTTATATTAAAAACATGTTACTTTCATTTTCAAAAAAAAAAAAAAAAAAAACATCGAATTTAGTATTATTTCTTATTATACTGGTTAGAAGAAGTGAGTATCCAATAAGAATTTTTTTTTTTTGTAAGAACTAAATTAAAGAATTCTAATAATTCATGAACCCTTAAAAGAAAGATAATAACAATATTAGGTATGATAAATGAGAAATTAATTGAATTCATGTAATGTATTTTTTAGTACAAAACTAATAAACATTAAACAATATTATTCATGTCATTGACAACCATATTGGTAAGCCACAAATGGAAATCATGATCCTAAATAGTTAAAACAGTTGTTAACATCATTGTTACATTATATGTGGGGTGTGAGAAATTTTTAAACATAATAAATAAAGATAATTGAGAATGTTTTTGTAATATTAAGATTTTTTAAAATATTAATAACCTAGTTGGTGTGTTACTAATTCTTAATCTAGAAAAAAAGGTGTACTATTAATTATTTAAGTAGTGTGTGAGAACTCATTTTTTTTTAGAAAAACAAAGAAGCAACAAAACTTTAGAAATTCCAAGCTTTTTGAAATTTCATTATTAATTATTAATTTAAAATAACTCATAACTTTTTAACATTAATTTCTAGAAACGAATGGAACTTTTAATAAATTCAATAGTATTTACGTGGGGGTGATGGGTGTGTGGTGTGGAAAAAAAAATTCTTTAATAATTCTTTCATGAATTTTAACACAATTTAATAAGGACTATGGCATCGATGACTAATAAAATGATTTTAAAGAAAGACCATAAATGAAAAAAAATAAAAAAAAAAAAACCATTAGTAACTTACAAAATTCTTGAATTTCATCATTAAATATAATTAAAAGTTAAACTCATAGATTTTTAGAATTAATTTATAAAAATAAAGGACACAACTTTTCATATTATACCTCTTATCTCTAAGTTTGTTCTTTAAAAAAGAAAAAATTGGACATATAATTTATTGAAATTTATTTAATAATTCTTTTGTAATTTAAACAAAATTTATTTAATAATTCTTTTCTAATTTAAACAAAATTTATTTAATAATTCTTTCCTAATTTAAACACAATTTAATATGTACGGTGACAATTATGTCCAATATTATAGATTATAGATTTTATTATTTAAATTCGACATATAATTTATTGAAATTGTAAAACTGTTAGGATTTCAATTTTTTTTTAATAATATTTTTGATTTTTTTTTTTGTTTTTTGAGTTCGAATTAAATTAAATTTATTAAACGTTTGAGTTCGATTATAGATTTAAAGACAACCTTAGGGGGTTTAATATGAAGTTTTTGATTTTCAAACAGTTGTAACTGAGAATTATTATTACGTTTTATACAACCAAAAAAATGCCTCTATTAAATCTTACCATAAACAAATTATAATTGATTGAAAATTATATTGCATTAATGAAAATTTTAATGAACCACTAATTATTGATAAATGAAAGAAATGTAAAAAAGTGAAATATGAAAAGTTTTGCATTTACTAATATTATTATTGTTGTTGTGATTATTGTTATTTATGATTTAGTATATCATGAACATAGTTATATGCCTTTATTAATTTGCGACATTAAATAGTGCTTGTTGCTTTTATTTTATTATCTTTGTGATAAATTTTGCTATAATGCCACCTTTTAGTACATCTTTGTATTTGTATTCCTTCCTAAACATATGAGAAACCAATAAACTATCAAACTATATATAAAAAGAGAATAAAAAGTTGAACCCTAAAAATATTAACCACAAATTATGATACCCTAAAACCCTAAACCCGACACTAAACCCTGCACCATAAGGTCAAAACCATAAACTCTAAGCCCAAACCCTAACCCCTAAAAATAATAACCATAAACCCTAAACCATAAAAATAATAAACCTAAACCATAAACACCAAACCCTACCAACCCATAAACCCCAAATATTAAAACCCTAATGTAACATTCTGTAAAAAAAATAATAATAATAATAATAATAATAATTAAAATTAATTTTTTTTAAAATTATTATTATTTTTTTTAAACCTTATCTTCTCCCTCGCGCAGCCCTCTCCCTTCCCGAAATTACTCTCTCTCTCTCTCCCTCCCTCCGACCGAACACCCAGCTCCCGTCTCCGCCGCACGCTGTCGCCGGTAGCCACGAACCCCGCCGCACGAACCCCGCCGCACGCCGTCGCCGACAACCACTGCAAACCACGCACCGCTGAGCTTCAGCCCGATCCGCCGCAAACCACCGCCGAAGGCTCACGGACCAGTCGCCGGCTGCTTCTTCTTCTTCCTCGGGATATCGCCGCCGGCCGCACGAATACCTCCCCTATCAGCCCCCAACCATCACCGGTCTTCTTTTCTTCTTCCTCGTTTTCTGCAAGTTCCGTCGGACGAAATCATCCGCGTTAGCCTCGCCGGATTCGTTCAGTACTGAGCAGCGCCGATCGCCGCAAAGCTCGCGGGATTTACAGCCTGCACGCCTCGAAACTCACTGGAAAACACCAGATCTGTCCAGATCCGCGAGCCTCGCACGAAAACGAGCCTCCACGCGCCCTCACGCGCCGATCGGAAGCCCCACGCGCCAGCCACGCGCCGCCGTCCGCCGCTGCACGCGCCGCCGTGCTCCGGTCACGCGCCGCCGCTCACCGGAGTTGGGTAAAAATTGCCATTTGGTCCGTTTCGTCGAGTTATTAATGTTAGAATGTGTTCTAGCGTAATTCGGATGGTTTAAGACACGTTTAGGACACTTTTTAGGTGATTTGTCGAGGACATTGGATCGTACTTGGAGTGGGAACTCGAGAAGCTCATTACTAAGTGAAGAAAGGGTATTTTAGTAAGTAAAGTTTTAAGGTAAGGGATCTCACAACGAAAGAAGTTTTCAAAACTTGAGCTAGCTCTATGTTTACTTTGAAAGTTTATGTTTTTCATGTTAAGTATTTAAGAAAGAAAGTGTATTATATGTATGTCTTTGAAATGCGATTGCTATGATTTATGCATTCATGATTATGTTTTAAAACGAATGGGACCTCATGCATGTGTTGTGTGCTCATGAAAAGATTTATGCAGGCCGTGACGATAATTCTCCCAAAAGTTTTATGTGGGTTTTGAGGGAACCCGAGTCTTCGGACTCTCTATGCTCCCGGGGTTCGAGAGTGCCCCCACGATGGTAGCCGACGGGCTTGAGTCTTCGGCCTCCACGATGGTAGCCTTCGGGCTTGAGTCTTCGGACTCTACGATGGTAGCCTTCGGGCTGAGTCTTCGGACTCCATGATATATGTTAGCTTTCGAGCTTAACTCTCAGAGGTAGGGAGGACTCTATTCGATGGAAAAACTGTCTTCGGACTGATCACCAGGCCCTCGGGAGAATTTAATCGTTCATGAGAGCCGCGAGGAAAAGTACATGGTTTATAAAAGGAATTTTAGGTCCCCTACTAAAGCGATGGTTTACGATGGTTTTATGATTTAAAATGACATGTTGCATGTGATTGAAACTCTTATTTTGAAACTATGATGGACTTACTGAGTATTATTCGTTAATACTCACCCTTTTCCTTTTTAAAATGTTTTCAGGTAAGGCTAAGATCGGCCCTAGCGCGTGACCGGAGATCAGCTACTCGAGTCATGGGAGCCGACCGATCGCTATTCCGCTTCTTTTATGTTTCTAGATGTATATAGAACTCATGTCAAGTTTTTAAATGTTTAGGAGGGTGTTTCAAAATCTTTTAACATTTCTTTGTAAATCGTGCACGTGTATTGGTTTTCTGCTCTTTGAACCCTAGCATCATATTGAGAAGTTTGTTGGATGCTAAGAGGTTGTTTGAAAATCTTAGAAGTGTGTTTTCTATGTCTTATTAGGTAAGGGTCAGATTTTTGGTTTTCGCGTAGTTACGCCGTTATGTTGCCGAAATTTTTGGTAATATAGCGACGTGACTTAGTAATGACTCTTAGGTAGCGTGTTGAGCCTATAGGGTCGTTACACCTAAACCCTAAGAATAATAACCCCAAAACCCTAAACCCTAAGAATAATAACCCCAAAATCAAAGAGTAATAACCCTAAAACCCTAAGAATAATAACCCCAAAATTGAAAACCCTAAACCCTAAGAATAATAACCCTAAAACCCTAAAATCTTAAAACCCAAAACCCAAAACCCTAAGAATAATAACCCTAAAACCCTAAAATCTTAAAACCATAAACCCTAAACCATAAGAATATTAACCCCAAAACTCTAAAATCTTAAAACCATAAACTCTAAACAAAAACACATAACCCTAGAATCCTAACCCCTAAATAATAACCATAAACCTCAAAACCCTAAACCCTAAAACCATGAAAATAATAACCCTAAACCCCAAACCCCTGAAATTATAAAACCCCTGAAATTATAAAAATAATTACCCTAAATCGTAAACCATAAACTCCTAAACCCTTAGATTATGCAGTGATGTCAAATAATTTACTGATACAATCTTTTTTGAATATCAGACTTAATTACACAACTACAATGGATGTTGTTGGGTTTACGTGTTATATGAACGGAAACATTGTTCATGGGCCAAACGGTATACAGTATGATGTGGGACCATGTATACAAATGAGTGCTAGTCGTGACATTGAGTTCGACGCATTTATGGACGGGTTATGTAATGGTTTATTGATAGATAGAAACGAAGGGGTTGAGGTCATTTTTAGATACGGCAGTATTGGGATAGCAGGGTCTACTTTATATGCTCCTATCTCACTACGAAGTGAGGTTGATTTTAGGTTCATGATGAACCTTGCTCCGTCCCTTCCAAATACAGTAGAGCTTTATATTTCCCAACCAAACATTGTAAGCCAAATCGAAAGAAGACAAATAGAAGATAATCCGGAAGTCCAAAATTTGAACAATGAAGAATTGGAAGATTCAGAGGAAGATAACCTCGAGCCACCTATTGCCACAAATGATGAATACGTTGAAATAGACAATGACGACGATAGTGAAGGAGAAGTAGTTGAATTTTATGGCGAGCATGACATTCCCCCCTTTTTCACGCAATTAGATATGGATGTTATTGATTCCATGCCTGACACCGGTATTGAACAAGAAATTAGGGGGTCTGATTCATTGCTGAAAGGGATGATTTTTGAATCGAAGACCGATTTAAAGAATGCTGTAAAAAGCTACTCCATCCTTCGACATCAACATTTTGACGTTATTGAGTCGAACAAGAACGTGTGGGCAGTGAAATGTAAAAGATATGGTGATGGTTGTACGTGGCGCCTTCATGCATGTTGTCGTAAGTGACATGGTCGATTTGAAATTACACAGTACAATGGTCCTCACTCTTGTATATACGCAAGGCTGAGTCAATATCACAATCAACTCGACTCGAATCTTATAGCGTCTGAGGTGTTCTGCATCGTCAAAACCGAACCGTCTGTAACTGTACGCACATTACAGGCAGTCATACTGAAGAAATATGGATACAATGTTAATTATTCCAAAGTATGGAATGGAAAAAGAAAATCTATCGTCAATATCTTTGGAGATTGGGAGGAGTCATACAATTTGCTACCAAAGTGGACCCACATACTTGAAATGACTAATCCTTGTTCAAAAATTTTGTGGAGGCTGCAAGCGGTGAATGGGAGCAACAAGGAGGTCATATTCCACAGTGTGTTTTGGGCATTCGGACCTGTTATTGAGGGATTCAAGCATTGCAGACCTCTGCTTCAGATAGATGGTACCCACCTATAAAGGAAAATTGTTAATAGCAACCTCTGTAGACGCGAATGGTCATATATACCCTGTTGCTTATGCGATTGTACTAGAAGAAAGCACTGATACATGGGGTTGGTTTTTGCGCAACCTACGGACAGAGGTAGTGCATGAGAGGGAGGGGATGTGTCTTATTTCAGATAGGCACAAAGGCATCATATATGCAATTTGAGACTCGGACAACGGTTGGGCAGATGTGCATCATCGATTTTTCTTGCGACATGTCGCAAGTAATTTTAACCAAAAATACAAGGATAAATTCTTGAAGGATCTGGTGTATCGTGCAGGCTCGAAGTTTCGAGTACGAAAGTATGAACTATGCATGCTTGAGCTTCTGTTCTACACCTCCAGGCCAGCCATCGATCTCAGTTAGCTTGGGAAGACATATTTTCTGGTGCATTATTGCACTGTAGACGTCGAGAAGCTATATTAAGGAGGTTGGCTACACAACCAGCCCTCGCATCTAGCCATATTTACGAGCGTCTGGATTCTATGGTGTTTCCTGCATCAAATTCATTCAATATGATTGGCATTTATTGACTGCACTCGTGGAACGCTGGCGACATGAAACACACACGTTCCACCTGCCGCACGGGGAGTGTACGATCACATTACAGGATGTAGCCATCCAATTCGAACTACCTATTAATGGGCGGGCATTGATTGATTCGCTTAATCATAACTGAACTAATGTTTGTCGTGACCTATTAGGAGTTACGACAGATGATGATGTACTGAAAGGAGGTCGCCTTAGCCTTCCTTGGTTGGCTGCCTAGTTCAATAATTTTGCTCATCTACCAGAGGACGCCGATGACGACGACGTCCAACGATATGCCCGCGCATATATTTTGTCACTAATCGGAGGTGTGCTCTTCCCAGATAAGTCCAACAATCAGGTCCACTTGATGTATCTCCCCCTATTAGCAAATTTACATGACGCGGGGACGTATAGCTGGGGAGCAGGATGTCTTGCATGGCTCTATAGACAGCTATGCAAAGCTGCAGTGATCGATGCGAAGGATTTGGGGGGGGGCCCTGATACTTTTGCAAATCTGGGCATGGGATCGATTCCCTTTTCTGGCACCTAGGCGACTGCATCGATATGAGAATCAGTTGGGCGATAAACCACTGGCAATATCGTAAGAAACTTTAATGACTTTAACTATAATCATACATTTCACCTATGTTGCACTAATATTCAATTTATTATATTTATAGATGGAACGACGAATTTTCAGTTACCAGATCTCCTATCCATGTACTGGTCCAGTATAGATATATGTTAGATACAATTAGACATGATCAGGTATCACTAAGTTCATTTATTTATTATTTTTAATCAATTTGTTTTACTTTAGTTCATGTTGGTGAACTTTTGTTCAAAAAATTATGCAGATTAATTGGGAGCCTTATAACCATCTGCTCCAAATCTTGCCAGAATATTGTCTCGTCGGTAGTCATGTATGGTCAGCTAGAGCCCCACTCATTTGTTTTTATGTAGTTGAGTGGCAGTTCCCAGACCGTGTGACACGACAATTTGGGTGGGTGCAATATGTTCCTATACCTTGTAATACGGACATGCAATTGCACTCATACGACCTACGAGGCAGACAAGTACGAGATTGGGTAGCATATTTGGCTCCTATTATACAAATCTGGGAAGGCAGAGAAAATTTTCTTATTCAGGGACAATTAATCAATATGGGAGTCGATGTTGGGCATAATTACAACCAATGGTATGCTGCAATTACGAGAAAATACATCACACAACCAGGAGCATCATATCATTATTTGGTAAGAATTTATTTTAGGGTTGTCTAGATGATTCATACAATTATAAAATTGACTTGATTAAATTTGATTTTACTTGTTTGTTCTCTCATCACAACTTACCCCAAATGACTCCATTTGGTAGAAGGTGTTTGGAGAATTTAACATTCATATATCGACTCCTAGATCTGAATGAAGGTGGTCATCCAGATGGAAACAAAGATTGAGTCACTCCTTTATATTGCTCTGCAACTTTGTTAGACGATATTATTTTCTAGCTTGTAAAGATCATCTACATTAATCAAAACTTTTTTGGAATATAATGTATTGAGTTTAAATCAACAACTCAAAATTGTTTAGTCTCAACAAACTTATCTCGATCCAATAGTTGCTCATAAATAATATGATGTATAAAGAACTCTTACTCTCATAAGTTCCTCTCAAGTCACAACCCTTTAAGGAATTGAAGAACTCAATTGCAATCAAATTTTTCAATTAATAATTTATAATTAACTAATTAAATATACATTAAACATAACACGTGGGAAAAATAGAATTAAAATGCATTTACTTTTTGGATTATAAGATGAATCAAACATCAAATCATAATACATAGAAAAAATTGAGCACATTTATACTTATGTAAAGAGGGATGAGAAATTAATTAATTGTATACAACCAAGGAATATTATTCTAATTATAATTTGTAATCCCAATAATATTCATCAAGGACTTCTTAGGCACAAAATAAAAAATTCAAGGACTTATTAGATTCGAGATTGAAAGTTTAAAGACCTATTAGACACTTTTTAAAATTTAGGGACCAAATAGATATAAATTTCAAAGTTTAAGGACTTATTAGACACTTTTTAAAGTTTATGAACCAAATAAGCACAAACCTAAAAGTTTGTGACTAAACTTGTAATCTAACTCAACAAAAACAAGTTTTAAAATATTATTTTTTGTTCATTTTCAAAACTTGATTTAAATTTTGAAAACATTAGATAACGAACAAAGAAATGGTAGAAGTAGTGTTATTAACTTAATTTTCGAAAAAAAAAAATTGTTACCAACTAGGGCCAACTTTTTTTAAAAAAAAATTACAGGCTTTAATCTCGATTGTGTCCAATCCATCATGGAACTCTAGATCGTATCTCGTAACACAAAATTTAAATTTTGTAAATTTTAAAGATAGTTTATAAATTTTTAGTCCAGTAAGTTCATGAATTTTAAAATATACGGTAGAAGTCAGAGATTTAAAGTTTTTTTCTTACTGTCAAAGGGATAGGCAGTCCCACTTTTTGACAAACTTTCCTTTTCTCACAAAACTCTCTTTCTACAGCATTTTCTATTAACAATTTTAAAAAACAACTATATAGATGTATTGGACGTATAATAGGGAAAACAAATTAAGCATTCACTAGACATGTTTCAAAATTGAAAGACTTATTAAACACAACTCAAAACTTACTTCAAAGTTAATCAAGGAAAAAAAAAATTTGTTTCAATTTTCTCGACCTTTCTCTATTTTTAAGGGAAATCATTTTTAGTTTTTTTTTCTTTGAAAAAAGGTAGTAAAATTGAATTTAAAATTTTATGATTTTTTCCTAATAGTATTAAATAATAAATGCAAGGTGGGAATATGAAGAAATGGGAACATATGACTTGTTGAATGGATAAATAGTAAAAAAACAAAAAAAATCAATCTAAATATAATTTAATGGATAAGATACCTACTACTATCTCAAAAATTGATAATTTGATTCCTTGCCACACAATTAATTTAACTAGAAGAAAAAGAAAATCTTTAATACTTTATCAGCAGAAAATAATAGAATCCTATTGACTTTAGAATATGATAAATATTGGTCATTAATATGTAATAGTAAAAAAATCAATATATCTTATCTAATTGAATTCAAATTTAATATAAATAAATGTGAAATTAATGTCTCTGACCTAAAATCGAACCCAATATTTATTGGACTCAAAAAATTAAATATAAAATAAATAATAAATAAAATAAAAAGGTTATCACAGCTATTAAATCAATCAGCATCCAATTTTTTTTTTAAAAGAAAAATCTATATCATATATGAAAACGTTCAATGTAACGACCCGAATTCCTACGATACTCTAGATGCGGAAGCACGACCTAGTTATCTCGCTCATGCCTGAAAATTCCGGCAGTATGACGGCGTAACTAGGAGAAAACCAAAATTTACAACAACCTGATAAGAATGAAAACACTTCAATAACTCAGATAAAACGCTCAGCATCCAACAAACTACGACAAATATGTTGAGCTTCACATCAAACACAGGATTTTAAGAAACCCTAACCTAATACACGATAACTAAAGAATATTCAGAATTTACAGACCAAACATACATCAAGGAACAAGGAAACAAAACTAAGAATGAAAAACAAGGAAAAGGAATTGGATGGAGTCTCCATAGTCTCGTCAAGTCGTCACCTGCGTCATCCGCCCCGAGATTGTACACAATCTGCAAAACAAACAAAGTAGCAAACATGAGTATAAACATACTCAGTAAGTAGCCCACTTAAGGGTCCAATGTTCAAAGAAATCATACCAAGCTCTTACTCACACTTGTGCTTAGATTTCAAATACTTTCTTCTACTATTTTAAAGGTCCATTTAACCTTCACAACATTCACTACTATTTGACCCTAATTTCGTGTCATACCTGCGAGTCTTGTAACCTAGAACCCAAACCTGTGAAGGTCCATAACCCTCACACTCATCTCAATAGATAAATCTTCCCTAAGCTAGCACACCGGCGCTAGGGAACGCATTCCCTACGCTCAACATACTGGGGAATCATCTCTCAGCTAGCACACGGCAATAGGAAACGTATTCCTATGCTCACACAGTGGGGAATCACCCCTAAGCTAGCTCATTGGCAATAAGGAACGCATTCCTTATGCTCATCACATTATAATAGTGGACAGGCAACCAGGGACCACATCCCCTCAGCTAGCATACAGGCAATAGGAAACGCATCCCTATGCTCAACACAGTGGGGAATCACCCCTAAGCTAGCTCATCGGCAATAAGGAACGCATTCTTTATGCTCATCACATCATAATAGCCACACAGGCAACCAAGGAACACATCCCCTCAGCTAGCATACAGGCAATAGGAAACGCATCCCTATGCTCAACACAGTGGGG
Source organism: Trichosanthes truncata (assembly GCA_033996785.1). Taxonomy (NCBI): domain Eukaryota; kingdom Viridiplantae; phylum Streptophyta; class Magnoliopsida; order Cucurbitales; family Cucurbitaceae; genus Trichosanthes; species Trichosanthes truncata. The sequence continues at coordinate 44,233,743 of MU867259.1, read as the reverse complement.
AATCACCCCTAAGCTAGCTCACAGGCACTAGGGAAACGCATCCCCTATGCTCATCACATCATAATAGCCACACATGCAACCAGGGGACACATCCCCTCAGCTAGCATACAGGCAATAGGAAACGCATCCCTATGCTCAACACAGTGGGGAATCACCTCTAAGCTAGCTCACAGGCACTAGGGAAACGCATCCCCTATGCTCATCACATCATATACATTCTAGGCTTACAAACTCGCACGAAAGGACAGAGTTAGGGTAGGTAGCACCAAACTAACGGGGCTTTGCACTTTCCCAACGCATTCAAGACCTCTCGGGTCATCTACCATACCAAAATCATTCATCATTTCCAAACCATATTCACAACCTGAACCGAAGTTCAAAAGCACATACAAAGGGAATCATCCCCTAATTCACATAAGAGAGGAAGCAACCCTCAAGCCCTTTTAACAATTACAACGTCTTACACCTCATATACATATAGGCGAGACACACTTCCTCACGGACCAATCCGAAAGGCTACCTACTTTCTAGGCCAGCACTAAAACGACCCACTTCTCATTCTTTTAAGAAGTTATTTGTAGCATATGACCCAAGCCCACCTTCCATAAACAACCCCAATCGCATTGTTGTGACCTTTCACTATAGATCACAACCACAAATCTCACGTGAGAATTTATACTCTAGTTCAATGGTACTCTCAAACAAGAACTACACGTAGCCATAGTCCATACATATGCTAGTGGCATATAACCCTTCATTCACTTAATCCATAATTCAATCCCCTGAACATCTTAGAAATCTGGTCGACCAACCACCCTTTACTCACAATCGAACCCATCCAAACCTCGTTAAATCAGCCCAAACATAAGACCATTCTGAACACATAAGATACTGTCTTCGACCCTGAGTATTGCATAACTTTAGGGTGCTCTACTTCAGCCTTTAACCCAACCTGAACCCAAAAGCATTGAACCCAATCAACCAATCAATCCAAAATTCACGTTTTATGCACTCCACAGCTAACCAAACATCTCAGAAGTCCAAACAATTACATCTGTTTAGTTTAACACAACTATCCACACTTTTTTATCTACAAGGGTAAGCTATAATCAAATTCATTTATAACCCCAGGCACATTTTCATCCATTCACTTGTAACTTTGAATCCCTTAACTACAGTAGCAACAAGTTTCAGGCAATCTTAAGCCCAGCACGACAATTCTTATATTGATTTAACCAACTACGACATCACGCACATACTCATAATTTAGGCAAGAATGACTATTCACAAATCACCACATTCATGTCCAAACTTGTCCAATTACAACCTCGAACAAATTCTTAAAGAGGTTCATATGCTAACATACTAAACTTAAAACTTTAAGCCACTAATTCCTTTATGACCACAACTTAGGCCGTTTTAGCTCATGGTTACTTCTAAACATAACCACTAACATTTTCATATCTCATAACCACCGCTTTCAAGCATGCTTTCAAAATTAACAAGCTATCAAACATACATTTCAATCACAAAGGAATTTAAATGGCTTAAATCCAAATGACTACTTACCTCGAATAGAATAATTAATATTATTCTAGCAGTGAGAATCTCTTCCAAACTCTGGTCTTCCTGCTTAACCTTCAATAATCCAATAAAAATAAGGATTATAAAACTTGGTCCAAGATTCTTGAAATTTCATAATTGAGCTCCATTTAGTCCTTTTTTATTTCCTTAGACCGATTTTAATTTAGCACAATATCTCACCCAAATAAAAGTAACTGTGCCGAACCTTTAACCTTGCTGGAAATTTATATATTTGTCTCCAATTCCATAGTTCGATTCTCAAATCAATATCCTGAAAATTAAATCCATTGATTAACAATCGATCCCATTTAAAGTCCTTAATTAAAAACAATTGAGTAACAAAATTACCCAAGTCCGAACACGATCGTAACTGGGACCGTTCGAGCTCAAAAATTGGAATCGGAGACGGCTCGTGCGGCGGCGGACGGCGGCGCGTGGGACTTCCGATCGGCGCGTGAGGGCCAGATTTCGTGCGAGGTTCGCGGATCTGGGTTTTCTGGCGACTGTGTCTTGCTCAGTTGGAGATTGGGCTACGCGGCGGTGAGTGATGAAGAAGGAGAAGACAGATGGATGGGGGGTTCGGCTGTGGCTGTCGGCAGAGGAAGAAAACGAAGAAGATACCGGCGATGAATGGCTGAAGCTCGTACGAAAACCGGCAGCCGGCGAGTCTCCAAATCCAGCGTGCGGCTGCTTCTCGAGAGGAATAAGGTGAAGAAGAAGATGAGCAGACGGCGTGGCTGCAAATCGACGAGGAAGAAGAAGAAGGAGGCCGGCGGTGGATGGGTGTTCGGCGGAGAAGAATAAGAAGACCGGTGAAGGATGGGTATTCGGTCAGAGGGAGGGAGAGAGAGAGAGAGAGAGAGAAGATGGAGATGGAGGGATAAGGATGGTACTTTTTTTTCTTTTAAAAAAAAATTTTCAATATTGCCCCTTGACCAACATTGAATTCCAAAATTGCCCTTTTTAAACCATTATCTTTCAAATTAAACCCAAAACTCAAAATCCCCTCTTAAGAATTATTCCAACTTAGTTCCAAATTTTCAAAATTAAAACTCCTAAATAAGCCGGGCGTTACATTTAAAGTGTGTTAGAAATATCGTAACACTAAAAAAATCAAATACCCTAACAAATAATTCTCAAATAATCATCAAAAAGAAAGAAAGAAAAAAAAAACTCCGCACAAATAATCTCACCACTTCATTGCAAACCTTATATTAAAAAAATGATAATAAAATATTACTCAAGTTCAAATTTTGGTTTGATGCCTCTAGAAAAGAAAAAGGTTCCTAAAATTCAAATTTTTGGTTTAAAGATTAAAAAAACTGAGATTTCTTCATCTCAATTAAAGATTTAAACAACAAAAAAAAGATTCACTTCACGATTGTATATTTTTAGAAATATTTATATCATATAAAAGTGAAGTGTTTAGAAATATTTTTTAAAATAAAAATTAAAAAATAATCAAAGGAATGGAAAAATAAGAAGCCTATAAAAATGAAATGTTTAGTTAACTTAATGTATTTTAAAAAAATGAAATGTTTGGTTAATGTATTTGGAAAAAATAATAACTAAAATTAAAAAAATATGAGAAAGAAATATTTTTAAAAAAACATAATAACAAATAATTGGTATATGTATTTTCAAAAACTAATTTTTTTTTATAACTAATTAAGAAAATGATTGGTGGAAAATAATGATAAAAAAAATGATTGAAGAATGATTGGGTGGGGATGAAATTATTATTAAATATTTATTTTAAAGAAAAATAAATAAATAAATGATTGGTAGATTTGATGGGTTGTTAAATATTTATTAGTAGATTTGATGGATTATTAAATAATTATTTTTAATGTAAAAAATATGGAATCTGATTGGGGTTAAAAAATAAAGAAGAATGTGTTCCTTCACAAAACGCATTTAACTCACGTGGCGAGCGCGCTATGAATGCGTCTGTTTGACAGACGTATTTGGCCTAGAATGCGTCTCTTCAAGAGACGTATTCCAATAAAGACAAAAAAACAACGTGTTTTTTGTAAAACGTTTGGTCTTCTACTTGTTTTTTGTAATAAGTTTTAAAAAGACCTCTATTTTTCTAAAAAGTCCCACTTTTAAGTGAAGCACATTTTCTATAAGCATTTTGGAGGAAGAAAAAACACTAATTAAGCACCTTATTCTAAAAGAATAAAATATTATTAAAATAATAAAAGGTTGGCAGGCCCATGGACAAAGGAGCACAACAAGATGCTGACATGTGTCACCATCATACTCATCCGTGTCATTGTCACATTATTTTACATCTCAATCTTCTTTTGGTCATAACTTCTTTGTTTGATGTCTGATTTGAGCAATTTAAAATACGTTGGAATTTTCCTTCTGAGCTCTTTGCTATGGACAATTTAAAATAATAAAATCATCAGTAATTAAAGATTTATTATCATTAAAATATATGATTCGATTGAAGCTCTTAAAGATAACAATTACAACATTACAATACTCATCCAAGTTTAAGGTTTAATCAGATAAAATTGAAAATTTAGAATGAAAAATTGATGCAATTGAAGGGAATAATCGAATTAAATCCACAGCGGAAGCATAAGAATCGTCTTTGATTTATTTAGAATTAAACTAAAATACAAGGGTTAAGCAAAACATACCTGGAAATTATGGAGATTCTTCTAGCGGGTCTTTATCTCCTCCACAAAGTCTTCCTGGCTATGACTCTAACAAAAGATCAAGGCTTGTGGGAGCCTCTTGAAAGAAAATCCTCAAGGGATTAAAGAGGAAGAGGTTTAGAGAGAATTCTTTAATTCTCTCTTTGAGGAGATGTGTGTTGTTCAGAATGCTTCAACCCAAGGGTTCTATTTATAGAGACCAAGGGAAGATCTTTGCCATTATTAAAATATTATATTTTAATATCTAATATATTAAAATATATCTTTTATTTATTTGAATCTCATTCAAATATCCTACGATATTTATTTATTTGAATCTTATTCAAATTCTATAAATATCTTTTATTTAATATATCAAATATATATTAATTATTTTAATATTTAATGTATCAAATACAATAAATATATTTTCCTCTTTTATATTTAATATATCTAACATATTAAATATTAATTTGAACACTTCAAATTAAATATTAAATTTGAACATTTCAAATTTTAATATTTAATGTATCAAATACAATAAATATATTTTCCTCTTTTTTATTTTAATATATATAATATATTAAATATTAATTTGAACACTTCAAATTAAATATTAATTTGAACATTTCAAATTTTTCTTTCAACTAAATTGATCTTTTAGTGTTACTATGAGCTAGCAATGGGACCTTATGGACCTACAGATTATAAGCTCCAATGATAAAAAATTAATTAATTAAACTCTTTAATTAATTAGTTTTCATTCATTAACTATAGGTCACTCCACTATAGACCTAGAGTTGCACTCTTATGCATTGTAGGACAAGTTGTGTCCATAGATATAATCATTACATGCAAGTCGATCCTTCACGAGTTGTTCGTAATTACAGCTGGGTCAAAAGTCCGTTTTACCCCTATAATTACATCTTGCACCTTAAGTACCACTGATTCTCTAATGAACAATATGTTTATAATCTAATTATAAACTAAGTCCCTCTCGGGCCAATGAGAGGGTGAGGCCCCATTGTTCAAGTCCCGAAATCAGCATTTAAGGGCACTACTCATCTACTTACCCTATATGGGAAGGAGTGAATTTCATCTTGTGAGATTATGTTCCCAGCTCCCTATTTGGTCAAGTCCCCAAAATGGTAGGCATATTGAATAGGCTATAAAAGCCACTCTCACCCATGCAAATCAAAGGACAAGCCCTCACAGGCAGGAGTTCATAACTCACTCAGGATTAAGATCGAGTCGCATATGATCATCCTGATGAAATATTAATCTTCTCAATTAATGGATTTATAAAGAGAGATTAAATATTTCGTGGTCCAGTCTTATACAAACTCATTGTATAAGATACCCCCACTCACATGTCTCCACATGAATGATTTGGATCAAATCATTTGTAACTATTACAAAGTGGGCCGTATCAATAGTGTTACCAGGGTAAGGCACCCAACCTTATCCATATACTATGACCCTTTAGGTTATTTCTTGAACATGATCCTCTCGTATGTCAACCACATACTGTTCAAGATTACACTAATAACCTTGAATTTTTCATATAATGGATAATATTATATTGAAAATAAAATAATCAAAATTATTATTAATTATTAAATAAATTATTAATTACGAGGCTTTAGGGCATAAATCCCAACAATCTCCCACTTGCACTAAAGCCGGCGAGACATGTATCCTAGGGCATACTCTATACCCAACATGTTCTCCCACTTGCCCTAGCAAAGATGAGACATGTCTCGTAATCCTAGACATTCTAGGTGACCCTCAAACACTTTAGCCTGGAGAGTCTCTTTATATAGATCCAAAGAACTGCCGTTAAAAGCATCTTGGTCACTACCATGATGCTTTCTCTCTCTCAATATGATTCCCTATACATTGGTGTTTTCTAATTTCCTTAATATTAGTCTTTGCACCAGTATTATCATAATAAAGAGGATAGACTAAATCATATCTGAAACACCTTTCAGATCTTTAAGGAACTATTTGAGTCATACAAGTCCTTTTCTTGCTTCACAAGCAAAACAATTTAACTTATATACCATACTCCACCACCTAGGGTAAGATTTATTTTTACATAGATTTCCTGAATCTTTGCAAGAACCAGTGTATCTTGTAAAGATCAAATCTTTAACTGCATACACAAAAATTTCTCATCATCCATAGATAATTTGAGAAAGTTTTTAATTTTCTACTCAATGGTCATACCATTCGTTTAACTGATATATGCTAACCAATTGTATATTAAATGTTCAGTCTCATTTATGCATATCATATACTCTCAACATTTGAGGTGTTTTAAGATACACTTTCTTAGACATAAAAATCAAATATTTGACAACAATTTTGTCAATATAAGATGTTTGAGACAAGGTTAACATTTTGTCCTTAAAATCTTCATTTTGGACATTTAAAATATACTGAGTCATTCCAAATCACTTATTTGGAATTGGTTACTGAATCAACGTTTTATGTTGACATCTTACATCATTCATAATGGGTAAAAATATCACCAACATAAAACATGAGAAAAATCCACTAAGCCATTAATGATTTTCTTGTCTATACAAGCTTCATTAATATTTATCCAAAGTCATAGATTTTGATACTTTTATCAAACCTTATATTCACAGATCTAATGGTAAAATTCATTTCATAAATAAACCTTTACTATTTCGCAAACCTTTTGCTTTTGATCTTTGAAAATAAACATATCTGATTGATTTGTGTAGATGCATTATCTAAGATTTCTTTTCATAAAAGAATTCTAAACATTCATTTTCATTTCCCATATGCAACAATGAATTAAATAATACTCACAGACTTTAGTATGACAACAAGTGAGAAAGTTTACTCTTAGTCTACTTTCTCCTATTAGGTCTAACCCTTTGCCATTAGTCTCACTTTGAGAGTAATAAACCTTCAACTTTGTCATATAATATGACAATTTGGGCTTCAATTAAGTCCTTGTAAAGGTTGAGTCATCTCATAACTCTCCCACTACGATGAGGCTTATCCAATTCATGACTAGGATCCATTTGACTTTCAAATATAATTAAATTGTTAACAACTTTTGTTAACTATTTAGTGGCTTCTCTTGGAACCAATTTACTATCTCACCTTATTAAAGGTTTGTAGTCTTTTATTTGACATTTCTTATAAAATTGATATTTGTCATACAAATACCTTATTCGTTTTAGAACTACATAAAAGACCACTTTATACTCCTTAGGGGTGGCCTACACTTAGGCTTATCTTTGAACATATACAAGCTTTTTAGGCTTGTTTCAACACGTGAGCTTAACATTCCCAAATGGTGAAGTGTTGTAAACCAGCTTTACTACTCTTCTATAATCTTTAAAATTGTCTCGTAGACACTTTTAGAGGGAATCATGTTCACCATGCAATCTCTATTGCATTTCCTAACCGGAGTATGGTAATGGTGTGTAACTCATTACTAATGTGACCATGTCTAACAAGGTCTTGTTTCTCCTCTTGCAGCCCAATTTCACAAAATTGCACTTGGTATTACGATAATTGGGATAAAAACCCATGTTCTATCAATTAGTTTTAATACGCAAGGTTCATGTACTTTCTATTATGATCTGATCATAATATCTTGATAGATTTAATTATCTAATCGATTTTTTTTTTGAACTTTAGTCTTAATTTTCTTGAACATTTCAAAAATTTAGACTTATGTTGTATTAGGTAAAGATACTTGTACCTTGAATGATCATCAACTAGAGTGACGAAATATTCATTACTTTATTTGACCTTTACATTCACCAGACCACTTGGGTCAGAATGTGTAAGCCCAAAATATTCTTTGGCGTTCTAGCCCTATCTAATAAAGGCCCAATGATTATCTTGCATGAAAGGCAAGATCTACAGACATGTAAAGTAATTAACTAACTTTTTAGAGAATTACTTTTACTAGTCTTTTCATTCTATTCAAGTTGATGTTAATCAACCTTAACAGCCAAAGTCAAGTATCATCTTTTAGGAGAAAACAATGTCTTTCTATTTTGGATTTTATAATCATGAATATCTCAGTATTTTGTAGTATAGTATATGTCAACATTTTTAACATATACAAATTGTTCTTATTTTCAGCTGAATGTATTTTCAAACAATTTTGAAAATATAAACTTTTATACTTCAAAGTAATTCATACTATATGAACATTTTTGTAATAAAGTTCAAGAAATTGAATTTCTCTTATGGTTACTAAAAACACCATATTCAGCATTATGTAACAATTTTTACTTAATGACATCTTAATGTCTCTCACTACACTAACTGAGATAGGCTTCCTGGTGCTAACTTGTAGAAATTATTCTACATGTGAAGTATTTTCCAAGAATTACATATTAAATGTAATGAAGAATAAATCTTGATAGTAGATCTTATATCGACTATCTAGGTGGCATTTATATTCCACCAAAAATCTAGTAAATCAAATTTACTTTCATTTATATTTTTCTTCCTGGAGGCATTTCAAAAATTCCTCTTATTATGACTGTCCTAGCTAATTTAGGAACTATTTCCTTTTATATAGCTTCAATCATTTGGTTTCTTTACTTGGATTTTTGTAATACTTAATTTTGAGATCATTTAGACAATTTTCTAAATTTAGCTTATGTTGACTTCAACATTCATATGTTGTTGTCATTTTCTTTATCTTCTAAACTTGACATCTAACATGTCAACTAGGAGAATACGTACAAGCTATCTCGTTTACTTTTGATTCATTAATCACGTGCTTCACGAACAATTCGAATAGCATTAGCAACAGGTTTCGAGAATATTTCTCAATAAAGACAAATTCAAAATTTTACACTACCATTATAGTGTTAATGTTGCTTTTCCAAGTAATAAAATTTCTCAATTTTGACTTATCAGTAATAAAATTAAAATTATGAGAGAAACTGACAGAATATTGAAATATATAGTATATAATTTAACATAATGCAAACAATTATCCATTCAATTTTAGCATAGAAATCAAACAATTTGAAAAAAAAAAAATAATTAACCCTATAAATCATTTCTAATGCTATGGTACTTTAGTGAGTTAGAATAACTGCCGCCGTAGGGTAGGTCAAGTATTCCTTCACTAAACTGAGACAATCTCAACCAAGTATTATACCAGAATAACTCTTATTCCTATAATATTTAGTTACCATTAGTTTGGTCAAAGACATCATTAACAACTTTAATGAGCCCTTTGTAAGTGTGACCCATAATTTTAGATCCCGTAGTTTTATCCCAACAAGTGCCGCCGTAGGGTAGGTCAAGTATTGGAAACAAAACTACAATCCTATCCTTCTCAGGAGTTCACCCTGATATTGACTCATGCAAACACCTTCCGTAGGGGGACAGTCCAAAAGCCGCCACGAGGCCCCGCATGAATCTCACGATGTAAACTAATGATGGAGACCGTAGGATATGTTGACACATTTCCTTCTCCCATTTACTATAATACTTTCTCAAAAGATTCACCCTGATATTGATCCATGCAAACACCTTCCGTAGGGAGGACGGTCCAAAAGCTGCCACGAGGCCCCACATGAATCTCACGTTGTGAATCAATAATAGAGACCGTTGGATTTCTGACATGTGTCCTTCTCCCACTAAGTATTTTGAAATAGGGTTTTCTATTACTTAGAAAAATTAGGCTAATCTCATTTATCTAAGTTTCTCAATCTACCTTTCATAACCCTTATGTTGTTAGATTGATTTTAATGTGAATTACTAAGTTTTTAAACTATTTAAAAAATAATAATAACATTATGAGCATGCTTAGTGAAAATAAATAAAATTTGACTAATTCAACTCCCAGGTCGGTTCCCAGTTAGAGGTGTTCCCTTTCGGTCAGCTTAAATACCCCAGTTTAGACAGAACCTTCCATAGACAGAGTTCCCTTATAGTCAATTTTTATTTCAAATTCATTAACCTTTAATTAACTATTAATTATTAGATTAATGAACATAAGTGAATTTATAAATAAATGTTTTTAATCCTATTAAAAATAATTCACTTGGATAATCTTAAAAATCCATCATTTTAAACTCTTTTAAAAAAAATTATTCTAAATTCTAATCCCATTAGAAACTAATAAAGATAAATTAAATTCAAATTTTAAACTATTTAAAGCATGAATCACAATATCTTTATTTTAAGGAAAACCTAATCTCATTAGGAAATATCCTAATCTTATTAGGAAAACATGGATTCCAATTATGAAGAAAATATCCTAATTTAATTTTCCAAATATAACAATTATAATCAAAGATATGGAAAATATAAACTAATTAGGAAAATATCTTAATTCTATTAGGAAACAACCTAATCAATTTTCAAATATAACAATTATATTAAAAATAATTAAGATGCATGATCATGCTTAACCTATGGTGGGATTTTAAATTTAAATGACATACTTTATGCAATAATCAAACAATTTAAAACATACATCTCATGCATAATTAAATTAAAAATAGCAAAATTGACCGGCATATTTGGCATATCCTAAAAAATTGAAAACAATTTAAATTACAATAATTTAAATTCAAGACATATCTTGGTCTTCAATATCTTTCTCTATAAAAATTAAGATTTAGAAAATCTTAATTTTCACAAAAGCAGCCACCTCATCTACATTGTCCAATAGCTTCACGTTCAAAATTCCCCAACGTTGGCGATAACAGCTTCTTGCAGCAACCTTTGACTGGTGACATTGACCATTGAATGACAAATTGAAGAATAATTGGAGCACAATCAACCTTCATATATGGGCTTTTTACGTTTGGGCTTTTGGAATTACATTCCAGTATGTGAACAATTATGAACTTATTTGAAAATAAGCTTTTTCTGCCATCAAATCACAAATTGTGATTTCACAATTTCAACTTGATAAGTATTGTGGAACATGTGAATTTGCTGATGTCATCCCACATACATTTGGGTGAATTAACTACTTTGTGTACAAACAGTATGTAAAATAAACTTGGATCTCTCACAATCATCTGATTGAAGGTTCACCCGCCGACTTCCATTGAAAAAAAAATTACAAATAATCTTAACCCTTATGGGATTTACAATTGATCTAATCAAAATAATAAACCTGATGCCAAATAGCCTAAACAGTCAATTTGCAAACCACATATCACATATATTAAAATACCCACCATGCAAAACTTTAATTCTAAATAAAAACAAAGATTTCTCTGATACCAATTGAAGGAAATAATCGAATTAAACCCACAGCGGAAGCATAGGAATCGTCTTTGATTTATTTAGAATTAAACTAAAATACAAGGGTTAAGCAAAACATACCTTGAAATTACGGAGATTCTTCTGGCAGGTCTTTATCTCCTTCACAAAGTCTTCCTGGCTATGACTCTAACAAAAGATCAAGGCTTGTGGGAGCCTCTTGAAAGAAAATCCTCAAGGGATTAAAGAGGAAGAGGTTTAGAGAGAATTCTTTAATTCTCTCTTTGAGGAGATGTGTGTTGTTCAGAATGCTTCAACCCAAGGGTTCTATTTATAGAGACCAAGGGAAGATCTTTGCCATTATTAAAATATTATATTTTAATATCTAATATATTAAAATATATCTTTTATTTATTTGAATCTCATTCAAATCTCCTACGATATTTATTTATTTGAATCTTATTCAAATTCTATAAATATCTTTTATTTAATATATCAAATATATATTAATTATTTTAATATTTAATGTATCAAATACAATAAATATATTTTCCTCTTTTATATTTAATATATCTAATATATTAAATATTAATTTGAACACTTCAAATTAAATATTAAATTTGAACATTTCAAATTTTAATATTTAATGTATCAAATACAATAAATATATTTTCCTCTTTTTTATTTTAATATATCTAATATATTAAATATTAATTTGAACAATTCAAATTAAATATTAATTTGAACATTTCAAATTTTTCTTTCAACTAAATTGATCTTTTAGTGTTACTATGAGCTAGCAATGGGACCTTATGGACCTACAGATTATAAGCTCCAATGATACAAAATTAATTAATTAAACTCTTTAATTAATTAATTTTCATTCATTAACTATAGGTCACTCCACTATAGACCTAGAGTTGCACTCTTATGCATTGTAGGACAAGTTGTGTCCATAGATATAATCATTACATGCAAGTCGATCCTTCACGAGTTGTTCGTAATTACAGCTGGGTCAAAAGTCCGTTTTACCCCTATAATTACATCTTGCACCTTAAGTACCACTGATTCTCTAATGAACAATATGTTTATAATCTAATTATAAACTAAGTCCCTCTCGAGCCAATGAGAGGGTGGGGCCCCATTGTTCAAGTCCCGAAATCAGCATTTAAGGGAACTACTCATCTACTTACCCTATATGGGAAGGAGTGAATTTCATCTTGTGAGATTATGTTCCCAGCTCCCTATTTGGTCAAGTCCCCAAAATGGTAGGCATATTGAATAGGCTATAAAAGCCACTCTCACCCATGCAAATCAAAGGACAAGCCCTCACAGGCGGGAGTTCATAACTCACTCAGGATTAAGATCGAGTCGCATATGATCATCCTGATGAAATATTAATCTTCTCAATTAACGGATTTATAAAGAGAGATTAAATATTTCGTGGTCCAGTCTTATACAAACTCATTGTATAAGATACCCCCACTCACATGTCTCCACATGAATGATTTGGATCAAATCATTTGTAACTATTACAAAGTGGGCCGTATCAATAGTGTTACCAGGATAAGGCACCCAACCTTATCCATATACTATGACCCTTTAGGTTATTTCTTGAACATGATCCTCTCGTATGTCAACCACATACTGTTCAAGATTACACTAATAACCTTGGATTTTTCATATAATGGATAATATTATATTGAAAATAAAATAATCAAAATTATTATTAATTATTAAATAAATTATTAATTACGAGGCTTTAGGGCATAAATCCCAACAGCAATGATGAGATCGTGCAGTAGAATCAAGAAGATACTATGACCTAAGTGCAAGTGCATACTGTCTTTTCAAGTAATAAAGTGGAGAGTACTCAACTGTCGAATCGTAAGGGAACGGTGTTAAACAAATGTCCAATTTAAAAGCAAAGACCTCCTCTACGTATGGGACCAAGGTAACCATAAAGTAATTGAGAATGTTGTGATTTTTTTATGAGCGGGCCGAAACCCAGTACAAGTGCACACTGTCAAACAAAGTAATAAAATGGAGAGTACTCCAAGTATCGAATCCCAAGATAACAAATTTAACAAAAATTCAATTAATTAAAACAACAAAGACCTCCCAAGCTTACGAATCGAGGTAACCAAAAAGTAGTTGAAAATATTGTAGGTTTTGGACAACTGACAATGAAATAAGCAAAAACAAAGATAGAAGTGTAAACACAAATGAGAGAAGGGGGATCCATATCAGTTTCAACCCCAAAAGAAAATACGCTCACCTATGCTCCCGCAAGTTGCTCAACTAGGCGAGGCTCATTCAGAGATTGTTGCCCATTTGCCCCTGTATCTCACTCTTTATAGTTCTATACAGTTAGAGCAAAATGCGACTGGAATGCTCTCGCAACCTACTCTAATCGACACTTAAAATCGTGAGTGGAGTTTAACACCTATTCAAACCATTATTTAAGTGTTTTTAGGAGCCTAAGTAATTAAACACATATATCTATGGCTAATTTTAACTTAGGTAATTACAACATATAACTCTATTGACTCTAAAGATTCTTGTCCTATGTCTAGGTACAAAAAACACAGTTTTATTTCTAGGCACTTTTCCTAAATTGATTTTATGAAAACACGTGTTCAATCCAAATTTTTTAGTATTGAATCTCAGACAAGGTATGCTAACTTAAGTGATCAGTTTAAGCTAGATGAAACTTAAACTTCAATAAAAGCAAAAGGTGCTAAGTGTTGATCAAGGTTGCTTATGCACAAACTGGGGCCTACTTAGGGCATCCACATGATTGAATCCCCAAGAAAGAGTTTACCTCATTATACTAAAAGAAACAAAAGTACAAAAGAAAAGTAAAGAACTTAAATGAAGGACAATAAACTTCATTGAAAAGATGAACTTAAATACACTTTGAAGTTTGAAAAGAAAATAAACCACATCTGTATGAAGAACAAAACTGAAAATACAACTTAGAAACTGAATTCACTACAACTTAAACTTGAATGAAGATAAAACAGCAACTACAACTCTAAAACAGAAGCTAAGAATAGAAAATGAAACTAACAAAAAGAACCCTAGTGTTATTCTTCTCTTCTAACTTGTTCAACATTTTTCAAGAAGAACAAGTATTTATACCTTTTTCTTTCGAATGGGGTGTTCGAACAGAGCTTGAACAACACTAGGGAAACTTGGTTTGGCTGCTATTGAATTTGAGAAGAAAATGACAGAGTGAGACTAAGTCTAGGATTCGAGCTTTCTTGAAAATGTAGCTTTGATCGCCTTTTATAGACCTCAAAGGTCTAGATCTGTCGAGATCGGTGTGAAAAGTTGTAGTAGACCAAAATTCCTTGATTTGAGGAGATTTGTTGGAAAATCTTTCAAGAATCTGTCAAATCCGTAAATCTGGGAAGATCTGTCATTTAGGTCTAGTTGTGGCCACATACTAGGCACATTTCGCTTGACTCTGCACTTGGCTAGTTTTTTTGCCTTTGTTCTCCATATGGAGTCGCATGCTGGGCGCATCTGGATCCCATTTACAGCTTCTACACAAAAGCAACAAAACTTAACAAATTCTTTACAAAAGTGACTTCTTTTACACACCTATTTACTAACTTTTACAAAATCATGACTACAAACACATGCTAAACTTTTTTTACTTAAATTCACTCTAAATGACATAAATGATGACAATAAATGCTTGCTTTCTAAACAATAATCTAGATTTTTAGAGCTAGATAATGTTAAGATCAATAATCGAATTAAATCCAAGCGGAAGCGTAGGAATCAATTTGAGTTTATTTAGAACAAAATAATAATATTATGGTTAAGCATAAACATACCTTGAATAAAATAAGTTCTTCTTGTATACTTGGTCTCTTCCACAAAAGTCTTCTTTGCTATGTCTCGAACAAAAGATCAAAATGGTTTATGGGAACCTTCTTGAAAATATAATGAGAGAATGAGGGGAGAATTTTTCTAGAGTTTATTTCTCTTATTTTGAATGCCCTCAATGACTTATCTTTAGGGTCTTATTTATAGTGGCCTAGGGCAAATAATTAAATAATATATTTTCATATCTTATATATTAAAATATATTTATCTAACCGATTTGAATCAAATTCAAACCTTTCCAAATTCTCCTACGACATTTATTTCCTTATTTGAATCTAATTCAAATTTAATAAATATCTTATCTTTAATATATCTTAATACATTAATAATTTCTTTGATATTTAATGTATCATATACAATAAATATATTTTCCACATTTAATATATCACATATATTAAATTTTAATTTGAACATTTCAAAAATTTCTCTCAATGAAATTGATCCATATTTGTTCATATGAGCTAGCATGGGGACCTTATAGACCTACAGATTATAAGCTTCAATGACATAAAATCAATTAATTAAACTCTTTAATCAATTAATTTTCATTTATTAACAATAGGTCACTCCATTATAGACCTAGAGTTGTACTCTTATGCACTGTTGGACAAGTTGTGTCCATCGATCTAATCATTACATGCAAGTCGATACTTCACAAGTTGTTCGTAATTATAGTTGTGTCAAAAGTCCATTTTACCACTACAATTACATCTTATACCTTAAGTACCACTAATCCTCTAATGAACAATTTGTTTATGATCTAACCATAAACTAAGTCCCTCTTGGGTTAGTGAGAGGGTGAGGCCCCATTGTTCAAGTCCTGAAATCAGCACTTGAGGGAACTACTCATCTACTTTCCCTATATGGAAAGGAGTGAATTTCATCTTGTGAAATCATGTTCCCAACTCCTTATTTGGTCAAGTCCCCAAAATGGTAGGCTTATTGAATCGGCTACAAAAGTCATTCTCACCCATGCAAATCAAAGGACGAGCCCTCATAGGCAGGAGTTCATAACTCACTCAAGATTAAGATCGAGTCTCAATGATCATCCTATGAAATATTAATCTTCTCAATTAATGGATTTATAAAGAGAGATTAAATATTTCGTGGTCCAGTCTTATACAAACTCATTGTATAGGATACCCCTACTCACATGTCTCCACATGAATAATTTAGATCAAATTTGTAACAATTACAAAGTGGGTCGTATCAATAGTGTTACCAGGATATAAGACACTCAATCTTATCCATATACTTTAAACTCTTTAGGTTATTACTTGAACACGATTCTCATGTATGTCAACTATATACTGTTCAAGATTACAATAATAACGTTGGATTTTACAAAATATTGGATAATATTATACACAATATAAAATAATAAATTAATTTATTAATAAATGAGAAAATGTTTAATTACAAAAAAAATGAGCTTTAGGACATAAATCCTAACAATACCCTCGTAAGTAAATTGAAATGCAAATGGTTGATAAAACACTAGTAAAAAAAGGAAAAATCCAAAGTTGTTTCAACTCTAGAAGAATATGTGCCCACCTATGTGCCCTCAACTCGTCTCAACTAAGTGGAGTTCACCAGAAATTGTTACCCATATGCACTCGCATCTCACTCTTTCGAGTACAGTGCGGTTTGAGCATAATGATATCTGATTGCGCCCGTAACCTTCCATTTTCGACACTATTAATACCGTGAATCAAGTTCAACACCTATTATGTTCTTTTCTATGTGCTTTTAGGGCCCTTAGTAATTAAACACATATGTCTATAACTAATTGAACTTAAATAAAAATGCATATAACTCTATTGATCCTATAGGTTTTGCCCTATGTCTAGGGTAAAAAATAAAATCTTATTTTTAGGCTCTTTTCCTATATTGTTTTTATGAAAATTATGCTCAACCAAACCTTTTTAGTATTGGATTTCACACATATTATACTAACCTAAGTGATCAGTTTAAATTAACAATGACAGCCAAACTCAGTAAAAGATAACGGTGCTAAGTGTTAAGCAAACAAGGTGAGGTGAAGTTTTCTTCCTACTTAGGGTATCCACATCTTTGAATCACCAAGAAGGAACTTAGCTCATATTAATAAAAAGAACAACGCTTGAAAAGTAAGGAGCATAATTTCATATTGAAAAGCTGAATGTAATACAGTAGAGTTCAAAAGAAAAGTACAGCAAATAAGAAAACAAAGGAAAACTAAACAGCAACTTGAAAAATAGAAAATAAAAACTCCTGAGCTTGCTTCCTCTATCTAACTTGATTCAACTTTTTTCAATCAAGGAGAATCAAGTGTTTACACTATTTTTTTTTCTTTTGAATCAAGTGTCTAAATGAGGTTTGAACAAACAAATGAGAGAAACATGGTGTGGAGGCTGTGATCCGAATTAACCGTTTTTTTTTTCCTTTGGATTTGTGATCTAGGATTGTGGAAGATCCAAGATAAGGTCATGGAATTCATTTGCCGCCATTTATAGACCCTTTAGGTCTAGGGTTGCTACAGAGATTAGTGTGTTGAGCTGTAGCCAACCATATATTCGTGATTTGAGGAGACTGGATGAGATTTTATTTGAGAATCTTTTAGATCTACAAATCACGTACTAACTGTTGATTAGGTCTAATTGCGGCCGCATCTTGGGTGCAATTTCATAGCTTTAGTCCTTTGGTTACTTTGCGGCCACAATCTTGGGTGCAATTTGAGTACTTTCCAGCTTGTGCTGATTTTGTCCTTTGGCTACTTTGCAGCTACAACCTTAACCACAATCTTGGCAAAAATACAACTTTTACACAAAAACACAAAAAATCATCAAATTCTTCAAAAATTGATTCCTTTTACACCTAATTACTTTCTTTTAACAACTCATGGTTGAAAACATGTGTTTGGCTCGTTTTTACCTAATTTGCTCTTTTTGACAAGATTTACAACAATAAACACATAATTTCTAAACAATAAAATTAAATTGTAGAACTAAATAACTCTCATAAATGAAAGAGTTATCACATATTATCAAGTTCAGGGTTAAAATTATTTTTTTTCCAAAATTTTAACTCATTTCAAATATTTATCATATCAAGCAAAATAAATAATTTAAAATCATTTTCCATCTTTCAAATCACCTGATTTAAAACTATTTCTTGAACTTTCTTGGTTCCAAATTGAGAGTAAAAATTCAAAGCTGTTTTCTTTACAGGGTTTTTAGAATTAGTAGGTGCTATTTTGACAATATATTGTCAAATATTTCAAAACTAAAATTTGTTGCATTCCATTGTTCTCATTTATACCAATATGAGCATAACTTAACAATGTACATATTCTCAGCCAAGAGGTCAGAGGTTTCAATTCTCACATTCTCATATGTTATTTAACTAAGAAAAATGCTCTCATTTAATTTATGAGCTGATGAGCACTCCAACAACCCTTTTTTTTTTTTTTTTTTTTTTAAAAAAGTTCAACGATTGCAGAGTGGGGATCGAACCAATCAATATTTAAAGATGGTAATAGGTGTTTTATCTATCGAATTATGCTTGCCTTGATCTCTACCACATCCCATAAAATATTTAATGTCCAAAACAATGTATGCTTTTACACAAGTACTGAAAATTCTAAAGACAAAATATAGAAGTAATAAACATGTCAACCCCAACATAAGGAAAACATCTCATTTCCAAAGAACCCAAATGGTTGTTTATTTAAAGAGATCTTTTTCAAATAAAGCTACTTATAATTATTCAATCAAGATTTTAAATTGGGTTCATACCAATTTTAAAAAAATCAAATTCAATTAATACGACTCTACACAATAGCAACTTCTTTAGCAAGCATGAACTTCAAGTCTTTCTTTTAGTTCAATGAGGATTTAAACCTCCGACCTTTAAGAAGATAAGTAACGTCTTGAACTTTATGCAATTATTTTCAGCATACCTAATCAATTGTGTAATATCTTTTTTCTACAAACAGAAACAGAAAAATATGTATTAGATAACATATATGCTATACTCACAAGTGGATATTATACAAAAGGGATTTGTGAAGAGAAGCACTCCAATTTGAGGCTATAGACTGTACACCATCACAAAAGTTAACAGAAGAAATTGAACTTATCTGAGAATATTCTCAAGTTTCTTTCCTTCCAAAGAGCCAAATGAGAGCTGTAATAGGCTTTTGTCTTTAGACACCAACCAAAGAGCAAATATTTCTAAAACTCCTTCAATCTTTCTTGAAGGGCATCACAAAAGTTCCTTTCACAATCTACTGTTGAATTGTGATCTCCTCATAGACATGACTCGCAAACCCAACTTTCTGGAATGTTTTTGAGGTAAGCACGCATGCAATAACTAATAGAAAGAGATGGGGACAGATTGAAAAGCCAGCCAATAAAAATTAACTTGCAAACATGAGTAAAATAAAAGGTTAAATTATAAGTTTGCTCCCTTAACTTTTATGCCGGTGTTTGATAGGTCTCCAAACTTTAAAAAGTGTCTAATAATTAAGTTTATAAACTTTTAATGTTGTATCTAACGAGTCATCGAACTTATGTATCTCTAATAAGTCTCCAAACTTTTAATGTATGAGATAGCTTTTCAAGTTCATTGAATCTATTAGACACACAACCCTCAAAGTTTAGGAGACCAAACTTGAAAATTAACCTAAAATGAATTTAGATACAATGAGCATCTTTGAATAAGAAAATCCACATTATGATAATTAGGATACAATCATTATAGAGTACCTGAAACTCCTCTGGGGCAGTAATCAAAAGCAAAACAACCATATATCACAAAGTTATAAACAAGAAATAAGAAACAAGAACCATGACCATGACACAGAATAGCCAAAAATTCCTCATTTTCTGAAAAAAAAACAATATATCACTGGTATTACTTACTATAATCCAATAGGTATGAGAATATTAGGTTTTTCCTTGCATATTACTGCCCAAGAAATAAGAATAAATGAATAAAATGATGGATCTTGGTACGGTCTAAAGTATGAACAACAAGAAATGTCATCAAGGAGACAAAGTGAAGGAAGAAAAAAGTTAATGATGGGTTTGGTAAGGCTTTTGGGATGGTAGAAAAATGCTTTTAATTAATCAAAAGAACCTTGCACATTTAGAACAAAGTGCTTGATTAATTAGTATTTTTTTTTCCCTAAAAAAATGCTTATAAAAAAAGTGTTTCGGTTGAAACTGTTACTTCTAAAAATTATCTCAAACTCGCTCTAAGTAGTAGAAATGAAAATGAGAAGAGATGATCATACATGTGCTCACAAGCTATTCTACACCGACAACACGAGACCAGAACATCAGCAAAACCAGCATCACCACAAATGTCACAAAATTCAACCAGCATCACCACAAATGTCACAAAATTCAACCTGCAATATGCAACAAGTTAAAATCCTCTTGATCCCTTCCACTTAATTAATTATAAATGAATCTTAATTAAGATTTTTATGTAAATTTACAAATTTTCTACCCCTTTAGATCCAAGAATATAGTGATGAAGACTTTTAATTGAATTGTTTCATGCTATTTATCTAACTACTCTCTTCCTCAAAGTCCACACACACATATATCAAGTATCAATTTTTGCAATTATTGGAGAAGGTAGGAAAATTGATTGAATAATCAACGTCCATTAATTTTTGTTCCCATCAAGATGCCATTGATGTGTGTCTATTACCTCATTAGGTCCTCTCTCAACTTCATTTAGCCTTTCCATGAATGTTTCCCCAATGTCATTTGTTTCTTTCACCTCTTCTAAGGGATTGGTGTTTGATGGGCCACCCAACTGATTATGGTCTAGCTCATGCTCTTCATCCACCTCTTGACCCTAATTTATGCATAATATGTTAAAAAGAACATTTACGGCGTGTCTAGGAGTGATTTTAGCAAAAGTGATCCAGTGATAAAGATTTAGCAAAAAGTGTTTAATAATAAATTACTTTTAATATTTGGTTCCACACTTCAAAAAGTCATTTTCATAAAATCAAAAGTGAGTTTGGATTATTAATGTTCGGTTAAAAGTGATTTTGGAATCATCAAATTACTAAAAATCACCTCCCAAGGAATGGTTATTTTCTTTAAGGGATTCTTGGTCAATCATTGGACTAAAAATCACCTCTACCAATCACCTATATCAAATGATTGGCTAGGAATATATACTTTAAAAGTGACATTGGATTTTGCATAATCACTTCTATTGCTTTTCATAACCACTTCTATTGCCAAACATCACGATTTTAAAATTGTGGTTTTGGCAATGACATACAAAAGTGATCTTGGCCATACTAAAATCATTCTCAAACTTGTCCTTAAATAGCAATATAAACTTATGAAAAAAAATATTAAGTGTTTGTTCGACATGTTTTCCGTTTAAAATGCTTATAAATGAGTAGAAGTGCTTTTTAAAAAAAAAACATAATTAGTAGTGTTTGGTTAAAGTTTTAAGTAGTGTGTTTTTCAATAGTAAAAAATGGTTTGAGAAATTCTAACGATAGAAAAAAAGCACTTAAAGTGCTTTTAGATGAATCTTTAACCTAATTTTCTTCCAAAAGTGTTTATAAAATAAGTTCTTCACTTAAAAACATTTATTTCGAAAGGCATGCCAAACACACATTGAATATTTACATACCTTACAAAAATGTTTCTCCATATTTTGGAGGGTCGATAAAACAAGTTTCATGTCCTCCTTTAGGCCCTTCATGTCATCTTCTAAAACCTTTATCCTTGCCTTTGTGCACTCGAAGGACTTCAACCTCAATTTATGTTTGGGTTTTATCCTCTTTCCCTTCTTCTTGGGTATCTCATCCCCATAAAAGGGCATGGGCTCATCATCCACAATGGTTTCTTCTTCTCCAGGCTCTACGTCTAAATGTTCCACTTCTTCTTGATGAGCAATATTGTGACTAGGAAAAGGTGGGGAAGGTATTAAACCCTTTATAACATCAATGGCTCGCTTTTCATTTTCAGTCATATCTCGAGCACATGTTTAACATTCATCTATAAAGTTAACAAAAGTTCATGGATAAACTAACAAACCACATAGATAAATCAATATAATAAATAGGTAAAACAACATCTTTAATGCCACTTACCCTTTGTGCAAAAATCTCCTTATGAAGGATCCCAAATGAAGGTGAATGTGAACAAGACCATTGAAGAATGCGTGGGATTGCACTATCATTTGACCTTTTGGCAACACGAATACTCAAAGATGATATAGTTTCATACGCCCACTGACACGCTTGCTAGAGTGATATGAATGAGTCGGCAATATTAAGATGTCGATGCGCAAGTGTACACATTCATTTGTAGCAAGTGGTAAGTAAATTATCGTATCCACAAAGACTAATAATTCGCTAATTTACCACAAATTGATTCTCAATAAACTCAATTTGTAACCATTTAAATTCATCAAGGAAACGAAATAAAATAATTTGGAATTGGTGGAACAAAATAAATGCTAAAACAAAGATAACAGAGTAAAAATGCAGAAAATAGAGAATGACTAAACTTGTACTTTAAGCTAATTTACAGGCTCGGATTAGGGGTAGTTTCATGCTTTAAACGATTCTACAACTTAAACACTCATTCATTCTCTCAATCCACTACAGCTCACACGGTATTCTCCCGAATCACTAGAAATACGCTATTTCATTCCCATTACTCCAGCTATAATTAACCCACTGTATTGTGTGTGCATTAGGTGAGTGATTATCCCTAATCTCCTCACTTAGCTAGCTACTAACCCTAACACGGGGCTAATGTGGTTCTTAAGCTATCAGCTTCTCCTATTCTTCCCAAAAATCAGAGAAACGCTGCAACAAAATGGTTGGCCAGACGAAATTGTGCTAAATAAATAAAAAAACTCTTAAAAACCAGATTGAGCTAAATGAAATGTATTAAGCTGTAAAATAAATCAAAACATCCAACCCTTAATCCTCACCTTAAAGGTGATTAGTTCATAATGCAAGGGAAACAGAAAGTGAGTAAGAATACAGACATAATGCTAAACAGTGCTGATAAACTAGAAAGAAGAAGAAGAAGAAGTCGAAATGTTGCCACAAAAAGGTTGAATCAGCATTCGGCACCAGCTCCTACAGAGAACCCTTCCATTTTTGGAAATATTCCGGCAGCTTCCTTCTTCAGACAGCTTTCTCTCCGTTTCTCTCTGTTTTTTTTCGGGATTCTCCAGCCTTTTTCTCTTCTTCTCTTGATCAAAACAGTTGCCCAACCCTAAATACCTCATAGTTTGTGCAAATAAAGGCTGATTAGACAGGACAAGTGACGTGGCAAGCTCCCATTGGCTGAAACAGGTTGAGTCATCTGACATTTGCCAACTCATTTAATGAACTGATATTCTCACGTGCGAAAGTTGTATTGGCCTGAATTGCAAGGTTTGCTCCAGCAAACTGTTGTAAAACTGCTGCTCTTATCTTTAGAAATCCTTCTTAATTCAAACTCTAAAATAATCACACAAGACTCATTAATTATGATAATCTTGCTCTAATAGGAATTTTACTACTTCAAAATTAAACTTAGAGCAAAAGCAATCAAAGTTAGGGGATTTCCAAGATATAATGAGATAAAATGTGACAATTCAATCCTAAAATGATAGCCTATAACTCTTATTTTAAGAGTTATCACCCACACCTATAATACATATCACATAAATAATTTACATATATGTCATAAGCACGTGGAAAATAACCAATGTATATAAACAAACTACCTGAAAGGCATGTGGAAGCCCGCATAAACTATATGTTACAATGTGAGTAGGATTTGACTTGACCTTCTCTTTATAAGCAATAACTCTAGACTTCAATGCATTTTGAAGCCCTCTTAATGTACGTTGAAAAATAAGTGAGCTCCAATCATAATTTTGGAAGGTATCCCAATCATCAACAATCGACAACAAAGTAGTATCAACAAAGATTTTTCTCTCCTTCCCCAGCATAGCCAACTCAACAAAGTACACGATAGCAAATTTCACTACATCCTCATCATTGGGTAAGCATATAGATATAAATATTTGCTCCAACTCTCCAATACTCATCTTCACCTTATCCTTAAAAATAAGTTCTTGTAATCTATTGTTTGGCCTCAATTTTACTTGTTTTCCAGTATGCCACAAGCCAGTTATTAAATCGAACTCTCGTTTCGAAAATGTGACAATCGTTCCTCCTAGTATAAAGCTAATTACATCCTCATTTTCTTCATAAGCTTCCCTTAACAACAAATGATGAATAAGTGGCCCATTGAAAACAATTTCAACATCTAGCAACTTCCCAAAACATGTTTTTCTAAACATGGACAATTGAGTTGGACTTAGTTTTTTCTTGATTGTCTTGACTGTCTTCCCTAAGTGAGAGCGACAAGTTACATGAGAAGGAAAGTAATCCGAGGGACTTATCTTATAAGCAGTGTTCTCTTCACCCATCGTTATATACAATTTTTAACTCCTGCGGAAATGGAAAACAACTAGTTAAAACATTAGGCTAAATTATACAAAAAAAAAAATCCATAAACTTTGCTCTTTGTTTCAAAAATACCTCTATTCTTTTAAAAGTTGCAATATTATCTTTCATCTTTCATAAATGTTTCAAAACTACCTTTGAAGTAGAAAATCTATTACAATGTTTGACGAAAAGTTGATGTGGCGAAACATCATTCTTTTAGACTTAATCAAGTTAAGTGTCTCAATCAACGCCACACATCATTTCAGGTTACCGCTATATCGACTTTCGTCTAATATTATTCTAAGAAATTTCTCCTCCAATAGTATTTTTGAAACGTTTATGAAGGGTCAAGGGCAATATTGCAACTTTTAGAAGAATAGGAATATTTTTTAAACAAAGAGCAAAATTCGTGGGCATTTTTTATAATCTAGCCTTAATTTTATACCTAAAAGAATAAGAAATTAACTTTGCAAAATGAAATGGAAGGCATGCAAAGAAGGAATGTTATATTTTTCCTTTCTCCCTCGGTTGCAAAATGAACCAAGAGGGTTTCATTTCATAAATCAAATGGAGAAATCAACACTGAACAAAATTCCGATGAAACCCATCAAACAAAATCCAGTAAAAACGAAATGTCATTTAAATACCTCTCAGCCGTACAAGAGAATCCAACAAATGTTTTATAGAATGCTATAAAATAGTTGAATGAAATAGAAAAAAGAAATTGAAAGAATCATCAACTAAACATACCAAGACCAAGAGAGCATTGAGAATAATTATTGGAAAGTTTTTGTGGTTGAAACTTGAAGATGGAACAGAAGATTTTTGGTCGTTTTGGAGTCTGCGTCTTATATTAGTTTATTGCTAAAAACAAATTAGTATCCATTAGCTTTCATTCTATAAATTTTAGAAATATATGTTTACATTGTGTCATTTCTTGCATTAAAATTATTATTATTATTTTGAAGAATTGTAATGGGTAGCAAAAAATATTCGGATATTTGCAAATCTAGCAATGATTTTTTAGATTTACAAATATAGCAACAAAATTTAAATTTGATTTCTGTTTTTTTATTATTCCAATTTTAACCTCATTGGTGTATCAACAGGTATATCAGTAGTATATCTGTTATACTTTATATTTGGTATATCAGTTAACTGATATATCAAATATCAAATATATCAATTATTATACAATTGATATACTAAACTCATCAGTCAACATGTGTTCGTGCACTTGCTGTTATTTGTGAACTTAAATTGAATCTTTATTCATTTGTTTCGATGTATTATTTCACTAGTACATTGTCATCAACTTATAATAGTCTAATCTGTTCAGTTGGTAACCATTTTGATTAGAGTATTATAAAGGTTGATGATAATGTAAAACCTCCAATTGTTAAACACCAAGCATGAAAGTCTCAAAAACAAAGGATACCTTCTAGGGATGTCCATTTTCCCTGCGGGGACGGAGCCCCGCGAGGACCCGCCTTAAAGGGGCGGGGAATGGGGGAGGGAGTGGGGGAAAAAATTTCCCGCAAGCTAAACGAGGACGGGGACGGGAAATGTATTCCTCGTCCCCGTCCCTGCCCCGTTTATTTTTTTTATATTTATATTTTATTTTTTAATATATATATGTATATATGTGTATAAGTATATATATGTCATTTAAAATTTTATTGTTAATGATTTAAATAATTGAATATGTTTGAATCATATAGTTAAACATTTTAATTATATGTATGGATTAATTGGATAATTTGGTATGTGATATTGTTTTGTTTTTATTAGGAGGTTCGAGAATTTTATCTTTAAATATATATTTTTTTAATAGAAAATTAACTATTTATATTAAGATTTTTTTGTGAATAATTAACAATGTAATTAAAAATTAATTGATATTTTCCATAGAAATTTACTATTTGAAAATTTATCAAAATAATTATTTAATTCTTAAAAAAGAAAAAAAAAACTAAACGGGGAATAATTCCCCGCGGGGAACCCAATCCCCTCGAATTTCCCGCGGGGAATCCCCGCCCCGATCCCCACAAAATTTAACAAGGAATTTCGCGGGGATGGGGATTCAAATGGGGGGTGGGGACGGGGATGGGGAAGCCATCCCCGTCCCCGCCCCGCCCCGTGGACATCTCTAATACCTTCACAGTTAGTGAATTGAAAAGGCTTAGATGTGACTAAAAGACATTTTTAATGCTTAAGTAACCAAAAACTTGTTTAAAGTGAACTAAACATGTCAAACTCACCTGCAAGAACTCCCAAAACCGATCTCAACTCAATTTCTAAATTGTTTAGGAACTATAGTCTTTCATTGTAGGATGAATAGTGCATTCTCATCGCACTCATTCTAAATGCAATTTCAATGACATTGATGTATCAGTAATATATGAATATTCATTTAAAATTCATTTCAAGTATAACTTCGGTATATCAATAGTATATCATTACTCGTTAAAAATGCATTTTTAAGTATATCATTAGTGTATTAATAGTATATCATCACTCATTCAAAATGCGATTTCAAGCATAACATTGGTGTATCAGTAGTATATCAGCACTCACTCAAAATTTATTTCAAGTATAACACATTGGTGTATCAATAGTATATCAATACGTATTCAAAATGCATTGCAAGCATATCAGTAATGTATATCAATAGTATATCAGCACTCATTCAATATTCATTTAAAATATAACATTAGTGTATCAATAATATATTATTACTCATTAAAAAATATTCAAGTATATCATTAGTGTATCAGTAGTATATCAACACTCATACTAAATATAATTTCAAGTATAACATTAGTGTATCAATAGTAGATCAATATACATTTAAAATGCACTTCAAGTATATCAATAGTGTATTAACAGTAAATCAAAACTCATTCAAAATTCAATTTCAAGTATATCATTAGTGTATCAACAATTTACCATGACTCATTCAAAATTCATTTAAAGCATAATATTGGTATATCAATAGTATATATCAGTACTCATTCAAAATGCAATTTCAAATATATTATTACTATATCAGCAGTTTTATTAGCACTATGTTAGTACTCATTAAAAATTAATTGAAGTATATTATTAGTATATCGGTAGTATATCACCACTCATTCTAAATGTTATTTCAAGTATAACATTGGTGTATCAATAGTATATCAACACTCATTCAAAATTCATTTAAAGTATAACATTGGTATATGAATAGCATATCAGTAGTCATTAAAAATTAATTTCAAGTATATCATTAATGTATTAGTAGTATATCAACTTATTCAAAATTCATTTCAAGTATAATATTTGGTGTATCAATAGTACATCAATACTCATTAAAAATGATTTCAAATATATCATTAGCATATCAGTAGTATATCAACACTCATTCAACATGTAATTTTTGAAGGCCCACATTTTCTCAAAAGGATATTTCTATCTTTTCATATTTTACGTTTGGGCTAGGCTTTGGTTTTTTGCTTTATCTTCAAAATGTAAAAAGCATTGCTACAATTGCATTGCTAGATTAGTATATCAACATTCATATTAGGTATATCGTTGGTATATTAGCCCTAATAATCCGGTATATCAGTGTTATTGATTCCTTCAGTAATATAACGAATCTATTAATGACAAATCAACATTCATATTAGGTATAGACGACAAATATTTAGGTTATAAAAGACAAACATTTCATTTAAAATCTGTAAATAACACAACACAATTTAATAAGAGAAACTGAATACAATAAACAAAAAAAAAAAAGTCAAGAGAAGGGTATATTGGAGTTTTGCTTTCTTTTGTGTGGGTTGGGCCTCTATATCTTATTATTTTTACAAAATTGAAAAATGGTTGCTACTTTTGCAAATTCCTATTAATTTTTTGCTACTCTTGCAACTGCCCTAAAAAATTGAGACGAGAGGGAAGGAATGAGAGAGAAGGAACTCTTTTGATTTAACTCAAGAGCATTGTGATAATTTCACTAGGATGTTGGCGTAAGTAAAATGTTATATAACCTTAGTTTTAGAATTTGGGTCATATCTTATTTGGGCCCTAAATTTTAGGTCATCCATACAAAAAACCCATTTTTGTTGGTGTGAAGTTAATTTTTATCAAATTTAGTAAAATAATAATAATTCCCATTTGAAAAAAGACACAACATGAATATGTTTCCAAAATTTATAGAGAGGAGACTAATAGAAACTATATATATATATATATATATATATTGGAAAAGTTAACAATAAAGTAACCGTAAAGACTAATTTTAAGATTTGTTGAAAATATAGAGAGAAAATACAAGGACTACAATGAACAAGTCCTAGAGTAAAGGACCAAAATTTGATAACATTCATTTCAAATCTTTCTCAATAGTCAAATAAACTCAATTTTATTTATAACAATGACTCATAATTTTAAAAAAATTATTTATCTGGCAAGTTCCTTCTCTACCGTATCCACCTATAAAGAATTTCGAGTCAAAACAATCTATGCTTTTACAAAGTACCCAGAGTTGTACAAAGACAAGATAGCAGATGTAATAAACATGGCAACCCCAACAATTAGAGAAAGTATTTCATTTCCTGTCAAGCTAAAGTTTAAACTAAGATTTTAAATTGACAAGTTCAGAAAAATTTAAGCTATTCTCAAATTCCATTAGTACGACTCTTGGCGATAGCATAGCAACTTTTCGGCAAGCATGAACTTCAACTGTCATCATTTTCAGAGAAATTATTCAAGGAGACTGATACAACATAACTACTAGCAGTCTTATACCATTGGATATAGGAGACAACTCAAAAATTATAATTTTACCATGTCATCTAAGGGTTTAGAAGAAAACGGTCACACTGAATTATGTACTAGAAGAACGAAATTCTCATAGAAAGGGAAATTACAACTCAAAAAAAAAAAAAAAAGGATATTACAAAAGAAATTGAAAAGCACTTCAATTTGTAGCCACATGCTGCACACACGATCACAAAAGTTGACAACAAATCTGAGAATATTCTCAAATTTTCTTTCTTTAGGCCATCAACCGATGACCATTCCTAAAATTCCTTGTTCCATCTTTTTTGGAGAACAGCACACAACATCCAATCACAAACTATTGTTGGATTGCTGTCTCTCCTGTCCTCAGTAAACACGACTCGCAAATCCAACTTTCTGGGAAGTTCTTGTGATAAGCACGCATGCAATAGCTGGTAGAGAGAATGGCAACATGTTACAGAACGAACGATTAAATTGGCTTTAAAAAATTGAAGTTCAATTACAAATTTGGTCTCCATAATTCTGATATAGTTTCAACTTGGTTCCCTATAGTTTTAGGAGTTTCAACTTAATCCCTATGGTTTGAGTTTAGTTTTAATTTGGTGTCTATGGTTTTAAAAGTTTCAATTTGATATATATGGTTTGGTTAAATCTCACAAGTCGTCCTTAAATTTTTTTTTTATATATTTTATTATTTTTTTAAGGAACCAACCTATAAAAAAGGGCCCCAATCAAGCAAAATATTACTCGGAGGATAATTGCAAAAAATCTTTACCACCTAAGCCTAGAAAGAAACATGAAACTTAACAAAGGACCAAACATCAAACAAAGTCCTCTCAAACCCTCTAAAGATTCTATTGTTCATCGCACTCCCAAAAAATCATACACGCCCTGACATTAATAAAACACCCCTTCTCACAAAAGTGTTGATGAAGGAGCTTCTCAACCATAGAGCTATAACCCCTAGGTTGGGCTAACTGAAAACCGAACACCTCAATGAAATGACAAATTATTCAATGAGGCTGCCACAATGTGGTTGTCTCATAATAACCGTTGGATATGAATTCAATAATTTTCATGCCCCTAATAACCACATGATATAAATTCGATGTACTTCTCTCTCTAAATCTAACGATGAAAAACTGTCAGCCACATTGTGGCAGCCTCACCGAATAATTTCTCCAATGAAACAGCTCCAAACCAAAAAGGCAAAATCACAGCTCCACAAAAGGTGTGGTACGAATCCTCTGTCACATTCCTGTAGAGGATACAACACTGCAGTCCTATCAAGCATGGCAGCTTCCTCAAGTATTAACTCTTTTATGTAGGACTTGCCACACAAAGAACTTAACCTTCTTGGAAATTGTCGTTCTCCACAACGAGGTAAATACATTACAACTAATGGAGAGAGATTCACCAGATGCTGAAAGGAGTGGCAAGAAAAACCTTTATAAGAATTAGGACCCTAAAGATGAATATATATCCCTTCTCCTTGGGCTAATACAATACTTCCCAATAAAGAATAAAAGAGCCACAATCTCTGTCATTTTTTATGGACAAAGGACAAGAAAACTCAAGAGAAAGAGAAGAGGTGCTCCTAGAATTGAGAAGGACAACTACCACAAAATGATTCCTCGTAGAGAAAAGGTGGTGTAAATGGGAAAATAGAGAGTAGAGGGGTCTATCCCCAACCACTTAGCCTCCCAAAAGTAGGTAATCCATCCACCAAACACTAAACAAATTGGGGGAAAAAAAGAGTTTGCCAAAAATATCTTTTCAAGGTTTCTATAAGTGCCTTTAACCCCTTCGGAGTTTCACTCAAAAGGATGTGAGCTCTACTTGCTCACAATGACCTTATACCATAAAATGTCACGAGGGAAACACCACAACCATTTAGCCAACAAGGTCTCGTTTCACGCCCTTAAATTACCTATATCTAACTCCCTTAGATCTACCAGTTTGGTCACCACCTCCTGCCTCACTAAGTGAGACCTTGTAAGGCCCCCAATTACTAAAACTTATCAAAGGAAGGGTAGAATGGGCAATTAGGCCTAAGGTTGTGGGGTCTTTAGGGGATTGTGGGTTGTTGTACGATCCTGTGAGGGAGAGTAGTGAGGTTTATGTAGGGTTTGTAGGCGTAGTGTTTTTGGCATGAGAATTGTGGTCATTTTCACATTAGAAAGGAGAGGTTCTCAACTCTCTCTAATTAGCTGAGGCGTGGGTGTTCTTGTGGCTATTTTAGACTGTTGGAAAGCAATACATCGGCTAATAACACACTGTTGATTGAAGAACATTTAATCCAACAGTGTTATTTTATCCATATACTATGTGTTGTGTATTTTCTGTTTGTCTTACAGGTTACTTGAGTGTGGATACCTTACAGATCTCTTCCCCTCTTCAATCCTTTCCCGAAAGAATTCTCTCATAAGCTTCTCCAAGGTCTTACAAACTAACCTAGGGACCCTAAACTAAGAAAGTAGGTCGATATACCACTCAAAACAAACTAGATAAGAGTAAGTTCCTTCAAAGAAAAGCTTTTTTTCCAAGAGGCAAGACGTTTTTTGAGCCTTGGAAAACACTTGCCTTCATTCAACTTAGAAAGATCACAATTCAAACCCAAAATCAAACATTTGGCTCTACTAATCTTCAACCGAAGATAGCCTCAAGAACAATAAAACTCAATTACGATTAATAAAGGACTCCTCTTTACCCGAGCAAAAAAAGACAATGTCATCAGCAAACTAAAGATGGGACAAAGAAAAATTATCCTTCCCTACCGCAAACCCCTCAAGAATATTTCCCTCCACCCTCGAAATAAATCTACTCTAAATATCCATGACCAGCAAAAAAAAAAAGGAGAGGGGATCATTGTTAGGCCACCCATTACTGCAGTTTATCAGAGTAGGGGCAAGTAAGAAAATGCACCAGGGATCGTTAGTTAGAAAGCAAGTGTGGGAATGAGTGCACGTTGGTTAGGGGGGGCACTGTTTGTTAGGTTTGGGTATGTTGTTGATATCCTCTTTATAGCTAGCCTTTCGTTCTTTTCCTTTTTCATGTTTTTTGGTAAATTGCAAGTGCAAGTTAGAAGAAGAGCTTCCAGCCCTCTCTATTTGGATGGATATTTTGTATTGCCTTAGGGCATAAGTTCATCTGTTTTTATCAATAGAAGTAAGGGAGATACCTTACATATTGGTATCAGAGCATCAAGTTCCTGGGTACTGTGGAAGACATGGCTCAAAAGAAAATGAAGGAGAGATTGGATTTAGCCGAGCAAAAAAGGGAAGAGCTAAAAGTGGAGATTGAAAGCATTCAAGAGAAAGTCCTAAGAATACCTGCAATCAAAGAAGGAATTGCATCGCTATCGAAATCTGTGGCCATGCTTGCCATAAAGTTTGTTGGTTATTGTTCTCGGTCAGGATCAATTGGAGTTGGAAAGAGTTCGAGTCATCATCAGAAAGAGTGGACATAATCGAGAGTGACGTCTACTCTAGTGCTGACAACTGAGACCAAATAGGTACTCAAGAAGAGAGAAGAGGTTATCGGTAATAGAAACAAGTTCAAGAAAGTAGAGATGCCAATATTTAGAGAGGACGATCTGGATTCGTGGCTCTTTTGAGCAGATAGGTATTTCCAAATACACAAACTCACTGATTCTAAAAAATAATTGTTGCTATGATCAGTTTTGAGGGGGTTGCCCTAAATTGGTATCGTGGTAAAGAAGAACGTGAACCCTTTACGGGATGGGAAGACTTGAAGCCGCGGTTGTTGGCGAGATTTCGAAAAGCCAAAAAAGGTAGTGTGCTAGGAAGATTTATGGCTGTTAAGCAAGAATCGACGGTAGCTGAATAGCAATGAGTTCGAGTTGTTAATGGCCCCATTACTGCAATGACCGAGTGAGGTGTTGGAAAATATGTTCATGAACGGATTGAATCTGTTGATCAAAGCAGAGGTGTTATGCTGGCGTCTGGTTGGGCTTGATGATATGATGGAAACGACCCAATTGGTTGAAGATAGAGAACAGGTTCGTTTGGAAATAATGAGACCTAGCCAAATTTAAGTTAAAGTGGTGTCAACAAGCCTTAAACCGTATAGTGGTGGAGGTAAAGATGGCGTCAAATTGATGGAGGTAGTGCCCACGCATACCATTACTCTTATGGGGAATTCAACGGGAGCACCACGTCGTGAAGGACCCGTGAAGCGTTTGTTGGATGCAGAGTTCCAAAGTCCAAAGGAAAGAGGGCAGTGTTTTCGTTGTGATGAGCGATACACAGTCGGACATAGATGTAAGGCGAAGGAATTACGAGCCATGGTGGTTATGCCAATGGCGAGGAGTCAAAAATTGTCGAGGAAGGAAATGGAACACTCGGAATCGAAACAAAATCACAAGAGGAAGAAGGGGATGCAGCTGAACTTTCACTAAACTCAGTTGTAGGGTTCACAACACCTAGAACTATCAAATTGAAAAGGAAGATCGATGAACAAGAAATGATCGTGTTGATCGATTGCAGGGCTACGCACAACTTCATTGCGCAACGGTTAGTTGATACTCTGAAATTACCCCTAATCGAAACAACCAATTACGACATAATTATGGGAAGCAAAATTGCTGTGAAGGGAAAGGCATTTGCCAAGGCATGGTGCTAAGTTTGGGAGCATTAACAATAGTGGAAAGCTTCCTACCACTGGAACTGTGAGGAGTAAATGTTGTTTTGGGAATGCAATGGTTACATACCCTTGGCGAAACTAGCGTTCACTAGAAATCTATGACCATCAAAATCGAAACAGGGGAGGAACAAATCTTTTTGAAAGGGGATCCAAGCTTGACGAAGACAAAGGTGACCCTGAAACAGATGATGAAAACATGGGAGGAAAGTGACCAGGGCTTCCTAGTCGAATTCAAGGCAATAGAAATGGTGCAAGACACAGGAGATCTATCTACAACCATCCCGAGTGAGGAATTGCCACCTTTTGTTGTTCAGTTATTGAACGAATATGGGGATGTGTTCTAGACAACCAAGCCATTACCTCCACGAAGAGCCATGGATCATAGAATACATTTGTAAGAAGGGACCAATCTTATCAATGTGAGACCATATCGTTATGCTCAGATTCAAAAAAGGGAAATAGAGAGCTTATGGATGAAATGTTGAGGGTTGGGGTGATCAGACCAAGTGTGAGCCCCTATTTAAGTCCTATTTTACTAGTCAAGAAGAAAGATGGGGGATGGCGGTTTTGTGTGGATTACCGAGCACTGAACAATGTGACAATCCCAAACAAGTTTCCTATCCCAGTGGTGGAAGATCTTCTTGATGAATTAATGGGATCTCAAATCTATTCCAAGATAGATCTTAAGTCGAGGTATCACCAAGTACAGGTTCATGATGAAGATATCGAGAAGACAACCTTCAGAACACACGAAGGACACTATGAGTTTATTGTAATGCCATTTGGTCTTACAAATGCTCCTTCCACATTTTAGGCCATGATGAATCATATATTCAGACCGTTTCTGCGTAAGTTTATCTTAGTCTTTTTCGATGATATTTTAATTTACAGTAAAGACTACGATGAGCACTTACGCCATTTATCTGTGGTTTTTGATGCATTAAGGAACAATCATCTATATACAAATCGAGGAAAATGTCATTTTGCACAGCTAAGAATTGAATACTTAGGGCATTGGGTATCTGCCAAAGGCATCGAAGCAGACCCAAAGAAAATTTGAGCTATGGTGCAATGGTCAATGCCCAAATCTATTAGTGAGTTATGAGGATTCCTTAGGCTGATTGGGTATTACTGGAGAGTTGTTCAAAATTATGGTAACATAGCAGCACCAATGACACAATTGCTAAAAAAGGGGTCATTCGAATGGAACAATGAGGCGATTAAAGCATTAGAGAATTTGAAGAAGGCCATGGTGACACTGCCTGTACTTGCACTACCTGATTTTCAACGCCCTTTGTGGTAGAAACTGATGCCTCTGGAACTGGTTTGGGAGCTGTGTTATCCCAAGGGAAGCGACCAATTGCTTATTTTAGCCAAACTTTGTCACCTAGAGCACAAGCCAAGTCAATATACGAGCGAGAGTTGATGGCGATAGTCCTAGCTATACAAAGGTGGCAACCTTACTTATTGGGCCAGAAATTCATTGCCAAAACGGATCAAAGAGCACTAAAAATTTTGTTGGAACAACAGGTGTTGCAACCTCAATACCAGAAGTGGATAGCAAAGCTGTTGGGATATGATTTTGAAATACGATACAAACCGAGATAAGAAAATAAAGTTGTTGATGCTTTGTCCCGTTTACTGTCTGTGGCTCATTTGGCTCATCTCTCAGTTCCAATTATTTTAGATGTCGACAAAGTTTGAGAAGAAGTGCCAGAGGACCCAAAGCTACAGAAAATTATAAAGCAGTTGGAGGAGGATGATGCAAGTGTACCCAAGTTCTCCTTGTTGCAAGGCAACTTATTCTACAAAGGAAGGTTAGTTTTAACTAAATCTTCATCTTTGATTCAAACGATCCTTCATTCTTATCATGATTCAATTCTTGGGGGGCATGTTAGTTTTTCGTACAAACGACTAACAAGAGAGAGGATTATATTGGGAGGGGATGAAGGCTGACGCCAAAACAGATGTTGAGAATTATCTGATCTGCCAAAAAAACATAAATCTCTAGTCATTTCCCTTATTGGACTTTTGGTTCCACTTGACATTCGTCAACAAATATAGGAAGACATTTCCATGGATTTCATTGAAGGATTACCTAAATCCGCCAGGTTTGATGCCATATTAATAGTGGTAGACCGACTGAGTAAATGGCTCACTTTGTTGCTCTCAAACATCCATTCACAGCAAAAGGAGTGGCGGAAGTTTTTATCAAGGACATTGTTAAGCTTCATGGTTAGCCTCGCTCCATTGTACCAGGTCGTGATGAGAACTTCTAGACTGAATTATTCCGTATGCAGGGGACTAAACTATGTTGTAGCACAGCCTATAACACATAATCGGATGGTCAAACAGAAATAGTGAACAAGTGTTTGGAGACTTATCTTCGATGTTTCTGTAGTGAGAGGCCTAAACAATGGATATCTTGGTTGAGTTGGGCCGAATTCTGGTATAATACTACCTACCACATTTCACTAGGCATTACCCCATTTCAGGCTGTCTATGGTCGACCTCCTCCACAATTGTTTTCATATGGATCGGTGAAGACAACAAACACCACATTAGAACAACAGCTAGTAGACAGAGATTCAACATTAGACATTCTAAAGAATCATCTAAGGGTGGCACAGGAACGTATGAAGAAGTTTGCTGATCGAAAACAAACAAAAATGGTATTTAAGTTGGGTGATTGGGTCTTTTTAAAATTACACCCTCATGACAGGTTTCGATAGCTAAGAAGAGGAATTAAAAGCTGACTCCTAAATTTTTTGGGCCCTATTATGTAGAGGAGAAAATCAGTCCAGTAGCATATAAACTCAAGCTCCCTGCTAATGCAAAAGTCCATCCTGTATTTCATGTGTCTCATTTAAAACGAGCGCTTGGTATCACGGTCGTAGACCTTCAACCTTGCGGCGCCATGATTTTTTGCCTAATCATGGTCAGCCTTAAGGGGAACTCAAGTCCCAACACATTTTTCGCCCAGCTTTGTGGCTTAGTCGGACCTTAGGCGAGGTTGTTCAACTCTCAACCAAGCTTCTTTACATATGCAGCGGAAGTATACTTGGTCATACACGTCACCCGTACGTGTATTTTCACTCGAACTCGACTTTAGCCGACTTGCCTCTACTCTAGGCCAAGTCCTAAGGCTCAACTTTGCCTCTACACTAGGCCAAGGTCATTAGAACACAACGTCGCTTCTCGGGACATCGTCCCTCCACTCTCCAACATGCCCACAATGCTTCAACATCAATCTGGAACTTCAACGGGACTCATTCGGACCCTTCGTTGGGCCAAAACGGCCTTAAAAAGCTCAACCGAAGCTTACAGGGTGATTCCGACACTTATCGGGAATTACCGGGTGATTATAATGCTTACCGAGTGCAACCGATGCAAACCGGAGCTTTTCAGGGCATTATAATACAAACCGGGACATATTGGGCAAGTACCATCCAAATCGGAAACTATCGGGTTCCACTGATGAATAGTGATCCCATCCCGAACCTCGGGAGGTCACTTGACTTAGCCGCTCGCTCGGACATGCTATCAAAATCCTTCACATGGGTCGCCTTCATAATCGGGGCCTCTCGGACATCCATCCATCCGAGTCATATCGAGGCATGGACCCTTCCGTGTCCATGCCGAGTCATTCTCGCGTC
Organism: Trichosanthes truncata; assembly: GCA_033996785.1. Taxonomy (NCBI): domain Eukaryota; kingdom Viridiplantae; phylum Streptophyta; class Magnoliopsida; order Cucurbitales; family Cucurbitaceae; genus Trichosanthes; species Trichosanthes truncata. Next base: position 44,195,779 of record MU867259.1, on the reverse strand, counting down.
GCTGGCCGCTACCGGGTCTTATGGTCGAACCTCTAGCCCATGGGAAGTGGCGCAATGTCGGCACACCCGTGCCGCCCGACACTGTCTTAGGAAAACCCATTCCATAAGAAGAAGCCCAAGACACTCATCTTGCAGACGCTCGCCCACACCATGACAAACTCATGTGCAATGGGGTGGCTCGCTTAGGCCCAGAGGCCCAGGGGTGGTGGAGAGCCAACACCATGCCTCCCTCTAAGGTAGACAATTGAGATTTTAGCTCCTGCCACCCATGCACGTCAATTTGGCGATGGATCATACGCCAGCGTGGAGCGCTCGTCTGGACTCCTATCGACACGAAATCTGGCGAGCTTACATCTTGCCCATATACGGACTTAACTCCAGAGCCGTACGTCAAAACTCATGACGGAACCCCGACTTTCAAGGATATGGCCCAGGGCCCCATTTGACCCCCACTAAGCTTGTCACTAACACCTCTGATGACATAGTTGTCTTCTATTTTGCTTGTATCTCGACATGGCATTCAAGCCCACTTCTCTTGGTGTGATAGATGATGCACCGTCCTCCTCGGTCGCATCATGGCACTTGTCTTCTCGTGGCCCTCGAGTGGCCATATGGGCGACACTCGCGTGCCGCCGTTACATCTGTCTGCACCGTGAGGGTCACAACTTATTCTCTTCTTAGTTTTGTTGTGACATTCTCCCCCACTTAAACTAGTCATCGTCCTCGATGACTCACTTGGGGGCACAATCCACCTCATCACATAGTGGATTGTGACACTTGGCAACCATCAGGAGGGCCACAATGGCCCACCCATTCTATCCTAGACCTTTGAATGGATAGCTGAACCTAAAGAAGTACTTGCTTATAGAGTCAACGAACATACAAGATTTGATAAGGCTCTGATTAGTTGGAAAGGACTCCCTAAACATGAGGCAACTTGGGAAGTGATACAGGATTTTCAACAACAATTTCCCGATTTCAACCTTGAGGACAAGTGATAAGGATCACGGTTCAATCTCCATTTAATGTGCTAAAAACTATTTTGAGGGACAAAGGACAAGGTCAAGTGTGCATACTAAAGTTGACCATGGAGTTGCTAAGTTTACTTAAGTGGGGCAACCTATTTGAGTAATTCATTTGTTATTTTCATAAACTCTTGAATTGTAATTTTAATTTCAAAGTTTAGACACTAATTAATTGGGAAGTTCATTAATTAGGTGGTTGGGAAGTTCAATTAATGTGGGTAGTTGGGAAGCTCATTAATTAGGTGGTTGGGAAGTTCAATTAATGAGGGTAGTTGGGAAGCCCATTTAATGAGGTAGTTGGGTTCCTTGCTTATAAAAGGAAGTTGTATTGCTTGTAAGAAGATAGAAGAACTTTGATGATGTTTCAATGAAATTGAGTCTTTTGAGCTTAAAGGCCATGAGCAACTTTCTTTGCATATCTTGTGTTTAGATTTGCATGCAAGGATCATTCAAGTAGCGTTGATCAAACTACTTGTGGAGTGATTCGAATCTTGAGTTTAGAAACAAGTTTTCTCTACTCTTGATATTGATCATCGAGGTAAATTCGTTTCTATCTTCTTCCTTGGGATGAAATCATCTTGATTTGGGGTTTTTGGGTTTTAGATCTAAAGGTGTTGTTCCTCAACAAGGTTGTTAGATCTAATTCTCTGGAATTTCGTATCATTTGGTATCAGAGCTTTAGGCTCTAGATCGGATATATGTTTCTGTTGTTTCTGTTGTTTCTGTTCTTATCCTTCATTTTCATTATGAAATTTTGTTGTTTTTGTTAATCTCTTCACATTCTGCCATTCATATAAAACTCAAAAAAAAAATCATTTCCGTTCCTTATTTCATTTTAACGTCTTCTACAAGTATTTAGATTTGTGTCTGATCTACAATTCTCTCTTCTTTGAGGTCTTCAAAATCGGCTTGCTTTAGGGTGCAATATTCGTATTTTGAAAATCTGTCAAAAGAAAACTGCAAACCCGAGAGCTAATTTCATCTTTAAAATTCTGTCCAAAAATTAAAATACAAAAAAAAGTGTCATTTTCATTCTTCGTTTCGTGTTGACATCTTCTACAATCTTTTAGATCTTGATCTGTTCTTTACCTTTGTCTTTTATGAGATCTTGAGATTCGGTCTATTTCCTATAAAAAAAAATTCTGCCTTTTGAAAGTAGATTCTGGAAAACCGAGAAAACCGAGATTGTGTATCATAGAAGAACATGAGGAAAGGTCACATTCTTGTCACTTTGCATTCTTTTTCAAGCATGTATCATAGAAGGAGTTCAACCAAATCCATGTTTCATCAAGCACAAATACATTGTGAGGACCACATCAATGATGATTCATTTTGCAAGGCTTTCCGAGAAGATTTGGCTGAAATGCATCGATCCATGAAATACATGTCTGAATTATGTCAAGAAGTGAATTTGCGAGACCAAGAAATGGAGAGACAAATTGCACAATCAGTTCAAAAAGAGGAAGATTGTCTCATGCCTCTAGACGACGTTTCAAATGATGATGTTGTTATTGATGACACGGCGTCCAGCAAAGAAAGTGTGCAAATATATGTTGATCTATGTTCATTAGAAACAAAAAGTGAGGAAATTGAAAAAGAGAGAGAGTGAGAAAGAAACATTTGAGACTTGTGTAGAGATTAAAGAGAAAGAAGATTCGGTTAATAGAGTATGTGAGGAGAACATTGTTTTGTATTCAAAACGACACATACAAGAACTTGTAACCGAAAAGACTTGCTTTCTAACGGGTGCACTTAAACCAAGTGTACCTACTTTTTTCATTGAATTCTTGCAAGAAATTAAAATGCTTATTGAAAAGCAAGATTCAAAGCATCCTCGTGGGAAGTTCAATGCCAAAGTGTTACATAAGAAGCAACACTCCTATTTCACTTATACATGCATTCATGGGCAAGAGTCAAAAGTGAAAAACTTGAAGAAAGCAAGAACACGAGATGCAAATGATTTCAAGTCTGCACTACAAGGAATCTTTTGGATTCGAGGACGAATCTTCTCGAAGAAGGGGAGAATGATAAGGATCACGGTTCAACCTCCATTTAATGTGCTAAAAACTATTTTGAGGGACAAAGGACAAGGTCAAGTGTGCATATTGAAGTTGACCATGGAGTTGCCAAGTTCACTTAAGTGGGGCAACCTATTTGAGTAATTCATTTGTTATTTTTATAAACTCTTGAATTGTAATTTTAATTTCAAAGTTTAGACACTAATTAGTTGGGAAGTACATTAATTAGGTGGTTGGGAAGTTCAATTAATGTGGGTAGTTTGGAAGCTCATTAATTAGGTGGTTGGGAAGTTCAATTAATGAGGGTAGTTGGGAAGCCCATTTAATGAGGTAGTTGGGTTCCTTGCCTATAAAAGGAAGTTGTATTGCTTGTAAGAAGATAGAAGAACTTTGATGATGTTTCAATGAAATTGAGTCTTTTAAGCTTAAAGGCCATGAGCAACTTTCTTTGCATATCTTGTGTTTAGATTTGCATGCAAGGATCATTCAAGTAGCGTTGATCAAACTACTTGTGGAGTGATTCGAATCTTGAGTTTAGAAACAAGTTTTCTCTACTCTTGATATTGATCATCGAGGTAAATCCGTTTCTATCTTCTTCCTTGGGATGAAATCATCTTGATTTGGGGTTTTTGGGTTTTAGATCTAATGGTGTTGTTCCTCAACAAGGTTGTTAGATCTAATTCTTTGGAATTTCGTATCAACTAGGTTTTGTGGCAGCCGGGGGGTGATGTTAGGTCATTGCCACAGTTTATTAAAGGAAGGGCAAGAAAGACAATTCACCAGGGACCGTTAGTTAGAAAGCAAGGAGTGAGTGCGTGTTGGTTAGGGGGGACCACTGTTTGTTAGGTTTGGGGATGTTGATATCTTCTTTATAGCTAGCCTTTCGTTCTTTTCCTTTTTCATGATTTTTGGTAAATTGCGAGTGCAAGTTAGAGAGGAAGGAGAGCTTTCAGCCCTCTCTATTTGGCTGTGTATTTTGTATTGCCTTAGGGAATAAGTTCATCTGTTTTTATCAATAGAAGTAAGGGAGATACCTTACAATCACCTTGTCTTATGCCTCTTGAAGGATGAGTTCTACCCCTCGATTTACCATTAATGAGGATGGAATATTTAACCGTTCTTATACAACTCCAAATCCAAATCCCAAAGCCTTTCGTCTAAAGAACTTTGTCTAAGAAGTCTCAATCCACATGATCGTAAGCCTTTTCAATGTCAAGTCCTTAAATTGTGTTCTATCCACTCGAAAAAATCCACCTATTTCCTTTATTTTTTTTACGACCAAACTGTAATTTAACCAAAAAATAATTAATACACAAAATTAGATACAACAAATGTCTTTGAACAAGAAATCCACATTATAGTAAGTATATAATTAGGATACAATCATTGTAGAGTACCTGAACTCCCATCAAGAGAAAGAAAGGGTGATGAGGGATAATCAAAACTGTTCTCAGTATTGGAGAAATACTCGATGTATTCTTTATTAGAGAGTCACCAATATATATAGGTACACAAGAAAACCCTAAACTAGAGAATGAACAATTACAATAAAGGACAAATATACATAATTATATATATACTATAACAAAAACAACCATATAAAAACGTCTAAACAAGTAACGAGAAACAAAAACTATGACAATGCCACAGAACAGCCAATTGTTCATCACTGAAAAATCCCAATGCCATTTTCTGCCATCACCCAGTAGAAAAAAAATGACAGTTTACTGGTGTTAATTATTATAATCCAACTAAGGGTAGAGCGAAGGAAATACGGGGCATTTACCCCTTCTTGGAATGGAAAGATTTTAAGGTTCTCTCTAATTTGCCCTCTTCTCCCTAAATTTTTGGAATGGTATATATATATAAATTAGAATGTAAAATTTTTTCCGACCTAGCTATGAAATTCTTTTACTCTGTCCTTGAATCACATCAACCAGTGGTACAAGGTAAGTACGAGTACACATGGTTTTTTCTCACATATTACTCACCATTAATAAAGAACAAATAAAATGATGGTTCTAGATAACATCTACCATTAAAAGACTACGAAATGTAACCAAAGAGACATTGTGAAGTAAGAAAATTAATAATGGGTTTGGTAAGACTTTTGGAATGGTAAAAAGTGTTTTTTAGTTATCAAAAAAACTTCGCACTTTTAGAACAAGGTGCTTAATTAGTGTTTTTTCTTCCTCCAAAATCCTTATAAAAAATGTGTTTCACTTAAAAGTGCTACTTCCAAAAAATCATCACCAACTTTTTCCAAATTATCTAATCTTTGGCAACTAAGGGCAAGTAGAGGTCTTCTAAGTGGAACATGAAAATGAGAAGAGATGATCATACATGTGCTCACAAGCCATTTTGCACCGAGAGCAAGCAACGACTACGTCAGCAAAACCAGCATCACCACAAACGTCACAAAATTCAACCTGAAATATCAAGAAATGAAAAATAGTTGGTAAAAATCACCTAATTTCAAAAACCTAAAAACCTTTTGAGTTTTGCCCCACTACGCTATAAAACGGTCTTAAGACTTTTTTATGTAAATTTACAATCTTACCTCTTCAAGTCTGAAACTATGGTAATGAAGACTTTTCTATGTATCTAACTCCTTTCTCTCCCTCTAACATCTCTCTAAAATATCCTCTCAGAAGAGAGTTCACTGAAGGTCTGGTTTTTAGAAGAAATCTTTGATCTCTTGCACTAAAAAGGTAAACACAGATACATATCAAGTACTAATTTTTGCTGTCTGAGAAGGTAGGAAAATTGATTGAACATACATTATTATTGAAAATCGAATGTCAAAACAGCCATGTGCAGGCGTCATCAATGTACGTCCACCTCAAACAACCTACATTATTTTTGTTCTCATCAAGATGCCATGTGCACCCCTTACCTCATTGGGTCCTCCCCTAGCTTCATTTAGCCCTTCCATTGATGTTTCCCCAATGTCATTTGTTTCTATCACCTCTTCTAAGGAGTTGATGTTTGTGTCACCCAACTCTTCTCCAACGATAGTTGGGTCTAGATCATGCTCTTCATCCATCTTTTGACCCTATATTATAAAATAATATGATAAAGGAACATTAAATATTATTTTAGAGCACGTCTAGTAGTGATTTTTGAACAAGTGATTTTGACAAAATTGATCTAGTGACAAATGATTTTACAAAAGCATTGAATAATAAATTATTTTAATGTTTGATTTCACACCTAAGAAGCACGGATATGGATACGAGACTCGGGTACAACACGACACAAACATTATGATACGTCATTTTTTTAAAATCTAGGACACATTTATTAAAATATAATTTTTAAAAAAATATATATCAAGAAGGAAATTCAAAGTCCATAAGTTTATGTATTTATATACTTAAAAATGGTGTGATGTGTTTTGCTCTCAAAATTTATTATTATATGTCTATTTAGTATACTTAGCAAATGTTCGATACGTGTCTAACAAATGTTGGACCAATATTGACTTTGTACAACTAGTGTCCAACAGATCTATTGTGCTAATAAGTGTATGATGTGTGTCCACAAGTGTCAGAGTGTCTAAGTGTCCGACACAGACACACTAGCCAAACTAAAGTGTCCGTGCTTCTTAGTTTCACACTTTAAAACGTGATTTTCATATAATCAAAAATGATTTTGAATGATTAATGTTTGTTTTAAAAAGAGGTTTTAGAATCATCATATTACTAAAAATGACCTCCCAAGTGCCTGATTTTGGATTTTTTCAAAAATTACTTTTATATTATTGTCAAACATCACTATGTTAAAGCGGGAGTGATTTTAGTAATGGTGGCCAAAATCACTCCTAAATATATCTTTAATAATATAGTGAATAGTAATATTAACTTATGAATAAATAATACTAAGTATTTACATACCTTAGAAAGATGTCTCTCCATATTTTGGAGCGTCGATATCACAAGTTTCATGTCTTCCTTTAGGCCCTTCATGTCATCTTCTAAAACATTTATGCGTGCCTTTGTGCATTTGAAGTAATTTTTTATGGACTTCAACTTCAATTCATGTTTTGGTTTTGTCCTCTTTTCCTTCTTTTTGGGCATGTCATCCCCATAAAAGGACATGGGCACATCATCAACAATGGGTTCTTCTCTAGGCTCTACCTCCAAATGTTCCACTCCTTGATGAGCAATATTGTCACTTGGAAAAAGTGGGGAAGGTATTAAACCCCTAATGACATTAATGACTCGCTCTTCATTTTCAGTCATCTCAAGCACTTGTTGAACATCCATCTATAAGGTTACAAAAAGTACATAGATAAACGAACATTGTACATAGATAAATCAATATAATAAATAGATAACCCAATAAAATAAATACATCTTTAATGTCACTCACCGATTGTGCATTAAAAATCTTCTTATGAAGGATCTCATATGGACGTGATTGTGAACAAGACCATTGAAGAATGCGTGGGATTGCACTATCATTTAACCTTTTTGCAAAATGAAAACTCAAAGATGAAATAGTTTCATATGCCCATACCTATAATACATAACATATAATAATTCACATATATGTCATAAGCACGTGGAAAGTTATCAAAACACATCAATAAACTAACTACCTGAAAGGCGTGTGGAAACCCGTATAAAGAATACTTTTCCAAGTGAGTTGGATTTGCTTTGACCTTCGCTTTATATATAAGAACTCTATTCTTCAATGCATTTTTAAGCCCTCTTAACGTACGTTGAAATATAAGTGAGCTCCAATCATAATTTTGAAATGTCTCCCAATCATTCACAATCGACAACAAAGTAGTATCAATACAAGTGCTTCTCTTCTTCCCCAACATAGCCAACTCAATAAAGTACACCAGAGCAAATTTCACCACATCACCATCATTGGGTAAGTCCGTAGATACAAATTCTTGCTCCAACTCTCCAACACTTAGTTTCACCTTATCCTTACAAATCAGTTCTTGTAATCTATTGTTTGCCTTTGCCCTCAATTTTACTTGTTTTCCAGTGTGCCATAACCCAGTTATTAAATCAAACTCTCGTTGGGAAAATGTGACAATCGTTCCTCCTAGTATAAAGCTAATTACATCCTTATTTTCCTCATAAGCTTCCCTTAACAACAAATGATGAATAAGTGATCCATGGATAACAATTTCTGCATCAAGCAACTTCCCGAAACACGTTTTCCTAAACATGCATAATTGGGTTGGACTTAATTTGTTCTTAATTGTCCAGATTGTCTTCCCTAAGTTATGGACACAAGATGCTTGTGAAGGAAAGTAGTCCGAGGGACTTATCTTATAAGCAGTGTTCTTCGAACCCATCATTAGTTTTCAATTCCTGCAAAATTTGCAAAAAATAATTAAACGTCAATTTTCCACCTAAAATAATAAGAAATTTCGGAAAATGGAAAGAAGGAATGCTATATTTTGCCTTTCCATCACGACTAGGAGAGAGAGGGTTTCATTTCATAACAGAGAAATCAACACTGAACAAATTTCCAATCAAACCGATCCACAAAATCCAACAAACGAAATTTCGTTCAAATATCTCAGACACACAACAGAATCGAACATAACTTTTGTAACTCTGACAAAATTGGAACATCCACAAAAATAGTTGAATGAAATGGAAGATAAATTTAAAGAATAAACTAAGCAAACATACCAAGAGCAACTCGTGGTTGAAGATGGAATGGAAGATTTTGAGTCGTTCTGGCGTTTGGCGCTGGTTCACTGGAAAACGCATTCCACGGCTACATTGAGATCCAAAGAGCGGGAAATTAATGAGGTAACCAGTTGTCTTGGGAAAAATGTTTAATTCAAGTTTGATTCCTCAATTTTGAGGCAAATTCGTTGGCTTATTAAAAAATTAGGCAAAATCAATTTATATTCCCCAACTTTGAGGGTTGTATTAATAAAAAATTTAAACTAATAATTGTACCTATCTTTATCAATTTACACTCTGAGTTAGATTTCATTTAAAAAAACATTAGTTTACACATGTACAAATGTATAATTATATCAATTAAACACTTGAACTTTTATAAATTAATCAATTTAGAACTTCTGCTTTAAATAATAGACAATTTTCAAATGAAGGGTCTAGATTTGTTAAGAAGTCTGCACACGTGTGAGAATTGATACGTGAACGATTTTCAAAACGATTCACTTATGACAGTTTAGGAATTGAATAGATAGAATTATAAGTTTTCACATGTGTTAACTAACGTTTTTCAAATGAAATTTGATGGAGGGTGTAAATTGATACACTCATAAAAGTTTAGAGTTTTAATTGATACAATTATTAGTTTAGGGTTTTTATTGATACAACCCTCAAAGTTTAGGGGTATAAGTTGGTTTTTGCCCAAAACATAATAGGTACTTGAATTTTAAAAATTGTTGCATCTATCTAATAACTGATTCTTGTATTTTTAAAACTTTCAATTTTCTGTTTAATATGTTCTTGTTGTTAACTTTGTTCGTTTAATACTTACACAACAAAATGTCTAAATCTACTAAAACTAATTCATTGTGTAATGCCAATATGATCATAGCTCAACGATTAAAGTACATATACACCTTCATTTGAATTTGAGATTCAAATCCTCATCCCCACATTGATTCTAATGAAAAAAAAACATGAAATTGAAAGTTTAAGGACCTATTAGAAAATTTTTAAAGTACAAAGACCAATAGTGCTAAATAATATAGTTATTATAGTTATGGCATCTCTACGTCCCAATGGTGTTGTAGGTTTTCAAATTTTTATCTTGCATTTGTAATGTATATTCTAAAAAAGAAAAAAAGTTATAGTGTGATAGTGCAAAATGAGTGACGAAAATTGGCGTGGTCTAAGTTGTGAATGAAGTAGTGGCAGATGCATCTTTAAAAAGTAAATATTAAACATGGTAATATTATCGATAACCACTAGGCAATTACTTTCAGGGAGGTGAGTTTAAAAATGAAAGATAAACATGGCATTAAAAATGATTGTCTAAAGAAAACTAAGCATGTCTAACCTAGTCCTAAACCCTTTAAAACTAACACTTGATATACCGAACCAGCTCAAACATATCTAAAAGACATTTTAGGTTCTTGCGGAATCCAAAACATGCCTAAAAAGGCATTTTGGAACCTTAAAAAACCAAAACATGCCTAAAGAGAACTGATGATGCCTAACCTACCTCTAAAAATTCCCTAACTAGCACTTTGTGCACCGATTAAGCGTGCCTAAAAAGTATTTTGGGGCGTGAAGGAACAAGACATGTGCCTAAAGAAAAGCTAAACATGCTTAACTCACTGTTAAACCCTTTGAAACTAGCATTTAGGTACCAAACTAGCTCAAATGTGTCTAAAAGGTATTTCGAAACCTTAAGGAACCAAAATGTCTATAATGAGAACCAGTGACAACTAACCAACTCCTGACTCTTTTTAACTTGTAGTAGAATGATAATGTAACCCAACCAACTATTATAGGTAGATAATTGAAATCCGTTGCAGAAATTCACAATCAGATGCGATTATACCATCCAAACAAAAGGCTTTCAATCACTATAAGAAAACAAGTCTATTGTAGCGGTGTTATTGAGCTGTCGTAGCAATTTTTGAATGCTGGCAGTAGCTATGCTAAGAAGGATCTAACAACATTTTTAAAAACTGTTGGAATGACTTCTCACAATAGTTGCAATAGGTACCCTCTATTGAGAGCATTTATAGATACTAATCTAGATAATTTTATAGTTCAAGGGGTTGCGCCTGAGGTGGATCCACCGCTGGTTGTGGTATCTAAAACCAAATTTCAATAATATTAATGATTATCAAAACATTGCAGTAAAAGATTAATGAAAGAAAGTTATAAACTTAAATAAGTACATAAGCAAAACAAAACAACAAAATACTATTAGGTACTTATAGAATTTAATACTAAATTTGAACCTAATATATCCTACATCATTAAAAATATATATATAACAACCTACTTATCAAACTACTAATCATCAAGAAGTTTTTGAGTTTGAAATTTGTGTCACTAAGGAGATTCATGAGAACTTGTCCTTGATATGTTATTCTCAGATGCATTAGCTCCTTGATCCTATTAACAAATTTAAATAAAGTATTAAAATTACATAAAAATATATTAAAATTGTAATACTAAAATAAATTAATATATATTTTATACTTGTCCTGAACCACCATCCAAAGATGTCCCACTAGTATCACCAATTTGCATACCACTACTTTGTTCCAAGATTGAAAGCATCTTTTTCATATCAGAACGCATATCTATCACTTCTGACTCTAATATGGTTAGTCGAGATCTTCCTTCTGTAGTTTGATGGCCTTCTATATCTGTCCCAAAATTGATCTCAACTCGAGTAAACTAATGAAATTTAGTTTTAAATACCTCAGTTGGAGTAGGTCCTAATCCCATTCCACGAACACATCCTAAATGTTTCTTACCCAAAACTTGCTCAAACACCTCCACTTCAAAAGGCATAACTTTTGAGCTATTTGCATTTTGATTCATATATTATCTTATTAAGTAGTAAAATTGAAATTAATAAACTATAAAGTTACAAAAATTGAAACTTAACTCTGGGGTTACCACAATTTTAATTTGCATATTATATTCCTTATCTAGATAACTTCCATCCTTTCGTTTATGAGAATATTCTAGATAGACTTCTACTCTAGTGGAATATTTTCCAAGTTTTTCTTTCTATTATCATTATATAGAAATTCATATGAGAATCATAACTTAGATTAAGAAACACAATTATATATAAAGAGAGAATTAATATATCATCTACTTTTCGAGCTAAGCTTTTTCTTCCAGATGAATGAGTAAATTTCGGTTTCTTTCGTATCTCAGTATTTCTTGCACTCCATATCTATCATATAAGTAAAATTAAATAAATAAAGAATGTGTTATTTAATGAAAAGAAGAAAGAATATTACCATTCCTTCATAAGAATACCAAAAAGAGACCAAGTCAACCCATTGATCTCTTCGTATATTGTCTAGCTTGTGTTGTAAACATTTGTTTTCAATTTCATATTTTGAAACATAGTGTCTTCGTAAATGACACTTATAACCACACCCACTTCCTAGATAAAGAAGATAAATATCACTTTCTATTTTTTCATGAAGAGTGAACTTTGTCTGAAGCAATAACAAAGTAAATAAGGATGCAAATAAACACTATAGATATACATAATTTCATCAATATACAATTTTATCCATATACCTTTAAGATTCTCCAAACTTCATCTTTATATATCTTAGGCACCTTTCTCCAATCATCGTAATTTAAAGGGTAAAGGTTGCAAATTCTTCCCACAATTTCTAAGAAGTTGCCCAAAATAGTAGAACGAACTTTTATAGGTTGGTCAGAACCATAGAATTAATCACTATCTTATGGCCTTGTGGTAAATTCCAAATATCAGACATACATGCTTGAACACATGTCTTACATAATTCAGATTAATCTATACTCAAAGAAAAACAAGTTAATAATTAAATTATAAAACTTAAATAGATTTTAAAACAAATTAAAATTTACCTTTTACATCAACATCACCATTAATTGTTAAGTTAGTTTTAGCATCAACATTATTAGTTTCGCCTAAATTACTAAAAAAAAATTTCTAAAAGACTAGACTCTATAACTACCACAAGACGACGACATTTGTTTGAAGACATTTTTTTCCCTGAATTTTTATTCATATTAATAATATATCATTTAAAACAAACTATTAATATGCAATAAAAGCATACCTATAATTTCCAAAACTTAATTGGCTGCGTAAGAATCCGTGTCATTGTTATTATTGTTGATATTTTCAATTCCATCAACAAATAATGAATAACTTATGATGATTCCATTGATACCATTTCCGACTAAATTTAAATTTGTGTAAAGCATCATTGTAAACATCTTCCAACGAAGGTATATTGGATGACTTAGTCCCAAGAGAATTATAACTCTGAATTTCACTTGGCAAGTTCCCCATATATATCAAATAAATCACAAGGTTTGGTATGAACCACAACACTCCATTCAGGCTATTTTGGATCTAGAATGTAATATACTATTTTTGCTTGATATGCAAAGATAAAAGGCTCATGTCCCGATAGTTCTCCTCTATAACTAAACGAGAAAAATTCACAAAGTAAAATTATACACATGTCAATTTTTTTTTTCAACTCCTATAGTTGGATCTATCCAATCACATTTAAACAAAGCAACTTTGAATCGATTATAATACTTTAATTCAATAATATCTCTCTTAACATTCTATAATATATAACCTCTCCCACTACTAGATTTCTGTCTCGAGAGCTAGCATAACTAGTAATTAACTTGGGCCATCACTAGAACTCTACTATTTTGTGTCTTCATAAATGTGTCTTTATCCTTTGTACGGTAGGCAAACCTATTAATGTTATACCCATCATACTTTTGTACAACTTTTTTTGGACTTCAAGCAAGCCATCTAACTTTTTCTAAAACTTTATCTCCTAATTTTCAAAACTTGATATAGGAATCAACAATCAAACATAGATGTTGATGACCATTTTGTTTCCAAACTAAGCTTATGCTTCTCAATTGCATGACTTAAAATCTCGCCAAAGGGATTAGAACTCAAGTTTGTTAATCTGGAAATTTTGTTTGGAAAAATGTTGTAGCAGTATTTACTAAATCATGGTATAAAGAGATTTGCATAGTTGAGTCTACTTCCAAAAATCTTGCCTCTATTTGCGAAGAGCCTTTACATTCTCTTTATTATTGTGTTGTCATATTTTTTACTCCTAAATTGTGTTGGTTTATTTTACAACCAAACATTTCATTATTCTTTGTTAAATTTCACCTTTCTGTCATTGGATAGGAAGTTAGATTTGCTAATTAGTAGCTCAGAAATTCATGTGGAACGGGAGATGATCTCGAAGTACTACTATGTATTGCTTGCTTACGATTGTGTATACTTGTACATTTTTAAAATCTCACGTTAGTGGAAGAGGTATCAACACCTTTGTTTGAAGGGCTTTGAAATCTCATGTTACTTTCTCATCACATTTGTGACAATGATTTGATACTCAAGTTAATTGGTCATGTAATTTAATTATTTAGAGAGTTTTTGTGAGATGAACAAAAGAATATTATGCGTATAACTCAAGAAAATTTCATAACTTTTGGGTATCATGATGTTTGATTGTACTTCAAGTTGGTTAGGTAGCTAACCCACTAGGGTTTTTCTTGCCCTATGAGGACTACGAAACTCAAGTTGCTCCACGAGATTTTCTTCCATCTAAATCTTCATTAAGACAAGTTGTCTTTACATTTATTTGATGTACTTCAAGATCTTGGAAAATTACAAAATCAATTATAATTATATAAGAATTTATTCTTGGCAAACGAGAATAGGTGACAACAAGATCTTGAACATCCTCATTTCTTTGTATATTTGAAATACAAGTTTAACGGTATACTTACAGATAATTCTATCAACTTTCTTTTTCCTCTTAAAAATGCACTTGGTTCTTAGGAGTTTTACAACCTAGAAGTAGGGGTGAGCATCGGTCGGGCGGCGTCGGTTTTGGGATCAAATCGGCGCCGATCACCGACATGTCGGTCTTGATCGGTCGGTAGTCATCGGTTTTTAGAGTTATTACGAAACCGATCGACCGACTATAAACAAAAATCTGTCGGTTTTATCGGTTTTGAGAGTTTGCCGAAGCTATATGGTCAACGACGATCTGAGCTCCGGCGAAGGGAGGTTTTGATTAAAAAAATAAAAAGATCGAACAAAAAGAGAGAAGACGAAAGAGAGAATATAAGAAAGAGAGAATGAGGAGGCGGTGCTATCTTGGTAGTTCGGCGATGGGCGCCCTCTGGCCGTCCGGTGAAAGATTTGTTCTTCAGATAATAAGAAAAAAGAAGAGAGAAAATAGGAGATAGAAAAAGGAAAAAAGAGAGAGACAGAGGAAGAAGATGTAAAGAGAGAAGTGATAAACTAAAACTAAAAGCAAATAATAAAAAATATATTTTTTAAAATAATATGTAAATAGGTAATGATTACCTATTCCTTGAAAGTTGAAAACCATCAACATGGCCTCGTTTTGGCAAGCCCATATCCCAAAGTGATAACCTAAAAGCAAATAATAAACAAATATTTTTTTAAATAATAGGTAAATAGGTAATAATTACCTATTCCTTGAAAACCAGCAACATGAGTTGGTTTCATGCTTAAGTACATATCCCATTTATTTTTTTTAAAACATAATACTTTGCATTCCATCCGATTTGAACTTTGTTGGGCTTGCCAACCGACCGACTGGTCGGTTTTACTATGTGTAAAATCGACTCGAACCGACCAAAGTCTTAAACCGACCGACCGAAGTCGATTCGGTCGGTTTTGGTCAGTCGGCTCGGTTTTTCGGTCTATCTTGCTCACCCCTACCTAGAAGGTAGATCCACTAACTTCTAGGATTCGATAATATAGAATCTAACTTCTAGGATTCGATAACATAGAATTAACTTCTCCTAATAGTCTCTTTTCAAAGAAGGTTTCTCGATGAATTCATGGTCTCTCAATAATTTAAGGTTCATTTTTGAGCTAATAAAATATTTATTAGAGAAACATGAGATTCCATCTCAAAACCAATTGGCAAAGAGAGAAGTAGCTCATGTATCTTATAAATTGTGAGGTCTCTCTTCATCTTTTCAAATTGCTCCTTCAAGATGGTGCCTCTTTGGGTTCACCATTCTTGGATCGAATCTTAATTTTTTCTGGACTGAATACTCGTTTGAGCTTTATAGGCTCTGATACTATATTAGAGAAACATGGAGTTCCATCTCAAAATCAATTGGCAAGCAGAGGAATAGCCCACATGTATCTTATAAATTGTGAGGTCTCTCTTCATCTTTTCGATGTGGGATCCTCAACGGTATTAAATGGACCAAAGGATTTTTCTACTATTATTATTCATTTGCTAAGTCTAAGTTGAACCTCCTGATTTTGATATAGGCTATTTTCAATAGTATTCTCATGTGATTGTTTATCCTTCAATAATCTTATAAAAAAAAATACATGTTAATTCGAAAAATGATACATTTTTCTTGATCCCCTTACATAGTCAGCTAAATATAATGCACCAACACATTACCATATAAATAGAGAATGTCATGTATTCAATCTAATAACGGCTTGTAGCAACATGGACGATTTGTCATTTTTGATCAAACTATAAGGACAACATTGAAACTTTTAAAACTATAAGAACTAAATTAAAACTAAGTTCAAACCATAGAAACCAAATTGATAATTTAAACCCTTCTAATGTTGAGTGTGTCATATAGTTAGAGTGAGTTTGACCTACCTTCTAATTTAAATGCTTTTTAACAAAACATTTTTTCTTAAAACATTTTTATAAAAATAGTTTTTATGACAATCTTGCCTCCTAGTGTGTTTGGTTACATTTTCTTAAAGGTAGTTTTATATAATCACAAGTTGTTTGCTGCACTACATCTAAAAGTGTGATTCTAGAACTAAATTACCATAAAGTGATTCTAAAGTAATTTATGATCAATCACTTCTTGAATAATCAACTTTAAGGTGATTCTTTACAAAATGATTCTAAACCAATTTGATTATTTCAAAAATGATTTTTATTTGTTAATTACCAAACTCTCTAGATTAAAAAAAAAAAAAAAAAAACTCTTGACAGTCCAAAGTCACTGAACAAGCCAATCCATCCACATCCTTTGTTTCAACCATTGAACTATCCCTCCAATAACCTTCTTTTTTCTTCATCAAAGAAGCTTGAAAACATCAAATATTAAGATTCCTGTTTGATAATCATTTCATTTTTTGTTTTCAGTTTTTGAAAATATGCTTGTTTTCTCACAATATCTTTACGTTTTCACCTCTCTTAAAGAGATATTTGAATTTTTAGTCAAATTCTAAAACCAAAAACTACTTTTTTATGTTCTATTTGATAACCATTTGATTTTTTGCTTTTAGTTTTTGAAAATTAAACTTATAAACATTACTTTCACCTATGAGTTTTTTTGTTTTATTATCTACTTTTTGCAAATGTTTTCAAAATCCAAGCCAAGTTTTGAAAACTATAAAAAGAAAAAAAATCAAAAACTTGTTTTTGTTTTTTAAATTTTGCTTGGAATTCAAATGGTTATTTAATAAAAGATGAAAGTCATGGTAAAAGAAAGAGTGGAAAAACAAGCACAATTTTCAAACACCAACAACAAAAAGTCAAATAATTATCAAACGGAGCTTTAATTTTCAAAACTTGGGTTAGATCAATTTCGAAAACATGTATAGAAAATAGATAACAAAATAGAGAAGCGCTCATGGATAAAGTTGTATTTCTAAACTTAATTTTTAAAAATTAAAAACAAAATAGTTATCAAACATGGCCTAAATAACCATTTTCTCAACGAGTATTCTTTTGTAAATTCAACAAGGAAATAGTTATGGAACCATTAGTCATTGCAAATGTATATAAATATATATGTTTCTTAATTAACACAAATTTCAAAAAAGTGTAAAAGGTAAATCAGATTCTTGTCTGCTTGAAAAGCCCTTTTAGGGGTCTCACAAGTCACAACCAACCACTCATATGTCGGTTGATGCCATGTCATTGTCATATGGCAAAACATTTTGGAAGTTGTCGACAAGATAAAAAAACTCCATGTTCAATCCAATTAAAGACATCAAACTTTTGTTTGCTTCGAATATGGAAACACATCTCATAAAGTGATTGCCTGTTAGTTCTTTCGTTTATATAGTTTTTCATGTTTAAAGATTTCTTTACTATTGTTGCTTCTCTTTTTATAGATTTTTCTACATTTGTAAGGTAATCTTAACTAAAATCTAGGTTTGAATCTCATTTTGGTCCGTGATATTTTAAGATTATTATTTTTATTTTAGTTATTGTGCTTTTAAAATGTTTATTTTACTCTCAAAACTTACGGTTTATTTCATTGACTCTGGAACTTAATGTATATTTTAGTTTTAAAACTTTTAAAAAAATATAATCATTTTGATTTTTGTAATTATTTTTTCATTAATAGTTTAGGCGTCGTTTGATAATTATTTAGGCCCCGTTTGATAATCATTTGGTTTTTGGTTTTTAGTTTTTGAAAATTAAGCATATAAATACTACTCTCACTTATGGTTTTACTTGTTTTGTCATCTACTTTTTGTCTATGTTTTCAAAAACTAAGCCATGTTTTGAAAACTAAAAAAAAATAGTTTTCAAAAACTTGTTTTTGTTTTTAGAATTTGGCTAAGAATTCAAATACTTCCTTAAGGGAGATGAAAACCATTGTAGAGAAATTGAGGGAAAACAAGCTTAATTTTCAAAAACCAAAAACCAAAAATTAAATGGTTATCAAACGGGGCCTTAGTTTTTAATTTTTGGTTTTTAAAAATTAAACCTATAAATAATACTTCCACTTATGAGTTTCCTTGTTTTGTTATCTACTTTTTACATATGTTTTCAAAAACCAAGTCAAGTTTTGAAAATTAAGTCCCCGTTTGATAATCATTTGGTTTTTTGTTTTTGGTTTTTGGTTTTTAAAAATTAAGCATGTTTTCTCCCAATTCTCTACAATAGTTTTCATCTTCCTTAAAAAAGCATTTGAATTCTTAGCCAAATTCTAAAAACAAAAACTACTTTTTGAAAACTACTTTTTTTAGTTTTCAAAACATGGCTTGGTTTTTGAAAACATAGGTAAAAGGTAGACAACAAAACAAGTAAATCCATGGTGAGAGTAGTATTTATAGACTTAATTCTCAAAAACAAAAAACCAAATGGTTATCAAACGGGACCTAAAAAGTAGTTTTCAAAACATTTTTTTTTATTTTTTAGAATTTGGCTAAAAATTCAAATATTTCTTTAAGAGACGTGAAAACTATTGTAGAGAAATGATAAGAAAACTAGCACAATTTTCAAAAACTAAAAACCAAAAACCAAGGCTCCGTTTGATATTGTTTTTTGTTTTTGGAAATTATACTTGTTTTCTCATCAATAATTTTCTATAATGAGTTTCATCTTTATTAAGAAAACATTTAAATTCTTAGCTAAATTCCAAAAACAAAAACAAGTTTTTGAAAACTACTTTTTTTAGTTTTCAAGACTTGGCTTGGTTTTTGAAAATATAGGTAAAATGTAGATAACAAAACAAGGAAATCCATGAGTGGAAGTAGTATTTATATGCTTAATTTTCAAACACAAAAAATCAAAAACCAAATAATTATCAAATGGAGCCCAAATCGTTATCAAACGGGGCCTTAACTAATATATTTCGTAGATTTCTTAATATGTGCAGTGATATGCCCACCCATTCATGTCTTTTGGAGCCTTGTTGATGTTGGTATTGGGTGGGCAGATATTAGGTGACAAAATAATAATAAGGACCAAATTGGTTATTTTTTTAAAATTCAGATACTAAAATAGGCATTTTAAAAATTCAAGATTAAAATGGTTATTTATTAAAAGTTAAACTAAAATAAATACTTTAAAAGTTAGGGACCAAAATAGACTAAACCTCAAAACTCAAGGACAATATTTAAACCTTTAAGTTCATATATTGAATTAAACCATACACCTAAATAAGTAGGATAATTAATATTCTTATTTAATTAAGTTCATTTTTTTTAGAGTTCAACAACACATATGGAGAGATTCGAATTTCCGACCTTTTAGTCTAGTTATGTCACTATCCTTTCAAAAAATTGTGATTGGTTATGAATTATTAGCATCTTGGGGCCGTTTGGCCCATGGGTTTGGGTTGGAATGGGTTTGGGTTCATTTACCATTCTCCATTTCTAGCGACTACTTCGACAACAACTCTGATGACAACTCCGGCGACCACCCGACAACCACCGATAACGACAACTCCGACGACCACAACGGTGACTCGACCACCGCTGACGATTACCTCAGACAACCACTGCGATGAGAACTTGAGAGACCAGTCTGACGATGATCGGCTGTAACACGCAAGCGCACGCGATCGAAGTAATATAAATTGGTATATGAGTACCAAGTATCGAATCCCACAGGGAACGGAGTAACAAAAATATTGTAAAGCAAAAGTGTAAGGAAATTTGCAAATTTGAAAAGTAAAAATGCAAAAATAAAGTTGGGATGGGTTGTTGGTGAAAAACGGAAATTGCGAAATCTAATTGCTGAATCTAGAAATGGCAATATTAGAAATAATAGAAATTGCAGAATTAAATTGCATAATCTAAAATGGCAATCAGCGAAATAACTAAAAATTGCAGAATTAAATTGTAGAATCTAAAATTGGCAATATTGGAATAACAACTAAAAAGACTTAGAAAATGAAATTGCAAAGGGAATTTTAGATAAAGATGGGGCTCAAGAATGTCATTGCCCTAAGTTCTAATTGCAAGCCAAATTTGCAATTCCAACCTACTCCACACTCAATTGTAAAACAAAAATTGCATCTCCTATTCGCCTAGAATTTAGGTTTTTAGGAGGCTAAGTGAGAGACCTATATGTCTATAGTCCCTCTATCTTAGATAATTTTGCTCACAATTTTATGGGTTTTGGAGTCCTTAATCCTATGTCTAGGGTAAGGAATTGGCTTATGTCTAAGCTCTTTTTCTCCATCACTTGTGTGAAATCCGCTTATCACTAACCCCGTCGGTATTAGATCTAAGCTTGAGTTGATACCCTAGTTGATCAATCTAGGATCTCAACGAAATTTTAATCAACACAAGCAAACAATTGAGATGTAGGCTTGGTTTTTATTGAAATTTTGGCTACATTTACTTCTTAGGGAATTCACATCCTTGAACCCCCTAAGAAGTTTTAGCTCAAATTAAAGATAAAAATCTTACAACTAATTGAAGAAAAATTCATATTAGAAAGTTGAATAAATTGCTAATTAACACAAAATTCTATTCTAATTAATATTACTTAAATAAACAACTATGGTAATTAACATTGACACAAATCTAGGCAATTATTTCAAGGAATTCTAAAACCTTCAAATTAAAAACAGTGGGTCAAGGGCTTTAATAAGAATTTTCAATCTTCTTCCTTATTCCCTTTGATTTTTATGGCTTATAAATACTCCAACAACTCATGGAAACTTGAATAAAATGTAAATGACAGAATAAAAAAAAAATCCCAAAAAGTGTAAATAAAAACAGTAAAACAATTAATAAAAACAGAGCAATAAAAACAAATTGAAGACTAGAGATTGTTTAAATAAAAAGCCAATTGTAAAAATAACAATTAATAAAAATCCCAAAAAGTGTAAATAAAAACTCAAGAAAAGAATTAATAAAAACAGTAACCAATTGTGAATAAAAAGAAGCAAGAAAACAGAGCAACGTAAATTGAAATAAACCCACCAATCTTACTTGAATTTAAACTCAAACTTAATTCAAAATACATCAAATGAGAATAGAAAAAGTTCAAGCAATGCTTCTGTAATACAAACTGAAGAAAAACCGAGGTGGAACTTGAATAATTTGGCCAAAAAAATAGCAGAAATTCGGAAAACAGAGGGTGCGAAAACCCACGAACATTTGCTTCTAAATTCACCTCCCAATCCACTTCCATTGCTCCTCCTCTTCTTCCCTATTTATAGGCCTTCATTAGGGTTGAAGAATGCCCAAATTTCGTGCTTAAATTCCTCCAAATCGGGCTGTAATTGAAGAATTTCGAAATGGGTTTAATGCAGAATTTTTTCCTTTTTTAAAACCCAAAAACCCACGAAATTGATCCTTCAAATCACCCTCAAAATCCGATTAATAGCTCATCTTCTTCTTTCCCATTTGTAGGCATTCATTAGAGTTGAAAATTGCCCAAAAATCATGCTCCAATTCCCTCGAATCGTGCGGAATTTGTTCTTCCCATATATGGGTTTTTCGTTCGCGCCCCATAAATTTTCTGCCCAGAAACAATTGCCAAATCAGATTTGGCAATATGATTTAGCAACTTTCACATTCCCTGCTCCAGAAACAATTGCAAAATCAGATTTGGCAATCTGATTTAGCAATTTCCATAATTTCTGCAAAAAGAATCAATTTATTTAGAATTCTATTCCAAATGCTATCACATTAAATTCTTCCTTAATTTCAAGCAATCTTCCACTATTTTCAATTAATCTTAGGACAAACAAAAATATTTTAAGCAATTGGGACTTAAATAAGCCTTAATTCTAAGGCTTATCAGACGATTACCCCTACGACTTGACCACCCCAACAACTCAACACCCCGATAACTCAACCACTCAAACAACCCGACTTGCCCGAACCACCGACAACAACCACTTGCAACCACTTCAGTGACCCAATCACCCGACAACCATAGTTGACGATCACCTCGAAAACCTGACCACCTAGTAACCACCGTAGACAACCACCCAGTGACCACTCCGATGACCTGACCACCCTGATGACTACTTCGGCGATTACCCCGACGACCTGGTAACCCAACCACCCAAAACCACTGTTGACGACCACCTGGTGACCACCCTGGCGATTCCAACAACCCAACCACTGCCACAACCACCCAGCGACCACTCCGGCGACATGACCACCCTGATGACCACTCCAGCGACCCGACAACTACTGCTGAAAACCACCCAACGACCATTCCGGCGACCTGACCACCGTGCAATCATCACCGGCGACCACCTCGGCATACCCAAACACCCCATCAATCCAACCACCCCAACGACCACTCCAACAATCACCCTAGCGACCCAACCACCTAGTCAATATTTTAAAAGGGCCAACGTGGACGAGCTATATGCAAAACTAAAGGAGATCCCAGGGATGACAAGGCAAGACTGAATGGCTGTTGCAAAGACTATTCTCTCGGATAGTATGATGTTGAACTCCTTCTTTACATTCACCCCAGATTGAAAGTATGATTACTACGTGAAAATTTTGGGGAAAACACCTAGAACCTGACTCTCTTTTCATCACTTTCATCTACCACTCTTATGACTTACATTTGTGTTTGGACAACTATTTCTACTTTCTTGTCATTTCATCTGGAATGTGTGTTATGATATTTTTAGAACTAGATCTTAGTTCTAATTTTTTGTTTTACTTTACCATTGGCAACACCATTCTTACATTGCACCTATTAATTATCTGTTGCTACGCATAATCTTCAATTTTATGTCATCATGAGTGGAGTGAATGAGATAGCATATAGTTATACAAACTACACATAGTATAATTCAAATTGAACTATAGTTGTAACAATTGCTCTACATAATTGGTTAAATAGTTGGTATGTAACACACCAAAAAAATTATGAAGTTAAAAAATGGAGTAGGAAAAAAAAATAGTGTAAGATTTTTTTTTAAAATAATAAACAGTTTGAAAAATTATTAAAAAAAAAACAGACTAAACAAACCCAGCCCAACCCAACCCTGCACCCCAAACACAGGTTTCAGCAAACCAGCCTAACACAACCCTGCACCCCAAACACAGGAATCAGAAACCTTAAGGGGGTGTTTGGAGCAATGGGTTGGGTTGGGTTGTTTTGGAATCCAAACTCAAACCCTTGTTTGAGCCACTGTGTTCAAAACCCAATGGTTTTGAAACACAACCTCATGGTTTTGCATAGTGAAATGGGGGGGGGGGGGGGTTTGATTTCTAACACACCGGTTTGCTCCTCATTTGGCACATGTTTTCTTTATCAAGTTTTCTTATCTCTCTCCCGTCTCTTCCATTGTTTTTTTTAATTGGTATCTCACATTTTTTTTGTAACAAACAATAAATTATTACAAATGTTTGTTTTATACATGCCATAACTTAACCAAATTTCGTATTTGACAAAGTAATTATTTTTCATTGGAAACTCATTTTTTTTTTTTGAAAAACAATAAATTATTACAAATATTTTGTTTTTTTTTTATACTTGTCATAAACCTAACCAAATTTGATATTTTTCCCGTTCTTTTTTTTTTATCAATTTTTTTAAATTTATTCTCAACCATAATAAAAATTATTTCTAAATGAAGAATGTTCAATATAATTCTATTTAAAGTAAATGTTATAAAATTTCCTAATAAAAACAATAATATATCATAAGTAAAAATACTATAATGTCGAAACAACTTAATTTCTAAAAATTCAAATTTCAATATTACAACATTGACTTTAATTTTTTTTTTTTTTATAACGAAATAGTCTTAAACTAATTCCTACTATAGTCTACAACATAGACTTTAATTTTTTGTTTATAACGAAATAGTCTTAAAATTAAATGAAATAGTCTACAACTAACCAAAGATTGCCACTAGAAAATAAGGAAAGGAAAAAAAAAGACCAAAGTAGCAAAGGAAAAAAGAAAAAAGAAAAACTGCACAACCCCATGGTTCAGAACACTGCACTCCAAACACTGTTTTCTGATTCCCAGGGTTCAGAACACTGCACCCCAAACACTGTTTTCTGATTCCCAGGCTTTCAAACCCCCTAGAACAAACCCCCCAGGGTTCTGATTCCAAGGATTCTAATTCCGAAACGGTGCTCCAAACGCCCCCTAAGGTTTCTGATTCCAGCCAAGAAACCCCAGGGTTCCAGAACCCCAGGGTTTCTGATTCCAAACCAGCGCGCCAAACAGCCCCTTAATAGCTAACTAAATGACACTATTGTTTGGTATTGCTTTTTGCGGTTTTGTCAATGCTTTTTTACCTTGATTTTATTGTCGAAATTGCACTTTTTTTTACCAGCTTGATTCCATGGTTACGTTCAAAAAATTAATAATTGAGTTTGGATTTTTTTTTTTTTTGAGTTCAACAACATATAGAGTAAGAGATTTGAAACTCTAATCTCTCTTGATCGAAAGTATATATGTCTTAACTCTTAATAATAATCATCATCTAATTAATGTATTTAAATGATTAAAATATGGCAATTATATGATTATTCATGATGTAAAATGTGCTTAGTTATAATTTATACTCTTTATTAAAGAACAAAATACTGGTGGTTTTTTTTTCTTTTTTGTTTTTTGAGTTCAAATACTGGTGGTTATATTTTGTTTGTTTTCGTTCAAGATGTTATAAATTGAATAGAATTCAAAAGATATGGAAACTTTAAGTATTAATATTTATGAAATAAATATTCAAATAGTCATCAAATGTTATATCTCAAAAGAAGAAGGAAAAAGAAAAAGATAGTCATCGAATTTGTTGAACTCAAAGAAAAAAAAAGGATAGTCATCTAATTTGTTATATTTGTATGTCTAGGTAAGACATATTTATCATGTAATTATAGCATTAATTTTTTTTAATGTACAATAAATGTGGGATGGATCAACTTTAAAATAGGTAATAAGTACTTTTCGAGCAATTTTCAAGCCTGTAATTTTATTAGTGACATTTGCCTTGTTTAAAAGACTAGAGAGCCTTTCAGCACAAATGAGAAACAGATAAGGAGATAAAGGGTCGCGCTGTCTAAGACCTCTAGTAGGTGTAAACATCCGTGTACAAATTCCATTTAGAAGGATAGAGAAGGAAACTGATTCAATGCACATGCCAATTCTATGAATCCAGGAAGAGCTAAAACCCAATCTTGCCATCATGCTTCTCAAAAAATTCCACTCCACTCTATCATAAGCTTTACTCATATCTAATTTAATAGAAGCATAACTATTCTTCTTAGATTTAGAGCACTTAATATAATGCAAACATTCATAACCCACAACAATGTTATCAGCTATTAGTCTGCCTGGAACAAAAGCACTCTGGTTCTCAGAAATGATAAACTGAAGAATAGATTTAAGGCGGTTGGCAAGCACTTTAGAAATGATTTTATAACACACATTGCATAAGCCTATGGGTCGGTAATCATTCACCGTTCTTGGGTTTTTGGACTTTGGTATAAGCACAATTGTTGTCTTGTTGAGATCGTTTGGAATTTCTCCATCATTGAGGCAGCGAAGACATGTGCTTATTACCTCTGCTCCCACAATACTCCAATATTTTGGTAAAAAAGGGCCGGAAGACCATCAGGACCAGGAGCTTTGGTTGGGTGCATTTGCCTAAGGGCCTCTTCCACTTCATGAGGTCCAAATGGGCGGTCGAGTGAGGCGTTCATCGCTTCTGTCACTACCGGCTCGGTTGTCTGTAGAATTTCATTGACTTCCTGCTCATGTAAATCAGAGGATTTAAAAAGTTCAGTATAATATGAAATAAACACACTTTCAATTTCCTCCCTACTTTTCACCCAATTTCCATTGGGATCAAGAATTTTCTGAATTTTGTTCCGTCCATTCCTTTGAGTAGCCTTAGAGTGAAACCATTTTGTATTGCGGTCTCCCCACTGTAACCAATCTTCACGGGAGCGTTGTTTCCAATAAACCTCTTCCTCTGTAAGAATATGATCCAATCGCTTCTCTTCCATCTTTAGTTGTGCCATAGCAACCTCATCCAACTGGTTAGCTGCCAGATTCTCGATCCGATCCTTAACCTCAGCAATCCTAGATTTAAATTTTCCAGTTTTATTTCGCCCTCATCGCTTGAGTCCCTAAAAAACAATTCGGATACGTGTGAGCAAATTTACTGGGCCTCCACTTCCCTGTCCATTCTCCCAACTTTCTTGGATTGTCAACTCGCAGTCCTCATGAAGAGTCCAAGATTCTTCAAACCTAAAATGTCGAGCTTTCCTCGTCCATTGTGTCTGGTAATATGATTCTGAAGGCAGACTTCAATGGGTCGATGATCTGAAGTCATAAAACCAAGATTAGTAACGATAATAGAGTTAAACAAAGAGGAAAGACCCACATTACCAATTGCGCGATCAAGACGCTTTCAAATAAAAGCTTCCCCTTGTCTCCTATTAATCCAAGTAAACATGTTCCCTAGGAACCCCAGATCTTTCAACTCACAATCATTTAGCGCACTCAGAAAGTGTCGACTCTGCGCTATATTAAAAATGCATCCTCCATCCTTTTCACTTTCCTGAATAATTTCATTCAGATCTCCTGCCACTAGCCAAGCTTTATGTGGATAATCATGAAGTCGTCGAAGTAATGTCCACAATAAATGTCTATTAGCTGGATTGGGTTCACCATACATGCCTGTAAACCTGAAAGAATTACCTTGGAATGTAATGTTAGTATCAATATGAACTTTAGAAAACGAAATAATACTTAAATCAACAGAGTCCTGCCAAAATAAAGCCAAACCACCACTCAAACCATTGCTGTCTATTGAAAACACATTATGAAACCTGATTTGCCATTGTTTCCATAAGAAAAACAACTTGGGGATTTTTCTCTTGCACTAAATCTTTTAGTGCTCGGAATGCCCGAGGGTTCCCCGCTCCTCGAGCATTCCAGCTGATGATTTTCATGGCTCTCGGCAGGCCTGATAATCAGGCTCCGCCGATCGAATCCCATCGTCCAATAGGATTGAAATTTGAGTCTTTTTCCCTGAATTGTCATGTACAAAATCATCTTCCGCCATACGCTTAGAACTCTTTCCTTGTATTGAGCAAATAGAAGCCTGAATTTGATCATGAATGTGATCATCATGAGTTTTAACCAATCTCTTCCATCCTTTCCCTTTTTTTGTTTTCTGAGATAGATTTTGTTCCTCAGAATTCATCACAATATTCTTGTCAAAACTAATTGTATTTTTTAAAGCTCCCATAATGGTCTGCTCACTTCGATCATCAATTTGGCCGCCCACCAATGTAGTAATGAGCACTTCCTTGCCTTTAAAAACCCGAGAAGGTAAAACTGCTAGATCAATTTCTATTTTGTCAAAATTGTTTGGGTCATATGGTTTTTCTTGTGGATCAAGCTTAAGTAGATCAGAAAATAAAATATGGCCCTGTTTAAAAGTTTGGCCCAACCTCTCAGTCCCACTTTCCTTCTCTTTTATGCAATCTAAATTCACATAAGGGTTGTTTTTATTTTGATATCCAGCCTGCTGATAAGCCTTAAAATTAAGGCTTATTTAAATCCTCAAATTGCTCGAAAAAACTCTTGTTTGTCCTAATATTAATTGAAAATGGTGGAAAATTGTTGAAAGAAGGAAATAATGAAATGTGATAGCAATTGGAAAAGATTTCTAAGTATTATGGTTCTTTTGCAGGAATTGCCAAACCAAATTGCCAGACCATTGCCAAACCGGCGAATTGGCAATCCTGGAGCAGGGAATGTGACATTGCTAAATCAGATTGCCAATCTGGTTTGGCAATTTGATTGGCAATCTGTGTCTGGGCAGAAAATTCTGGACGCGAACGAAGCGAAAATTTCGCACGAATCAAGGGAATTGGAGCATGATTTTTGGGCAATCTTCAACCCTAATGAATGCTTACAAATGAGGAAGAAGAAGAGGAGCCATTAATCGGATTTTGAGGGCGATTTGAAGGACCAATTTTCGTGGGTTTTTGGGTTTTAAAAAAGGAAAGAATTCTGCATTAAACCCATTTCGAGATTCTTCAATTACAGCCTGATTTGGAGGAAATTAAGCACGATTTTTGGGCATTCTTCAACCCTAATGAAGGCCTATAAATAGGGAAGAAGAGGAGGAGCAATGAAAAGTGAATTTGGAGGCGAATTTAGAAGTAAACGTCATGGGTTTTTAGTTTTTTTTCGCAACCTCTGTTTTTCATCTTTTTCTGCTGTCTTTGGTTAATTTAGTTCAATTCTCATCTCGATTTTCTTCAGTTGTATTACAAGAGTTAGATTGCATTTTTTTTTTAATCTCATTTGATGTAATTTTGAGTTTAATTTTGCCAAACCGGCGAATTGGCAATCTTGGAGCAGGGAATGTGACATTGCTAAATCAGATTGCCAATCTGGTTTGGCAATTTGATTGGCAATCTGTGTCTGGGCAGAAAATTCTGGGCGAGGACGAAGCGAAAATTCAGCACGAATCAAGGGAATTGGAGCATGATTTTTGGGCAATCTTCAACCCTAATGAATGCCTACAAATGAGGAAGAAGAAGAGGAGCCATTAATCGGATTTTGAAGGCGAATTGAAGGACCAATTTTCGTGGGTTTTTGGGTTTTAAAAAAGGAAAAAATTCTGCATTAAACCCATTTCGAGATTCTTCAATTATAGCCCGATTTGGAGGAAATTAAGCACGAAATTTGGGCATTCTTCAACCCTAATGAAGGCCTATAAATAGGGAAGAAGAGGAGGAGCAATAAAAGTGAA
This sequence comes from Trichosanthes truncata, assembly GCA_033996785.1. Classification (NCBI taxonomy): domain Eukaryota; kingdom Viridiplantae; phylum Streptophyta; class Magnoliopsida; order Cucurbitales; family Cucurbitaceae; genus Trichosanthes; species Trichosanthes truncata. Next base: position 44,166,538 of record MU867259.1, on the reverse strand, counting down.
TTTGGAGGCGAATTTAGAAGTAAACGTCATGGGTTTTTAGTTTTTTTTCGCAACCTCTGTTTTTCATCTTTTTCTGCTGTCTTTGGTTAATTTAGTTCAATTCTCATCTCGATTTTCTTCAGTTGTATTACAGGAGTTAGATTGCATTTTTTTTTTAATCTCATTTGATGTAATTTTGAGTTTAATTTCAAGTCAAGTTCATGGGTTTTCTTAATTTCTTCATGCTCTGTTTTTCCTTTCTGTTTCGTTAGCTTCTGTACAGCAAGAAATTTTCAATTTAAAGTGGTAGGAAGGCATGGCAGAAGGAAGAAGATAAGGAAAATTAATTATTTACCCTAGCGACCTTGCTTAGTTTCTATTATTTAGTCTTGCTTGAATACATAGGAATAGCCAATTTTTATTTTAGTATTTCATTTAACTGATTTCCACCATTTTACCATGAATTTTATCTTTAAAATTAGTTTTAGGATTTTTATTGTAACGACCCTATAGGCTCAACACGCTACCTAAGAGCCATTACTAAGTCACGTCGCTATATTACCGAAAATTTCGGCAGCATAACGACGTAACTATGCGAAAACCAAAAATTGGACCCTTACCTGATAAGACATAGAAAAACACACTTCTAAGATTTTCAAACAACCTCCTAGCATCCAACAAACTTCTCAATATGATGCTAGGGTTCAAACAGAAGAAACCAAATACACGTGCACGATTTACAAAGAAAGGTTAAAAGATTTTGAAACATCCTCCTAACATTTAAAAACTTAACATGAGTTCTATGTACATCTAGAAACATAAAAGAAGCGGAATAGCGATCGGTCGGCTCCCATGACTCGAGTAGCTGATCTCCGGTCACGCGCTAGGGCCGATCTTAGCCTTACCTGAAAACATTTTAAAAAGGAAAAGGGTGAGTATTAACGAATAATACTCAGTAAGTCCATCATAGTTTCAAAATAAGAGTTTCAATCACATGCAACATGTCATTTTAAATCATAAAACCATCGTAAACCATCGCTTTAGTAGGGGACCTAAAATTCCTTTTATAAACCATGTACTTTTCCTCGCGGCTCTCATGAACGATTAAATTCTCCCGAGGGCCTCGTGAACAGTCCGCTTTCTTGACCTCAGTATCTACCAGCTCGGGAGCAAAATGAGATAACCTTGTGAATTCCCTCTCGTAGACGTCCACTGGACGTCGATTCTGTTTAAGTTGTAGAAATTCTTCTTGTTTCTTGTATCGTGCAGTCGCAGGATAATATTTGTTCCAGAAAGCCTCTCTGAACATCGGCCACGTCACTACTCCCCCTCCTGTACCTATGATCCTCTGAGCAGATTCCCACCATAGGTACGCATCATCCCTCAGCATAAATGTGGCGCAAGAAACTTTATATTCATCCGGGCAACTCATCAACTGAAAAATGTTCTCCATAGAGGACAACCATAACTCCGCCACTGTAGGATCCCCAGAGGATCCGTCAAACGCCCTTGGATCATACTTTCTAAAGTCTTTCAAGTGACGGGCTTGTAATGAAGCTGGCGTAGAAACTTGACCCATCTGCGCTAACTGGGTCGTCACGGTCGCTTGTACTAAGTTCTGCATCGCTTCTAACATCAACGACGCAACCGTAGGATTTGCAGGCTCCATAACTGGATCAGGTTGATCCTGAGCAACAGGGGAATTTGCCCCAGAATTCACCTCCTGTTCCACTGGCATCTCAGGAGGTAAGTCATGTGTTCTACCAGCACCACATCCTCTACCCCGTCCTCTGCCTCTCCTTCTAGGCGGCATACTTAACAAACAAACACAAACAAGTTTAACCTTCACATCAAAAGGGATCACACTTTTCAACTTTTCTTAAACTTTCCTTAACTTAAAAATACATTTCACATATGAATCATTTCATAAAAAAAAATAACATACTTTTCAACAAACGAATTAAAAATTTACTTCAGAGGCGTACCTGCGCGATGACTGGAAATCACTACTTAGTCATGGGATACCTGATGCTTACGAAGTAAGCTAGTCTACAGAACCTATAACCTATTGCTCTGATACCAACTGTAACGACCCTATAGGCTCAACACGCTACCTAAGAGTCATTACTAAGTCACGTCGCTATATTACCGAAAATTTCGGCAGCATAACGACGTAACTATGCGAAAACCAAAAATTGGACCCTTACCTGATAAGACATAGAAAAACACACTTCTAAGATTTTCAAACAACCTCCTAGCATCCAACAAATTTCTCAATATGATGCTAGGGTTCAAACAGAAGAAACCAAATACACGTGCACGATTTACAAAGAAAGGTTAAAAGATTTTGAAACATCCTCCTAACATTTAAAAACTTAACATGAGTTCTATGTACATCTAGAAACATAAAAGAAGCGGAATAGCGATCAGTCGGCTCCCATGACTCGAGTAGCTGATCTCCGGTCACGCGCTAGGGCCGATCTTAGCCTTACCTGAAAACATTTTAAAAAGGAAAAGGGTGAGTATTAACGAATAATACTCAGTAAGTCCATCATAGTTTCAAAATAAGAGTTTCAATCACATGCAACATGTCATTTTAAATCATAAAACCATCGTAAACCATCGCTTTAGTAGGGGACCTAAAATTCCTTTTATAAACCATGTACTTTTCCTCGCGGCTCTCATGAACGATTAAATTCTCCCGAGGGCCTCGTGAACAGTCCGAAGACAGTTTTTCCATCGAATAGAGTCCTCCCTACCTCTGAGAGTTTAGCTCGAAGGCTAACATACATCATGGAGTCCGAAGACTCAGCCCGAAGGCTACCATCGTAGAGTCCGAAGACTCAAGCCCGTCAGCTACCATCGTGGGGGCACTCTCGAACCCCGGGAGCATATAGAGTCCGAAGACTCGGGTTCCCTCAAAACCCACATAAAACTTTTGGGAGAATTATCGTCACGGCCTACATAAATCTTTTCATGAGCACACAACACATGCATGAGGTCCCATTCGTTTTAGAACATAGTTATGAATGCATAAGTCATAACAATCGCATTTCAAAGACATACATATAATACACTTTCTTTCTTAAATACTTAACATGAAAAACATATACTTTCAAAGTAAACATAGAGCTAGCTCAAGTTTTGAAAACTTCTTTCGTTGTGAGATCCCTTACCTTAAGTCTTTACTTACTAAGATACCCTTTCTTCACTAGTAATGAGCTTCTCGAGTTCCCACTCTAAGTACGAACCAAGGTCCTCGACAATTCACCTAAAAAGTGTTCTAAACGTGTCTTAAACCATCCGAATTACGCTAAAACACATTCTAACATTAATAACTCGACGAAACGGACCAAATGGCAATTTTTACCCAACTCCGGCGAGCGGCGGCGCGTGACCGGAGCACGGCGGCGCGTGCGGCGGCGGACGGCGGCGCGTGGCCGGCGCGTGGGGCTTCCGATCGGCGCGTGAGAGCGCGTGAGGGCTCGTTTTGAGTAGATTTGGTTCCGGCGAAGACTCGCTGTTCGAACTGGGCTTCGTACGGTGAGTGACAGCTTGGAGAACCGGTGCGCTCGAAAATCCGGTGAACTCCGGTGAGGGTATTTGCGAACAGATCCGGCGCGATCTGGGTAGTCGTTCGGTGAAGACGAAGAAGAAGGAGAAGGAAACCGGCAGAAAGTGGGTATTTTCGGCGAGGACGGTGCGACGGAAGGGAGGCCGGCGGTGGGACTGGGCTGCGAATGGATCGGAGCTTCTGGCGTAGCGTTACTTGCGGATTCCGGCGACTGAAAGTTCAAATCGGCGAGACGAAGAAGAAGGAGAAGCAGACGGCGAACTGAGGTTGAAGAACGGCGGTGAGGGTGTTCGGCCGAGCGTTCGTGCGGCGGGGCTCGTGGCTGCCGGCGACAGCGTGCGGCGGCGCTGGAGCTTCGGCGAGAGAGAGAGAGAGAGAGAGAGAGCGATCGGAGAAGAAGAGCGCGCGCGAGAGAGAGAGAAGAAATTTTCTCTTTTTTTTTTTTTTTTTTTTTTTTTTAAATAATAATAATAATAATAATAATAATCAAAATATCTTTTCTAAAAGACCAAAATGCCCTTTCCTTTTCCAAAAATCACCAAATTACCCTCAAAATAATTAAATTCATAATAAAACTTTACCAAAACAACATTTTAAACTTACCCAAAGAATCTCGGGTGTTACATTTATATTTAAGTTGAGCTAAAACTTCTTAGGGGGTTCAAGGATGTGAATTCCCTAAGAAGTAAATGTAGCCAAAATTCCAAGAAAAACCAAGCCTACATCTCAATTGTTTTCTTGTGTTGATTTAATTTCCATTGAGATCCTAGATTAATCAACTAGGGTTTCAACTCAAGCTTAGATCTAATACCGACAGGGTTAGTGATAAGCGGATTTCACACAAGTAATGGAGTAAAAGAGCTTAGACATAAGCCATTCCTTACCCTAGACATAGGGATTAAGGACTCCAAGACCCATAAAATTGTGAGCCAAAAATCATCTATGATGGAGGGACTATAGACATATAGAGCCCCCACTTAGCCTCCTAAAAAACCCAATTTTGAGGTAATAGGAGATGCAATTTTGGTTTACAATTGAGTGTGGAGTAGGTTGGAATTGTAATTTTGGTTTGCAATTACGACTTAGGGCAATGACATTCTTGAGCCCCATCCTTTATCATTTCATTCTTAAGTTCATTCAAATTGCCATTTCATATTGCCAATTTAGATTAGCAATTTAATTCTGCAATTTTAGTCTTTTCGCACATTTCCATTCTGGATTAGCAATTAGAGTAGCAATTTCTGTTATTTCCAACATTGCCATTCTGGATTAGCAATTGAATTAGCAATTTCGATTTTCCACCAACAACTTGATTTTTGTATTTTTTCTTTTCAAACTTGCAATTTGCCTTACACTTTTGCAAAACAAAATCTTTGTTACTCTGTTCCCTGTGGAATTCGATACTTGGTACTCATATACCATTTTATATTACTTCGATCGGGTGCGCTTGCGTGAACACCGATCACCTGCCCCAGATTAACAGGGCATTTCCCCTTCTTTAAAGCAGCCAATGATTCTGTATTTGGCATCTCCCCCATATCCGTGATTTTAGAAGCCATATCTTCAACGGTAGGAAAATCAGCCTTAATCTCCAAATTAGAAACGGAAGGTTAAGAGAGATTACCCGGATTTGCCGATGTTCGCTTTAATTGCACCGATGTATTGCTCGTTCCTTCGTCGGAAAGGGATCGGTGATTTTCCGGCAGGGTAATGTCGATTTTCGATGGCCGCTCCTCCGTGGACTGCACAGACAGGCTTTTTTCCGGTGGTTTCTCAGTCGGAATCTCCTCAGGTTCCTTGTCATCTTCTTGCATAAATTTTCCAGACTCCCATTCCCTTCCACAACCTCGTCCTCCTCGCATTTCTCTACGTCCTTCATGCACAGTTTGTCTTCTTCGTGGATTTGGGTTCAATTCAGCCCTCAAACTCACCCCAAATTGCTTCGGATCATTGTTGGCCGAGGATCTTTGAGAGCAGGAAGCATCATTGTGCCCTAGAAATCCACAAATGAAGCAAAAATCTGGTAAGCGCTCGTATTTTATATCAATCCAGATTTTTCCATATCGTCCTCCGTTAAGGGTTAATCCCCGACATAATGGTTCATCGATTTTCATTCTGACTCGCACTCGAAGAAACCGACCCCAACATTCATCTACATCATTTGTGTCAACTCGTACAACCTCGCCGACCCGATTTCCTAGAGTTCGAGCAACAGCCTCGTTTCTAAGTCCAATAGGGACATTGTGAAATTGGATCCAGAATAGAGCCGAATCAAAGATCATTTTCTCCGGTAAATCGAAGGTCGTAGGTGTCTTGAATAGGATTAGATTCTTGTCGAAACACCAGGGGCTTTCCTCAAGAATTCTGTCATGTCCCTGTTTTGATTGCGGATTTATGAGGAACAAATTGTCTCCAATATTATCAATCGTCAGGCCTCTACAAAAACCCCAAACCCTCTTCATCACATTACAGAAAGCGTCAGTGTTGATCAATCGATGTGTAGCTATTTTGAGCGAGGCTATCCCGTTTCCAAGTTCTTCAGTCGTAATCTCGGACGCCTCTTTTTCTGAAAGTTTCATATTTTGTATTTTTTCAAGAACATCCATGTCAAACAGCTACCTTCTTGTCCAAAGGAAGACGTATCCAGAGGAAGAAGGAGAAGACTAGCAGAAAATGCTAGAGAGAACTCTCAAGAGAGTCGAGAGAAATTTTTAATATTTGTGCGGTAATAAGTACTTTATCTATTGAGTACTTGTGCTTAGAACGATAGTATTAAAATCTATTATTTGTAACAATCTTTTTGTAAAAACGAAAAGTAACAAAGAACGTCCTATGAGGTATTTTGGAACTTCTTTCTCAAGAATAAATTGTATTTTTAAGGGAAAAAACCCAAAGAAAATATGTTTGAATATCTGTTTTTAAATGTTATTTTTCTCTTATTCACGTTTTGTTTTATGTAAAAAGAATGTTCATTTTTTTAAACAATTAAAATTACTGATCTTATAAGAAAATATATGAGCGTATGGAATTAATAGTGACTTTAAGGGGACAATACTATTAAGCTTTCCAAGCTAATTATTCATAATTTTGAAAATGGAACTAGAAAATTGTTGAATGAATCTCCCACATGTTAAGGCATATGTCCTCAATTTGGAGGTCAGTGGTTCAAATTCGAATCCTTTCACTCCATATTGTTGAACTAAAAAAAAAACTATTAAATGAAATCTATTCCTAAAAAGATCTCTATCTTTTAAAAAAAAAATGACTAGAAAAAACATTTCAAAAAGATAGAAAAGAGAGTTTTTTTTTTTTTTAAAAAAAATAAGCTAATTAACTCTTTTTTTTTTTTACAACAAATGTGGGGTATAAGGATTTGAATCTCCAACCTCAAAGAAAAGAATATATGTTAATTACTGCTAAGCTATGCTCAATTGGCAAATAACCTAATTAACTTAAAAGAAATATAAAACAAAGATTTAAGTTTTATAGTAAAAAATTGGTGATAGAAATCAACAAGCGCACAATTATCATTAAATGAACTTTGACCTTAGCACTTTTATTATTAATCTCTATCTAAAACTATTATTAAATTAGATAGCATAAGAAACAAAAAATCAAATCAAAATTAGAAGACCCTAAAAAAACATATATTTCAAATATTGTGTATAGAAAAGGGATATAAAAAATTAGAGGAGACAACCACCGTAGATGCCTAAATATTTACTTTAAAGATTTAGTCTCCCTTTATGATATAAGAGAGAAAAAGACTCTAGTTGGGAACAATAATGTGGTATCGACTTAAGAAGTTCCAATTGTCATGTTACGCATCTTCTAGAAGATCAAAATAAAGTACAAAGAAAATAGTAGATCTAATAAGCACAAAGTTTGCATACAAGAAATAATGTTTGATGATCTGCTATAAAAGATGAGCTACTTCTTAAATAGTGGTTGGTATTGGTAGAAGTATCCATGTGTCACACAACGCTAGGAGGCTTTTTGCACTATTTGATTATATCAACATGGCAAGTGGTACTAGAAGGGGCATTGAACCTATGTTCTCAAAGATAAAGTGGGTGTAAACCTAGGGGAAGGAAATTGAGAGAGAACAAGAAAACAACTATAGTTTCAATCATAGAATAATTCCTTAACCTAGATAGGCCACATCTCATAACCAATTTATCCAGATAAAATATCATTAAAAATAGTAATGTACTCTTACAAGAGAACTCAAATAATTTTTTTTAAAAAATCAATTTTATAGCATAATCTAATGTTGATCCACGAATCCGACACAGATGGATCCATACGATCTCAACTTAGAAATGAGATGAGGCTACTGCTAAACAGAGAAATGGGCACTGGTGTGGTGTGGTGTCTTGCCACACACACTTCAATGCTTAAGTCAGCTAAGGTTTTTTAGAAGTGTGGTAAGCACTAAGATTTTGTGAGCATACCTTTGAGGTGTACCCTCCCTCCCTACTTATAGGAGCGAACTAGGGTTTTGAGGGGAGTGCACTCAAAGTTGAATCAGATTAGGTCCGTTCTAGTGCGTCTGGTTTAGGTTGGCCAAAGTTGATCTCATTAGCTCTGGATTAGGCTTTGCATCACACTGGGCATGTTCAGCTTGGCCTGCTCGACCAGGCTTGGGCCTAGTGCAGATGTCGGGCCTTTGTTTGATTCGCCTGGGATGGACCTTACGATCTTGATGTACTTTGTGCTTAATTTCACCCATAACATCTAATATCCCTCAAACTCATGATATACCAATTGTTTGATAAATAAGTGATTAAATGAGTGATGTCATGCCAACGTTTGACTAAAGCATAATGCTATACTTATTTCAATGTCAATGCCAATGTCAATAGTGATGCAAATGTTAATGTCAAATATAACGTCGATGCTGAAGCCAAGCTAAATAATGTTGATGCCAACACCTATTACAATAAAAATAAAATAAATGTATGAACGAGCACCAGAAAGATGCATTTTGGCATTCTAAATATTGATCTAAGTTACTCTGGGCGTTGCCTTTTGGTGAAATACAGGTCTGGTTCACACCCATCCTCCATATCCTAATTGCAACCTAATTTCTTTGTATCATGTGAATTTAATTAGGAAAAGAAAAATAAGCGAAAACAATACAACGAGAAGGGATTTCATTGATAAAATGTTTCCTTAACCTAAATACAATGCTCCATTAATGACCTATTATACTAATAAAATATAGTAAAAATTAATCAACCCTTATCAATTGATAAACCCAAATAAGAATACGAAGTAAACCTAATCGGCTAATTTAATCTAACTATAGGGCTCGTGATGGCTCTCAACTAGTCAAGAATAGGAGGTTCCTCAATAAGTCCAAAATGCAACAACTTGGTTTGATGTTTTGTTTTTTTTTTTTTTTTTTTTTTTTTTTTTTTTTTTGAGTTGAACAATTGCGGAGTGGGAGATTGAACCATCAACTTTTGGAATTATAATTTATATCTTATTGACTGGGCTATGCACGGATTGGTTGGTTTGAGATTTACATCAAATTCAACACTAGGCCAAATTCGTAGAAGCTTTAATTTTTTTTTTTTTGTAAGTACAACAAATGTGGAGGTATGGAGATTCAAACCTCTGACCTCAAGAAAAGAAGTACATATCAATTACTGCTGAGTTAAGCTCATTTTAGCGTAGAATCTTTGATTATCTCACAACTTTCATTCACACGACCACTGAATATTATTATAAAGACACCCCCAACTCTCAACTCACGTGCCTTCTCAATATATCATTCAATATTTGATGGACACAAGGATAATGATTCTTTGTAACGTTCCAATTTTTCATTATGGAATTACAAAATTATACGCTACATACACGGATGTGTTACATACTTAACAAATAATTGTAACAAAGAATACGAACGAGAAGGGATATAGCCTAAAAATATGGCCTTCTCGTCAATGAACAAAACAGAAAATAATGATTGGAACAACAAATTATTTGCAAGTACGTAGGTGGTGAGTAGGATCATAAGATTCTGACAAATAAGGAATCCAATTATTATTTCCAAAGAAAATCATTGATTGGTTGCTAATTATTGAACTCATTGGACAAAATGTCCTATTTCTTGGACATCATGTTCCACACCCTTAGGAAAAATCTTGTTCGTATATGGATAAGGAATTTTATATTGTGTTTTTTATTTACTATTTGTAGTTCTAATCAATGATTTATTATCTTAAAGTCAATAAACATAGTAAGTGAACTAGTTGAAAATAGAGGGTAATGTTACAAAATTATTAAAGCTCTAACTCGTAATTATTCAAAAACAACCATCCTTCTCATTCAAGAATAATAATTATGAAAAGATCTGTTGAAGAAATTGGCACAAATGGGAAGAGGCAAACACTTGAAAGAAAGAAATTTTTATTAAGAAAGTAACAAGATAGACACTTTTGATAGAAGACTCTTTCACTCTCTCAAATATTCACTCACTTACTTTCTTTTGACTTTTTCAACTTGGCTTACTTATGGAGACACGCTCCCTATATATAAGCATGAGATCCTTGGAGCCCAAGCAAAGAAAATTTTCTAGACTCTTCTTGGATCTTAAAATATCCCTAGATATTTCTATAAATAAAGTGCATCCTTATCTAAAGGAATTCAAGAATCACTTGGAGCCTAAGGATAGGTTAAGAGATTTCTCGATCTTTTCTTTTGACATATTTATTTACAAACTTTAACCTATATCGAAAGTTCTAAGACATAGATACTCTAAGAAGCTTCTAGATAGTTAATGTTGCCTTTTGTTTTAACAAGATGTACTTGGAAAAAATCAAATTACTTAGTACAAAGAAAAAATTAATAATTGTTTATTAGTACAGATATGGTGGATATTAACTTTGTAAAGAGCGAATGAATTATTGATTCCTTAGGGCCAGTTTGATAATTTTTTGTTTCTTGTTTCTTGTTTTTCATTTTTTTTTTTGTTTTAATAAAGAAAGATAGAATTGCGTTTAGTAACTGTTTCTTGGTCTTTCTTTTTTATTGAAAAAAAAACATATTGGGTAATCTTGTTTCTTATTCTCTAATTTAAATTAAAAATGTAAAATTTTTACATGGAAATTAGTTTTTAAAATAAAATCTTCAAAATTTTTATGTTATATTTATTTTTAGATATTCACGGTTCATTTTATAAGTAAAAAATATAAAACAATGCTTTTTTAAAATCACTCTATGTTATCAAATACACTATGAAACATGGTTTTAATTAATTAGCTAAATGCACTTTTTACCGTTATAAAGATCGTCACAAACTCACTTAATTTACAAAACATTAAGATGAAATCCTTTGGCACCTGGTCAATGAAAAATTACAAAGGTGAAATCTCAAGTTAATGTTTTATTGACAAAGAAGAAGAGTTTTAGAAGAATCAAAAAACATGTTTCCATAATGGTATAATGTTGTCCATTTTACATGCGTATAAGTTCTAATAGTTTTAACTTTTTATTTCACTGCCTAGTGTCAATGGAGACCATTATTATTATATACTCATGATTTTTCTGTCTAGCCAATGTGGGACTTTGGTTGCAGTTTTAACAATTAGCTCAAACCAAGTATATTAGAAAACGGTATCTATCCTATAAATAGAATATTGATATTTATGGAGCCTAATTGATATGAACTCCCAAGGAAATTGAAGAATATCTCTCGCTAACCACCAAACCTTAGAACACTCACTCTATTTGAGATCAACTATAAGGAATTTAGGTAAGACGGCACGTATTGCCTTTAAGATCATAAAGTTCTTGAGACAAAGAATAAGTTCTTTAATTCAAGAATCGAACACTTCACAAGATAAAATTATCAATCTCACTTGAATGTTATTGCATACAACTCAAAGAAATATGAAATTGTAAAGGGACAGGTGTGGAGCTATTGGCTACCCAAAAGTGTAAAAACACAACTTTTTATTAATCACCAAAATTTCTAGTCTCTTAAATACAATGTATGACTTGGCCATATATAGGCATTCAACTACATATCTAGCCCTAACTAAAAATAGAAGATCAAAAGGTTAAAAAATAATAATGATAAATAAATAAAGAGCTTGAGATTGCAAGCCCAAAACAAAACCCTAAACTACAAACCAAAGTTCTAGACTTTGGCTGATAGGACTAAAATAGTCCTATATTTTTATGCTTAAATCGTGTTAGTTTGGAGGTTTTAATGTAATTAATTGATTATTTTGTAGGAATTTGAGCATAAGGCACGTTCCGACAGATTCTACGCTGAATCACGATACATGCATCAAATCGAAGGTCATTCGAACACCCGAGTAAAGAGTTAGAGCAAAAATGACCAATGTTGTCCGCTTAGTAACGTCTAGGCGTTGTCCACGTTATCAGTAGTCTCCTGAAGCCTCCCTCAACGCTGCAATGAGCCTCTGTGACGGTGGATAGTGTCTAGATGCTTCATCAATTTGGTATAAATAGAAATTTTCGTGCCCTAGATCATTTGTATCCGATTTTTAGCCATCATGAGACCATTTTAAGCTTTCTCTTCTCTATTTTCCAGTAGTTTAGGATAGATTAGGAGTTTTCATCAAACCTCAATGTCAGGCTACATTGTTTCGATGTTCGACTAGGCTTTTGACCCCGATTCGGGTTGTAAACAACGGTACATTATAATTTTGTGAGATTTATGCTTAAATTCTTTAAGCTTTACAGTAGCTTGTTGTTTTTTATCTTAGTTTAATAATTTGCATGCTTGTAGTTAGATTGACACTCTATACGAATCGAGTATGTACTTTAGGCTAGTTTAAAGTAACGAGTGGCTCAAATAGTGATTAACATGTTTATTATCCCTTGATTCTTGCTTTAACGATTATGAAATGAGCATATTCATAGATAGCCTGACAACCTTTTGTTAGGATTTATGCCCTAAAGCCTCGTAATTAATGATTCGGCAAAATACTTTTTTACTCCCTCAGTTTTGCGTTTGGCTCCCTTTTAGTCCTTGAGTTTTCAAACTCAATAAATTTACCCCTAAGTTTTGCATTTAGTTACATTGTTGGTCCTTCCATCCAATTTTCCATTCGTCCCAAACAGAAAGGTGATGTGGCACCTATTTTTTATTAAAAAGATATTATTTTAATATTTTTTCATTATTTCTATTTTTTTACTTAAAAAAATCTCTTTTTTTTTTTTAATTTTTTTCTTTTTCTTCTTTCCTTCTCCCTTCTTCTTCCTTCCTCTTCCTCTTCATTCTTCAACCTACCGTCGACCACTACATTCGCTCTCCGACAGCCACTATCGCTCGTCGTTGCCACCAATTCCCTTTCTCTCCTTCTTCCCTCTAACGACTGTAAAAAAAAATTATTTCGTTCCCTTCTTCTTTCCCCTCCAATATTTCTTTCATCTCTTTCCCCTTTATTTTATTTTTTTTAAAAAAAAAGAAAAGAACTTAAACAAGTTTATTTTCAGATCTGAAAACGTTTTCGTTTTCAGTCTGAAACGAACGAGGTGGGGGTTTTTTATATCTGAAATGGGTTCATTTTCAGATCTAGGTTCATTCCAGTTTGTTTATAAAAAAAAAAAAAAGAAGAGAAAGGAGAGGAAGGAAAAAAAAAAAGCCACCTGCGACGAGGACATGCAAGGTAGGTTGAAGAAGGAGGAGGAGGAATGAAGAAGAATGGAGAAGGGGAAAAGAAAAAGAAAAAAAATTAAAAGTATTTTTTTAATTAAAAAAGAGGAAACGATGGCATCGATGAACGACGAACGACAGTGACGGAAAGGATGGTGACGACGACCGGCGGTAGCAGTGGGTTGAAGAAGAAGAAGAATGAGGAGGAATGAAGAAAAAGGGAGAAGAAAAAAAGAAAAAAAATTTAAAAAAAAAAAGAATTTTTTAATTAAAAATTGGAAATAATTTTAAAAAATAATAAAATAATATTTTTAATAAAAAAAAATAGATTCAAAATCACCTTTCTGTTTGGGACTAACGAAAAATTGGATGGAAAAATCAACAATGTAACTAAATGCAAAACTTAAGGGTAATTTTGTTGAGTTTGAAAACTCAAGGACCAAAAGGGAACAAAATGCAAAATTGAGGGACCAAAAATGTATTTTGCCCTTAATGATTTATTTAATAATTAATAATTATTTTAATTATTTTATTTGTAATATAATATTATCCATTATATGAAAAATTCAAAGTTATTAGTGTAATCTTGAACAGTATGTAGTTGACATACGGGAGGATCACGTTCAAGAAATAACCTAAATGGTCATAGTATATGGATAAGGTTGGGTGTCTTATCCTGGTAATGTTATTGATACGGCCCACTTTGTAATAGTTACAAATGATCTGATACAAATCGTTCATGTTGACACATGTGAGTGGATGTATCTTATATAATGAGTTTGTATAAGACTGGACCACGAAATATTTAATCTATCTTTATAAATCGGTTAATTCAGAAGATTAATATTTCATTAGGATGATCATATGCGACTCGATCTTAATCCTGAGTGAGTTATAAACTCATGTCTGTGAGGACTTGTCCTTTGATTTGCATGAGTGAGAGTGGCTTTTGTAACCGATTCAATAAGCCTACCATTTTGGGGACTTGACCAAATAGGGAGCTGGAAACATAATCTCACAAGATGAAATTCACTCATTCCATATAAGGTAAGTAGATGAGTAGTTCCCTTAAGTGCTAATTTCGAGACTTGAATAATGGGGCCCCACCCTTTCTAGCTCAAGAGGGACTTAGTTTATGGTTGGATCATAAACAAATTGTTTATTAGAAGATCAATGGTACTTAAGGTGCAAGATGTAATTATAGGGGTAACACGGACTTTTGACCTGATAATTCTCATTTATGAAGATTATTTAACCCTAAAACTAAGTTGTTCTTGCCATTTTTGCACATTTTATCAAATAACGAGCAAGCTAAAAATAGCATTTATAAGATAAATTCATGCAAGCTTGTCAGAGTATGGAAAAAGAAGAATTAAGTTGAAAAGATAAAGGAAAGTTGGTTAAAATTGTTGTTTTTGTGCAGATTTGAAGCAATGAAGAAAATGCAAATGAAATGCAATTGCATTTCCTTGAGGAAGCAAGGTGGTGAACAAAAAGGGAAAATGCAATTGCAATGCAATTGCATTTTCTGGGCATATCAATTTATTGTGGAAATCACGAAAATGCTCCAAAACCCACGGTGTTTGGCTCGATTTCTAGGAGACTTTTCAGCCCAAAAATGATGATGAAAATGCAATTGCATTTCTGGAAAATTTTGGTAGAGCTAAAAAATAATGCAACAGAAATGCAAATTAAAATGCAATTGCATTTTTGGAAAATCTGGAAAAACCGAGAATCACGAAAATACATCAAGATCTACGGGATTTGCTCAATTTATAGAGAATTTCCAGCCTAATCTCATGCTCAAACATTGACCCATGATTGAAGGAGCACAAAGATGGAAACCCTAGCCCTCAATGCCTATAAAAATGGGGAAAACAATCCAAAACGTTGCTGGATTTTCTGCTACTCGCCCACAATCTATAATTCAAGTTTTTTCCTGTCATTTACAGCAGTTTTCTCTTCATCTCTTTCTCTGTAACTTCCGAGGTTGGTCCCTCCTCAACAAAAGTTAGAGAGAGGAGGTGAAGATCCATTTGCCTTTGAATGGGTATTTGGATCGATCAAAGCAAGGAACTCTCATTAGTATTGTTACTATGTTTTTGGGTTTAGTTTCATTCTATTTTATCTTTTTATTTTTCCTGCTACTATATTGCATTTGAAGTTTTGGTAGAGATTTAGTTATATGGTATGGAATGTGTTGTCTTTGAATTTCAATTTAAATTGCCTTTGTGAGTATTTTGGGTTATTTAATTAGATTCACATTAATAATTTCCTATCAAATTTCTGTTTGTTTTGTTCCATTATACGAAATCTAATTTCTGAATTTTGGTTATTAATTATGAGATTTATAACAATTGAATTTTGGGTTTTCATTTCTTTCATAATGAGCTAATTTCTCCTTAGGGATTCAAGTTAGTGAATGCCCTAGAGGAGAGATGTGAAGCTCAAAAGCATGTTCAATCTAGTTAATAATCGAGACTTTGTTTGCTTTTGTTGAATTAACGTGAGTAAACCTAGTCGGCCAACTAGTGATTGCTTGTTGAGCTTGAACTTAATACCGAAAGGTTTAAGAGAAAGTGGATGTCACAAAAACAATGGAGGAAAAGCTTAGAAACAAGTCCTAAACATCGACCCTAGACATAGGGCGAGACTCCAAAACCGCTAGAATTGTGTGCGAATTTATCTAAGTTAGATTAGCCATAGAAATATAGGTTTAATCACTTAGTCTCCTAAAGATTTTGAAGCAAAATCGAATAGGAGTTGAATTCGGTTTACTTAGTTTTCATGTATTAACTATGATTGCAATTGCATTTTAAGTGACATTTCTTTCTAAAGGGGCATAAGCAACTTGGCTCCCATTTTTCTTAATTATTGACTTTTCATTTATTTTCTTTAGCAAAAACCACCTCCCAAGCATTTTTACACCATTGGTTACCGCAATTATATATTGCAAACAATTTTGTGTCATCTTAGTAGATTTTGTTAAAACTCGTTCCCTTCGATACGATACTCTAGAATACTCCAGTTTTTTTATTACTTCGATCACGTGTACTTGCGTGTAGCAATTAAACACCGATCATGACCCATCTATAATTACGAACAACTCGTGAAGCATCGACTTGCATGTAGTGATTATATCCATGAACACAACTTGTTCTACAGTGCATAAGAGTGTAACTCTATGTCTATAATGGAGTGACTCTAGAGTTAATGAATGAAAATTAATTAATTAATTTTGTATCATTGGAGTTTATAATCTGTAGGTCCATAAGATCCCCTTGCTAGCTCTTAGTAACACTAAAAGATCACTTTACTTTTAAAAAAATTTTGAAATGCTCAAATTAATATTTAATTTGAAGTATTCAAATTAATATTTAATATATTAAATATAAAAGAGGAAAATATATTTATTGTATTTGATACACATTAAATATTAAAATTTGAAATGTTCAAATTAATATTTAATTTGAAGTGTTCAAATTAATATTTAATATATTAGATATATTAATATAAAAGAAGAAAATATATTTATTGTATTTGATACATTAAATATTGAAATAATTAATGTATATTAGATACATTAAATAAAAGGTATTTATAAAATTTGAATAAGATTAAAATAAATAAATATCGTAGGAGATTTGAATGAGATTCAAATAAGTATAAGATATATTTTAATATATTAGATATTAAAATATAATATTTTAATATAAAAGAAGAAAATATATTTATTGTATTTGATACATTAAATATTGAAATAATTAATGTATATTAGATACATTAAATAAAAGGTATTTATAAAATTTGAATAAGATTAAAATAAATAAATATCGTAGGAGATTTGAATGAGATTCAAATAAGTATAAGATATATTTTAATATATTAGATATTAAAATATAATATTTTAATTATAACAAAGATTTACCTTTGGTCTCTATAAATAGGACCCTTGGGTTGAGCCATTAGACATAATTTTTAGACCGAATCCTGTTTGGGTTTTATGGGCTTTGATACCATTTAGATTACATGGGGTTCCATCTCAAAACCAATTGGCAATGAGAGGAGTAGCCCATATATCTTATAAATTGTGAGGTCTCTCTACATTTTTTCAATGTGGGATCCTCAACATGCCCCCTCAAGATGGTGCCTCTTTGGGTTCACCATTCTTGGGTCGGATCCCAATTTTTGGACCGAATACCCGTTTGGGCTTCATGGGCTCTGATACCATCTTAGATTACATGGGGTTCCATCTTAAAACAAATTGGCTATGAGAGGAGTAGCCCATGTATCTTATAAATTGTGAGGTGCCTCTTTGGGTTCACCATTCTTAGATCGGATCCCAATTTTAATTTTTGGACCGAATACCCGTTTGGGTTTAATGGGCTCTAATACCATATTAGATTACATGGGGTTCCATCTCAAAACCAATTGGCAATGAGAGGTAACCATGCATCTTATTAAGAATGTAAAGTCTCCCAATCTTTCCAATGTGGGATCTTCAATAAGAAATATATTCATATTTACTCTAAGTAAGTTTCTTTAATCTTATTCATTTTACTTTAATTTTAAATAAAATCCAAGACGATCCAACACTTCCGATGTGGGTTTAATTTGATTATTTCCTTCACCTATTCATATCGAATGTGTTTGTAATCGCTAGTTTAAGGTAGAAATAGGACTGGCTCCTGTTTGCATAGTAGGGAGCTATCTCCCCGTGTAGTTTGCACGATAGAACCTAAGAATCAAGAGAACGAATTAGTTTAATTAGGAATGCATGCCTAGTATAATTAGCTTGTCTTAATCAATCCTAAGAACATAAAGCAACTAGCAACGTTAATTTGGAACGCTATTGATAAGTTCATTTTATATATATTTATTATATCTTGTTTAGGTTGTTTTTAGTTAGTTTTCTTTTAGTTTTTGATTTCTAATTCTTGTATTTCTTTTATTTTTATAGGTGTTCAAAAGTTGTATTTTGAAGGTCATGTTTGAGGACTTTTTGGAGGACTTTCAGGTTGAAGTCTAAAAAAAATAAATAAATAAATTTCTCGGGCGCCCAAACCGGCGCCTAGGCGCTGCAGACTGAAGCAGTTGGACAGAATGCCAGCGCCTAGGCGCTGTCCACAGCTCCTAGGCGCTACGTCGCGACCCTAACTTTAAATTGGGTCGATTTTTATCATTTGAGGGTCGATTTTTAGGTTTTTTTTAGGGCAAAAAGGGGCGACAAACAAAGCAAAAGAGGGAGAACGACCAAGGAGAAGAAATTAGAGCATCTTGGAGGTCTTTAACAACCAAAAAGGAGTGGAGCTAAGCTTAATTTGTTTCTATTTCTCTTCTTCTTTCTCTTTTTGCTGTTTGTAGAGACCCAAAAGATGATTTCTGCTGTTTTTGTTAAGATTTACATTATGAACTGAGTTTTCTTTTCTAGGGCTTTGATTAATCGAATATTGAATCCTACTCTTTCTAGGTTAATAGTTGATGTCTTTATTTCATATATGATTGTGAGAATGCTTTTGCACCTAATGTATGTTTAGATTTGGCCACTCTTTACATTATTCCCATGTCATGATTTGAGGTTGAGAAACAAGAATCATTGATGAACTAAAGCATTTTCCCTGATTTACACTTGAGATAGAGATATCCTTGTGGGTTTTGTGGCAATTTTAGGTTCTACGGGCTTAATAATTGATTTGTTTGAATTGTCATAGAGATATAGGCAATTTACACTTCAATGAACATCGTTATTGCTTGAGAAAGAATATCGAGTCTATAGATTAGAGCTTGTCAACAATTTTGAAATAGAGGAAAACATTAGCTATTAATGAACAAAGAGTATGAGGAAGTATTTGGTGAAATCATTGCTCTAGAGTTTTTACAAATTAATTTTTATTCCTCTATTTTTGCACTATCATTTACAGAGTTTTATCAAAGTTATTTATCAAGCAAGTGGTAGCTTTCAGTCCCTGTGGAGAACGAACTTTGATTTCAATCACTGTATTACTTGTAACGATTCGTGCGCTGGCGAATTCGACCAACAGCTATCATACCTAGCTAATTGGGGCTAGTTAGGTTGTTGACTCGGTTGGATTAATTGATTTAGGGGATCTAAGCTTACTTAGAGGCTTGTCTAGTTGTTCCGACAGGTCGATTAGGTGATGAACTGATAATTAGATTTCGTGTTGGTTATCTGTAATCGAAAATTACATTGTTACTTAGTTTTACCCCAAATCGGTGCCTGAGGTGAGATCGTTGTCTTTATTTTTACTGCTTTCAGTCTTTCAGTCTCTTTCATGTTTAACTCCCCCCAATCTATGTTAGTCCGTATCATTAAAAAAACCAATTAATAGAAATCAATCATTCAGTTCCCTGTGGTTCGACCCGGTCCACTATTAATTACTATAAGTAGTTAATCTTAGATCGATATCATAAATTTTTTTGATTGAGCCTTCGACAAGCTCACCAAAAATTGACGTCGTTGCCAAGGAACCGCCAATTAAATTGATTTCTTGATTTTCGTTTTCTTATTTCAATATAAATATTTTTTTTAAAAAAAATTAAAAAGTCTATACCTTGTTTCGTTTTATGGCTAATAATTTCTGGAATTTCAGTGGAGCTGCCTCGCACAATGAAGATGTTAGTGATTTAGATTCTAAAATTTCTAAATTAGCCTCTCTAGTTTCTCTATTGCTTGAAAACAAGAGCAAATGCAACATGCCTCCAATCTTAGAGGAGTTCCTTGCTAGCACAACACAAGTCACGATCCTCACGGTCCTGAGTGGGATCAATCATATGGATGCCATAAGGAGCAGCAAAGCCCGAGCCCCAAATCTTCAATTTCAGCTATGTCTTTAGAGGATTTAATTAATCAAATTGCTATTAAAAATCTTCAAATTCAACAAAGCACTCTCCGATTTCGAGAGGAGTTAGATGGGATATGAAGCCTGGAGGACCCAGTCGTCCAATTGGTTGATTTAGTGGCAAGTCTGGAAAGCGTTCAAGAGCGACCATCTTTATACATTCCTAAGGTACAAAGTTGTGAGCTTGATTTAGAGCTTAACAATGAAGTTTGTTTGCCATGTGAGGAACAGGTATGTGAAGCAGAAGAAGTCGAGCTTCAATTCGAACAAGATGTCCAAGTGATAAAGTTGGAGGCCAAAAGGTCTGCGTATGTTCTATCCTTTACTTCTTCCTTATTATGTGAATGTTCTTTTAGCTTTCACAAGTTAGAGTCAGAGTTTGTTTCTTTTGATTTTTCTTGTTTTATGCTTTCAGAGTCAGAAAAATACAAAAAAAAAAATTGCATTCTAGAACCCATCAAATGTTGAAGAGCTTGCTTAGTGCAGTGGGCTTTGTAGATTCAAGGAAGAGAGAAGCAAAGAAATAGAAAAACTTTTATGTGCCCTGACACATGCCACACGGCAAGTCGAGCAATTGATTATAAAAATTTGCGCTTTCTGGAGGCAGCCAGGCGTTTAAATTTACTTGTTTTCCTTTATTGCTTTATGTTTTGTTTTTCCTAACTTAGCTTGTTTTGCTTTGTTTTGTAGTTAATAAATTGACCTTTGAGCAGAAGAATTATCAACCCTGGAGGGTTTCACCTCGCCACCACTCACCTACGTGCTGAGTTTTTAAGGGAGGTTTTCTGTTCCCTTTTTTTTATCCTTTAATTTTCACTGATTTTCGTACAGTGAGAACAATTTAGAATTTAGGTTGGGGGTGAAGGTTACTATTGTGCTTTGATGACGTGTTTAGCATGATTGGTTGAGTTTTTGAGCATCTGAGAGCATATGAGCTCAGACTTTTGATCGATTGTGTTAAACATGATTCTTGTGAAAATTTTCAAATTTTTTAGAATTATGAGCTTGAATGATTGATGATGTGTTTTCTTATTGCTTGATGAGGACAATTTATGACATGCATGGTATGTTGCTTTAATTGCTTAGCTAAAGTATATGAATGTTATCCTGTTTTGAGACTTTTTGTGCCTAATTTTCAAAATTTTTTGGTCTTTCCTGCACGATCTGAGCACGTTAGCCTTTCCTTTAGTAGTTTTGAAGGCTTAGGTTGGGATTATAGAGCTTGTATGTATGTTGTTACCTCGATATGTGAGGGCAAGTTGTTGAATGGAAAGATTGATAGCTTGTAATGCGTTGCTTAGGAGAAGTAAAAATGTGATTTTCCTAGAAAAAGAAAAAAAAAAAAAGAAAGTGTGCTTGAAAAGAAGATCATTCTTGAAAAAAAAAGAAAGAAAGAAAAAGAAGAAAATAAAATAAAATAAGCTTGCAATGAGTTTAGTGAATCAATAGGTAAAAAGAGCTACACCTGTTGTGATCAGTTCGGCCATCCATTGAGCGAGTGCTCTGGATACAGGTCCCTGCGACATGTGTGTGAAAGCTAATGCCCTTTGGTTTTTAAAGTGATACAAGTTTATCCCACAGGTTTGAGTTCAGGCACCTAGTAACATATTATTTGTTTGATGATTTGGAAGTTTGGTAGCTAGTCCTAGTGCCAGTGTAGGGGGAAGATGGATTGAGAGCCTTATAGACATTCTCCAGCCTTGTAGATACTACTTTACGAGGCCACACACACACGTGGGAAAGAATATAAATAGTTTTTAAAAGTGTCTCAAAACATGGATAATGTATGTCTGCTTCTCTTTTGTAGTTATTGCGATATTCCTAAGTATTGAAATTAGAGTCTTGTGCATGCAATCATTGATTTATATCTTTATTATTTTTGTTTGGGTCTTGCTCGAGGACTAGCAAGATTTAGGTTAAGGGCTATTTGATAGGACCAAAATAGTCATATATTTTTATGCCTAAATTGTGTTAGTTTGGAGGCGTTAATGTACTTAATTGATTATTTTGTAGGGATTTGAGCATAAGGCATGTTCTGGGAGATTCTACATCAAATCATGATTCCAATGCATCAAATCGGAGGTCATTTGGACACTCGAGCAAAGAGTTAGAGCAAAAATTATCAATGTTGTCCATTGGGTAGCGTCTAGACGCTATCGGCAGTCCCCTGAAGACGCTATTAGCGGTCCCCTGTGATACTGAGTAGCATCTAGACGTTATCCACAGTGTCAGACGCTTCGTCAATTTGTATAAATAAAAAATTTCGTGCCCTTGGTAATTGTCTATGATTTTTAGCCATCATGAGACCATGTTAAGCTTTCTCTTCTCTGTTTTTCAGTAGTTTATGATAGATTAGGAGTTTTTCATCAAACCTTGATGTAGGGCTACATTGTTTTGATGTTTGGCAAGGCTTTCGACGTCGATTCAGGTTGTAAACAACGACACATTGTAATTTTGTGAGATTTATGCTTAAATTCTTTAAGCTTTACAATAGCTTGTTGTTTCTTTATCTTAGTTTAATAATTTGCATGCTCGTAGTTGGATTGACACTCTATATGCATCGAGTATGTGTTTTAGGCTAGTTTGAAGTAAAAAGTGGCTTGAATATCAATTAACATGTTTATTATCCCTTGATTCTTGCTTTAATGATTATGATATGAGCATGTTCGTAGATAGTCTGACAACCTATTCACATCGAATGTGTTTATAATAGCTAGTTTAAGGTAGCAATAGGACCGGCTCGTGTTTGCATAGTAAGGAGCTATCTCCCCGTGTAGTTTGCAAGATAGGACCTAAGAACCAAGAGAACGAATTAGTTAAATTAGGAATGCATGCCTAGTCTAATTAGTTTGTCTTAATCAATCCCTAGAACTTAAATCGGCTAGCAACGTTAGTACGGAACACTATAGTGCTTAGCTAATTAGGGCTAGTTAGGTTGTTGACTCGATGCTAGGTTGAGTTAATTGATTTAAGGGATCTAAGCTTACTTAGAGGCTTATCCAGCTGTTTCGGCAAGTCGATTAGGTGATGAACTGCTAATTAGATTTCGTGTTGGTTACCTGTGATCGAAAATTACATTGTTGCTTAGTTTTACCCCAAATTGGTGCCTGAGGTGAGATCGTTGTCTTTATTTTTATTGCTTTCAATCTTTCTATCTCTTTCATGTTTAACTCCCTCAGTCCGTGTTAGTCCATGTCATTAAGAAAACCAATTAATAGAAATCAATTATTCGATTCCTTGTGGTTCGACTCGATCTACTATTAATTACTACAAGTAGTTAATCTTAGATCGGTATTATAAATTGTATTTGATTTGAGCCTACAACAAGCTCATCATTGGCCTTACATGTAATCATTAAACGATATACTGAATAAAATTCTAAATATATAGTAAGGTCACGTGCTCTAACATGACCTTGTGGCATAAAACTTAAAAAACATAAAATAACATCAAAAGTTATCAGAATAAGTAAAATTGATGGTATAGATCGAAGTTGTGTCACCAACCTCATGGACTCACTTCTGGATCATTTAGAAATGAAAGAAATATGATTTCGTGGGCTCTCATTCTCTTTGGAAGAGTCCCGTCATTTCTTCTAAAGATCTTCATTTTTGGTCTCTTGAAGTTTTTCTTTATTATTCTTTGTTCAATTGATCCTCCATGTGACGTCTCTTGTAAAGTTGTTCTCCATCTGGATCTCTCTTGATATGCTCTCAATTATTCTTGGATGATGTATTATGCTACAATTTTTATGTCAACAAGAAAAAGTGTGTCGCTTGAAGTAAATTTTCTTTTTTTGAAGTGTACATCGTGATAGTAACATCATCATTGCAATTGCTCACAATCTGTACCCCTAGGGAAGAGTAAAACACAAGTAAGGAAATATTTTTCATCAAAATAAGAAATTGCAAAGGAATTAGCTACATGCATGCCATAACTATTTTACTATTGAACAACTTGCAGACGTGTAAAAAGACTCTACAAGATACTTTGATAATTCATTGACTAGCCCGAAATGAAAGATAGCTTCAAATTACTAACTTGGGAAACACCTATTTCATTAACATTGAGTTTATTTGGTTGTTGTATTTAGTTATTGTCAATCAACAAATACAATAGAGCTATTAATCCTCTCTCTTTCTGTATTTTTGCTTGCATTTTCTTTTATGAAATGGTTCAATAGAGCTATTCCTAGGATTCTCATCTAAATTGGGAAGAACAGTCTCATTAACAACATGAAAATGATGGCCCACAATGTTGCTTTGTATCCAACACACTATTATTGATTCTGACCAATTAACACAAGCACCTGCCACCTGTCTAAGCACCCTATTATATATATCCTCCATTAATGAAACTGGACAAGTGTTTGCTTTGGATTTGAACAAGTCATTCTGTCACCTAAAACCAATGATGAGCTGAGAAAGTAACGTTTGATCTGCTTTTTTAGCTTCTATAGAATTTTGGACAAAAATCAACTTATACTTTTAAATTTTGGAAGTTATATCAATAAAAAAATCTAAACTAATAATTATATCAATTTAAATCCTGAACTTTTACAATTATATCAGTTTATACCCTTTGTTAGATTCTATTTGAAAAACATTAGTTTATACGTGTGCAAACTTATAATTCTATCAATTAAATTCCCTAAACTATCATAAGTAAGTCAATTTAAGCCCTCAATTTGAAAATCGTTCATGCATCAATTCTCACATGTGTGTAGACTTCTTCAAAAATCTAGACCCTCAATTTGAAAATCGTTAATTATTTAAAATGGATTATCTAAATTGATTCACTTATGAAAGTTCAGGAGTTTAATTTATATAATTATAAGTCTGCACATGTATAAACTAACGTTTTTCAAACAAAATCTAACAGATGATATAAATTGATATACTTATGAAAGTTCAGAGTTTAAATTGATACAATTATTAGTTTAGGGTTTTTAATATTGATACAATCTCCAAAGTTTAAGGATATAAATTGATTTTTGCCCTAAAATTTAAAGTTCAAACTCACTAAAATTAGCTTAATAAATAAGAGAAAATAAGTTATAATATTAGTAACCTCTCTTATGAGGTAACTTCGAATCTCTACTATCACATTCGTATATGATTTGCTCTTCATATTTGAATTTTAGTGCTCAAACCAACAATCAGATTACATTTATTTGAAATCTCTCTTTTTTAATTAAATTATCATCTTAGTCTCTATGATTTATGTTTGGTTTTAATTTGATCTATATAGTTTACAACATTTTAAATTTGTTCTTATAACTTTGTTAAATGGCTCAAAACATTCCTAAATTTAGAAAAAGTTAAAAATTTTCTTAGGCGTGATGTATTCTTTAGGCGGTAGTTCATTGGCTCCCTCTACCACGTCTAAAGAAAATATGTCAAGTGTCTAAAGAAAGCTATCAACTTTTTCGTGATATACTTAGGGAGATTTTTAAAAATCATAACTAAATTAAATTTAAAACTTGTTAAACCATAATTACTAAATCGAAACCAAGCACAAATATTTTGGAAGATGGATAAGCATGGGCAAATTATTAAAGGAAGAAAGGAAGGGGGCAATTTCTCCTGGTTTGTCTTAGATTTAAAAGGATATATTAAAAAGAACCCAGGTTTTAAAATATTTTCTTGCCAAATTTCTTCGCTTCGTTTTTCCTATTACAATCGTTATATATCTAACAAGTTATAATGCAAAATTTTAGTCCTTCCAAAACTTAGGATGGCTCCACCTCTAGCTTTATCAGCTATGAAGTAATATTTTAATCATCACTTTTGTCATGATTTTTCTACTTTTGTCATGGTTTTAGAAACACTTGCAAATGTCCCAAGTCCAATTTCAAAAAGGTACGCTTTTTACCGAAGTGAGTCTAACTCAGCAGTAATTGACATGTACCTCAATCAAGAGGTCAAATATCCAATTGAAATTTAATAACCAAATTTTCTACTAAGAAGGGTTTTCAAGCATTATATATATATATATATATATATATATATATATATATATATATATATATATATATTCCCTTATACTATTAGCTCTAAAGATTGTCTGTGGTGACAAAGACACCCTGCCCATTTAGACAAATAGATACGAACCCTCTAACAGAAATTGAGTATCAAACTTGGGGAAGGAAGCACTAAATCACTAGTCAACCTAAAAGCTTAAGCTGATGGGTTATAGTAAATTTAATTATATCAACACTGTAACGACCCGAATTCCTACGACTCTCTAAAGTGGAAGCACGACCTAGTTACCTCGTTCATGCCCGAAATTTCGGCAGTATGACGGCATAACTAGGAGAAAACCAAAATTTTCAAATACCTGGAAAAGACATGAGCACTTTTATATTTCAGAAAATAGACTCAGCACCCACCAAACTACGATACATAGTGCTGAGCTCAATAAACAGACAACCAAACCTAAGAGCTTCTAACCAAACACACAAAACTAAAGAATATTTAGGATTTACAAACCAAACAGACATCAAGGAACAAGGAAATAAAACTAAAAACTAAAACAGGGAAAAGAAATTTGGTGGAGTCTCCATAGTCTCGTCAAGCCGTCTCCTCCATCACCTGCCTCCTCAATATGCATCAACTGCAAAACAAACAAAGTAGCAAGGATGAATATAAACATACTCAGTAAGTAGCCCACTTAAAGGTCCAATGTTTAAAGAAACCATACCAAGAAGAAAACTGCTCTTACTCACACTCGTGCTTAGATTTCAAATACTTTCGTCAGTCATTCTAAAAATCCATTTAACCTTCCACAACAATCACTACTACCTGACCCTAACTTCGTGTCATACCTGTGAGTCCTGTAACCTAGAACCAACCCTATGAAGGTAATAACCCTCATGCTCATCACAAGGAGAATCACCCCGAAGCTAGCACACAGGCAATAGGGAAACGCAACCCCTACGCTCAACACAGTGGGGAATCACCCCTAAGCTAGCTCACAGGCAATAGGGAAACGCATCCCCTATGCTCAACACAATGGGTAATCATCCTAAGCTAGCACACAGGCAATAGGGAAACGCATCCCCTATGCTCAACACAATGGGGAATCACCCCTAAGCTAGCTCACATGCAATAGGGAAACGCATCCCCTATGCTCAACACATCACATAACATTCTAGGCCTACATGCTCGCACAATACAACCGAAACAGGGTAGGTACCACAAATCTAACGGGCCTTTGTACTTTCACAACAGTTTTGGAATGGGGAATCACCCCCTAGTTCACATAAACAAAGAGAGGAAGCAACCTTCAAGCCTTTCCAACATTTACAACGTCTTACGCCTCATATATATATATAGGCGAGACACAAATTCTAACGGACCAATCCGAAAGGCTACTTACTTCTTAGGTCAACACTAAAACAACCCACTTCTCTTTCTTTTAAAGAAGTTATTCGTGACCTATGATCCAGGTCCACCTCTCATTAAACAACCACAATCGTATCATGGTGATCTTTCGCTATAGATCACAAACACAGATCTCAAGTAAGAACTATACGTAGCCATAGCCCATACATATGCCAGTGACATAAAGTCCTTCTATCATTTAATCCTGAATTCAATCCTCCAAACATGCTAGACCTCAAAACAACCAATACCCTTCCATTCTCATTTAAACCTGTCTGAAACTTAATAAACATGCCCAACCATCTGCTCATTCTAAACACACGAAACATGGTCCACAGTCTGAAGCACTGCATACCCTTAAGGTAAACTAAATCAGTCTCTAGCCCAAACTAACCACCCCATCGCCTTGCACACCATTAACTCATCCACAAATCTGTGAAAAACCAAACTTTTGCCAACCATTCAAGTGTTTCAAACATCCTACACTCGATTAAACATCTCAACATCACCTGAAGACCTTTCTCAATCGCTTATGATCATTCAAAATAACCAAATATCTAGTACTTCCATACTTTGCGTTAAATTACAACCATAGCCATTCGGATATTTCAATGCTCACTTCTATAATCAAACTCTAACAAGTTGCATACAGAACACATAGCACACGACTTGGACCCTTGGATATTGTACTAGCAATCGATAGTCATAAGCGTTCTAAAATAATTTAAGCCCCTTATACCATTTTAATACGTGCTTAAACAACTTAAGCTCAAGGGCAATTCAGAATAATTCAGCCATTCACACCATGACCCACATATTCATATGAGATACACCACAACATGACCCAAACTCATTCAAATCCAACCCTTGGAAAATTCTTAAGGCTTTACACGTGCTAACTACAATATCCCAATACTTTAAGTCCCTATTTCCAACTATAACCACATAATTAAGCTAATTACAGTTCAAACAACATCCCCATCGACCCACAAATCATTAAATGCTTCATAACAAGATTTTCAAGCATGCTTTGATAATTTACAAGTTCTCAAACATACAACATACACAAATAGAATCTTAAAGGGACTTAAATTCAACTTGCTACTTACAAAGCCGAATTAATAATTTACGAGTTTGATCCTTGCCCAAATTTAGACTCCAAAGCTTGTTGTAATCCAAAATAACGCCTTAAATCCACACCGAAACACCTCCCCACGATAAAACAAATCGAAAGCTTGCTGGTTTGACTCCGAGTTAGCTCGATTTTGCAAATCTAAGACCCAAATGTTATGGATAATCTAAAAGTAAATCCAAAACATTATGGGTTAGTTTCAATTTACTAAATCAACCCTTCAATTCAATCCTAAAACTCATTAAATTACTTTGAATCATTGATGAAACACTTACCCATTCCAATTCAAACCTATACACGGCTTGATCGAACATTAAGTTCGCTGGAAAGTGACCCCGAAACAGCTTCTTCCTTGCTGTCTGTGCAAAAATCGAGAGGGAGAGAGAGACGGCAGTGACCGGAGCTCAGACGGCGTCAACCGGAGCTTGACTAACCGCAGGGTGTGCGCGCGGGTCTAGCGAGCGGAAAGGCTGGGCGGCGCGACGGGAAGAGCATGCGGGGCTGGGGTGTGCTCGCGCCACTTCAGACTCCGGTGACGGCGTGCAGACTGTAGCGGTGACGGCGAACGGCTGGCGGAGTGACTGATCGATGTGGGTATGTACGTGAGGCAATCCGAGAAAGAGAGAGAGAGAGAGAGAGAGATTTTGGTGAGAGAGAGAGCTATCGGGAGAAGGAGGGAGAAGAAGGAGAATATGGAGAAGAAAGAAGATAAGGTTAAAGAGATTTTTATGCAAATTACTAAAATACCTTACACCATACTTTCCTTCCAAAAATGCCCTTCTAACCATTCTAAATCTTCAAATTAGCCCAACTCAAAAAATTAAATTCCAAATTTCGAAAATAACGCCCCTGAACTAACTGGGCGTTACAAACACTATAACGCTCCCTTTCACATGTAAGCTTGAAATTTTGTAGAAAGGCCAACATGTGAAAATCAATATTGTTAATCAAGTTATATATTTAAGGCTAAATTATAAAAAAATACTCCTGAACTTTGTACTTTATTTCAAAAATACCCTTTAACTTTCAAAAGTTTCATTAATACCCTTAAACTTTCAAAAAAAAAATCAAAAATACCCCTACCATTAGTTTTGGATGGAAACTGTTAGTACTTTGTTTCAAAAATACCCCTAAACTTTCAAAAAGTTTCATTAATACCTTTAAACTTTCAAAAAAAGTTCAAAAATACTCTTTCTGTTAATAAATGGGCAGAAATTGTTAGTACCACGTTTTAAAAATACTCCTAAACTTTTAAAAGTTGCATTAATATACCCTAAACCTTAAGAAAAATGTTAAAAAATACCCTTACGATTAGTATATGGACGAAAACCGTTTATCTACACTTCATTACCTCTCCCTTATATTTCATCTCTCCCCTGATTTACTTCATTCTATGGCCTATCACTTCTCTATTTTTTCTCTTTTTTTTTCTTTTTTTTTTCAATACCCTCTTACTCTCTTCTTCCATTTTTCAATCTCCCATATTTCTCCTATCTTCTTAAATATTAGAACTTTAAATAAACGGGAGGAGCTCTCTCATTTATAAGCATGCCCAAACATATAAATAAAAGAAATTTCAACACACAAATAGTCAATGTCTTTGAAGTTATCTTGAGTTGGAAAAAAACCAATTTGAAAACAACTCATATACATACTCTCATTTTTTTTCATATAGATACACTCATTTTTCCAATTCTCAATCATGGGGACCTTCTTAATTGACCACAACAAATAGATTAATGTGAACTACAAAAAGGATTAATTAAATCTTCATATGCTATAAATTTGGTAAATGTATATATTTTCTTTCTTTTCCCTCCCACTAGATGTCCTCGAAATTATAACCCAAATTCTTAACATGTCTCTCTTTTTGTGTATTAAACTCAAATGTACTAACTCACGTACAACCTTGTTAAAGCATTTAAGTCCTAAGATCCCTTGGTGGTTCCATTATTCTCCTTTCTTCTTGCTATAGTCTATATACCTTGATTGAAGGAGGTAATTTTAGAGATTTAAAAAATGGAAGAAGAGAGTAAGAAGGTAGTGAAAAAGAGAGGAAAAAATAGAGAATTGTTAGGTCATAGATTGAAGCAAATCAGGAGAGAGAGGAAATATAAGAGAGAGCTAATGAGGTGTAGATAAACGGTTTTTGTCTATATACTAATGGTATGGGCATTTTTTAACTTTTTTTTAAGGTTAAGGGTATTAATGCAACTTTTGAAAGTTTAGGGTATTAATGAAATTTTTTGAAAGTTAACGGTTTCCATCCAAAACTAACGGTAAGGGTTTTTTTTTTTTTTTTTAAGTTTAAGGGTATTAATAAAACTTTTGAAAGTTAAAGGGTATTTTTGAAACAAAGTACAAAGTTCAGGGGTATTTTTTATAATTTAACCTATATTTAATTATATCAACGCTTTAGCACTCCCTTTCACTTGTAAGCTGAAATTTAGTTTTTGAAATGAACACATTTGTGGTCCGATTTCATTTTTAGTTTTTTTTCCCAAAAAGTTATGTATATTGTTAAAAAAACTCATATATATTGTTAGGGACAATAGAACCTCCACATATCTCCACATTGTTATGACATCGTCCGGCTTTAGTTTTGGTTTAAAGGATATACCAATGGAGATAGTTTCCCTAAGTTATATATTCATGATCTGTTTCTCATCTAGTCAATGTGGGACTTTGGTTGCACTCCCAATAATAGATAACAAAACAAAAGAAAAATCCATAGGTGGAAGTAGTGTTTATAAGCTTAATTTTTAAAAATAAAAAACCTAATAGTTATCAAACAGAATCTTATCTTTAAATTATTAGCTCTAATGATTTTGTGAGTTAGCATAAAAATCTTATGGACCTGTATATTATTATAAGTTCTAATTATTCAAAATTAATTAGTTAATCAATATATGCAAGTCAATTCTTCACAAATTCTACCTTAAATACTACCATATTGATCCTCTAAGGAATTATATGTTTATGATTTCAATCATAAATTAAACTCTAGAAAACTATGATCATTTGCTTTCCCTATGTAAAGAATGAGTGAATTTCATTTTGGGATATTATGTTCTCAACTCCTTATTTAGTCATGTCTCTAAAATAGTTTACTTATATACTAAATGAGTTGTTCACAAGTTAATTCTCACTCATAAACCAAAGAACACACGCTTATAAGTAGGAGTTCACAATTCAATTAAAATTGAGATCGAGTTGTCTATGATTCTCCTTTGTTATATTTATCTTTTCTTTTAACGAATTTAAAAATTAAATGTCATAGTTCAATCTTATGTAAACAAATTGCATACAACACATGCACTTGCATGTCACATGCCTCCACGTGAACGATTTCTATTGAATCACGTGTTTTCTTTTTATAAAGTGAGTATATATATATATATATATATGACTCACTTTATTTGTAGACTCTTTACGTTATTTTTTAAACTGAGAGATCCAATCTTATCCATATATTTGTAGACTTTTTAAGTTATTTTTTAAACATGATAATCTCGCATGTCAATTATATATTATTTACTTGTTTAAGATTACATGGAGTAAGTTGTACTTTTTCATTCTTCAAAAAAAAAAAGTTGTACTATTTCGTTTAAAATATATTAAAAATATTGCATTGAATATAAATAATCAAAACTTATCAATTATTATGTTTATTCATAACTAATAAAATATTTACATTTTAAGACTTTAAGACATAAATCTGAACACCATGTACCAAGATTTTTCCTCTAGAGGAGTGTGGGAGGATGAGATGTTACCAAGTGCTAAAGTATCTATGACTCTTGTTATGTCGTCTTTCTCACATTTGTAATTTTATATTCTTAAAAATATCTTAACCTACACTTAATTTAATTAGTGTGTCAACTTTAATTTTAAATTTTAAATTTCATCCCAGTGAATATTAAAATCAAGTAATTGTGGAATTAACATCTTCTCAAAACTAAATTAAAAACCTCATCTTAAGAACGAAACAACAAATCACACAAAATTCAACCTAACTAAAAAAGTACCCAAACGTTTTAGACAAAGTGCTGAAAACTCAATTAAAAATACCTCACACATCCAAAATACAAATACTTTACAAACATAGCCTTGTGTAGCCAAAAGAAAATATGAAAATATGTTGCTGGAAGGCTATTCATAATATTTTGCCTACAAGGTGTGCTTTAATTAAGAAAGGAATTCAAATTCAACTTTGGTGTCCTTTTTGTCATCAGTGCTCAGAGATAACCAATCATATCTTCTGGGATTGTAAGGTAACTTCTAAACTCTGGTACCATTTTATCTCGTCTAATGCCGACTTGTTTTATGCAAACAGGGAAATATGGTCAGCAGCTAATTTTATACTGAGGTTGTTGCACCTTCCGGAGTAATTAACTGGAGCACTCCGTCACATGGATGGTGGAAGATTAATACGGATGCCTTTTGGAATATCATATCCTAGGTAAGTTCCTTTGGTGGTAGAATCAGATTCCTTAGTTGTGTAGAATATCATATCCTAGGTAAGTGGCCACCATGAATTGAACTCATTCCCTCTAAGTCCTTTATTTTCTCCATAGCCCTTATTTGACCACTATGGCGACCAATGATGGTTCTCCTAAATTGATTTCTAATTTTTATTATTTATTAAGGATATTTAAATTGAACTTAAAGAGATTGTTTCTAGCTTTACTACTCATAAAAGGTTGTAGAAAAATTAGAATTCTTACCTAGGGATCATATAGAGAATAATTGAAAATTAATTTTCATGATTTTATAGATCAATAAAGGCGAAATCAAATTTTTAGGAGCCTTTGTTATGCTTTATTTTATGTTCTTACTTGGCATTTTGTATTTTTTTAATTTGTTCAAGACAAAGAGTTATGCGCAAGCAACTATGAGACTTAAGAAATTTTTTACCTAATTCTAGAGGATGAGAACTTTTTCCTCTCTCTATTATATTAAAACTTGATATTGTACACTTAGAGACTGTTTAGAGCATAGATTATAATAACATGTGTTATAATAACCTGTGGAGCACTCTACATTTCAAACACAAACTATTATTACTTCAGACTAAACAACTCTGCATTTTAAACAATATTATATAATTTCACAGACTATTATAACTCATGTTATTATAACTTACTCAGTGTCCCAAACAGTCCCTTATTGTATCGCATTGTATAAACACAAATCCTCCAAATAAAATGAAATTTGACAAATTTAGAATTCACTTTTGCGTAAAAGCAACATATATATATATATATATATATATATATGATTTTATATTAAGATCAGCAACATATTCACTTTCATGTCTAATACATGTCAATTGAAAGGACAAAAAACAAAAAGATTCAACAATTCATAAACACTTGTATTACTTAAATTTTGAGATGTAAATGTTGGAGATGATT
This sequence comes from Trichosanthes truncata, assembly GCA_033996785.1. Classification (NCBI taxonomy): domain Eukaryota; kingdom Viridiplantae; phylum Streptophyta; class Magnoliopsida; order Cucurbitales; family Cucurbitaceae; genus Trichosanthes; species Trichosanthes truncata. The sequence goes on along the minus strand of MU867259.1, from coordinate 44,132,554 downwards.
TCTTCAATAGAAAATATCTATTTTGTCCCACAATTTTTATTTTTTATTTTTTTGAAACAAACAATTTTGTTTATCCTCGAAGTAGACGTTTCTCTTGTGAATTAAAGCTTTCGTGTAACTTTGGTCTTTTTTTGCGAAGCTTCGTAATTTAACCAACTTGTTACCCCTCTTTTCTCTCTCTCCCATAATTTAAGGTATTCTTGCCACTTGTCTTACCCCATCATCTCTATATAAGCAATAATAACTTCTCTAAATCACTTCATTCAAAAGCACTTTGAAACCCAAAAAGCCCTTCATTCTATGATTCTCCCAACACATTTAGTTTAAAAAATAAAAAAGTTCTTCTTTCTTTTCTTTTCTTTTTTTTGAGAGTTGTACAAAAAAATGGGTTTGAGAGACATTGGAGCGACTCTTCCTCCAGGGTTTAGGTTTTATCCTAGTGATGAGGAGTTGGTATGCCATTATTTGTATAAAAAGATTGCAAATGAAGAAGCTTTGAGGGGCACTTTGGTGGAGATTGACTTGCATACTTGTGAGCCTTGGCAACTTCCTGGTATGTGCCTTTAGGTTTTGTATGGTTTTAGAAATTTTGTGAGAGACAACTGAAAAACTCATAAGATTGTGTAATGTTTTCTATGTAATTTTGATGATTATGGTTTCAATTTTATGATCTTAAAAGATATGTAAATTAATTTTTCCTCTCTGTTTTTTGAACATTGAATTTGTCTCAACTATGTAGGATGTTTGTTTTGGAAAACTTTTATAAGATATTAAATAGCCACCATAACTTGAATCTAAAGCTTTGAAGACATACAACGTACTTGTTTAACTTTTAAATCAAGCTTACGGTAGTAAAACTCCTTTTTATTCTAAAAAATGAGAAGTTTTACACTGTTGAATTGGCATTTTCCTCTCTCTTTTTCTCTTGAAAAAGTTGCTAAAGTTCAGCGATGGCAAAAATCTCTATAGGGTCTTTTCCTAAACGAGGATAGGAATCTAGGTTTAAGATAGTCAAAATCGGAGGTAGGAAGAAAGTTTTCTCCTAAAAATTTTGGGGATAATATGATGGAGAGTATATTTATTGCCTTTCCCAACTCTAATATTTATGAAAATTATATAAATCATTGTTAAGTGTTAATAATAGAAAGTGTACGATAATTATTTCAACTAATTTTTTTTCTTTTTCGGAACCCTAATCTCTAAATGAGGATTTCTCTCTCTAAATTGGAAAACGGATGGGGAGTTTAATAATTATGGAGTTGGGATAAGAAACGCATCCATGATCCCACCTGGCCACGTTGCCAACGAAACTAAAACTAGTGCACATATCATGTGTCACGGGACATCAAAAGTATAATCAATCATGAAACATGATATCTAATTCATGTTATAAATACTTTTATAAGTTTCATAAATTAAACTTAATTTCATGTGCCATGTTTAATTGGTTTTCTTATTTACCATGATTGTTTATATATATATATATATATAGCATTACAATTGTAGGAGTGAGGATTATCCAATCTTCAACTATTAAAAAAAATGTTATTATGTTTAGGTTTTTTTTTAGTAAGTTATTATGTTTAGGTTGGATGTTTAATTATATTGGCATTAAATATTATCATCCATTCTCAAGATTCTTACCGAAGATGAGATGGGAAAGCTATAATTATATGTTATCTAATTTACTTAACCAACTAGCTTCTTGTTAAGCTCCATCTGCTCTCTAACATAAGTCTACCTCTAATATATTGATGTTTTAAATCTCATTTATTTTAGTCCATGAGATATTCTATTGTGTTTCCCTACCCTTTGCATGATAAAGTCATTTTAATTTTTGTTAACAATTTTGGTTGTAAAATTGTTTTTTAGTACAACAAATATGGGGACAAAATTTGAACCTCTCCTAATTGGAGTAGATGTCTAAATTGCTAAACTAAGCTCATGTCGACAATTTAATTTATTTGTAAACTATTTAATAAAAACCTGATATAAGACATAACAGATGTTTGAAGTAATCCACATTACAAATGGTTGGAGTTGCATTTAATATGCCAAAGTTTCAAATTTAAAAATTGCTTTGAATTTTTAATTTAAATAATTAACGAAAAATTAACAACATAAATACAAACTTATACATAACTCAACTAGTTTAGACATTATAACTTTGATCAAAAGGTCGTAGGTTCAAATCTCATCCCTCAATTAACATCAAATACTAAAATAACATATCTAAAGCTTTTTCAAAAAAATAAAGAAAAAAATCATCTAAAGTTTAGTTTAGAGTAGAAGGACTAAAATAAACTATTAGGCTCCGTTTGATAATCATTTGGCTTTTGGTTTTTTAAAATTGTACTTATTTTCTCATCATTTTTCTACTATTCTCTTTTCTCTACAATTACTTTCATCTTTTTTAAGAAAACATTTGAATTCTTAGCCAAAATCCAAAAATAAAAACCAGTTTTTGAAAACTATTTTTTTTTAGTTTTCAAAACTTGAGTTGGTTTTTAAAAATATAGATAAAAAGTGGATAACAAAACAAGGAAACTCATAGGTAGAAATAGTATTTATAGATTTAATTTTCAAAAACCAAAAACTAAAAACTAAGGCCCCGTTTGATAACCATTTGGTTTTTGATTTTTGGTTTTTGAAATTTAAACTTGTTTTCTCCCAATTTCTCTACAATGGTTTTCATCTCCATTAAAGAATCATTTAAATTCTTAGCCAATTTCTAAAAACAAAAACTACTTTTTGAAAACTACTTTTTTTAGTTTTCAAACAAAGCTTGGTTTTTGAAAACATAGGTAAAAAGGAGATGATAAAACAAGTAAAATCATGGGTGAGAATAGTATTTATAAGCTTAATTTTCAAAAACCAAAAACCAAAAATCAAATGATTATCAAACGGGGCCTAAATAGTTATCAAACGGTGTCTAAAAGATTAGAGACTAAACTAATTAAGATTTGAATCTAACTTTAACAACGTGTGATCAAGATTTAAAAATAATTAGGATATAAAACTAAATAAAATAAAAAATAGAGTGATAATGTGATAAATTTTTGTCGTGTAAGAAGGAAATGAAATAATTACTATTTGTCGAAATGGATAGGCCAATCCTGTTCCATATTTGTCCAGAAGGCCATTATATCATAACTATTGTCCAAATACCAGCTTTGTTCTCTTCTCACAAAACTGACTCATTCAGAAAAAAATATGAAGAAAAAATACTCATTTTTTTCAACATGCAAATGATTTTTGGAAGGATTATTGTCCCCTACATCTGTTTTGTTTTCTATATTGATTGACACACATATATATGTTCATTAACCATTTTTTTTATCATATAAAACTATGGATAATTCATAGTGACATGTAATAATGTCATTAGATTCCATTATTGAAGTGATCTCTTTTTGATTGAGTACTTCTCATCATTCACTTTTTGAGATAGGAATGTGGAAGTGACTTTGAGTTAACAAGAAATGCTTTGGATAATCTTCTAAATTGTTTTGTTTTATTGGATAAACATGATTTTTAACAAGGTATTAGATTTTCATTGACATTTTTGTACATCCATAGGTTCGACGTTGACATAAGGGATGAATCAACATTTCCATGATATAATAAAAAACTTAATGAACTAAAAAAAAAAAAAAAAAAAACCAATAGAATATATCACTAATGTGGGACATAATATTAATGATAATAAATTTTAACTCATTTAAAAATGGTGAAATGCTTATTTGTTCATTTAATTTTTTTTTATGAATTTTTTATTTTTATCATTCTTTCTAGAAATATTCATCAACATCGACATTTTATTGATATTTTTATTGACATTTTCATAAAATTGAGACCTCTACATTTTGTGGACATTGACATCTAAAATCTAGAATTTTATACTTTTTATGAGATTTTTTTTAAATATGTGCTTGTCTTTATTAATGATTTGATGTAAAGTTAATAAGATTGATTCATCTTAATAAGATTGATTCATCCATTACGTTCAATTTTTGCTTCAAAATAATAAGTCTCCAAAATAGTTAAATGCAAACAGAAAGTGTTTTAATTATGCATGTGAGATGTTATTATTATCTATAACTCAACTGTAATTGGTATGTACTTTCAACTAAGAGATCAGATGTTCGAATCCTTCCATCTTCAATGATGTTGAACTCAAAAAAAAAATTACATGATACCAAAATAATAAATTTTATGTTCAAAATTATGCAATATCATTTTATATCCCAATTAGAATACCATGTGTGCGCATTAACATACCTATTTTTCTAGTATTACAATTCAAACATAAGGTGTGTAGATTATATTCAAACATATAACTTTTAAAAGTTTCTAATTAATGTTTTTTAACTCCCAAATTATCTCAATTAATTCCAAAATACCATATTATATGGTAAATTGTATATTAATCTCTCTCTAATAGATGATTATGTTGAACCTAAAAACTGATGAATAAATCTATGATCTAGGGGTCAAACATAGGCACCTACATAAGTAAATCTATTTCATGGCATGGCTCTTTTCTCAAATTTCTTTCAAATTACTTCTATTCCTTTTATATTATTGAACATTTATATCAAGATACTTTCGTGAATAATCTCTCTAATTTCTCTCTCACATAACAAGTAGATATTAAAGAAAAATGTTATACATATATATCTCCTTTTTCATAAATTTCACTAGATAGTATAAATTTAATATGTATTTTAAAAAGATGTCATTACTTTTTATTCTTTTACAAATATAGCATAAATTTAATTTTTCTTATGGTATTTTAATATTACGTTCGAATTTGAATTAGGTTCTGATTATACTATTTATGTACAATTTTAAACCTCTTGCCGTATTTGAAAAGACATTTATCCTACGCTATTTTATGTAAACAACTTTATTTTTTGATGGAGCGTAGAGGTGGCGAAGCTGAATGGGAACGAGTGGTACTTCTTCAGCTTTAGGGATCGAAAATATGCAACGGGGTTTCGGACCAATCGGGCGACAACAGCTGGATATTGGAAGGCAACAGGAAAAGATAGATTGGTGATGGACCCAACAAGAGGTGAGGTGGTGGGAATGAGAAAAACTTTGGTGTTTTATAGAAACAGAGCTCCAAATGGGATCAAAACAGGATGGATCATGCATGAGTTTAGGATTGAAGCCCCACATATGCCCCCAAAGGTTAGTCCCTCCCTCCCTATCTCTTTTCCCCTTCACTACTTTTCCTACTTGCATTTTTATTTTTAGTCATCAATCTCATTTGATTGCCTCCCCACCATACCCACACAACAAAGATGGGGAGAGATTCAACAATCATGCAAGTTTCTTTTAGAATATTATAACAAAAATAAGAGATCGGTCGGAATGTCAATCTAAACTTAGCTTAATTGGTTAAGGCATATATTTTTAATCAAGAAGGTCAAAGTTAGAAGTTCCCCAAGTTAAGGCATATAGCTCAACTAGTTAAAGCCTCTCCCACATGTTGTTCAACTCAAAAAATGATGATGATGATGATGATGATGAGAGGGTTGAAATTTGAACCTATAATTTTATAGAGGAGGTTAATTAGTAATATTGCTTTAATTGATTAAGATATGCATAGATTGGGCAACCATCTTTATAAGTTAGAGTGTGCATTCTATGACACTCCAAGTTGTTGAAGTAATTATATATGGAGTGGTAGAGATATTACATGTTCAAATTTTTAATTTGATCAATTAATTATTTAGACTTAGTCATCTGTTCAAATTGGATTCAACTTTTGATGCTTTTAGGGTTTCCATAACACACACTCTTTTTTTTCTTTTTTCTTTTTCTTTTTATAATTTCCTTTTAGAGAAATAACTATCCTATACCCCAGTCTCAACCTTGACTCTAATTTTTAAAATAATTATAATGCATATTTACAGCCTCAACCTTCAACTACAATCTCATATTTTAAATGTTATTTTCCTCATATTTTAAATGTTATTTTTATGTATTCTATATGTTCCATTCTTTAACTTCAACCCTAAATTTCATTCATTATTTTTTTTCTTTTAGTTTATTGTTACATGTGGCCATGTGGGTGGGAATTCATTCATTAACATTATATGCTTTTATCATTTATCCACATCTTTATTCTAATAATAATCTCAGTCTTCACCCAAATCTCAACTCCTAAATTTTCACTTAATTTCTTTTGTGGATGGCCTATTTCTCAGGGTAGTTTATAGTTATAATTTCTTAGTATATCAACTTTATATGAATGGCAATCCAACTCTCGAGCATATCTCAGTAAATAAGGTACTAATTACTATTTTAAAGATCAATGGTTCAATCTCCTACCCCGGCAATTATTGAACTTAGAAAAACATCAGGTGAATAATAACTATGAGTAATAATATAACCTTAAATTCAAACAATAATTTATTTAATTGTATATCTAAGTTATTAGAAACTGTTATGAAAAAACACACTGCTATTTAAAATAATACAAAAGTTAGAAAATTAGTCTCTTAGGCCCCGTTTGATAATCATTCCGTTTTTTTTTTTAATGAAAATTAACTCTATAAATACTACTTCCACCTATAGGTTTCCTTGTTTTGTTATCTACTTTTTTAGTATGTTTTAAAAAACCAAGCCAAGTTTTGAAAACTAAAAAAAGTAGTTTTCATAAACTTGTTTTTCGAATTTTGAATTTGGCTAAGAATTCAAATGTTTTCTTAAGAAAGATGAAACCCATTGTAGGGGAGATAATGAGAAAACAAGCACAATTTTCAAAAACCAAATGGTTATCAAATGAAGCCTAAATTTTAAAGTTGTGTTTAATAGATGCTTAACTTTAAAAATTGTGCCTATAGATCTTTGAACTATATCAATTTTGTGTTCATCCTCATAATATAGGGATCTATAAGACATAAATTTGAAAAATATTTAGAGATTTATTAATACAAAATTGAAAGTTTAGGCTCTGTTTGATAACCTAGTTTTTGGATTTTGGTTTTTAAAAATTGTGTTTGTTTTCTTACTATTTCTTACCATGGTTTTCACCTTTCCTAAAGAGACATTTGAATTATACTCTTAGCTATTCCAAAAACAAAAACAAGTTTTTAAAAACTACTTTTTTTAGGCCCCGTTTGATAACCATTTTGTTTTTGATTTTTGGTTTTTGAAAATTAAGCATATAAATTCTACTTCTACTTATGGGTTTCCTTATTTTGTTTTCTACTTTTTACCTACGTTTTCAAAAAAAAAAAAAAAAAACTTGTTTTTGTTTTTGGAATTTTGCTAAGAATTCAAATCTTTTCTTAAGAAAGATGAAACCTGTTGTAGAGAATTGATGAGAAAATTACAAGCACAGTTTCTAAAAATCAAAAACCAAAAACCAAATAGTTATCAAACGGAACCTAAGTTTTCAAAACTTGACTTGATTTTTGAAAACATGGGTAGAAGGCTTAGATAACAAAATAAAAAAACTTATAGGTGGAAGTAATGTTTATAAGCTTAATTTTAAAAAATTAAAAACTAAAAATGAAATGGTTATCAAACGGGGCCTTGAGAACCTAGCAAACACTTTTAACGTTTAGCAACATATTAGGCACAACATTGAAAGTTTAGAAAAACTTTTTGGACACTTGACAAAGTTTAGGGCCTATTAGACACAACTCTAAAAATTTAGTAACCAAACTTTTACCATTTAACCGAAATTAGAGAAGGAGACCATCGTAAAAGAACCACTTCAAAAAAGTGAAAGAACTAAACTAGGAGTAGGAAGAATTCAAGAGTAAAAACTACATAGAAACCATGAAGAAAAAAAAAAACTAAACTAAACAAAAATGCTATTGAAAGAAAAGTTAGTTGCATGAATTATTCAATCTACAGTGCCATGATAAAGATATTCTTTATCAATCTACAGGAGGATTGGGTTTTATGCAGAGTATTTCACAAGAGCAAGCCAGAGGACATCACAGAAACAACAACACACACCACCCCACAGTTTCCGTTCGATGCAGCGGCGGTGGCGATGGCATCGTCCTCCTTCTGCTCGCTGCCAAACAACATCCAGTTTCCGCCCGTCGACGATCCGAATGGGCTGCTGCCATGGGACATCAACATGGAAGAAACAGCCTTTAGATCCTATGGAGTTGGTGATTCAAATCTACAAGAAATGAAGTATGAGATTGACAACACCATGCAAAACGGCTTCCCTTTTAACTATTTTATTGCTTGAAGAGAGATTTTATCAGATCATTCAAAAGAAAAAAAAAAAAAAAAAGTGACCGATATTATTTGCTTGTTGAATTGTAGTACATGTGTAACTGAAAGGGTTTTGGTTGGTTAAGGGTTTTACTTTTTGGTGTTTTTGTAATGTTTTGTATAAATTGATATCTCTGTTCAATTGTTTCAGTTGGGTTAAGAGTTAAATGTAATGAAACTGAAGAAATGGAGAATTTGTGTTAAAAAACCCTCTCAATATGCTGTTACTGAGGGCTATCTATATATATATATATATATATATATATATATATATATATATTTGCCTTGTAATGCTGTAATAATAATAGCTAAACCTTAGACCTTTTCTTTATGGGTTGGACTATAAAGCATTAAATCAGATTGGTGCAAATGGGGTTTAAGTTAACTATTTATCTTGACATTCCCCTTCAAGGAAAACCTGCACATATAAGAAAAGATTTTTTTTTTCCTTTTGTTGTCTCTCCCCGTGAAACTTGTAATTAGGGGTGCTATCTTATTCTTATTTTGTTTCTCTGTCATTAATAATCTTCAAAATGTGATTGTTGTCCCTAAAATTAAACCATGGGAACATCAATCAAGAATGGAAGAACAACGTACACACGAAATCTGTAGGTATTGGATGATGGCATATTGAACCAAGACCTGACGATGATCTCCATGATGCTGAGATAGTAGCAGACATAACAAAAAGGATGAGAGAAAAATAGAGCGAGAAAAAGGAAAGCGAGAAGGAGGGAGAGCATGAAAAATGAGAATATAGCATCATCCTCATCTCATGAAATAGAATACTTAGGTGTCTTTGGTTAGTGATCTAAAAACAATACATTTAATGAAAAACAAAATTATATTTCTATGTATTTTTCAGTTTTTTCGAATATATGTTTGGTAGCATATTTAAAAATTGTATCCCAATTAAAAAGTTGTTAATCCATATTCTATTCTCAAAACAAAAAAAAAAATCAATCCATATTGAATATAAATAATATCATTAAATACCAAATTACAACAAAAACTAAAAAAACAAACATAAAATAAAAAACAACAAAAAAAAGTTCACAAAGGTGTTTCTCTTTGTCTCGAAGGACAACTCATTCGATTGTGATCCAATTAATTACATGGACCACAACGATGTTAAGTATTTGGTTCTCTCCAAGTCATCTCATTATGGTAGCGGGAACTTTTTGGTCTACTAGGTTCTCTCAACAACTTCAGGTCAGCATATAAAATGGGTATGTTAGGAGGTGCAATCCAATAATCTTCATGTGGGATCGGTTGAAATTGAGGAAATTAAAGTAGCATGCAGTATATAGTTGAAAGCTTATATGTGCCCTCGATGAAATCTTCAAAGTTCAATTTCAGGTGTGAGCAAACTATCATAAAATGTGAGCATGGAATGTCATAAGATTGCCACTTATTGCATGAACAAGAAGGAACTTCTCTATTTTCTTCTCGAGTTAACCTTAGAGATTGAATATTTTCTCCTTTAGCATTAAAGTAATCTAGCCCAGTTTTCACGTGAAACACACCGCTTTCTCGATCATAGGACACTACCTCATGTTTGCTGGATCTTGATGCCCACCTCACAATCTTATCAAGAGCATACCTGATATATATTTGATTAACGATGATGAGTATATTGAAATAAGATAATTTGACTAAACTGAAAATAAGTTGCGTGATTACTTGGTATATTTCGATTGTTGCTGTAAAGTACTTTTTGTTTCTCCTCTTCTCTTCTCAAAATATTTCACATACCTATAGAAGGTAAGTTGAGCAAGTGCAATGATTGACAATATGTGACCTCTCCTTTAAGAACTCCATTTATGCTCTCTGACAAGTTAGTGGTCATCCACCCATACCTAAACCCTCCATCATGGGATTGAGTCCATTTCTCAATACTAATGTTGTTGAAAAAGCTCATACAAGAGCTATTTATTGCTTTAATCTCTTCAACATATTTGTTTTACTTACGAATTTGGTGTTGACACCCAGCATGATAAACCAAATCTTTCAACTTCTTAGACTTATATTTATTATTGAAGTTGCTAGCAATGTGTATAAGCAAAACTTGTGATGAAATTTATCGTCTGCCCAACCATTATGTGGAGTGTGAACAACCGAAATTATGTCACCATGTCGACCTGAGATCAACCACACCTATTCATGTGTGACAAGTTGTCTCAATTGTTTCAAAAACCAGCCCCAAGTTTTACGACACTCCTCGTCCACAACGGCAAATGCAAGTGGAAGCAATTTTCCATTAGAGTCCACTGCTGTTGCAATTAATGGCTTCCCCCTATACTTGCCGTACAAATGAGTGTCATCGATTTGAATGGTGGGTAGACACTTTTTGAAAGCCTCTATACAAGGACCAAAAGCCCAAAACACATAAATAAGGATGGCATGACCTGCACTTTCACCAAAATAATTTACTTTCCACTCCACACGCATGTCCCAGGATTGGTATGCTTCACTATGTATATCCACTTTGGTAAAAGCTTATAGGAATCATCCTACACCAAACACTTTGCCCAAAGCATTTTTTTTTTCCCACACCCTAGAGCAAGGAACATGGTACCCAAACTTGCTTTTTATGTCAGTTTGGAGTTTTGATACACTGACAAAAGGCTTATTTTCACATTTTCAAAGAATTCGATGGCAATCATTAAAGAATCTAGTTGCACTTCACTCTGATTTAATTCTGAATAAAAACAAGTATGTTGCTCAATGTACTATGTGATTTCAAAAAAGCCATGAGATTTTTTTTTAGTGGCACGAAGTCGCCATTTACACCCATCTTTCAACTTTCTACATCGTTAGCCCATAACGCAGGTGTTGACTTCATGACCTCATACGGTGCCTGACACTTAACATCAAAACATTTTACCACATGTTGGAGATTTTTTTTGTTGTTGCAGATTAACTCCTTATATAATAGGCTCCCTTCAACGATGACTAGTTCTTGGATGGGATCATGTTCTGTAGTACTATCTACTACATTGTTATCTAACTCACTAAATATATTTGAAGGGATAACATGTTCACAACCCTCAAAGTCTAGTTTTTCAAATTCATCATCTCCTTCAATTGTGAAATCCTTGTATGCATTATCCACTACCATATCTTCATCATCACATGGTGGGGCATTTGATTCAGGGTTGGGGTCAACACATTGGCTAGGGTCAACACACTGGCTAGTGTCAACACATTGGATAGGAGTTTCTCCTAAGTTTTGTACATTCATGTCTACCCTTCTCACAGTGACATATAAATGCACTAAATTCAGAACTGGCATTGCTTGCTTGATGGTTAGGAATTGGTATTGACATATACCTTATTGATCCTAATAGTATTAGTTCAGGGTGTCTATACACTATCTCTAATTGATTTTCCCTCACATTTACACCAAGTGGCAATCCTACCATTTCAACAAACTGTTCAAACACGACTCCACTATTCACATTAACAAAAAAACCTCCACAAGTTGGTCGGTCATAATCGACTCCATCTACCCCATCAATCATAAAACCATTTGTATACAAGACAAATTCCAAACAGTTATCTCCCATTTTCTATGAAAAAATAAACCAAATATAAATTAGAACTCAACTAACTAATATATACTTCATGGAATATAATAACTAATTCCTATATTAAACTCAATTTTAAGTAAACTAAAATTCAATTAAGTAAACTACAATTCAATTAAGTAAACTAAAATTCAACTATGTAATTAATAGAATAATATTTTACATCTTAAAAAAAATAATTAAAAAAAAGAAAAAATACATCCAAAAAATCTTTATAAAAATTAAAACCAACCAATTTTTTTTAAAAAAATTAAACGCAACAAATTAAAAAAAATATATCCAACAAATCTTGAAAAAAAACACACATCTAACAAATCTTGAAAAAAAAAACACACGTCTAACAAATCTTAGAAAAAAAAACACGCATCCAACAAATCTTAGAAAAAAAAATACACATCCAACAAATCTTTTTAAAAAATCTAACAAGTGCTTTGTCTCTAATAACACACAAATCTAACAAATCTTATACTCATTCAACATATCCACAATAAAAACAACTAAAATCACAAGAAACTAGTGAAAACAGTTTAAAAAAACTCACGAGTCCGACAAAATTTGGTAGTCCTCAAATGTGATGGACTTTGTGGATAACAGCCAAAAAGCCCTCTTTTGGCTCCAATGCCGACAAAGATCAAGCTTGCTACCTCAAATAACAACAAAAAACTTCAAGTAGGGACTAGAAAATGAGAGAAACAAGATTGTGGGGCTACAGTTTTTTTTTCTTGCTAGGCTGGTTCTGTGAGAGGAGGGGCAGTGTATTTTTTTTTAAACCCACAAAGGCCTGCTGTAAAATGTAAAGAGGATTCTGTGAAGCCTTCATTTAAAAATCCTGCCCCTGCGAAAATCACAAAGATCTTATTGTAATTTTAAAAAAAACGATGAAGGTTGTGATCGAGTGAACTTTAGGTGAAGAAAAGTAAATAAATACATTCAACCCCAGTGCAAGTGCATATTGTCGATGCAAGTAATAAAACAAGAGTATTCCTGAGTATCGATCGCACAGGGAACAATGTAACAAAAATATTGCAAAGCAAAATGTAAGGAGAATTGCAACTTGGAAACTAAAAATTGCAAAAAAAGGTTGGGAGGGTGTGTTTGATAAAAACAAAATAATTGCATAATCTAATTGCAAGTTAAAGTGAAAAAAAAAACGTTAAGTAAGGAAAACAAAGATTGCATAACTGAATTGTAGAATCTAAAATTGCAAGATTAAATAGCAAAACAAAATGAACTTGATAAAAGAAATGGTAATTTGAACAAAAACTAACCCTAGCATAATGTTAACCAACTGATGAAAATTGCAAGGAAAATTTCTTAGAGAAAGGAGGGGCTCAAGAATGTCATTGTCCTAAGTTGTAATTGCAAATCAAAATTGCAATTCCAACCTATTCTACATTCAATTGTAAAACGAAATTACTACTCCTATTCACTTTGAAATTAGGTTTTAGAAGACTAAGTGAGTGACTTATATGTCTATAGTCCTTCTATTTTAGATAATTTGGCTCAACAATTTTATGAGTTTTAGAGTCTTTAATCCCTATGTCTAGGGTAAATAATTGGCTTATGTCTAAGCTCTTGTCTCCATCACTTGTGTGAAATCCGCTTATCACTAATCCTGTCGATATTAGATTTAAGCTTAAGTTGCTACCCTAGTTAATCAATATAGGATCTCAACGACATTTTAATCAACACAAGCGAACAATTGAAATGTATGCTCGATTTTCATTGTACTTTTGACTACATCCTTGAACCCCTAAGAAGTTTAGCTCATAATTAACGTAAAAATATCACAACAACTTCTAGAAATTAATTCCATACTAGAAGAATAAATTAAAATGCTAATTACAACCAAAAACTAAAAGAATTAGAGATAGCTTGCTATCCAATCAAAATTAAAAACATGAAATCAATTAGAACATGAGACTAATTTCTGGACAAACTCACTAACAAAAGAAATACAAAGAAACTCTCTAGAGGAATCCTTATTCAAGTTAAATCATAGGACAAACCCATGAAGAAGACTTCCAGAAAAATACCCATCAATTGTTTCATCAATCTTCTCTCAATTTCAATGTTTAATACAGTAAGTGAGGAATAAAAAGCATGAAAAATTACAACAAAATGAACTAAAACATAAATTGAATTAAAAACATAGCAATTTCATCAATCGTTCAAGCTACTGTTCATAAATCTTCCCTTAATCTTCAATCGATTCAATCCCTCAACTATTTCTAGAAAGAGATTGAGTCTTAATAACTAAAATTTTCTCTTGAATTGGACTAAAAAAATCGAGGGAAAACAGAACCAAACTTGCAGTAGCTTTTCGATGAAAATAGAGGAGAAATTGGCAGAAAAAATTGAGAAGAAAACCCACGAGCAAAACTCCAAGAAAACGCCTCCAAAAAATGATATTTATCTCTTCCTATTCTTCTCCTTTTGTAGACCTTCATTAGAGTTGAATATTGTCCAAAAATCGTGCTCAAAAACCTCCAAATCATGCAACAAATAAAGATTTTCCTTATTGGTTATGTGAAGATTCTTTCCTTTTTTTATTTTTTTTCTGCTGCTCCAAAATTGCAACTTTATCTTACAATTTCGGTTCTACAATTTCCACAATTCCTGCACAAAAGAAACTCTTCTTAGTTTATCTTCTTTTTTCCTCATTTTTTCTTTCAAATGCACTTCTCACAAGTTATTGATGCTTTTCAAGCATTTTACCAAATTTCTCCTATGATTTCTAAAGCAAAGCAAGTATATTTTAAGCTTATGAGAGCATTAAATAAGCCTTAATTCTTTCTAAGGCTAATCAGGTCGTCTCTTGAAAGAGATGAGAGACGACCTTTACGTGTGTCAAACATGTGTCCTTTTTTTTTTAAAAAAAAAAACGCAACTGCGGGTCGTCTCTTTCCACAACATGACCATCTTGATCCAGCTAATAAAAACTACAATATTCTCCTAAATAGTTTCAAACCTACCATATTTTTATAATAACTTTGAAAACTTACAATATTAATAAAAAAAAGATCCATGTATTTATAACTCATAAAAATAGTTGTAGTTATCAACTAAATATTAGGTTGAATCTCAACTATTATTAATTAATTGATACATATGTTTTATGTTATAAATTTTGTACAATTATTATTTTACAATATTAATATTATTTATAATATATATTATGTTATACATATTTTAATTTTAACAAAAATGAAATGAGTATATAACATTAAATAGTATATTTATCAAAGTTTTTATCTTTTGTAATGTAATTCTGCATTTTAAAATTTTAATTTCAAAATCTAAATATACTAAAAACATAAAAATGTTGTTTCAGAATTTTCAATATTTAGATCACAGAATTCAAAAACAAATTTATCATTGAGATAGCCCATAGTGGCCACCTACTTAGGATTTAATATCCTACATATTTCCTTGCAAACCAAATATAGTAGAGGTTGTTCAGTGAGATTAGTCGAGGTGTGCGCAAGCTGGCACAAACACTCAACGATTTTAAAAAAAAAACAAATTTATCAAATGAATATTTCGTTAAATCCATTTAACTTAGTGAATCTGAAAACATAAAACAAAATTTATCAATTGAGGAAGGAGAACACTAACGTCACATTAACAAGTCACAAGTCGAAGTTTGGGATTGAGGAAGGAAAACAATAACAAAGTCAGGGGAAAAAACCCGTTAACAAAGTCAAAAGTTGCAATTGAGGAAGGAGAACAGCAACGCCACGATAACGAGATTGAGGAGGAAAAGTCGAAGATTTTACGCTTGTTTTCATTTTAAAAGGCAAAATGGTTGTAGGATCGTATGGAAACCAAAAACAGGTTAATAGTGTTCCTTAATAAAATTAAGGCTCCGTTTGATAACCATTTGGTTTTTTGTTTTTGGTTTCTGAAAAATAAACGTGTCTTCTCCTGATTTCTCTACCATGGTTTTCATCTTTTTTTATTAAACATTTGAATTCTTAGTCATATTCCAAAAACAAAAACAAGTTTTAAAAAACTATTTTTTTTTAATTAGTTTTCAAGACTTGGCTTGGTTTTTGAAAACATTAGTAGAAAGTAGATAAACAAAACAAATAAACTTATAGGTAGAAGTAGTGTTTATAAGTTTAATTTTCAAAAACCAAAAACCAAATGATTATCAAACGGGGGCCTAAACTTTTTCAATTAATTAAACAAAATTAATTCAATGTATGCAAAGAGAGAAAACGTTGCACACGCGCAGCCGGAGGGAACACATCGGCAAAATTATAACCGTTGAAGTGCCACATCATTTTCCTTATCACCACCCTGTCACGTGTCGATTTATGGATGGGCTGCATGTCCACGTCCTCATTACATAGCATTATTCTTTTCAATCTTCTTTTTACCATAACTTTCTCGTTTGCGGCTCATTTGGATCACCAATATTAAATATCTAGGAGTTAAAAACTTTGGATTTAAAGTCTACTGTAATAAATGTCTGTGTTTTGATATGAAGGATAATAAATATTTGGGAGTTAAATGTCTGTGTTTCTTTTATAGGTTGTGTTTATGGAAAAAATAGTTTAGATTATTAGATTTAATTAAAATGTTTATATTAAATAATTAATTAATAAATAAATAATAACTTAAAACAATTAAAATTAATTTACACCTCAATTAGGAAGTAATGAGTAATTTTCTTTCTTATCTCTCCTCTCTCCTCCTCATTTTCTAAGAAAAAAAGTCTTTAGTAAAAAAATCTCATCTCCAAGAAGGATAATAAGGTTCGTGGGATATTTTTATCTATGTATAATAATTACCTTGGTTTTAAAAAGCAAACATCCATGAAAAAAACATGATTTTTTAATATCATTGCCAAAATTTATGTCAAAACCAATGAAACAAACATGGCCTTGATGTCTTATTTGAGCGACTCAAAATGCGTTGAAATCATTTTGTCAAGTTCTATGATATAAACCCTTTAAAACACTAAAATTATCAATAAATTAAATGTTTGTTATTGATAGGACCAACATAGTCCTATATTTTTATGTCTAAATCATGTTAGTTTGTAAGTTCTAATGTAATTAATTGATAATTTTGTAGGGATTTGAGCATAAGGCACGTTTCGGTAGATTCTACGTAGAATCATGGTTCCAATGCATCAAACTGAAGTCATTCGAACACCTGAACAAAGAGTTAGAGCAAAAATGACCGGTGTTGCACGCTGGATAGTGTCTAGACACTATCGGCAGTCCCCTGAAGCCTCCCTTGACACTGCAACGAGCCCCTGTGACACTGGGAAGCATCTATTGACACACCCCACCCCAAATTACCCTAACCAACCTGGGATGTGGCATGCCGACATTTGATCCCTACTAAACTATGGAATCCAATGTTAATCTTTGCAAAATAAATCTTAGTTTTGAAAATCACAAGTGGCTAGCCAAAACTTTGTTAACACCAAATTCTATAAAAATTTCGGCAGAGTTTCCCCTGAAAACTGAGTAAAACACACCTGAAAGAAATATATACACTCCAAAATTAACATGTTCAAACTCCAACCACCATTTCAGAAATTCAGCACAATCCCACGAACTTAAAAGTAGATAGACATGTGGGTTTCAAATTACAAACCAATGGAAATCCCAAAATGGTGCTAAGTTAATCAAAACGTACTAGCCACATTAGTTACAAAAGAAGCATTTGTATTTATGTACATACAAAATGGTATGCAAAATATCAAGTCTAGTGGCAGATATCGACTTCTGTAGGCTTGTTAGAAACTCAGTCGCTACCTGGAGGAAAAATTTAAGAAGAAAGAATGAGCTGATAGAGCCCAGTGAATGGTAAGTTAATAGGAAAAAAAATAATAACATCTCGACATAAAACTTTTATATTAAACAGGAAAATTCAAAGTTCCATAAAACTTTATATATTACGCACAGTCTGAATACACAAGATAAGTAAAACGTCACAAAGTTTTGCAACAATAACTTTTAAAATAAAGCACAAAATAATAGACCAACAAACTCATCACCAAACTTGTACCCAAATCCATGTCATACGTGCACGTAGAGCAATCTCTAACATCTGTAATGCCTCAGGTCCAGGATTTGGACCAGGATTCGGAATCCGGATTTGGCACCTAATGGCCCCGGCATTCCCCTGCATCCCCTGCGGCCTTGGCACACTAGCATACTATAGAAACATATTCTTATAGCATTTGGGTAATAACCATGGGTACAATTCTAGTGGTTTGAAAACAATTTCTATATAATAATCATCATAAGTTCTCAAACCCCACACATTCTCAAATTGTGGTTTCATAACTTTAAGCCATAAGTCAAAGATCAACTAAAATCATGATTCAAAAATCAAGTCATTTCTAAAACTCACAAATACTTGATTTCACTTCAAATAATTGAACTTTTTGCCAATTGGCTACAATCTAGAGATTTTCATAAACTCGCCTTTCATAAGCTTAATAAATTCAAATAATTAAATCATTGTAGCTAAACTTCAATAAACACAAATCTCTTCAAATTCAAATATGCTAAATCATGATTTCAATTTAGTGATCATATGTCACTTTCTTATCAAATTAGCAAATCATCAATCTTAATAATAAACAATTTGTGGAATACACATAATTTCCTCCAAATTTTCAAATAACTAAATCCTTTGCATTAATATTAATTTCAATTGATTTCAAATCTCATAAAATCTCATCAATTACTAAAATAATTGAAATACTTTATAAAATAACCACTCACAACTACTACGAACGAGGTTTGTTCGGGTTGTAAATGGTTCCAATCTCCGCTTGCCCTAAAATCATACATTGTCAACATATTACTAACCTCTTAATGCCAAAATTAAAGTGTAACAACACTAAATTATCCAAGCCTTTATATTTCTCACTAACCCAAGAATTTACCATTCTTTTCCTCATCTTACTCTTCTAATTACCAAGAAATTGAGACAATAACCCAAAATAAAGTTTCCAATAACTTCATTGTAATCCCTCTCCATAAGAAATATCATTCTTTTCATTTCTTCTTCTCCATGAATATATTCTTTGGTTTTCTTTCCCTAAAAAGTTTGCAATTTCTACATACAACTAATCCCCTTCAATCCATACTTTGATAAAACTCATGACTTTCATCAAATTTCCTTCTTTTACTCAATCATCACCATCATCTTTGTTTTCAAGCTAGTTTATGGAGTTTCCAACTAAAGGAAGAAAACCCACAAGGAAACCCACCAAAATAGGTTCTATAACTCATGAGAAACCTTAATCAAAAGTTAGAAAACTTACCAAAAGCTTCAATCCAAGGTTGTGAGATCCCTTTCTTGAATTTTCACACTCCAAAATGGCCCAAAATCAAGAAATCATCTCCTCACTTTCTTCCTCTTCCTCTCTTACGAAAATGGCTTCTCCAACAAAAGCCCTCATTTTGTTTTATTAAACAATAAATAATAAAGCACATGTTTTATATAATAAATAAATATATTTATCCCACTTTCTCTTTTTCTTTTTTCTTTTTTTTTTTAATTTTCATTATTTAATTAATAAAAAAAGAAACCAAATCCTTATCTTCCAACCAAAACCATAAATATCCAAATATTTACTTTCTTAATTTTCATACTTTCCTATTATATACAATTTTTTCCCAAAATGTAGAAATAGGTGTAACATCTATACATTGTCCAGAGCGTCTAGACACTTCGTCAATTCCTATAAATAGATTTTTTCGTCCTTTAGGTCATTTGTCTTCGATTTTTAGCCATCATGAGATCATTTTAAGCTTTCTCCTCTCTGTTTTTCAGTAGTTTAGGATAGATTAAGAGTTTTTCATCAAACCTTAGTGTCAGGCTACATCGTTATGATGTTTGGCTAGGCTTTCAACGTCATTTCGTGGTTGTAAATACGGTATTATGCATTTTATTGTAATATTTGGTTGTTAATTTCATTTTCCAGCACTGTTTTATAGCTTGCAAATTATTGTGTTTATTCCTAGTTATTTCTACTGTGATTGAACTGACAAATCAATTAATTTAGAGATTTCTTAGCTATGCTAGATGTATTCGTAGGTGTCTTCGATCTCTAGCTTAATTTGAGTAGTAAATGGGTCGATAGCCACGTCAGTTAAATCAAGTAGAATTTCTTAATTACGAGTACATGGTAGGCCTTATAATTGTTAGCGCAAGCTTAGTTAATTTAGATCAACTAGTCTGAATTAATTAGTTCGTTTTGACTTATCCCTTGGGTTTAATGTGTTTGATTAATTCTTTTGGTTTTGGTCATGCCAAATTAGTTTATTAAATTAGAACCAATTAGGTGTTTGTAAATTGGTTTAATTAAAGGAGGCTTTTACGGTGTCCCGATGAGTTTAGTCAGTCTTAAAACATAGGAAATTGTATGTTAGGTTAGTTTCAATTATCGATAATTTGCATAACTACATGTTTACCCCCGATTCGGTGTCCAATGTGAGATCTTTATTTTTACCGCTCTTTATTTAGTCATTCTATCTCTATTTTATGTTTAACTTTCCCCAGTCAGTGTCATTAAGAAAACTAATTAATTGAAATCAATTTATTCGATTTCATGTGGTTCGACCCAATCCACTATTACTTACTACAAGTAGTTAAATTTATATCAGTATTATAAATTGTATATGATTGAGCTTTCGACAAGCTCATTCAATTATCATCAAAACATATGATGTGATTGAAGTTTATAAAGCTAACCATAATATTTATTCATTTAATGCGACATCACGTTAAAAAAAATACTTATTTTAAATTTTAGTTTATTTGATTTGGCCCACAACTTTAGGTCATTTACTCCAAAACCCCTTCATTATGCCCTTCCCCAAAAGAACTTGAGCCAAATTTCTCGTCTTGCAAGTAACAAGGCGTTGCGCTCAATTTCCCGCGAACCACCGAGACATCGACAACTTTCAACGTGATGAAATTCCAGCTTCTTTGAACGCTACATATGATATGCCACGTTGAGATTCACTGGTGCATCAAATCCTAGCCTCAACTTCACAGCTGACCAACGTGGCCCTCCCTTCACAACCCACCAACCACCATGTTCGCTACTTTTGAAGAATCACCCACCAAACTTCTGCATGTCCATTGCCCGCTAATTGCTCATATGGGTGTATAAATTTTCTGGGCAATTCTTCATCCTTCCTAAATTTCCCTCAGCAGAAATGGCGGACAAGGAAATTTCCTTGCTGAAGAAAGATGGTAGTGATTGTGTAGATGGGAAGAGTTCGAGTGGCATCAGGGTACAAGCGATGCAATTTGCTTATGAAAGTGATTCTCCTCTTTTCGTGGAGTTTAATCTCGAGATTGGCCCTGGATCTCGATGTCTTCTCGTTGGCGCCAATGGCTCTGGTACTCGAATCGCATCTAATCTCTCTCTCTCTCGTTTGGTTTAGTGTAAGAATTTGGGGCTAAAATGTGAATTCGAGGAGGAATTGAAGTGCAAAATCATTAAAATTTCTGCACCTGCTTATTTCTTAAATGATATGCAATTGGTAAGCCATTAAAATGCTCATGAATTCTCTTATACAGTAGAGTGAATGAATGTGATTCTAGGATCAACTTCGAATTTGTCTTTCTTTTTTCTTTTCTCCTCTTTTTCTGCTAATTTCTCTGGAATGCTTGTTACTGATATTTTTTTTTAGGAAGTCTACCGTGCGTAATTGTGCGTAATTATGTTGGATGTTTATCTGATGAGTTTAAAACTTTATGTCAACCATACCCTCCTTTTGTAATTGAGGTTGTAATGTAATGTTTTGAGGCTCCATTCTGGTTTATGGTTTCTTTTTCTTTTCTTTTATTGGATTTCTTATCCCCTTTATTTTTTGTAGTTCTCTTGTTTATGGTTATCTAATGAATGTTTGTTTGGCTCGGTTCAAGGAGTGCAGTTCTATGCGGGAGAAGTTCTTTCTATATTCGTCCTTTTTTTCTGGTTTGCAGGGTGTTTGTTATTTTGTGGGGCCTTTGAATTGAGAAAAAACAATATAATCTTGAGAGGGGTTGAGAGCTCTTGGGGGAGTAGGTGTTGCCTCTTGTGAGGTTTCATGTTTCTCATTGGGCAGCGTAGTTAAGGATTTTTGTAATTACCCTTTAAGCCTTATTTTGTTAGATTGGAGTTCCTTTTTGTTTTAGTTTGGCTCCTTTTGTAGGGCTGTCTTTTTGTACTCCCTTGTATTCCTTCATTTTTTTCTCACTGAAAGTATGCTTCTTAGCAAAAAGAATTTGTAGTTCTAGTCATTAACCGAATTACTACTATGTTGTTTCATGCCGGAATATTACAAAAAAAATGAATGGTCCTTATGGCCGACCTTTCATGACATTGATAAACGTTGTCCACTTTTGTGCAGGGAAAACGACTTTACTGAAAATTTTGGCGGGCAAACATATGGTTGGAGGAAGAGATGTTGTCCGAGTTCTAAATGGTTCAGCTTTTCATGACACTCACCTTGTATGTAGTGGTGATTTGGCCTACTTGGGAGGGTCTTGGAGTAAGACTGTTAGCTCTGCAGTGAGTACTAAACTTCCACTTCTTGTTTAAGCTGTGAGACGCTGTATTGCTTTTATAAATTTGTATTCTTCTTGCATGCATAGCATTGTCCGTGCATTTATATGAAACAAGTATCTTTCAAAAAGTATTAACGGAAATTTGATCTGATTGTGTCAAACAAAGCATCCAGTGTCTTTGGTGCATAACAAAGACGTAATCCCGATCCTCACATTACAAATTTCAGTTAATTTCCTATAATTTGATTGTTTCTAAATTCTTAGTGGTTTATGGTGTAATCCCCACCTTTACTTCGGTGGTGGCTGATTACCAACTAAATAGTTTCCTTAGACATTCATATGGTTTTGGCTCTGAGCTCTCTGAAGATTTAGCATTGATTATGCTATAACATGTTAGCAATCTGGCTCTTATTCTTTACGTTTAGTTTTCTTCCAAGATTTGAATAACCTATATCTTGAGAGAGAACTCCATGGTGTATTCCTTAAATTATTTTTCTGTTTCTTATCCCTAAACGGTAACTGGTTACCCTCATTTTGGTTCTCTTGCGAGAACATGGATGAACTTTCTAATGCTGAATATATCTGTCTTTTCTGAAAACTCAGGGAGAGGTTGCGTTACAGGGAGATTTTTCTGCTGAACATATGATATTTGGAGGTGGGCTACGTTCAATTGTATTATATTTGCTGTGTGGGGCATTATAACTGTGACCTTTTATTATATTTCCTATCCTAATGTGGGGAGTAGATTGCTTTTTCCTCCTCTAGTCGGGGGTTGTTAAGGATACTTGATAAGAACCAAATCGATATTTGTCTTAATAAAGAGAGTACAAAAGATGGGTAAGAAACCTCCCCTACTATTTATGACTAATATAATAAAGGTAAACCCCTTAAGCAACCCTATTATTACTCTCCTCCTGAAATCCACCTTGTCCGGAGGGTGTGAGCAAAGTAACATGCTCAAGTGAGAAACTAAAAATGCTGATAAATTCTTCAGGTCCCTTCATTTTGCTGAAAACAAACTTCTTAATCGTTCCTTGTATATTCATTCATATTGAACCCTTGCATTCTTCTCATCCAGCCACCAGATATTTCCAAATTCTGTGTCCCAAATTGTTTAGCTTGCGTGAAAAATAGAGACCTAAATTCAATTGGCCAATGCTAGACTTCAACTGCACCAAACATAGCTCATCTAAACATTATGAATATAAAAGCCCGTTGAACATCACAAGTACATCCCAAATCTCACCCAGCTCATTATACATCGCCATTTTGAGTTTCTAAGTCCCCCCACTCTCACTGGAAACACAATTCTCACGACCATCAGGTAACCCAACTATCATCTTCCCAAACTAATGAAACCCATGCTCATAGGTCAGACCCTGTTGCCATCTGAAGATCTCGAACTGATGGTGTTTCCAAGTTCCAACGAACATTGTGAACTCTAACTTGGTCCTCTCCAAAATCACATTGAAACTCAAGTGCCTGGATTGATATTATGGCCCATCTCATCTCTCAATAATAATCGGGTAGCAAGAGCTTGTTTCTTTCCTACTTACCTCTTGGCCGTTTCTTCTTCAATTCTTTAAAACTGAGGCCTTAGTATGATATGGTGTCTCATGTTGGTTGCTTTTCTAATGGTGGAATTTTCCGCCAACAAAACGTAGGACCAAGGTTACATCTCTTTAATTGATAAAATTGGTTGAGAAGTTCCTTCTTGATTTGTTTGGTTTTCTCCTCAGGTCTTGTTTCTTTTCAATTTTTGTAACAAATTTGGATGAGATTTGTAAAAAAATTTCAAGTTATTTATAACAAACATAGATATATAGTGTAAATCGGTCATGTTTGACAATTTCTGATTTCATTGATTGTTGGAAAAGAGCCATTACTTGGCCCTCCTCAGTACTCTTAATATGGGCATTTAAGCTCCAATTTCTAGCCCATCGCGAAACTGTTTTCGCTCATCCATATGCCTCCACTCCCTTCTTCACAATAAACAATCTTCCTAACTCTGCCCTGCCAAAGCCACTGTGATTTTAATTCTGTCCACCCCCTTCCACCACTGCCGGAAATCCTTTCCCTCCTGGTTTGATCTACTCTATTGTGATGTTTCTGAGTTTGTGGCAAGGTTTGTCTCGAAACCCCTTTGAGGGTCTTTTGAAACATTCATAACACCACCCTTTGATCTGTTTTGAACCTGTTGCCGTCGATTTTCTCTGTTCCAACATGGTTTTTCGGCTTTTTTCATTCTGGCTCCACATAACCATCCCAACCTGAGTTCTCAGTAGCACTTATAAATTAAATAACTCAATTTATACCCTCCCCCCACCCCCTTAACTCCAACAAGGAACTCTATTTAAACCACCCTCATTCTAACAAACTTCTTATACCCAGTCGCTAGTTATGACTAATATACTCCTAAATACACTAGTACAATCCTAGCAATGCTTTAGTCCTCTTTGCATTCCGGAATTAAAATTTTCATGTGCTTGGTCCAATTTGAATAGGATGCTCTGATTGGCTGCAAATTTTTTGTAGTTAGTTTTTTTTTTTTTTTTTTTGGATAATTGGGAGTTGGAGCTTTGCTCCCCTATACTCGGGGGCACTGCAACCGCCCCAAGGCCAGGACTCGAGAGACATCAAGGGTTTTTATTTATTAAGCTCACCCGATGGCTTGAACCTGAGACCTCTAAGCCGGGGCAGCACCCAGCTCTTGCAGCCCACCTACGTGGGCCATTTTTATGGTGCCACGTGGTTTTTTTTTTTTTTTACACCTCTCTTTTTCATGTTGTTTTTTTTCTTTCTTTTCATTCTTTTCTTTTTCAATTTTTTAGAGATTTTTTTTTCATTTAATAACATTTCTTTATTTTTTACAAACTCTTTCACAATATCAATTTTATTTTTTAAATTATATACTTTTTATTTTTATTATCTTTTTTCACCTATACAATACCATTTATTTTTAATCAATCAATAAAAAATGTTATTTTTTTTCTTTTTACAAACTCTTTCACAATATCAATTTATTTTTAAAATTATATATTTTTTATTTTTATTCTATTTTTTCATCTATAGAATATCATTTATTTTCAATTAATCAATTGAAAATTGAGAGTTTACAATAATAATGTGAGAAATATGCTTCATAATCTCAATTTTTAATTGATTAATTGAAAATAAATGGTATTTAATAGATGAAAAAAGGTAATAAAAATAAAAAATATATAATTTTAAAAATAAAATTGATATTGTGAAAGAGTTTGTAAAAAAAGAAATGTTATTAAATGAAATGAAAATTTCTAAAAAAATGAAAAAGAAAATAATGAAAAGAAAGAAAAAAACAACTTAAAAAAGAGAGATGTGCAAATTATAAAAATAAAAAAATTATAAAAATAAAAAAAAAAAAGCCCACATGACACCATGAAAATGGACCACGTGGGTGGGCTGCAGGAGCTGGGTGCTGCCCAGGCAGCACCTAAACATTGCTCTTAATAGTTCTTGTTCAATTGTTTTAGTTTTTTCTAAATACATAGTTGTTGAATCCTCTATAAATGGCGGCATTAGTCTCTTGTATGAGCATACTTTGAATCATAATTAACTCCTTTGGGTTATAGTTCTTGGAGAATTGTGGTTTAGGCCACACCAAAACTATACAAATTAATACCCCTTATATATGTTGATAGTTGAAGGAACGGATCCTGAAAGGAGAGATAGGTTGATTGACCTCCTTGATATAGATCTCCAATGGCGAATGCACAAGGTATCTGATGGGCAACGTCGTCGGGTGCAAATCTGCATGGGGCTGTTACATCCTTTCAAGGTATTAAATACAGGTTTTTAGCTTACAGTGAATGACTGGGTGGTGGCTGAACTCTGATAATTGAGCCCATTTTTTACCATGTCCAATTTCTGCCCCAATTGATTTTAAAGTTCCCGCAAAGCATTTCCATATTGGGCTGACTCCTGTTTTAGATTTCACTTTTGTGGAAGCATCGTAACAGTTTCATTATCCGCTAATTTTCAATTAATGATTTTGATTTTTCAGGTTCTTCTGCTAGATGAGGTCACAGTCGACCTTGATGTCGTCGCAAGGATGGACCTTCTGGACTTCTTAAAGGAAGAATGCGATCAGGTATTGAATACTTTACAACATTACAAGCATTTGATATGTGCTAAATTATGCCCCATGAATTTCATGTTACAAGGCTACATCTCGCATTTGAGATTCTTGAATGGATGGTATCCCATCAATCAGGTTAAGGCATTAGTAATCTTTCATACAGGCTGAAGGGTCGAATCTCCACCCCCTAATTTTATATTGTGATAGAAAATTTCGATGGTACCATCATATTTTTGAATAAGAAATAGAACTTTTCATTAATGATCGAAAAGCTATAAGAGAGTACAAGAAATCAAAGTCTACACTTTGATAAGAGAGTACAAGAAATCAAAGTCTACAAAGTGTAGACTGAGAAAAAGGAATAAAGCATAAATGAAAATGAAAAACATAGCAGCGCAATGATTTTGAAAACCTACAAGAAAGCACTTCAAATGATACAAATGTTATAAGAAGAATAACCAACAAAGAATCTAGATTTGACTACAAGAATAACCAAATCTTGAAGTTTTAAATTTGGTGAGCTTAAAATGATCCAACCTAGCTGAAGATTTGACTACAAAGATCCTTTGATATCTTGTCAAACAAATATCGTCATATTCAATGTTGATGTTGATAAGAATACACTTTTCATAATTATGCTCTCCCTCCTCAAACTCTCTGTAAGTTCTTTTCGGTTGGGAGAAGTGGGAGCGTATTTTACTTCTCTCCTTGTAATTTCATTCATCAATGAAATTTGTGTTTGTGGCTATGAAAGTAATTGAAGAACTGGTTGTTTTTGTTACAGAGGGGAGCTACAATTGTATATGCAACTCACATATTTGATGGGCTGGAGACATGGACAACTCATCTGGCATATATTCAAGATGGTGAGCTAAGAAAGTCAGAGAAGTTATCTGAAGTTGATGAGTTGAAGTATTCTGCCAATTTGCTTTCTGTGGTTGAGACTTGGCTGCGTGCTGAAACTAAACTTGAGAAGAAGAAGAAGAAGCCTCCATCCAACACCCAGAACAACACTTCTCCTTTTGGTTCGTCTCCTTTCATGTCTTCCAGACATATGGCTTATTACCGTTAGCTTTGGTAGAATTATTTGGGCTTAGAATCTAAGAAGATTTTATTTTACCATTGTTTGGGATGGAAATTGATTTAAATTAAATGTGGGATTTAGGATATAAGTAAAGAAAAATGGGGTTCACAAATTTAGAATTCGGAATGTCAATCCAAGTATGCCAAAGTGAGCTTAGCTCAGTGGTAATTAGCACGTATCCTCAACCAAAATGTTAGAGGTTCGAATCCTCCCACCCTCAAATGCTGTTGAACTCAAAAAAAAAAAAATGTCAATCCAAGTATAGTTTAGTAGATAAAGTACCTATTACCATTTAAAAGTTAATAGTTCAATCTCTCACCTCCACCACCGTTGAACTCATAGAATTGTTAGAATTCAGTGGGAGATTTTTTTTTATAAGTACTCTATTTTTCCATAATCAATGATTTGATTCATGATTTGGTGTGGGATGGACCAGCTATCAATTATTTCTAATGTGTGGGAAGCACCAATAGTGAGAAGTGAGAATGATTTCTGCTTTCACATTTTTATTCATGATAAGTATATAGTTTGTATATCAAGGCGTATTATCTGTAATAGTTTTTTTTTTTCTGTAGGGTTATTTTTTCCTTTAAGAAAAAAGTTCTATAGAAGAATATTGTAATTCTTGGACATGTAAATTTTAGCTCTTGAAGAATAAAAAATTGGATGGAATCTGGTTTTTGAAAATTTGGAATTTTTTTTTCAGTATTCATTTTGTGACGTGCCCTCAAATTTGAAGTAAAAAGAAAAAATGATTGTAAAGTTTGAGGTATATAACCATCAAAGAATGTGAGCAAGTCTCACTCGTACGCTCGACAACTATAAACAAATTCAAGCTTTTCAAATTTACTTCTCAAAGTTATACACTTGTATTTATATTATGTCAAAAGAAAAACATATACACTTTAGTATTTTTACATCACAAATTTACTAAGCTTTATACTTGTAATATCTCAATTGCCTCCAGAAGAAAGCTTAGGCACTTTTATCAATTTTGAAATTTAAATCTATTTCAAATTCCACTTGAAATAGGTTTAAATTGAAATATTTAAAACTAGATAGATTGACATAGAATTTAGTTGTTTCAACGTAAGCAAAGTACCAAGAAATGTTGATATAGATAATAGGAAATATTGAAAACGACAAATAGCAATTGCAAAAATCGTGGTGAAAGATATGTGAAGGCTAGATGGAGATTTGAAGGAATCGCGAAGTGTTAGATTTCTCCTTCACATAATATTTTTTGCGATGCTATTACAAAACTTGAAAGGCTCAAAGCTAGATTTGGAACATAAATTAAGCTAATTGAAATAAATAATAGGGAAATTGTGGCAAAGAGCACGTTTTCAACCATATATTTCATAAATGTCTCATTTTAAAAAAATTATCGGCTCTAGCATGACTCATATTTATGAGATCAATTTATTCCATTTGTACCCTTACAATCTTTTCATATATTTATAATATTGTTATAATTATCATTTATTGTTTCCATAATTAAATCATTCAATTTAGGTAATTAATGTTACCATTACTTACATGAATATATTTTTTGTAATAGTAAATATTTTTTCTTCCATATTTTACTATTCGAATTAGGTTAGAATTTCTTGTTACCATTAATAACCATGCTCCATTATTCTAATTGATGGTCTTCTCCACCGGCGTTCTTCTCCGATTGTGGGTTTAATTGCCGTGTACAGATTTTTGTTCTCCAAAATGAGTACGCTAGTCTTCTTCCTCTTATTCCTTCTTCTTTGTTTTTCATTTGGTTTTTTTTATTTAAATCTTATATTTCAGACTAAATAAAGCAGTATGGATAGTTCCTTTACATAGAAGTATATTATATATACGTATGTATATAATTCTATTATATTTTATGTAGGCAATAAGTATAGTTATATTTACATACATATATTATCTAAACATAGGTAAATAATCGTCATATATTTTGTATTGGTAATAATCGTATTAATTTTGAGATAACCTTACAATATATAACTATAATATCATAACATGATCTATCCATTTTATACATATTGTATGTAATATATAATATTCAATGGGTTCCTAAATATATACTGTGTTGTATATTGTACCCATACATATATATTTTGAGGTATATAATATATACATCAGCATGTAATCATTTTATATGTTTGGGATGACGTGATACTCCTATTATATTCTCAGATATATATTATGTATACCCCTACTATATTCTCAGATATATAATATATATACCTCCTACGTATGAAGCATGGAACCGTTGGTAATGGAATGGGTTGTCTAGTTTTTAAAATCCCTAGATTTTAGGAGGAAAATCGTAAAAATCTTTCATCTATTTTATTTCTTATACAAAATTAATGGTGTTTGGAGGGAAGGATATAGGTTTCAACATTTATGGAAAGTATCCATATATTTTATTTTTATTTTATATATAGAGAGAGAGCAATAAATAGATGGATAAATGAGTAATGTTGCTCTAGATTTGGCTTCTATTTGGCTTGAAAAGTGACAAAGCCAATATTAATAACAAAACGTGTCATTTGTGTAAAATTTGGTTCCATATATGTCATTCATGTAGTTAACCCTAAATAATAAGATGACAAGACAAGATTATTTATCATCTCAAACTAGGATAAAATTAGACCATTAACTTCTATATTATTCCATTTGTACTTTAATATTCTTTTTATTACTTTTTTTTTTTTTTTTAAAACATATTCTTTTAGTACTCTTGTACCATTCTCTTTGTACCTTTTGATTCTTTGGTATTCTTATAGGGTATTCTTATAGGATATTCATATAGGATTTCAAGTATATCTTCTCTGGAATCTTTGACTATCATGCTGAGAGTTGCTCCAACTTGAATTATTTGAGACTGCTGGTAAAGTAGGAGTTAGTTCCTGTTTTGTGGAAGCTTGAGTCATTGCTAAAATTAGTCATCATCTGGATGTGAGTAATAAGCCTTTTAAATTGAAATGTTTTGATGGTGTGGAAAATTGGTGAAGGAACTTGAAAATAATTTGTCTTTGAAATGGTGTCAAATGTTATGACTCATTTCTGTTTCTTATATGATAAATGGTGTCAAGTGCTAGTCGTAGCTTATATTTGATAGGAATGAATGATTGCATCATTTCTTAACCTTTTAGAAATTGATAACTTGGTCAATGCTGATTTTTTATTTAGATTTGTCATGAAAACAAACTTTCTTTCTTTAAACGTTCTCACGTCAATGAATAATAGGTAGACTTTCACTAATTCAATTATTGAATTAAGCTATATGGATACTTCTTTCAAAATAGTATAAGAAAGAGAACGACAACTACAAAATTTTCAACTTGAAAAAAAAAAAAAAGAAAAACCAGTTAATTTAACTCAAATTCTGATCATTTCAAATTCTAATATGGTAATAAAAATGGACCATGATCCTCAAGTTTAAAACTCAGCCTTTGTGGATCACTAAGGAGATGATAAGAATTCACCCATAATCATGATGTCAATATTTAATACATCATAGCAATTTGATTGTCCATGTGATTTTCAACTTTAAAAATATATTTATTTAATATCTTAATTTTTACTCTTCCTTAAAAATAACTAATCTATTTAACTTTATTCATGCTCAAATCCCATCTCTACTCTCAAAAAAAAATCCCATCTCTATAAATACTTTTTGAGGTAAGAAAAATGATTAAATTCCCTATAAGGATACTTTCAATAACTTGTGCATCTCTCTTTAACCTTTCTTTACCCTCACCCTTTTACTAGTCTATTTCCATACCTGCACTCATTAATCTCTCTGTTTACATTTCAGTAATTTCTCAATTCTACAAATACTAAAAAGAAAACTAGAATTAAAATGCTCTTGAGATATTAAAAATAAGACAAGAAAATAGTTTATTATTAAACAATATAATAGAGTATTCATAATAGAAATATTTTTGATAAAAAAAAAGTCTATTAAAAAGATAAAAAGAGCCCTCCTTAATACATCTCCCAAGTAATAACTTCACAAATCCCATATTTCCTGAATCATATATGTTGACTCATGAGCTCTTTTGCCAAACCAGTACGATCTAATTCATTCAAATTAAGAATTAAATAATGACATTCACACGACCCCGACACCGTTAAAGAAATAAAATGAATAAATACTCATTATACTAATGGAGAAAATAAATCCTGACCAAAAAGAAAGAATGAAAAAAAGAATGTTATGCAGAAAACATATTACACATCAAAGTTCCGTGCATATATATTAGAGAGTTGAAATATCATCCAGTACAGCAAGAAATTAACAAGGCAGTTTGGTTTTTTTTTTTTTTTCTTTTTTGGTTTTTTGGGTAAGTTTCTGAGTTTTACTACTAAACTTCATTCATACACTGCAACATCCATTGAGGGTTAATACTCTAAACAGTTAACGAAGGATCACAGTCACCTCTTACCATCTTTGATCTGATTCAGTGAAGATAAGCAGCAGCTTGGTACTGGTAAGCATTTCCGAAGTAGTTTCCATGAGCTGCAGGAGACATGTTATACATGGCCGAACCCAAGAGGGATGGGCAATGGTTATCGTTGGGGGTCGGATACATGTACGGTCGGTCGTACATGTACTGTGGATATCTATCTGTCACTCTACCATAGAAGTTCTTGTCAGCAACATTATTGTTATTAACGAGGGGAGCATAACCAACACCATTTGCTCGAGGTCGCTTTGGTTGAGGTTTTGTAGCCTCGGTCACCCTTTTCTTGTCAGCCTTAGCCTTCTCGAGCTGGATAACCCGTTTCTGAAGAGGGTCTACAGGGTATTGCTCTTCAAGTTTATGCTCTTCAATGCACTTGATTACGGCCTTAAGGGCGGTCAGCTCTCTGTCACTAACATCATTCTGAAATTCGTACAAAAACAATGAAGGAAAAGAAGAAACATCATATAACAGAGAGAAACGATAATAGAAGTTTCACAGGGAGGGAGGGGTAACAATAGCGCACAATGTCCTGACTCGGTTTAGAGGATCTAACACC
The DNA here is from genome assembly GCA_033996785.1 of Trichosanthes truncata. NCBI lineage: Eukaryota > Viridiplantae > Streptophyta > Magnoliopsida > Cucurbitales > Cucurbitaceae > Trichosanthes > Trichosanthes truncata. The sequence goes on along the minus strand of MU867259.1, from coordinate 44,099,940 downwards.
TGCATGCTTTCATTCCAATAAAAGGAAAATCCAATCTAGGAGAAATTCGAGTCAACTGTATCTCCCCAAAATGTTCACAGGTAGTGTAAAAACAATATTATGGGTTTACTATTGGTACCAAAAGAAATACTGGAACTCTGCAGGCTGGGGATTTTTCTTGGTTGTTTTTTCGTTGGTTTTCATTCTGGAATCGGTGGTTGGCGGCTTTCAATCTGGCGGCTTAGGTTTGGTTTTTTGGTTAGTTCAGTACGTTTTTGGTTGTTTTATTCGGTTGAAAGCGAATTTACAAGATGACTATTCTGACCAAATATTAACCTTAGAAAGATTGCTAGGTTCTTCACGGAAGGTGAAAATCCCAAAGAAGGTTAAGTTTTTTGCTTGGTAGGTTCTTCACGGAAGAGTTAACACCTTAGACAAGGTGTTGAGGAAGGTGTCTACCTTGGTGTTGCATTCTTTGTAGGAGGGTTACTAAGGATCTTTGATCATGTTCTCTGGAGCTGTGATGTGGCTTATGATATTTGGAGTCAGTTCTTTGCAGAATTTGGTCTCGCTCTTGCTAGGCAGAGGGATTGTAGAGAGATGATTGTGGAGTTTATCATTCATCCCTCCTTTCGCAAGAAAGTAAAGTTTTGTGTGTGCTATCTTGTGGGGGCTTTGGGGAGAGAGAAACAATAGAATCTTTCGAGGGTTAGAGAGGTCTCCGTGTGATATTTGGTCCCTTATTAGATTCTATGTTTCTCTTTGGGCTTCGGTGGCGAAGGCTTTTTATAATTATTCTTTAGGTCTTATTTTGCTTGATTAGAGGCCTTTCTTGTAGGTTGCCTCCTTTCTTTGTGGGCTCTCTTTTTTGTATGCCCTTGTATTCTTTCATTTTTTCTCAATGAAAGCTCAGTTTCTTATAAAAAAAAACCGTAGAAAGATTGTCAACTTCTGCCCTTGTGTCTGTGTTGAGATTATTCTCCTATCTACTACACGGTTTAAAGCCATTGGTATAATGGTATTAATCCTAATAAAGATTTCAATAATTACGATTATTTTATCATACTCCAGCTCCAGCTCCAGTAACCAATATTAGATTCTAACATTATTCTTTGATTCAGATTAACTAAACAGAACTCGGTTAATAAGGAAAAACCTGTGCAGTGGGGGACGCATTTCCAGGTTTGACTGGTGAAGACACTTTCTTTGCCTCCTTTAGATAGGACTTCAGCAATGGCACTGGAGAGAACTGCTCTGTAAGTTCAAATGCAAAAGCCAAATTCACTGCATCAATTTGCCTTCCACTGTTAACCAATACTTCAATGACACCTGCAAAGACAAGCAAAGAAACCATTAACAAGAGAATGAAAAGGACAAAGTCGAGGTGAGTCGCATCCAATACCCTAAACTTCATATACTTATCCAAGCTTTATCCAACATTCCTGTGGTCAAGAATACCATATCAAAAAGAGTCAATATCCAGACAAGAATAACTATAATATTTTTTTTTCCTTTTCTTTGAGTTCAACAATTGCGGGGTGGGGCCGTGGTGTTACATTTTGTGTAGGAGGTCTGCCGAGGATATTGATCATGTGCTTTGAAGTTGTGAGGTGGCGTACAAGGTGTGGAGCCGGTTCTTGGAGGAGTTTGGCCTTGTTACTGCTAGACCGAGGGGTTGTCGTGAGATGGTCGAGGAGTTCATCCACTTTCCTCCTTTCCGGGGGAGAGGAAAGTTCTTGTGGCAGGCAAGGGTGTGTGCTATCTTGTGGGGGCTTTGGGGGGAGAGAAACAACAGAATCTTTCGTGGGATAGAGAGATCGTCTAGTGATGTGTGGTCCCTGATTAGATTCTCTGTTTCTCTTTGGGCTTCTGTGACCAAGCCTTTTTGTAATTATACTATTGGTCTTATTTTGCTTGACTGGAGGCCTTTCTTGTAGGCCGTTTTCCCTTTTTGTGGGCTCTCCTTTTTGTTTGCCCTTGTATTCTTTCATTTTTTCTCAATGAAAGCTCGGTTTATTCTCAAAAAAACAATTGCGGGGTGGGGGATCAAATCATTAACCTTTGGGATGGTAACTGATGCCTTATCCACTGATGTTCAGATGGGCAATAACTATAATAGTATTGCAAGCATAGTATCTTTTTCAACGTTATGGCACATATTTTCCAAAATCTCTAGCACCTAATATAACTGGTCTTTACAATGCTTATGGCTTTATAACTTTCAAAGCAAACAATTCACGATGGAGAAAAAAATGGTTGAATGAGTTGTTTACACCCTCCCTCATCAGAAAAAAATGAAGGAAAGTTGCTGCGTGTGACATGAAAAGCATGAGAAAAAGCTACTTTGCCCTCAGGGATATTTGGGAAAAGTTATGCGCAAAGAGGCATTGAAAGAGTGATGCTTTATTTCAAAAAACTGTTTTTAAGAAAGTTTTTATGTTTTAGTTTTCAAAACTATTTTTAAGAATAGTGATATGATGATTTGTACAAGTTAATGTTATTATATATGTATACACTATACAATAAAACAACAATTCACAAATTTGCGAAGGAAAAACTTCTTTAATTCCTAAAAACAAGTTACCATAGAATAAAAGAAAATAAGACGAAACAAGTTAATCAAACATATTTTTCACATAATTTTTGTTCTCAAAAATAGAAAATTGTTTTCAAAATAGTTTCAAGCCTAAGTCACTACTCTATTATTCTTGGCACAATTGGATCTCAGATATCTATATCCTTGAGATTCATTCAGCAGTGAATTCACAAAGACTGGGGGGAGGGAGGGACAGATTTGAAGGGATAACTGTTGAAGATGGCAGCATGCAAATATGGAAATAAAGTAATTGCTTCTCAAATCCAACCAAATTTATCTTCCTAGGAGCTCCTTAAAGCATTAGCTTTTTTGTCTATAAAGAAAACAGAACTTTCGTCAGGAATGAAAGTATACAAAGTTTGGTTGAAATGGAGAGCTACCAAGGAGAACACCCACAGAAGATAAAAGGGATACAGAGTACACAAAACAAGTAGACAGCCTAAAGCAGGAACAATTGCCTACACCAAAGAACCAAATAACAGATTGTAATAGTATTAGGTATTATTTATTCTCATGTTTGTTTCTTTATTGTTTGTTTTCTCTCTCTTTTTTTTTTTGGAAGTTTTAAATTATCCGATTATATTATCTACATTTATATTTATCTACAATTAAAGAAAACTGAGAAAATAATTCAAAACTTTAGCACATCTAGAAACAATAAAAAGTTCTTGCAAAATAACTGAATTTCACCATTCTTTGTGGACTAAACATGTGAAGTACTTTTTTCATGATTTTTTTACTTTCTAGTTTCTACACATTCTTTTGCTGTGGACATTACAAGTTTAAATCCCTTACAAGTCACAAATTAAAGGTTTAATAACCACCTATCTAAAATATTTGCATGCTGAAGCTTTCCTAGCATACAAAAAGATAACCCAATAAAAGTACCCAAGCTGAAACTAACTATACAGAAAAGAGCTCCAATCTAAAAGATCAAGGCTGAACATATAATTACAAAAATTCTTCTCGTGTTGCAATGTCTGGTAATATTTTTTTAACAAAAATATTTTTCTGCTAAATATATCAAAATTTATCTAATTTTCAATTTTAGTCCTAGTATGGTGAACCCATTGTTCTCCTCTTAAGGTGTCAAAAACTTTTAAACAAATCTGCTGAATAATAGTGTTGAAATTGAATAAAGAAATAATGAAGTACGATTAAATATTATTATTTTTTATAATTATCCATTTCAATATTTTTGTTCGGGCCCGCTTGCATGCACCTCAACTATTCTAACAGGACAACCATGTAACCTTACTATATTTGGTTGCCAAGAATCTACTATCTTCTTAGCTCTCTTGTGGAGTAAATTATCTCCACTTTTTTGTAATGATAGTCTTTCTTCTCTCATTGCTCATTGGAAAAGTTTTTTGTAATTACATATTGATAGGATCTTCTTTCTTTTGTAACCATTTCACCATATCAATGAAATATTTATGTTTCCTATAAAACAAAAAAAAAAAAAAAAACACTTAAGATATTAAATCTTAGGTAGGTGGCCATCATGACTTGAACTCATTTCCTATAATTCCTTTATTATTTAAATTACCCATGGTGGTTAACCTTTGTTGAACTCAAAAAAAATAAATATCCACCAAACCAATCAAAAATTTTTAAAACAAAAAAAAAAAAACAAAAACTTATCAAAATCCATCTTGGCATATCTGAATTTTTTAATAACTAGGATAACGTAGATAGTTAATATTTAAAAATATTAGCTCTTAGAAAATAATATTATTAAATGTCACATCACCATTCATTGATCAAAATTATTTGATTCGTTAAAAAAAGTTTAAAACCTATTTTGGTCCAAACTGGTTCTATTTTACTTCATAAACCTTCAAATATTTTGTTTTCATCCATCAAACCTTATGTTTATTCCAAATTGGTCCCTAAATTTTCAAACATTTTGTTATAGTCCCTAAACTTGGCATGAACACTTATTTTTAGTCACCGCTATTTTCTTTATAAAATTAATCCTCGCTATTAATTTTTCAATATGAATCTAAATACATTTTGAGATCCAACACAGGACCTACCCTATACGTGGATTAATATACTTGCCCATGTAGACACATACCCATCAGAAAAATGAATAAAGCATGTCCCTAGGTTAGGTTTCTATTAAACAATTTTATTAAAAAAAATTAATAGAAATGAAAAAAAAAATGTTTGAAAACTAGGGACCAAAAGGGAAGAATGATCAAAAAGGATTTAAGCCCTAAAGAAAACTGAGACTTGAAATAAACCAGAACACCCAATCTGTTCATTTAAGAAAAGCGATCTCAAGGCCAAAATTAGTACGTAAAGACATGGTCCATTAAGAATGAAAGACTGACCTGGCATTTTGTCTGATAACCCTAGAGATCGACATAAATCAGCTGCTTGGCGGCGACGAGAGACCATTGGCACAAGCCTGGATAACTCTACATCATTAAAATCAGATGCAATGCCAAAAGTATCCAGAAGCTGCAAAAAGGCATGAGCCTCCAATGAGTTGCCATTACTAGCATCCACATCAAGAGCATCCAACTTCGGTTTCCATTCTCCAGCAATTTTCTTTGCTTCCACCTTCACTTCAGCAGACATCACTTCAGAAACAGATTCAACATCCATAGTTTTCAGCAAAATGCTTAAACATTCCATCAACATGATGCAGGTTCGACGTGAACCCAGTAGATCTGAGTTCTTCTTTCCATCCAAGTTTGCGACTTCTCCACTGTAGAAGTCTTCCAAGGAGTCCAAGACCATACAGGCTGGGTTTGCTGCTGCTTTTAGTGCAAATGGAATCTCCTCCCTTATTGCAGCAAGGTTCTTCCGATTGTCTGATATAAATTTGTGCAGCCCTGCTGAGTCCATCTCTTCACATAATTGTACTAATTGAGGATAAGACTTGACCCCAAAGTGTCCATCATCATCAGGAGTATCTTTCAAATCTTCTGAGGTATTTTCACTAGTCAAAGAATCAGGTGGTTTATCTACCACATTTGGTTCCCCACTTTGATAGTCATCAGGGCAAGAAGGCGTTTCTGATGCCACCTTCCTATGCTTATCTCGTGCAATAGCAACAGCAAATGCTGCAGCATCTCTTTTCTTTTGAAGACCCTCCAGCGAGGCTTCCTCTTTAGCCAAAATAGCAGCTTCCCGCTTCTCTAACATTTGACGGGCCTCTGTTGTTTTAGTTTCATATTCCTTTTCTTGGTCTTCTAACTCATCAAAACGCCTCTTCAAGGATTTCTCTAACCCATGGAAATGTTCTTCAAGTTCTTTCCATTTCAAGTTAAGTGTTAATGCTCTGTGACTTTCAAGCTCAGCAAATGCTTTCTGAAGCTGCTGTATCTTAGAGGTTGTAGAGTCAATTAGCGTAGCAACTGAATGTGTGACATCCATGGCAAAGGAGCTGAAGGTGATAGGAAGAGAGAAGATGTCATTAACTGTCAAATTGGATTTATTAATCCAATTAGGCATCTATTACTAAAAAAAATAAAATAAAAATACTACAACAAGCATGAAACAATAAAGCGCACTTGGATTTATATATATATATAGAGAGAGAGAGAGAGAGAGAAGTAAAGCTCACACTTAATACATCAACAATGAAGCGCACTTAACCAAAACAACTTTAAGGTAGCCAATTTGAATATCCATTAAGATAATCAGTTTAAATCACTAAATCCTCATAGAAAAGCACCACATAACTATGAAAGGGTAACAAAAGGGACAAATGCATAAGTCAACAAACTTTAAAGATTTAAGCTGCTTTAAGTCCCTCCAAGAAGAGAGAACAGGTAGATTCAAGAAGAGAAACAAAATGAAGCTTAGATTTTGGTTTTCCAAGCATTAAAAAAAAAAATTTGAAAATGGTAGGAAACTCCACTTTCATTGAGAGAAATGGAAGCATTTTAAGGGAGCACTTTTATGGCACATCAATTATCTTAGAACTTCTCAACAAAGGCCGTAACCAGTAATCGTATGTCAACCCTCCATTGGTGTGTTTAGATGTTGATAAATAACTACCACTCAGTGTAATACCTGGCAGATAGTAGGAACAGTCAAATGTTTACTGCTTAAACCAAGTCTATAAAGTTAACATTACGATTATTATGGCTTCCCTTCTTCATCTCTCGTCAGTATGTCCATCATTTTTATCTGTTTGTTTGCCATCCTATGGAAGAGTTTGAAGCTAGGATGTCTACACGGCCTTTTCGAACTATCCAGAATCCCCCTAGGAATAGTTGCATATAGCATAAAGTATCAAGTAGCTTTCACTTTCAGTAACCTTCTAAAGATGGCAGACTTAAGATTGTCGATGATGATAAGATATCAAATGTTTTGGCTCAATCTGTTGACTTTCACAAGCCACATAGATTCATGATCATTTCCTTGATCTTTGTCCCTCCAGATTAACCAAAAACAAATTAGGAAGTCTCGGTCAACTATGGTTTCACTTGATTAGAAAAATTCTCAAAGTGAAGCTTCACAAACATTTTTAAACTATCAGAGAATGGTTCTAAAAAAGCTATCTTGGTTCTACTGGTTCAAAAAAGCCACTGGTCATAAATCCTCCAAGTCATTTGCCCAAGCAATTCAAGAAACAAAAGGAGAAATAGAATCCTTTTATAGAGATAAACCATAAACAGGTTTCTAACTTCCGTTTCTCATTCAAAAAAATGGGTTTCTGACAGGATAGTGAGAGAATGTATAATTGTGGCGACTAGAAGGTGCTTCCAGTGACTGGTCTAAGATTTATTTCCATCCAGGAGAAACCTTTGGTCATTTTCACTACATTCACCCTTTCCTCCTTACAACGCTCTCCTCAGGTGATTTTGTCCAAATGAAGCATGCATTCTTAGTGTAAAGAAGGGATGGTCGTCGGTTAAAGATTTGTACTTGAAGTTTAAGAGATGAATAATGAATTACATGTAAGACCCTAGGTCTAGGATTTGTACCAAGATTTGGATTTCGAATTCAGCACCCAATGGCCTCAACATTAGCCCTCCATCCTTTGCAACCTAGAAGAGTCATGTCATGTCTTGAGCTGCTTTCCATAATGAAGCGTTGGAATTTCTAATCTTTATAATTGTATAAATATTAGTTGTCAATATTTAGACTTTATTGTCTTTATTTTTCCCTTATGTTGTAGGGGTCTTCTCCTATATAAATAGACCTAGTTTGCACACATTTTGAATATAAAAAGATATTATTATTCTCTCCAATCTAATATGATATCAGAGCATGAAAGTCCTAGAGATTGGAATCAGAGCATGAAAGTCCTAGTCTCTACTCTGAAAACAAACCAGTCCATTTCCATTTTCTATTTTCTTCTTCTTAAAATTTTAAATCTTTAGAAGAACTAGAAGAATTATTTCCCATCAGAACTGATTTTCTTTTTCAGATAGAAAGCAGGAGAAGTCGTGGAGATCGTGATTTGCAGGAAATTAGCTCTCACCTAACCATGTCTTTCTGTGTTTTTGCCATTGTGTCCATGCTCTATGTTCAAGTGAAAGGTAAAGGAGCACATGTTTAAATCTCAATTAGGTTCATAATTCGGTTCGGTTCAAGGTTCAAACTGGTTCAATTTGATTCACTGTTCAATCCAGTTCAAGGTTGGTTCAATTCAATTTGGTTCAAGTGTCACCCTTTGTTTAGTATTGTTCGTTTCTTAAAAATGAAGAACAGGATGTTCAATAACAATTATGGTGACTCAAATTTCTCTAGTATGGAGCAAAGTTATCTACTCCTGAAATTGCTACCGGTTAATTTACCTTCTAATAATTCTTGTGTATCCTTGGCACAAATGGGTACTTATCCTTAGGCTTCCTCTTGTTCTAACTTGTCTCCATGGATTATAGACTCTGGAGCTTTTAATTATATGGCAAGTTCCTCTCATATATTTGATTCCTACTCTCCTTCGTATTGCAATGACAAATTTAGAAATGCAAATGGCAACTTTTCTTCTATTGCAAGAAAATGAACCATTAAATAAACTGAGACTATTTCCCTACCGTCTGTCCTCCATGTTCCAAAATTAGCTTGTAGTCTTTTTATCTGTCAGCAAATTTTCTAGAGATTCTAACTGTCTTGTTGCTTTCTTTGAATTTCACTATATTTTTCATGACTCGAAGAAGATAATTGAAAGTGTTAGGATGTTTGATGGTCACTACTAATTTAATGAAGGTACTTTTAATAATAAAATATGGATAGCAATATGGCCTTACATTGATCGGAGACAAACCCAAGTATTAATTTGATGGCATGGTCATGACTTCAAGAGGGAGGCAACCCAGGCTTAGGCATAAACATAAAAGAGTCTCAAATATGTACTTGTTGTATCTCTTTAAAAACAACACCCCATTCACATTCAAATCTACTCATAAAGTCTACTTACCTCAAATTCAATTCCAACCAACCTGAAGCTCCATGGTAAGTTGTCTCCAATTGACCTCTATTAATCACTAATTCAACATGTAGATAGTCATTCCACACCAACGGTTACATCCAAGCTACTAAATAGTAGCAATAAGAAGTCTTCCACCACCATTTACTTTTACTTTGACAAAGATATAACTACCACTTTGAACATTCTCATTCCCTTATCTTGTTATGATAAAGTAACTTCTCATGAAACTTAATGGTAGTGGCAACTGCTTGAGTAACTCATCTAAAATGAAGGTATAAGTCGTGCCACTATCAGCACCACAACCTCCCTTTCTTCTTAATTGCCCCCTAACCGACCCACAACCAAGTTCACAACAACTTAATTACATCTTTACTCCACTTAGTAAGTCGACAATCACCTTTGCTGGTTCTTGCATGTCCATCAACTAATATGTGCACTAATTTCCTCCTCAAATCTTAAACTTCCATTACTTGCAACGCTTTCCTCTTATACCAATGGCTTGGCACAAGCTTTTCATCACATTTGAAACACCAACCTTTTTCACCTTGCTCAGTAACTCACACTCTGTCAACCATTTGTATGATACATCACGGATGTTCCCATCTGTCCCTTTAGCCGAAGCTATGCTTGAATCACTTCCTTCGCCTCATGCTTTTCCAATCAAGTTGATAGCGCCCATACAAACCCCTCAATCCACTCAATTCACCATTGCCATGAAAGTGTTTTTCCATCTAGACAAAAAGTTGTAGCTTCCAACTTCTCTCCCTCTAGTAATCATTTCACCACAAAGTATCACTCCACTCAATGTAACCATAAGGAACAACCGTTGTTGGTATTAAAAAAACAATGGGTAATACTTACAACAACAACAAAAAAAATTGTAGTATGAATCGAAAGGGAGGCTTTAAAATGCACCAAGTCTTACATCTCTTATCAACGACTATTCCAAACCCACAAAATTCTCTTGTTTCTTTCCAACCAAATAAACCATGGAGGAGGAGAGAAGAAAAACAAAACAAAACAAAACTTGTGCAACACACATCCTCTACCTAAAAATGAAGGATCCAAAATGACTACTTCTAACATTTTTTGGATAAGAAACATTTCATCGACGAGATGAAATCACAAAAGGGTAAGAAAACCCCATGCCTAAGGAAAATTACAAAAACTTTTCCAATTGACAATAAGAGCAATTGAGCTATAATTTAAAAAAAAATAAATTAAAATATATATATATAAGAGAGGAGACAATTAACACCATGTGAGGACCAAATAGGTAAGATTCAAAACAGCTATCAGAACACTGTTCTTTATGCTCAATTTTGAACCATAAAAATTCAGAAAGTCTTTCACAGACAATCCCACACTTTGGAAGCAAAAGGAAAAGCCAGAAAAGATGATTGAGGTCCTCTCCATCACACTTAAACATGACATGTGCACACCTACTGGCCAAGAAAAAAAATGAATCTTCTTCATGATTTTCAACTTCCACAATTTAAAGAGTTAGAGAGGGAAAAGAAGCCGAAGAAGGAAAAGGAGTTAATCCTAATCAAATGAATAAAGACTTCCAAGTAAGGACAACATAGAATATTTTAGGTTTAAATACCATTTTGGCCCCTGTACTTTTAGCTTTTGTTAATTTTGGTCCTTGTATTTATAAAACGTTTTTTTGGCCCCTATACTTATAAAATGTGTGACTATTTTGGTCCCTTTCATTTCTTTGTTATCTCATTTTTTCAATTACAATTTCAACACAAATATTATACTCTAATAAATTTTTTGAAATGTAGTCATAACTTTGTATTAAAGAGTTTCTATTGTGTATAGAGTTTGTGTTAGAAATTTGCTAATAGTGACCAAAATAGTCACTTTTTGGACCAAAATGGGCGTTGAAAGTATAGGGACTAAAACGGACAAAAGCTGAAAGTACAGGGACCAAAATGGACAATCTAAAAGTACAATGACCAAAATAAACCAAAGCTGAAATGATAGGGACCAAAATAGGATTTAAACCAATATTTTAAACCACAAACAACAATCTTATGCTTTGGAGAGAGATTGATCGTTTGGGTTAAAGGAAGAAAAGCTAACTCGTCAATCTTATGTATAAGAAGGGCTCAAATGAAAATCAAAATCAAAATCAAAAGAAGGGAGCTCTCTCCCAATCAAATAACCAAAGAAACCGAAAGAATTTAGACAATTATTCTCATTCCATATAATATTGTTAATGATCTCAAGGGTAGTTACTAGAGTTCACTCTCATTGAACTTGTCTTGTTCTGTTATTTTTTGGTTGGTCTTTGAACTTTTTTTGGATAGTGTTACAATTTTCTCCATACGCTCCTAAATTTTGTTGGAATGCCTAACTTATCTATTGAATTGTTTCTTATTACCTAGTTTCACCCATCAGTTTCAGCAAACTAGTGTAGTTTGAGCCTATTGCAAATAGCCCAACTCTTCAGTCTTCTCACACAAAAAGAAAGGAGGAAAAAAATTTAAAGAAAGAGAAAACAACCAACAAACGAACAAGCATACATAAACATTTTCTCAATCGGAGGCATTCAAATGAGTTCCTACATTCTAAGTTGCCAAATTCGAGATAACTTATTAAAAACAGTAAAAATTAGTCCCGTATACATTTCAACGAGCTACAAAGAGGTAGCAGGGCCAAATGGAAAATACAACACTTTGGATAGTGTTTAATAATTAAGAAGAGAAACACATGTTATGGGGGATGAAATCTACGAAAATGACCAATTCACTGGAATAATAGTTCATAACCTGTGTTTGCCGAACAAAAATCAGAAAATTTCAACCAAAAAAAAACCTCCTTCATTGCCTCTAGATAAGATGATAACTTAACGTTGAATATTCTCTACTTCATTGTTAACAAGACTACGCAGATAAAAGCTATCAGTTTGGCTTCCTAGATTCATGATTTTTGGTATTGGTTGATTCATTAACGTGGAACTTTTTCGTTCATTTACTTCATTTGATCTCTTCGTTTTTAATCAATGGAAGTTCTACTCGTTAGCTGACACTTATCAGAAAATGGTTATGGTAATCGTAATACATAACAGCCTCTGCTGCTACATAAGAGCATTGAAATTGAAACTAAACGGCATGCAGAAACTGTCTTCTCAGCTTCTCATAAATCAAGACCGCTCATTGGATAAACAGAGCCGAACTAAACATTCTTTCAGATCCTACATAGAAAAGGAAAGAAATGCCCAGCAACCGGAAGAGATTCAAACGAGCTTGTTTTCGGGAAAAAGAGAGGTAATACATTTCGAATAATTAGCACTTCATGCTTTTCAGGAAGAACTACCAAACTTCCCTTCCAAATTACTTTCTCCCAACACACGACTAAAAACATTTTTCCACCCTAAACCGAACCCAATTGGAAAAAAACAAAGCAAGTAGATCCTAAAACAGCACCAAACAGAAAACCCATCCTCAAAAACACAGTAATAGCTCAAATTTGGAAAAGGGAACTCCATAATTGAATCCTGGAGAATAAATATTAAATATTCCCCACAAAAAGCTTCGACAGTGAAGCAGACGCACAGTATACGGCGCAAAGAACAAAAACCCACAAACAATTGAAAAGGAAATGGATCTGGGTAAGCGAGAAAAGGGAGAAAAATGGATTACCCGATTGATGGAGTGAGAGATGCAGTAGGAATTACTCCGGAGTCTGCAATTAAATGCTTGACCTAACACACTAAATACAAACATCCAAACCAGAGCGAGAAAGAGAGAAAAGAGAAGAAGGAAGAGAGGAAGAAAAATAGAGGAAAGAGGAAAGTTGATTAGCGACAATGAAAAGTATTTATTGCAGGCACTGCGGTACAGCACCAGTCTCTCTCTTTCTCTTGCCTTTTTTCGGCCACTCCCGTTTTTGATATTTCCAATCCCTCTGTTTCAAAATAACCTCTCTCTTCTTCACTCTTCCTCTGTTTCCTTTCCGGGTAAAAAGAATCTAATGTTTCCCCATTTTTTACTCAACAATGTAATGAACTCCTTCCAAGAAAAAATAAACGAAACAAAAACTTTTTTTATCTGACTGAAATAAGTCGCCACCAATGTCATTTCTATGTATCCATGAGTTTGATATGGGTGAATCGACATTTCATTGTATTGTTAAAATATGACAAAATATTACAAGAAACATAAATAAAATATCACTAATATGGATATAAATATTAATAATAAGAAGTTTTAATTTATTGAACAATGATGAAATGTTTGTTTGTTTAAATATTTTGTATGAAAACAATATTGAAAGTTTGGGCCTCATTTGATAACTATTTAGACTCCTTTTGATAACCATTTGGTTTTTAGTTTTTTATTTTTGAAAATTAAGCTTGTTTTCCCCAATTTCTCTACGATAGTTTTTATCTCCCTTAAGGAAGTATTTGAACTCTTAGCCAAATTCTAAAAATAAAAACAAGTTTTTGAAAACTACTTTTTTTAGTTTTCAAAACATGGCTTGGTTTTTGAAAACATAAGGCAAAAAGTAGATGACAAAACAAGTAAAATCATAAGTGGGAGTAGTATTTATAGGCTTAATTTTCAAAAACCAAAAACCAAATGGTTATCAAACGGGGCCTTAGTTTTTTGTTTTTAGTTTTTGAAAATTAAGCTTATAAATATTACTTCCACCTATGAGTTACCATGTTTTCTTATCTACTTTTTATACATGTTTTCAAATACCAAGCCAAGTTTTGAAAGCTAAAAAAAATGATTTTCAAGAACTTATTTTTGGAATTTAGAATTTGGCCAGAAACTCAAATGTTTCTTTAAGAAATGTGGAAATTATTGTAGATAAATTGTGAGAAAATAAACACAATTTTGCTTTTTTTTTTTTTTTAAGATATGCTTAATTTTTTCTTTTTAATTCAACAACATTTGGAGGTGAGAAAATTCGAACCTTTGGCCTTTTGATCAAGAGTACGAGTCAGTTATGCTGAGTTATTCACACTCTGGCTATAAATTTTCTTAATTAAGGCAAGAGTTGACTCTTGATTGCATATGAGTTGGTAGAATATTAACAAAATCCAAAATGACAAATTTTTAAAAATGTTTAATTAAAAATAAAGATTTAAAGTTCATCACGAAAATGATGGTCTTTTAAAACACATTAATTAAAATAGACATTGCAGAAGCTCATTAATTAATATGAAATAAATTAAGAGTACAAGAATCAAAATGGAATTAAATCTAAAATTTATATATTTTTAAAATATTACAATTTAAATTATTTTCAAAAAAAATATTACAATTCAAACATTAAAGAGGAGTTCAACCCTGTAGTATATAAGGGATATTATTAATGCATGATTAAGGCAACATTTGCCAATCTGAGTATAATTCGATTGATTAAAACATAATTCTCAACTAAAAGTTAGAAGTACAAATTCATGCCCCCACACACTCTTGAACTAAAAAAAACATATTAAGTCATTCAAATTGACCTAAAAATTATAGGCTAAATATATCAAATAATCTATATTATTTTAATTAAATCTCGAATTGATCCTTTTTTTTAATTCTCAAATTTACCCATTGCATTAAAAAATTTCAATTGCGCTCCTCCATAAAAATAACGTTAAATTTTGTTGATAAAAAGTTGTTGTGTTATTAAAATATTATTTTATTAACATATTTGATCATGTGGGCATGTCAATAGACCCAACACGCTACTAGCTTACTTGAAATAAATGAAATTCACTTGTGGGTGTATTGAGTGTTGCTAATGAGTGGATTGAGTTCCATATGCCATGTAGCATTCTTTCACATATTCAAATACGTTGATAAAGTGACAATTTAATGTCCAACTTACGCATAACTCAACTTATAAAAACATTATATCCTCAACCAAAAGGCTAGAAGTTCGAACAATCACTCTCACATATTGTTGAACTAAAATAATAATAATAATAACTTAGCGATACATTTGTGAATAAATTTTAATAACATTTTTATGGAATGACTTAATTGGTAATTTTTAAAACACAAAGGGTAAATTTAAAATTTTAAAAATATTAAAAATTAATTTAAAACTATGTTAAATTACAAATTTGGTCCCTATAGTTTAAAAGAAGTTAGAATTTAGTCTCAATACTTTTTAAGTTAGAATTTTATCCTTATAGTTTGATAAAACTTCATAATCATAAATAGTCCATATGGTTTGATAAAACTAGCATAAATAGTCTATGAACCAATTCTAACATTTAAAATTATAAGATTAAATTCTAACTTTTTAAAACTATAGAGACCAATTTAACCTTAAAATTTCCTTACAAAGTTCCAAGGTCATGAACCCTTGGATATATTTAGGGTTTTTTGTACGGATAACTTTTTTTCTTTTTTTTTTTTTTGCAGTCAAAACAATGGATGACCTGGTCTTTTAAAATAACGATGGATAACATTATGTTAACGTCACACCGAGAGCTAGAGTATGATAAAACTCAACGAGAGCAAGAGCGATCTTCAACTTTCTGTAGGGTTTTTGGCAATTTATTAGAAGAGTAGTTGTCCCACATCAGAAATGTGCAAGGAAGTGATGGACTTCAAGTACTATAAAAGGAGTATATGACTTTGGTTTCAAATCATCATAATTCGAAATACTTTAAGCCTGGTATACTAACTCTAGTTAAGTGAGTGGTATAAAGCTTTGAGAAAGTGTTTCTTTGTAATTGGGATCGGGGAGAAAATTCTGTGTGATTATAATAATTTTTCACATAGTGGAGTTTATTTCTGTTTGTGGTTTCTTCTTCGATTTTAGAGTTTTCCACGTTAATTATTGTGTTTCTTTTTTAATTTCTCAATTATTTTTCTGCTTATTCATGCAGTAGAAGTATGAAGTTTTTTCCCAACACTTTCTTGATCGATAGCGAGAGTACGAGAAAAATCCAACAAGAGTAAGAGGTCATATTCAACCCATTTTCAACCTTTTTCTCGCAAAAGCCATTTTCAACCTTCTTCTTTTCTTTCATGTACGTTGGCGGCAATCCACCTCAAATATAAGCATCAAATTTAGAATCTATTAATCAATTACGTAAATAAAACAAATAAAATTGTTGTTTGGTAGCTCTTTCTCGCTCCAACCAAAAACAAATATGATTCGATTCGTTAGTTTTTTTTTTTTTTTTTCCCTCTCACTTTCTCACACGCAAATTTGTTTTTATTCATTGATTTTACTTTATTTTATTTGATATGACAGGTGTTTTTGAATTATGTGACATCATTTGAGAGGTTGGAAACTTGGAGCAATATTTTATATGAACCTTTAAAATTTGAGAAATTATGTAATATCACATGAAATTATTAGTTCCTCTGTAATAAGAGATAAAGTTGATATTTCTTTTTTCCTTTTGTAATGTTATTTAATGTGTTTTTGTAACTTAATATGATCAATTTGGTATTCTTTTCGTTGAACTCACAAAAAACAATTGGTACTTTTTTTTTTCATTTAAATGTAATTTACTGTGTTTTTGCTACCATATTTTGAATTGTGATGAAACATTAGTCTTTTTTTTTTTTAAGTTGTTATATTTTTTTTACAGTAATATTGTTTTCAAGTAAAATAAGTTATTGGTTTTTCTTTCCTTCTTTTTATTGGTAGTAAAAAATATAAAAGGTTGAAGAATTTAAGGAAATTCGATTTAAGATTGTCAGAAATTAATAATAGAAGGTCATGCAAATGTGTAATTATTACACGTTCTTTGATATTCTTATTGAAATAAGTAAAATGATTAAATAATCTGTAAGTTTGGTTATATGAGAGTAATTTTTAAATTACCATGTAAAATATGAGATACTATTATTTTTTTATTAATTTGATGAGGAACTAAATTAATAAAGAAAACTTGTAGTTGAACTATAGTTGTTGGCCCAGGAAGGTTCTTTAATTTGGGAGGATAAACCTCCCTATTGATTATCTACTTGTATTCAAGCGGATATGGATTATTGTAGCTTAGTGGGTTTTTCTCATTAATTAATGAAGTTTTTAAACATAAAAAACAAAAAGTTCTGCTTAGAGGATTTTTGGTTCCAAATGTCTATATATATATATATATATATAATATACACACTTTTGTGCTTGTATCCTCATAGTGAGGGACAAAACTTGATCTCATAGTTAGTTAGTTAATTAATTTTTCAAGTAAAAAATGTTCACGAGACAACAAAAATAGACAACTTTAAAATCTCAACTTTTTAAAATATATTTTTTTATATAAGATGAGCTGAGACTTGAGGGAGGCTCATTCCTTCTTTGCTTTGTCCAACTGATAGAATGACAATAATATTATAGCATGTTTAAATTTGAATTCAATTTTAAAATTGAGCTCTTTAATGCCTTTCCAATTGCCTGGAATAAGTGTCCAATGACTATATTATTCTCAATTTAAATTTTTTTATAATTGATTTGATAACTCTTCAAAGAAGAGTTATAGACTAGCTTTGTAGGGTTGTAATTGCCATGTTTTATCTCATTCATTTATGAAAATTCCATAGATTTCATTACTTTTGCTTTATGTTTAGTTTTGATATGGTAAATTTCTTATTAGAGCAAGATATTTTGTAATTTGTGCATTTTATATGATAATTCAAGACTGGATTAAATCATTTAGTAATTGTTGATGAAAAAGGACTCGAGAAGTTAAGTGCAACATTTTAACCACAATTTTTTGGAGCAAAGTTTGCAATGCAAGCTGGCACGAATTTCGCACGTGAGAAGAAATACCACATTTAGTGAGCCATAATTTATCAGAATATTGTCTAATCAATCATGATTTGCACAAAATGAGAGGTTTAAGTATGAGTAGCCGTTTTTGGAAAGGTGGACGAGAGAGGATCGGGATAAGCCGAGAGAAAAGGGAGAGGAGCTCTTTTAGAAGGAAACCATTGACAGATATTTTCCAAAGAATGAATGAATCTCCCGTTGACTGAGGCTGATGTTGTATCGAGCTTTTGGGGGCAACATTCTATTTATCTCTTATTCTTCTTCTTCTTCATTTTCCATTTAGTTTCCTTGCATTGTTTTTCATTATGTTTATATTTCGTTTCATTTGCTGCAATTCGTGCATTATGAACTAATCACCTTAAGGTGAGGATTAGAGGTTACGTTGATTGTTTTTTTATTAATTTTATAGCTAAGTATATTTCGTTACCTCAACCTGGTTTTTAAGATTTTTTGTTTCATAGCTCGATTTCGTATGGCCAATTGAACTACAACAATGTTCTTCTGATTTTTGGGAAGGATAGGAGGGGCTGAAAGCTTAAAAACCACATTAGCTCATGTTTGGGTTAGTAACTAGCTAAGTGAGGAGGTTAAGGATAATCATTCACCTAATGCACACACATCATAGTGGGTTTAATGGTTGTTGTAGTCATGGAAATTAAACAGTATAGTTTAGGTAATTCGGGAGAATGTCGTGTAAGCTATTGTGGGTTGAGTAAAACGAATGTGTACTTAAGCTATAGAATCGATTAAAGCATGAAACTATCTCTAATCCCAGCCTTTTAATTAGCTCAAAGTACATAGTTCAGCTGTTATTTGTTTATTTAATTTTCCTCTGTTTATCTTTGTTTTATCAAGTATTTTATTCCAGCGCTATTAATTTTATTATTTTGATCACTCCGATAAATTTGTTGGTTACAAATCAAGCTTGTTGAGAGTTAATCTGTGGTAGAGTGAAAAATTACTAGTCTATGTGGATACAGTAATTTATTTAGCACTTACTACAATATATGTGTACACTTGCACATTAAAAATCACAAATCTACTTAAATATTCACATTACTCTAGCACGTGTCATGATTCTGTTGTTGGGATTTATGCCCTAAAGCCTCGTAATTAATGATTGATTTAATAATTAATAATAATATTGATTATTTTATTTACAATATAATATTATCCATTATATGAAAAATTCAAGGTTATTAGTGTAATCTTGAACAGTATGTAGTTGACATACAAGAGAATCGTGTTCAAGAAATAACCTAAAGGGTCATAATATATGGATAAGGTTGGGGGCCTTATCTTGGTAACACTATTGATACGACTCATTTTGTAATAGTTATAAATGATTTGATCCAAATTGTTCATGTGGAGACATGTGAGTGGGGGTATCTTATACAATGAGTTTATATAAAATTGGATTACGAAATATTTAATCTCTCATTATAAATTCATTAATTGAGAAGATTAATATTTCATTAAGATGATTATATGCGACTCGATCTTAATCCTGAGTGAGTTATGAACTCCTGCCTGTGAGGGCTTGTCTTTTGATTTGCATGAGTGAGAATGACTTTTGTAGCCGATTCAATGTGCTTACCATTTTGGGGACTTGACCAAATAGAGAGCTGAGAACATAATCTCACAAGATGAAATTCACTCATTTCCATAGGGTAAGTATATGAGTAGTTTCCTTAAGTGTTGATTACGAGACTTGAACAATAGGGCCTTACCCTCTCACTAGCCCGAGAGAGACTTAGTTTATGGTTGGATCATAAACAAATTGTTCATTAGAGGATTATTGGTACTTAAGGTGCAAAATGTAATTACATGGGTAAAACGAACTTTTGACCCAACTGTAATTACGAACAAATCGTGAAGGATCGACTTGCATGTAGTGATTATATCAATAGACACAACTTGTCATATAGTGCATAAGAGTTCAACTCTAGGTCTATAGTGAAATGACCATAAAGTTAATGAATGCAAATTAATTAATTAATTTGTATTATTGGAGCTTATAATTTGTAGGTCCATAAGGTCATCTTACTAGCTCGTAGTAATACTAAAAGATTAATTTAGTTGAAAGAAAATTTTGAAAAGTTCAAATTAATATTTAATATATTAGATATATTAAATATAAAAGAGGAAAATATATTTATTGTATTTGATACATTAAATATTAAAATTTGAAATGTTCAAATTAATATTTAATATATTATATATATTAAATATAAAAGATGAAAATATATTTATTGTATTTGATATATTAAATATTAAAATAATTAATGTATATTAGACACATTAAATAAATAAATATTTATAAAATTTGAATAAAATTCAAATAAATAAATATCGTATGAGATTTGAATGAGATTCAAATAAGTATAAGATATATTTTAATATATTAGATATTAAAATATAATATTTTAATTATGGTAAAGATTTGCCCATTGGTCTCTATAAATAGAACCCTTGGGTTGAGCCATTAAATATAACACACATCTCCTCAATAGAGAATTATATAATTTTCTCTAAACCTATTCCTCTCCAATCCATTGTGGATTTTCTTTCAAGAGGCTTCAAAGCATTGATCTTGTGTTCGAATCATAGCCAGGAAGACTTTGCAGAGAAGATAAAGACCCGCAGAAATATCTTCATATTTACTCCAAGTAAGTTTGCTTAATTTTATTTTATTTTAGTTTAATTTTAAATAAAATCAAAGACGATCCAATGCTTCCACTGCAGAGTGAAACATTCATTCATTCATCTTCACTTTAATTGAGGGGAATGTAGTTTAATTAAATTTAGCCTTCATTCTTTTATAAATTTCATTTTTTTTTATATATGGTGGTCATTGGAGCATTGAAAAAAAAAAACAACATCGATCAAATTTGTATATTCACGTTCAGTTGTTCAAGATTTGGAATGTCTTGTTGAGAGCACTATTCGTGAAATTTGTAAAAGTGTGAATTATTTTATTTGTGAAAAATATTATTAAGCCTTGAGAGAAGACGTATCCACTGTTGAAGGAGTTCAAACAATGATTCACAACACAGTGAGAACTTGTGTTTAAAGATTTAATTGAATGAGAAGTCTATCAACTATTGCGGCATGATTTAAGAAGGAAGTTGTTTTAAACTGTACCAAATCTTTGATTGATTAATCTTATTCTATGGACATGACCTCGTGGAGTAGGTTGGAAAAATGAACCATGTTAAAAAAGTTTTGTGTCATCTCTTTTACAAATGCGTACTCTTGATTGGTTTTATATTTTTAATTTATTGTTACCATCGATAAATAATTTAAATATTCACTAATTGAGTTTATCAAACGTAGTTTAACTAGTATGTAATTAGATCCTTACGATTGGTATTAGAGCAGTGCACTGATTTTTAGTGAGATTTTGGAAATTTTATTAATCTAATTTTGTGTTCTAAAATGTCTATTTCTGTAAGTTTTTTTTTTTTTTTTGCTAGACCACATTTGGTGACGATGAATAATTATCCTTATTGGAAGATTCAAATGAGTTAAAGCTATGAATTATGAAAAGGCCTATGTATGAGTCACCTAAAATAAAGATGCACTTTATTGGTATAAGTTTCTTTAACTATGTTTATATCATTTTGATGTGGTGTAGGTTTATTCATATACCCTTATTATATTCAAATACCATAATTTATGTTAGCATTTGCAAATGAAGATCTCAAAAAATCAATTTTAACTTTTCATAAATATAAATGATCAAAATGGACAAAAACTAACCGTAAAAAAAAAGGACAAAAACTATTAAAATAGAATTACAAAAAAGTAAATTACACTTTTGGTCCCTAAGTTTAGGTTTAACATCTATTTGCTTCAAAAACAATACTTTAGTCTATGAGATCTGAAAAATAGTTATAAATGATCCCTATAATTAGTTGATTTAATCCGAAGATGACATAGAATTAGTGACATTTTAAAATGAGTTGCAAATAAATATCAATTTTATATTATTTATTTTTAGTAGGTGATAGATTCTCTCTCTCTCCTTTCTTTCTTGTACTCCTTCCACATCCTCCTTTAGCAAATCTTGCCGCCGCAACTGCTGCCATATGATAGTCGTCCTCGTTAATTGGTGCACAAGGCTCGAGTAACCTTTATTTTTTAGGGTGCGTTTGCCTATATGTAATGGTAATGAATGTAATTTACATTGTAGCACCATATTATACAATAAAAATTAATTATGGGTTTTGCGTTATTCTATCATGTAATATAGTTACATCTAAAATGGTATATTATTTTATTATCATAGAATATTGCATAGGACCTACCTATCTTTTTGATTTACTTTACACGTTTTATCATTTATCTCGTCTTCAATTATTTTTTTCCTTCTTCCTCCTCTCTCCTTCTTATTTCTTCGTTCATAAAGAGCACTAAAAATCATGATTATTTTTATGGCTTTATTAAAATATTTCTTATCCTTTTCTAATAATCATTTTGTCATGGTCTCACATTTTGGCTAGACCATATTTGGATCAGTATTGATATCGACCAATGGATATCAATATTTTTTTATGTCTAAGTTTTGCGTGATTTTTGGCCATGTATCGATATATTTTTTTATGCCTGAGTTTTGGTCAGATCATATTTTGATTATCAAAATCAATAATTCATATCGATATTGATATACAAATATTTGCGTAACGAAAATTTGTTATGATTTTTGGATTTTTTATACGTTATTTTTTGTTTTATCTATTGCAAAAAATCATTTTATAAACTTAAAAAAATCATTTTAGAACATTTGAATAAGTAAATAAAATTGAAGAATGTTATCTTAATTATGGTAGCATGGTTACTACATTTTATTTAATTATAAATATAAATTTGCACCATGATAATCATACTCATTTCATTCCAATTTTAGAGGTAGTAAAGTAAATACAATCAATCGTAATTTGATTGCGTTACATCATGTTTTATACCAATTACGTTTGCGCCAAATCTCATTACGATTGCGCCCAAATTTATTATGGTTTAGAAAACGCACCCTTAACTATTCTCTTTAATTGTCATTGTTTCCATCATTTAAACTTCCACCACCGTCATATTTATCTCCAAACTATAAGCTCTAAATTATCTCTTTTGATTCGAATTATATTTTAATTGGTGCATAAGACTCTAGCACTCAATTGTTCAAATCCGAAATTTACACCACCATCAATGGTTTAACTAACACATAAGTTCCATCCTCGCTAATTGGTGACACATTTAAAAATGCTACTTCAACATAGTCTTGTCACTAATTATTGTCACCTTATCTTCTGTTAGGTCAACTAGATTATTTAGAATTATTTTTCAAGCATCAAAGACTAATGTGTTGCTCAAATAGACACTAAGCCCAAGTTTAGGACCAAAATTGTAATTGTCAAAGTGAGCATAACTCAGTGGTAATTGACATATACTTAGGTTAGATGTTTGAATCTTCCACCTGACTGAAATGTTGTTGAACTAAAAAAAAAAAAAAGTTCAAAACTGTAATTTACCAAAAAAAAAAAATAGCACTGAAACATTTGACGTGTTACACCAACATTACCTTTAGCAGTCCATTTTCGTTTGTTCAAAATCTCTTCCCTCCATTTCCACATCTCACAATCTCCCGCCAAAACCCCAAATGAGGATCGCAGAAATCCCATCGCCTTCTCAATCTCAATCTCAATCCCAACAACAACAATCACATTCACAATTTCGATTCGACCTCTTCAATCCCATTCTTTCCCAAATCGAATCCTCAATCCAGCAGGCGGAGCGCCTCTCTTCCGCCGCCGACCGCCCTCTCTCTCCAGCCATCCCCGACGACCTCCGCCATTCCCTCACTCTCCTCGCTCAACTCACCCCTTTCCCCAATTCCACCAAACTCGATATCTGGAAGCTCAGTTACCGCCTCTGGAACGCTTGCGTCGACCTCTCCAACACATCCGCCGCCCGCCGATCGTCTACTGAGCATGCCAATCTCCGCCATGTCGCCTCGGACCTCCTATACCTCGCCGTCGATGTCGCCGGAGTCCCCACCCCTGCAGTCAAGTCCGCTTCGTTCTACTATAAGACCGGATCGATATGGCACAGTCTCAAGAACTTCGAACTCGCCTCCAGTTGCTTCGAGAGGGCTTCGGATATCGTCTCGAAGATGGATCTCACCACGGTCGCCGATGCAGGCGCCAAGAAACTGCTTCTGAATCTGAACATCGCTAGGTCTCGAACGGCCTGGCAGGTTTCTGACAGGAATCTTGCGGTGGTGCTTCTCAGTCGGGCGAAAGGTTTGATGTTCGGCTCGCCCGATCACTACAAAGCGCTGGGAGACGAGTACTTGGCGTTTGGGAAGATCGAGCTATCGAAGGGGGAAACTCATGCGTTCCGTGAGGCTTTGAAGCTGATGAACGAAGCTCTGGATCTCTTCGAGAAAGGTATGCGTGTGGCAAGAGCAAGGGAGGAGATGGTTGAGTTTAAAGTCCTAAGATCCAAGACGCTAAGGTTCATTTCAGCCATTCATTTGCAGATTGAAGAGTTCGAGAGTGTAATTAAGTGTGTGAGGCTTTTGAGAGATGGAGATTGGGGGGATAATCATCCAAGCCTGCCGGTTTTGGCTATGAAGGCTTGGTTGGGGCTAGGGAGGCATGGAGAGGCCGAGAAGGAGCTGCGAGGGATGATCGAGAACAAGGGAATTCCGGAGAGCGCTTGGGTTTCGGCTGTGGAGGCTTACTTCGAGGCGGTGGGTGGGGCTGGAGCAGAGACCGCCATGGGAGTGTTCATGGGGCTGTTGGGCCGCTGCCATGTCAGTGCAGGGGCGGCAGTGCGAGTGGCTCACAAGGTAGTTGGCCATGGGGGCGAGGTATCGGAAGTGAGGGCAAGAGTTGCGGCGAAGCTGGTGTCCGATGAGAGGGTGCTGGCACTTTTTCGTGGGGAGGCTACTGCAACACAGAGGAAAACCATGTACACTCTGCTTTGGAATTGGTAAGTATATTGACACTGTTGCTTCTAATTAATTTGTGATCAAGGAATGTGTTCACATACCGAGTTAGTGGCTCCTGTTTATTATATGATAACTTTAAAGAATCATAAGGCAATAAGGAAATTTACGTCAAAAATGAAAAGTGCATCTGGGGAGGCAAATGCAATGGCATTCTATTAAGGAGGATATTGTATTATGACCACCATGAAAGATCATGTTCATTTCTAAAGTCGACGAAGTACAAGAGAAGAACTAAATTTTATTATACTCTTCAAATTCTTATATTTGTTTCATTTTTTAGTCTTTAAATTTTCAAACCTTAAATATATAAACTTTGCATAAAAATAAATTTAAGTGCTCAATGCTAATTTTTTTCAATAAGTATTTAGTAAGTTGGTATTTTGTTCATTTAATTTTTAGATTGGGTGTTATATTGTGAGATAGAATTGAATTTTTATTAAATGATGAATGAAGAATTAACCATAGGAATTAAAATAAATTAAAAGACTAAAATAGAACATTTGAAAATTTAAAGATTAAAACAAAATAAATATGGAGTTTAGAGATTGAAATGATATAGATAGGAAAGTTTGGAAACAAAATAGGATATTAGATATAAATGGTTGGTAACCATAATCTATTGGCCAAGTGGTCAATAAGGGCCATGGGGATAAGGAGAAAATGAAGGACTTAAAGGGAATGAGTTGAATACACTTTGAGATTAGTTGAGGAACATGCAAGCTGGCCGGACACTCTCGGATACATAAAAAATATATATATAAATGGTTGGTATTTCTCAATTAGATAGTTTATTTCTATTATTCACATATTTTCTTTTCCTTCCAGTGCCGCAGATCATTTTCGGTCAAAAGGTTACGAGATCAGTGCTGAGATGTTTGAAAAATCAATGCTTTACATTCCATACGACATTGAAAATAGAAATCTTCGGGCCAAAGGGTTTAGAGTTTTATGTCTTTGTTATCTTGGTCTCTCTCAGCTCGATCGAGCTCAAGAATATGTCAATGAAGCTGAAAAGGTACGATAAATCATCCAAGGAAGCTGAAGTTTAATATCAATTTCTAAGAACCTGGTTCTTAAATTTTTTAAGGCCTCGAGTAATATTTATAGTGCTCTTCTTCCTCTCTTCTCTTCCGCAGCTAGAACCCAGCATAGCTTGTGCTTTCCTGAAGGTACTAGCTCTCCCTTCCTATTACACCTGTTATATATATAATGCAGGATTATTATATCTATCTTTTGTGATATTTCTCCGATTTACCTTGCTAAATGATTGATTGGACTTTATGTTTATCCCTGCTTGTGCAGTTCAAAGTCTTTCTTCTAAAGAATGACAATACGGCGGCCATCAATCAGATCCAATCCATGATGTCCTGCCTTGATTTTACGCCAGACTTTCTCTCACTCTCTGCTCATGAAGCTGTTGCTTGCCGTGCTTTTCCTGTTGCAATTGCCACTCTTTCGAGCCTATTAGATTTTTATTCCTCAGGAAAATCTATGCCAGCAAGAGAAGTGGTTGTACTACGCACCTTAGTTACCATCCTCACTCAAGAATCCAGCGATGACTCAGAAATCCTGAGAGTTCTAAAACGCGCTTGTGACAGGGCAATTGAGCTTGGACCTGGTTGCTTCTTTGGAGAAGGGGAAGTAGGAAAGCGGGAACAAAACTGGTTTGCCGTCATTTGTTGGAACTTTGGGACAAGAATGGGGAGGGAGAGGAAGTTTGAATTATGCGCAGAATTTCTCCAGTTGACTTCGAAATTTTACACTGCTTTGACTGATGAAGAGCAAGTCGAAGAAAACAATGTCTTAGTTTTCAGATCACTAACTCTGGCTGTAACTGCTATGATAGCTTCTGAGGAACAAACAAAGACCACACTGACAAACGCCAAAATCAAACAAGCCAAAGAAATGTTAGATAGAGCTGGTAAGGTAAGGACTATTCTTTTTTTGTTTGGTTGATCTTATGTAGGGTGTAAGCAGGTCAGTTCGTTTTCTTTGTAGCTAAACTCCATGCTGAAACTAAAATTTGAAGCCTAACTAACTTGACCGATAGACAATTTAAATTGAACCAGTCAAAATCGGAAAAATTTATCTGAATTGACCTATCTGACTATTTTCCAGTTTTGTACTTTTGAAAATTGAATCTGCCAACGAACCAGTATACTATCCTTCAAAGTTCAAACCAACTGCACTAACTTAGTTGAGTGAGATTTTCAGGGTTTTTTTTTTGGCTGCATTATGAATTTGCTTTCTACACATTGTGATTGAGAATCTTCTATTTATGCAGATTATGAAGCTGATTTCCACTGAGAAGCAAGTCAACAACGAAGAAATTCATCGCCTAGAGGCAGAAAATTTCATCTACACAGTTAGTGCCTATGATATACATGGAAGGCTGAACGATTCAGGGTCACAACAACTGCTGGTGAAAAGGTTTGCGAGCTCAAAAGTTTGCAATTCCAAATATCTGCTTCGGATTGGCCTATACGCTTTGCAGGGCCCTCGATTCAATCAAGAAGTAGCCAACTTCGCACTCAATGAGTGTCTGTCAGCGCTACTCTCTTCCCCATCGCCGGACTATCAAGACGTTGCTCTTGTTTTCCGGAAGCTTATTGCCATAACAAGCATTAACAAGGGCGAGGCAGATGATGATGCTGTATATGAAATGTACAGGCAAGCTTATAGGATAATGGTGGGGTTGAAGGAAGGTGAGTATCCATTGGATGAGGGGAAATGGCTTGCCATGACGGCGTGGAATCGGGCATCTGTGCCTGTGAGGATGGGACAGAGTGATATGGCAAAGAAATGGATGGATCTGGGGCTGGAAATAGCCAGGCACGTTGAAGGAATGGAGACTTACAGGGCATGCATGGAGGAGTTCGTTAATGACTTCCAGAACAAGTTCTTGATGCAGACAGAATGATTGACTGTGAGTATCGGATTTATGCAATTCTCTTTTTTCTCATTTTGGCACATGAATGCTAACATGGTAAAAAAATGAAGGGGAAAAAGAGAAATGGACGCTTTTTTTTTTTTTTTTGGTGGTGGGGTGGGGACAAACCTTTTCAAGTCAAAGAAATGGCATGAGAATACGGCTGTATATAAGTCATACAATACCGAATTCATTGTTGCAGGATGGAGTTCTTCAATTTTTAAAAGATAAAAGATTAAAAGTTGAAGGCGATTATCATATATTTGTTACCATAAGTATCAATATGCAATGAAGCTCTCTAAGTGGACGGTTGGGTGAATAGGATGCATGGATTTGGAGCGAAGAGATATGATGGTTGAAATCAAATGTCCTTGTTCGTAATGTAGAAATAGAGTTGAGGGGACGTTTGAGGCTCGAATTTGACATCTTTAAACGTGAGGATCTGTAAATAGAGGAGAGTTTAGGAAACCTAGCTGAAAATATAGAGTGTAGGTTTAGAAAGCTTAGGTTTTAAAAAAATTGTGTCTAGGGCGTAAATTTTAGAAGTTTGAAAAATGGAGTGCAGGTTTTGGAATTAAAAGAATAAGAAGTACAATGTGGATTTTGGTTTGAGTATTAGTTGTTTCAAAATATAGTAATTTCTTTAAAAATAAAATATTCATTATCATTCACTCACAAATTAAGATTGAGTTTAAATTCTTAATTACACGTATTAAATTAAAATTTGGGTTTTAAATTTATTTAAGTTTTCCCTTCTCAAATTAATTTTATATAAATACTCAATCCTACCTCTATAACTACTAAGTCGTAATTAACCTAATTTAGCTAACACCTAAATTAAATGCATAAACTAACATCATCAGTTATTTTTCATGCAAAATACATAAGGAACTAAGTTTGAGAAACTTTTGGCATGGTCAATTGTGTCTCTCTAGTGGCACTAAGGGCGAAGTGAAGAAGGAAGTGACCCTCTTGGTTTATCTTAGATTATTGAAAATTCTATAAAAAAGTTACAATTTTAAAGTTTTATCTCTAATACACCCTTTCTTAATTTTCATAATTGAAAGATTATGGAGATAAAAAGTTAGAATCGGTATAAAATTTTCTAACTCCACCTTTGGAAGATACATTGCATAATCATACTTCATGTCATTGGGTAACATTAGGATGTAGCCAGTCTTTCGTCTGTCATTGATCTTTAATTTTCAGCCTAGTTATGTTGACAACTTGATCAAGCACCTATTGCCTATGAGGCCCTTTCTGGTTCTCAACCCTCCTCCAAGTAGTCATTCTTTTAAGCTTCAGAGTCTGCATTCTCATCTCCTAACCCATGACGTTAATGGTCCTGACAGAATGTTTGAATTGTCTACCCTCTTGCGCTTGTTCCAACTCATAGACGTGTCACTTGGCAGATTTAGAATGTAGAAGTCATCGATGACCTTCAACATGTCTCATTCAAAATCTCTCTTAGTAGTTGATGCCATGTCAGTAGACGTCTTTATGCCTACCCTAGGCTTTTGATCTCTTCAGACGCTGTCCTAGTTCGACAAATGGGGAGAATGCCTTGTTTCTGGATCCTTTAGCCGGAGGGGGTATTGTGTGTGAGGAAGAGGTAAGGGATAACTAGAACTGTAGTAGATATTGATAGCTCCTGTTGAAAATAACTATAAGGGGGTGTTTGGCCCGCTGACTTGAGTTGGGTTTGAAACCCAACTTCCCTGTTTGGTCTATCAACAAATCAACTCCCCATAAAACAACTCAACCCCACCGTTTTGAGTAATTAACTCTCCACAATTTTGAGTAATTTTACGTAGTTTTCATTCTACAAAGTGTTGTTCGTTAACTCTCCCCAATTCAACTCAACTCTGCATGCCAAATGTCACGGTTATGCTTGTCTAAGGCGTGTTGTGCTTGTGGCCGCATGCCCATCTCAACCTCTTTTTATCATGCTTTCATGTTATGTCTTAGTTTAGTGTTGTTATTTTACTTTCCTTGTAAATTTGTAAGTGTATGACTCTTCGCCCACTTTCATGTTCAAGCCTGTCATAGGCATAAATCCTAGAATGTACTATAGAGGGGTATGACTAGTTGTTAATCATTCCTACCAGGAGTTATATGCTATTTAAGTCGTTGTTGTTCATTTCTTGCTTACTAGTGTATAATAATATTCTTTCCAAATGTTTTCATGTAATTTGTCTCGCACGTTTTAATAAAACATTTTCTCTCAAGACACGAGGGGAGGCTAAACCATATACGGAAGTAGTCTGCAACTTTCATTTTTCGTACGGCTGACTTGCTCGTCGGGTTAGAGCAAGTGCCACACAATTGTTGTCCCGTTGCGAAAGAGTGCGATTGTGACACCAAACGCCCCCAAACTGTTTAAATTTGGATAAATGTCTAATTTTTTTTTACATTATTTATATTATGATTTTATAATTATGTTGTGACTAAAATACCCCTAACTACATTTTTCACTCTCTAACTAACTAAATAAAAGCTTACAAAAAAAGCATGATTCTAAGGGGGAGAGGAATTGTAGTTAACAAAATATAACAAACTTGAATCAAATCTAAATTATTAAGTTAATATCGTTTAAAAGAGAGGAATTGTAGAACAATGCATAGGTTACATAGATGAACACAACCATTTAAATGACGAGCGATTGGATTTACATCTAACTTATAGTATATATTGGACCATACATCTGTATTGATTTAATGAAATGGAAATATGTATAATTACCCATTAAGCGTGCAAAAATTAAATTGAATATAAAAATTGATACCTCATACACGTCGTTAATACTCCACTTGAAACCCTTTGCCTCCTCCGTTGTTTATACCACTATTTTTTCCCAAACCAAACAATAAATCAAACCCTTGTCCCTTATCTCTCGCCACTAGCGAACGAAGTTCGACCCTGCATTAAGGTATGTATAGATGCTTGTTGGACCATTAGGTATTTCCTTTTGTTTACTGGTTTCTCTTGACGAGCCACGGTATACACATGGACCTCTTTCATTGGTATTTCCTCTTGCTTACTGGTTTCTTTAGGCTTGCCTCGTCCATGTGTATTTTAGTATCTACAACGCAAATGTCAATCTCGAGCTATATATTTCTATCTACTGTTGTTTTTGCTTTTGAAAATCAAATGTGTTTGATGGTATACACAAGGACCTCTTTTGTTGGTATTTCCTCTTGCTTATCGGTTCCTTTAGGTTTGCCCTGTCCCTGTGTACATTAGTATCTACAACGCAAATGTCAATCTTGAGGTATATATTTCTATCTACTGTCATTTCTGCTTTCGAAAATTGAATGTGTTCGATCGATTTCTTCATTATTGTAGCTTTTTCTTTGGGTTTCTTTTCCTTCCATATACCCAAGCACAATTTTCATTTGTGGATGCTGCATCTTAGGAAATTAAAGAAACAACGAAAAATGCTCTTCATCTTTCTCGACAACTCATTTCATTTGAAACTCTCCTATCCATTCGATTTTTTTCAATTTTCAACGTTGTTTCATCCCCCTTAGCCTCTAGCGATAGAAACTAGTAGAGTAGAAGTCTTTGACCAATCACCTTCTCTAGGTACATATTTCTATCACTGTTGTTTTTGCTTCCAAAAATCAAATGATCCTACAACTTCTTCTTTGTGTTTTTTTTTCCCTTCCATTTACTTTGGCACAGTTGCACAGTTTCTGTTTGTGAATGTTGCATCTTGAAAAGTTAAAGAAACCTCAAAAAACGCTAAAAATTAGATAAAGTATTTGAAAATGGAGAAATTCCAAAAATAAGAGAGAATTTTAAAATGTATAAATTTAGGGGGCAAGTTAATTATGGTGAGAAACAGTGAGAGAATATTCATGATATATATTTTTTTTAAAAATCTATTTTGTGAGGGTTGACTGTGAATACGAGTATATACCAATGGTATAAATGGAACAAAAAGTATTCACTCTCTCCTCCTCAAATCATGGTAACCATAATCCCAATTATAAAACATTTTTATCCTTTTTTCATTATGGGTATTTATTAGTAGACATTACTTACAATTTCCTAACAGGTAATTCTGGGTTGGGCTTGGGAAGGCAAATTCACCCAAAGCCCAACCCACTATCCCTAAAGGCTAGGTCAGAAATAGCCCTGGAAGCATGTTTTGGACTCAGTGCCAAGATAACAAACTAGTTGAATTCTTGATGGAGCTTGTCCGTGACAGTAGTTGGTGGGTGGACAATGAGACATTCAAGCCAAGATAACTTACAATGGCTTGAGAAGCTTATGAGTGAGAATGTACTAGGATGTGAACTAAAAGTGTCGATACAATGCATTAGGAGATGTTGAGATTGATATGTTGAGCATTCGGATGGAACAACAAACGGTGATGACAATGCTTTTTCTTTTGTTAGCCTTGGCCACAACCTTGCTTATCTTAGTGACTAGGAGATAACAGATTCCTATTGCTTAGAGTTGTGATGAAGATCTTGAGTCTAAGACACTTCGAACCAAAGAATGGCAAGTTCAATAGTTGTAGCGTTGAGTACACTAAACATCAAGGTTAGGGCAAAGAAATAGATAAGTTTTACTTAGACATCTAATTCACTCACCTTGTCATGGCTATCTAGTCAATTCTTTAAGGCACCTATTAATTTCAAAGTGGCAAGCTATGAAAAGAGTACTCAAGTATCTTTGAGGTACATTTAGTCATAGTTGCTCATATAGTCAAGGGATTGAATCACAATTATAACTTTCTCGTAAGTTAATTGGCCATCAAAACATAGATGGTAAAAAATTAGAATAGCCTACTATGTTTTCCTTGTCTATACTCTTGTTTCATGGTCCGCTAGAAAACAAACCACCATTGTAATATCAAGTTCTAAGTCAAGTATAGGGCTATAGTGCCTCAACTGAGATCACATGGCCCATCAACTTTTGAATGAAACTAGTTTCCTTTTCCTCGGACTTCTATTCTAGTATCATGGGGGTGATAATCTTAGTGCAGACACTCAACTACAAATCTAGTTTTTCATGCAATAACAAAACATATTGACAATGATGCATATTATGTTTGAGATTAGGTTCTTAGTGGTTTACTCGATACTTGTTTTGTGCCATCTTTGGATCAACTAGTTGATTGCCTAACCATATTCCATTTGTCCGTTTGAGAACCAAACTCGAGCTAGCCTTCCTACCCCTCTTGTTTTGAGGAAGAATGCTCTGGAGAATAATTAAAAACAATTTTAATAGACACTTTTGATTAGTTGGATTACGCCTTGATGTCATTCCAAAAGCTCCTCATGCTATAGTTGCAAATGATTGATCAATGATTTCAATACTATTGGCTCCCAATCATGTTTGACACATAATTTGTGAGAACATTAGTATTATTTTGTATCTATATTCTCAAGTAGTTTAGCCATGTGCTCCATGTATAAACATCCCTTCCATTGCCTTGTAAACTATTCATTGAGAGGAATGTTGAAATGCCTTTATTTTCTGAAATCTTGATTTGCACCAACTACTTGAGAAACAAAACTAAATCATATATTATATACAGCTAGTTGCCAAAAAATTGGAGTTTACAACAACCACATAGAAACAATAGCAGCCTCTTGATAATATTGTAGTCAACTTCTCTATGCAGAGCAAGATGGTCATGAGCTCAAAACTTGTGAGTCTTTCATTTCTCTGGCTTTGAGAGGGTTGGAGAAGATGGTGGTTTCAAATCTGGGTACTGCCATTTATCAGTGGTTAAAGAAAACTGAGTCAGTCTGTAGATCACATGCACAGAAAATCCACAATCAAAGTAAAATACAAGGACTAAATGATAACGGAGAGAATTTTCATAAAAGAGACATTCAACTTTACTAGATCAAATTTAATATCGTTTTCAATAAGTAATGAAACACTCTATTAACTGACAGTGACTTTAGATAATTTTGGAACAAGTATTTTTGGGTGAAACGCTCGATACAAGCAGTTTAAGGGAAATCACTAATTAAACGATTCCTTTGGGTTATTTCAAAGGGTTTTGAGTGTTTTAAAATGTTGAAATCGAATCATTCAACTACGAGTGAAAAATCAATTTACCCTTAAAGATATATTAGTTGGCAGAGTGAACGTACATTTGGATAAGGAGAGGATGATCTCAACCGAGTTTTCAACTGTGACTTGGTGTCTGACGATCCATCAACAGGAAGGTGTGACGTTTGGATTTCTCCATGGGACGATTTTGTAGATGGAACAGCCTCATTGTCTCCATTTTGTTGAACAACTCCATTAGTCCCAAACTTTTGGGAAGCTCTAGCCTTTTTCCTTCTGATCATGTGGACAGAAGGTGGTAACAAGCTTTCCTGTATTGCCTGCAAAGAGAATAAATATAAGTTTAAAAAAAAAAAAAAAAGCTTTATCAAAAGATGGAAAAGAGTCTAACCTCTTGCTCTCCAAATTCCTCAGGTCAAGATTTGAACAGAGAAAGAAAAAAAAAAGAAGTTTTGCACCTAACTTAGTAAAAATATGGGGTCATAATAGAGATACAGAGGTATGGGTGTAAATGAAACCTCGAAAAAACTGCTGACACCAACTGGAATCAATTAGTTAATGTTGGTGATTAAGTTTTATACAATTTCAAAATTGAAAATATTTGGTCGGTTTGAAAACTACAAAAGGATCCTTGTTGGGCACATGAAAATCAGAAGATCCTAATGATAACTACAAAAGGCATTCTCTATGTCAATGCCTTTTGAAAATTACAATGCCTTCAACAAAAATATGAGTATTTTTATCAAGTAGATTACCAAAAGGACACATACCAACCACCCTTTTTCGCCCCTAACACCATCCTTGATTGCATAAGCCTCTTTGAATCCATTCTTGAACAATAACTCGGCCACTTTCATGGAATTACCATCAAAACTACCTTAGACATTG
This sequence comes from Trichosanthes truncata, assembly GCA_033996785.1. NCBI lineage: Eukaryota > Viridiplantae > Streptophyta > Magnoliopsida > Cucurbitales > Cucurbitaceae > Trichosanthes > Trichosanthes truncata. The sequence goes on along the minus strand of MU867259.1, from coordinate 44,065,349 downwards.
AAAGTGCAACATGTGATGAAATTGAACTCATATAATTAGCAAGAGAAAGTAAAATTTGAAACAGAGAAACAAAGAAACTTGAAGCCTTCTGTTTAATCTAGACAGTATTAGCTAAATATGAAAACCATTTGACATGACTCGAGACATGACAATTTCCAAATAATAGTGTATGATCGCAAGTAATATGTTCAATGAGTTTGAGAACTGAATTAAATAGACACACAAGTCAAGATCATTTAGATCCAACAAAAATCATCTTCACTCTTGTTGGACAATCTTTTTGTATGCCCTCTTGTTTCTGTTTGTACTCTTTCATTTATTTCAATGAAAACTCAATTTTTCATTAAAAAGAAAAAAACTTCACTCTTCAGTTAAGGAAAACTTGGCAGAATGCCAAAATTTCCAAGTTTTTTAATGCAAGGCTTATTTTGAAAATTCTAACAACAATTAAAAGCACTTTAAAATTCTAATAGAGAAGCACTTTCTTCATCCAAAAATGCTCAAGGAAAACTACATCACTCAAAAGCACTATTTTTTTAAAAAAAATTCTGTGAGTGTTTAGGCCAATTTGGGCGCACCTCAACTAATTGCACAAGAAAATTGCCTAATTACATTTGATTGTCAAGAAAACTCGTAAGATATACTAAAAAGCACTATTCTCAAAACTCATCCCAAATTTCTTTCTTAAAAGTCATCCTAAACTCACGGCGTTTATCATAAGACAGTAATCAAAACCCAATTTTCTTGCAGATTACAAGAAAACTAAAACAGTGTGCTTAACGATCAGGAATGCTTACTATATCAGAAAACGTTGAAAAGCTTACATTACACAAAACTTAAAGGATAAAACCTCTAAGCCATAGTTTTCCATTATCCAAATTCCATAACTCACACAGTCCCATTTTCATTTCCAAGTTTCCATATGAAATAAATGGCTACAACTTACTTGTCCAGGACAAAGAATAGAGTATCAGCACCATCTCCAAAGCTCTTCTTCACCTTCTTCACAAACCCATCTTCATCCTCCTCAGAATACACAACCTGCACCACATCCTTATCCAAAATCCTCAAATTGGGAGACCCCAAAATCGCCAAACTCTTTTCATCTCTAATATCCAAGAGCTGTGCATTAGGGTCATCCCGGATTTTGCGAAACGCATCAATGGCAGAAATGAACTTGTACTTTCTAAAGAAAAAGTACTCAATCAAGGGTATCCCAACAAGCCAAATGAAAGTACACCCAGCAACGAAAAAAGGGTATCTGTTGAAGAAGTCATCGATTGAAAGCAAAATGGACTCCAAGTTTATCTTATCGGAAGAAGCTTGATCGGTTTCCATGGCGAAGCTGGGGAGAGGAGTGAGGAAGATCTGAGTTAGAGCAAAAGGGAGATGGGATTTCGTCAATTGGTGAAATGGGGAGGTTTTTGTGAAGAGGAAATTGGGGTTTTGGAGAGGCTTTGAAGAATTGGTGGGGTTTGGAAGAGGGGTTTTGTTAATGGAGGAAAAATGGGAGCCATTGAAAACGCTGAGAGGTTTTGAATTGAAGGGAATGGAAGAAGGGAACTGAGAGGTTGGATTTTGGGAAGGGAGTTTGTGGGAAGTGCGATGGCTGTGGAGACATGGGGAGGAAGAAAGGTAAAGGGAGTGTGATTCCATGCCAGAGAGCTCTGTTATGACAATGGAAGAAAGGACACGGGTTGGGATAAAATCGACACAATATATATATTAATTTTTCAAAAATAATTTGTCGTCTTTATTATTTTTTGGAAAAATTACCTTGGTCCTGAGTTATCAGGAGTATGGTGCATGTGGTCTTTGAGTTTTTAAAATAGATATTTTTAGTCTCTGAATTTTGAAAAATAAGTTTAAAATGTCCCTAGGTATTTTTTATTTTATTTTAATGTGATGAAAAATTTTAAAAAATAATTAAATAATAATAAAAACAAAAATCCCTCTCTCTCTCTCTCCTTTCACTCCCTCCTTCCCTCCTCATCTCTCTCCTCTTCTCCCTCCTCCACAACACAGAGAAAGTGATGAATGAAAGCAGAAAAGAGAAGGGAGGGAAAAAGAGAAAGCCAACCTAAAATGATCGATTTCGGAGGAAGAAGATGAAGATGACGAAGACGCCGGTGGAGAAAGAGAAGTGCTACTTCAAAGTTAAAACCATCGAGTGTAATAGTGCTTCCCTTTTCGTTGCTCCATCTTTGAATACAATCTCTATATTCAAAGAAGAAAAAGAAAAAAGGTCCGAGAGAGAGGGGGTTGAGCGGCCATGGGGGAGGGAGAGAGAAAGAATTAAAAAGAAATTTGTGATATCACAATTTCGAAGGAGGAGGAAGAAGAAGCAGAGAAGAAGCAGAAGAGGAAAAAGAAGGGAGAGGAGAGAGAGGAGGAGGGAGGGAGTGAGAGGAGAGAGAGGGGTTTTTGTTCTTATTATTATTTAATTATTTTTTTTAAAATTTTTCATAACATTAAAATAATAAAAAAAAATTACCTAAAGACCTTTTAAACTTATTTCTCAAAACTCAGGGACTAAAAAGGTCTATTTTGAAAACTTAGGGACCATATGCACTTACTTTTGAAAACTCAAGGACCAAAAGGGTAATTTTCCCTTTTTTTTTTTTTAAGAAAAAGTACTGAACTTTGTACTTTGTTTCAGAAATATTCCTCAACTTTCAAAAGTTTCATTAAAACTCTTAAACTTTAAAAAGAAATTCAAAAATATTTGTACTATTAGTTTTGGATGGAAACTATTAGTACTTTGTTTCAAAAATACCTTTACTATTACCCTTACTATTTGAACTTTCAAAAGTTTCATTAATACTCTTAAACTTTCAAAAAAAGTTTAAAAATATCCTTACCGTTACTATATGGACATAAATCATTAGTACTTCGTTTTAAAATACTCATGTTTACCTTAACCTTTAAAAAAAAGTTTAAAAATGTTCTTATCGTTAGTATATGGACGAAAAACATTTATCTAAACTTCATTACATTTCTCTTTCATTTCTTCTCTCTCTTGATTTGCTTCAATCTATGGCCTAATATTTCTCTATTTTTCCTCTTTTTTTTCCAATTCCCTCTTTACTTTCTTCTGCCATTTTCCAATCTCTAAGACTACCCCTTCAAGTATACAGATTATAGTAAGAAGAAAAGAGAATAATTGAACCACCAAGGGACCTTAGGACTTAAATGTTTTAACAAGATTGTACGTTTGGGTTTAATATACAAAAAGAGAGACATGTTGAGAATTTGGGTCATAATTTTGAGGACATATAGTGGGAAGGAAAAGAAAGAAAACATATGCATTACCAAATTTTTAGCGAATGAAGATTTTATTAATTCTTTTTGCAGTGAAGATTTTATTAATTCTTTTTGCAGTTCAAATTAGTCTATTTGTTGTGGTCAGTTAAAAATGTTTTCCATGATTGAGAATTAGACAAATGGAGGAAAAATGAGAGTATCTATATGAAAAAAATGAGGGTATCTATATGAGTTATTTCCAAATTGGTTATTTTCCAACTCTAGATAACTTCAAAGACATGAATTATTTGGGTGTTGAAATTTCTTATTGATGTTTGGGCATGCTTAGAAATGAGAGATGGCTCCTTTTGGTTATTTAAAGTTCTAATATTTAAGAAGATAGGAAAAATGTGGGAAGTTTTAAAGATTGAAAAATGGAATAAGAGAGTAAGAGGGTATTGAAAAAGAAAGGAAAAAAAAAAGAGGAAAAATAGAGAAGTATTAGGCCATAGATTGAAGCAAATCAAGAGAGAGGAAATAGAAGATGAAGGTAATAAAATGTAGATAAACGGTTTTCGTCCACATACTAATGGTAAGGGCATTTTTAACCCTTTTTTAAAGGTTAAGGGTATTAATGCAATTTTCGAAAGTTTAGGGGTATTTTTAAACCAGGTACTAACGATTTCTATTCATATATTAATGATAATGATATTTTTGAACTTTTTTTTTTGAAAGTTTAAAGGTATTAATGAAACTTTTGAAAGTTTAGAGGTATTTTTGAAACGAAGTACTAATGGTTTCTATCCAAAATTAATAGTAAAAGTATTTTTGAACTTTTTTTTGAAAGTTTAAGGGTATTAATGAAAATTTTAAAAGTTCAGAGGTATTTTTGAAACAAAGTACAAAGTTCAGGGGTATTTTCTATAATTTAACTTTTTTTTTTGCTTCGTCATTTGTTTAAAAAATACCCTTACTCCTTTGAAAGTTACATTATTATCCTTGACCTTCCATAAACATTTCAAAATTATCCTTGGAGTAGAAAATTTATTAGAATATTAGACAAAAAGTCGACGTGTTTGGAATGTCGTTCTTTTAAACTTAATCCAACCAAGAGTTAGCACCATGTCATTTTCCGTCACCACCACGTCGATCTTTTGTCCAACATTTTAAAGGATTTCTACTCCAAGAGTAGTTTTGAAATATTTATGAAATGTCAAGAGTAATATTGTTGAAAGAATAATAATATTTTTTAAACAAATGACAAAATTCAAGGGTATTTTTTATAATTTAACCTTCTTTTTGGGGTTAAATGGTACAAAATACTCTTGAATTTTGGTAAGGTTCAATTATTTCCCTAGAATTTGAATAGTTCCATTTTTACTTTTACCTTTGAAATTTGTTAAAAAAAAATACCCTTAAACTTTAAATTGTTCCAAAAAATATATTTTCATCAAAATAAAGGGCGAAAATTGATCTAACACCTGATGTATAAAAATTAGAAGGCATATTATTGTTATTATTTACTTCATCTAAAAAAATATCGTTAAAATCATATACATAATGAATTTTTACACATCAGTTGTCATGTTAATTTATGTGAATGATGTTGTAAATGATGATGCCACATATGCTTTCCAATTTTTATATATTAGTTATCGTCAATTTACATCTTATTTTAACGAAAAAGATTCTCTATGAGTATTTTTTAAACAAATTTCAAAGTTCAAAGGTAAAAATGAAGCTTTTTAAAGTCTAGAGGGTATATGTGGGAGATTTGAACAACAAGTCACTATAATTTAACTTTTTTTTTCGTTCAACAACAGGTGGGAGATTCGAATTCTAACTTCAGTAGTATATATCTTCAGATTGCCCAAAAATAATTTGTCTGTACTATTGATTCTATTGTGAAATTTTATGAAAGGTTAAATACATAGAACGGTTACTAAAGTATTTTTGCAAATTTCAATTTTACTTTAATATATGGAAAATTCTCAATTCTCCTTAGAAAATGGGTTAAAATTTGTTAACAAAAATGTTATTTCTTATTAAATTATTGTTTTAATAATATATTGCAAACAACCATTTGGACACATCATTTGGAGGAAATGAATTTTGTTGATGAGTGAGTCAAATTTGGTTAAAAAACAAATTAGATTTTGTGTCAAATAATATTTGAGGGGCATATTTGTATAATCAAATATTATGGAACAATAATTTAATGGTCCATCAACCTTTTGTTAACAAAATTTAACAAGATTTTTATGAAAGTAACTAATTGAAAATTTTTAATATATTGTGAATAAAATTGAGAATTTTAAAAATTAAGGATCAAATTGAAAAATGTATAATAGATTATGGACTCTTAGGACATGTTTGGGAGTGATTTGAAATGGTTAAAATCATTTTTGTCATGTTCAAAATTATTTCAAAACATGTCTTTAATCATTCAAAATCAATTTAATGTTTGATTTTGCACTTTTAAATGCGATTTTCATACCATAAAAATTTATTTTGAATAATTAAAAGTATGGTTTGAAGTGATTTTGAATATGACAACATTGATTTTAACTATTTCAAAATCACTTCCAAACATGCCTTAGTAAGTGACATCAAGAAAGAGCAACAAGAAAAATAGCTAAAATTAAATAGTAAAACTTGAAAAATGACTAAATTCATTAAAGTTTGGAAAAATAGCTAAATAAAAATTTTAACAGAATATTCAAATTGTGATGGGACAAAAATACATTTGAAATACCTTTGAAATATATTTTCCACTTTTAACTCAACTATAAAGATGCTAAAAAAAAAGATTATTAACAAAGAGAGATAAAGGGTTGCCAACAACAACAGTAACAAACATGTAAATTGGAATTATTTACCATTAATTTAAATTAGTGTTAAAACATAATATGTAACGTTAATAATAATTAACATCTAATGTGCAATTGAACAAACTGATAATCATGTTATCGTAATAACATCTAATGTTGTGTATATATATATTGACACTTATAACTACGTATTGGTAAGGGTATCATATGATGTATATATGAATATATACCCTAAATCTCTAACTCGTGGAAGGTTTGACAATTAGAATTGAGGGCAAAGTTTGGATAGTTGGTACCCTAAACCCATATATCAATTAACTTCGGCTGTTGCATGTTGAGTGTATCGAGGGAAAAATGTTAAATCAAGTGAAATGATTTTCTGCAATCATTAAATATGGAACTTTAAAATCTCCCAACTTCCAATTAATATACAAAAGCTGAATATACAGGTAAGCTCTTGAAGAAAACCCTTGAACTTCTACATCTTCGTCTACCTTTACGTCTCCTTCAACCTTCTATGATTCGAAACCCTCCCCATAACTATGTATACACCTCTGTTTGCCTCTACGTCTTCTACATCTTTGTTTGCCTCTACGTCTTTTTCAACCATAAACTTCTCCCTTATGTGATTCGAAACCCTTGATCTCCGTTTACATCTACGACAGGGATACTTTGTCTAAGAAGTTGACGGTCGATCGCACCGAAAGCATAAAATGAAGGTATGTAAATCTCCGTCTACATCTCCATTGGGGATACTTCGTCTGAAAAGGGTGTTGTTTATCGATGAGTTAGTGATTACAATTTAAATTGATTATGGTTATGATTTAAATATGAAGTTAGGATCCTGTTTTTTAGGGATTTTGTTTACTGTCATTAGTTATGAAAATGAATCATTGTACCCATATATGTCACTCATTTTTTAGGTTTAATCGATATTTAGTATCTTCTTCGTTTTGTCAACAATGATAAAGGAAAATGTAGAGTTTAAAACACAGGCTAGTGCAAGGTTACAAGTTGAGGGGGTAACACCAAGTAGAAAACAAAAGAAACAAACATCTCCCATCCACTTGAAGAGCAGGGAGAAGGTAATCCTCATTTATTGATGCATTTACCCCATATCTTATGAGATTCTGTGTATGTGTTGTTATGTACACATTATATATGTAACACATGGAGGGTGTAATGTTGAGACTTTGTGTACGTATTGTTATATACACATTATATGTATAACGCATGAAGGGAATCCTATTTTGATTGTGTATGTAGTATTATAAACAATGTATCGAAATCTGGTGAGACGCCATTATTTGAATAATTTTAGTGGTGCAAAAAATGTCTTTGAATCACCTGGAACTCGAAAAGATGTGAAACGTTCGATAATGGTTGGAAACGTTCAAAAATCATGACGAGAGTGAAAATGTACAAAAAATTTAAAAATTGATGGGGGAATGAGTAAAATACAGACACAAGTTATTGGAGATTTTTTTAAAACAAATTTTAGCTTTTGACTCAAACAATGCATAGATTTTTTTCTCAAGATCTTGGCAGTTGAGTGTGTTGAATGTAAATATATATATACATCGGAGGTATAATGGGAATGAAATATTGTTGATTCACCTCCCTTAAAAATCGATAGCCATCAGCCCAATTACGAAAGTTTTTTAGTCTTTTATCATTAACGTGATTTTTTTTGTAGTCACCAGCTACAATTTCCCCATCAAGAATTGTCCAAAAGATAAAAAGATCTGAGTTTCGATTTCGTCTCGTAGCTGATAGCAACCGTGAGTTGCATGACCGTGATCTCGGTGAAAGAAATAATATTTATCTTTGTCTCTTTTTCTAGATGGAGTTCGCATTTTGCTTGGAAACTTCACCAAATTCAAGTGGCGAATTTCCATCAAAATCTGCTCGGGAGGGAGAGTTGTGTAAGTATACTTGTCAAATCGTTGACCAGGGACGACCTTAGGGTCTGGTCGGCCCCGGGCTCTTTCCTCGGCCCTTCTCCTCTTTGAACTGGAAAAATTGTTGTCCCAAGCTCTGTCTTGCTCTTCATGTCTGTTGCTTCTTTCTCGATCAGATGTAGCTTCTTTCGATCGTATTAGCTCATCAGCACTTATATACTTTTGAGCCTTGGCTATGAACTCAACATGGGAAGATGGTTTTTCTTGCCAATTGATCTAAGCAAGCATTTATCCTACAAACATGCAATAATGGCAATTAGGGCAGTAGTGTCTGTAAATCCCTCAACTTGTAACACTTCCTTGTTGAAACGAGAAACATAATCGCGTAAGCTCTCCTTTGGCCCTTGCTTTATGGTGAGCAAGTGCATTTGAGGCTTACCTTGGTCTCGTCCTCCAAAGAATTGCGTTACAAATGCTCTAGCCAACTCTTTGAGAAAGCTAATGGACTTTCTCTTCAACTTTCTGTAACATTGTTGTGCGAGTCCTATTAGTGTAGAAGATAAAGCTCAGCACTTGATTGCCTCTGAAACTCCATGGAGTTCCATTTGGGATCGATAGGTGTCCAGGTGTTCTAGGGATCGAAACTTCCATCATATGGAGTGATGGTTGGCACTTTGAACTTCTCAGGAATCTTCTCTCTCATGATCTCATCAATGAAAGGGGGTCGACTTGCTCGATGAGAGCTTTGAGATCCCACCTCTCGATCTTACGAGTTCTGAGAACGTTCCTTGAAGGTCTCCAAACTCCTTTTGGATTTTTAGAATGTCTGCTTTCCATGGAGAACTTTGGGTTTGTGCTTCATACCTTAATTTCACCTCATCGGCCTCGGCCTGCAGCTTTTGCTTCAAGTTGATCAGACTTTGCAAGTTCGATGTCACTTCAGTATTCCTAGGGATCATTGCTTCAACCTTACCTGGTCGGCCTCGTGATGGAGTGAATATTAAGAATGCGGAAGCAATTTTGGATCTTAAGCACTCTAATTTGATCAATTTTATCAAACAAAAAACATGCTCAAAACTGGAAAAACAGAGAATAAGAATACAAACCTTTGTAGCTCAATATTCTCTTAATCCGTGGGCTTTCTTTGAACACAAACGAGTTGTGGACCTCCTCTAGAGTATTCCCTACTATCCTCAGGCCTTGGAACAGATTGTGGGATCTTTGATTGAGAGAATTTGGGAGAAGAATGAGTAAAGGTCTTAAACAAATAGCTAGAGAATTTTTTTCAAAAATCTCCTTTTCACTAATCCTCTCTTTCCCATTGTGTTTCTTCTCTATTTGTAGAAAACCACAAGCTTAGTGAAGAAGCCAATTGAAAGAAGATAAGCTTCAAACAAGAAGCTTAGTGAAGAAGCCAATTGAAAGAAGCTTAGTGATGAAGTTATGAATTTGGTCCATATTTCATTTCCAAATGAATTTGAATTATCTTTTAATTTTAATTCAAAATTAATATAAAATTAATTTTAAATTAAAATCAATTTATAATTAATTAAACAATTTAATTAATTTTAAATAAATATTTAATTTAATATCAAATATCAAATTAAATAATTGGACCAATCCCAATTTCTCAAAACGAACGTTCGAACATGAATCCCTATTCATGTTTTAAACCGAACCAATATTTAAATCATATTTAAATATTTCCAACTCTTCTTTATCATAGTTTAATTCATAATTAAGCTATGATACGTTAAGTATATCGCATATAATTAACTTTTTCTCCTAAATTCGAATTTGAACAATTCAAATTCTTTTCTCTCAAATTGTTACAAGGCATAGTCCGAGCTAGTAAAGAGAACCTAATGGACCTACAGATCATGAGCTCCAACGATATGAGATTAACCGGCCAAACTCTTTAGCCTAGCTAATCAACATTTATTAACCACCGGGACACTCCACTAAAGCCCAGTGGCTGCACTCTCCTCACTGTAGATATATTTCTGTCCACTCGATATAACCATGATTAGTAAGTTGATCCTTCACAGGTCGTTCGTAATTACAGCTGGGTCAAATAAACCGTTTTACGCCTGTAATTACTTCTTGTTCCTTAAGTCCCACTGATCCTCTAATGAACAATTGATTTGTGGTCCAACCAACAAACCGAATCCCTCTCGGGCCAATGAGAGGGTGGGCCCATCGTTCAAGACCCGGAGTCAGCACTTAAGGGAACAACCTCTCTACTAATCCTTAAAGCAGGTAGGAGTGAATTCCATCTCGCATGACTATGTTCCCAACTATCTATCCGGTCTTATCCCCAAAATGGGAGGCTTATTGAGTCTGCGATCTCGGGCCACTCTCACCCATGCAAATCTAAGGATAATCCCGAATAAACAGGAGTTCATAGCACGCTCAGGATTAAGATCGAGTTACCTAGGTCATCGTATGAATATAGTCAGTTAAAACAGTAAACGGAGTTATAAAGTCTAAGTGACTATTTCGCGGTCCAGTCTTATGCAAACTCATTGCATAGGACGCCCCCACTTTCATGTCTCCTCATGAACGATTCAGGATCACATCGTTAGTACTGTACAAAGTGGGCCGCGTCCATAGTGTCTCCAGGATAAGGTACCCAGCCCTATCCCTATACTATAGACCGTTCTGGCTATAACTCGAACTTGATCTACTTTTATGTCATACATAAAGTTCAAGTATACATACTATAGCCAAGGGTACTTAGTTCATTGGATTTGGGTTATAGAATACACAATTCACTTTATTCAATAACACATTTACTGAATAAACCTCAATAACATCTTTATAGTAAAATAGAATATACATTCAGTTTACAAAACCACGAGTTTTAGGACATAAAACCCAACACCTCGGCCATCAGCCTGCGAGACAACCTGTGCAACAGATTTTAACTTACCCGCCTTGCTCGCCTTACTTTTGATCGAGGGCTGACGTGGCTTGTCGTTTCCTCCAAGGATTGGCTTCTCGATTGGCTTTTGGGTATGAAATTTTGACTGTCCCATCCCCTCAACCACCTTCGCTTTTCCTTTTCTTGGATCTCGTATGAGAAGTGGTTACTCCTCGTGTTTTTCTTCCTTCTAAAGCTCTTACTTGTCTAGTTTTTCTAGAACCTTCAACATGTACTTGTCCATGTTGTCGACCTTCTTCTTCAGCTCGACCATCTCCTCCTCTAATTGGTCTATGATAGTATAAGGCCGAGGAGGAGAAACCTATCTCATGCGTCGTGGATGACGGATTTGATCATAATCGTCTCCATTTTCGTTCCAGTGATTGTTTTCCAGTCTTTTACTCATTTCTTTGTAGGATTAAACTTAAGCACAAGGTTAATTTTTCAAGCAAGCGTTGTTATTCCCCACAGACGACGCCAACTGTTGTTGCCAAATTTTGGACAAAAGAAATCTCACCTGACCTCCACGTGACAACGACGATGAATTTATATTCTTGAGGGAAGAACGCAACTTGCAAGAAACCCTAACACCGGTGTGGTGTAGGCCACACAGGATCTGATGCTCAATGTTGCATCACAAAATTTCTAACTCTATTAGAAACTTCGATTCTAACTATCAATTATTTTTAATGTTGTAACCAATATTCCAAGTCTACTTTTATGCACTTTAACCTAATTTCATTAGTTTGATTTTTTGACATTTGGTTGTCAAGAAATTCGTGAGATTTAATATCCTAAATGACTCATGAGATATTGAATCATCTCCACAACTCTTCGAGTCATTTCCTACAATATTGATAAAAAAAATAAAAAAAAAATGGACAAGCTTTGACAATATTAGTAGAGGGTCCATCTTATCCCATGTGATTAAAACCAATAACAACTAGTGGGACATTAATGATAACCTAACCAATTTAGCATTGACTTTGGGTTAAAAAAGGGTGAGCTTAGTAAATGCTCTTTATTGTGTCCTAAGTCTCCTAAGCGAAAGATTGGTTTGAATGTAGTTTTGTGAAGGTTTGATTTTAGTCCTTCAATTTTATTTTACTTTTCAACTCTATCATTTAACTTATTATTATTTTTTAAAATTTTAATCCTTCAAGTTCATTGAATTTCTCATTTAGTCCCTCTCGTGAAAATATATCTAATTTATTAAAAAAAATGTTTTATGTAACTCTATACATTATTAATATGTCATGTCCATATTAATATAATGTTTTAAAACATTAAAAAAAAAATCAATGTTTTAAAGGTTAGAAAGACATCAACTTGAGCATATTTAACAGGTTGAGATATATTATAATCATTCTGAAAAAAAGATATTTTAAGGCACATTTGCCAACATTCTCATTTCTTATTACTTGTTTCTCATTTTTTGTTTCCTAACTTTTAAGGGGGCGTTTGGCCCCCTGACTTGAGTTGAGTTGAGTTGGGTTTTAAACCTAACTCACCGTTTGGCTCATAGAGAAATTAACTCTCCATAAAAAAACTCAACTCTACCGACTTACTACAGTGTTAGGATATTAATTTCACCGACTTGTACAGTAACTCTATTAACATATTTTCATCACCTCTTCTCCAACGACCAGTGGCCACCACTGACGACCTTCTCCAGCGACTGGCGGCCACCTCTAGTGACCTTCTCTGGGGATCGGCGGCCTTCTCTAGCGACTGATGACCACCACTAGTGACCTTCTCCGACGACCGACGACCATATGCATGCTGCAACTCACGGCCATTGACAACTACCTTCTTCGACAATCGATGGCAATCATTGGCAACCATATCCAGCAACCGGTGTTTACTGTCTGTAACCTTCTCCAGCGACTATCGCTAGCAACAATTCCTATCGACCGATGACACTCCCATGGTTCAAAATAATATGAAATGCACACGTACATAGTGCTCCAACAATCTTTCATCATTACTTATATTTTGTGAGCCATAATTATGTTTTGTGAATCATGTAAATAGGCCATTGATGACGATCGAACTGAAACGTGGGGGCTTTAAGAAAAGATTTTTAGTTTACAAACAAAGCTTTAGTCCAGTGCAAGTGCACACTGTCGATGCAAGTAATATAAAATTGGAAGTATTCTAGAGTATCGACCCCACAGGGAACGGATACAACAAAATTCAAAAGATAACAAAAATTATTTTCAAATTGCAATTTCGGTAATCAAGGTTATAAAAGTTGGGAGGTGTCTTTGGCAAAAGAAAATAATTAAAAAAACAACAAGTATGAAAAAGAAAATTCAAGTTGCTCATTCCCCTTTGGAAAGAAATGCAACTAAAATGCAATTTCAATCGTAGCTAACACTAGAAAACTAAGTAAACCGAATTCAACTCCTATTTGATTATGCTTCAAAATTTTTAAAAGGCTAGGTGATTAAACCTATATTTCTATGGCTAATCTAACTTAGATAATTTCGCGCACAATTCTAGTGGTTTTGGAGTCTCATCATATGTCTAGGGTTGATGTTCAAAACTTATTTCTAAGCATTTTCCTCCATTGCTTTTATGACATCCACTTTCCCTTAACCATTTCAATATTAAGTTCAAGCTTGACAAGAAACACAAGTTGGCTGGCTAGGTTTACCCAACGTTAATTCAACAAAAACAAACAAAGTTTCAAGTGTTAACTAGATTGTTTGTACTTTTAAGCTTTACATCTTTCCTCTAGGGCATTCACGAACTTGAACCCTTAAAGAAAAATTAGCTCATCATGGTAGGAATGAAAAACAACAATTGAATTGATACCAAACTCATAATTAAACAGTCGAAATAAAGAAAATAAAATTTCAGAAAAATAAGGCAATCTTAATTAAATTGTTTTTAAGAAAAGACTTGAAGAAAAACACTCCAACAACTCACACAACAATCTCAAGGGAAGAATAAAGCAGTAATGAACTTTAGAAATTTTCAACTTATTAAGGAAATAGAATTCAAGAGAGCAAATTGTCTTATGAATAAAATGGGAATAACTAAACCTCAACACAAGCTAAAATTCCACGAACTTACAAGAAGGAACAAAAAATAGTAGCTAAAGATAAGAAAGAACAGAACGTGAGAACAACTACATATTCGTATATTCCTTGTTTCGATCGAACCAACTACACCTTCACAGGCGATTGGATCTTCATCTCCTCTAATTCTCGTTGAGGAGGAATAAACCTCGAAATTTCACTAAGCACAAACTAAGACAAATTGCTGGAAAAATGACAGAAAAATGATGAACTAAAGCTACTGCCCGAGAAGAAAAACTCATTCCTTTTTTTGGTTCATTCTTCCTTCTTTTATAGGTGTCGGGGGCTAGGATTTCCATCTTTGCTCTTCTACAACCTTGGGTCAACTTGTAGGCATGAAATCGGGCTGAAGAATCTCCCAAATCTTGCAAAATCTTAATAAATCTTGCAATTTCCGTGATTCCTGCAATCTCCAAAATTTTCTAGAAAATGTAATTGCATCTCCTTTCTGGAATGCAATTGCATTTATGTGCTTGTTCACCATCTTGTTTTCTTGAAGAAATGCAATTGCATTTCCAAAATAGAACGCAATTGTATTTTTGTACTTGCTCCAAACCTACACAAAAATATCAAATTATTGTAATTTCCAACCTCTTTTCAACTTCTTTCCTCTTTTTTATTGCTCCAACGAGCTTTTATGAATTTAACTAATACAAACTATTTTTTTTGCTTGCTCGTCATACAACAAAACACACAAAAATGACAAGAACAACCTAGTTTAGGATCAAATAATCCTTATAAATGAGAATTATCAATGACCTACTAATATTTTGTGAATATTCCACTCCTACATGACACTAATGTTGAAATATATTATCGTTTTCTTGTCATTTTGAAAAAGTAAAATACTGGCATTCTCTTTTCCAAAGTTGTTCAATTTAGTACATGTGTTTAAACAAATGTAAAGAAACAATGTTCCTTTGCCAAAAAAAAAAAAAAAAAAATGTAATGGTAAATGTGTTAAAAAAAAAAAAAAAACTCTCTCATAATGAAGACCCTATTAGTAATTGAAAAAGGTCATAATAAGACCCTCATTTGTAAGTTTCAAAGAAGTCCAACGTGTATTTAGAAAATGAAACCTTAGATTTCAATATTTTGATAGAAGTTAAATTTGTGTTTAAGGAAAAAAAAAATACAGGTACATTGCCTTTTTTCCATTCATCAATTGCTATTTGTTGTTATAAGGATGCAACATTTGATTTCTATAAATTGAAAGAAGTTCAATGTATAATACAAATATTTGATTTCTATAAATTGAAAGAAGTTCAATGTGTAATACAAATATTTGATTTCTATAAATTGAAAGAAGTTCAATGTGTAGCAGAAAGAGAAAACGATGCTACATTGACTATAGTTTGGAAGAAGTCAATTTCTAGAAAAAAAAAAAAAGATAAAGAATGATGTTTTTTTTTAAAAAAAGATCAATGTTGAAATATATTATTTTTTTGAAGTGGACATCTAAATTCAGTGTTGGAAAGTTGGAAAAATATGTCTCTAGATGAATGATTGGAGAAAATGAAAATAAAGGAAACAAAAACAATCAGCTAAAACTTAGTCTACTTCGAGTTACAAAAAACTGCACCAGATACCCCTAACAACTCAACTCAACTCAACTCTGCACCTTAAACATAGATTTTTTGATTCAACTCAACCCAATTCTGTACTCCAAACACAAACTTTTGACCTCATTGACAGATTAACTTTGTCCAACTCAACTTAACTCTACCCAACTCAACTCAACTCTGCGTGTCAAATGCTTCCTAAAAGAAAGAAAAATGTGTTTGCTAATTATTTATTGTTTCTTCTTCAACATATATACATTTGGTAACCATTTTTTATTTCTTGCTCTCACAAATTGTAAATTGAAAAGGTTAAATTATCAAAAATACCCATGAACTATGGGGTTGGTTTCAATTATACCCCTGAACTTTGAAAAGTTTCATTTTAACCTTTGAACTTTGAAGTTTGTTTCAAAATAACCCTTGAAGGTTTTTTTCGTTAAATTTATGGAAGAAAAATGACGTATTTGCATATGTTTTGATTTTTTTTTCAACGTATATGTTCAAATATGTTCACATAAGCAACAATACAAATGCAAAAATATCATTTTCCGACCATGAATTTAATGAAAAAAGCCTTTTTAAGGGTATTTTTGAAACAAATATCAAAGTTCAAGGGTTAAAATGAAAATTTTCAAAGTTTGGGGGTATAATTGAAACCAACCCCATAGTTCAGGGGTATTTTTGATAATTTAACTAATTGAAAACTACCATTTACACGATTTTTAAAAAAAATAAAGTATTCGAAATTGTTATGTTAAGTTGAATTTTAAAATATTTATCACATATTTTATAAGTAAAAAAAAAAATTCATAAATAATACTATTTGTTTTTGTTTTTGTTTTTTTTTTTTAAAACTTAAAACAGGAACAAGAGAAAGAAGAAATGAGATTTTGTTGTCTCTAAAAATTTGATATAATTTTTGGAACGTTTCATATAAATAAAAAACAAGAAGCATAAATATTTATCAAAAAACTAGAAAAATGAATCAAGAAACGAGAAACAACAACGTTACCAAATAAATCAAACCTCCGTTAAAGGTCCTGTAGGCATGAGAGTTCCTATCATTTGTTTGAATTGTAATATTCTTAATAAAGAAAATGTAAAAAGACCCAAGTGAAACCTAAACAGAAATTTAAAGGAAAAAAAAAAGAACCAAAATGGAAAATAGATAAACGACCAAAAAACAAAATGGACTATAGAATTCTATCAAGTTTGATACATCATAATTCATTGCGGATAATCTCAAAGCAAACGTTTCATCTTCTAATAGCTAGCCTTTCATTTAACAGAATGCGTTAACTTTTGTGAAAAGTTTTAGAAGGGAAGAAACAGATTTCTTATTGACTACTTGAAAATGACATGTTTTGGTTTTACTACTAATGAACTAACTCGAGGTAACTTAGTTAAATGAGCATGACTAAATTGGTTAAGGTATATATTTTCGACTAAGTGGTTAGAGGTTTGAATTCTCATTCCCACGTGTGTTGAACTAAAAAAAAAAAACACTCATCTCTGAGCCTAAGGTAACCTCAATATTAGATTACATGGGGTTCCATCTCAAAACCAATTGGCAATGAGAGGAGTAGCCCATGTATCTTATAAATTGTGAGGTCCCTCTATATTTTTCCAATGTGGGATCCTCAACATGCCCCCTCAAGATTGTGCCACTTTGGGTTCACCATTCTTGGATCGGATCCTAATTTTAATTTTTTTGGACCGAATACCCGTTTGGGTTTAATGGGCTCTGATACCATATTAGATTACATGGGGTTCCATCTCAAAACCAATTGGCAATGAGAGGAGTAGCCCATGTATCTTATAAATTGTGAGGTCCCTCTATATTTTTCCAATGTGGGATCCTCAACACTCAATTTCTTCCATGAAAGACCTCTAATATGTACTGGACCTACCAAAGTAGTTAGACTTGAAATGCTTGAGAGAGGACTAGTACATTAAAAAAGTCATGGCGTAGGAAAAGTCCTCCCATTTTTGCAGTGCCTTTCAAACTTTCAAATATTGATGCAAATTTATTTATTTTTATTATTATTAATTTATTTAGTTTAATAATGTGGAGATAGCTTTCAAACCATTTGTCCTTTAAAATAGATGCATAACTTCAGGTCGGGGAACCTTCTAGATGTTGAAGTCTTAGTTCAAATTACTTTTCCGAATTCTTAGTTTATGACTAAATAATGATGGTTCATTTGTGACTCTTATTATACCAATCAAAGGGTTTCTAGTGCGTAAATGACTTTTATCGAATGCAAACTGCCAAGTTTAAGTTTTTAATTTTACATGCTCTTCCTAGTTTCTCAATCAGTAATTTGCAATATTCTTATGACATTTTCTCTTATATTTTGCTTCATTGGCTTAAAAGTAAGTTTCTCTAGCAAAATTAACTAAAGTTTAGTACTTCACTATTTTTTTTTTTTTTTTTTTTGAGTTCAACAACATTTTGGGTGAGAGGATTCGAACCTCTAACCTCTTCGTTGATCAAGGATACACGCAAATTATCACTGAGCTATGCTCAGTTTGGTTAGTACTTCACCATGTTATTTATCATATTTTCAACTTTCAAATGAATATATAGCCTATATTTTATAGTGTTAGGCAGGAAAAAAAAAAGTTTTCTGGCTTACTTATGAATTGCAAGTGGTACTCCATTATTGAATATTAATACTGTAATAAATCTTTGACAAAGTCCCCATTTTGATTTTATGTCACATCATTATCCTTGAGTTCTATATACAAGTGGTGGAAGCTGGAGTTGGGAAATTATTAGAAGCCATCTTTTTGCAGCTTTAGATGATCCATTAATTATTTCCCCACTTGAAACCATGGCTGAAGGATTTCTCTCAAGTGTTATTGGGGAAATCTTGATAAAACTAAGCTCTCAAGCTTCCCAACAACTTGGAATGCTATGTGGAGTTAAAGATGATCTTACCAAACTCACCAGCTCTGTTTCAGCCATCAAGGCTCTACTTCTTGATGCCGAGGAGCGTCAAACCAAAAGCCACGCTATAAAGGATTGGCTCGAGAAGTTGAAGGAAGCTCTTTATGATGCAGATGATGTGCTTAATGAATTCTCTTGTGAGGCTCTACGTCGAGAAGTGATGACTAGAGGAAAAGAAGCAAAACAGGTAAGGATCTTCTTCTCTAGATCGAATCAAGTTGCATTTGATTATAGGATGGCATGTAGAATAAAGAATGTAAGGGAGAGGCTAGATGCTATTGCAACCGAAAGAAACAAATTTCATTTGAATGGCAACTTTGAACAAAGGACTCAATATGGTTCATTTGATCAAATTGGGATGAGAGTGGATACTTATTTTGGTTTAAATGAAGATGAAGTGATTGGAAGGGAAGATGACAAGAAGTAGTGAAAGACCTTTTACTTGATATGAATGTCAAGGACAATATTTTATTCATTACAATAGTTGGAATGGGTGGGATAGGAAAAACCACCCTAGCTAGATCTCTCTTCAATGATAGAGAAGTATCCGATTGTTTTGAGCTAAAAATGTGGATTTGTGTTTCTAATCAATTTGATGTAAAATTGATAGTGAAAAAAATAATTGAATCGGCAACTAATAGGAGTCCTAATGTACAAGAGATGGAATCCTTACAAAGCATGCTTCAAAGTGTTATCCGAGAAAAGAGATATCTACTAGTTATGGATGATATATGGAATGAAAGTGAAGAGAAATGGTTTCATTTGAAAAATTTGTTAATGGGTGGTGCGAGAGGAAGTAAGATTTTGATCACAAAGCGTGACAATATACTGCAGGCAGAACTCGCTAACATGACCTCATTGTTCCCTTTAAAAGGCTTATCTGAAAGTAATTCTTGGTCATTGTTTAGAAAAGTGGCATTTAAAGAAGGTAAAGAGCCAACAAATAAGTACTTGATACAATTAGGAAAAGAAATTTTGGTGAAGTGTAGAGGTCTTCCTCTTGTAATAAGACACATAGGACGTCTACTATACTTTAGAACATCAGAAGAAGAGTGGACATCCTTCAAGAATAATGAGCTTCTAGAAGTCATCCAACAAGAAAATGATATGACATCCATATTAAAATTGAGCTATAACCACCTCCCTTCAAATCTGAAACAATGTTTTGCTTATTCATCCTTATTTTCCCAAAACCATGTCGTCAAGAAAGATCAATTGATTCAACAATGGGTGGCTCAAGGTTTTGTCAGATCACCAAATGGAAGTAAATCCATGGAAGATATAGGAAATGAATACTTTATGGAATTATGTTCAAGATTTTTTTATGAACAGTCTGGGGATCAGTATATCTCATGTGATGTTTCTATGCATGATTTGATGTGTGATCTTGCAAGGATGGTAGCAGGACGCGAATATGTATATGGGAATTTCAAATATGATAATGTTGATATGAAAACTCGTCATGCTTCATTTGACCATAAAATAAAATCATGGCGGGATATTCTACCCAAATTACGCAAGGCTGAAGGATTAAGAACATTTCTTTTACCATATAATCCATATGAGAGGAAAGAGATCAGTGAAGCTGCTTTGGATGAACTCTTTTCAAGTTGTACATGTTTGCGGGTATTAGATCTACAATACTCAAATATTAAAACATTGCCAAATTCTATACAAAAGCTTAGGCATCTTCGATATCTAGATCTCTCTAAAAACGAGAACATAGAATTACTCCCAAATTCTATCACTAAATTGCATAATTTGCAAACACTAAATCTACAGGGGTGTTATGCATTGAAGCAACTACCAAGGAACATTAGCCATCTTGTAAATCTCAGGCATCTTGATGTATCTTGTCCAAACCAACTAACCCATATGCCAAAAGGAATGGGAAAGTTGACTTGTTTACAAACATTAAGGTCATTTGTGTTGGGCAGTAATAGACATGGCAGTAAGCTAAGTGAAATTAATGGACTCAACCATTTAAAAGGAAGATTATATATTAGAGGTTTAGAGCATTTGAGATCTACTCCCTTTGAAGCCACATTAGCAAACTTGAAAGAAAAAAAGGGTTTGAAAAATTTGATGCTACAATGGAAATTGATTGACTGGGATGAAAACAAAGCTCAAGATGGTTTTAATGATGAAATGGTATTGGAAGGCCTTCAACCACATCCAAATGTTGAGTGCTTGGGAATTTGTGGGTACAGTGGAGTAAGATTACCTAATTGGGTGTCCAATTTGCTTTTGAAGTTAACTGATATTACAATCTCTTTTTGTCATAGATTGCAACATTTGCCTCGATTCAACAACCTCCCATCTCTCAAATATCTATCTTTAATGAACATTATATCTCTCAAGTTCATAGACAAGAATGATCCATGCTCATCATCAATGTTTTTTCCATCTCTTGAGAAGTTATATTTGATAAATATGTCTAATTTGGAAGGATGGTGGGAAAGAGAATCGAAAGTAAGGGAGATTGAGAAACGAGGTTTGCTTCCGACTTTTCCTCGTCTTGTTTCACTATTAATCTCGAGTTGTCCCAAGCTAGCTTCCATGCCAAAGACATCCATCTTTAGTGCAAGTTAACTTATCTAATTGGACTCTGGCATCTGCGAATCTGTTTGATCATGTTCCTATTTCTTGTTTTTCACATAGCGAAACGCTCCAATTTTATGAGCTTACTAAAATGGATGGACAACCTCGATTCACTTTCAAAGCTAGAGCTTATCAAATGCCTGAAATTAAAACACTACTAGAGGGAATGTAACAACTCAAGTTCTTACATGCCTTTGGCTATGATGCCTTGAACTAGAAGAAAGATGCCAAGGTACTCTTCTGAGAATCTCTTTCCTTCAAATCTTTATACGTTTTATGTTATTTATTTAGTTAAATTGCCATTTTTCTTACTATAGTTTGTGTATGGTTTTGATTTGATATCTATGATTTAAGTGTTTAAATTTGATCATTATGATATGGTTAAATCTCTTAAACATTCATTGTCATTACCAAATATATATCAACAACTTTCTTATACTACCCATTCTTTTGGAGTGAGATGATGATTAAGCATTCAATTAAAGTATATGTAAATGATAAATTGATTATTTAGTAAAAAAAATGATAAATTGGTTGGTTGTATCAAGCTAATTATAATAAGATATGAATTGGGAAAAAAACAATGAATAACAACACCTAAATTAGTTGAAACACTAATACATTTATTCTGATACAATCAACCCTTTTAGCCTTCACACAATCTTATATTGAATGTCAATTCATTAACATTATTTACATCAAACTGAATCATGTCAAGTTAAATAAAAAAGATGTTCAAATCTTGTAATGATAACGGCATTTTTAAAGATTTAATCAAATTGCAAACATCAAATTGAAAATTTTGAAAGCATAGAAATCAAATTGAAATCGTGTACTTAATGAATATGTTTTATTGTGTCTAGATGAGATGAAGAAGGAGGAAAAGAGTGAGATATGAAGAAACATAAAAGCTTTCATGACCAACATATGTTCCTTCATTCTTACTTGTGGGTAAAGAAATTTTGAACCCTAAATCTACTTTTACTAGGTTTCTTTTAGACTTTGGACTTGGGTTTTGAATGTTTTATTTCAACTTACTTTGTTTTTCTTTTAAATTTAGTTTAATTTATATGTTTTATATATAGTATCTATTTAATCTTCAAACTTTAGAAAGTTTCAATTATATCTCTGACTTTTTGACCATGCATCTATTTAAAGTTAAAAAGATATAAATTTGAGTATAATTCAACTAGCTAGTTAAAACTTAAACTCACCCTATATTTATAATATTATGTTCTCAAAGAAAAGTTGAGTTGGTTGGATTAAGTAGACACAATGTTCAAAATTTATAATTTAGGGATGAAACTCGAAGGGCTATCTATCTATCTATCTATTTGAGGAAATTTATTTATTTAATTTTTATTTCTAAGCTTTCAAATGTTTTATTTAAGTTAGTCATTTTATTTTTGCATTCCAAGTATAGTAAGTAGATAACGTACATCTATTACTTTCCTCAATACACTAAAGGTTCGATCTCTCACTCTCACACATATGTTGAACTAATTTTTTTTTGGAAAAAAATCAAATTTGATCCTCAACTTGTGAGGTTGTATCAATTTGGACTCTAAACTTTCAATTTCATCAAATTGGACCCCCTATGCAATTTTTTCCCTCGGTTTAAATTCGGCTAATTAATTTGCCCACTAATTTTATAAAAAAAATAAAGTGTAAAAATCTTCATAAACTCATTAATTTCAATAAAATAAAGTTTTGCACAAAATAAGTTTGACTAATGCACAGATTAACCATTAAATAACTTTCCAAAATTCATAAATTTCAACCAAAAAAAAATAGCTCTAATGTTGTTTTTCTCTAAAATTTTATCAATTTCATATTGTACATATGTTTTATAATTCATTGAACGCATAAGAGAAAACTTCTTTTAACGATATTTGGAGCAAAAACATATTAGGAGATTAAAATTGCAATACTTTTTAAAGTTTGAGGTTAAAGTTGCAACACTTATTAAGTAGATATTTATATTGATATATATCTGTAGCTTTGGGTAAAGTCTCCTATACCAAAAATAATAATAATAAATCTAAGGCCCCTTTGATAATCATTTAGGCTCTGTTTGATAACCATTTGGTTTTTGGTTTTTGGTTTTTGGTTTTTGATTTTTGAAAATTAAGCCTATAAATACTATTTTCACCTATGACTTTCCATGTTTTCTTATCTACTTTTAAGATGTGTTTTCAAAAACCAAGCCAAGTTTTGAAAACTAAAAAAAGTAGTTCTCAAAAACTTGTTTTTGTTTTTTGAATTTGGTTAAGAATTCAAGTGTTTTCTTAGAAAGATGAAAACCATTATAGAGAAGATGGAAACCATTGTAGAGAAATGGTGAGAAAACTAGCACAATTTTCAAAAATCAAAAACTAAAAATCAAATGGTTATCAAACGGGGCCTTAGTTTTTTGTTTTTGGTTTTTGAAAATTAAGCTTATAAATACTTCTTGCACGTACAGATTTTTATATTTTTTTTAATCTACTTTTTATATATGTTTTCAAAAACTAAGCCAAGTTTTGAAAAGAGAAAAAAAGTAGTTTTCAAAAACTTGTTTTTGCTTTTGGAATTTTCTTAGAAACTCAAATGTTTCTTTAAGAAAGATATAGAAACTATTGTAGAGAAGATGAAAATTATTATAAATAAATTGTGAGAAAATAAGTCCAATTTTCAAAAATCAAAAATCAAAAACTAAGTCCTCGTTTGATAACCATTTGAAAATATATATACTAGAAAAATATAAATTAAAAATAATATATTAAATATGGAAAGAGAATATTAAAGAAGGGTAATTTGGTAACAAAAAAAAGCTCATTTAAATTTGGAAATCTCATAAAGATGGACATTTATGAAAAATTGGTTGGAAAACAATCCACTAGGCACAATTTCTATAAAAAGTTTCTAATATATCTCTAAAGTTTGTAACTTCTCTTACACGAAACCTTACCTACATTATCTAAATATTTATTGACGGTTAATTTCAAACACGTTCATGTGTTTAGTAAACTAAGCGTTTTGACAATGACCTATTAAATACAAAATAAAGAGTTCAAGAGTTTACTGAAATCTAAAAACTAAATAAAGTTTTTTTGACGAACTGTCCTAAATATTTGGGCTTGAGATTTTACTTAGTTTTTCAAAATAAAATTTTCTAATCGTTGCTAGACTTTTTTTTAATATTGTTTTTCTTCTCCCTCCTTTCCCCCTCGCTTTCTCTTCCATTTCGTTCTCTCCTCCTCTTCTCCCTCTTGTTTTAACCTCCATCTCACTCTCGCTTCGTTATCCCTCTCGTTCTTGTTTTTCCATTTCTTCTTCTTTCCATCCTCCCATCGATAACGAGGGCGCTGCAACCTTCCCATTACATTTAGAATGTTTTTTCAAATCTAATTTTTTTTTTCAGATCTAAAGTATTGGGGGAGCGTAAACATGCATCGATAAGGGTGTGCGATAACGCTCATTTATGAGGGTTATTTAGCTCTAAAAACTAAACTTATTGTTTAGAAAGCAAGTGTTCATTGTCATAAATCATGTCATTTATAGCGAATTTAAGAAAAAAAAAAGTTTAGCATGCATTTGAAATCATGAATTTGTGATAGCCAGTAAATAGGTGTAAAAGAAGTCATTTTCGTAAAGAGATTCTTAAGTTTTGGTGTTTTTGTATAGAAGCTGTAATAATGACCCAGATGTGTCCAGGGATGTGATCGCATAATGAGTCAGAAGGAAAATTTCAAGTGAAGCTGAAAAACGGATTTGACAAACTCTTGAAAGATTTTCCATTAAATCTCCTCAAATCAAGAGATTATGGTCGGCTACAACTTCTCACACTGATCTTGGAAGAAACCTTAGACCTTGAGGTCCATAAAAGGCGACCAAAGCTACATTTTCTAGAAGCTCGGATTGGAGGATTTTCTTCTATGCTTATGTTGTTTTTATTTCCAATTTCTTTTCTTTTGTAATCGCCACATTGACTTCACCCTAGCTTTTTTCAAGCTCTGTTCGAACACTCTATTCGAAAGAAGAAGGTGTAAAGACTTGCTTCTCCTTGAAAAAGGTTGAACAAATTAGAATAGAAGAATAAAACTAGAGATTCCTTTGTTTGTTCATCTTTTAGTTCCTAGTTTTTATTTTTCATCTTTTGCAGCTGTTTGTACTTTCAATTCAAGTATTGTATTGTTTAGTTTACATTCAAACTCCAAGTGTATATTGATTTCTCATTTATAATGAAGTTTATTTTTATTCATTTAAGTTCTCTTTCTTACTTTCTTACTTTTATTTCTCTTATTACCATGAGCTAAACTCCTTTTTGAAGATTCAAACATGTGGATACCCTAAATAGGAAGAAAGTCTCACCTTGTGCATAAGCAACCTTGCTCAATACTTAGCACCGTTTGCTTTTATTGAAGTTTAAGTTTTATTGTTAGTTTAAAATGATCACTTAGGTTAGCATACTTTGTGTAAGATTCAATACTGAAAAGGTTGGCTTGAGCACGTATTTTCATAAAAGCAATCTAAGAAAAGTACCTAGAAATAGGACTATGTTTTTTGTATCTAGACATAGAGGAAAAACCTTTAGAGTTATGAAAGTTGTTTGCTTGTCTTTATCTAAGTTCAATTAGCCATACACATATGTGTTTAATTACTTAGGCTCCAAAAATCACTTAGAAAAGGGTTGAATAGGTGTTGAACTTGACTCACGGTGTTAAGTGTTGAAAAGGGTAGGTTACGGGCCCAATCAGGATGCATTCTGCTTGAACTGTACATAACTCGAAAGAGTGAGATGCGGGTACATATTCCTCTGGAGTTGAA
Source organism: Trichosanthes truncata (assembly GCA_033996785.1). Lineage (NCBI taxonomy): Eukaryota > Viridiplantae > Streptophyta > Magnoliopsida > Cucurbitales > Cucurbitaceae > Trichosanthes > Trichosanthes truncata. The sequence goes on along the minus strand of MU867259.1, from coordinate 44,039,440 downwards.
ACAGATTTTGATCCCTTTTCTCATTTGTGTTTACACTTTTATTTTCGTTTTTGCTTATTTTACTTCCAGTTCTCCAAAACCCACAACATTTTCATCTACTTTTTGGTTACCTCGGTTGCAAGCTTAGATGAGGTCTTTGTTTTAAGATTGAATTTTTGTTAACTCCATTCCCTTGGAATTCGATACTTGGAGTACTCTCCATTTTACTACTTGAATAGACAGTGTGCACTTGCACTTAGGCTTCGACCTGCTCATCAGTAAGGGCCGACGACGACAGTAGGGGCATCATCCCACAAATGACAGTAGTGGCCGATGAGGGTAGGGGCAGCACCCACCATTGATGTTGTGGAGTGAATCAGACAACAACAGTAAATCTAATAGCTCATCTATACACTTTGTTTATCGTTGGAGAAGAAAAAGGGAGTGAAATAGAGTGGGAGAGAGAGAAGAAAAACGAGAATAGAGAGAGAGAGGGAAACGAGGGAGTGAGAGTGAGAGGAAAAGAAAGCGAGAAGAAAAGAGGGAAGAGAGGGAGCTAGAGTGAGAGAGAATAGATGGAGTGAGAGGGAAGAGAGGTGATAAAGGGCTTGTCGAAGGCCCTATCAAGATTAAATTTATAAAAATCGGACCTCTAAGTATTTTGCAATAATAGTGGCTAGGGTCGATCACAGGGATTGGAGTTCTTAGATTAATTAAGTACCCTAGTTAATTGTACCCAATTTTATTTAGAGAAACCAAACTTTAGGGTGATCAAAAAGACAAATAAAATCTAAACTACTATTTATAGGGTTGGAGTCCAATTTTTTAGAAACATAATGGTTTAGTAAATTAAACCCATCTTTGTAGATAAAGAATTGATTTCATGCAATTAATCATAAGCCAAGAATTACTAATTAATCAATATCCTCTCTCGAGCTCAATTGAATTAATGTCTAGCAATAAATCAACCTCTCGATCTATTTATATTACTAAACATGGCATTAGGCGATTCTCTTATGGCTTCTAGAATTAATCTACTCACTCTCATGCAATAAACTAAATCTAGTCATGCATCTATTGTTCTATGGATAAATTTACTCTCACGAGCTAAATCTAGCCTAACATGCAAAACCATGGCCAAAGGTTTAAGCAATAAAAATCAAGATGCATAAAATATGTAAATACAATCATTCAATTACAAAATCAACAAAAGTCTAAAACATACAACCGTTCTTGTCTAAATACAGAGATAAACAACATTATAGTTCATAACAAAACTCCAAAAAACCAAAAGAAAAGTAAAGGGAAAAGAGAATAAACTAAGGTCGTGTGCCAACACTCGTCCTCGACGTGAAGTTCATGATCTCGAGCCTTGAGTCTCATCCTTAGCTCTCCAAAGGTCTCCTCTAACCCCTTAGACAATGTATGAATCGATTTAGGGTTTTGCTCTCTCAAAAACGGCTCCGAGATAGCGCACAACGCTAGGGGCAGCGTCAATGCTGTCCATTCAAATTTTATACAAAAGGAAAAAATATGTTTGAGTAGCGTTGCAACGCTATATATAGCGTTGCACCCCTATGTCTACTAGTCTCCAAGGCTGAAAGGCTGTTGAAGTGGCATTGCAACGCTACAGATGGCGTTGCAACGCTATTCTCTCGGGTTCACAAGCTTGTTTCCTTCTTTCAACACTTGGATCTTCAATTATAGCTCCAATTTGCTCCATATTCATCCAAATACGTCTCCATTATCCGATTTTGCTCCAAATGCTCGGTTTCTGAGAAATATACATAAAAACACATGAAAGTACACACAATCATAGCAAAACTAGCGTAATCAAACCTATAAATATCACACTTATGTATGCTATCAAGAGGCATCGACAAAAAAAATATTTAAAAAACTATTAAAATATGTTTGCTGACGTTGGGAAAGGACTAGAAAAACCTATTTTGAAAAACCAACCCAAATTTCGTTCAAGCCTAAATATTTAGGTCAATCTGTCAAAAGACCCATTAGTTCTCAGTTTACGCCAAAAACGAGAGGCCCAAATTGAGGCACACCCTACTTTAAAAAAGTTTCTTCTATATCTCTAAAGTTTGTAACTTCTCTTGCATGAAACTTGTAACTTCTCTTACATGAAACCTTACCTACATTGTCTAAAGGCTTCATGGCAACTAATTTTGAATATGTTCATATGTTTGGTGGTCTAAGTGATTTGAGAATGACCTATTAAATACAAAATTAAAGATTTGAAGAGTTTACCAAAATCGAGAAACTAAATACATATACTGAAAATTCAAACACCAAAGTAATAATTTAACCAAAAATATCTTTTTTTATCAAAGTGAGCATAAATCAGCAGTAATTAACCAACAAATAGATCGAAATATTGAATCCTCAGCCTCAAAGGTTTTTTTTTTTTTGAAACAACCTCAAACGTTGTTGAACTAAAAAGGAAAAAAGAAAAAAATATATCGTTTTAATTCTATGCTTCATTTTGTGTATAAATTTCAAACATCACCGTATAATTTATTGCAAGGCATCACGGCATATTTTGCTATCGTACGACGGAGCTCACAACTGAAGTTTGATTCTCCTTGGAAGACCAAATCTTCGTGGAGTAGCCAGTAGAATTTACATTATCGTGTGAAGAAACAAAACCCCATCATGTCGAAGTGCTTCCTGACTCGGAATAATTGTGCGAGGATTTTTCTGTTATCGCCACTATCTTGCTCTCCGATTCATTCTGCTTCTGCTAAAGCCTTTTCCGTCGCCAAGTCGGGAAAGATTCAGTCACTGAACCTGTAAGAATTTTTCGTTTAATCTGTTCCCAAATTCTGAAATGTCTGTTAGTAAGTGGGAATGAAGCTGATTTTGTTTTTCTTAGGAAAAAGAAGAGGAGATTGGACGAGATATGTGTGGAAAGATACCAGCAATACAGCCGAACAATCATACAATCGTGGATATTGCAAGGTAACCCTGATTGCATTTGAACTTCATTTCGTTTTCGAATTCTTTCTCTTTCTGTGTTTCATAGATGATGAATTTCTGTGTTAGGTAAAGTATTGGTAGATGGCAAAGTAGTCAGTAAAGCTGGAACACCCATCGGCGATAAAGCTAAGGTTGAGATAATTGCTGAAGTTCCGAAATATGTATGTAGGTGATAAAGCTTAGCTGAAAACTACCTGTTTTTTTCCCCCATATAGATTGATGCTTCATCCCCATTAGACTAGATAAGGTCTCAAAAGTTAATATAACAATTTTTTTGATTATTTCATGAAATCCAGAGCAGGATTCAAGTTGGAAGCTGCCATTGAACAGTTGGGTGTTGATGTTGATGGTAAAGTTGCTCTTGATGCTGGGTTATCCACTGGAGGATTTACTGACTGTTTGCTTCAGCATGGGGCTTCATTTGTCTATGGAGTTGATGTTGGCTATGGGCAGGTAAATTCAATTTATAAACTTCTTTCTAACACATATTCTTCTTTATCTACTTAATATTGTTGACAGTCGATGAGTTCGCAAATAAATATCTCTGATAGAAAAATAGTACTACCACTCATCTTTTCGGGAATGTTTAACTAAAAATTTTATTTACTCGTCTATCTTTCTAATACAAGAAACAATTGAATTGAAGAAGACGTACTTCAAAAGAGGGGGAGATGACTAGAAATGAGATAACAAAATACCATCCAACTAATCAAATTTAGTAACAAGTGTATGTTTAACCCTGTTAATTGATAAACCGACGTTCACTTTTGATACCTTCAATATTTATGTGGGAAACTAGCAAATAATGCTCCCTGCACTTTCTTCTGTTCCATTGTGATGTGTCATTGATCTGCAGAATTTTTAGGTTGCTGACAAGATTCGTCGAGATGAACGTGTTTGTGTGATGGAAAGGACAAACTTAAGATATCTTGCTGGACTTCCTCAAAAAGTCGATATTGTCACTCTGGACCTTTCTTTCATCTCTATTCTCTTGGTAAGTAACTTTGCACATTAGCTTGTTTAATCTAACTGGATAACAGGGCAACATTTTCAGTTTGGTAAGTTGAAGAAATAAACAATTTTTCTTTTAATTTTCCGTCTAGATTTTCTTTTGCAAATAACTATTGAGAAATAATCTTTTTCCTACTTTATTTTTTTCTATAAGGAACCGAACTTTCATTGAAAAAAAAATGAAAGAATACACGGGCATACAAAAAAGAAGCCCACAAAAAAAAGGGGAGCCAACTAAAAGAAGGGACTCCAGTCAAGCAAAATAAGACTTAAAGAATAATTACAAAACCGCCTCGACACCGAAGCCCAAAGAGAAACATAGAATCTAACAAGGGACCACACATCAATAGACGAACTCTCTCTCCCCCGAAAGATTCTATTATTTCTCTCCCGCCACAGGCACCACAAAATAGCACACACCCCGGCCTGCCACAAAAATAATCCTTTCTCACGAAAAGGCGAACTGAGGAGAAGCTCCATGAATCTCGCTCTACTCTCCTGTTGACCAACAAAGCTAAAGTTGAACTGCCGAAAGAAACAGTTCCACACATCCCGAGCAAAGTCACAAGTCCAGAGCATATGATCGAGGTCCTCAGTTGCCCGCCTGCACAGAATACAACAAAATGGCCCCACCAAGGGGGATCCCCTTGCCAACAAACGATCCAGGGTGTTAACCCTTCCGTGCCAAACCTGCCACGCAAAGAACTTGACCTTCTTTGGAATCTTGACTTTCCACAGAGAGGATAACACAGAACCACTCGAGACACCAGGCCTGACTAAACAATGAAAGAACGAACTGTACGAGAAGCCCTTGGAAGGCGAAGGTCTCCAAAGGCGGACGTCCCTCCTATGAGGAGAGAACCGAAACTGACTAATCAGGGATAACAAAGAAGTAGCTTCGGTTGTTTCCCTATTGGTCAACGCCCGACAGAAACCAAGGGAGATAGAAGAAATGGCTTCGGGAGAAAAGGATGAAAAAGAAAGGATCGAAGCCACCGTATGGTTCTTCGCAGATGACAAGTGATATAAACGAGGAAACAAGGAGCAAAAGGGACTATCCCCCACCCACTGATGCTCCCAAAAGTAAGTGTCCCTCCCATCCCCCACAACACAGAGAACAAACTGAGAAAGAAAAGGAAGCTCAACAATTTCTTTTTCCTACTTTATGTAAAAAACTGGTTTGGCTGAATATCTGTGAACAAATATTCGGTGTTGTATCACTGACCAACTGAAGTATTTCATATTGTTGAGCAGCCCTATATTCTCAATAAGTTGTGAAGAATTACCATATGGCATGCGGAACAAGACTTTTTGCTATGATGTTTCTAAAAAATATGCTTAACGGCAGAACTAAATGAAAACTTCCATACCTAGGATCCCAAAAGGAAAAGGTGCAAAAAGAGATCTCATTTTTTAAGAATAAGCTCATATTAGTTTGGTAGTTTTCCAATTTTGATAACGATTGATATGCTCCTAAAAATATAAGTGACAAGTACACGAGGAGCAGAAGCTCCAGTGTTAGGAGACCTACAACGTTTAGGGGGTTTTGGGGGCCAATATTGACATCTGAAATTTAGGGATTAAAGTCTAGGAATGTGAGGGAAGAAATCAGAAGTTTGGGAATTAGATGTCTGTAGCTAATTAATGTACATATAAACAAGCTTTCTTTACACAAATTCTTTTTTCCTTTAAACGAAATAATAGAGTATGAATAATGACCATAGACTTGACGCATCTTATTGTATTTTAGCACCTCCACCTATTGGCTATCTTATCTTAATTAGTTGGTCTGGCCAAATGTAAGTATGGAGAAATATTATTATAGCCATAGTTTATCATAGTATAAATTTGATCTAGTCACTATTGTCTTTGACCGTAAGGTCTTGCAATGGTCATTTTAAGTACTTTTGTTCTTTTCTCTTATTCCATTTGTTTGTTATTCTTATTTGTTTATGTATCAGGTCATGCCTGCTGTGATCAATGTGATGAAGGAAACGTCAATAATAGTTACTTTGGTGAAACCTCAATTTGAATGTCGCAGATCACAAGTAAGAAGGCACTGAGTTCCTTTCCTTCTTGAGTGTGGCAGTTCCCTTATGGCATTGGCTGCTCTTTTGGTTATCATTGTTAGAGTTCTTATATTAGTATAATTGTATTTTTGTAAATATAATAGTTGAGTTGTCCTTTATTGTCTTTTCACTTTTCTCCTAATTAGGTTAACCTTGTACACTTGTATATATATATCTCTTTAGTGAATGGAATGGAATATACTCATTCTCTCAAACCTTTAGCATTCACATGGTATCAGAGACCTAGGGTTCTCTAGGAAAATTTTTGTCCTTAGGGATTTGTGACCATTAGGGTTTGAGGTTTAGAAGTTTGTGACTATTAGGGTTTGAGGTTTAGAACACCTTCTTTGAGGGTTTTGGTCTTGCTGTGAGCTTTGTGCATCAACTCAACTAGGTCTGTCGCCGGAAGTCGCCGGAAGTCGCCGGAATTCGCAGCCGCCGCCACCAACGAGGTCTGTCCACGGCCTAATTTTTCGTCACCGCCCGGTTTTTTGGAAAGCCCAGTCGCCGATCAGCCGATCCGGAAATTTTGGTCGAAAACTAACCGGCGCGTGAACCACACGCGCCGCCGGAATTTTTTGCCGCCCGTTTCACGCGCCGGCGCGTGGAGGCGCGTGAGCCGCAGGATTTTGCTCCGTTTTGCGTGGGTCAGTTTGCCGTGGTCTCCTCTTTCGTGTTCTGTGTTGGTTTCGTTCATTAGGTGTTCGGTTTATAGTGTTTTGAGCCATATCTTGCTTGAAACCTTTAGGGTTTGCTGTGATTTAGATCTCACATCTTGTTTATCTGTTTTTTTTTTAACTTATGGCTGAAAAGAAAGGTATAGTGATGTCGGAGATGATTCCTATGGTGTTAAAGGTTACGGAACATAAGCTTAATGGATCTAACTTCTATGCATGGCGAACAAATATTCGTCATTATCTTCGGAGTCTTGATATGGATGATCACGTCACCGCCGATTCCCCACCGACTGATGATACTAGGAAGAATTGGTTACGAGATGATTCTAGACTTATTCTCCAGATAAAGAACTCCATTGAGAGCGAGATCGTTGGGTTGGTTAATCATTGTGAATCTGTCAAGGAACTCTTAGAGTATTTGGAATTTCTTTACTCTGGGAAAGGGAACATCAGTAAAGTGTTCGATGTGTGTAAGAATCTCTTTCAACCGGATCAAGGTGACAAATCTCTAACGAGTTATTTTATGGAGTGCAAAACTAAGTATGAAGAATTTAATGCTCTGTTGCCCGTGAGTACTGATGTGAAAGTTCAGACTGCCCAACGTGAACAATTATTCATTATGAGTTTTTTGGTTGGTCTTGCCTCTAAATATGATATGGCCAAAGATCAAGTTCTGTCTAGCTCAGAAATCTCTTCGCTGGAAGATGCTTATACTAGAATACTTCGTACTGAAAAGTCTCAAGCGATCTTGCCATTTGAGTCTAATAGCGCCTTGGTTGGTCAGGCAGGTGAGTATAAAGGAAATAGAGGGGTTGGACCCAACACGTTCAGAGGAAATCCGACCACTCAGAGAGCAAATTCAGGAGATATTGTTTGCCACTATTGTCATAAGCCTAGACATATGAAACGTGATTGCAGAAAATTGCTGAATAAGGGCCAGAGGTTCCCATCTGCGCATGTTGCCTCTACTCCTGATAACAGTGACAAGTCTATTTCGATTTCTGCTGAGGAGTTTGCTAAATTTCGACAGTATCAAGAGTCATTAAAAGCGTCATCTTCTACTCCCATTACTGCCATTGCCGACACAGGTAACACATCTACATGTCTCCTTTCCTCCTCTTCAAAATGGGTCATAGACTCTGGCGCTTCTGATCACATGACAGGTAATCCCAATTTATTCTCTAACATTCGTTCGTCTACATCTTCCCCTAATGTTACTATAGCCGACGGCACCACCTCTCCTGTTTTAGGATCAGGCACTGTCAATCTTACCTCCTCAATTTCGTTGTCTTCTGTTTTAAGTTTGCCACAGTTCTCTTTTAACTTAATTTCGGTTAGTAAACTCACTCGCGATCTTAATTGTTGTGTCTTATTCTTTCCTGGTTATTGCTTATTTCAGGATCTTTTGACGAAGAGGACTATTGGTAAAGGGCGTGAATCTGGAGGTCTCTACATTTTTGAACCACAAGTATCCACAGCTGTTACATGCTCTAAAGTGTCCTCTCTCTTTGAAGAACATTGTCGTTTGGGTCATCCATCTCTTTCTGTCTTGAAGAGTCTTCGTCCTCAGTTTAATCATTTGTCTTCTTTAGATTGCGAGTCCTGTCAGTTTGCTAAATTTCATCGTCTGAGTTTGTATCCCAGAGTCAATAAACGAGCTAGTGCTCCATTTGATTTAGTTCATTCTGATGTTTGGGGTCCGTGTCCTGTTGAGTCTAAGAGGGGGTTTCGGTATTTCGTTACATTTGTCGACGATTTTTCTCGTGTAACTTGGTTATATTTAATGAAAGATCGTTCTGAGTTGCTTTCTCATTTTCGTAACTTTCATGCTGAAATTCGAACTCAATTTAGCGGTTCTCTTAAAGTTCTAAGAAGTGATAATGCTAAAGAATACTTCTCCCATGCTCTTAGTTCCTATTTAAGTGAACATGGAATTCTCCATCAATCCTCGTGTGTTTATACTCCATCTCAAAATGGGGTTGCAGAACGCAAAAATCGACATCTCCTTGAAACAGCGAGAGCCTTAATGTTTCAGATGAATGTCCCAAAATACTTTTGGGCTGATGCTGTATCGACGACTTGTTTCTTAATAAATCGCATGCCCTCTTCAGTTTTAAAGGGTGCGATACCTTATAGTATTTTGTGCCCCAAACTTCCTTCATTTCCTCTTACACCCAAAATCTTTGGTTGTACTTGCTTTGTTCGGGATGTTCGCCCTCAACTCACCAAACTAGACCCAAAGTCCTTAAAATGTATATTCCTCGGTTATTCTCGTGTCCAAAAAGGGTATCGGTGTTATTGTCCTAGTCTCGATCGTTACTTTGTCTCTCCTGATGTCACATTCTTTGAAGACTCTTCTTTCTTTTCTCCTTCTTCGAGTCAGAGTAAGGGGGAGCATAAAGAGAACGATGATGATTTTCTTGTTTACACAATTCTCTCCTCCTGTGAGTCCTCTCGAACTTCATCTCCAGTTGTTCTTGTTTCTTCTCACCCACCTATCACTCAGGTTTATTCTCGACGACCACCGCCTTCAGTTTCATGCCCTGAACCAGAGGCTTCTTCATCAGTGGATCCAGGCACAAGCGATGATCTTCCTATTGCTCTTCGTAAAGGTAAGCGCCAGTGCACATATCCTCTATCCTCTTTTGTTTCTTATAACCATTTGTCATCTTCTACCTGTTCTTTCATTGCATCCCTACAGTCTTTGTCTGTTCCTAAGACTGTTCATGAAGCTTTGTCTCAACCTGGTTGGCGTGCTGCAATGGTAGAGGAGATGACTGCTTTAGATGGCAATTGTACTTGGGATTTAGTTTCTCTTCCTGCAGGAAAGAAGCCTATTGGTTGTAAGTGGGTCTTTGCGGTTAAAGTCAATCCAGATGGGTCTGTAGCTCGGTTGAAAGCTCGCCTTGTTGCTAAAGGCTACGCCCAAACTTATGGGGTTGACTATTCTGACACTTTTTCTCCTGTTGCTAAAATGGCTTCTGTCAGATTATTTATTTCGTTAGCATCCATTCATCACTGGCCGTTGCATCAGCTTGATATTAAAAACGCCTTTCTTCACGGTGATCTTGAGGAAGAGGTGTATATGGAGCAACCTCCAGGATTTGTTGCTCAGGGGGAGAATGGAAAGGTATGTCGCCTTCGTAAATCCTTGTATGGATTAAAACAGAGTCCACGGGCATGGTTTGGAAAATTCACTCAGGTGATTGAAGGCTTTGGAATGAGAAAGAGCGAGTTCGATCATTCTGTCTTTTATAAGCGATCTGAGAGTGGGGTCATCTTGTTGGTTGTGTATGTCGATGATATTGTTATTACAGGTGATGACGCATTGGGCATCCAATCTCTTAAGACCTTTCTCCATAGTCAATTCCACACAAAAGATTTGGGAATGCTGAAATATTTTCTAGGAATTGAGGTAATGAGAAGCAAGAAGGGAATCATGTTATCACAGAGAAAATATGTAATTGACTTGTTGACTGAAACAGGGAAATTAGGAGCTAAGCCATGTAGTACCCCGATGATGCCTAATTTACAGCTCACAAAAGAGGGAGAATTACTGAAAGATCCTGAACGATATAGGAGGTTAGTGGGAAAACTCAATTATCTTACAGTAACTCGACCAGACATAGCTTATTCAGTGAGTATTGTGAGCCAATATATGTCTTCTCCTACTGTTGATCATTGGGATGCAGTTGAACAAATTTTGTGTTATTTAAAGGCAGCCCCTGGGCGTGGTTTATTATATAAGAGTCATGGGCATATTAACATTGAATGTTTCTCAGATGCTGATTGGGCAGGATCTAAGGAAGATAGAAGATCAACTTCAGGATATTGTGTATTCGTAGGTGGAAATTTGGTTTCTTGGAAGAGTAAGAAACAAAATGTGGTATCACGGTCAAGTGTTGAATCAGAATATAGAGCAATGGCACAATCTGTATGTGAACTAGTCTGGATACGTCAACTTCTTATTGAATTAGGATTTGATATTACAACACCAACAAAATTATGGTGTGATAATCAAGCAGCTCTGCATATAGCATCTAATCCAGTATTTCATGAGCGAACTAAACACATTGAGGTTGACTGCCATTTTGTACGTGAGAAGATACAACAAGGTTTGGTATCGACAGGATTCGTGAAGACTGGAGAGCAATTAGGAGATATCTTCACCAAGGCATTGAATGGAGCACGAATAGATTACCTCTCTAACAAGTTGGGCATGATGAATATATATGCTCCAACTTGAGGGGGAGTGTTAGAGTTCTTATATTAGTATAATTGTATTTTTGTAAATATAATAGTTGAGTTGTCCTTTATTGTCTTTTCACTTTTCTCCTAATTAGGTTAACCTTGTACACTTGTATATATATATCTCTTTAGTGAATGGAATGGAATATACTCATTCTCTCAAACCTTTAGCATTCACAATCATTATAGTTAATATGTCTAAATAGAGTTTGTCTAGAAAATATGACCAAGTTTATTTTAGATATTTTGTGAGAGTACTAGTATGCTATGATATGGGTTATGTGTGGGGGGATTAGTAGTATATTAGTAAGAGGCATAGTGGTAATTAGATAGGAGTGTCTGGGATATAAATAAGAGTGCTAGGGTCCTTAGTTGGGAGAGGATTTTAGTAGAGTGTCCATAGTGGGACTTTGGGAGAGAGATAGCCCTCTCGAAAAGCTATTGTTATATTGTAACGTTCTTTGATATTGCAATATTTTGTGTTCTCGTTTTCTGTGATTTTCTGTGTTTGGATACCTAACAAATTTCTTCCTGTATTGTTGGTGGTTCACCTATAACAACTTTTCTTGGGGAATTTAAGGCCATTTGTTGACAAGTGCCATACTCTTTCTGCATATATTCCTAATTGAGACTTCCAACGTCTTTTGTTTAGATGTTGCAGCCCAATTAACCTGAGTCACCTTCCTCTTCCACCGATTACGAAGGATGTAATCGCATCTTCTTTAAAAGTTAAGCAGCCGTAGATGAAGTTTTAAATATGGATAAATTGTGAATGGGAATATAAAAGAATATTGACCTGAAAAAGTGGTGATCTTCCTTCCCTTCAAACATGGGCTTTCTTCCACCTTTCCAGTCCCATACACTTACTGTCACTTTGATTATTAGTTGCAAAAGGGAAGGCTATTCAGGTTGCTCCTTAAATGGAAAATTCGATATGTCAAAGGTGCAATTATGCACAGAGGATGTCTATGGAATTGGTTGGTAATCCCCATTCATATTAAAACAATTGATGCCAACAGTGAAAGTTCTACGTGTTAATCCTAGGGCCCAATATCTCGAAGGGTAGCAGTCTCGCGTTTGTGCGATGCTGACCTTGAGTTGCATCTATGCTATCATTTTATAATCTCCTGATAAAATCATGGAAGCCAGGCATCTTGTAAAAATAGATGAAATTATGAAAAATCAGAATGATAAAGTAGATATCTCCATAAAAAGTTTATGTTTACCATCCATTTGAAGATATGGTTTATTGCAGGTGGGAGGCGGGGGGATCGTGAGAGATCCACAAGTTCACCAGGAGGTAAACATTTATTCCTTACTTTATTCCTATTTAATTTAATACTTTTTATTTCTTTTTTACCCTGTTTAGAGAGAAAATTCATGCTACCGAAGTTCTCTAATTGGAATTATTGCTTAAGTTATCTTGAGATAGTCACTTCTGAAGTTGAGCACAGTTATTTATAGATCATCTGTGCACTACAAAAAAAGTCTGTGTACATGGTGACACATTATTTAAATCTAGGACATGAACACATCAAGGACACGTTTATTAAAATATATATCATTTTTATACAATAAGGAAATTTAAAGTCAATAAATCTATGCCTTTACATGCTTAAAAATTAGTTTGATATGTTTTGCCCCCAAATTTTGTTATTTTTATCCTATATAACTATTTGTCTATTTGTTATGTTTAAACAATTGTTCGATACGTGTCTAATAAATATTGGATCCATATTCACTTTGTACAACTAGTGTGTCCAATAACTACACAAAAAGAAAACTTAGAATCGTATTCTTTTAGATTTTAACAAAAAGTTTCCCCCTAAAAAGAATTTGCCAAGGTCTGCCGATTTTTTTTTTTTTTTGTTAAAAAAAATGATTTGAAGTAGTTTAGAAAACAAAGAAAATGTTAGTAAACAACATAATCTTTAAAAAATTATAACAAATAACAGCCTTAAACGGTGAAAGAGAGATTTTCATCTATTATGATTAATTTGTTGATAGTGAATGGAATGGATATTAATTTCCTCAATTGTGTATTTCTTTTTGGCTTTAATATTGATAGGATGAATCAAGAATGTACCTCACACTATGGTTGAATAATGAATGTATGTAGGTTCTTGAGAAGATTATAAAGGGTGTGGAGAATTTTGGATTCTGCAGCAAAGGTTGGATTGAATCACCATTGAAGGGCGCTGAGGGTAATACAGAATTTTTGGTTTGCTTCATCAGGACAACAGTTTCTACTGCAAACCAAGAATGATTGTTCATCTAGTTCTTTTTTTTTTTTGTACTGTTCATCTAGATCTTAATCTAGTACAAACCAGCAGTTTCTAGGTTTTGATCTTTGTAATTCACTGCATAGAATGATTGTTCATCTAGTTTTCATTTAATATAAAAAGTAGTCCTTCACCTCAGTTTAAAAATATTAATGGATTCAATATCCATTAGTGAATGGTATTGAATAATTTTTTAGAACACAAAATTATTGATATGTCAATTAGTAATCATTGACATAGAATTACTTTAACAAATATATGTTAATAATGATGTAATGTAAAAGTATTTGATCTATGTTCAATATCTTGTTGAGCGAAGAGAATACAACAATTATCAATTGCTATTTTTGTAAAAACGTTGAAAGTTATATGGCTAGTAGTATTTTTTAATGGTGCTAGGTCAATTCAACCCATTCAAAATTTAGTAGCAACCCACAAATTTGAGTACTCGGAAGTCGAAATTGAAGTGAATCATGATTGATTATTACCAAGTTAGGTCAATTCGACTTATAAAATTCAAAACTGGATAAACTTTTCTGTATATTTTTTTTAAAGTAAGAAATCAAGTTTTCATCGAAAAAAAAAATGTACAATGATATAAAAAAAAAAAAAAAAACAAATTGAAAAAAAAAAAAAGGAAAAAAAAGAGTCTAAACACTACATTAACCTAGCTACCTCCTAAACCAAACTTTTATGCCTGTTGTATCCTCAATTTGACCCAACCTAACAAATTTAGTTCGTAAACTTACAACATTGTGTATACTTGAACTTTAAAATTATTGTTTTAAAAAACAAAAAAAATTAAAATTAAAATTATTTAATTATTTAAAAAGTCCACTAACAATGTCCTCCGAATGTGTCAACCTTGCTAATAATAAGAAGTAAAACAATTTTTTCTATAAACACTTCTTAAACTTGCATGTTTCTTCTAAAAACATCTAATATTTTAAACATTTCCAAAATCAGATTATATAATCAAACACTATACAAATTTCACGATATGTTTTTAATTGGCTAAAAGCACTCTCCGCCCTTCCAATAGCGAAACCAAACTCACCAACGGCTGCTGAAATGCTGAGGAACTCCAGAATCACAACTGACTGCCACTGCCATCTTTCAACATTTCCATGGGAATCCTCAAGCCAACTACTTGCCCCACAACTGATAGCCATGAGGCAACATATCTTTCAATCTGTATTTCATTCTTCAACCAGGAAGCATCACTAAGGAACATTAGCTTCAACCATTCACTGGTTCCACAAGGATGTAATTTCAACCATGGTCTGTTTAAATATGGATGCTCCTGTGATTAATCCATACCCAAAACTAGTTAAGTTATATGACAAATTTCATGAACTTCCATTTTTCAAACCCGACGCAATGCAAAGAAAAAGACATAAAAGTCCTGCATTCTTATTTTCAATCAGAAAATGACTGACACAGAGATTGCAAAGATATTCTCAGAATATTAGTCCCCTAGAATGTATTGACACTACTCTAATTTCCTGCATCATATCATATAACTGTATGTATTTATATATACTGATGTGTTATAATAATTTACAAAAATTTTATGTAGTTCAAGAAGTAATAAATTGAACTTCTTTCATGAACTGGACTTGACCTAATTGTTTAAATTAGTAAAAAAAAATTAATAATAATTAAGAGCCTATTTGATAATTATAAGCATGCTTATTTAAAGATATTTTATGTTTTCTGCACCTACTGTTTTCTTTCTTTGCATATCTCACTTGTTAGCTTTCCCTTTGAACTGATTTCTCCCTGTCCACACTTTATTATTATTTTTGGTTTTTTCATCTCTTCTTACATTCTTGCAACTCTCTCCTGATTAATTATAGCGCTTTAGCAAATGAACGCATTATAAAGGTTAAAAAATTGTATAGGAAAAGTCAAATTAGAAAATAATAATCAAACCAGTTTTTTAATGTTAGTTTTTGAGACCAAAACAGACAACATTATTATACAAGGCTTGTCAAAAAACTATGAACTATAATGATAGAAAACAAATAACAAAAATTAAAATTTTTATCAAACAAGTGCCAAACAAATGATAACTCTACTCTACAATCTATTTAAAACCAAAATGGTCAACCCAGTTTAAAAACCTCAACTAAATCAATATATCTGGACCCAAAATATTCTCCTACCCATGTTAATTCAGATTCTTAAATAAACACTAAAATTTCAACAAAAAAAAAAGGTTGGTTCAATTCAAAAAAACACCTAAATATTAAAATAAATTGAGCCATTCAACAAGATATATGCTATATACAATTATCGATTATGGGGACTTCATCTCATTAAATTAACAGAGAGTTCTAATTTAGCTGATAACCAGTCACCATTTGGACTTCAGGGCATCAAAGTTATAATGCAATAATAAAATGCGAAAACAAAAGTAGACAATATTTAGCTACCTTCCAGTGAGACCCCATTTAAGTTTGGTAAACCCAGAACCAAAGGCCAAGATAAATAGATCAAGAAAAACTGTACCTCCTGAGTAATAAATGTCCATTTCGAATTCAATAATGTATCTGCAGACTGTGACGGAAGGTCCTTTTTAATTTCTTCAAACATCAGAGGTCGTCCATCTGTACACACGATAAAAAATTAGTATACTGAACGGGCATAACTACTCCATATTAGGAGCAGAATTCAAACGCATAAATCAATGTCGAAATACAGTAAGCTCCATATTATAGCATAATTTGGAGTAGTACTTAAAAGCAGGTTAAATTAAAATGGAGATCTATCATTGTCATGTCAACTGTATTAGACAGTTAAAAGTAGTTAGTCAGACTTTCTTCTTTATTTCCTGATACTTCAAACTAAAGGATCCAACTTTTCAAGATCTTCAGACATGAAGTATAAAAATTTGATTAGTGCATATCCCAGGAAGTTTTATTGAACTGTTAATTATTTAATGTCCAATATAAGAAGCTTTAGTACCTACGAAAATAAATAAATATCCCCCAAGTATAGCCCTTAAAATACTGAATGCTACTCTGGATATTAAATTATTAATCCTACCATAAGAGGATAACTCAATGCTAATCTTTCCACTATCCATGGACCTACAAATAGCTATTAGTTTGAGAACTAAAACAACTAAACTTCATAACATCCAACCTGCAAAATAGATAATTTAAACCATCTATTTCTTATACCATAATTAGGCCAAGGGGGAAGCCAGAGATTGTGGAAACAGATTAATGAAGAAGATAAAGTACATAGATTTTTTTTTTATAACCAGGAGTCGGAATTTGCTCCCCTAAACCTGGGAGCTTTTCTCTCCTATACATTTTTTTTCTAAGTGATATTCTAGAATTTGCAGCTTCGTAATCTAACAGATAGTCAGAATGATGCTGTAGTGTCTACCCCTCTTTTATACTTTCCAATTATCAAGGAAGTTCTTATCTTTTTGAAAATAAATAAATAAGGATGATGATTCAAGGAAAAGTTATAAAAAATCATTTTACAGTGGAAAAATTAAGAACGTCTTAAAAGATTCCACGTGGCTTAAACCACTTGGAATAAACCAGGAGGTCATACTCCCTAATTTCCAATTTGTCCCACCCAACCACATTTTTAGAATACATACTTTTACTGTTTAAACAGAAGTCGTACTCAATCACATTTTAAGAATAACTACATTCAATGTTTCAAGAAAAGCATTTCAAATTGCAGGTATTAGTAAGCTCAAACAGTTATGGATAAACAACCAAATATTACATCAGTAAATATCACTCTATTTATTTGCAAAATACCTAATAACTATAAATTTCATGTTTGCATTTGCATCAAACAACATTTTTTCTAAAGCATGATCTTAAAAAGGTATAACGGAAAACAATCAAACTTCGTTATTCGTTGGGTCACTTTCAGAATTGCATACCACAACAGTAAGCTCGAAAGTATAGCACTGGAACACTATATGATGCACAGTGCACAATGTGAAAATCATAGTAATGTACTTCTTGATGATCACTTGGGAATGGGACCTTGAGAAAAATGGGAGAGTTTGGTTAAAGAATACAGCAGATATCACACAACTCAAAAAGTGTGGTACCCACAAACAAGAACATCAATTACAGAAAGCACATACTAACGTAGCTTCATCAAGAAACTCATTGTTGTTTTCAGCAGTATCTATTTCCTCAAAACACTCTCCTTTCTTCTGCTCATTCTGTAGAAAACATAATAAATGAAACAATGAAGAACGATTGTATGGCAGAAGGAAAACAAAAAGGGGCCACGAAAACGAAAGAAGCAGACCTCTTGTGATCTCAGAAGGCATATTTTCTCCAAAGATAAGTATCCTTCCACCTAATAGCATATAAAAAGTCATATATATATATGTTAAGAAGCAACAGTATCCTCAACTCTCAGCGAAGTGAAACCAGTGATATCTTAACCAAAGAAGAAGAAACTTTCACTTTATCATCAGAACTAATCCACGGTAGTTTCTGACATGGAACCCATGACCATGAAGGAAAATCAGAGTTGATCAGTTTCCATCTATGAACAAAAGCACAAGCAGCCTTGTGAAAATCACTTGACGAGATAGTTCCACCCCAAGCTAAATTATTCTCCACCATTGATTCACATGTACCAACCTAAAGGGATCGGCGAAACAGGGAGGGGGAAATCGGCAATGGCAAGCGTCAATATGGAACAACAAATTGGCAGACTAATTACTAAAAACTCATATGAACTACAAACAAAATCACAAGTTGCACATAAAATCAAAATCATTCGGCCATAAAGATTTAGAAGAAGTTGGATTAATTTGAATACTAACCATCAGCCTTATTTGAATACGTGAAATTCATATGAATCAGTGATTATTTCAAAAGCCCAAAGCTCGGGAGATCGTACGATTGCTTGCGTTGAAGTCGATGGTTCTGAGCTTTCTTTCATGAGCACTTTCCAGAATCGACCTTTTTGTTTTTTATTTTGTTTTTGTTTTTTTAAACAAAAACAATTTTTATCACTATTAGGACGATGTTATATCAATTTTTATCTTAAACTTTTAATTTCATCAAATTGTACTCTAAATTTAGATAAGTATTGCAATATTAATCCTAAACTTTAGAAGTGTTGTAATTTTAATCCTTTTATAAGTTTTTTGTTTTCAAAATTTGTTAAAAAAATTATTCTCATTTGCATTCAATGAATTCTAAAATATATGTATAATACAAAATTGATAAGTTTTCAAAGAAAAACGACATTACGATAAAATTTTTGTTAAAATTTGTAAACTTTGACAATGTTATTCAATGGTTAATTTGTGTATTGATTAAACTTAATTTTGTGCAAAGTTTGATTTTATTAAAATTAGTAAGTTTATATAAATTTTTAGGTTAAAATGTCATTTTGGTTCATATTTTTTGGATCCCATTCAATTTTAGTCTTTTGATTTTCAAATGTCCAATTTTAGTGCCTTACTTTCAATAAATCTTAAAATTAGTCCACACGGTTTGTTTATTGTTTGAATTTTCAAATAATATTTAATATCTATTAGTTTTATCTTTATAAATTTTGGAAACATATTTATATGGTAATTTTTATTGCATGAAAATTATTATTATTATTTAACCAATTTTGATAAAAATGAACTTCAATGGACTAATTTTAAGATTTATTGAAAATATAAATACTAAAATTAGACATTTGAAAATACAATGACTAAAATGAAATGAAACCCAAAGTACAAGAATCAATATGTTATTTTAACCAAATTTTAACTATGCTTTTTGTTAAAATTAGTGAGTGAATTAACATAAATTTAATAATGAGTAAAAATTGTAATACTTATCTATGTTTAGGGTTCAATTTTATGAAATTGAAAGTTTATGTTGAAAATTGATACAACTTGTTCAACAATTGCACGGTAGAAGAATGTGAACCTAAGATGGTAGTGAGTGAATTAACATAAATTTAATAATGAGTAAAAATTGTAATACTTATCTATGTTTAGGGTTCAATTTTATGAAATTGAAAGTTTATGTTGAAAATTGATACAACTTGTTCAACAATTGCACGGTAGAAGAATGTTAACCTAAGATGGTAATTAGTGCCTTATACATAATCGATAACTTTTTGGATCTAGTATTTTCATTTAATCCTTAGAATATCCTTGACATTTTTCTTCCCTTTTTTTTTTCCTTTTGAATAAATTTTGTGAGAATGCACTAGGTTTGTTGATTTCGAGTCGTGGGTGGTTTATTATTATTTATATTAAATTTGAAAATATGACTCATTGGCATTTTTATCGAAATATTTTACAAATTTAATTTGTATGACAGAGGCTGATTCGAGTGGTTTTTGTGAAATCATATGAATTTTGATTATGATTTATCATCTAAATATAATGGGTATATTTAGGTTGTGTGAACTCATTTATTTTACCGTGTGTGATAGATAAAGGATAATCTTAGTTTACATCTATCTATGATAGAGTTTACTCGTGTTATAATTTTATCATTTATATACAAACATAATGTATAAATCAATCCATAGTAGTTTATTTTACATGTATAAGTAATTGATGGATAAATTTTATCTATCAATGATAATGATAGATAAATGAGGTATATATAGGTGATAGACTTTAATTGGTATTATATTTGTTGTTGTCAATTTTGGTAAAGGTTAATGATGGTTTTCTTTGTTTCGATTCTAAAGAATCTATTTTGGTTGGAAGCTACAATATTGACATTGTTTTTGTTTTAGAGAGAAGAGTTGGAATTTTAATATGTATAAGAGACACGAATAGGAAAAATATGATGGCAAATGAGTGTAGAACAAATAAATACTTTTAGAATGAATCGACATTGGGATCCATTGAATGTTGTTAATTGTAAGCTAGGTTAAATTATGGAACCATCAAGATATATTGAACCAATAACACGATTTACGACATAGTCGAGTAGTTCGTCTCCCACCTATTTTGAAACTATACAATCCCTACAAAGATAAAGATGCAAGAGAAAGAAGAGGGAGTTAAAAGACAAAATTACATGATAAAAATTGACACTTAATTTTGTTGAGATTTTGTAAGAAATTTTAACCATCATGGGTTGGCCTAGTGGTCAAAAGGGCATTGGGGAACTAAGAGGAAATGGGTTCAATCCATGATGGCCACCTACCTAGGATTAAATATCCTACGTGTTTCCTTGTCAACCAAATGTAGTAGGGTCAGGCGGTTGTCCGGTGAGATTAGTCGAGGTGAGTTCAAATTTGTTCAATTTGTTGACGATAATTATTTATTTATTTGGTTGAGTACAAGAAATATGGAAAAATGAGGATTCGTTCGAACTATGCTCACTTGATTTTTTAAGAATATGCTCACTTGATTTTTAACCTTAGAATTAATACTAAAAATTCACATATTAAAAGGTTAATTTGTTATTGTTGCTATCAGCAGACGAACTGACAATACAACGTCGTTTTGAAACAATTCGAAGTCCCAGAAGGAAAAGAAATCGTCAGTCTTTGCCACGGCACACGGTTGCTCTTCCGAGCGGAAGCCAGCGCCGGACTTCACAAAATCCCTTCACCGATCCGATAAAATCCATCGCCGGCGAGAACCACAAGAATCAGACAACAATTTTCAAGTCGAGGGCTGCCTTTAGCAAGCATTGTTCATGTAATTTCAATATCTGTATTCGTTTTTCAGTTGAATTGAAGCAGGATCCGTTGCTACTGAACTAAAGAAAGGGAAGAAAAATGTTGAGGCTAAGAGCATTTCGGCCTTCAAGCGAGAAGATCGTGAAGATACAGATGCATCCGACCCATCCATGGCTTGTTACCGCCGATGCGTCGGATCACGTCTCTGTATGGAATTGGGAGCATCGGCAGGTCATTTACGAGCTCAAAGCAGGCGGAATTGATCAGAGGCGTCTTGTTGGTGCCAAGTTGGAGAAGCTCGCTGAGGGAGAATCGGGTTCGATCCTGTTGAGAACTTTTTTTAATCGTTCTGTTTTGAATCCTTTTTTTCTGAATCTTAATCTGAGAATTTTCTGCTGATTTGTGTCTCTTGAACGTGATTGTTAGATTCGAAGGGGAAGCCGACTGAAGCTATACGAGGGGGAAGGTGTGAGTCTGGCAACTTCTTGTTTTCTTTTGTTTGCATCGATTTGAAAACTATCTAATGGGGTACATTGTTTAATGCAGTGTCAAGCAGGTGAATTTTTATGACGATGATGTACGCTTTTGGCAACTTTGGCGGAACCGTTCCGCAGCTGCCGAAGCTCCTTCAGCTGTCAACCAAGTTACATCAGCTTTGAGTTCCCCTGCCCCTTCCACAAAAGGGAGGCATTTTCTAGTTATCTGTTGTGAAAATAAAGCCATATTTTTGGACTTGGTGACAATGCGAGGCCGTGATGTACCGAAGCAGGATCTTGACAATAAATCTCTTCTCTGGTAAGTTGTCACTCTGTTTGATACCTTGATAGTGTATTGGTAGAATAAATTTGTGTTTTGATTGGAAGTGATCTCGAATACAGTTTTGAAATCCAGGATGTCTCTGTCCCATTTAAATTTTGTGATTCCTTGATGTTGTGCCTTCAAATTAATCGCAAAGAAAGTTTGAACTGGAAGTAGTACTACAACAAAATAATTCGACATACCTCGATCGATGTTTGTTGATTGAGTTTGACCTGTGTCTTTCTTCAGGTTTAATATTATCGACTACAGTTTAAAAGGAGTAACCATAAAGGAATTTAGTAGTAAAAAATCTGTTCTGTACCAAAGTGAAAATTTTAGAAGGCTCTGCTAAGGAAATGAATCATCTTTTACGATTTTTGAATGTTTTTGCCTCTTGTACATTAAATGAAGTTGGTACAAAGTAATTTATATGTTTTCAATTCTGTCTTTTTGGATCCTAAGTTTCTAATTTTTGGATTATTTTCTTCAACAGGCATCTTGTTTCTCATACAAAAATAGAGAAATTAAGTCTGTTGCTACTTCCAGTATCTAAACCTTCTTTTCCTGTCCTCCTGAAACTAACAACGACTGATTTTACAAAAAAAAGAAAAAAACTGATAATTTTTTCCCATTTTTTAGAAGCTGTTTTGTTAATGGACTTGATCCTTGTGGATGCTCTATTATTTGATGTCTTTTGAAAAGTGGAGCTTTAAGGCGTTTTTGTAATCTTATAATAATAATGCACCTACTCTGTCTTGGCATTTCTTTTGGCTAATGCATTCAGTCTGTGTTTCCCTAGAATCATTGCAAATATTGTAGAGTGGGAGATTCGAACCTCTGATCTCTTGGTCAAGAGCACATGCTTTATACCAGTTGAGCTATGCTCATGTTGGCAAATATTGTTGCATGGATTGTTTAGGCTTGACACGATTATTAACCTTGTTGCATTATTTATTTTGTTGTTTAACTTGTTTATTTATTAGAGACTTTATGTATTTATTATTATAAAATGACACATTATTGTTGGATTATATGTTCCTCTGATAATAACATAGTAACTGCACTGTCAATATTTTTCTTATTCGTCCTAATGCATGTATTGGGTAAAAGAACATGTCTGTCTCAATGTAGACTACATTTTACTTCACCTTTTCTTTTTAAAATTCAAATGTTTCAATTTCAAAGTTTATGAAAATCTCCATTTTCTTTTCAAAGTTGATATTTTCAATAAAAACCCTCAATTTCTATCTACAGGAACATGGCAAATGTATTTTAATGTGTTACTTAAGCTGCTATCAGAATCTTGTGTTTGTGGTTAGTGGTTTTGGATCACTAAACTGTTCGTCTTCTTTTTTCCTTTTCTCTTCTAAAACCCCGCCACCATCCATGTTGCAGCATGGAGTTCCTCTCTAGATCTTCTGGAGGAGATGGTCCTCTTGTGGCCTTTGGTGGATCAGATGGTGTTATTAGGGTCCTGTCCATGCTAACCTGGAAGGTTTGAGATATTTACTTAACTGGCCAAGTTTGGTAGCATTATCAAACTGTTATTTTTATTTTCTAACTTCCTATTTTCATGCAGCTAGTGCGCAGATATACTGGAGGTCATAAAGGATCGATCTCATGTTTGATGACCTTCATGGCTTCCTCGGGTGAGGTAACTTCATAAAGTGTTATCTGGCTGTAATGTATGGTACATCGACTCAGTTCAAGTAATTTGATAGGAAATGCTCTTCTCATTTTTATCTAACGAGGTCATTTATTCATCAATTGTTGGTTTAATCTACAATTTTTTGTTGACATATGTTTTTCAATTAAGTATCATTACGGGGAGAAGTTGTCAAGATTGGAGATAGCATGTAAAGTTTGAGGGAGTGACGTTTGGATTATAAATATGAAGATTTTGATGAAGTTGATAGAAACTGAACTATGGTGGATTTGCCTTTCTTACTGGAAGTGTTTCTTGGTACTTTGGTGAATATGTGTTGTGACCTCGTTTAGCCATATTACTGGCCTCATAACTAGGAGGAATGGTTTGTTAGATCAAGACAAATTGCTCAACTCTAAGTAGATCTGATCATTTTCATATTTTGCTAATTAGAATTAACTTTCTTGTGGTTACAACTCCTTTCCTCCATTCAACTCATGAGCCCTCTAAAAGGTTCTTGCTTGAAAATCCCATCAATTTGATTGCTGATACCCATATCAACCACTTTTGGGTAATCATTGTGGGGCTACATGTTATATGGAAATCCCTAACTTGTAGGAAAAAGTGGAATGGGCCTACACGTGCCAATGCATTGTCTAAGGGATTTTTGCTCTTGTTGGAAGACAATGGAGGCCATTCACCCTATGATGCTCACCGGTGGTATGATACACTATGTGCCATGGGGCGACTCACTTAGGCCCACCAGGCCAATGATGGTGGGGTGGAGAGTCAACAGTCAACACCATACTCCCCTACAATATTTGCTAAAACAAATACTTTTTTATAATCCCTGCATGTCAAAAGTGGCAAGTGACTACTATGGGATCCACATATTTGGCCACGTGATCCCCAACCTTAGCTTGCCATCATGTGTCATTGACATCGGCAAGCCCATTAAGAAGGAAGAGAGTAAACTTGGATTGAAAGGAGACTATCTTCATTTCTCGAAACATTCATATCTATTTTTGGGGACAAAGCTTGTAACACCATTGACTTGCCTTGGGTTCATTCATAATGCTTACTCTTAATTTAAATATGGTTGTTTTACTATTATAATTATTATCAAACAATTTGGTGTACACGTGTAATTTTGAGCTTTGACTTGGGATAAGGTTTTAATTTAAATTTATTTATGCATTTCAATAAGTTGCCCTTTTGAGTTAGCTCTCTTATGTACCTGCATTCTATCTTCATGTCCTATTCTTTTTCTTATCGATGCTGTCCCTTCTTTTTCCTTTTGGATTTATTCCATTTTGTATTTGTGAATTTGATTGCCAGGCACTTTTGGTATCTGGTGCTAGTGATGGCTTACTTGTACTCTGGAGTGCAGACAACAGCCAAGATTCACGAGAACTTGTACCAAAACTAAGCTTAAAAGTGCGTCCTCTACCTTCAATTTCTATAACTATTTTATTTGTTGGTTTATTAGTTATTATGTTTAAATATTTTATGCTTATGGCTTCTTCAAAAAACATTTTCTTGCTGTCCAATTTTCTCCATTATTTTCTTCTATCTGGTTATTTCTTAGAAATTGAATACTTAGTGCATTCACATATCATTTTCATGATCAATATATTTATTGTGTGTACCATTAAAGATTAATGAACTGGGATAATGATAAGATCTTTTGCATTCTTGATAGGCACATGATGGTGGGGTAGTAGCTGTCGAACTTTCCAGAGTGATTGGAGGTGCTCCACAACTTATCACGATTGGTGCGGACAAAACACTTGCTATTTGGGACACCATCTCTTTTAAGGTATCGTTGCATATCAATAGTGCATTACATTTTACAACATTGGAGCGTTAACAGATATTTATTAGCTTACCTTCTTCCAAGTCTTCTTGAATAATTTTTGATATCCCATTTAATCTATTCTTCTCAGGAATTGCGTCGCATTAAACCTGTTCCAAAATTGGCCTGCCATAGTGTTGCATCTTGGTGTCATCCTCGAGCTCCAAACCTTGATATTCTCACTTGTGTTAAAGATTCCCACATATGGTATGCTTTTTTTTTTTTTTTTTTTTAAATTTTATTATTACTTTTTTCGTTTGATTAATGAGTTATGTTAGATAAGAATGTTGAGCGGTGAGCTTGTGATATCAGCTTCCACCTTATTCTAGGTTAATTAAATTTCAGTTGTGTTTTTTCAGTTTTCTTATTACATCAAGGCTCTTATAGGTTAATGCCTGAACTTTTTCAGGGCTATTGAGCACCCCACGTACTCAGCTCTCACAAGACCTCTTTGTGAACTTTCTTCCCTTGTCCCTCCTCAAATGCTTGCTCCAAACAAGAAAGTTAGGGTACGTCTTTTACCACAAGCATGAATCTTGTAACTATTCCTAATGAGTTTGTTTTGTTTTGGTTTCTATAAACATTTAGCCTAGATCTTTGTTGTTTTGTTGGGGGTTTCTTCCTAGCCCCTTGGTGCTCTTGCATCTTCTTGTTTCTTTTATTCTTCCCAAGGGAATTCTTTTACTTTTCTCTAAGAGAAATCAAATAACATGAATTATCAAACAGCTACCCTGACAGTCTCATGTTGCAGGTTTACTGTATGATTGCTCATCCTTTACAACCTCATCTTGTTGCTACTGGAACCAATATTGGTGTAATCATCAGTGAACTTGATGCTAGATCTCTTCCAGCTGTAGCTCCTCTTCCAACTCCATCAGGTGGCCGAGAGCATGCTGCTGTTTATATTGTTGAAAGGGAACTAAAGTTGCTAAATTTTCAATTGTCTCACACAACAAATCCATCCTTGGGAAATAATGGATCCTTATCTGAAGGGGGAAGGTTAAAGGGAGATGAGCTGCTACAAGTCAAGCAGGTCAAGAAACACATCAGCACTCCTGTTCCACATGATGCATATTCAGTTCTTTCTATTAGCAGTTCCGGAAAGTAAGCTTGCCCCCTATTCTTCTTGTTTGAACCTTTCTGTGTAAAATGAATTTTATATTTGATTATGCATCCATATTAATAGAAGATGGGTTAGTAGATACAAACTCTATGAGGGAGTAAATGCAAAGTTTCGTTTCTTGTTAAAAAAAAAACTCTACAAGGTAGTGAAAGCACAAAAATAAAAATTACAAAGATAATAACATTCCAAATTAAACAAATATCCTCAAAAGAAAAACCAACAAAAGGCTAGGATAGAGATGAAATCTTTAAATAGCAGAATCAAAGCGATCTAGCCAAAAAAGAAGCTTGCTTACAAAGAATCTTTGAAGCCTTTGCAAACATAACTCCGAATAAACTCCTGAAGAAGCTAGAAACTACTTTCTTGAGACAACAAAACCCTTGAAAATGATGCTGCCAAACACTAACAGAAGATACAAAACAAAACATCTATTTCCTTTCCCTTTAACAGAATTTGAAAAAGATGATCCATGAAAGGCTTGAGGGAACCCAAAGGCCAAACACAAGCATCTTTTGGAGCAAGCACTTCAACTTCTTGAAAACCACGAAATAATCATCATTAGAAAACCAAGAAGAGAGAACAACCAGTTAGCAGAATTTCCACTAGATTGTTAATTTTGATCTGTATTTTTTTCAAGTTTGTGCATCAGGGTCAACTATTATTTTCAGTGTCTCTAGTAATAAGCATAGTGGAAAATTTCGGTCGACATGTCGTCAGGGGGGATGTCGTTTCCCCCCCCATTTCGACGACATGTCGTCCATATTTCGAGTTTTTTTTTTTTTTTTTTTTTTTATACATTAATGAGAAACTTTAAGGTACGGTTTAATCTTTTCTTTGTTATATTATATATATATATATATATATATATATATATATATATATATTTTTTTTTTTCGAATTTAATCTTTTCTTTGTTAATAAATAATAAGTTACGTCCACAGGTAGAGGGAGAGAGAATTTTATTATCTTGAGGAGAAATTGAGTACAAAATACAGAGAGCAATTACATAAGAGTTTAAATGGTGTATAAATAAATTGATTTACATATCACTTAGGGCGCTTCGCCCCTGGACCCTGAACCCCCACCAGGGCGCTCCGCCCCTGGACCCCGACTCGCTGACCGGGCAGCGAGACCCCCGTACTTTGTCATTCGAAGCGCTAGATAATAGGTTCAAAGCATTTCTACACTCCAATTTCAATTATCTTAATTTCCCTCCAATTCTCTCAAATTCCCTCAAATTCTCTTAAATTCATTTCAATTCTCTCAAATTTCCTTCATAGTTGTCTAATTGAATATAAATATTACATATATTTAGATATATGATGTTAAGACTTAAGAGTAATCAATTATACTATAATTGAGTCACAACTCACAATTAAGGTTTCATGAAATAATTTTAATAATTTAAATTAATTTTCATATTTTTTTTTCAAATTCTTACTCGCATTGACATTTCAAAATTTCAATTGACATTATATCTAAATGTTATCTTAATTTTTAAATGTGATGCTTAAAAATAGTCCATTATAGTCTAATTAAGTCAAAATCTAAGTTTCATTGGCTAATTCAAACAATTTCCATCAATTTCCACGATTTCCGTAAATTTCCACCGAAATTTCCATCGACATTTCCATTTCCATCGACATTTCCATAAATTTTGGATCTCGACATTTCCATCGACATCGACATTTCGAACCTTGGTAATAAGCAACCAATACGTGGGTGTTTTTTTTTTTTTTTTTTTTTTTGTTTATTATATTTATATATAGTAAGTGTGTATTTTATTGTCTGGAAATTTATTGCTCTCGGACTTGACAGTTCTGCTGTCTTTCTGTAACGTGATATTCTTTGCCTCCATTAATTTCTAGTAGATTAAATCAAGAATCTGGTTAAAAGTTGTAGTTTCATTCGAACATCATAATCATTTTGATGCAGGTACCTTGCGATAATTTGGCCTGATGTTCCATACTTTTCCATCTACAAAGTAAGTGACTGGTCCATTGTTGATTCTGGAAGTGCGAGGCTTTTGGCCTGGGATGCATGTCGAGACAGGTTTGCTTTGCTGGAATCTGCTATACCTCCTAGATTTCCTACAATTCCTAAGGGGGGTTCATCAAGAAGAGCAAAGGAGGCTGCCGCAGCAGCAGCACAAGCAGCTGCTGCAGCTACTTCTGCTGCTTCCTCGGCCAGTGTTCAAGTTCGTATATTGCTCGATGATGGGACATCAAACATATTGATGAGGTCTATAGGTAGCCGCAATGAACCGGTATTTCAAGTCCTTTATCTATAATCTATTCTTATCTCTCATCTTCTTTTTCCCCCTTCTTCATTAAGCATGAGAAGGTTAAGTAAGTTAAAACTTGTTACTTGTTGCTCGTGGGAGGCTCATCACTGCTGATGTCATCCATGTCTTTTTCTCTGGTGCTTGATTTGATGGTGTTTCCATTTTAAGTAGGTGATAGATGATTGAGGATGTTGAGTACATCCTTTGGAGTTGCACTTTTACTGGGAGGATTCATATTAGATTCTTGCAAGTGTTTGAGGTGGTGTGTAGTCCTCAATGTTGCTGTGGTATGATAGAAAAAGAGGGTTTATATCCTTCCTTTTGGGATAGATGTCAATTTTGGGGCAGGTAGTGTGTGTGTGTATGTGTTTTGTATTCTCTGGAGTATTTGGTTATTGTGTTTGTGTGTGTTTTTTTTATTTTTTTCGAATTTTTGGTTATGAGAGTAATAAGAAGATTGTTTAGGGTTTTTGGGAGCCGGTTTTGGGATGTGGCTCACTTCACTTTAGTGCCTCCTTTTAGGTCCAGTCCATGGTACTATGTCTTTTTGTGATTATCCTTTGATGATTATCACTATTAGTATTAATTTATTTTTTGCTCGCTCTAGTGCATGAGTTTGGCCAATGTTTTTCTATGACTTTCCTTTTGGTTATTAATTTCTTTCTTCTTAATAAAAGGGCCTTTTTTTAAAAATAAAAATAAAAAATAAACAAAATAGAAAAACATCAGTTGTACAGTTTAAGATGACTGTATATGAGCAAGCTCATGTCGATCATAATAGTCTCTCCATCACACATCATTTCATGTTCTATTATTATTACTACCATCATCATCATTATATTACTAACAATATACAAAAAGATGGTGAGGAATATCTGCAAAGCCCCCAAGGGGTAGCTCCGTTGGTAAGACTTGGGGTCTCTTGGTCATACTGGCTTCAAGGTCTCAAGTTCGAGCCCTCGGGTCAGCTTAATAAATAAAAACCCTTGATATCTCCTGGTCTGGGCCTTGGGGTGGGCGCGGGTGCCCCCGGGTATAGGGGAGCAAAGCTCCGACTCTCGGTTATCAAAAAAAAAAAAGAGGGATTACAAAAATGCTCTCCCATTGGTGTTGGTCATAGAAATAGGGTAAACTTCCCTTTTTAAGAGAGCCAAAATAGAAGCCACAAAGCATGTAGTGCCTTGAAATTTCAATTATTTTTTTTCTGATCCCTCTAAAAGTTACATTTCTTTCTAGCCATACTTTAGCATGAACATTTAAAGCTATCGAGCCATCAAATCAATTCTTGTGTTTTCTGTCTAATTTCTTCATTTGAAGCACTTCTTATATGTATATATGTATGCGTATATGTATGAATGTGTTCATATAGTGGGAAACTGACATGTTAGATATTTGGTTGAATTTTTTGAAAATAAGAAAACTAAAATAATTCTATTGCCCTGCCCTGTGCACCAGATATGACGCTGAAAAGCTCATGGAGCTCTTTAATCCTATTTATGTCTAATATTTAGCTATTTCTTATACATTTATATGATTATCAGAGATCTGCGTTTCTTTTCATAGTCATTGGATATTCTACTGCTTTTATCTCTTGCAGTGCCAAACTTCAACGAGCTTTGCAAGTCATTGCATTTTTCATATTTGTTTTCTCATTTACTTTAAATCATTATTCAGTATGGGAGGGAATATTTTAGCTAAAATAATTTTTTTAGGTTGTTGGTTTGCATGGTGGGGCTCTTCTTGGCGTTGCTTATCGAACATCCAGGAGAATTAGTCCTGTTGCTGCAACAGCGATTTCAACAATGCCTTTATCAGGATTTGGTAACAGTGGTGTTTCTTCCTTTACAAGTTTTGACGATGGTTTTTCTTCCCATAAATCTTCGGCTGAAACAACACCACCAAACTTTCAATTGTATAGGTGAGAATAACTTTGATTTTTTTTAGTATTCACAGCGCATTTCTTTCTTTCTTTCTTTATTCTTTTTGTTCCAAATAAGAAACGAAACCTATTCCAATCAAAGAGAGGAATACCACCCAAAAAAGTCAATGGACACTAGAAAAAGGCTCTGATTTGGCATGAATCACAAAAAAATTATAATTACAAAAATCTTTATCATTTTCAATTATTGGTGTCAAAGACTTGAGTAATTATGATGGAGGCCAGCACAACGGAAGCTATCCTTCTACCCAGATAAATTAGGAATCTATAGGTTGGTTGATTCTTGATTTGTAATCGAATTACATTTAATTTTAATTTTTGTTATTTAGATTAGGTTTTTTTTGTTCCTCCATCTCATTTATCTGAATGCAAATACAAAAGGGTGTCAGAAGAGTTGCATAGTGTATAGAAGTTAAAAAGTAATTACAAAAAGAATCTAGTACCACCCAGAAGACGCTGAAAGAAGATGTAGTCCCAAGTATTAAAAGTTGAGCGATCTTTGTAGTTGAAAATTCTTCTATTACTTTCCAGCCAGATTTTGACAAAGGAAGGTCCTACAGGCATTAGTTGATAGAATTCTTTTTTTCCCTCTAAACTTGTAACAAAGGAGAACTTGACAAGCTCTGGACTGATATTTTTGGAGAAGGTGAGCTGAAATTCAACAACCGAGGCTAACTAACTCCCTAAAGCCAACACTATATTGATAACAACCTAGACCTGGTTATGGAGACCAACAATCAATTTCTAACGGCTGTGAAAGCCAGCAAACAATACCAAAAAGTGCATAGATATCCCTACGTCATCTTGTCCCATTACCATGCGAAAAGTACTCAACTTTAGTATGATCATGGTTTTTATATCAGCTTTCTCTAGTGTATAAGGGGCTTGCTTGAGAATCTATTTTCAAAATAGTTTTTTAAGAATGTTTGGTTAGTTTTTCTTTCTGGAAGTCTCGATGAGTTTATTCTCATGGATGATTTATCCTTGACTTCTAAATGGTGATTCTAAACCTTTACAAGTCACCACCTTCGTACTTCTAAAAACAAGTTTTTCCTGCTTTTCCTTTTTTTGCTTTTATATTCTTTCTTGATGGTAGTTATTGTGCGGATTTCCATCCTATTGATGACTTGTTTTTTGGGTGGGGGAGGGTTGGTTGTTGGTATTAATATTACCCCCTTTCCCGCCAGTTCTATTTTTCGCCTTTATTCACTCTGGATGGTGTCTATCATGCAGCTGGGAAACTTTTCAGCCTGTTGGTGGGCTTCTGCCCCAGCCAGAGTGGACCGCATGGGACCAAACTGTTGAATATTGTGCCTTTGCATATCAGCATTACATTGTCATATCTTCTCTGCGTCCTCAGTATAGATACTTGGGAGATGTAGCAATTCCATATGCTACTGGAGCTGTCTGGCACCGTAGACAACTGTTTGTGGCTACTCCAACTACTATTGAGTAAGTAATATTTCCCCCTTGTTTGTGTAACTTCTTGTTTGATTCCTGGCTTAACGTTCATCATCTTCCTCATGAATTCTGTTTTCTTCTCAATAAATTGCAAGAGTTGTATCTTCAATTCTCTTGAGTTCAATCTTGTAATGTGTTTGTTTTGTTTTAGTTTCTGTTTAGCTTTTTTGTTTGGTTCTTCGATGTTTTCTAATTTCATGAGTATTCCAAATTACAATTAAGCAATGGCATGTCACTCACCTGAGCCTAGGTATGTGGCAACCACTATTGCAAACATGAAACCTTCTATGGTGGAGTTTGGATCTGTCCACAAAACGACCTACTGAGAGATACTATATGGATGGTGAAAATTTTCAAATTCATAAATGACAATAGGTAGAGGCTCTTTTCTTCTTTATTCATTATTGTAATGGCTGATATACTTAGGTAGATGATTCATATGTGAGAGAGTAACCTTTTCATTCTAAATTAAAGAATTCAGTATAAATCAAATCTCCCGGATTTTATGGTAAGAGGTATTCCTTTATGATGTAGTGACACGTATTACTTTATTGGCCTTAAGAATTCTTGTTGTTATTTTTTTTTAATAAGAAACCGAGCTTTCACCAAGAATTCTTGTTGCTATTGCTCTACATGTTATGAGTGAGTTTACCATTAGCTTGAGTAACTTAACTGTCTCTATAGGAGCCCAATCTATCCCATCAAAGGTATATATATAGTCACAACCACTCGAGTACAGCTCTCCTCAAAGAAAGTAATAATTTATGTTACAATTTCCTCTTTCTTTAACAGCAACTTGCCATCCATAGTTTCTAAGGAGGAAATAAGATTGCAGTTTCTACAAGCGACGGTCCATCTGTGGAAGAAACTTGTACTTTCATCCCCTTCTTTAAGCATTGGAGTTTGCACTTCTGAGCCCACAATCTTTGCTCTTTAATAATTACCTCGGTCAAAGCTACTTTATAGACCAACTGACAATCCATAGCCTCTAAGGAGGAAAGAAGATAGCAGTTTCTACAAGCGGTGGTCCATCTGTGGAAGAAACTTGTATTTTCATCCTCTTCTTTAGGCTACTGTAGTTTGCACTTTTGAGCCCACAATCTCTGCGCTTTAATAATAACCTCAGTCAAAGCTACTTTATAGACCACTCTTTCCATCCTCTGTCATCAGAAAGGAGTCTTGCTTTTTCCTCAACATAGAGGGTTTCAATCTTCTTCATTAACTCTTTCTTCTGAGAGCAAATATCCCCTAACTCCTCCTTATTCCAAGCCTTTAGGCAAGTTTTCAACCGTTTTTGAGTTTTTCCATGAACACGTAGCTCGACTGACCAACAGGCTTTTGGTTATTCCACCTGCCTCCTACATTTTTTTATAAACGTTGGATGATCCAACCACACATTTTCAAACTGAAAAGGGGAAGGTCCCCAATTGTGAGAAGCCAAATTGAGCAAAATTGGGAAGTGATTAGAAGTGTAGCACAACATCCTGTCAACTCTAAAATCTTTGAAGAAGTCAATCCACTCTTGAGGCAAAAGAAACTGGTCTATTTTAGAGGCTATTGGTCTCTCTCTCATGTTTGACCAAGTAAATTTCCCGTTGTTCAAAGAGACATCTATTATATTCAAGTCAGCAATTAGCGACTTGAAAAGCTTCATGCTTCTAGTGATTCTGCCCCCCTGAGGATTTGTCTGCATTCCATCTTGCCACTTTGAAATCTCCCCCTATGCACCAAATGCCATTACATAACCCATACAAGTTGAAGATCTCTTGCCAAAACTCTGTTATGTTCCGAGGGGATGTCGGCCCATACACCCCCATTATCCAACCACTAATACTGTTGTTGAAGAGAAAGCGAATGGAGATGGAAAAAGATCCCTGGACATATTCAAAGACAGAGATATTTTCCTCTTTCCACATCAACAAGATTCCCCTGGAGGAACCAACCAATGTGCTTTTCACTCCACATTGATTTGATCATTCTCCTATCCATCTTGCTGAACTTTGTCTCTTGAAGGATAACTATATCTGGGCTAAACTTCACTAATTGCCAACATATATGATTCAAATGGGCTTCTGAAATTTTAACTATTCTTCCTCTACATTTCGGTCAAACTTGCACGTGAAAAATTTGTTTTCAATCTTGGTCATTGTTTTATGTGTTGTCATTGGGGGATGAGGGAAAACTTTCCACCACCTCTATTGTTTCTCGTGAGGCTTAGTGGAGAAAGGGGAGATTGGGTATTCTGGAGCGAGAAGAGAGAAATTCGTAGCCTTTTTTTCTTTGCTTGTACAGGTAGCTTCTCATTTGTCTGTCATTTAATGTAATTCATATTCTTTGATATCTTATAAATTATTTTAGGTTCTAAATATTATGTCGTTAAGATAGAAATCTGAGATTTAAATTTAAAGAAATACTACTAGAACTTATGCTACTTTGTTCTGCTGCATGTTCTAGATGTGTTTTTGTGGATGCTGGAGTTGCATCTATTGACATTGAAACGAAAAGGATGAAAGAAGAGATGAAGTTGAAAGATGCACATGCTAAAGCCATTGCTGAGCATGGGGAGTTAGCTCTTATCACAGTAGATGGCCCTCAAACTGTTACCCAAGAAAGGATAACCTTGAGGCCCCCAATGCTTCAGGTCAAATCGTATTCCCTTTCTTTGTATGTGATTATCTGTGGTCACAATATTAGCAATGTTGTTTGATTTCGGGTTCAAATAATGTCAATCTTGATTTGATCATGCGTATCCTTGACAATATGGGAAGACCTTTCCTACTGACTTCAGAATACTTGCAAGTTTTGATCAGGAAAGCCTCTTCCAGTGTGAAATTTAACAATTTAAAATTTTTAATAGTGACTCATAAAAACCTCTTCAAAACTATAGAAAATAATGATGACATTTGGTTTACCATTTGGAAACTAGTTCCTAAAACCAATGGGAACAAAAAAAGTATCGTTAGTTTTTGAAACCTTTTGCTGCAACTGTTTTTTTTTTTTTTTTTTTCCTTTTGGCAAATTGCAAAAACCACCCTTGAACTATAGGGTTTGTTGCAATTCCATCCTTAAACTTTTTATTGTAAAAATTAGACCCTCCAACTTTTATATTTGTAAAAATTGGGTCCTTTTATTAACAATGGTTAAAAAATTTGGATGAGAGAGAAAAACCTAATTTTTTAATTTTATTTTGGGGGGTTTTTTGAGAAGACCCACCTGGTTAAGAACTCGAAAATGGGGTGGAGGCTAAGGATTGGGGGATTGTTTCCATTTACGCCTCAAGTGATGTTGGGGTGGATGTTGTGTTTGTGTTCAAGAACAGAGGTGGGTTCAGCAGCACCCACTAGCACTCACAGTGCTTGGTAGCAAATCTAAAACAACGGCAAAATTTAACAATAAATTCCCTCGAAGCTCTTCAAAGAGTAAGGTCATGGCCTTCATCTAGCTAAAGCCACAAATTATACGAACCCACACCTTGAAATTCTTCAGTTTTAAAAAGATTTTAAAACTTGAACCTCAAAATCTTAAGAACAAGAAGATGGGTTAGAAAGATCTGGAGGGAGAAACGAAAGAGAATTTCAGGGGGGATTTTGGGAGGAGAAGGAATTTGGTTTGTTGAAAGAGGTTCAAATTTGGGGGAAAGAGATAAAAAAGAAGAAGGGACTTGCAGAACCTTTCTTCTTTTGGGGGTTTGAAATGGGTCTCTTTCTTTCTCTTGGATGAAGTTTTGACTTCATTTTTTTCTTCTTCTCAATGGAAGAGAGAGGAAGTAGGAGAGAGTTGAAGAGGTATCATTTAACTCAAAAAATAATTTAAAAAATCATTATTTTCTCTCTCATCCAAATTTTTTAATCATGGTTAACAAAGGACCTAATTTTTATCGATATGAAAGTTGGAGGGTCTAATTTTCACAATCAAAAGTTTAAGGGTGGAAATTGCAACTAACACTATAGTCTAGGGGTGGTTTTGCAATTTGCCATTTTTATTCTCTCTAGAACATTGAAAGGTTAAGAGCACCTTTGGTTCTGTATAAAGGTATACAAAAAGGTATAAGCTTAAACCTGTGTGACTGCTCACAAGTCCGTTATTGTAAGTCCACTTTCATGCTTCTCCCTATGCAACGAAACTATAGATACTGCTTCTTTTCTTTGAGAGTACTAATAGAGGATAGGTTGAGAGTATTCGTAGAATAGTAGTAAGGGTATAGTGGTGTTAGGGATTCCTTACTGATTGGATACATGCCCACACACAGAACTTGCATCGATGCCTTCCCCATGGCTTCATCTCTATTCTCTGACCTCATTCTTTCTTGGTTGTTGCACTAGCTTTGCTTTCCAACCTTGACATTTTGCTACTCTCCTCCAAAGTCACTGAAGACTTGACAGGGCTTTGCATTTCTTTGACCCGATCAAATTGTCTCTCCCAGTTCCTTCTCCATCTCTCTTGCGTACTCTCATTCGATTCTCCCTTTTTTTCATGGATTTTTGTTGTCTCTGGCTTTGTTCCTCTTTCGAGTGTTCGAATGATTCTTTCTGCTTTGTTTCTGTTTTCTCTCCATCTTTTGGCACTCGAGTTCTTCATATTGTTTTTGAATTCTTTCCAATATTTGTTACATTTCTTCGATCCCCTGTCGTATTGCTTTCAAATGCTCATCTTGTTTGATCCGGAATCTTTGTACCTTCACACTGACTCTAGCACACAATCATGATCTATTGCTAGAATCAATGCTTCAGGATGAACGTGCTCTGATACCAATTTGTTTGGTACCCAAACACAGAAAACACAAGATACCAATATATTGCAATATCAAAAAGAAATTACAATATGTGAGAGTACTAACTAAGAGGGGATAGGTTGAGAGTATTGGTAGAATAGTAGTAAGGGCATAGCTAGGGGTGTGCACAGTTCGGTTTGGTCCGGTTTTGACCAAAACCAATGACCGAACTAAACCTCTCGATTTTTGAAAGAGCTAAACTGAATGGACTGAAATACTCTTCGGTTTCAGTTCAAAACCGAACCAGTTTTCTTTCAGTTTACACGGTTCGGTTTTAATTGTTTTTGTAAAATAAATCTTCTATGAAGCTTGGGTTAGGGCGGCCGGCGAGAGATCAAGCAGTGTGGGCTTGAAAAAAAAGACTGCCGCTAGGAAGAGATGGTGGGAAAAATGCCGACAGCATGAAAAAACGAAATAGAGAGAGAGGGAAGAAAGATAGTTGTGTCGTTGGGTCATCGCTGCCGCGTGTTGCACACGTCGCAGGAGAGAGGGAGAGGTGGGAGATGCCTTGCTGCTGTGTGGATTGGAAGGGAGAACGTGAGATTAAAAGAGGGGAGGAGAAGAAAGAAACTTTGAAATTAAGAGAGAGAAGAGAGAAAAAATTTGGAGAAAAAGATGGGATTGGTTTGCGTGAGATTGACAAAGAGAGAGAAAAAGATGGTTGACTGATTGATAGAGATGAAAAGACAAGCAGTAAATGGAAAAATTAAATTAGGCTTTATTTAAATGGTTTGGGCTTTGTGGGCTAGGATGAAAGAATTTTTAATTTCTTTTAATTATTCTCGGTTCGGTTCGGGTTTTTTTTTTTTTTTGGAAAAAAACAAACGTGAACCGAACCGAATATTGCGGTTTTTTAAAGTTCTGAACCGATGAATCTTTTTTTTTTCTTTTCAAAATAACTGAACCAAACCAGTCGGTTTGGATCGGTTCGGTCCGGTTTCTCAGTTTCTTGAACACTCCTAGGCATAGAATAGTGGCAACTAGTTAGGGATGTCTTGATTATAAATAAGGAGTGTTAGGAACCTTAGAAGGTGTGGATCATTTTAGTGGATTGCCATTGTGGATAATTTTGGTTCTATATGCCCTTTATGAAAATTTGCTTTCTTTTATCTGTCTGTTTTATAAGGTCTCCTTTAACAATTTTTTTATAGTTATTTGGCTCTATTAACCATCAAATGTTTTGTTTTGGCATGTCCTAGCGAAGCAAAATTTATAACTAATAATAATAAGAAGAAAAATTACATTTAAAAATTGTGTCCTCACAGATGTTGAATTTACATCCATGTTGGATATATGTCCAATACATACCCTTTGCTCAAAATAGTGTTTCTACAACTTAATTTTTGGTATATAGCAGTATATGGTTCTTGAATCATATGAATAATGCTGATTTCTTTCTTATCTTTTAATATTAATGTTACCTTAAAATTTCAGGTGGTGCGACTTGCATCATTTCAGCAAGCTCCTTCTGTGCCACCATTTTTATCATTACCCAAACAGTCGAAAGTGGATGCAGATGATTCAATGATGCAAAAAGAGACTGAAGAAAGAAGAGCTAATGAGATAGCAGTTGGCGGTGGTGGAGTTTCAGTGGCAGTTACTCGTTTCCCAGCTGAGCAGAAACGTCCTGTAGGACCTCTAGTTGTGGTTGGTGTTAGAGATGGTGTCCTCTGGTTAATTGACAGGTACTTGAATCTTGTAATATATAGGAATTTAAAGGACATAACTACCCTTCCTCCCAAAAGAGAGCACAAATGTTGAAGTTTTTCAGCTCAAATTGATAAGCTGGTTCTCTGCTGTTCGCATATTTTCATTTTGTTATACCATCCCAGCGTTATTGGTGAAAGTTCAATAAATCTTTCATCTAACCACGCGCTTGTGAAGTATTTACAAAATTACGCTACCTTTCTCAATGTTGATCACGATAAGTGCACAGAGTCTATACCATCACTCATCAATCCTTGTCTCATTTCCAATGTCATTATCTCTTATGCTTAGAAGGATTCTTGAATTTTGAATCAGAAAAAGTTCTAAATATAATTTTGAAAATCCCGACTTATGCTGCTTGAGTTTTCTTGGTCAGGTACATGAGTGCACATGCTTTGTCCTTAAATCATCCTGGTATTCGTTGCCGGTGTCTTGCTGCCTATGGTGATGCAGTCAGTGCTGTCAAATGGTATTAGCTCTTTTCTTTTACATGTGGTAATGGCCGGAATTGCTTCAAGTCCTAAATATTTCTTTTTCCTGCAGGGCAAGTAGGCTTGGTAGAGAACATCATGATGACTTAGCCCAATTTATGCTTGGTATGGGCTATGCCGCTGAAGCTTTACATCTGCCTGGAATATCTAAGAGGTAAACAAACAGTTGCAGGAAAAATGCTACCTTACTGTAAAAATAAAATGACTATGTTTGCTGTTGATGGACAGAAACCATACAAACATGTACACCCATTTTTGTAGTTGCCATTTATGAGCCCCTTTATACATAGTTCCTCAATCACTCTGACAAGTAGCTTGGAGTTTGTCACTTGATATGAGGTCAATGTGTCAAAGCCATGTTAGTTGTATAACAATCTGATTACGCTAGTCCTAGTTCTAATTGTTAATCCATCTCTATTTGAAAATTTCAGATTGGAATTTGATCTGGCCATGCAAGGAAATGATTTAAAAAGAGCACTCCAGTGTCTTCTTACAATGAGCAACAGCAGGGATATGGGGCAAGATAATGCAGGGCTTGATTTGAATGACATTCTCAGCTTAACAACTAAAAAGGAAGATATGGTGGAAACATTTCAAGGAATTGTGAAATTTGCGAAAGAGTTTTTGGATTTGATTGATGCTGCGGATGCTACTGGACAGGCTGATATTGCTCGTGAGGCTCTAAAGAGGTTAGCTGCTGCAGGTTCCTTGAAAGGTGCATTACAGGGTCATGAGTTAAGAGGGTTGGCTCTGCGATTAGCAAATCATGGAGAGTTGACACGACTGAGTGTAAGTACTTGAAAACACTTTTCTAGCCTTACAGTTCATTTATGTTTAAAGCTTGGTAATTGTTTTTCTTATACAAAATATGCTGTTCTCTATAAGCTTTTGCAGGGTTAGTTCATATACGATCCAAACTTTTACCCCATACTGTTTTGTGTAGCTTCAAACGTAATTATTGAATTTCATGTTGCATTTAAATGTCATTTCAGCTTCATCCCTTTTTTAGCAGTCTTCTGAGCATATAAACTAGCAAAAACAGAGAGCCTGTATAGGGTTAGATAGTTGTCTTGTGAGAATAGTTGAGGTGCATGCTCATTAGTCCGTATTTTTTATTTCAGCATATCGATTTAGGTCTAATTTATTAGTTTTTTTCTTTTCTACATGTATACTCTTAGACCTGCTCTTCATAGACAAACTTGGGATTTGCGATCCCAGGTAAGATCAGATCATGGGATCCTTTTCTATTCGATAGGAAGGGCTGGACGAAATTAGGAACTCTCTCCCCTTCCCTTTTCCCCCTCCCCACTTTCTTGCCGGTAAGCTCCTTCCTTTTCTGTTCTGCTTCCTTCCTCCTCCTTTGTTTCAGACTGCTCCAGTTCTACTTTTATTTTGAGGGCGTTGTTTTTTGCGGTTTGCAATTCCGTCTGGACTCTCCTGCTTTATTGGTGTTGGTCCTGTCAAAGTTTCTTCATTTTTCCGGCTTCCTTTAGTTATGGAAGTTAAAAGTTGTTGTGTTAACAACACTTTTTTCTGTATCTCATTTGAAGATGAATCGTTTTTTATTGAGGATACCAATCTTAAGCTGATTCTCCCGGTTGCTCCACAACACTTAAGTTGGTTTGAAAATGCTTTTGTGAAGTTATTGCAGCTCCCTGCTCATCTACCTTTTCTTATGAAGCATAAAGAGGAGATTGGGACCATTGGTTTGGCCAAGCGAAGGTTCCATCAGGGTCGGGTTGTTGATTGCATTTTTTGGCCACATTTTGGAGGAAGGACGTTTTTATGTGTTCCAATGGGTTAGTTAAAAAAAGGCTGGCTTGCCTTTTGGGAGATGTTAAAGTTTTGTCCATTGCCGCTGGGTTCTGGAGCTTCAGTCAGTTTGGTTGAGTCTGGGTCGAGTACTTTCAAAAACTTTGCAGAGAAAGTCCGTGAGGAACCAGTCAAGTTATCTCACTCTGTCCTTCCTCCTGTCAAGTCCTCTCAGGTCACATCTGCAACATCTTCATTTTGGGTTAGAAAGGACCTTGATGTGGTGGAAGTTGATTTTGATAAGATCAAAGTGGTTTCCAGATTATGTGCTCATAATTCTTGGTTGGACATCCAAAGAACTTTGGAAAAGTATTTCAGGACCAAAATTGTTTTTAATCCATTTTAGGCTGATAAGGCTTTGTTGAAATTTGAAGACAGTTGGTCGGATTTTAGTTTTGATGGTATCTGGGAATGTATTGGCAAATTTCATGTGATGATTGAAAATTGGTCTCATGATAAGCACTTGGCTTCGGAGCTTATTGAAGGGTATGGAGAGTGGGTCTCACTGTTCAACTTACCCTTGACTTATTGGAAGAGAGAAAATTTTGAAGCCATTGGAGAGTACTTTGGTGGTTTGATCAGCATTTCCTCTCAGACTTTGAATTTTATTGATTGATCTGTTGCTCGCATTGAAGTTAAAAACAATCTTTGTGGGTTTCTTCCTGCATATATTGAGTTTAAAGATAAAGATTGTGGGGATTATTTTATCAGAGTTGGGAATTTTTCCTCTTTAAATCCTCCTGATATTGCTAAAGGTGATTTGTCCAAGGATGACTATACGAATTCTTTTGATCTGATTAGGGTTCTTCAGGTTATGGAAGATGAGGGGTTCAAGGCTGATGTTGATTCGATTCCCGCCAAAAAAGTTAAAAAAAGATGGGGAGGCCAAGTGTCTTGTGGCTGGTTCTGCGGTCATCAAGGAAGCTCAGGTTGTGGGTTTAATTTTGCCAGCAAGCTTTGTTCAAGATGAGTCAACTCCCCTATTTAATGATCAACAGCACGAGAAGGATTTATCTCTCCCATTGATTGATGCTATTAATGAGGGGTGTTCGCATGGTGAGGATCTCTCTCTCCTGTCTTTGGTTATCTCAACCGGTGATATTCCTTGCAACATTCCAAAGGAAGCATTAATTTCTGATTGGCCCACACATACTTAGGTCATTCCCGTTTTATCTCCGATTTTAATTAACCCGAGTATTCAAGGCAAGGAAACCTCTGATATTCCTTCTCTTTTTTCTCCTAGCAGCCCACAATCGGTTCTTGCAGTTAAGAATAGGTATATTAATTCATACGCTCAATATTATACTAGGAAAAAAGGGGAATTTTTGGCTCCATCTATAATAGAGAATTCTGGTCTTAATGCTGATATTATTGAAGAGACAGTTCCAGTTATTTTGGCTTCTTCTCTCTCAAAAGTCCGAGTTTTGAGTCTGTTCCCATTAATCACCCTCAGAACTTAACGGTCTCCAATTGTGTCATTAGTAATTTACCTATTAAGGAGTCAGAAAAGGCTTTTATTAAAGGCAACTTTCCTCAGTTGAATAATCCTTTTGTTACAAGCCCTGTTTCTGTCTGCAACCTTGTCTCCGAGCATTCTGATGTCAGCTTCAGCAGTTTAGAATTTGATCAGGTTACTTCATGTCACAATTTGAAAGAGCCTAACAACGAATGTTTTGCTGAAGACTTGGAGTTATTATTTCAGATTGGTGACCAACAATTTGAGACTTCCCCTCCAGCCTTAGTTGACTCAGCAATCGCTCCTTCAGTAATTCCTGAGGAATTTGTCTCGTTGATGGTTGTGGGTTTCAGTTGCAATCAATTTCTTCTTTGTATTCTAAGGAGGCTTAGCAAGTTGATTCTTAATGAAGATTATTTCATGGAATACGAGGAGACTTGGGGATGATTCTAATAGAGCTTCAGCAGCATTCCCCGGACATTGTCCTGATTCGAGAAACAAAAACTAGAAGCTTTGATATTCGTTGATCAAGTCTTTATGGAGTTCAAGAGATGTCTGCTGGATCAATGTTGAATCTTTTGGGAGATCAAGTGGATTGTTGATAATGTGGGTTGATTACAAGTTAAAAGCTGTGGAGTATCTCAAAGGGGGTTATACTTTGTCGGTTAAGTTTTCTTTTCTTAACAAAAAGGAAATTTGGGTCTCCAACTTGTATGGGCCAAATAATTACTAGGAAAGAAAACATTTGTGGAATGAGATGCTGTCTTTGTTTGCCTATGTGGATGGTCCGTGGTGCATTGGTGGTATTTTAATATCACTCGGTGGGTACATGAACGTATTCCAGCAAGGAGAAACTAAGGGACGTTTGTTTTTAGGGAATCATGATTTCCGACATCTTCAGATGCCTAGATTCTTAGATGTCTGGAATTTTAGATGTCCGGTATCTTTAGATTACCATGTTTGTTTTGCAGAAAAATTTATAAGGATGTCTGGGAATATTTAGATAGCCATGTTTGTTTTGCAGGATTTATATATGAGAATGTCATAAGATTATGTGTTATACCAATAATGCCCTTACTAACATTTACATAATTTAATTATTAGTTTAATATAATTAAATTGATATCACATGCATTTTGGTGTTGTTAATTTAATATTATATTTGTATATCAATTTATTT
Organism: Trichosanthes truncata; assembly: GCA_033996785.1. Taxonomy (NCBI): domain Eukaryota; kingdom Viridiplantae; phylum Streptophyta; class Magnoliopsida; order Cucurbitales; family Cucurbitaceae; genus Trichosanthes; species Trichosanthes truncata. The sequence continues at coordinate 43,996,008 of MU867259.1, read as the reverse complement.
TATACTAATATTTATGTGTTATTTGGTAGAACAAATTAATTTCTATTAGTTTGATATTTTTATAAAATATTTAATATTAAATATTAATTCAATTTTAAATCAGCTTTATTTTATATCTAAATGTAAAATATAAATATAGCTAACTACATTTGATCGTTTATTAGTGCATAAATTCATTAATTTATTTTTAAATAAAAATAAAAATGTAAAATTAAGAAAATTGATTAGGGGCAATTATGTCATTAGCAGATGCCCTCAACGTGGGAATCTTAAAAACCCATGTTTCAAAAGGGCATCCAAATTTAACCAGATGCCCTCCGAATGGGCATCCTAGGATACCCGGGTATCTTGATATGCCAAGGTATCTTACATTCCTACAAAACAAACCAAGTAATCCAGATGCCCGTTTCATGGGAATCTTGGATTACCACGAAACAAACGGCCCCTAAAGGTATGCGAATTTTCAATAAAGTAATTTCTGAGCTTGAGCTTTTGGAGCTTCCTCTTACAAATGGAAAATTCACTTGGTCAAAGCCGGTAGATGATTCGACGCAATCTCTAATTGACAAGTTCTTTGTTTCAAAGGAATGGGATTTGTTTTTTGATGATTCAAAAGTAAGAAGGCAGGTACGGTTATTCTCTGACCATTTTCCTCTGCTTTTTGAATCTGGAAGCTTTGTTTGGGGGCCTTCTCCTTTTCGATTTTATAACTCATGGTCGACTCAGTCTGATTGTGTAAAAGCTATTGAGGACTCCTTAGCACAAGACAGTTCTTACTGTTAGGCAGGGTTTGTAATTTCTTCTAAACTTCAAAATCTAAAAGTGGTGATTAAAGATTGGTTTACAGATTTTGAAACTACCAGAAAAAGAAAGGAGAAGTCTTTGATCTCGGATGTTACTCGGTTGGATGAAAAATCTGAGAGGCATCCTTTATCTGCTCTTGAGGATGCTCTGAGATCAAAAGCAAAAGGTGAGCTACTAGATCTTTATTTGGTGGGGGAAAGAAATTTGCTTCAAAAGTGCAAGCTGCAGTGGTTGAAAGCTGGTGATGAAAATACAAGTTTCTTTCATAGATTTTTGGTAGCAAAGGAAAAGAAGTCTTTGATTTCTGAGTTGAGAAGGCTGGATGGCTCTCTGCTTCTGACTTCAGGCGAAATTGAAGCTGAAATATTGGGTTTTTATGAGACTTTATATTCAAAGCTCTCGGGTAAGAGATTCATTCCTTCAAATATTAATTGGTCCACTATTGCTAATGCTCAGAATTCTGTTTTGATGGCCCCTTTTACTCTTGAGGAGATTTGGAGGGCTGTGAAATGTCTTGGGAAAAATAAAGCGCCTGGGCCGGATGGATTTTCAACTGAATTCTTCATTAAATTCTGGAATTTGTTTAAAGCTGATTTCCTTCAGTTCTTTAGTGAGTTTCATAAGAAAGGGGACCTGAATTCTTGTGTGATGGAGAATTTTATTTGTTTGATTCAGAAAAAGGTAGTGGCTATTCACGTAAAGGACTTCAGACCTATTTGCTTAACCTCGTCAGTTTATAAAATTTTGGCAAAAGTTCTTGTGGAGCGCTTGAAAAGGATTATGCCTTATATTGTCTCAGGTTCTCAAAGTGCCTTTATTTCAGGAAGGCAAATCTTGGATCCGGTTATTATTAAGCTGGATTTTGAAAGGGCCTTTGATTGTGTAGATTGGGACTTCCTTGATGAAGTGCTAAAATCTAAAGCTTTTGATTGTAAGTGGATTCAGGGTTGTGTTCGTAATCCGAAGTTCTCTGTTTTCATTAATGGTCGACCTAAAGGGAGAATTATGGCTTCTCGTGGTTTGAGGCAAGGTGATCCGCTTTCCCCATTCTTGTTCATTTTGGTAAGTGAGGTTCTAAGTGCTTTTATCAATTCTGCCATTGATAATGGGCTTTTGAAGGCTTTAAAGTAGGAAGGGAGTACATTCACGTATCTATTTTGCAATTTGCGGATGAGACACATATCTTCTATAAATGTGATGACAATATGCTTGGCACCTTGATTCGGATTATTCATTTCTTTGAATGGTGCTCTGGTTTGAAGATCAATTGGGAGAAATCAGGGTTAGGTGGGGTAAATGTGGATGATCTGGAAATTCTGGCAGCTTCTCAGTGGTTGAATTGTAGGAAGGAATCTTTGCCTTTTATTTACCTTGGTCTTCCTTTAGGTGGCCATCCAAAAAATTTCTTGTTTTGGCAGCCGGTATTAGATAAAGTCCAGAAAAAATTGGATGGTTGGAGGCGCTTTAATTTGTCCAGGGGTCTTGTCTTCCTAATAATTATATGTTTTCTATGCCAACTAAAGTTTGTTTGCAGTTTGAACATATAATCAAGAATTTCTTTTGGGAAGTAAGAGAGGGTGGAAATTTGAATCATTTGGTTCAGTGGAATAAAGCTTCAAAAGCTCTTTTAGATGGGGTCTCGGGATTGGGCACCTAAAGCACATAAATGAAGCTCTCATTGCTAATTGGGGCTAAAGATTCATTCATGAGCCGCAAGTTCTTTGGTGGCAAGTCGTTTCAAGTATTCATGGCTCTTCAACTTTTGATTGGTACACGGTTGGGAGAAGTGGTTCTAGTCTTCGGAGTCCTTGGAAAAATATTGCTACTATTTGGAACCTGATGAGGCCTTTGGTTCACTTTAAATTGAGTAATGGGTTCAAGATAGCATTCTGGCATGACCCGTGGATTGATAATCAACCCTTGAAGCTTCGTTTTCCAAGTTTGTTTAGATTATCCTCTCTTCCAGATGGTTCGGTTCATGATTTTTGGGATGAATCTTATCTTTCATAGAATATTGTGTTTAGAAGATTTTTGAAGGATGAGGAGATTCTATATTTTCAGGCCTTGATGGGCTGTCTCTCCTCATTTCGAATCTACTTTGAGGGTGATAGATGTCGTTGGTCCTTGGAGGCGTCTGGTTTGTTTATTGTAAAGTCACTTTTGCGGCATTTGGCTTCTTCTACTCCTATTGACAAAGATCTTTATAATGCTATATGGAAATCTAAAAGCCCAAAAAGAATTAACATTCTTTTGTGGATCATGATTAATGGAAGTCTCAATTCGGCTGAGATGTTGCAAAGGAAGCTCTCTCTTCTCACTATCTTATGGCATCAATTTGTACTCTGTCTTTCGAATGGAGAAACCTTGAATCATTTTTTTTAGTGCCTTTATGCCCGTGCCTGCTGGTTCAAGATATTCTCCTTTTTTAAGCTTCATTGGGTTTTTTCGAGCTCTTTTAAGATCAATGTGTCTTCAATTATTATTGGACCTTTATTAACTTCCAAATCCAGAATTTTATGGGTTAATGTTGTCAAAGCACTTCTTTTTGAGCTTTGGTTTGAGAGGAATCAAAGAATTTTTCAGAATAAGCATCTTTTTTGGGCTGCTCGTCTGGACTCAGCACGTTTATTGGTGTCTTCTTAGAGTTCCCTCTCGAAGGCCTTTCAAGATTTTTCTATTCAGGATATCTTTCTAAATTGAAATGCTTTTATTTTTCCTGTTTATTTATTTGCTTTCTTTTCACTCCCTTGTGGAGTTTGTTTCTCTCATAGTAGTAGCCTCTTTTCATCACCTCAATGAAAAGTGTTGTTTCTTGTAAAAAAAAAAAAAAAGAAACAGAGAGCTTGTATAAGTCAGGTTTTGAGCAGTTACTTGGTACTGTAGTCATTGCAAATTTGTATTATGGGATTTGGAATTAATGCAAAGTCTGAGCTAAAAAAGTTGAGCTTCCTCTGAAATTCTCTCACCCCCAACCCAAAAAAGAGAGATAGAGAGAGAGAGAGAGTTTTTTGAAAATTACTATTTTTGTTTCTAAAACTTGGCTAGAATTTCAAAAAGCTTGTTTTAGAGTAGAACAAAAAATGAAGAAAAATATTAGAAAACATGTAAAGTGGTTTTTTTTTTTGAAAAGGTTATCAAATGGGCCTCATTTTTCATACTCTTCGTCTAAGATTAAGAGACAGACTGGATAATTCGTGCCTGCCGTGGATGTGTTGATAAATTATTGTTTCTTAAGATAATTAGTCTTCAATGCTCCGTTTGTAAAAAATGACGATGTAAATGCTGCAGGGATTGGCAAACAATTTGATCTCAGTCGGCTCGGGACGTGAAGCAGCATTTGCAGCAGCAGTTTTAGGAGACAATGCTCTCATGGAAAAAGCATGGCAAGACACAGGAATGCTTGCGGAAGCTGTGCTTCATGCTCAAGTACGTCATCTTTATTTGTGCTGTATATGTATTCTTTGTCCATTAACTTACATGCAATTGCCAGGCTCATGGTCGACCGACATTGAAAAATTTGGTCGAGTCTTGGAACAAGATGCTACAAAAGGAGATGGAGCACACCTCGTCAGAAAAGACCGATGCCACAGCTGCATTTTTTGCTTCCCTCGAGGAACCAAAACTCACAAGCTTGGCAGATGCAGGCAAGAAGCCTCCCATTGAAATCCTTCCTCCTGGAATGCCAACTCTGTCATCTTCCATTTTAGCTCCAAAGAAGCCAACTCCTGGAGCACAAGGTGCATTGCAGCAACCAGCCAAGCAATTGCTTCTGGAGGCACCACCTGGTAATCCACAACCACCACCAGAAGGTACACCGAACCAATCAGAACCAAGTGAACAGACTTCGGACGGTAAAGCCCCGACTTCAACAACAGCTACCAACACATCTCCAACTACTCCAACAGAAAATGTTCCTACAACATCGAATGGTTCAGAGCCATCTGATATCCAATTAGCATCCTCTAACACGACACCAGTGGAGACTCAAATACCATCGACATCCGTAAATAATACAGCACATTCAGAGGCCGTGTTAGAAGTGCCCGAGGTTCAGAATTCCTCTGTTCCAAATTCATCATCCACAAATGATGCGGCACCGCCATCAGAAACCCCATCTGAGGTGCCTGAGCTTCAGAATACCTCTCTTCCAAATGTATCACAAATTTGAAATCCAGCCATAGTTGAGTCTAGTAGGTGAGGTTGATTTTGTTCCCAGGTGTTGTAATGTATTCTTCATGTGTTTGATTCTCTCTTTCCTATTGGTGTTATACAAAGTTGCATATATTCTTTTGTTCATTATTGCATTAAATTTAGAACACTCGTTCCATTATATATGAGGTTCCCTCTGTAAAAAATTTCTGGTGTGCTTCGTTTTTGTTGTGTAATTTAGTGTGAGCTAAAATGTAGTATTTGTCTCCGTATTTTATAATGTTCAATGTACTAATTTACTAATTTTAGTATCTTTCCTAGTTAAAACCAACCATTTTGTTCTGTTTTTTGTTTTAAATGTGAATTCTGTAAAGTATATCTGAATGGTGTCTTTGATTGCTATGGTGAATATATTAGGGGGAAAAAACTTGGGTGCAGCAGGCTCAAGTGTGGTGTTGTCCACTTTTCAACCACACAACCAATTTTTGGTGTGTTTTTTTTTTTTTTTTTAAAGAAAATCCTGTGGTTGTAAGGTGGGCAGCACCACATTTGAGCCCAGGATGCAACCAAGTTGTGCCCATATTAGGGTACATTTGGTTTGTTATTTGAAACATAAATTTTTTAAAACAAGAGATTCAGTGAAGATCAGAGTTGTATTTATGGTTTTAGTATTTTCGGGTCTGTGTTTAGTAGTATATTTAGAAATTGAGTCTCAATTGAACAACCATTCAAAATGTGTTTGATAATATATCTATAAACCATAATAGTTTTAGTTACCAACTAAATATTAGGTTGAATCTTAACTATTAGTAATTAATTTATGAACATATTTTATGTTATCAATTTTGTATAATTCTTATTTTACAAAATCATATAATTTATAATATATTATATTATACATATTTTCATTTAACAAGAATGAAATGATTTTATAAAATGAAATACTATATTTATCAAAGTTTTGACCTTTTTAAATGTGATTCTATATTTTAAATTTTCAAATTCAAATTTTGGATACATTGAAAATATAAAAGTGTTCTTCTCAGAATTTTTACTATTTTAGATTTTTCTTTTTACCTCTATAGAGATGAGAAAATTGAGATATAGTAATCAATTGTTGATGCAATTGAAGGGAAGAAATACATACCAGTTATTGCTGAGCTATGTTTAGCTTGACAATTTTTTTTTAAAAAAAAATTCTAGTATAACAAATGTAGGGTATGAGGATTGAACCTCCAATCTTAAGAAAATAAGTATATGTCGATTACTGTATGCTATGTTCACTTTTACAGTTTTTTTTTTTCTAAATAGGGTAAATAGTAAAAAAAAAAAAAAAGAAAGATTATCGACACTTCTTATCATATAAACGAGAGTTATCAAATAGAGGAGGCATTGACAATATGCAACTCTTGTGGAATAGTTGTGATGTCTTGGAAGAGGAAGAATCCTATTTTTCAATTGTAGTAGTGGGAGATTTGAGAGAATGAGCAGTTAAGGCCCCGTTTGATAACGTTTTCATTTCTTGTTTCTTGTTTTTTGTTTCTGTTTCTTGTTTCTTTAAAAAAAAAAAAATATATATATATATATATATATAAACAGACATGTGTTTGATAACTGTTTTTTGTTTTTTAGTAAAAATAAAATTTAGTACATACAATATAATAAAACATATAACATTCATTAAAATAAATATAAAACAATTATAAAGAGTTTATAGTATTTTATTCAGGCCCAACACAAAATTAATAATAATAATAATAGATTTTACCCTTTAAATGTTGTTCAAGTTTGATTTGCAATGTCATTTCCTACTCCAATCAATTCACCTTAAATGATTTTGGCTTACACAAGTTAGTTCAATTAGACTAACTTGTAAATTGTCTAAGGTTAGACAATCGAGCATACCCATATATATATATATATATATATATATATATATATTTAATGGTAAATATGAAATACATTATTAATTTGTTTATTAATATTTAATGGTAAATATGAAATACATTATTAATTTATTTATTTAATAAACAAATTAAAATCGTATCAAAAGGGAAAATAATAGAGATTTAAATAGAAAATTATAGCTAAAAGCTTGTTAATGGAAAGTAAAAAAAAAAAAAAGAAATGAGAGAGAAGAGAAAAACATAAACGAAAAGAAAAAAGAACAAAAGAAAAAAAAAAAAAGAAACTGTTAAAAGAAAAAAAAGATTATGATGGAAGAGAGAGAAGAGAAAGAAATAAATAAAAAAATAAAAATAAAAACGAAAAGATAAAAAAAATATTAAAAGGAAAAAAATAAAATAGAAGATGGAGAAAGAAGAGAGAGGGGAGAGATGGGTGTAGAGAGGGAAAAGAGAAATAGAGATATATATATGAAACATGAAAAAAAAAAACATAAACAGAATTTGAGAAACTACTTTTTGTAGTTTCTCAAAATTTGTCTTTTTTTAAAAACGTTTTTAAAAATTTAGAACAAGAAATATGATGGTTTATTAAACATGTATGTTTATTAAAAAATGAGAAACATGAAGAAGAAACATGAAACGAAAACATTATCAAACGAGTACTAAAAAAGCCCTCATTGGAACTCAAAATAAATAAATAAATAAGGCCGCATTAGGATTTTATTTATAGACCTTTTTTTTTTTTTAAGAAATACTTTTAATGTGACTTGAAGGGTATTTTTTATTAATATTGTAGTTTTTTAAAGTTATTATAAAAATATTGTTGTTTTGAAAGTATTTATAAGAATATTGTTGTTTTAATTAGCTGGCGGATGGTCGTCTCTTCAAGAGACGACCATGTACACGCGTTCGAGATGGTCGTCTCTTGAAGAGACGACCAAGTGTACGTGGCAGATGGTCGTCTCTTGAAGAGACGACCATCTCCCACGTTTTCGTTTTAAAAAAAAACCGCGTAGATGGTCGTCTCTTCAAGAGACGACCATCCCAGATGTTTTAATAATTATGCCAGTTGGCATATTGGTCAGCTGCATACTCTAATACATAAGGGGCCTAGGTTCGAGCATTGTGGAACGCAGTTTTCAACTATTTATTTCTTTTTTTCCTCCGCTTTCTCTCTCTTTTTTTCCTTCCGTTTTTTTTTTCTTTCTTTCTCTTTTTCTTTCTTTTATTTGTTTTATTTAAATCAAATAAGATATCTTCCATTTTTTTTATATTTGAAGTAAATTGAATATTCTATTGTAATTTATTCTTTTTTTAAGAAATTGAAATTTATTTTAAGCATTAATTATTTAAATATTTTCTTTTCTAATATGAGTGATTTTTCATACTCTCGTATTTCTTTATTTTTATTTATTTATTTAGAAAAAATTACATGATAATTTTGAATAATGTGATCATTTTATTTAAAATCAACTCAAAATGACGTAAACAAAGTTGTTCTTCTCCCAAAGTCGATTGCAATATAATATTTAAATAGTTAATACTTAAAATAAATTTCAATTTCTTAAAAAAAAGAATAAATTACAATAGAATATTCAATTTACTTCAAATATTAAAAACAAATGGAAGATATCTTATTTGATTTAAATAAAACAAATAAAAGAAAGAAAAAGATAAAGAAAGAAAAAACGGAAGGAAAAAAAGAAAGAGAGAAAGCGGAGGAAAAAAAGAAATAAATAGTTGAAAATTGCGTTCCACAATGCTCGAACCTAGGCCCCTTATGTATTAGAGTATGCAGCTGACCAATATGCCAACTGGCATAATTATTAAAACTTCTGGGATGGTCTTCTCTTGAAGAGACGACCATCTACGCGTTTTTTTTTTAAAACGAAAACGTGGGAGATGGTCGTCTCTTCAAGAGACGACCATCTGCCACGTACACTTGGTCGTCTCTTGAAGAGACGACCATCTCGAACGTGTGTACATGGTCGTCTCTTGAAGAGACGACCATCCGCCAGCTAATTAAAACAACAATATTCTTATAAATACTTTCAAAACAACAATATTTTTATAATAACTTTAAAAAACTACAATATTAATAAAAAATACCCAACGACTACCACCTCAAATAATTGTCTTGCAAATATTACAAAAGAAATATTATTTAAAATCCTTCCGTGCAGTTTTCCAAAATTAAAAATATATAAAATAAGTGCGGGAAAGGAATCGTGGGGTATTTTTTATTAATATTGTAGTTTTTTAAAGTTATTATAAAAATATTGTTGTTTTGAAAGTATTTATAAGAATATTGTTGTTTTAATTAGCTGGCGGATGGTCGTCTCTTCAAGAGACGACCATGTACACACGTTCGAGATGGTCGTCTCTTGAACAGACGACCAAGTGTACGTGGCAGATGGTCGTCTCTTGAAGAGACGACCATCTCCCACGTTTTCGTTTTAAAAAAAAAACGCGTAGATGGTCGTCTCTTCAAGAGAAGACCATCCCAGAAGTTTTAATAATTATGCCAGTTGGCATATTGGTCAGCTGCATACTCTAATACATAAGGGGCCTAGGTTCGAGCATTGTGGAACGCAGTTTTCAACTATTTATTTCTTTTTTTCCTCCGCTTTCTCTCTTTCTTTTTTTCCTTCCGTTTTTTTTCTTTCTTTCTCTTTTTCTTTCTTTTATTTGTTTTATTTAAATCAAATAAGATATCTTCCATTTTTTTTATATTTGAAGTAAATTGAATATTCTATTGTAATTTATTATTTTTTTAAGAAATTGAAATTTATTTTAAGTATTAATTATTTAAATATTTTCTTTTCTAATATGAGTGATTTTTCATTCTCTCGTATTTCTTTATTTTTATTTATTTATTTAGAAAAAATTACATGATAATTTTGAATAACGTGATCATTTTATTTAAAATCAACTCAAAATGACGTAAACGAAGTTGTTCTTCTCCCAAAGTCGATTGCAATATAATATTTAAATAGTTAATACTTAAAATAAATTTCAATTTCTTAAAAAAAAGAATAAATTACAATAGAATATTCAATTTACTTCAAATATTAAAAAAAATGGAAGATATCTTATTTGATTTAAATAAAACAAATAAAAGAAAGAAAAAGAGAAAGAAAGAAAAAACGAAAGGAAAAAAAGAAAGAGAGAAAGCGGAGGAAAAAAAGAAATAAATAGTTGAAAATTGCGTTCCACAATGCTCGAACCTAGGCCCCTTATGTATTAGAGTATGCAGCTGACCAATATGCCAACTGACATAATTATTAAAACTTTTGGGATGGTCGTCTCTTGAAGAGACGACCATCTACTCGTTTTTTTTTAAAACGAAAACGTGGGAGATGGTCGTCTCTTCAAGAGACGACCATCTCGAACGCGTGTACATGGTCGTCTCTTGAAGAGACGACCATCCACCAGCTAATTAAAACAACAATATTCTTATAAATACTTTCAAAACAACAATATTTTTATAATAACTTTAAAAAACTACAATATTAATAAAAAATACCCCACGATTCCTTTCCCGCACTTATTTTATATATTTTTAATTTTGGAAAACTGCACGGAAGGATTTTAAATAATATTTCTTTTGTAATATTTGCAAGACAATTATTTGAGGTGGTAGTCGTTGGGTATTTTTTATTAATATTGTAGTTTTTTAAAGTTATTATAAAAATATTGTTGTTTTGAAAGTATTTATAAGAATATTGTTGTTTTAATTAGCTGGCGGATGGTCGTCTCTTCAAGAGACGACCATGTACACACGTTCGAGATGGTCGTCTCTTCAAGAGACGACCAAGTGTACGTGGCAGATGGTCGTCTCTTGAAGAGACGACCATCTCCCACGTTTTCGTTTTAAAAAAAAACGAGTAGATGGTCGTCTCTTCAAGAGACGACCATCCCAAAAGTTTTAATAATTATGTCAGTTGGCATATTGGTCAGCTGCATACTCTAATACATAAGGGGCCTAGGTTCGAGCATTGTGAAACGCAATTTTCAACTATTTATTTCTTTTTTTCCTCCGCTTTCTCTCTTTCTTTTTTTCCTTTCGTTTTTTCTTTCTTTCTCTTTTTCTTTCTTTTATTTGTTTTATTTAAATCAAATAAGATATCTTCCATTTTTTTTAATATTTGAAGTAAATTGAATATTCTATTGTAATTTATTCTTTTTTTTAAGAAATTGAAATTTATTTTAAGTATTAACTATTTAAATATTATATTGCAATCGACTTTGGGAGAAGAACAACTTCGTTTACGTCATTTTGAGTTGATTTTAAATAAAATGATCACGTTATTCAAAATTATCATGTAATTTTTTCTAAATAAATAAATAAAAATAAAGAAATACGAGAGAATGAAAAATCACTCATATTAGAAAAGAAAATATTTAAATAATTAATACTTAAAATAAATTTCAATTTCTTAAAAAAATAATAAATTACAATAGAATATTCAATTTACTTCAAATATAAAAAAAATGGAAGATATCTTATTTGATTTAAATAAAACAAATAAAAGAAAGAAAAAGAGAAAGAAAGAAAAAAAACGGAAGGAAAAAAAGAAAGAGAGAAAGCGGAGGAAAAAAAGAAATAAATAGTTGAAAACTGCGTTCCACAATGCTCGAACCTAGGCCCCTTATGTATTAGAGTATGCAGCTGACCAATATGCCAACTGGCATAATTATTAAAACATCTGGGATGGTCGTCTCTTGAAGAGACGACCATCTACGCGATTTTTTTTTTAAACGAAAACGTGGGAGATGGTCGTCTCTTCAAGAGACGACCATCTGCCACGTACACTTGGTCGTCTCTTCAAGAGACGACCATCTCGAACGCGTGTACATGGTCGTCTCTTGAAGAGACGACCATCCGCCAGCTAATTAAAACAACAATATTCTTATAAATACTTTCAAAACAACAATATTTTTATAATAACTTTAAAAAACTACAATATTAATAAAAAATACCCTGACTTGAATGCTCCTAGAATTAGCAAATTTAATCTACTCGAATGTGTTTTTCATGGATTTCTCTATTATTTCTCTTAATCTACTCGTATGTCTAGCTGTGTTTTTAAAGTCCGAATTGAGTTTATCCTATTTTTAATTAATAACAAATCTAACTTATTATTAATTAAAGGTCCAATTAGAGCACTAACATTATTTACTATTTTTTCACTAAATAAATTTGTCACAATGAGCTAAAGCTAGTAAGGAGACCCATCTAGGTTATTTATTTATTTTTTTCATAGGAGATCTATCTAGTGGACATAGAGAGTTGTGAACTATAATGATAATTATTTTCAAATTTCTGATAATTCAAATACGAATTATTAATCATTCTTTTAAATTAACTATTCATAATGAGTGAAAAATCAAATAATCAGCTGATACTCTAAATTTGACAGTCTTAAAATTTTCACCATAAACTTTCAATTTCATCCGTTATTATTTTTTTAGTTCAACAACATATGGGCTATGACTTATTGGTCAAGAGTATATGCCTAAACCAATAGAGCTATACTTAGGTTGACAATTTCATCAATCGAACATTAGACACAAATAGGTGTCACAATTTTTATCATTTGTTCAATTTTTGCTCAATGTACCAACTAGTTATAATAAAAAAAAAAATTAAAACTCATGATTTTCAACAACAATTAAAACAATACATAAAATTGAGTTAGATTAATGTATAACAATATCAACTATTGAACAAATCTCCCAAAACTTCCAAGTTTCATCAATTTTATACATAATATATGTTTTGTAGTTCATTAAACAGATGAAAAAATATTTTTGTAATGGTTTTTAAAATGAAATTTTATTATAAGGTACAAATTGCAACACTTGTTAAAGTTTGAAGTAAAGATTGCAACATTTATCAAATTTTAAAATTCAACTAGATAAAATTAAAAATTTAGGATAAAATTAATACACACACTAAAATTTAGGGGTATAAATTAAAATTTCAAAGACAATTAAATTAAAACATATTATTTAAATAACACAATACAAAAATAGAAAAAAGGAAAAAAGGAAAAAAAAACTCAATCCCGTCTATACTCTGTAAATCAGCCCATTTTGTCAAACTAGTTGTATACTACGTGCGTTGCTCGTGGTTTATCAAGTTGAACTATTAAAGCATATATTTTTCTCTTTTCTTTCCTTTAACTCTTACTCATTTGTAGTTCTGCAAACTTATATAAAGATATTATCCTATTGGAAGGAAGGTGATGATAGATAATTTGGAATGAAAATCTAGTGTATATATTATATAATAAATAAAAAAGTATTGCATTGTAATAATAAAAAAATTCATTATCTCATAATCCAAATATTCTTATTATCAAACTTTTATGAAAATTCTATTTTCCTTTTCAACCTATTGCTCATTATTTCTTCAAAATTTCAAGACTGTTAAAGGTAGCATTGAGAGACTCAAACGACATCAAAAAACTTAAATGAAATATGAAAAAATCATCATAAACAGAATTTAGAAGTCTCTCTAATAACTAGGAGGCAATCCAACTTAATTTCTCACTAGCCAATCTACGACCCTAATAATTAGGAGGCAATTCAACTTAATTTCTCATTGGCCAATCTACAACCCTAATAATTAGGAGGCAATCCAACTTAATTTCTCATGGGCCAATCTACGACCCTAATAATTAGGAGGCAATCCAACTTAATTTCTCACTGGCCATTTATACTTTATCCCTTGCAATATCAAAACTCAATCCAATGTCTCTTCATATTTCTAATATTTTAAATGTTGACCTCTACACTTATCAAATTTCAGGATTAATTATTATGGTAAATTATTATTAGTAATTAAATCTTTATATTTAAAAAAAAAATATTTTTTAAATAATATAATACATATTAAAAAATTGCAAAAAATGAAGGAGAATTAGAGTGGAAGAAAAGCATGGTTGTGCAATAAAAGAGAATAGACTCTTCAAATAATTTATAATGAGAAAATTAATAGGAAAAATTAATGTTCGCTTCTAATCTTATTTATTAAAATAATAATGATTAAAGAGAGGTAAAATTAAAAAATTAAAAATTTAATAGTAAAGGAATAAACGGTAAAAAAGATTGTCCGGACAAAAATACTTAGAAAAAATCAAGAGAGATTTTGGTATATAAAGTTAATTTAAGATTTAAAAACTAAAATTTTGAAAACGTGTATCTAAAATCATTCATTTCAATTTATTTTTAATGATATTTTAGCTTCAAACCTTTTATTTGGTTTTAAAACCAATTATTTTAATTCTAAATTTTGATTTTTTAACATTATTTTTGGTATCTTTTAAATATAAAATATTTGACTTGGTCTCATGAGAATTCAATTATTAAATTAAATTCAAATAAAGTAATTACACAAATAGAAAAACAATTTTTTTTTATGGTGAATATAACTACACATTTACAACTTTACAAAAATAGCAAAAAATTGACAAACAAATTATAATGAAAGCGCAAATATGACATACAAAATTTCTCTTTTATTCCCTTGATAGATATAGATTGTTTTGATCAATTTACAAAATTAAACACCAAGATGATAAACACAAAACAAATTCTTATTTAAGCATAAAACTTAATACTAATTAAACACAAATCTTATTCTTCTCATCACACTCAACAACACTGTTGCATGAGAAATTTCGGCCACTCACAAATTGCTATGTCATTAATTTAAATTAGTGATAAAATAAATTTGGGATCAATTACAAATTTACACGTGTCCTCAAATTAAATTAAAAGACATGAAAAATTGGCAAATTAAATAATGTCACATGTCTAGTATTGATCTATTAAACGACTTAAGCCAGTCCAATCAAATTATGCCACATGGCAGTTGGATACAAAACTAGTTTAGTACGAGGTCATTAAAAAGAAATTTGGGCCAAATTTAAATAATTCAAGCCTATTAAAAAATGATTGAATTAAGCCTAAATAAGCCCAAGTCCAAAGGTTGGGCCTAAACTCAACTAAGCCCAAGCCCATACAAGGTCCACCAAACTCTATAAATAGAGGAGGTCACCCTTCATTTGAAGGCATTAAGAGGAGTCAGAATAGAATCCAGAGCATTCAGCCAGAGAGTTCAGAGTCTCCAAGAGTCGGAATTCAGAAGCTTCAAGTTCAGTCAGAGAATCCAGAGAATTCAAAAGATCCAAGATTCATAATTTAGAAAATTCAACGACTGAAGCCAACAGGCTGATCTAAGATCAACAAGCCAACAGATCCAAGATCAACAAGCCAACAAGTCGATCCAAGATCATCAAACCGACAAGCCAATCTAAGATCAACAAGACAACAATCCAATCCAAGATCAACAAGACAACAAGTCAATCCAAGAGGATCAATAAGCCCACAGGCTGATCCAAGAAAATCAACAAGTCAGAAAGCTTACATATTCGAGAGAAAAAAATCAGAGGATAAATATTAAAGATTGTAATACTTCTCAAAAATCAATAAAATCAAGTTCATTCCACGAATTAAATTTCTCTAGAAATCTCATGTGAACAAACACCTAAAAGATATATGAAAATTTTTGAAAATTAGAGAAAAATAGAGATTGATTTTTTAATAAAAAACTAAAGAAAACAAAGGCAAGAGTGGTCCATCTTCCTCTCACTTAATCAAGGCATGCGCTTTTCCATTTCCAAAATTTTCCTCCACACATATTTTGATTGAACACATCCAAGGGCTATAGAAAAAAAAAATGCTTGCAATGGTGTGATCTCTATTATAGGAAAAAATAAATATTTGTCTTCAACTTACAGAGAAGACTCGTATATAAGCAGGGTGGATAAAATAAATACAAACTAACAAAATCTCCATATGTAACAAAAAAAATAACAAAAAAAATATTTACAATAAATGAAAAATAAATATTGATAAGATATTTCAATATGTACATCCGAAGATGGAGAAGATTCTCCTTCATCCACCCTCCTTCCCCTTCACCCAGTTTATGCTTGGCTACATATTTTTCAATTTGGCCTTCACCAGATGAAGCTTTACTCGGGTATTAATAGGTTAACAAACACAATCTATGAATATACAATAAGTTATAACTGAAAATTAAACTATTTAAAATTAATTTAATTTATAGGAGAATATTATATTCTCATAAAATGAGAGCAATTTGTTGCATTTTTATTCTTAGATCTAGCTAAAAGTTGGGTTATTTGCATTCCATTGTCATTTTTGTGGCTCTTATTTGGTTACTTAATTAAGCAAGCATGAGTATTGAAAAATCATCTACTCTTCCTTTATTCTTATTGATTTTTCTCTTAATTGGTCATGTTTTTTCTGGAGTTAAAGTTGGGCTGAAGAAACTTTGGGCTTTTGGGCTAATGCTTATGAGCTGGCAACTTAATGTGGTCAGCAATGCTACAACATTGGAAACAACATTTCTAATGTGGTCAGCAATGCTACAACATCGCAAGTCACATTCTAGAAACGAAATTGTACGCAAAATTTAGGTCTTACGTCAACATGGGAGTCGGAAAATATTAAAATTTCGGTAAATAAGCAGCAACCACGTAGATGGAAAGCCAAGTTAGCTCTTATGCTTTGTGTTGGCAGATGAATTTAGTGAGAAATGATTTCAAATCTTAGGATTTTAAAAGGTGAAAATGATTTCAAATTCTTATTTGCGTTTGGAACTAAATTGATTTGAAATTACCGAAATTAAAATTTCTTGTTTGGATGCTCACGAGAAATGAAAAGAAAGTATAACATTTGACTGTTATGCCCTTATGAATTTTGTAGGAGATTATTTTAATTAATAACAAAATATTTTAATATGAAATAACATTATCAAATACATATCATCATGAAAACATACCAATAATCAAAACAATCAATTTATGAAATTAAAATTTACAAATTTTATCATTATTGATAAAAATGAAAATAAAAAAATTACAAATGTCTTAATTTAAATGAAAAAAAAAGGAGAGATTGAACCCAACTGAATCTAAACAAAATCCATAAAAAATATTTGATTTGTGTTTGTCCAGCTGTGGAGAAAAAAAAAATCAAAAGAATCATTTTTTTTTTGTTGATTTCTTCTTCAACCCAATGTATGAAAACATAAAACTAACAAAATATACAAGAAAAAAATCGATTGAATCAATATATATAAAAAGGGAAAAAAACATATTATTCTCATCAAATAAATAAATAAATGTCTAAGAAGGCGAACAAAGAAAAAAAAACTCACTTCTAGTTTGGTTGTCTATAAAAAAAACTTGTTGAAAATGTAAAAGTTGCATTGAAAAGATTGAAATTATTGTTATCAATTTTTTAAAAATAACAACATACAATGGAGAAACAAAATAGAATCCTAACATATTGATAGTATGAAGTTGAATAAAGAAAAACTACTGTGAATAAACTATCGTATGGGTTGGGGTAAAATTGGAAACATATTTTTTGAAACTTAAAATCCTACCAAATCCGACCTATTTGGAACGAATTTTTTTAAAAAAAAAATAAACAAGATTTGAAATCATTAACGATTTCATCTTACTTTTTTTTTGCATCCAAACATGTGAAATGATTTCAAATCATAATTGATTTGAAAATCATCCCAAATCCAAAGGTTCCAAACAGAGGGTTAAGAGGAAAGAACAGAAAAGAAAGCCATTGTCAAGTTTGGGGGAGGAGCCGAAAAAGATAAAAACACAAAAAAAAAAAAAAAAAAACAGAAGAAGGAGGAGAGAGCTGCGATTTTTCGAGCTGTTTTTCAAAAGAAGAATAAGCTCTATCATCCTATACTCTTTTTTCCTCATTTTCTTTCTAGTTTTACATTCTAGCTTATTGATTTTGTATTGCCCTTAATTTTTCTTAAGTTTTGAGTTAGGTTAGCATACTTTTGTGGCCATTTTGGTGTAACTCTTAGATTAGTCTCATTATGTTTTTAGTTTCTGAATTCTATTGGTTTATTTTCTGTTTTGAAGTTATGAGCTAAGTCTTTTTAGGACTGGAATTCAATGATTGAAGTGGTTGTTTGAACTCTCTTGATTCAATGCACTTTATGAAGTTATACATTCATTTGTGGTGTTTATTGCAAGTTCTTATTTGAGTTTGATCACCTTAATACTAAAATGGTTAGAAATTGGTGGATTAACACAAATAGAGCAAGTGATTTCTCCTTAAGGAGTAAAATTGTGGGGTGTAGACATACATTCTAAGCTTGTGATTTTGGAGAATTTGGGTCTTATTAGTGTTCATTAGCATTGGATTTTCATAGACATATGCTTAGCTCAGTGTCAAAGGCAAGAAGATGAGTTCGAGAAGTTTTCGAGTAGGTTTCATGTGAATTTTTCCTTCTGTATAACATTGTGTTGTCTAATGCTATAGTATTGCTGATCTTAATTGGGCAAAAACAGCTATTGATATCCTAAATTCCAGCCCTCTGTTTTTTATCTTTTTAGTACGTGTTTAGCCTCTCAAGTCTTTGTTTAAAGTTAGATTTTGCCTTTTTAAGACTCTCTTAGTATAATAGCCACTTTTGTGCTTGTTTTTAGTCAATTTGCAGGTTTAATTGCATTCCTTAGTTTAGTTTTGCGTTGGCGAGTTTGTGCTTTATTTCAACAAATTTGCTTGCATTAGTCCTCATGGGATCGACCTTGTTTATCATTTACTACCTACGATTGCGTATGCTTCCGTAGTGAGTTTTACACAACAGAATCCCAGTGAACTAGTCTACAATTTAGAAGAATTCTAACTTATCTACAAACATACCACCTATTTAAATTAAAAATGGACAATATATTTATTCAAATATGCGTTGTTTTATTATTTTATTCAAACAAACCACATATTTTAATTAAAAACGGGTAATATGATATTATTTAATATCATATTTATTATTCAAATATGCATTAGTTAGTTGGAAAATTAAAAATCACATGCATAGAGATTTTAGAACTTTTATTCAAATTGAGGACCTAAGAAAAAATCTTTAAATTAAGAAGGGCAAAATATGGAGTCTTTAAATTAAGAAGGGCAAAAAGAGAAATCAAAAGTTTCTCCCCTTAAATACTATTTAGATAGTATATATATATATATAGACATTTAGGGCTGTTTGAGGCGTGTGTTATAATAATCTGTGGAGTATTTTGCACATCAAACATAGACTATTATAATCCAGACTAAACAACTCTGCATTTTAAACAATATTATATAATTTCACAGATTATTATAACCTATTTTATTATAATTTACTCAGTGCCCCAACACAGAGTCTAATGTGAGTTATAATAGTCTAAATTATAATAGTTTGTAAAGTTAAATAATTTTGCACTCCAAACACAGACTATTATAATCCAAACTAATCAGCTTTGCATCCTAAATACATATTATATAACTCCACAAACTATTATAACTCACTCTAAACTCCAAAACATCTCTTTAGATAATATATAGAATGGATATAGATACATAAGTGCCATTTAGACATTATAGATAAAATAAAAGTAAATAAAAGAAAGAGAAACCCTACATAAACCCTTTTCCTTTCACTCTCACGTGCTCCACCCTCCTTCTTCACGCCGGCTTCTCCCCCTTTCAGCAGCTCAGTGTCGCCGCCGTCGCCACCGCCGTGTCTCTCCCGTTCAGTGCAGCCGCCGCCTCCCTCCTAGCGGTTAGTACTGTTTCTCTACTCTCTTGTTGTTACCGTTATTCTCCCAATCTTCATCTCTCTGTCTTTCTTCTCACTTCAAACACTCAAATTAGAACTTCGTTGTTTTGATTGGTTTTTTTAGTTTTGTTTTCTATAACAATAGCAGAATAGCAAAGAAAAAAAAAAAAAAAAAAGCAGCCTTGCGTCAAATTGGTACTTTTCGAACTGCCGTGTGCTACCCTCTGTCTTTTGATTTCTTGCATATGTCTTACAATTGAGGTTTTGTTCATCTGTATATATCTTCGGTCTCTGCTGAAAACTGCCCTGTTTCTGTTCTCCCAAATCTTCCAAAGCTCCATCCATCATGAATTTTCCAGCATTTCCCTTCTTCTTTATTTATCTCGTATACCAATTTTGCCTAACAAACTAAAAGTTATAGATATTGGAATTAAAATAGTCGACAAATATCTTTGGAGAACTTGCACCTCCATGGCTGGTTGTTTCTGGCAACTTCTTGCAAAGCGTATACCACATTCAATGGATAGCGGATGCCCTCTTTTTGCAAGTCGTTATTAGAAGTGGAGGCTCCTTTATCCAATTCTCTTTTAATCCATAGCTTGTAGGAGTTGAACTGCTACCCTCTTCTCAGCTCTATCTTCATAGCTGCATCACTTGACAATCAATCAGAGGTATCTTAGTCTACTGGATAATCTCACTCTTTCTCTCTCCCCTGTCACCCCCTCGATGCTACAAGCTACTGTAAGTCTCTCTCTTTCTCTTTTTGTCGGAATGGCAGAAATCAGTTAGAGGAAAAGTTATTTATTCTTGTTTTGAGGACTCTCTACTGTAACTATCTGTGTCAATTCGTTTGGTTGCAAATTTGTAATGTCCATTGCAATTGTGTGTGTGTGTGTTTTTTTTCTTTTTTCTGTCTGTTCGTATTTGTATGATTTTTGTGTTGGATTGAGACCATCTTATTGATTGTTAATGTTTATTTCTCTTTATTCCCTCTTCCCCTTTTCAATGTGGCTTGTTTGCAATATTTTGTTTTGGGTTGAGTGGTGATTGGGATTTTTTCTTCTGATTTTTTCCCCATATGAATGGGATTATCGATCCTTTTCTTTTGCTATTTTTTTGGGTCAGAAAATGGGATTTTTTTTTGGTGCAATATCACTAGTTTCTGTCTTTTGTGACTCCCATTCTTTTGCATTCTGAATCACAGGCAACAAGTAGATTTGGCTCTTTAGACTTACCAGCAAGGTAGGCAAGGGAAGTTTTTGGGTTGTGGCTACTTTTATATGCTTATTCATTTTCTTTGGCAATGGTGTTATCTACAAGCAGTAGATGTGAGGGTGTGATTGAGGAGGACTAGAACTTATCGACGAGCACCAAGGGGATAGAAACTCCACAACTGGTTTAAGGTTCTCTTTGGCAACTGACAAGGATAAGTAAGCTCTAATATTATGTCATCTGCCTAGGGTTATTTTTTTTAATAACCTTTTTGAAGAAGCTCAATCTTTTATTCAATGGTAGTAAAATATATTGGTTACAAGTCCTTGAATATTATGCTACAAGAAGATTAAACCTACCTAGATACATTTATGAAAAATAATGAAATCTAATCTCGGTAGTAAACTAATCCAAGTGACAAACAAAGAAATGTGCTACAAGTCCCAAAAAAAAGTTCACCTGTGGGTACAATTTCAACATTTCTAGACCATGGAATTCAAATGGATTAATTTTTTTTGAAGTTTTGTTTTAACAAAAGTGGAATTGAAATCAAATCAATCGAATTCTTTAACAAAATTGGTTCTAAATGTACTTCAATATGACGTGTGTGAGATGATAGTTGTTTTGAATTTTCTCCCAGGACACTCGTTCAAACTTGGGTCTTATGGATGCAATAAATGCAAACCTTGAAGCTAAACTCAAAGAGCTACTATTTAAAATTAACTCTTTTGAGATTAAGATATGCTCAGATGCTACAAAAGAGTTCATAAAGTTATTAAAAGGGGAGATTGGATGTAAGTTGCTCCATTTATATGCAAAGACTTCTCCCAAGTGCTCAGAACTTTTAGATGCCTGGAAGCTCCAACGGGGGAAGGTTGGAATGCCATATATATTTTCATTAATTTCTGCCATTTTGAGTCATCCTGATGGAATTTACAGTCTTAATGACTTGGAGAGAATATCAACTAGTCGTGTTCTTGACATGTTGGCTCGATCTCTTGTTGAAGAATGCTTGGGAGACATAAATAGTGAACTAGGTTCCCAAGAGTTAAAGCGCCAAAATGCAGCTCTATTGTTGATGTCTTCAATTGTTCGGCGTGGTTCACGTTTGGCTTCAGAAGTTGCAAAGAACTTTGATTTTAAACTTCGGGCATTTTCCAAGCTGACAGAATTTAGACAGAAGCCAAATCAGAAAGGATCAAAGCACTCGTCAAGAAAGTTGTTTATTGGGTTTGCTATGTCATTTTTGGAGGTGGGGAAGCCTGAACTGTTGAGGTGGGTCTTGCAGCAAAGGGAAATGTATTCTGGTGTGCTTCGTGGACTTGCAAATGATGATGAAGAGACTATTATTTATGTTTTATCCACATTGAGGGACAAGGTCCTTGTTGATGAGTCACTGGTACCTCCAGGTCTTCGAAGTGTGCTCTTTGGAAGTGTTACTTTGGAACAATTGGCCACCATATGTGGAAGAGAGAATGGTGGTCATGTTGCAGAGACGGCTTTCCAGGTTTTAAGTATGGTTTGTACTGACCCTTGTAATGGGTTGATGCCAGATCTGAAAAGATGCCCAAATCCTTTAAAAGGTAATCCAAAGCGACTAATGGACCTCATGAAGAAGTTAAAAGCAACTGGAGTTATTTATCATAGAGACTTGCTTTTGGCAATTATTAGGGGGCAGCCAACTTTCTGTTCAACATACTTGGAGGAATTTCCTTACAACCTTGAAGACTTTTTATCACCTACCTGGTCAGATTTCTTTTTGCAACTATGTGGCTTATGATCTTGTTTACTTCATATGATATCTTGTATATATGATGGCGACTGTTTCAATTGCAGGTTTTCTGTGGTTTCTCTGACAGTTAAGTTGGTTTCTTATGTGAGCAATGGCCTGTCTATTGGATCTATTGATTCTCAATTTGATGATACTACTTCATTGGACAATACTTATATGAAAAGCCTTGTAAGGTGCCTCTCTTCTCGGCCATTTAGTCGATCAGTAATCAACAAGGGTTTGCTTCACTCAAATATTCTTGTAAAGCATGGAACTCTACGACTTCTACTTGAGGCATTGAAGTTGGTCAATTCTTTTTTTGGTGTTTTAAACCAAGCATCATCTGTCAATAAGCAAAAGATTTCGTATTGGTTGTCTCTCAAGCAGGAATTGCAGAATGAAGTTCAAACTTTGCTCCCTGATCCACAGGTGCTACTTACTCTACTTTCTTCATTGGCTAGCCAATCTAGAGTTCAAGCAGTTAATTTGAAAAGGGCCTCTGGTTTGGAACGTAGCTTCCTTGGTGTTAAAAAATTAAAAACAACTTCATCGGATCATGACACTGATATTGTAGTTAGTGGAGTTGTGTCAGCTCCAGATGTTGATGAACAAATGGTGGATATCTGTACGGTAGAGACATCAGAGAAGGAAAGGGAACTCATGATTTCTATAGCTGAACTATGGGATTTGGATCCATTGTCTACTCTTGTTGAAGTGAATGATGTAGAGATGTACTTCCTTTCAAAGCTATTGGATGCTCTTACAATTTATCATGTAAGTCTAATTTAAGAGAATATTGTGATCTTTAAAACTCAAGGACACAATAGTGCAACCTAAGAACAGATCCTGTTCAAGTAAGGTTGTAAGAGAATATTGTGATATGATATTAAAATTTTATGTCTCTATGTGATATAAACAAATAACTAATATAGTGGTAGAATTAAGATACTTCTTTGGCATCTTGGCTTTGTAATTAAATGGTTATCCTAAAATTTTTGGAATTAATTTATGAATTTCTTATTGGTATTTATTCAATTTAAATGTTGAACATGGATTATGTACGATGATTGTTTTTTTTTTTTTTTTTTTGATGAGAAACAAGTATCTTCATTTCATTGATTGTATGAAATGTACAAAAAAAAGGGGGCAAAGGGAGCCCCCAGTTACAAAAGACAATCCCAATTAGTAAGGAGGGATGTAAGATTGTAATCACAAAAGTAAGGAGAAAATTTACACCAGGAGAGGGCTAAGTACAACACATGTTCAAAGAAAGCTTTGAAATCTTGAGCCTTGTCCTCAAAGATGCGATAGTTACTTTTGAGCCAGATGGACCAAAAGAATGCTTTGATGACATATACTCACATAACAACTTTTCCTTTGGAAAAAGGATGACCCAAGATGAAAGTATCAAGTATGACGATCATGTTTCTAGGGAGAACAAGATGAAGGTGAAAAGCCTTGAGAATTCTCTCTGAAAAGAGACTAGCATAGTTGCATGTAGTGAATAAGTGTAACATAGATTCACAACTTTGTCGGCATAGTACACACCAATTTGTAGAGGAGATTAATTAGGGCGCTTTTTTTTTTCAAAGTATCGGCTGTATTGAGACATTTGTGGCTCAATTCCCAAAGGAAAAATTAAATCTTCTTAGGGATGAGACCTTTCCAAATATTCTTGTATAGTCCTTTGTGTGGTTGAAAACCACTGGAGCCGATCTTTATGGTGAGAGATTTGGTGGAAAAGGTCCCTTTATTGCCCAAATTCCATTTCCAAAAATCATCATTAGCTAATTGAGGAGGAGGAGAGAGTATGGAGGAAAGACTAGTCCATTCCTCAAGAGTATGGAGGAAAGACTAGTCCATTCCTCAATTTCATCTTCGGTGAGGTGTAGGCGGAAATGCAAGTTCCAAGAAAGACCTTCAGCGGACCACAGTTCATCAATCAAGCCCAATTTCCTAAGGGATAAAGCAAAAAGCGGGGGGAAAGTATCGTTTCAAAAGGAGATGTGTTTCCCATTCCTAACTATAGTTACAGTATTGTCGAAGATCAGATCACGTTGTTCCATAATATACTTCCACGTGCCTTTGTGATATTTAAGCTTTTTGTGATCCGGATGCATATCAAAATGAGTAGATCTATATTTAGCAACTATGAATCTCCTCCAAAGAGCTGTCTTCTCGGAGTGGAATCTCCAGATCCATTTTGCAAAGAGGCAGTGGTTCTTGGTCTTCAAATCAACTATCCCCAATCCTTCTTCAATCATAGGGTGCTGCACAATTTTCCAATTCATAGGGTGAAAGCCTCTCTTTTCTTTGTTGCCATTCCATAAAAAGGTTATGAATATTTTTTCCAAAGAGGATGCTGCTGATGAAGATAGCTTGAAAAGAGAGAGGTAATATGTGGGGAGATTTGCTAGGGTAGCCTATATAAGCGTTAAACGACCTCCCTTAGAGATATGAGTACCATTCCAACCTCTCAAACGTCTCTCAACGAGGCCAAGTTTAACTATTGGCCAGAATGCCACTCTACAACCAAATTCCCCAGCAAGAGACCCAATGGTGTCCACTGTCAGATGAATGCCAATGAACTCTGATTTTTGCTGATTTATGCGGAGACCTGAAGCTTCCTCAAACTTGTGGATGGTGGAGAAAAGGGCATGAAGCTTTTCCTTGTCTGGCAAAGAGAAGAGTAAGGTGTTGTCAACAAATTGGAGGTGGTTAATAGAAAAGTTACCTCTTCCCACTTCGAGGCCTTTGATGCTACCTTCGTTTGCTTCTTGAGATAACATATGACTTAAGCAATCCACCATAAGGATAAAGAGAAAAGGGGAGAGAGGGTCTCCTTGGCGAAGACCTCTTGTAGCAATGATCTTGCCCCTAGGCTTGCCATTTATAATGATTGAGTAATTTGCTGAAGATATACAACCCCTAGTCCATCTCCTCCACTTTGTCCCAAACCCTTTAGCCGACAATACATTGTCAAGAAATTCCCAGTCAACCATGTCAAAGGCTTTTTCAATATCAAGCGGATTATGTATGATGATGGCAATCTTTTTGTTTTTAATCAAAGCTGACTTCGTAGATGGTCAACTATAGTCATCAACTCAATCAGTTGATAAATGCTCTTGTATTCAGACATTTATAAAGAGGATAATGCTTCCATTTGGAGGGATAATTGATATACTATGAATGTATAATATGCATATATTCAGACATTTATAAAGAGGATAATACTTCCATTTTGGGGATAATTGATATACTAGTTATATATGATATGCAATGTTATTACTCGTTATTGGAGCTCTATACAGGCCTTATCATCTTTCATGATTTTTTATCTGAACTTCTTTTTTGCAGCGAAGATTGCCTCATACTTTGGAGGGATCATTTGAATTTTTCATCAATCTTCTTGGAAATCCTTTGTTATTGCCCACTATTTTGCAGCATTCTTTACTATCCTTGCTGATTGAATATATTCCATCATCATCAATGAGTTCAACGCACTTTAGAACTCCACCAGGGATGTACAAGCATTTGCAGCCGTTTATTAGCTTGTTCATACATTCACCGGACAGTGACATAAAGAAAAAGGCATATTATCTGGCCCAAGCTTCTATTCTAAGTACTGGTGCACTTGACCAAAATGTGTATGAAGTTGGATCATGGTTCTTATTTTTATCGAATCATGATCGAGGAACATCTCTTATGAAACTTGGGGCAGAGAGTTCAGAGAATCTAATTTATACAGTAATTTCATTCTTATGTGATGCCATTTCCACTGTGGGGAATAACTTATTCAAATATTGGGGTATCGTGAAGAGTTACATCAACAATTTAAAAGATGCCAAAGGTAATTTGCAAGTCATATACGCAAAATTTTGTTCCCTGATGGATTGTACGTGTACCCTCCTATACATTGACGTGAATAGAGTTTTTATAGACAGAATATACCTGACATTGATGTGAATAGAGTTTTTATAGACAGAATATACCTGTTTAATTTAGTCAGAGTTTGGATATTTATATTGGATTCAGAAGGTTGGATATCTGATCTTGATTCTTGGATATTACCTTTCAGGGATTGAAAACAGATCTCCACTTAGTTTATAGAGCCTTCCTTATGGCGAACCTTTTGGTCAATGCTTTTACTTTTTCCTTATTGTGAATCTTATGGTGTGATTATTCTAGATCCTTGAACTGTATATTATACATACATATATATATATATATATACATACATATATATATATATATATATATATATATCTATGTATATATATATCTATATCTATGTATATATATGTATATATCTATGTATATATATGTATATATATATGTATATATATGTATATATATATATATATTTGTAAATATAATTGTGATTCCGTTACCACGATTTTTCACTTCATTGTGACCATAACATTGATTTATTCATCAAACATTTGCATAATGAGGCAAGTCTTTTTTGAATCTCTAATATCACTTTTCACTTTGACAAGGACTATATTGTTTCTCTCCCGAGTCAGTCAAGCATTTCAATAGCTTTCATTTGTTACTTATAAAGAAAAATATTTATTTACTCCAATAGAAATAACTTTAGAATGATAATACCAACCTGACGCCTATCTCAGCTGCTTTAGTTTGTTTAATCATGTATTTAGTAGATTAAGTTGATAAACCAATTGTGGAGACGCTTGACATTATGTTAAAAGATAATTGGGATGTTACAATTGATTCTTTTCCAGTTTTTCTTACAATTTGAAATGATCTTTATACATTTAACCCAAGACTGTTGGAACGCAATTTGTTCTGCTAATTCAGTTTCTCAGTCTTGGTTTTTAATTCCAGATAAATATACATAAGCTTGTATATATTTTGTATCCATTGTGCGCCAAATGACTGAAGCATACAATTTCCATCCGATATTTTATTGTTCTTTTTGCAGATGTCTCACCTAATTTCAGCCCAATCATTGTATGTGTTCTGCAGAAGTGTCTAAGGTTGCTCAGCTCTGAATCTGTAACCTTCACCCAGCTTGAAAAAGCAGTTATATCTAATTATGTGAGCAGTACGCTAAAGTTTCTCCTGCAGACTCAGGTGCACATTATTTGTCATGAGGTTTCTAGTTGTTAGGTTGTTTAAAAGTCTGACATCAAGTTTTTCTTTTTATTATAGGTTGATGCTCTATTACTGGCTTCGGTGATTGGATCTATCTTGTCTGAGATATTTGATGACCATGGTCCTTTGGATGTGGAATCTGGAAGTTCTAACTGTGAGTGGAGACCATTGAGAAATTTATTATTCTTCTCCCGCAGAATGTCTACTACGCATAGTGAGGATGTTTTTGCTGATCATTGTCATTTAATGAATGATGAAGAAAAAATTTGTAACATGGAGTTTGATAAAACTGAAGCACCCTCCACTGGGCTTTCTACCTTTTTGAAGAGAGCACCTTTTCATGTGCTATTTCCTGCAATTATGTGCGCTCATTGTCCCAGTTCTCTTGTACTTCCAAAGATACAAGATTTCCTTCTGCTAAAACTAAATGAGTTGACATTTGATGACCTTCTATTACCGTATCTGAGGCTTGTCCTATTTTGGGTGTATCAGATACGAATCTCTTATAGATTTAAGCCTATAGTTGAGCTTGAGCAGCTTTCCCAAATTTGCTTTATGCTTCTTCAGAACATCTTAGCTAAGCCGCTATCTTCAAGAACTCATTCTAGCACTGCTGGAGATTACAAGGGCCCTCTGTTAAGGCTAGAGGTTCAAGATGTAGCACAAACCATCTTCTCTCATCCTGCTGTAATATCATCCTTGTCCTGCCCCCTAAATTGTCCAGGGGACTTGATGAATGATGCTATTAATTTAAATTTGGAATCTTTGGTTCAGTTGTCTGGGAAGAATGTTAATACATTAGATCGTCACATTGTCAACTTATTGACCACTTTTTGTGAGTATCTTATAACCTCAGGTGATGGCCAAGATTCAACATTCAGAGAGTTAGTGGAGACTTTTAATGTTCTCATCCAGAGGCTATTTTCTCAGTTCAGGGACCGATTTGATCTCTTTATTGATACAATGGACCTGATACCACTTCTGTCCCCGTTTTTTGCTTTACATGCTTTAAATCATTTTATATCTCCTTTTGATCTTCTTGAATTAGTGACTTGGATATTCAAGAGAGTACATAAAAATGACTTGGTGGTACAAACATCTGAGACCAACCAAATTCATGGTCTCTCATTTGGATTTGGCATTGCTGTCATTGCTTTAAAAGATGTCACAGGCTATTTGCAGTTATCATTCTCTAGAAGATTACCGTACAATTTATTCTGGGAAATGGACGAGAAGAATGCATGTAAAATCATTGATGAGATTTACACTAAAACAAATGTATTTGCAATACACTACAAGTCAGAGTTTGCAGATACATGCTTGCTTGAAGTGGTTAAGGCTATTTGTGTAAAGAAATCCATGCTATGTGATTATTTTGGTCAAATACATTTAGCAATGTTCAGATTTATAGTGAACATACCAAGTGAGTTGGTTTCTTATTGCATCTATAGGACCAATAAGGAAAAAGCTAAATTGTTGTTTATTCTTACTGAGGTTAGCTCCTTGCATCTTTCAATCTTTGGGCTCTTCATTGTGGATGGTATGAACAGGCATTCTTGTCACCTGGACATTGAGATGGAAGATACTTTGAACTTTCCTTTTTCTGATGAGGAATTTTTGATGCTCCTGCCTACTTCTCTGTCATACTTGAATTCAGTTGATGTGAAGTTTGGAAAGAAATGCTGGTATAATTTCAAAAGCATCTCTTCAGTATATTCAAGAATTCTTTTTAAAGGTTTATGTAAATGGAAGAGCTTTGTGACCAAAAGTATTTTCGATGAAGAATTTGGTGATGTAGTTCCATCATCCACTCAAGAGTTTATTGATCTTGTTAACGACAGTCTTCTTGGAAAAGCAGTGAGTATGCTAAGGCATCACTTTGCATTTAGTGGAGATCTGGTGACAGTGAAGATGCGATTGAAAATATTTAATTACATTTTTCCAGCTTCTTGTTCAACTGATGAAGTTTTAGAATTTGAGGTTGATGAACTTGATTCTTATTCACCCAGTCAGGTATTAAATTTTCTCAACAAGGTTGTTGCGAAGATATCATTTTGTAGGGTGTTGGTATTTCCAGAAGGCTGCAGCATTCAGTCTTTGCCAAAAGAAGACGAGATGTCATCAGAACATTCTTTAAGAAGCAGGTCAAATAAAGAAGAGTCCTCAAGATTGCAGTACTTGAATATTTTGGTGAGCATCTGGCAGTGGATTGTGAAAAGATTTGCTTTTATCTCTGATATTCAGGAAAAAAAAATGGACAACTCGAGATTATTCAGATACTTGGAGCTTTTCGTACTGAACAATATTCTTGAACTAAGCACAGAAATGCATGATGCGCTTGTCAAATTACTATCCATCCCCTTTCTAGAGCAATTGATGAGATTTTCCCTCTTATATAGGTTCGAGGATCCAACAACATTGAACATTCTTTATAGTATTCTAAATTTGTTGTCTGATGGCAAGTTTGCAGAAGATGTATATTTGCAGCTGCTGCTTGCCCACTCCCAATTTGCTCCCACTATCCATTCAACTCCAAAACCATCTCATTCGATTGAAACTTTTTTAAGGCCAATGTCCAGCATACTAAGATCACTTGTTATACCATCGACTAATCAATGGGAAACTAATTGCAAGCAAGATTCAAAAACCACTCAGATAGACTTGAAACGCTTGGTAATTGTTAAGTTGGTCCATGTACTTGTGCAGATGAAGGTACGTCAAGGTGGTTATGGAAAAGATGATACCATAAATTTCAGAGAACTACATTCACTGCTTCTGTCTTCTTATGGTGCTACTATCAGTGAAATTGACTCTGCTATCTTAAAGACATTAAATGACATTGAAACTATAGTTGGATCAGATGCAGAAAATCTAGTTCAAATGGATTTTTTATGGGGAAATGCTGTATCAAGAGTTTCAAAAGAACGGCTTCTAGAGCAGGAATCTTCTTCAAATATCAGGAATGATGCTGAAGTTCTCAAAGAATGTCATAAAAATCAATTTAGAGAAAATATTCCTGTTGTTCCCAGAATATGTGTGTCTACAGTGCTATGCTTTCCTCCTGATAGAACTGAATTGGATGAAGGATTACACTTGAAGAAGTATCGAATAAAGGATCTAGATGATCTCATTAAGGTAAACAATAATTTTAATATCCTGTATTGACACTAATCAAAAGGCATCTTTTTACAATTTCTGTTCAAAATAAATACTTTAATGCACTGATGCAGGGAAATTTTCACGGTACCGAACCTGAACAATATGATCCAGTTTATGTCTTGCGGTTTTCAATTCATGCTCTGTCAATGGGATACATCGAAGCTTTGGAATTTGCTACTTTGGGTTTGCTTGCAATTGCATTTGTTAGCTTGTCTTCAGCAAATGAAAGATTAAGAAAATTAGGCTATGAAACTCTTGGGGCACTAAAGGACGTGTTGGAGGTAATCCTAATATTCTTCTTAAATATGGTTTCTGGTTGATTTAGTGTGCAGGCAATGCTTGCATTGATGCTTGAAATTTGGTACGGTGCATTCCTTCTAAAACATGTGTTTATCACTTTGAAAAGAATTCAATAGTGGAGCGCCTATTAGAACTCAGATAAAAAAAATGAGGAAATATGTGAAAGCAACGAAACAACATTTAGGTGCATAAAAGTAGAGTGAATTCAGCTGGTTTGTAATTGTTTACTTGCTTTAGAAAAATGCTCACTTGGAATTGTTTAAAAGTTGGTTGTTAATGTGCATTTCTTTTTTTGGCCAAAGAAACAAACTTCCCTTAATAGAAAGGAAGATGGAAAGGATGATGTCTAAGTCTACCCAACCCCTGTCAAGAAAGATTATTGCACTATTGGATTTCACTTCCTTTTTCTCCTTCAAGGTTTATGAGTTTTTCCTCCAAGTCTTTTACAGCCCAGACCTTTTCTTTGCAGAACTGTAAGAGGAGAAAGGGTACCATGAGACTTCGGCTCCTCTTAACATATGTGCAAAACGGTATTGAAGAGCCATGGCAGAGAATTCCTTCCATCATTGCTCTTTTTGCTGCAGAGGCATCCTTTATTTTGTTGGAACAATCCCATCATCATTATGCAGCATTAAGTAAATTTTTGGTGCGATCTTCCAGGATGAATAGGAAGGTAATACTTGTGATTTGTGAACAATGTATGACTTGCATTTTTTGACATAGCAGTTATACGTGTTTTAAAATAAGAATTCAGTGAGAATATGTATATGATGGGATGACCGTGAAAAAAAAAACATTTTTTCAGACAAGCTCTTTATTTATTTCATATTTTTTCACTGTAGCAGTTAGATTTTCTTTGCACATTCCATATTTCTGGCATACCTTAGACTTCATGATAATTCATGGCTGAATCCCAATTTTTTTTTTCCCTATTGGCAATTGCAGTCCATTCCTTTGTTCAAGAATTTTCTCTGGAGCAGCTCCATAAACTTCAAATCTGAAAGGTTATGGATGTTGCGCCTAGTTTATGTGGGGATTAATGTTGATGATGATGCCCGGTTATATATCAAAAACTCAATTCACGAGGATCTGCAGAGCTTTTATGTTTCCTCTCTTTCAGATAATGAGTCTAAGGAGCTTATTCTTCAGGTAAATCAAGTTCATGTTCTTATTCATGTTCTTCTCCTTCAGGTAGATCAAGTCTAAGGAGCTTATTCATGTTCTTATTTTAATAAAATTTTCTCTTGCTTGTTATGTGGTGTGTGCTGTATATTTTTCATTGCTGGGTGTGCCAAATAATGAATGAAAAATAAGAACATGAATAAGCATTCATGTTCTTATTTTAATAATTTTTTCTCTTGCTTGTTATGTGGTGTGTGCTGTATATTTTTCATTGGTGGGTATGCCAAATAATCAACTTGAATCAATAGAGACTCGTTCCTTTGTCCTGAACTGAACCCCCAAATCCCATCGAAGTTATGGTCAGTGATGTTACTCTCATTGCATCTTTTGATTAGGAGTTTGTTGTTTCCTTTAAATGTTTATCAAATTGTATCCCTACGGTCTACGGATAAGTAATCTTTACAATATTTGCTCATTCTGAACTTCTGAGGGTAAATAGAGGAAAGCCAAGGAATTCCTTGGGTGTTTCTCTAATTCTTTTTTTCCTTTTTGTTTTTTTTTTTTTTTTGTAGATTGATCTTTGGAAATGGTTTTCTATCATTTTTAATTAAAAAGTTATTTAGAAAGATTTCTTTTTGTTACATCACCAATCAACCCAAAAGCTTAAATTAATGGGTTATGGTAAATTTAATTATATCAACACTACTTTAACACTCCTCACTCGTGGGCTTGAAAATTTGTAGAAGGCCCAACAAGTGAAAATCAATATTAATTGGGGAGGAAATGACATCACGGCCTTGAACACAAGACTTCCTGCTCTGATACCATGTTAAATTACCAATGAACCCAAAAGTTTAAGTGATGAGTTATGGTAAATTTAATTATATCAACACTACTTTAACACTTTTAATCTTGTATATTTATTTACTTCTATATGTTGTTTTAAAAATACAACGCATTTTAAACAAGTTATACTTAAATAGCATTTAATGATTATATATAAACACTCAATAAAGGAATAGTTAAAAGAACAGCTAATAAAGGAGACAATTTAAAGCAGCAAAACCCATGATTTTTCAGAGACCCATTTAAAGTGGCAAAAGAGATGGAAAAAGTTTTGTGGAGTTTCATATGGGATGGAAAAAACATGTATCATGGTTCCGCCTTCTAAATTGGAAAACGTACTCTCTCTCTACTGAAGTTGGTGACTATGTGTAGGTATCATAAGGATTAGAAATAGTGCATTGGAGGCCAGATTCTTCCTTTAAAACAAGGGTTTCTGGTACAAAGTGGTAAGAGGAGCAAATAGGGGGGTTTGTAAAGAGGAGGTCAGTTCTTGGATAGCAGTGGACAGGGAAACTGAGGTTTCTCTTGTAAGTCTATGCTAAATCTCAAAAGTTTGATAACTGAGACAATGCCTTCTTTGTGGCTGAGGTAGTAAGATAAATGTCTTCTCAAATTAATTATACAATTCCCCTCTGTTTAATGTGATTTTCCCAAGGCTTTACAACATCGACAATAATACATATTGGACAACGAAGGATATTTGATATGAACTAAGAAACCTCTGGTACTTGGAACGTTAATCCAAGAAGAAGCCTAAGGGACATTGAGGTGGAGGAATGGATATTGGTTGATGAAAAAAGAGATGTTTCTTCTGAGTCTTGTACTGATGACTTGAGAATTTGGAAGCGTGGTAAATCATTTTTTCACTAGCAAATCCCTCCTCGAATACTGATGACTTGAGATTTTGGAAGGAAGTAAAATCATGTTTTTTCACTTGCAAATCCCTCCTCCCTGAGCCTACACCCTTCTTGAACTTATTAATAGCGCATCAGAACTGCACCATATGTCTGCATGGCAATTGGAAAGGACAAACACTGAAAAGGTCGAGTTTTCCTCTCGATACTCTTTCACAATGCATGGACATGACACTCCCGATAAGATCCAGAAAGGACACCCCAGCGAACAGTGTAAGAGAGAAGAGGAAATAGTGGTTCACATGTTTGTATGGTGCTCATATATTACAGCTCTTTTACTTAGGCTTTTTACCATTTTGGCATATACTGCGTTGCCCAGACAAGTCTAGAAGAACTTCTATTCAACTTATATTAACATCCTTTCAAGAACAAGCCAAAGATCCTTTGGTTTAGATCTATTCTTTGGATACTATTTTGGTGTAAACTTCGTTGCCCTGAGAAGTTTGAAAGAACTTTTTATCCAACTTATGTTAACATCCTTTAAAGAACAAGCCAAAGGTCAGAAATCCTTTTGAGAGGGGGAGGGAGTTGGGGGGGGAGGGTTTTTTGGCGATATATTGTGATTGTTGTATCTTTCACATAGTATTTTTTAGTTTTTTTTTCCGATATCTCCTTTTCAGTTTTCTTTTACTTTTGGGCTTTTGTGAAAGCAAATTTAATGTCTTCTGCCTTATTTACATTCTAGGTAATGAAGAAGTCTGTTAAGTTGCAAAGGATGGCATTTTATTTGGTGGAACATGGTCTATTTTCATGGTTATGCTCTATCATTTCAACCTCTAGCAGGAGACTTACTGAAGATCAGAAATCCTTTTTTTCAAAGCAGCTGATCTTGGTATTACAGGTAGCAATTTTTTTCATTCAGGGTTTAATAGCTTCACTACACTCATGACTCATGTGCTTTATTTTTTCACTACTACTTTAACCGTGTGGGGTGTGCACTTTTCTGTAATTATGGATTTTATACCTGAAACTGAATTCATGCTCCATTAAAACTAGAAGAGGTAGGTTGCAATTAATTGAATACCATCTTTTCCCTTGATCAAATAAATAAATTTAAACCAATACCTCTTTTACTCATCTATGTTTCTGGATTCAGGTTGTCAATAATGTTATTTCATTCAGAAACATCTGTGAGTGGTTGCAAAAAGATGCCCTTGAGCAGCTAATGGAATTTTCATCTAATCTTTTCAAAATCTTGCTTGGCGAGCAATCGCTAATAGAAGGGGCACTAGTTAATCGAATGTTGCAGATAATAACATCTGTGCTCAGAATATCACAGAAAAGAAAAGTTTACCAACCCCATTATACGTTGTCAATTGAGGGCCTGTTTCACATTTATCAGGCTGTTCACAGATTAGATTGTACAAGACTGGGTTCAAATTCAGCTAGTGGACTCAAAGTGATACTCATGAACATGCCACAAATAACACTTCTACGCATGGTATCTCTCTCTCAAAAAAAAAATAAAAAAAACTTTTTAGCCCTTGCTTTATATACTTGCATTTGAAAAATGTTTTCATGTATTTATCTATTTTTTTTTTCCAGTCTTGAACTTGTATTAGTTTAGCTTGATGAAGCAAGTTGAAGCTTAGTGGGGAGGTTGTATTTTTGCCATTATTTATCAATGAGTCTGATGGACTTAAGCCGTATAGTTTCTTTTAAATATATATATATATATATATATATATATATATATATATATATATATATATATATATATAATCGATATGCTTCATGATCTTTCATAGTGCATCCAAATTTTGTGTTCTTTGAAACTTGAGTAAGAGGTTTTTTCTTCTTCTTCCGGAGGGAGGGAATGGATTGAGATTGGAAGATAAATTTGTAATTCTATTGAAGTTTTTTGGATAACTTTGTTATTTTATTTTTGGTAGTTGTTAGTTTGCTAAGTAGTAATTGTGTTAGGTTTTGAGTTCAGACTCAGTTATTGTAGTTAGATTGTGATGTCTATAAATAGTGATGTTGAGCCTTGTTAAGTGGGAGGTTGGTCCTTACAGTGTATTTTTGTTTTTTTTTTTGGGGGGGGGGGGGGTATGGACTTACCCTTTGTCTCGGGGTTGGGCGAGGTCTTCGTCTTCCTAAATTTTGCACCTTTGGGATGACTCCCTTTATTGAGACAAATCCATATCTCTGCTCTTTTTCCCAGTGGGTGGGGGTGGAGGGGAGGGTAAATGGGTTTTGTCGAACTCAGGAGAGGATTATATTTGTTGGAGTCTTTTGGTGTTTTCATTTTTTCCTCTTTTGTGTGTGCGCTCGTGTGAGGACTTGGTGTGTTTTCCACCCAAGGAAAATATACTAACTTGATTATAACTGATCTTGGCCTTAAGTTGTTTGATTCATTTGTCTCGTTTCTTCATCTTACACTTGAATCATGTGTTTAAGTTTTACTATGTTGGATCTTATAATTATTATCTGGTTCTTTTATTCAGGATCTAAAGAAGTGCTCAGATTTTCTTTCATGGGCAATTTCCACCGCTTTAGAGTTTGATTCTAGAATGATAGCCAAAGAATCTCATTTGGGTTTAATGAGTGAATCTGATGAAGAGCATTTTGATGAATCCCTGACATCAAAACTTCTACGTTGGTTAGCTGCTTCTGTAATTTTTGGAAGGATTTCCTGGAAACTTGATAGCTTGAACCTTGCCACTACAGAAAAACCGAGTGCCGAAACGCTCTACTCTTTACTAGAACATGTTAAAAATACACATGATGACAGTAGTAGTCTACATGAATTTGGTTGTGAGGAGCTCTTAGCCGCAAATATTTTCTATCTCCAACAACATCTTAAGAGTAGTTTCATGGTGCTTCCTGTGGTGATATCTGCCCTTTGTCTCCTCCTTTTTGATGCTCTCATTTCTGCAGGTATACTTGAATGTCTTAAATTCTTTAAAAATTTTGTTGTCATTACATTATCATTTTAGAGTCTTTGTTGGAGTAGACCTTTTTTCCTTCCGTTGAACAAGTGAAATTCATCTCTGCAACAATGAAATTTTGAGAGGAGAGCATCAAGCCCAACACTAATGGCATTTGATGCATACTTGGTTCTTTTTGTTAAGCCCTAGGCCCCTGTATTTTTTTTTTCTCTGGGTGTAGTAGCTCCTTATAATAAGACAAGGGATGTGGTTAGTCTTCTTTTTGGCTAGATGCTGTGTGGAGGTTGCTTTAAGGAGCGGTTTCCTAGAATTTTCTCTGAAAGAGATTCTCACTTCAATGGTATGGGATTGGCAGAGTCTCATGGGTGTTCCCTTTATTTATAAGGCAGATAGGAGTCGGAAGAATGGAATTTCCTTATGTTGGTTTTGAGTTCCTTTTCTAGCAAAGTCAATTTTCTTTGGAATGATATACCAAAAAAGAGGTAGTGCTAATACTAGTTGAAAGAAGAGTTAATTTGCCTCATGGCTGCTTCAGTTTATCAACTCTTCAAGATTTTCTCCTGCATTGGTTTTCAGAAGGTAATATAGTGTCGATTGGCTGCAAGAGACATACCAAAGTAACTTAAATGCTATATTTTCCTCTGCTGCACCCACTTCTTGTAATTGATTCTTATGAGTTCAGATTTCAGATAAAGCTAATCTTTAGACCTGAAGTCTTCTCAAAGATATCCGAAATCTATATAAAATTTCAAGATTGAATCGACTATATCAATCAGAAGTCCATTTCCTTGCTTCTTTTGCTTGCTTTCAAAGAATTCAATCGGTCTAGAACCTTGGACTAAAAGGTTCCTTTGTTACATCGTAAAGTCATTTCCATTGTTGTAGAACTAGACGTATTAGGTTTAGATCAATATATTTGTAGTGTTGGTAGTTCTGTTATAGATGGATTTCTTTGCCTGTACATTCTTCTAGTAATATCTTGAGGTGTGGATGAAAACTTTGATAAATATTGCCATAGCATTGCAGTTCATACTTGGATCCTTCATCTCTGTCCGCTCCTGTCAACTTTCTCGCCCATTATCCTTGTTGTCTGATCCCTTCTGTGTGTTATGATGTCCTTTTGATTTCATTTTTGTCTTTGATTTTTATTTTTTTTTAATTTCAGACTAAAGTTCTTGTAATTGCATGTTCTAATCGATATCAGCACTTATTTATGTGCCAAGGAATTTTTAAAAATGTTTCCGTTTCTAATTGGTTTAGTATACTCCAATTACTTGCATAACTATCATCATTTTTTTCCTGCTGTCAACTGAAATGTTTTATGTAATAAACTAGTTTTTTCTGTTGCTTGTTGTGAATGCCTTGTTCTCATTTTCTCATTTGTTCTTTCTGTTTCCTAGCTGAAGGTTTCACTTTGAGGCTGATCGGTAATTAAAGTATTGTGTTTTTATTTACGAGATATGTTCAAAATAATAATTATTATAACTTTGCAAAAAAAAAAAAATGTAATTACTATTATATATTGACCGTGCTATGGACATTGGTGTCTGTAAGGCTAGCTGTTTTAGTCTAATTTATTCTTTTGGATATCTTGAAAGTGCATCATTTCTTAAGTAAATCCAAAAGCATTTCAATTGCTTTTTTACATTAGTTTGTTGTCTCACATTTTGCCTGATAACCTACTTGTTATAATGGATCAGGTCTCTTTCATAGTCATGGAGCTGACTTGGCACAACTGTTGTCAAAGATACGTTGTCCTGAAGAAGTAAATCCTGCATGGAGATGGTATCCATATTCTATCCTACCCTTTCTATTTGACGTCTTTCCAGCTTACCCCAACAAGAGATGCAAAAGATTTAGTAGTCATTGTTTTTTTAGAAGACTAAGTTTATTCACAGTCGTATTTAAGTAACTGATATTTTGTCTTAGATATATTCTTCAATACAAAAATATGCAAGCCGCTGGGAGCCAAGAACTTTTGGGTTCAGTGATTGGGGAAAAAATGAAGAAAGAAACAAGAAAGAAATTAATTTAATTGTCTGTTCTGTTAAGTCGATAACAAGTTTTCGAAAAAGAACAATGTCATGCAATCCTCCCAACCTTTTCCAATTTCTGAACCGTGATAATTATTCAAGAGAAATGTGTCCTTTTAACTTGTAATTCTATAGTGGTCAAATATCAAAGTTTCTGTTTTGAAATTTATTGTTAATCTTTTCCCTTTAGATTTACTTTTCACCTTTTTTATTCCTATTTAGATCAAAACTACATCTGTTCTATGGTGCATTTTGAACATAAGCAGCTTCGATACGTTAAGCAGAGAAAACTTTACTTCTTAAGTCAACTAATTGTGATAGTTTAAGATGTTGCAGCTTCGTGTATGAATTTGCTAGCTAAAAAGCCTGGAAGACAGTTAATCTGCATTCAATTTTTTTAATCTACAACATTTGTAGTATGTTATGAATGAAGTTGGAAGATTTGAGGATTTAATTTTCATTATTAAGTGGGCTCTGAAAAGTTGCTTGCTGAAGAAAATATAGTTTGTTTAATCTTTTATATTCTCTTGATTGTGCTATCTATCTTATGCTCCGATCTCTGATTTCAGGACGTTCTACCAACCATGGAAAGACTATACGTTGGAATTGACAGATTTGCAGAAGATTGATGAAGTCCATGCTTGTCAAACTCTTCAAGTAGTTATCTCAAACATTCTTAGTAAAAAGCCTCTCGATCCTCAAGTTTTGTTACCTCAAGATATTGAGATTTCTCGAGTATTTGAGTGGGAGAGAAATCTCATAAGAACGAAAAATTCAAATCCTTAACAGAAAAGTTTAGTATTCTTTAGAGTCAGCTTGTTCATTTTTGTATACATAGATAGTTCAAAGTAGTGTTGATAATTGATCTGGACAGTATGAAAATAGATCTGTGTATCTGATTTGGATCTATACGTAGATACAAAACAAGAAAAGAAAAAAAGAAAAGATTGAATTTTTTGACAAATTCTTAAAAGGTAATGAAAAAGTACCATGTTTAAAGTGGCAAGTTCTTTCGAGCATAAATGCTCTACTTTTGAAGAGAAGGTGCAGGGAACATAAAAGAAACTCTGACTGACTAGTTATCTCCTTGTCACATGCCAACCTGAATATAGCTCAATTGGTCAGGGGTTTGAATCCTCCACTCAACATGTTGAACTCAAAAAAAAAAAAAAAAACACGTGAGATATTACATTACAAGATGGATTTTATGGGAGATCCAACTCTAATCAATGATAGTGAAGGATTAGTCAGCAAGGTTTCCTTAGTGTAATCCATCTTATGATAGCATATGTATTCTAATGATCTGTTTATTTTTTTTCTTACATTTTCTTGATGGGGAAGACCTCTCATTCCTGCCTCTCCCTCAATGGTCCATAGTCATTTATTTGTATACTCCTACGTTGAGAGTTTACTCTTATCTAGGTAAAAAAAATCTCTTTTGAAATACCACATATTTTGATAGAATTCGACCATAGATCACATTGTGAAATAGTGTTCATCACTCTTTCTTATACATTTAAAAACTTTTTTCACTATTATTTGGAAAAAAAAAAAACTCTTTCACTAAATAGAGATCTATTGAACTTCTTCTCAACATATGTTCTAATGTCTATTAGAGTTTATAGCTTGTTTGATAATGCTCTGCCTAAATGATTCATCCACAATTTTATTAATTACATCTCAAATGCTCTCTGGTTTTTGTTTAGCACAAAAAATTTCATCTACAAAACAAAGTCTTAGTATGATATTGACCATTTTAGGTTTAAGCAGTCATGGCTTTGCGTTTGCGTTGTACTAAAAAAAAAAATCTCATATCAATGGTAAAGTAATGTTGAAATCTCATACCATATAAAATATGTGGTGCATAATTAGGCAAAAAAAAAAAAAAAAAAAAAAAACTGCTTGGGAGTTGGGTTTGGTAAAAAATCGGTTTCCAAGGCTGCTTTTATTGACAATAGGAAGCTTCATAAATGGTTCTTCAAATTATTGCCATCCTGAATTTGTGGCCAACCGAAGTTAGTGGAAGCTCTGCTGCCTTGGTAAATCTAGAATTTTCCCACTGGAAACTGCAAGATCATGGGTTGTTTAATAATGTATTTTTTCTTTAATTTCTGAGAAACAATAAAGTTTGATAGTCTATTTCTCAATTTGAAGACAAATTTCTAAAATTGTACACAAGTTACAAATCTTGGGAAACAATAAAGTACAGGCTCCCTTCCGTTTGATAACTATTTGACTTTTGGTTTTTAGTTTTTGAAAATTGTGTTTGTTTTTTCATAATTTCTCTACAATGGTTTTTATTTATCTACCATAGTTTTTATATTTCTTAAAGAAACATTTAAGCCCCGTTTGGTTCGTGATCCGTTTTTATTTTTATGTTTTTGAAAACAAAAAATATAAGAAAAACGATGAAAATGCGTTTGGTACAATTATTTTCAAAAACGGTTTTCAAAAACAACTCCGAAAATGGCCTATTTTCAAAAATGATAAATTGTTGTTTTCTTTGTTTTTAAAAATTATGAAAACAACAGACACTCCTCAAAAAACACGATTTTCATCAAAACAACTTTTTATAAACAACTTTTTATTACAAAAACAACAAAAAATAAAGATCAACAAACCAAAGTTATTGAAAATATTTATAGATACTATTGATTTCACTAGCACAACGGTGTATAAACATTAATCATTTTCGATAAACGATTTTTTTTTCTCTATCTTACTGGAAAGAATTTCTTTTCTTTTTTCTGGTTGGAAAAGTTTTATTCATTTTATAAATTTTACCGCTTGTATTTCAAGAAACCAAAAATCTTATGAACCATCTCTCCTTCTGCTATTTTTGCTATCTCCACGATCTTCCTTTTCCTTTTCCTTTTCGGCAACAATAAGTTAAAATTTACTATAATAAGAAATAATTATATTAGTTTTTTCATAAAGAATTGATTCTATGAAACACATATTAATCTTTTTCTACATTTTCAAATTTCAACCAAACACAATTTTCAAATTTTGAATTCAAATTTAAAGTTTTTAAATTGGAACCAAACGTGTTTTCAGATATAATGAAAATAAGAAATTTGTTTTTGTTTTCGGCTGAATTCTTTGTTTTCAAAAAATATTTCTGGATCACAAACCAAACGGAGCATTAATTTCTTAGTCAAATTCCAAAAACAAAAAGAAGCTTTTTAAAGTTACTTTTTTTAGTTTTCAAAACTTGGCTTGGTTTTTGAAAACATATGTAAAAATTAGATAATAAAACAAGGAAACTCATAAATGGAAGTAGTATTTATAGGCTAAATTTTTAAAAACCAAAAATCAAAAACCAAATCATTATCAAACGAGACCATAGTTTTTCATTTCTTGTTTTTGTTTCCATTAATTAAAATAATTAAAAGTATTACTTTTATCATAAATATTACATAATAATTAATATTTTGATTCTAAAACTCAATTTTCAAGTAAAACTTTTATTTTTTTTAGTTTAAACTTTGAAGGAACAAGAAATGTATAAAACTTTTTGAGATATGGAAAAGGTTGGACAAGATGCAAAGGCCAAAATCATTCATTAGAAAAAGGTTGATTGGAAATTAGACCAAAGTTAACTTTTAGAGATAATTTAAAAGGATTACACATTAGCTAAAGTGAACATAACTTAGCAGTAATTGACATTTACTATTGACCAAGAGGTCTGAGGTTCGAATTTCCCTATCCTCAAATGTTGTTGAGCTAAAAAAAAAGAGATTAATTTTAGATAATGCATTGATGCAATATTTAAATTAAGTAATATCAATTATTAAATTATAACAAAGTATTGTGTATGATACCAATTTGTCTAATATAGAGATTAAAAATATGAATTTATATATACATACTTTTATATTAAATTTTTTAACAATCTCTCTCTCTCTCTCTATATATATATATAATTGAATTATCTATATAAATACATTGGGAAAAAATGAAACTTGAAATATGTGGTAAAGTTTTTCTAAAATTGAGTTAAATTTATTTATATGAAATTAATTTTCTAAAAACAATTTACTATAAAAATATTTTTATCCATTTTTATGCAATTGATTATAAATAAATAAATAAAAAAAATCAACTTATATTCTTTTTATCTCACATAGATGAATTTAAATTTATTAATAAAAATAAAAATCTTATTTACAATGTGCAATCTTAATCGGAAATAAAAAGTCTAAATTATTTACTTAAAAATAAAAATATATAATTCTTTTAAAAATATATTTCATGAACCATAATACTATCTATTTTTCATTTTTCATAGTTATCTCAGGATGAATTTATTCAAAGAAAATAGAAGTTGGTTTACTATGTAAAATAGACTATACAAAATCTAAATTATCTACTTTGAAAAATAAATATATGTTTTTTATTTTAAAAATAAAAAGATGTTTTTACTTAAAACATCAAAGTTGACGTTAGAGATTCGAACCGGTTTGGGAGGACACATGTTAAGATTGCTAAACCATATAAATATTATATACGTTTTCAAGTTGTGGGGGCACGTGCCCCCTTTAGTCCCTACATACATCTGCTTTTAGTACAAGGATTTAAACATTCGATTTCAAAGAAGAAGTACATGCAAATTATCGTTAAGTTAGATTGACTTTGGCAAAAAATGATAATATTACAATATTATAATTTAGGAAAAAAAATTCAAATCCACACCTTAAAAAAAAGTACTTATGGATGATTATTTTAAACTATGACTGACATGTTAGCATAAGATTGATTGAAAAAGTTGTAACATGTATAGAATCTTTGTTCAACTCATTTTCGCTGAAAGAAACGAACATATTTATGTGCTAGAAACTAAGTGGGCCAGGGCTCATTATTTGGAATTTGAGAGCTAGTTAAAATGTTGATAAATAAGATATTAAATTACAAGTTTAGTCGTGAAATTTCTAATTTGTGTCTAATAAGTTTCTAGACTTTAAAATATTTTTAATAGGTCTCTAAACTTTTAATTTTGTGTATAATAGGTTTTTGAGCTTTTAATAAGTTCCTAAACTTTCAATTTAATGTCTAATAGGACCTTGAGCTTTCAATTTTGTCTAATAGGTCATTGATCTATTCAACATTTTTTAAAATTCATGGATCTAGTATATACAAAATTGAAAGTTTAAGGTTTATTATTAGACACAAAATTTAATTTTATGTCTAATATATCCATTAATTTTAAAAAATGTTGAATATGCAGGGACCTATTAGACACAAAATTGAAAGTTTATGAATATATTAGATACTTTTAAAATTTAGAGACATATTAAACATAAAACTAAAGTGTAGAGACTTATTAGACACTTTTGAATGTTCATAAACCTATATATTAGACACAAATCTAAAAATTCAGAGACTAAATTTGTGCAAACTTGAGCATAGCTCAACTGGTCGAGACATATAATATTGATCAAAAGGTTA
The DNA here is from genome assembly GCA_033996785.1 of Trichosanthes truncata. Lineage (NCBI taxonomy): Eukaryota > Viridiplantae > Streptophyta > Magnoliopsida > Cucurbitales > Cucurbitaceae > Trichosanthes > Trichosanthes truncata. The sequence goes on along the minus strand of MU867259.1, from coordinate 43,951,652 downwards.
GAAATTTGAATCTTCACCCCACATGTTGTTCAACTCCAAAAAAAAAAAAAAAAAAAAAAAACTAAACTTATAATCTAACCTAAATAATAAGACACAACATAGAATATCAAAAAAGAAGTGGGAACTTTGATAAGTTTTCACTTTTGGATTTTGCCCACTAAACATACTTTTATCAAATCGTTTAGGCAAATTTATAGCTATATGATTTGATGACAAATTTATAGCCATAAATAAGATACTTTTATACCAAAAAAAACAAGATTGATTTTATTAACAATCATAATGAATATTTAAATAGCTCACAACCATGCCATATTTTCATCTTCATTTTAAGAGGAGAAGCTAATGAAATTGTTGTTTTGTAGCAATTTCCATGGTTAAGGATTAAATTTTTGTTTTGAAATAGGGGTGTTTGGATTGAGGAGTTGGGAAGAGTTAATAACTCATCCCAACTCCTTGTTTGCTGCAATGATATTTTGATTTTTATTGTGAATCCCACAAATTTATTAACTCCTCAAACTCTCTATTGTGAGCTCTACAAATTTATTTAACTTTTCTTCCAACTCTTCATTGTGGGCCCCACAACTTTCTTATCTCATTTTTTCTTCACCCCATCTCACTCCTATCTCTCTCTCTCTTCTCTCCTCTCTTCTCTCTCTCTATTTTTTTTACAATTTTTTTTTAAATTTCTTAATTTAAAAAATTTTCATTATTTTTTATATAAATTTTCTCATCATTATTACTAATTACTAATTAAATATAAATAATTATTAAAAAATATTTTTATTTTTATCCTATAATTTTAATAAATTTTTAACAAAAATATTTTTCTTTTTCTTTTATAATTTTCTTTTTTAAATATAAATTATATAAGAATGTTTTAGATATGATATTATTATTTAAATTTAAATTCTTAATGTAAATTAGAGTACTATATAACAATTTTTCTAATTGATAAAGATCTTCCTATCTCATTTCCTCCACATGTCTTCTATAATTTTTTTAAGTTTAAACAAAAATTACTTATAACAAATAACAATCATATCTTTTTTTAGCTTATTTTTTTATTTATTAATAGCTAAAAAATATATATAATTTTATGATTTGAAGATAAGAAAAACATATTTTAAACTAATCCGTATTACAATTTAAGAAATTAGTATTTAAAAGGGTTAACGTATTAATTTTTTTTTGATTTTCAAATTAATCATATTCAAACTAAAAAGGTAAACGGTTTCTCATTCCAAACTTAATAAAATAAAATTATTACAATAAATAACATAAATACATAATAATATGAACAAAAGTATATATGATATTCATTTTGAATGGTGTTAAAAAATATCTATTCATTTTGAACTTAATTATTTAAAAATAGCATAAATATTTGATATTTTATTTTTAACTTAGTTATTTTAAAACTTCAAAGAATATATTGTTTTCAAATTAATCAAACTTTAGATAATCCATTATATTGATTAGTTAGAAAAGTAAAATCTTAAATTATACAAAGAAAAATATTTTATTAATCTTGAAAAACAAATCTTAAATTAAAAATTTAAAATTGACAAAAATAAATCTTTAACAAAATTGTAAAATATTCATAGAATAATATAATTTAAAATCTCAATTTTAGGATTGACGGAAACAAATATATATTATTTTTAGAATTGAGAGAATAAAAACATAAAAATCTTGAAGTTTATTTGAATCATTTTCAATTAATGGATTGAAATCTTTTCGAATCACATGTAATATTTAAAAAAGTATTGTAAGACTTTATTTTATTTGAAAACTATCCAAGAAAAATGAATAATTAATGTGAGAGATATTGAAAAAAAGGACGTGGGGTATTTTGTTCCAAATTCTTTTTTTTTTTCTTTAAAGACATTTGTAAAATATACATAAATTAATGGAAACAAAAAATTCTTGTCTTATAATTCATGAGAACAAATTATTAATAATGAAAATTGAGAAATTGTAGAAAAAACTACAAAAAAAAAAAGAAGCTAAAATCAACTAAGACTTGAGAACTCTAAGTTTAAGAAATTCTTCAGAACTCCTACTACCTGCAATTCCTTGTGCCAAACAAGGACTTTCTAACTTTAGACTAAACAACTCTACACCTCAAATATATACTTCTTAACTCCTCAGACTTATTAACTTCTACTTCCTACAACTTTTTACTCCAACCAACTTTATATAATTGAAACATATATCTCAAAGTTCAAAGATATAATTAAAACCTAACATAAAGTTGAGGGGCTTTTTATATAATTAAGCAAACATTGTAACCCGAAAATCCCAAAAAAAGAAAAAAAAAAGTTCATTTACAAGTAAGTTCCAACTCCCCCCTCCCCCATATTTAGGCGTAGAAAAGTCAATCTTCCCTAACCCCCATTCATAATTATTCATTATAAACTCTCTTAACCAATTCCCTCTCTCCTCAAACTCTCATTTCTGTTTCATTTCCCCTTTCACTTCTCCTCAAAATTCCCCTCCAATGGCGTCCTTCGGCAATTCCATTCTCATTTTCTGCTTAATCGGATCCCTCATCTCTCCAGCCCAATCCCTCACTTGTTCTTCCCAATCCTTCCCAGACAGATCTTTCGCCCACTGCGACGATCTCCCCTATCTCAACGCCTTTCTCCACTGGACCTACAATCCCAAAAATTCATCTCTCTCCGTCGCCTTTCTAGCCTCGCCACCGCACTCTGGCGGATGGGTAGCCTGGGCCGTTAACCCCATCCGCACCGGAATGGTCGGAGCCCAGGCCCTCATTGCCACCCTCTCTGGCGGCACCCCCTCCGTCCGTACCTTCAACATCTCCTCCTACTCCCTTATTCTCCCTTCGCCGATGCTTTCTTTCCCCGTCTGGGACCTCGCCGCCGAATTCTCCGACGGCCGGTTCACCATCTTTGCTACTGTGAAAGTTCCGGCGAAGGCTAAGTCATTGAACCAGGTCTGGCAAGTTGGACCTGCGGTCAATCCAGAATTTGGTGTTCCAGTGGCTCATGAGTTTAAATCGGCTAATTTGAATTCGGAAAGCGAGCTGGTGTTTGATAAGGAGGGTGGTGCTGGTCTTGCCCCACGCGCTCCCGACGGCGCGTCTCTTGCACCTGCGCCAGCGGCGGTCAGGGTCAATGAAACTGCAACTGCCGCCTCTGCCCCAGGCCCGGATAATGGTGGAGTTGCTGAAATTAGAAGCAAAAATTTGGGGTTCATTGTGGGTTTGTTTGTGTTTATTTGGGGGATTATTAGTTTCTGATTTTAATTTAGGAAAAACATTGGAGAAATAATGATATTTTTATTTTCTAGTTATTTATTTGGAGAATTATTATCTGATTTTAATCTTAAAAAAAATTATTTGATTTGATTTTAATTTTTCGGTTTCTTGCTTTTGATTTCTAGTCCCTAACCGTTGGATATATAATTTTGTGGGCTTTTAAAATTTTGATAGACCAAACTAAATATTTGGGCCCAGATAAAATTTGACTTGATTTTTTAAAATAAGTTTTTTTCAACCCGTCAGCAAACATTTGTCCTATATATATATCTTTTTTTTTTTTTTTCTCTTTTTCCTCTCACTCTCTTGCTCTCTCTTTAATTAAAGTGGTTAAGTTGACGAAACACCCTAAATAGAAATCCGCCTAGGTAATGAGTGAGTTGATCTAGAATCAATGGTGTTCTCAACCGAAAGACTCTTGGAGCTGCACTTGAGGGAGAAGAGGTCGTCATCTGGACATCAGATCAAGGCCAACGGTCAAAAAGTGGGTTGTTGGTTCCTGAACATAGTTCAACTGGTTAAGAATATACCTTTGATGTTATGAAATCAAAGAGACCAAAGATGCTTTGATACCAAAATGTTATGAAACCCTTGAGCATTGGAACTAAAAACCTTGCTAACGAACAAGACCCAACTCAACCTTAAAAACCCAAAAACGCATTTGAAAATCAACTCAAGGAAACTAAAAATTGGATTACCTTGTTGATCAAAATATCTCAAGGCAAGAAAACTTGTTTCAGATTCAAATCACTCCACAACCAAGATTGACTAAGCCAAACTTGAATGATTCTAAGCATGCAACCTAAACTACATAGAATTGCAAAGAAACTTAAGCTAGGCTAATATAAAGCTCAAAGACTCCTTTTGATTACATCTCCAAATCTCTATTGTCAATACAATTTACATGGCTTTATATAGCCTCAAAATGAAACCCTAGACCTTCCATGAGGTATATTTCAAGAATTGTAACATTCAAACTTTATGACCATAATTAGCCATTAACCAAAAGTAACCTAAAAAGTAAATAAAATGACTCAAATTGAAAATACATTCAAAAGACACCATAAATCCGAGAATAGGAGTTTCTAATAAGCCAACCAAGTGTTTGTAACTATCCAAGAGTAAATGAAGCTCTACTTGAAGTATCTTGAAACCTTTGTTCCATAAACAAAGCTTGACTCGTTTTTAATGAAGCATGAGTTGCACTTGAGTTCATTAAATGCAACTTGTGTTCAACTTTAATGAAATTTGACTTCATTTAATGTGAATTGACTTTATCTTGAGTTTGTCATAAATAAAGCTTGAGTGCATTTAATGCAACTCCATATTGTTGTTGTTGAATTTTATAGTGAAATTTTGTAAAAGAAAGTGTCGGTTTGAAATATCAAAATGAATTGATGTTTCATTTATGTTGTTGTTACTTGACTTGAAATTCAAAAGTTTCAAAATGGTTTGAAATATTAAAATGTGTTGATGTTTCTTTTTACAAATTTAACTTAAAAGTTAAATTTGTTGAGTTATGTTTGAATTTTTACACGTAACTACACAATTGAGTTAATTTTGATGTATGTTTCATATTGTTTATATTAATTTTATTTTTGGAGAGTTATTAAGTTGCTAGCCTATAAATAACAACTTGTTTCTTTGTTTGGAGCATCTCATTCCATTTTGGAGTATCTCATTCCAATTGAAGAGTTCTTTTCTCATCTTATTATTCTCTTTAATCTTGAGTCAAGTTGAGAGCAATTATCCAAGAGTTCTGCCAGATTCGGGTAGTTCGAGGTTGCTGTTCTATCGGAGTTAGTCGTTGTATCCTGCTGAGAGGATCGCTGTAGTCTGCTTGCAACCTGTGTAAAGCGAATAATTGTCTTCAGGACAACGCTTTGTAAGCGTGCCTCGACTACTTATTATCTTTTGTTTTTGAGTTTTAAAACTGTTATTACGTATAGTGTATGTATTATTGTTTACACAGTAATTGTTTGTTGCCAGTTAAGTTGTAATCAAATTTGCTAGTGTTACTCAATTCTTATTCACAACGTATTATTTCCAATAGTTGTAAATTTGGACATCATTTCTCACATCTTCCTTGAAGTTCATATTGCATGATTGAGACTCCTTAGTTCGTATCACTTGATCAAAAGGTTAGATGTTCGAATGTCCCAATCCACATGTTGTTAAACTAAGAAGAAAAAAAAATGCAAAATGTGATAAGCTCTTTTAATAATAATTTCATTTTTTAAAAATAATTTTATTTAATATTTATACAAAAATTAAAAAATAGAACTGTTAATTCCATCGTTTTGAATCAATTATTAGAACATGAATTCAACACCACCTAGAATGCGAATAAGAATAAGTATTACTAAGAGTGAGAATATATAAGACAATATGAGTTTACAAAGTTGAAAATACAATTTAGTTATATAAAAGTTAAAATAAGAAAAAGGCATATAGAAATATAAAATTTCTCATCTATACCATCAACTTATTATTAATTTTTAAATAACATTTACTCAATTAAGAAAAAACTCATAAATGAACATAAAACTAAAAAATAATTATTATAAATAAATGAAAAACGACATGAGCAAAATGGAAAGATAAAAATTTCTCCTCTCAAGCTTGTACTATGTGAATAAGTCTTTAGAAAAGAAAAATAAAAAGAAAGTAATGTTTTGTTTTTTAAGTTGGTTAAGATTTCAAAGTACTTTTTTAAAAAACTTTTAAAACAAAACAGAAAATCTATATCAAATGGAAATTTTAGAATTTAAAAACATATGCTAAAATATGTGCTCATCTCCTCATATTTTATCAATTTGACCTAAACACTGAACAGTTATACTAAAACATTCTTTCTCATTAGTATACAACATTAACATTTAAATAATTGTATCTAACAAACATTTAAATAACTTTGTTAATAACATAAATTTATTATAATCAAATTAAAACTTGTTGAATGTAAAAGAAACAAAATTGAAACTTCTCTAAAAACTAAATTGACACTGTTCGCACGTAAATTTCATTGAAGAAATAAGAACACGTGCAAATGAATCTTTTGTATTTGTATAACTTTGAATGTAGTGGAATACAATCTCTAGTACTTTATCCTCTGATTTTCTCTCTTGCTTGTATGTTTCACTCGAGGGCTATAGAGCTTATTCTCGAGATTGAAGCTTCAATGGATTCTTGGGATCTCGAAGAAGTGTTCTCGATCTTCGAGGAAGTGTTCTTTGTTCAGGAGGTGTTTGATCTTCAAGAGCTCAAGGAGTTTTCTAGATTTTGTTTATGAATTCTCTCTGAGATCTCAAATTTTGAACCTCCCAAATGGAGGAGGGAGCTCTCTATTTATAGAGTTTCCCAAGACCACCAAGTGGGCTTGGGCCTGACTATTGGATTGGGCTTAGTGGACTTTAGGCCTGGTCCTTAGACTGAGCCTGATTAATCTTGGGCCTAGCCTTGTGAGCTGAGACTTATTGACTTTGGGCCTAGACTTTGTAGGATTAGGGTCTCCTATTTGGGCTTAGTCTAAAATTGGCCCAAATTTCATATAACCCCATTACATATTGAGATTTACTTTAATTTAATTTAGGGATACTTGCAAATTTAAATAATCCCTAATTAAATAAATAATTTTGCCACTAATTTAAATTAATGACTTGACAATTTTTGATTGGCCAAAATTTCTATTCCAACAAATGCCCCATTTTCGAGATTTATGCACTAGTATGTGTGAGTGAATCTCGAAAAAGATAATTTGGAATCAAAATGTAAGGTATTTGCCCCTAACTTGGACTCCATTTGATGTGCCAATTCATCAAAACATGAATTCATAATTTTGATTTTCTTATTTGGCAGCGAACTTTAATTTGAATTTCGGTAAAAATTAATGTTCTACCTTAATTCTAATTTGAATTTTATTTGAATTTCAAGTGGTATTCAAATTATACCCATTTTTTTTTATTAAGAGCATAGTTTAGAATCTACCAATGAATTTTGATTTGAAGCTTGAATTTGGAGTGCCAAAGTTTCACTTTTTTGAGATAAAAGTCTACCCAATTATATTTTGGAATTGAAATAGAACTTGAATTTAGATTTCAATCAAAATTTTATTTGGGATAAAATTTGGATTATGCCCAAATTTCACTTTTTTTTGGAAATAAAAGTCTACCCAATTATATTTTGGAATTGGAATAGAACTTGAATTTGGACTTTAATCAAATTTTGGTTTGGGATAAAATTTGGATTATGCCCAAATTTCACTTTTTGAGATAAAAGTCTACCAAATTATATTTTGAAATTGGAATAGAACTTGAATTTAGACTTTAATCAAATTTTGGTTTGGGATAAAATTTGAATTATGCCCAAATTTCACTTTTTGAGATAAAAGTCTACCCAATTATATTTCCATAGAACTTGAATTTGGACTTTAATCAAACTTTGATTTGGGATGAAATTGGGATTATGGCCAAATTTCACTTTTTGAGATAAAAGTCTACCCAATTATATTTTGGAATTGGAATAGAACTTGAATTTAGACTTTAATCAAATTTTGATTTGGGATAAAATTTGGATTATGCTCAAATTTTGCTTTTTTTTGAGATAAAATTCTACCAAATTTGAATTTTGGATTTGGAATAGAATTTTAATTTGGCTTGCAGTCAATTTTTAATTTGAGATTAGATATGACAAAATTTAAATTGAGATGATATCCTGCCCAATTTCGATTTGAATTTTGGAATAGAACTTGGATTTGAGTTTGTAGTCAACTCATCCCAAAATTCAAACTTTAATATCCCAAAATTTGAATTTTGCATGATCTTTGGATTCAAATTGGATTTGATTTGATCTTCTTGGCATTATTTTTGAATTCAAATTAGATGTGATTTTATCTTTTCTTCCACTATAAATAGAGGAGATGGGTCTTCCATCAATTCACATCAACAAAGAGGGAGTAGAGCTTCACACTGAGGAATGAGGAGTAGACAAGTCCCAATTTTTATTTTATTTTATTATTTTATTTTATTTTATTATATTTTATATTTTATTTTTATTTTTTACATTTGCAAGACTTGCAAATATTTCTACTGCAGCCAAGAATACATTCATCTACCAAAAGGTAAACATGTAGGTAATTTTTTTTAGACAATATATATCCCTCTTGTTTTTTTTTATTCTTGCTTGTAGCTAAGATGTCTTCTTCAACTTCGAAGGTGACCAACCCCTGATTCAGGTGGAATTAAGGATGGCACCTTTCGGCAGCTTCGGCATATTCTTTAACTCCGAAGGTGACCAACCCCTAATTCGGGCAGAATTAAGGATGACACTTTTCGGCAGCTTCGGCATATTCTTTAACTCTGAAGGTGACCAACCCCTGATTTAGGCGGAATTAAGGATGACACCTTTCGGCAGCTTCGACACATTCTTTAACTCCGAAGGTGACCAACCCCTGATTCAGGTGGAATTAAGGATGTCACCTTTCGCCAGCTTCGACATATTCTTTAACTCTAAAGGTGACCAACCTCTGATTCAGGCGGAATTAAGGATGACACATTTCGGCAGCTTCGGCATATTCTTTAACTCTGAAGGTGACCAACCCCTGGTTCAAGCGGAATTAAGGATGTCACCTTTCGACAGCTTCGGCATATTCTTTAACTCCGAAGGTGACCAACCCCTGATTTAGGCGGAATTAAGGATGGCACCTTTCGGCAACTTCGACGTCTTCTTTAACTTCGAAGGTGACTAACCCCTAATTTAGGTAAATAAAGATTTAATATCTTTTGTGAATCTTTTTATATATATATATATATTGGGATGCCCCCTGTGAAGTTTGTAAAGCAAACATATGGGTGACCAACTCCCGACCTTTTTTCTCCCAACGATTCATCTTAGGAGTTCATAGTGACCAGTGATGGTCATTTTTTTTCTTGTAATCCAAGATTAGAATTCATCTTTACAATGAAGAGGTACAAAGCCTCTAATCTTAAAGATGAAATGGCATTGAATCCCTCTGAACGAATTTTGAATTTGACGAGTGGAAACAGTTGAACTTAAACGAACAAAACGTGAACCCCTAACTTGCAGCGAGTGAAGATGCTTGAACCCTAGGAAAGTAAGCAATGAACTAACTTGAAGGGAACAAAGCTCTATCGTATGCATCCAACTTGCATCATTTTGCTTCATGGGAGTGGAAATGATTTTTTTTTTAGGAGACTGAACTTAAAGATTTTTTTTTCTTTAAGCTGCCTACGTACCCTTTGAGTGGAAGAGATCAAGTCATAACGTAGTTCAAATGAATACATTTTTTAATTAGGGCCGTTCACCTTTTAAGCTCATGTGGGCCAGGAGCATCATGTAGTTTATACTCTTACGATTAGGAGTGTTTACATCTTATGCATAAAACTTTTTAAGAAACTTTCCATTGGTAGGACCGATCCTCAAGCCGTCTTTATCCACGATTTTGTATGCTTCATTGGTGTAGACTTCTTTGACGATGTAGGGTCCATCCCATTTAGGTGTGAACTTGTTTCCTGTATGTCACGTTGTGATGATAGGTCTTCGGATAGCAAGTACTAGATCACCAACTTGAAATGACCGGGGCCTGAGATTTTTATCGAAGGCTTTGGTCATTTGTGCTTGGTAACATTCCAGCGCCTGTTGAGCATCTAGTCTTCTCTCATCCCGTGCTTCTAGATCTTGGAGACACAGTTTTGCGTTGTCTTCTGTAGTCAATCCTTCTTGTACAGTCATTCTGAGTGATGAAATTTCTCTTTCTAATGGGAGCACAGCCTCCACCCCATAGACGAGGGAATAAGGTGTGACCTCTGTAGGAGTGCGGGGCGTAGTTCGGTAGGCCCATAACGCTTCACCAACCCTTTCCTACCAGTCTCTTTTTGTCTTAGAGACTACTTTCTTCAACAAGTTGCACAATGTCTTGTTGAATGCCTTTGCCAGGCCATTTGCTGCGGCATTATACATGGATGACTTGTACTGCTTGAACTTGAACTTCTCACACAACTTGTCCATTAAGCTGTTGGAAAACTGCCTCCCGTTATCCGTCACGATACGATGCGCGATGCCGTATCAGTAGATGATATGAGTTCGGATGAAGTCCACAACATTTTCTTTCTTGGCTTCTCTTAATGCAACTGCTTCGGCCCATCTTGAAAAGTAGTCTGTCGCTGCCAGAATATAGGAATGTCCTGCTGACGACTTAGGTGTTATTGGACCAACAAGATCGAGCCTCCAAGCTTCAAAAGGCCATGAAGCAACAGTTGGATGGAGAGGTTCTGGCGGTTGATGTATGAAGTTTGCGTGAAACTGACAAGCTTCACACTTATTTGCATACTCCATCGAATCATGGATCATCGTGGGCCAGTAGTAGCCCATCCTTTTTAACTGGAAATGAAGTTTTAGACCTGACTGGTGAGCCCCGCAAACGTTTGAATGTGCCTCATCTAGTGCCTTGATCGACTCTTCTTTTCCAAGGCATCGAAGGAACAGTCCTTCATAAGAACGACAATAAAGAGTCTCCTTGTAATAGATGAATCGGGAGGCTTTTCTTCGTACATCAGCCTTACGTCGTGGATCTGTGGGAAGCTTCCCATGCTGAAGATATTCTATGATGGACTGTCGCCAGTCTTCCTCTTCAATGGCATAGACAAAGATCATTTTTACTTCTTGATGTTCACCATCAGCCGGTGGCACGATCCACTTCTGACAAAGTGAGATGTTTATAGTCACCTCATGTGAGATTGTTAAGGCGGTGGCCAAATTTGCTAGCGCATTTGCCTTCTTATTTTTTGACCTTGGAACATGCACCAGCATAATGCTATCAAACTTTCCCATCAGCTGCCTTGCATAGTTGAAATAAGGCTTCAGATCCTCATGCTTCACATTGTACTCAAGCAAGAGTTGATTGATAATCAACTTTGAATCGCCATAGATTTCTATGTACGTTATGCTGATCTCTATAGCCATTTGGAGGCCAATTATTAGCGCTTGGTATTCAGCAACGTTGTTTGAGCATAACTCACGGAGTGTGAAGCTATAAGGGAGCATGTGTTTTTCAGGCGAGATAAAGACAATGCCTGCCCCCGCTCCATTTCTTCGTGCCGCACCATCAAAATACATGGTCCAAGGCTCTGTGATTTCCTCATAGAAGACTTCTTCGTTAGGCAAATCCTTGCATAACTTCCAGTCTGATGGAATTAGGTGATTTGCCAAGAAATTTGCCAATGCTTGTCCTTTTACCTTCTTTTGAGGTACATAGATAATGTCATATTACTGGAGTAAGATTGCCCATTTGGCTAAACGTCCAGAAATAATTGGTCTTGACAAGATGTACTTTATAGGGTCAGCTTGCGCCACTAGGTGTACTGTGAAGGCTTGCATGTAGTGCCTTAGTTTGTCAATAGAGAAAAAAAGAGCTAGACACATCTTTTCGATTGGAGAGTAATTTACTTAAGCTCCATTTAGAGTCCTGCTTAAGTAATAAAGGGCTCGTTCTTTCCATTTTTCTCCTTCCTGTGCTAACAATGCTCCAAGCGACCTTTCCTGCGCAGCGATGTACAATATCAACGGCTTTCCTGCTATAGGGGCACCTAAAACAGGGGGATTAAGCAAGTACTTTTTCATGCTGTCAAAAGTGTTTTGACAAGCTTCATCCCATTCAAATTCTTCTCATTTCTTCATTAATCTTTGAAAAGGCTGACATCGACCGGCTAAATTGGAGATGAATCTCTGAATATAGGCCAAACGACCCTGAAGGCTTCTCAACTCGTGGAGGTTTCTTGGCCTTGGCATTTTTTGAATGACGTCAATCTTTGATTGGTCTATTTCGATCCCTCGATGTCTCACCACAAATTCGAGGAACTTTCCCGAGGTGACGCCAAATGCACACTTGAGAGGGTTCATCTTCAACTGATACTTCCTTAGTCGATCAAAGACCACCTTTAGATCTTCCAAATGATCTTGTCTTTTCTTTGACTTGACGACGAGATCATCGACATAGCACTCGACATGTTTATGCAACATATCATCGAAAATCTTTTGCATGGCACGCTGATAGGTGGCACCAACGTTCTTTAGTCCAAAGGGCATTACCTTGTAACAATATATCCCTTTTGGAGTTCGAAAGACTGTCATTTCTTCATCTGCAAGAGCCATTCGAATTTGGTTATATCCTGATGATCCATCCATAAATGATAGGGCTTCATGTCCGGTAGTGGCATCAACCATGATCTCAGTGATGGGCAATGGGAAGTCGTCTTTTGGACATGCGTTATTCAAATCGCGAAAGTCAACACAGACGCGAAGTTGTCCATTCTTCTTTCTAACATGAACGATGTTGGCTATCCAGGTCGGATATTTTACCTCGCGAATAAACCCTGCTTCAATCAGCTTATTGACCTCTGCTTCAATTTGGGGAATTAGCTCTGGTCGAAAGTGTTGTTGAGCTTGCTTGACCGGTCTATACCCCATTTTGATGGCGAGATGGTGGACAGCTACTTTTGGATCAAGTCCATGCATCTCTTTATACGACCAAGCAAAGACATCTCTATACGAAGTGAGCAAGCTCATATATTTCCCTTCCTCCTCACAAGTAAGTGATGCACTTATAAAAGTTGGACTCCTCTGGCGTACCCAGGTTCACCTCTTTAAGCTCATCCACTGTAGATTGGCTGTCATCTTTAAGCGGAAATGGTGCCTCGTCTGCATCTTCTTCAGACATTTCAGACTCCGTTTCCTCTTCAGCAGTGATATGGTGACAGTTGGTCTCACCTTCCTCTTGTTCCAAATCCTCACTTGAGGGATTGGTGATGACGACATCACGTCGCTTTACCCTCAACGAACCTTCTGCATTGACCGTAACGAAGGTTTTTCTCTTCATTCGAGAGGGAAAGGCACTACGAATGTCTCCATCATTCTTCGTTTCAACAAAGGACTTATCTTTTGAGGTCTCCATCGGGCAATCATGTTGAAGCCGATCAAAGACTGACGATTGAGAGTCCCCACTTCTTGACGTGGTTACACTTAGCCTTTGAAAAGTTGATGGCCGCGTCACGGTTGAGGTTGAAAGTGCATATTTTCTCTCTGTTGTAGGCACACTTAATCTTCGAAAAGCTGACGGCCGTGCCAAAGATGGAGTCGATGAGGAACTCTCTGCTTCACACGTGGGCATATTTAACTTATGAAGGACTGAAGGTCGAGCGGAATCAGAAGTTGGAGCTGATGAATCACTTTCTCCCTCCTTAGCAGGCATACTTATCCTCTGAAGGGCCGAAGGCCGAGTGGAACCAGAGGTGGGAGGTGGCCCCTCTCCCTCTATTGAAGCCAAGCTTAATCGCTGAAGAGCTGAAGGTCGCGCTACTGATGGCCCGACATGTCTAAAAACAGAAGTTCTTCGGCTGACGTCTTCCTTTACATTTGAATCATCGACCTCCTCTACTGTTATATGATTTGCGTTTGCCACCTTCGCCTTCCCTTTTCTCGTTATGCGAATTGGCTTAGGGGACTTGTATCCAAGTCCTGTCTTTGACACTTGTAGAGCGTAACCTTCTTTCAGAAGTTTCTTTTGTGTTGAAGAAAGCTCGGGTCTTTCATCGAAGATTTTGAGACTTTTAAACTCGGTGTGAGTCGTAAAATCATAGCCTGCTTTTGCTAGGAGTTTATACACCTTCGGGTCGAATCCGTCATTCGTTCGTCTTTCAGGCAGAAACGTTTTCGCTTGGTCATCTAGAGGTTTCTTGACCTCCTGCTTTGTTATCTTCATGAGAGGCGTGACAAAGTTTTCCTTCAAGATTTCAATATCCCCAACTCTCAAATTCCTTGAACATTCAGCAAAAGGTGATTTGCCATTCTTACGTCGCGACAAGGGGACATAGCGTAAGACAGGAACACTTGAAGTTTTTTCATCTTTCAAAACCTTGGACTTTGCAGAGCTCGTAGAGGTTTCCCCTCTTTTTGGGGAGGGCTCGTCCGTCTCTTCGAGATTTTCTTTCTTCACGTCAATTTGTGGTCTTGACTTGGATTCACTACCACTTTTGATCAAAGGGATCTTGGCTGGTACAGCTTCTCCTACGCCGTCACCCTTCAAATCAGCAAAATGGGACTCGACTTTCGAAAATGGATTAGTGTCTGCCTCCACTTTCTTGATACCATCTTGGTAAAATTTGAAACACTGATGCAGCGTAGAAGTTACAACCCCATTTCCATGAATCCAAGGACGACCCAGTAGCAGCTTGTAAGTGGTCTTGGAGTCTATGACATGGAACAGGGTATCAACCTTTAGATCCCCAATGATGAGCTCTAAGCGTACCATGCCAATGGCTCGTTGCTCACCTTGGTTGAAGCCTTGGATCACCAGTTTGCTGTTTGACAGTTCTTCCATCAAGATGCCTAACTGTTTCATTGTCGACTTAGGCATTATGTTGACAGCTGAACCATCGTCGATAAGGATTCGACCAACTCATTGCTCTCGAATGTACCCTGAGACAAACAGCGGGTTGTCCTTCACAACAACCTTGTCCTTGGAAGATTGTTCGATCAGTTTAACAATTCTATTTGCAATCGCGTCAGGGGTTTGATCTTCGTTTATTTCAACCCCTTGAGATCGACTGCGAGTAACTGGTCCTATGTATGTGTTGCTTGAAGCAGTAGACTTCGATGCAGCTTTCTTTGGTGCCATTGCGTTACTTGGAAGAGAAAGAGATGAGAGGTAGAGATGGTCCCACTGGGTGTGCCAATTTGTTCGCACGTAAATTTCAGTGAAGAAATAAGAACACGTGCAAATGAATCTTTTGTATGTGTATAACTTTGAATGTAGTGGAATGCAATCTCTAGTACTTGATCCTTGATCCGCTAACACGCAAGTGCACGTGATCGAAGTAATAAAGAAACTGGAAGTATTCCAGAGTATCGTACCCAAGGGAACGGGTTTTAACAAAATCTACTTAGACGACACAAAATATGTTTGCAAATTGCAAATTAAGGTAACCAATGGTTTGAAAAAGATTGAGTGGTTGTTTTTGCTAAATGAAATGAATAAAAATGATAAAAGAGGGATTCAAACGTGTTTTTGCTCCATTGAAAGAAATTGCGGCCTAATTGCAATTGCAATCCTTTGACTCAACACTTAAGCTTTGTAAACCGAATTCAACACCTATTCGACCTTCTATGAAGTATCTTTAGGAGGCTAAGCGATTAAACTGATATTTCTATGGCTAATACGAACTTAGTTAATTTTGAAACACAATTCTTTTGGTTTTAAAGGTTTTGCCCTATGTCTAGGGTCAAAAACAAATTCCTATGTCTAGGCTATTTTTCTTTATTGCTTTTATGAAAACCCAATTTTTATCTAACCTTTTCAGAATTAGACTCAAATTGTTGTATACTAATCTAGGTGATCAATCTAAACTAGTAATGAAAATTTCAATCAATAAAAGCAAACAATGCTATAAGATTAAGCAATGTTGCTCTCACAATTAGGCCTTTATTCCTATCTTTAGGGCATCCACATGCTTGAATCTCAAAGAAGAAATTAGCTCATTATGGAGAAAATGAAAATCCAAAATTTATTTGTTAAAAATTTCATAATTAATAACCCAAATACCGAAATTAAATTCCTAATAATGGAGTAAACAAAGTTGAAATATGCTAACGGAAAGTCCTTGTTTTGATCGACCAAAAGTCCTTTACGGGCAATTGGATCTTTACCTCCTCGAACCTTCGTTGAGGGGGGATCAAGCTCGGGATTTACAGAGAAAAATGAAGCATAAACTGCTGGAAGAAAGATGGAAAAACGAAAATACAGCTTGCTGTCCAAAACAGAAAAAAAACAGAAAACAGAGTATAAATTTGCAAAAATAGAGTATATCAACTCAAAATTTAATCGAGCGAACTACAAGAATGAAATGCTGAAAACAAGGAATAGAAATCATCAACTTGCTGCTACTGAAATAAAGAAAAACCAGAAGAAAAAGAACCCATAAAAACAGAATGTAAAAACCCAAAAAAACAAAGTACAAAAGCTAACGGAAATTCCTTGTTTGATCGATCCAAATACCCATTCAAAGGCAAATGGATCTTCACCTCCTCCAACTTTCGTTGAGGAGGGATCAACCTCGGAAATTACAGAGTAAAAATGAAGAGTAAGCTGCTATAAAATGAAAAAACGTGAAAGATGAATTGTGGGCGAGCAGCAGAAAAACCAGCCACCATTTGCTTCGTTTTCCACTATTTTTATAGGCATTGAGGGCTAGGGTTTCCATCTTGGAGCTCCTTAATTCGTGGGTAATTGATTAAGCACAAGATTTGGCCGTAAATTCTCCATAAATCAAGCAATTCCCGTGGGTTTTGGTGATTTTCCGAAAATTCTGCACTTCTTCCTTGTTCTTCACCTTACATTGCAAATGGGAATGCAATTGCATTCCCTTTTGCAAAGTCTTCACTTCTTCAAATCTGCACAAAAACTCAACGTAAGCCAACTTTCTTGCATCTTTTCACTTAATTCCTTCTTTTATCATATTCCAACAAGCTTGCATGAATTTATTTAAAAATGTTATTTTTAGCTTGCTCGGTAATCAATAAAGCATGCAAAAATGGCAAGAACAACTTAGTTTTATGGTTAAATAATCCTCATAAATGAGAATTATCAATCCTCTAATTCTCTCTCTTGCTTGTATGTTTCACTCGAGGGCTGTAGAGCTTATTCTCGAGATTGAAGCTTCAATGGATTCTTGGGATCTCGAAGAAGTGTTCTTGAACTTCGAGGAAGTGTTCTTTGTTCAGGAGGTGTTTGATCTTCAAGAGTTCAAGGAGTTTTCTAGCTTTTGTTTATGAATTCTCTCTGAGATCTCAAATTTCTGAACCTCCAAAATGGAGGAGGGAGCTCTCTATTTATAGAGTTCCCCCTAAGTGGGCTTGGGCCTGACTATTGGATTGGGCCTAGTGGACTTTAGGCATGGTCCTTAGATTGAGTCTGATTAACCTTAAGCCTAGCCTTGTGAGTTGAGACTTATTGACTTTGGGCCTAGACTTTGTTGGATTAGGGCCTCCTATTTGGGCTTAGTCTAAAATTGACCCAAATTTCATATAACCCAATTGCATATTGAGATTTACTTTAATTTAATTTAGGGATACTTGCAAATTTAAATAATCCCTAATTAAATAAATAATTTTGCCATTAATTTAAATTAATGACATGACAATTTTTTGATTGGCCAAAATTTATATTCCAACAGACACAATCATAAAATTTTAAACTCACAAATCTAATTTATTTCCACATGATAAAGAAACTTAAAAATATTTTGCATTTACAATTTTTATTGAGCAACATAAGGATTTTTATCACTGAATATCTTGAAATAATTCTCCATTAAGATTTTCTTCACCAAATATCTCGAGATAATCACCCATTAAGATTTTCATCTTGGAATATCTCAAGATTATTATAGGAGATATTTTATTCTTTGTTATGCTGGCTTCATTCGCAGTTAATATTTGAGTGTCAACCATATAAACACTTACAACTTCTCTAAACTATTTTGAAAATGATACTTAATTAGTAATAATCTAAATTAGATTTTAATTATAATTCAGAATTAATTATTAATAAGTATATCAACCTCTTATTCTCATTTACCTGATTTTTTTTAGAAATTAATCTTAATTAACACATACAATATTATGTGAATGATAAATAATATATATTTTTTATTAAACCATTTTGTTTTATTATACTTTTCTCATATATCAATTTTTCAGAATTATATAGTATTTACTTACAATAATTCGATTTTTTTTTGTTAGAATTTGGCTGAAAACATATAATCTTTTGCAATTTTTTTAATACATTGTAGACCCCATATTTGGTCCAGGTGAAGCTTTTTTTAATGATCTTTTTGCATAAAAAGTGAATTAGCGAAAATAAACTTTAGCAAAAAAAAAAAAGCATGGGAAGGATTTAAAACCTACGTATGAAAGTAACATACATGCCATTGGGCTAAAGATAAAACTTTATATGTATTTCTCGATTAAATAGTGTTAAAGTATAATTATCATCTCTTTATTTAAAAATCTAGAACATTCTCCACAAATGTTAAAGTTGTTCTTCTTTTTTTTTTCCTCCAAAAGTAAGAAAGAGATTGGACTTTTTTCCCCACAATTTTTTTCCTCTCCAACAACTTATCTCCACTATTTTTTTTTTTATCCTTCTTCCACTGTCTTTTCCTCCAACAACTTCATCTCATTATTTTTCTTCCACATATTTTTCTAAAGGGATGGATCCTTTTTTCTTCTCCACCATTTTTCATTTTTCTTCTTCCACCATTTTTTTTTTCAAACAACACTATTTTTCATCTTTTTCTCTTATTCTTTGTCCCCTTCACATTACAACAAGCAACAAAAAAGCCACATTTTGTTCTTCCATTTTTTTTCTTTCTGCCTTACACCATCATTTTTTTCTCCTCTACCACATTCACCTTCAGTTGCCTTCTTCTTCTCCAACGAGCCTTATGAGCCTACCTTCAAGTGAAAAGCTAATCATTCAACGAAATGCATTCGTTGGTTTTCGTACATAGTTGATTTATATCATCACCATCTTGCAAAAGGGAGATTAAGAAAAAGAGTTGGGGTAACTCTTCTTGGTAGCACACTTTTTATCTTTTTTTTTTCCCCTCAAATGTTTTGCTAGTTTGTGTTTGAGCTATTGTACTTTTAACTTTGGACTGTTAAATCCCAAAATGCAATAGTCACTATTTTCTTTCTATTTTTTTTTGGATATATTGTTGCCTTTTTTTTATGCTCTATTTTTATATGTTATATCTGAAGGTGTTGGATGATTGAGAAGTCATTTTTTATAGTCAAGTTTGTTGTACTCAGATTGAAAGACCATGGTTCATAATATGATCGAGTAGAGCTACTTTAAATGCTTGAAAGTCTTCACCTAAAATAGAGATCAAAGTTTTATAATTTACATAATTTAAATATGATTAGTTAAAAGAAAAATGACCACAAATTTTTTTTTAGGAAGAACTTTTCTATTAAGAATAAAACTTGTTTGAAATAAATCTATGAGGTTTTTTTTTTTTTTTTTTTTTTTTTTTTGTAAAAATGAAAAAAAAGTCCAAAATGTTTTACAAACTATCCATACTCTTTACCAAAATAAAACTATTTTTTCTTCTAAAAATAGTTTTTCATAAAAAAACAATGAAAGATATAAATTTATCGAAAGCTATCTTGAATAAACTTTTTTTAACTTTTTTTTAATAAACAAAATTTTCTTAAACACACACTTTCACGTTTTTTATTTACTCTCCATGACAACATCAAAACACCTTTTAAAACAAATACTATTTTTACCAAAAGAGATTGAACTTCTCAAGTTCCAAAACTTTTTTTTTAAAAGCAACAAAATTTATCCAACAAACTTTTCAAGAATAACTTTTTTTTAAAAAAAGCTTTAGTAACTAAAATAAATACCTTTCAAAATATTATTTTCATAAAAAAAAAAGTTATATATTTTCTATTGTAAAATTGACCTTTTAAAATGGGTTGAGTAGTGTGTTTGAGATAAATTCATATTACTCTCGAAGTGCATGAAAATCCTTCAATCAAAAGCTTTAAAATTACAAAAATAAAACATGTTTAAAATATTTGCAATCCTATGATGGAATTGAGAAAAAATGTAAAATTTCTTAAATTCTTGAGGTGAGAAATTTTCTTATTGATTGAGAATAATTCCAATATTGCATCGATTGATGGCTAATAATGTCACTCAAGTTGGTCAAGTACTTACTTCATTCTTAAAATTTAAAATATGACAAATTGAGACACTTTAAAAATAAAATCAACAAAACATTTTTTCTTTTAATCTCAAAGGACTTTTTTTTTTCTAAATACAAATAATCAAGATAACATGAGATAAATGATTTTGGTAACCATTTTTTATAGGTTTTGTAGAGTGCTAATACCTTCTCTACACACAAAAGACTCTTGAGCCTAAACTCTATTTTTGTAGACAATTTTTTTTCTTTTTAAAACCAATCACACCCTAATAATGATTGGTGGTGACTCCAAATTCTCTTAGACCCTCCTTTTACATATACGTCAGCTGCTCTACGTCGCTATATGGCAGTAACATACGTGAAATTGAATTTAACACAACACATTTTATTTAATTTAATATTTAAAAAGAAAAGGAAAATTTGGTATAAATAATGTTTACAAATTTTTGACCATTCATTATCTTTTTGTAATTAAACCATGTTATATAATCATAAACTTTTGATATTCAATTGTTTATTAAAAAGGAAGAATCATATTAGATAACCCTACATATATATCTAATTATTTATACATAAATAAATAGAATATCAATATACTGCACTAAAAAAAAAAGAATATGAATACATACCATGGTATATATACTTTTTTTTTTATTATTAATTAAGTAGTGGCAGTCCTGCAAATACACAACCCCATACTTCCTTTTCTTTACTGTAGGTTTTTTTTTCAACTTTCCTCAGCTTCTGCCTTCATGATTGAAAATTGAATTATACATCTTCTCTTCTACGGTAAAGAGAAATAATCTTCTCTCTTTCAGTCCAATTTTCTAAGATTTGCTTGCCTCGCTGAGCTTTCCTTTGACGTTGCCATCTAACAGTGTCGTCGCTATCTAGACTCCCCACTAATAATTTTGGTTTGTATTTACTGATTTAAAAAAAGAAAAAAAGAAAAACTACAAAAGCACATAAAAAGTAATAAATTAATTACATAAAACCACTATCTTTTTTTTCCACTTGCATAAACACTAAGAACCTTTCTTTCGAAATATCTCTTCATTTTTTTTCTTCTTCCAATACTTCACTTATCATCTTATAAAAATATAGAAATGATGAAATAATTACTTGACCTTTCCCTATTTAGAAATGCAATCTATGAAGATACAATAAGCTGTTACAACAGAAAATTAAATTATTTGAAATTTATAGGAGAATCCTAATTGAATCTATAGGTTCAACTAAATCATAAAATAAAACCATACAATGAAAAATTGTGCAAATTAGTCTACACTAAATTTATTGAAATAACACATCAATTTTTTCTCAATTTTTAAATTGATAATGTTTGTCTTGTTGGCATTAAAAAAATTGTTTAATATCATAATATTCAATTAGAAGATTGGAGATAGGATAGAGATTGTAGAACCTTTATTCAAATATGCATTAGATAATCACAATCAATTTGGAAAATTGGAGATATGGGTAGAGATTTTAGAACTTTTATTCAAATATTGGTTTAATATAATAAACAAATTAAGAAGTATAAATAAATAAATATTTAAATTAAAAAGAACAAAAGAAAAAATATTTAAATTAAGAAGAGGCAAAAACGAAAATCTATATCCTTTTAAATAGTATAAATATAGATTATTGGTTAGAGAAGTTAACAAGTGCACACTCATTTAATTATGTGGGCACAAATGTCTATCATCTATCCCATCAATTTAGTGGATAATTAAAGAGAGAAAATGTAGATGGAAAAGAAGAAGAAGAAAAAAAAGAAAAAAGCAAGTAGTCACAAAACTGAGAGAATGTCCTTTTGTTTACTATTCTTATTTTCTTAAAGAAATGAAGTATATTGCAAAAGAATTATGAGAATCTCATTACCCAAAATTGAGAGGAACAAAACAAAGAAATTGCAGACTGATTGTAATTAAGTTGTAACTCAATGCAACATAGCAAACATGAAAGAGAATAAAAGCAATACAAGTAAAGATCAAGAACGTTTCAAGATAGAAATTAATGAATTTTAAATGAATGAGAATCAAAGAAATAATGACTTAGTAAGAAATAAGTTCCAAGTTCACAGGTGAATCGATAGAGGTAAAATTTGAGATGGTTGCATGATTTTTGAATAAGGTTAGTACATATTCTACAATAAGAATTTTCCTTATTGCATTTCTACAAATGGGTTCACTGCAAATATAATTGAAGCATTTTAAATAAGCCTCTAATAATTTGTGCAACTTGTTGGGAATGGGAACAAAATGGTGGTAAGCTTTAGATCAGACATAGTTCCATAACTATATGAATATAATGAATTTTCAGATGTCAAACAAAAAAGTTGAGGGCCCAATTATGTCAACGTTTTACAGTAAAGGTCTACCAAATAAGGCGAGGTACTATGATAGAAAGATTGTTGTTGAAGTAGGGAGGTTGAATAAATTAATTATTTGTAGGGTAGGATTGTTAAGAATGTGACAAAGAATATTATCTTAACAATGTGATTCATGGCGTGCTCAATCAAATAGGCAATGTTCTATGGAGAAGAGTTAATCTAGACAAGAGCGACCTCTCGATGTGCCCAATAATAAATAGATAGATGACTATTTGAGGGGAGACTCACTCGATGACATATTTTTCGAGGGAAAGATTGTTGGGAATTGCAAATAATATCTCACATAGACTAGAAGAAGAGGAGATCTAAGATATATAAGTGATCATGACAACATCTCTATAAGTATGACATCTTTTAGGTGAAATCAAAACAAAATGGACAATATTATACTTATATTGTGGAAATCTGAATATGTCTGTTGTCCTAACAAAAGGAATATAAAAGATTAAAGGCCAGCTACAACATCCAAGTGTTAAGAACTAGTATCATGACTCTGATCGAAAATGATAATTAATATCTAAAGGTATTTCTATAAATTTTGTATCAAACTTCATGAATTTTTAAGAATTTTCTCAACATGATTTGACTAATCAATAAGGGCTAATCAATAAGTAACTTTGCACAAAACACATTGAACCAAATGTTTAACTTTGGCCTTAATAGACACATTAGTGCAAAGTTTCACTTTTAGTCCCTCGTGATTTCACAATAAGGAACACATTAGGACTAAATGTGTAACTTTGTCCAAACACATTCGTTAAAAGAATATTATTCTTCCATGAAAGTGATCTCCTTTAGCTTTAAAGTGTCCAATATCATCGTGCAATAGTGAAAGAACAAAGGCCAACTATCTTTCCTAAAACCTCTACGACTGTCCACACAATTGGTCGTAAATGGAGTCATTCCAATCTATACATATGGTAGTCAACATTTGACCTTGACATGTCCCTTTCAAGTGACATGTATCCTAATCAAATAAATTAATAATCTACAAGAGATAACTTGTCGTTTCACACCTTGAAACATATATATAGTCTCTTGGATATAGAATAATTAACCTTGTCAAGTCTATCACATGCAATCTTACTTGCACTCCCTTTATTAAAATGGAGAAGTTCATCATATATTACTCAACTACTGAGTCATTTAACTTTTTGTAATTAGTCTTTCTCATTGTTATTGTAACGCCCGGCTTATTTTCCAGCATTAGTTTCAACTACGGAAATTAAGTTGGAATGATTTTTCTTTGGGTAATTCAAATTTGAAGGTTAATTTGAATTTTGGATTTAAGAAAAAGGGTATTTTTGGAGTTTAGTGTTTGAAAAGGGGCAAAATTGGAAAATTCTTTTTTAAGAAAAGAATTACCATCCTTATCCCTCCACTTTCTTCTTCCTCCCTCTCACGCAGCTCTCTCTCTCTCTCTCTCTCTTCCTCGCCGAGCACCCATCCTTCACGGTTTTCTTCTTCTTCTTCTTCCCCGCCGATCACCCATCCCCACCGCCGGCCTCCTTCTTCTTCTTCTTCCTCGCCGTGAGCTTCTTCGCCGAACACCCATCCTCGCCGTGAGCTTCTCCGCCGAACGGTTCCTTCTTCGCGCAAACCCGATCGCCGTCGTCCGAGAGCTCCAGCTGCGTTTTCCTCCGATCAGCTTGGCGAACGCCGGTCGACGTCGTCCGCGTTAGCCTCGCCGGTGTCGGATTCGCCGTTGGCGTCTCGCCGGAAGCTGTGATTTCGTCCGGTACAGCCAAACCAGTCACCCCAGCTCGCTGGTTCACGCTCAGATCCGACCCCACAGGTTCGAATCAACCTAGATCCGAGAGCCTCGCCCAAAAACCGGCCCTCACGCGCTCTCACGAGCCGCCGTCAGCCGCCTCAGGCGCCGCTGTTTTCGATTCCAATTTTTCGAGCCCGAACAGTCCCCGTTACGATCGTGTTTCGATTTGGGTAATTTTGTTACTCAATTGAATTTACTTAAGAACTTTAATTGGATCGATCGTTAACCAATGGACTTAAATTTCAGGATATTGAATTGAGAATCAAACTACGGAATTGGAGACAAATATTTAAATTTCCAGCAAGTTTTGGAGTCTAAGTTTGGGCAAGAATCAAGCTCGTAAATTATTTATTCGACTTAAGTAAGTGGTCATTTGGATTTAAGCCTTTCAAATTCCTTTTTGATTGAAATGTAAGTTTGATAGTGTGATAATTGTGAAATATTGCTTGAAAACTATGTTTAAGAAGTATGAAATGGTTAGTAGATATGTTTAGAAGTAGCCTTGAGCTAAAACGGCCTAAGTTGTGGGAATAAAGGAATTAGAGGCTTAACGTTCGAGATCATTATGTTAGCATATGAAATACTTTATGAATTTGTCCAAGGTTGTAATTGGAAGAGTTTGGACATGATTGTGGAGATTTGTGAATAGTCATTTTTGCGTAAATATGAGTATATGGAAGATGGCGTGATTGGTTAAATTAATATGAATTATTGTGATGAGTTTAAGGTGACCTAAATGTGTGGTTGTTCTAGTTAAAGGAATTAAAATTGTAAACTAAAGATTGGTCATTGTGGCCAGTGTATAGAACCTTAAATTAGCTTATACTCGAGATTCATGAATGGTGATTGTGATTAGCCTGCAAAGTTCATGATCATAATGTAGTCCCCTAAAAGTGCTTACGCATGGGTTTTTGATTTACTCGAAATGCTTGGAAACATTTAAGTAGTTGGATGAAGTTTAGTTTTTCTTGAGTTATGGTTGAGCTGACTGAGCATAGGGTGTTGGGGTGGTTGATTTGGACTGGAGACTGATTTGAAACACCTTAAGGGTTTTCAGTGGGCAGGGTCATGGTTAGTGCTTCGTGTGTTTAGAATGAGCAGATGAATGGGCATGTTTAACGTATTTCAGTTGGGCCCGAATGTGAGTAGAGGGTTAATGGTCGTCCTGATTTCTAGAGTGGTTATGGAACTGAATTCTGGATTAAAAGGGATGGAGGGCTATGTGCCGCTAGCACAGGTATGTGCTTGTGAACTATGGGCCAGGTTGTGAACGTGGTCTGGATATAACAAATGATTTTGGTATGGTAGATTACCCTCGAGATTCCAAAAGAAGTGCGAAAATGCAAGTAGCTTGATAAAATAAGAGCCACTTGACCTTATGTCTCTCCTGGGCGAGTCTGTAACTCTAGGTTGACTAGATGTGATAAGAGTGAGGGATTGTGTTCCTTCACTGTGGTGCTAGCTTAGGGGTGATTCCCCAATTATGTTGAGCGTAAGGATTGTGATCCTTAGCGCCTGTGTGCTAGCTTATGTGTGATTCCCCACTGTGCTGAGCGTAAGGATTGCGATCCTTATGGCCTGTGGTGCTAGCTTAGGGGTGATTCCCCAATTATGTTGAGCATAAGGGGTGCGTCCCTTATTGCCTGTATGCTAGCATAGAGGGGTGATGTTCTATTGTATGTAGGTGTGAGAGTTATTTGCTTTCACGGCCTTAGTCAACCTAAGTTACATGGCTCGTTGGTAGTGCTCGAGACAATGCCTTACAGGGATGGACTCAGGTAGAGTGTGCGAGCGATAGTTGGATGGTTGATGAGTTGAGATTAAGAAGCAGATGTACGTGCCAGGACAACTTTTGTGTTGGTGATGCTAGCAAAAAGGGGCGTTATCCCCAGAGTAATGAGTTAGGGGGCGATTCCCCTAGAGTGTTGATGAGGCTAGCATAGGGGCGTTGTCCTCAGAGATTTGTGACGAGCATAAGGGTTGCGATCCTTATTGCCGTGGGTGCTAGCATAGGGGCGAGGACCCCAGGGATTTATGTTGAGCGTAGGGAATGCGTTCCCTAGCGCCGGTGAGCTAGCTTAGGGGTGAGTCCCCACTGTGTTGAGCATAGGGATGCGTTTCCTATTGCCGTGTGCTAGCTGAGAGATGATTCGCCAGTATGTTGAGCGTAGGGAATGCGTTCCCTAGCGCCTGTGTGCTAGCCTAAGTGTGATTTATCTGCTGAGATAAGTGTGAGGGTTATGGACCTTCACATGTTTGGGTTCTAAGTTACATGACTCGCAGGTATGACTCGAAGTAGGGTCAAATAGTAGTGAATGTTGTGGAAGGTTAAATGGACTCTTAAAGTAATTGAAGGAAGTATTTGAAATCTAAACACGAGCGTGAGTAAGAGCTTGGTATGGTTTCTTTAAACATTGGATCCTTAAGTGGGCTACTTACTGAGTATGTTTATACTCATGGTTGCTACTTTGTTTGTTTTGCAGATTGTGTACAATCTTGGGGCGGATGACGCAAGTGACGACTTAACTAGACTATGGAGACTCCATCCAATTCCCTTTCCTTGTTTTTCATTCTTTGTTTTGTTTCCTTGTTCCTTGATGTATGTTTGGTCTGTAAATTCTAAATATTCTTTAGTTATCGTGTATTGGGTTAGGGTTTCTTAGAATTCTTGTGTTTGATGTTGAAGCTCAGCATATTTGATGTAGTTTGTTGGATGCTGAGCGTTTTATCTGAGTTATAGAAGTGTTTTTCATTCTTATCAGGGTGTTGTAAAATTTTGGTTTTTCCTAGTTACGCCGTCATGTTGCCGAAATTTCGGGCAGGAGCGAGGTAACTAGGTTATGCTTCCGCTGTAGCGTGTCGTAGTAGGTTCGGGTCTTTACAGTTATAATGCTTGATTGTTGGAATTGTTAACTGTGAGATATGTTTTAACCCAAATCACGAACCACACTCAATTTCCAGTTAGAATTCACTCTAAAATGATCAAGTACCTACAAAGTTCACATTTCAACTATGGAACTTACCATGACAAATGTGATCACCAAAATACATGTTTACATATAAAATGTTACTTTTAAGAATTAATAAAAAAGCTATGTAATTTTCAACTACAATAACCAGTACAAATAGTAGCCTTAACCTACATTTTTTTACATTCTTCACCAATTTTACATGATAGGTCTCCTTTAATACATATTCTTTAATAGCTTCCTCTAGCACTCCTTTTGTGCTAAATTTTATTTCTAATTTGAACGCAACAACCTCAAAGTCAATCCCATGCCTAAAAAGAAGGTACCTAGCATCTCCCCATATTCTATAGATAAAATTGGGTATATTAAACTAGATGGTGAAGCATAAAAGGATATTCAATATGTACTTTAATTTGTTAAAATTTAAGATTGAAATTAGATCAATAGTTGACTCACTTGATGTGCCTGTAATTACACCACCGTCTTGAAATTTAAAAGAAAATCTTATAGACAAATGAGTATGCATGTAGAAGCTTGAGGAGGGTGGAAGTGGGTTTCACTTTAATTAATTAGTTGCATTACTTCATTTTACAATAGGCCTCGTGTTTTCCTTTTTTTTTTTTTTGTTTAAAACCAACAAACAATCAAAAACAAAAGGCTTAGGGTGAGGGCGCCACCTACAAGTTTAAGCACTTAATTTTTTTTTCTCAAAATTCTTCATTATAGTGATTTTAATATAAAGACTTAGCATGTTTCATAAAATTCATTTTAATTACAATTTTTTTGGGTTGCATAAAATAATTCTACAAATGTGAAATTATCCTAAGGAAAATAGGAGAAGAGAAACTTTAAAATTTGAGGGCAATGTTGTAATTTTAGCATTGTTTGGATCTTTCCATATGGATTATGGATTTTTTTTTTTAATATGAAGAGATTTTTTGGTGATACTAAAGTTATTGACTAGGAATCACTCAATCACTTTAGTATCACTTTTTTTTAATTAATCGCTTTTAAATTGATTATTGCAAAAACGATTATTAATCAATCCAATTATTTCAAAAGTTAGTATTTTTTTGTTGCCAAGCACTCTAGAATTTCTTAAAAAATGTTTTTGGTTGTTCATAATCACTTATAAAGTTAATCCAAATACACCCTTAGTGACATTTAATAATTTCTTGATACAAAAACTTCAAGCTTCTCCCAAAGATTCTTGACTATGTCAGAAATTTCATGCACATTTACAAGAACATTATATTCTTAGCCAAACTTAGACTTATTATGCTTGCAGTCCTCATATCCCTTTCTTTCTAATCTTCATTGCTTGTGCTAGCCTTTTTAGATCCTCTCTGAAACCACCTGTGGGCTCCACTTGACCGACATCATTGCTTAACTCTATAGAAGCACCATTGCTCGGTCTTCTCTTTAATGCCCTGTGTAACCTAGATTGTACAACACAAACTTGAACTTACCACAAGTCGAAGTCGATCCTTCTACCATCAAATTTCTCTACATCAAAATTTACTAGACTCCTAAAGTTTGACATATCTGTTTTACATCCTAGTGAATCTACAAATAGTGAACAACTCTCACACTATTCACAGTAACGACGAAACTTATGTCAAGAAATCTTTTTTGACGTGGAAGTTTAGACAATGCTACAACTACAGAGCATAATAAAAAATTCAAGAAACCAAGAACCTATAGACCTGTTTGTTATGCAATTTGAATTATGTTTTATGTTTTCAGATTCATTGAATCAAATGGATTCAATATATATTTTTTTGGCAGATTTGTTTTTGAAAACTATTTTTGAATTTTGTGATCTAAATAGTAAAAATTCTTAAATAACAGTTTTATGTTTTTAGTATATCCAGATTTTGAATTTGAAATTTTAAAATGTAGAATTAGATTTAAAAAGATTAAAAAAAAACTTTGAAAAAACAAAACTTAAAGCTTTGTACACATTTTTTTTCTTCAATCTCAAACAATAAAATACAAGAAAATTTAACTAGAGTTAGCATTCTAAAACTTGGACGAGTAAAAAAAAAAGTCATAACCTCTTTTATAACATTTAGGGGCCGTTTGGCCCATGGGTTTGGGTTGGGATGGGTTTGGGTTCCAAACCCAAAACCATGTTTGGCACAAGGTGTTTCAAAACCCTTGGTTTTGAAACACAACCCCATGGGTTACAACAGTGCAACCCCATGGGGTTTGTGCCATGTTTTCCTCTTCCATTTGCCGTTTTCCATTTCCGGCGACCACTCAGACAACAACTCAGGCGACCACTCCGATGACAACTCCGGCGACCACTCCGACAACAACTCCGGCGACCACTCCGATGACAACTCCAGTGGCCACTCCAACAACAACTCCGGCGACCACTCCGCTGACAACTCTGGCGACCACATCGGCGACCCGACCACCGCTAACGATTACCTCCGACAACCACTGCGATGAGAACTCTAGAGACCAGTTCCATTTACCATTCTCCATTTATAGCGACTACTTCGACAACAACTTTGATGACAACTTCGGCGACCACCCAACAACCACCGATAACAACAACTCTGACGACTACAACGGTGACCCGACCACCGCTGACGATTACCTCAG
Organism: Trichosanthes truncata; assembly: GCA_033996785.1. Classification (NCBI taxonomy): domain Eukaryota; kingdom Viridiplantae; phylum Streptophyta; class Magnoliopsida; order Cucurbitales; family Cucurbitaceae; genus Trichosanthes; species Trichosanthes truncata. The sequence continues at coordinate 43,921,825 of MU867259.1, read as the reverse complement.
ACAACCACTGCAATGAGAACTCGAGAGACCAGTCTGACGATTACCCCTGCGACTCGACCACCCCAACAACTAGACACCCCGATAACCCAACCACTCAAACAACCCGACTTGCCCGAACCACCGACAACAACCACTTCAATGACCCGATCACCGGACAACCATAGTTGACGATCACCTCGAAAACCTGACCACCTAGCAACCACCGTAGACAACCACCTAGTGACCACTCCGATGACCTGACCACCCTGATGACTACTTCGGTAATTACCCCGACGACTTGGTAACCCAACCACCCAAAAGCACTGTTGACGACCACCTGGTGACCACCCTGGCGACTCCAACAACCCAACCACTGCCACAACCACCCAGCGACCACTCCGGCGACATGACCACCCTGATGACCACTTCAGCGACCCGACAACTACTGCTGAAAACCACCCAATGACCATTTTGGCGACCTGACCACCGTGCAATCACCACCGGCGACCACCTCAGCATACCCAAACACCCCATCAATCCAACCACCCCAACGACCACTCATCACCCTAGCGACCCAACCACCTAGTCAATATTTTAAAAGGGCCAGCGTGGACGAGCTATATGCAAAACTAAAGGCGATCCTAGGGATGACAAGGCAAGACTGCATGGCTGTTGCAAAGACTATTCTCTCGGATAGTATGATGTTGAACTCCTTCTTTACATTCACCCTAGATTGGAAGATGATTACTACGTGAAAATTTTGGGGAAAGCACCTAGAACCTGACTCTCTTTTCATCACTTTCATCTACCACTCTTATGACTTACATTTGTGTTTGGACAACTACTTCTACTTTCTTGTCATTTCATCTGGAATGTGTGTTATGATATTTTTAGAACTAGATCTTAGTTCTAATTTTTGGTTTTACTTTACCATTGACAACACCATTCTTACATTGCACCTATTAATTATCTGTTGCTACGCATAATCTTCAAATTTATGTCATCATGAGTGGAGTGAATGAGATAGCATATAGTTATACAAACTACACATAGTATAATTCAAATTGAACTATAGTTGTAACAATTGGTCTACATAATTGGTTAAATAGTTGGTATGTAACACACCAAAAAAATTATGAAGTTAAAAAATGGAGTAGGAAAAAAAAACAGTAAGATTTTTTTTAAAAATAATAAACAATTTGAAAAATTATAAAAAAAAAAAAAACAAACTAAACAAACCCAGCCCAACCCAACCCTGCACCCCAAACACAGGTTTCAGCAAACCAGCCCAACACAACCCTGCACCCCAAACACAGGAATCAGAAACCCCAGGGTTTCTGATTCCAGCCAAGAAACCCCAGGGTTCTAGAACCCCAGGGTTTCTGATTCCAAACCAGCGCGCCAAACAGCCCCTTAGAGCCATCATTTCATGTTACCTTTCAAATCTGGGATTTTTTTCTCTTCTAATACTTTGCAAAAAAATCAACACTCATGCGGTTATGCCCAAAATAGATAATATATTAGTTCATTGTGAAATCCACAACTACTTTCCAAAACCAATGTAGTTCAATAATAACAACATATCTTTATTGAGACCTCAATCCAACCAATATAGTCATAGCTCTCAACAACTAGAAGCCAACCATTATAATGAAATACAATATCCTATGCTATCCTTTCTGAGAAGAAAGAAGAGTGGGGTTAAAAATAGTAAGACAAATTAGGTTAAACTAATTTCGAGCAAGAAATTGTAAAAAAAAAAAAAAAAAAAAAATTTCAAGCTAGAAAAATGATTAGGTAAAATACACTTTTGATCTCCAAGAATTGAATTTAGTTTCTATTTGGTCTCTAAGTCTTCAAAACTAACAGTGAAATGTAAACTATGTAATTTTTCGACTATAGTCACTACTACAAATAGCCATAATCTATATTTTTTACATTTTTCACCAATTATACATGATGGAGCTCCTTTGATACATATTCTTTAATAGCTTCTTTTAGCATCTCTTTTGTGCTAAATATACAACCCTAAGAAGGTAGTTATGCATCTCCTCATATTTTATAGATAAAGTTGGGTGTATTAAACTAGATTGTGAAACATTAAGCGTATTCAATATCTACTTTGTTAAAATTAAGAGGAAGATTAGATCAACAGTTGAGTAACTTGATTCGTCTGCAATTAATTACACATTCTCCTCTTGAAATTTAAAAGAAAAGTATGCGTGTAGAAGATTGAGGAGGGTGGAAATGGGTTTCACTTTAATTTAGTTGCATGACTTTTCATTTGACTATAGGCCTAGCGATTGATTGATTGATTGATTTTTTTGAAAAAAATACCAACCAACAAACAAAAACAAAAACAAAGTGCTTCGTGACATCTAATAAACTTCTTGGTTTGTATTATGTTCAATATAGATCTGCATAGTTCGTTGCTCACCAATTAAGTTATCTAGGATATTCTCATACCTAAACTACGTATGAGATATTTCTAAACATGTTTCAAATATTAGAAGCATGGTATAAACACATTCCAGTTATTAGGCCCACTAAAAACCATGACTAACCAAAAAGTAAACTCTACTATGTGAAAAATTATTATAATCGCACATAATTCTCTCTCTAATTCAATTATAAAAAACTACTCATATTTAGAAATTTAACCGAGTTAGTTTACCAAAACATAAATTGTTTCTAGAAATTTAACTGAGTTAGTTTACCAAAACATAAATTGTTTCTAGCTGGGATGAGTGTAAAAAACCCATATGCTCTTTTATAGAACTTGAAGCCCATCGTTTCATATCCAAAAAATTAACCAAATTCTACTTTGACAAGATGTTTGAAGAATCCATAGCTCTTGTTGCAGCCATTGTCTTCACCAACAATATTCATAATCTACACTCAAAGCTATAACCTACTCCACCATAAAGTAGACACCACTTAGAATGCTGTCTTCTAAGATTTTTCTTCTTCATATCACCATGTTGATAAACCTTGATGAAATTTATAGTGCAAATTCTACCTACTTGGTTGAAGTTTTTCAACCATTAACTTAATTTCCACCACACACACCTTGCATAACTGCTAAGTTAATGATGACGTGTAAAATTGTGAGAAAAGTCATCATTGGTAAAAATCAACAGCCTCTTTGACTATGAAAAATCAAACACTATAAAAGTTGAAGAAGACAGAAGTTAAGAGAGAAAACTTCATGAGAGGAATAAATTAATAAGAGAAAAATTATGAAAGAGTGAGGCCAATTGAAAGCGTTGATTTGTGTAAGCTATGAGAATAAGATAGAAAAAGATACACTAATGAAGGAAGTAGTTTTCATATTCAAATGTAAGAATTCTATTGAGAAGAAATGATACCCAGTTTTATTATCTTTGTTTGTCTCTGCCTCTTCTCCATTAATGTCCTAACTGATAAAAACAAAACACCTCACTCATAGTTAACTAATTTTGCATGACAAAATGACAGCTCAAGATTGAATGAGCTGTAGCTATCCATGGCAAATCAAAATGGAGTAACACAATAATTTTTGAGATCAAAATGAGTTGTAGTTTTGAGATGGAACCTCATGTTATCTAATATGATATCAGAATCCATGTTTCTCTAATACTACTACAGTAATTTTTGTCAATTAATCGTGAAATAATGGCTCCAAATTTGGTTTGGGCTTTGTGGCTTATCTACCCATAATCTCAAAATTATATTACTTTCTTTTGAATGTGACTAAGACGCTTTGTTTTTTTTTTTTCTAATAGCCCACCACCATGTCATATTTTCATCTTTATTTTATGTTGGGAAGCTAATGAAATTGTTGTTTTGAACAATTTCAATGGTTAAGGATTAAAATAAAATATTTGAAATCCTAATATTGAAACATATCTCAAAGTTTAAAGGTATATTTGAAACATACGACTTATGCCACTTATACCATTATTCTACATGTCATTGCCACATCACTTTTACGTTTTCATTTTAACAGAAAAATTGGCGGAAGAATTATTTTTTAAACAAATTTAAAGTTCAAGGATAAAACTAAAACTAATTTGAAGGTTTAAAGACATTATTGAAACCCCTAAAGTTTAAGCGTATTTTGTTAATTCAGCCAACATTGTAACCCTAAAATCCCAAAAAAAGAAAAAAAAATTCATCTACAAGTAAGTTCCAACTTCCGACTCCCCACACCCCACATTTAGGCATAGAAACTAGAAAGATTGATCTCCCTCAACCCTCCATTCATCATTATTCATTATAAACCCTCTTAACCAATTCTCTCTCTCCCATACAAAATCCCATTTCCCTTTCATTTCCTCTTTCACTTCTCAAAATTTCCCTCCAATGGCGTCCTTCTGCAATTCCATTCTCATTCTCTGCCTAACTGGATTACTCATCTCTCATGCCCAATCCCTCATTTGTTCTTCTCAATCCTTCCCAAACAGATCCTTCGCCCACTGCGAAGATCTCCCCCATCTCAACGCCTTTCTCCACTGGAACCACAATCCCAAAGACTCCTCTCTCTCTATCGCATTTCTCGCCCCGCCGCCGCACTCCAGTGGCTGGGTCGCTTGGGCCGTTAACCCCGTCGGCAGCGGCATGATCGGAGCCCAAGCCCTCATCGCCACCTTCTCCGCCGGCTCCCCCACCGTCCTTACCTTCAACATCTCCTCCTACTCCTCCATCCTCCCCTCGGCGCTTTCCTTCCCGGTCTGGGACCTCGCCGCAAAATTCTCTGATGGCCGGTTCACCATCTTTGCTACCATGAAAGTTCCGGCGAAGGCTAAGTCGCTAAACCAGGTCTGGCAAGTTGGACAGGCGGCCGACCCAGAATCTGGTGCTTCGGCGGCTCATGAGTATAAACCGGATAATTTGAATGCTAAAAGCGTGTTGGTGTTTGATAAGGAGAGTGGTGTTAATCCTGCCCCAGGCGCTCACAGAAGTGCATCTCCACCGCCTGCGCCAGCGGCTGTCGGGGTTAATGAAACTTCCACTGCCGCCTCTGCGAAGGGCTCAGATAAGGGTGGGGTTGTCGGAATTAAAAGCACAAATTTGTGGTTCGTCGTCGTTGGTTTTTTTGTGTTTGTTTGGGGGATTATTAGTTTCTAATTTTAATTTAGGGAAAAAAAAGTGGAGAAATAATATTTCTATTTTAAAGTTTTTTATTTGATGAATTATTATCTGATTTTAATTTTAAAAGGAAAATATAATTGAATTAATTATGATTTGTCGGTTTTTGCTTTTGATTTCTAGTCCGGAGATAATTTTGTGGTAGAGACAAAATGAGAAATAATAATATTTTTATTTTAAAGTTTGTTTGTGTGTATTTGAAGAATTATTATCTGATTTTAGTTAAAAAAAAAAACAACAATAAAAACAAAATCATGTGATTTGATTTTATTATGACTCTATTAAAGTATATATTTTTCCAAACTTCTTATACTAATAATATCAACTATTATTAGTGCATTTAATTTTTCATTAACTTGTTTATGGTAAGATTGAATAATTATTAAGTAAATTTTAATTATTTTCAACCTCTAAAATATAAATGGAAAAACAGCCAATTTTTTTTAGTTGTAGGAAAGTAGTGAAAAGTTTCAAACACTTTTTAAAATTCCAAAACTTCATTTTAAATTCCATAAGGTTATCTATAAATTTTTATAAAATGATTCTAAAACTTTTCACCTTCTATGTAATATTTTTCATATTATATCTCTTTAATTACATTCCTTCATCTATTAACAATTCAATTTAATTAAAAGATATAGGTTAAAATTAGAGATGTCCATTCCCCCGTGGGGACGGAGCCCCGCCTCTAACGGGACGGAGAATCCCCGTTTAGGCGGAGAATGGTGGAGGGAGTGGGGAAGATTTTTTCCCCATTAGCTAAACGGGGACGAAGACGGGGACTACATTTCCCGTCTCCGTCCTCGACCCCGTTTCGTCCCTGCCCCAATTTCTTTTTCTTTTTTAATATATATATATATATATATATATATATATATATATATATATATATATATATATAATAAACCATAAATCCAAACTTTTATCCAATATTATTTTATTTTTCTAAGAAAATAAAAAAAAAATCTCTAAAATAGAAATATCTTATTAGGAATTAACAATATAAATATGTTTTTTTTTTTAAAAAAATGATTTTATTTAATTAAATTTTAAAAAATGAAAATTATAAACGGGGAATTATTCCCCGTGGGGAATCTCCCCCCGTTCCCCGCAAAATTAAATGGAGAATTTTGCGGGGACGGAATGAAATGGGGGTGGGGACGGGGAAGACATTCCCCGACCCCGCCCCGCCCCGTGGACATCTCTAGTTAAAATACCATTTTGGTCCCTATACTTTGAGTTTTATCCCATTTTAATCTTTGTACTATCAAATGTCCAATTTTTAGTCCATATACTTTCAACAAATCTTAAAGAAAATGCATACTAATAGTAAGTTGTAACTCGATGCAACATGCCAAAATAAGCATAGCTCAACGGTAATTGGTATATACTAATTTCTTGAGGTTGGAAGTTTAAATCCCCATATCCCACATTTCATAATAGAGATTAATGAATTTTAAATGAAAGAGAACGGAGGCAAATTTGTGATGGTTATAGGATTTTTGTACTGCATGGAAAAATTTATGATACTCTCATCCTGTGATACCTATTCCCTTTATTAACACTATGAATTTTCTTTGATAAATAATTTTTTGTTGTTATTGGACTCCACATCTATACTATATAAATGGCGCTTGAGGGGAGCAATTTTTTATTTTCTTTTTTGTCCCTTCTTAAATTTGAAGATTTCCCATTATGACATTCTTAATTGAAATATTTTTCTTTCCGTCCTCAATCTGAATAAATGTTCTAAAATCGCTACGCATGTAATCTCTAATTTGAATAAAGATTTTAAAATCTCTACGATCTCCAATCTTTCAACTAACTAATGCATATTTGAATTATCTGAATAATAAAATGATAAATTAAACATATTTGAATTTTGAATAATAAAATGATAAATTAAACATATTCGAATTTTGAATAATAAAATGATAAATTAAACATATTTGAATAATAAAATGATAAAAATCTAATATTAAACAAATATTAAACATATTTGAATAATAAAATGATACAATAATATTTATATCCACTCTTCCAACTAACTAATGCATATTTGAATAATTTGAATAATAAAATGATACAACAATACTTATTTATTTATTAATATTAAATATTTACAGCATATTTAAAAAGTTTTTTTAAAGAAATAAACTAATATTTAAAGATTTTTTTAATGCATATTTAAAAAGTTCAAAAAACAAAAACTCAAAAAAAAAATTTGAACAATTGTTTTTCGAGAATATGAAATTAAAATAATACTTAAATACTTTTTTAAAAACTAAAGATAAGAATTTTTTGAATAAGTATATCAATAAAATATTAGATTCTGATTTATATTGTGATTAATATACATAAATTAAATGTCATACATCATCAGTTTATATATAGTGCATCCCACAATTGAAATCTCCATGCCTTCTAAAGTGATTCTAAAACCATGTAGGGGAGAAATTTTGATTTCCCTCTTTTTATTTGATGGCTATGGCTATATAAGTCTACTCTTTAATTTTCAATAAACCAAATCATTCATATCTAATTTTTCAATTGTCAAGGTTCAAGAAATTTATTATTAAAGAGACTTCGTTATGGTGATGTTGGAGGTCGACAAGTCATGAATGGGCTCCCTCTCCAATTGTTTTTGCAAATGACAAATAAAGAAAATGAGTGATTTAATATAATTTATTGCTTTTTATGTGTTTTTGTAGTTTTTATTATGCAAATGGTAGAGAAAGAGAGTGATTTAATGTTATTTACGGCTTCTGTATATTTTTATTTCTTTTATTTTTTTGCAAATGGTAAGGAGAGTAATTTAATGTAATTTATTGCTTTTGTAGTTTTCTTTTTCTCTTTTCAAATTTGTAAATGAACACCAATTCATCTACTGATCCTTGACATATTGAGGAGGGTGGAGAAGAAAACGATTGCAACTTTGCTGAAGTAGAAAACGATTGACAATGTGATGTAATTGTATTATTTTCTTCTTTACTTTTGTTTTCTTTTCATTTTTTTGTTTTGGATAAATTGGAGTATACTAGGCTAGGATTTAGGAAGATCTGATTTTTTTTATTTTTTCCTATTTATGTAATTTATTATATTTAACAAGTAGTAAAGGAAATATTCCAAAGTATCGATCTCACAGGGAACAGATACCACAAAATCTAAAATTAAGGCAAAGATGTTCACACAAAGCAACATCGGTAACCAATATGGATAAATTGAGAAGGTTGTGAGTGTACTAAAAATCAAATGATAAAAAGATGAGATTCAAACATGCTTTTGCTCTTGAGATAAGAATTGTGGCCTAAAATACAATTGCAATCTTTACTCAAACACCAAGCAATGTAAATCGGATTCAACTCTTATTTGATTTTAATGGAAAAACCTTTAGAAGCATAAGTGATTAAACCATATGTCTATGGTTAATACAAACTTAGTTTAATGAGAACACAACCCTTGGTTTTAATGGTTTCGCCCTATGTCTAGGGTAAAAAACAAGTGCTTATGTCTAAGCTCCTTTCGTCTGTTGCTTTGTATGAACACATATGTAATCTTGTTGAACCAGTTCAGTATTAAACTCGATCTCTATATGTTCACCTAGGTAATCAAGCTCGATTCACAATAAGAATGATAATTAATAAAAGCAAACAATGCTATAGAATCTAAAACGACCTGAATTCCTACGACTCTCTAATGTGGAAGCACGACTTAGTTACCCTGTTCATGCCAAAATTTCGGCAGCATGACGGCGTAACTATAAGAAACCCAAAAATTTACAACAACCTGATAAGAATGAAAACACTTATATAACTCAGATAAAACGCTTAGCATCCAACAAACTACGATAAATATACTGAGCTTCAACATCAAACACATGATTCTAAGAAACTCTAGCCAAATACACGATGACTAAAGAATATTTAAATTTTACAAACCAACAAATACATCAAAGAACAAGCTACAAAACTAAGAGCAAACAACAAGGAAAGGAAACTAGGTGGAATCTCCATAGTCTCGACAAGTCATCGCCCTCATCTCTTGCCTCGTGGATATGCATCATCTACAAAACAAACAAAGTAGCAAGGATGAGTATAAACATACTCAGTAAGTAGCCTACTTAAGGGTCCAACATTTAAAGAAACCATACAAAGAAGGAATCTGCCCTTACTCACACTCGTGCTTAGATTTCAAATACTTACTTCAGTTATTCTAAAAGTCCATTTAACCTTCCTCAACATTCACCACTCCCTGACCCTAACTTCGTGTCATACCTGCGAGTTCTATAACCTAGAACCCAAACCTGTGAAGGCCTATAACCCTCACACTCATCACAATAGAGAAATCTCCCCTAGGCTAGCACACAGGCGATAGGGAACGCATTCCCTACGTTCAACATAATGGGAAAAACACCCCTAAGCTAGCACACAGGCGCTAAGGAACGCATTCCCTACGCTCAACATAATGGGAAATCACCTCTAAGCTAGCACACAGGCAATAGGGAACGCATCCCCTATGCTCAACATAATAGGAAAATTACCCCTAAGCTAGCACATCGGCAATAAGGGAACGCATCCCTTATGCTCACCACATCACATGCGTTCTAGGCTTACAAACTCGCACAAAACGACAGAGACAGGGTGGATAGCACCAATCTAACGAGCCTTTGTACTTTCACAACACTTTTGGAACCTTCCGGGTCATCTATCACACCAAATTTATCCATCAAGTCCGCATCACAATCACAAACTGGCCCGAAATTCGCAAGCACATACAATGGGGAAAAACATCCCCTAATTCACACAGGCAAAGAGAAAAAACAACCCTCAAGCCTTTCTAACATTTACAACGTCTTACGCGTCATATATATATATAGGCGAACACCAATCCTAACGGACCAATCTGAAAGGCTACCTACTTCCTAGGCCAACACTAAAACGACCCACTTTTCATTCTTTTAAAAAGTTATTCGTAACATATGACCCAGGCCCACCTTCCATAAACAACCACAAATGCATCTTTGTGACCTTGCACCACGAATCTCAAGTATGAACTTTTGCCCTGATACCACATTCCTAAATCAGCACTTTGCATAACTATAGCCCATACATGTGCCAGCGGCCTATTGCCCTCCAATCCATAATCCAGTCCCCTAAACACATTAGAATTTAGGAGAACCACTGGTCACTGTATACCATTAAGGTATTCTAATTCAACCACTAATTCAACCCAACAACTCCGGCACCTACACACGATCAACTCATCCATATCTCGAGAAAACTAAACTTTAGCCAACCACTTAATTGTTTCAAACATTCTAAACTCTGTCAAATATCTCAACATCACATGTAGACTATTGCTTAACCACTTATGACCATTAAGGTATTCCAAGGCTCCCTTTTATAACCAAACTCTAATGAGTTGCGCACAGTAAACATAACACATGTCGCAACGTGGTCGCGACGCGGAGTGGCGGACATCCTCTTTCAAGGGTCTTCTTTATTCAAAAGAATTTTGGAGTCGCCACCAACCATTTTGAAGGTGTGATTGGACACCTAATTAAAATAATAAAAATGATCTGCATAAACCAGGTTAGGTTCGGGAGTCGATTATGCGTAGGGAGGGTATTAACACCCTACAACACCCGTTTTAAAAAACGGTTACCACATTTATCTTATGTTATCCAAATACTTTATTATAAAAGGTCCTTTAATCTGAAGAAAAATAATAATAACAAAATAAAAAATAAAATGTCTCACTCGCTCTTACCTCAACTTTATAGAAATAAAGTAAGGGTCAATACGGTGAGTGGGAATGTACCCATTGATTTATTATCACGTTGGAATTTTCCTTTATTTAAAGGAAAATTTTTTTACCTCAAGAAATTGAGAAATTTTATTATCTCGACTCCGTCATAGGATTTACGTGATTTTATTTTTATTTTTTTAAAAAAAATAATAAAAAGAAGATGAGGATTTTCGTACACCTGCACGGGACTAACTCCACGAAGGCATATTACTCAGCCCTCAAAATAAATTCTCTTTAAATGGAATAATTTTGTCAATTGCTTTATTTCAAACAAGAAGTTCAAATATTGAAAGCTAATTATTAAACAAGCTTGAAAATCATTCGCATACAAAGAGATTTTTCCCTATTTTAAAATGTCCCATGTTTATTAATTCACATTTTAGAAATAAAACATGAACTAACAATTATGAGTGGTGTGAAACCATTCAAAGAGAAATTTGAAATCCACTTGGAAATTAAATTTAATTTGTTGCAAAAAAAAAAAAAAAATTAAACCAAATTGGAAATTCATTATAGTATTTCAAATTAAGACTATTAAAAGGAAGAAATTTTTTTTATGGAATATCCGAATTAATTTATTGCTAAAGTCAAATTAATCCAAATTGAAATTTTATTAGAAATTCCAAATTAAAACTAATTTCAAACTCATTCGGGAATTCACATCAAAACCAAATTGATAATCACTTGGAAATTCTAATTAAAACCAATTGAATTGATTTTGAACTTCTAAATTGAACCTAAATTCATCTTGAAATTTTAAATTTTACAATCATGGTTTAAACCAAAATTAGACAAATGTGAGATAGCAGATATGGTATGATCAAATTCAAAACCAACAAACATGTTAGGCCAAAATGATAATTGAAACCAACATGTTATGAAAAGGGAAAACAAAATAATAATAATAAAATAAAATAAAATAAATAAAAGCTACGTACTATGGTCAAATTAAAAAATAAAACCTCATATGATCTAATTGTTGACGGACTTAACAAACATGTTATGTAAATTGACAATTAAATATACTGTGGCCAAATAAACATATGCGGTGGCCAATTACCAACATACAGTGGCCAGACAGATATCAGTGGCCAAACAAACATAGTAGCCAAATTAAAATAATGCAGTGATCAAATTAATGGCCAAATCAAAATATGCAATGGCCAAATCAAAATATACAGTGACCAAATAAACATATGCAATGACCAAGTTAATGGTCAAATCAAAATATGCAATAGCCAAATACTAACATACAGTGGCCTAATAAACATATCAGTGGCCAAATTAAAATAATGCAGTGATCAAATTAATGGCCAAATCGAAATATGCAATGGCCAAATCAAAATATACAGTGGCCATTAAGACATTAAAATATACAAAGGCCATTAAAAAATATACACGAATTAGAACGTAAATTAGAACGCGTAGAGGTCAAATTAAAACCTATTTTTTGGCCAAATTAAAATAACACGCACAAATTAGAACGTACAGGGGCTAAATTAACCTATTTTGGCCAAATTAAAATAACAATTACACAAATCATTAGAATGTCGAATTAGAAAAAGAACAATAAACCTAACACCTTACCTACGAATGAAGTCAGGAAAAGATTGTCTAGACCTGTTTGTCGTATTGATGGTGACAAGATCTTCTCATAATCTTTTTGTTCTTCTCTTCTCTTTTATTTTATTTTCTCTCTATAATCCAAAGAAAACCTTCTCCCCTCTCAATATTTTTTTTCCTCCATTTTATAAGAGATTACCACTCCCCCAAATTAGTGCAGTAGGTAGAGAAAGAAGGAAGTGAGTGACATTGAGGGAGAGATAATTGGGGAGAAAGATACGTGAGAGTAGTAAATGGAATGAGAAAAAACTAGGGAGAGAATTAAGGTAAAAAAAGTAGTTAAGATATATATATATATATATATATATATATATATATATATATATATATATATATATATATATATAATAAAATAAACTAAATAAATAAACAAATTTCTTTTTAACAAACTTTTTTTTTAAATGTTTGATTTAAAAATTAGTTTTTTTTCCTAAAAAAAAAATCATTTACAAGAAATAATTATGGGATAAAAATAAAAATTATCCGGTACAAATACGGTATCTACAGTTTGCCCCATTTTGTACATCCTTTGAAGAATAAAAGGTGAACAAAGGAATAGATAAAGCATTTGGGTGGTAATTTTTATTTTTATCTGATGAAGGTGGTGGACCTAACTTGGCACAAGCTTCGACCTCAACTAAACAGTAAGGTTCGAATTAACTAAAAGAGAAAAGAAAATGGACCTGGCTTGACATAGGCTTCGACCTCGACTAAATAGTAGGGTTCGATTTAACCAAAAGAGATAAGAAAAATGGACCTAGCTGGACACAGGCTTCGACCTCGACTAAATAGTGGGTTCGATTTAACCGAAAGAGATAAGGAAAATGGACCTGGCTTGACACAGGCTTCGACCTCGACTAAATAGTAGGGTTCGATTTAACCAACAGAGATAAGAAAAATGGACCGACTAGACACAGGCTTCGACCTCGACTAAATAGTAGGGTTTGATTTAACCGAAAGAGATAAGGAAAATGGACCTGGCTTGACACAGGCTTCGACCTCGACTAAATAGTAGGGTTCGATTTAACCGAAAGAGATAAGGAAAATGGACCTGGCTTGACACAGGCTTCGACCTCGACTAAATAGTAGGGTTCGATTTAACCAAAAGAGAAAAGATAATGGACCTAGCTTGACACATGCTTCGACCTCAACTAAATAGGGTTCGATTTAACCAAAAGGGAAATGAAATGGACATGGCTTGACACAGGCTTCGACCTCAACTATACAGTAGGGTTCGATTTAACCAACAAGAGAAATGAAATGGACCTGGCTTGACACAGGCTTCGACCTCAACTAAACAATAGGGTTTGATTTAACCAAAACATGGATTTTATGTGTTAGTTTTTTTATTTAAAAAAAAACAATTTTATTTCAAAACTTTTTTTTTTCAAAACATAAAACAAGGATTTCCTACTTCATAAAAAAAAAAAGTTTTAAGAGAGACAATTCATTGAAAATACCTTATGAATGAGGAAAGCTTGAATGCATGAAATGCAAATTCTAATACAAAATTAGCTCAAAGCTAACTAATATCAACAAGAATATGCAGGTATGTATAAAAGTGCATAACAGAGCAGCCGAAAATAGCTCAACCACCACATTCGTGCTATACTTCATAAAAGACTCTAGTCATGTCAAGAATTTATACAGCGAAATAAGCTTTGGACCTCTCCTTGACTAACTTTCCATCTTAATTCGAAGAATTGCAATGAAAACTCTGATTTTCCTCAATTTGGCAAAATTACAATGATGGTTTTACCCCAGGCAGTAATAATCTTGCCCCAATTTCACAACAATGATGGCTTTGCCCTACTTTCGTGACTACTCCCCACTTGTTTAAATATTTTCCTTAAGATTTTTCATACGCCCATGACATGGAATTATTGAAGCTACCATCATTGGTTTTGAAACATCGCGTATATGTAACTTTCGTTGTTGTAATTGTAATAATAATAAAAGCAACCATGTCAACATTCTAGTATGCACGTATTATACAAAAGAGGGAAAGGTAGATAATATATTCTAGGTTTTCTCAAGAAGGATTTATGATTAAAAGTCAACAGGTATATGCCAAGGAGGTAAAGAACTGAGGGTCAGATAAACAGGAGTATCCTCTCAAACATGATTTTGAAATTGAAGCAGAATTCTCCTAGATGTTTGTTAAGCTCCTACAACTTTGCTTAGTCCTCTGATATACAAGTAGTTCATGCATAATATCTTCGAACATGATCTGAGTTAATGGGACTTGGTAACTCGTTTCCATCCATATTGGTCAAGATTAAGGCTCCTCCAGAGAAAGCCTTCTTTACTACGAATGGTCTTTCATAGTTTGGAGTCCATTTGCCTCGGTGATTGATAAGCCTTAGGATTAAGGCTTAATTAACTCCCAATTGCTTAAAATATTCTTGTTTTGACTTAAGATCATTTGAAAATAGTGGAAGATTGCTTGAATTTAAGGAAGAAATGAATGTGATGACATTTAGAATAGAATTCTAAGTAAATTGATCTTGTTTGCAGAAATTGTGGAAATTGCAAAATCGTGATTCTGCAATTGTTTCTGGAGCAAGGAATGTAAAAATTGCAAAATCAAATTGCAAAATCGGATTCTGCAATTCTGGACAGCAGAAATTTCAAGGAAAAACGAAATTTTTTTGCACGAAACCCATTTATGGAAAACCAAATTACCACCTGATTTAGTGGAATTGGAGCACGAAATTTGGGCAATCTTCAGTCCTAATGGAGGCCTATAAATGGGGAAGAAGAATTGGAGCTAAGCATCGGGATTGGGAGGCAATTCTAGAAATCAATTTTGTGGGTTTTTGCAACAACGAAGAAACCCATTTATGGCAAATTTCAACCCTAAGAAGATCTACAAAAGAGGGGGGAAGAAGCTAGAAGAAAAAAGTTGGATTTCTTTGGGCGATTTCAAGGATCGTTGTTCGTGGGTTTATAGTTTTTCCGAAGCTCTGTTTTTCGTTCTTCTTCTGGTTTTAGCCAAGAAACTCAATTTTAATTTTTGGTTTTCCTCCAGTTTCGTATTACTGACAGTTGCTTAAACAATCTCTAGTCTTCAATTGGTGTACTTTTGAATTAAACTTGAGCTTAATTTCAAGTAAGATTGGTGGGTTTATTTCAAGTTATTCCTCTGTTTTTTTCCTGCACTCTTTTTGGTTCCTTTTTATGCATCAATGGCTACTGTTTTTCTTTATTTTCTCCTCTTGTTGACGAATAAATGTGGGAGTTATTCCCTTGTGCTCAGTTGATATTCAATTAGGAATTAATTTTGTGGTTCAATTCAACATTCCTTTGTAAGCTTCTCTAGAAATTCTTCTTGGTTTCTTCTTAGTTTTCTGCACTTTTCCAGTTTATCCAATCCGACTCAAAGTAGCATTTGAGTTGTTAAAACTAACCATCTCCTAACTTTGGTAAAGGTTGAGTCGATTGGAGTGGAGCAAATTGGTTTGATTAAGTTTTGAAACAAAATTTCGTAAGCCCCTGTTTTTCAATTACGTTTTAAGCTTTTGAATGTTAAAGCTTTCTAAGGGGCATGAGGAAAAAGACCATCATTTTACTTAATTGCCATTGAATTTTTCTCAAATTCCCATTAAGCACCATTTTCTTGAATTCCTAGTAGTTGCCAAAAATAATATTACAAATTATTGTTTTAATTATTCAATTTACACAATTTTTAATATTTTAGGATTTTTATTTTTAATATGAGCTAAAGCTTCTTAGGGGGTTCAAGGATGTGAATTCCCTAAGAAGTAAATGTAGCCAAAATTTCAATAAAAACCAAGCCTACATCTCAATTGTTTGCTTGTGTTGATTAAAATTCCGTTGAGATCCTAGATTGATCAACTAGGGTATCAACTCAAGCTTAGATCTAATACTGACGGGGTTAGTGATAAGCGGATTTCACACAAGTGATGGAGAAAAAGAGCTTAGACATAAGCCAATTCCTTACCCTAGACATAGGGATTAAGGACTCCAAAACCCATAAAATTGTGAGCCAAATTATCTAAGATAGAGGGACTATAGACATATAGGTCTCTCACTTAGCCTCCTAAAAACCTAAATTCAAGGTGAATAGGAGAAGCAATTTTGGTTTACAATTGAGTGTGGAGTAGGTTGGAATTGCAATTTTGACTTGCAATTACGACTTTGGGCAATGACATTCTTGAGCCCCATCTTTATTTAAATTCTCTTTGAAATTTCAATTACTAAGTCTATTTAGTTTGCCATTTCTAGATTCTGCAATTCAATTATGAAATTTCTCTTATTTCGATTGTTGTCATTTCTAGATTTTACAATTAGATTCTGCAATTTTTCTTTTTACCAACACACCAACCCAACATTATTTTTGCAATTTAGTTTTCCATTTGCAATTTTCCTTACACTTTTGCTTTACAATATTTTTGTTACTCCGTTTCTTGTGGGATTCGATACTTGGTACTCAGAGACCATTTTATATTTCTTCGATCGCGTGCGCTTGCGTGTAACAGCCGATCAAGTTTTTGGCGCCGTTGCCGGGGTGTTGGGATTTATGCCCTAAAGCCTCGTAATTAATAATTTATTTAATAATAAATAATAATTTTGATTATTTTATTTGCAATATAATATTATCCATTATATGAAAAATCCAAGGTTATTAGTGTAATCTTGAACAGTATGTGGTTGACATACGAGATGATCATGTTCAAGAAATAACCTAAAGGGTCATAGTATATGGATAGGGTTGGGTGCCTTATCCTGGTAACACTATTGATACGGCCCACTTTGTAATAGTTACAAATGATTTGATCCAAATCATTCATGTGGAGACATGTGAGTGGGGGTATCTTATACAATGAGTTTGTATAAGACTGGACCACGAAATATTTAATCTCTCTCTATAAATCCGTTAATTGAGAAGATTAATATTTCATTAGGATGATCATATGCGACTCGATCTTAATCCTGAGTGAGTTATGAACTCCTGCCTGTGAGGGCTTGTCCTTTGATTTGCATGGGTGAGAGTGGCTTTTGTAGCCGATTCAATATGCCTACCATTTTGGGGACTTGACCAAATAGGGAGCTGGGAACATAATCTCACAAGATGGAATTCACTCCTTCCCATATAGGGTAAGCAGATGAGTAGTTCCCTTAAGTGCTGATTTCGGGACTTGAACAATGGGGCCCCACCCTCTCATTGGCCCGAGAGGGACTTAGTTTATAATTAGATTATAAACATATTGTTCATTAGAGGATCAGTGGTACTTAAGGTGCAAGATGTAATTACAGGGGTAAAACGGACTTTTGACCCAGCTGTAATTACGAACAACTTGTGAAGGATCGACTTGCATGTAGTGATTATATCAATGGACACAACTTGTCCTACAGTGCATAAGAGTGCAACTCTAGGTCTATAGTGGAGTGACCTATAGTTAATGAATAAAAATTAATTAATTAAAGAGTTTAATTAATTGATTTTGTATCATTGGAGCTTATAATCTGTAGGTCCATAAGGTCCCCTTGCTAGCTTACAGTAACACTAAAAGATCAATTTAGTTGAAAGAGAAATTTGAAATGTTCAAATTAATATTTAATTTGAAGTGTTCAAATTAATATTTAATATATTAGATATATTAAATATAAAAGAGGAAAATATATTTATTGTATTTGATACATTAAATATGAAAATAATTAATGTATATTATATACATTAAAGAAAAGATATTTATTAAATTTGAATTGGATTCAAATTAGGAAATAAATGTCGTATGAGAATTTTAAAAAGTTTGAATATGATTCAAATTGTTTAGATAAATATATTTTAATATATTAGATATTAAAATATATTATTTTATTATCTTCCCTAGACCATTATAAATAGGACCCTAGGGGTGAGCCATTGTGTATTCTGAATAACACACATCTCCTAAATAGAGAGAATTAGAGAATTCTCTCTAAACCTCTTCCTCTTTAATCCTTTGAGGATTTTCTTTCAAGAGGCTCCCACAAGCCTTGATCTTTTGTTAGAGTCATAGCAAGGAAGATTTTGTGGAGGAAATAAAGACCCGCCAGAAGAATCTCCATGTTTATTTCAATGTAAGTTTTTGCTTAACCTTATATATTTTGTGTTTAATTCTAAATAAATCAAAGACGATCCAATGCTTCCGCTGAGGGATGAAAAGTTCATTCCTTCACGGGGAACGACAGTTTTTAACAAAAATTTTGTTTTTAGCAAAAATTGTAAGACAAAATTGCAATTTTTCTTTCTATTGCAGGTGGGTAGAATTTCACTTGCAACATTGTAGGGTAGATCCAGTGTATGCGAAAAGAGCCTCATCTCTTTGAGCTAGATCCTGAGATAGAGAGAACCTTCCACTGGCGCTGTAGGCAGCAAAGGAGGAAGAAACAGGAACAACGCGAGTTGATCACTCGAGAGAAATCTGTGGAAACTTGTTTGCAGGAACCACTCATGGATCCACCGGAAGATGGACCTCGAGTTAATCCGCTTGGCAATGAGGGCCAAAATAATGGAATGAACAATAATGCTCAGCAACAAGCAAATCTTATGCAGAATCCCATATTTATTGCAGAAGAAAAGAATAGGGCTATCAGGGATTATGCTGCTGCTACATTCCAAAATCTGAACACCGGGATTGCAGAGCCAATCATAGAAGCAAATCATTTTGAACTGAAGCCCGTGATGTTCCAGATGTTGAATACGATAGGACAATTTGCTGGATTGCCGAATGAAGATCCACACAAGCACATAAAGACTTTTCTGAGAATCTGCATTTCATTTAAATTGACAGGAGTTTCTAATGACACATTGAGGCTAAAATTGTTCCATTTTTCTTTACAGGGAAATGCAGCGGCAAGGCTTATCAGTGATCTTTCTGAAATGGGAGAATTCGTTTTAAAACTAGATCTCCTTCTCTGAACACTCTAGGGCGCACCTTCTTATCGTAAGCTTTCATCATTCGCCTTTGATAAAGTTGACCTCTACACAATGCTTTTAGTCTCTTTTCTTCAACAAAATTGAGTTGTTCATAGCGGTTTTGGATCCACTTCGCTTCCTCTAGATTGGCTTCCATGAGGACCTTCAAGGATGAAATTTCTACTTCAACAGGGAGAACAACCTCCATACCATAGACTAACGAAAATGGTGTTGCCCCAGTTGAAGTACCAACTGACGAGCGATATCCATGTAATCCGAAAGGAAGCATTTCATGCCAATCTTTATATGTCACTGTCATTTTTTGCACAATCCTCTTTATGTTCTTATTGGCGGCTTCTATTGCTCCATTCATCTTTGGCCTGTACGGAGTGGAGTTGACATGCTTGATCTTGAATTGCTCACATAGCTCATTCATCAACTTATTGTTCAAATTTCGTGCATTATCCTATACTATGGTTTCAGGGAGTCCATAACGACATATAATCTCCTTTTTGATGAATTTGATCAAAACTCATTTTGTCACCTCTCGATAGGACATGGCTTCTACCCATTTGGTAAAATAGTCTATTGCCACTAAGATGAATCGATGTCCATTTGAAGCCTTAGGATCAATAGGGCCTATAACATCCATCCCCCACATGGAGAATGGCCAAGGCGCGGTCATGACGTGTAATTGAGATGAGGGAGCATGACCTTTATCTGCATATATCTGACATTTATGGCATTCTCTCGCATGTTTGATGCAATCAGCTTCCATGGTTAACCAATAGTAGCTAGCCCTTAATGCTTGTCTAGACATCATGTGCCCATTTGCATGAGTGCCGCAGATTCCTTCATGACTTTCTTTTATAATCTTGCTAGCTTCATTTTCATCCACACACCTTAGAAGTACCATATCATGATTTCTTTTATAAAGCACATATTCGTTCAGGAAGAATCTCATTGCTAACTTTCGAAGTGTGCGTTTGTCATTTTCTGTAGCATTCAATGGATATTCCTTGCATTTGATATAATTTTTAATATCATAATACCAAGGTTTGTCCTTGGGTTCCTCCTCAATGTTCATGCAAGAAGCTGGAACATCTAACCTTCCAATTTTGATTGGTTGAATCTCATGATTGGGATCTATGTTGAACATGACTGCTAGTGTGGCCAAGGCATCTGCTATTTGATTATTCTCTCTTGGTAGATAGTCAAAAGTGACCTCATCAAACTCCTGAGCCAAATCCGTTATAAGCTCTTTATAAGGCAACAACTTGGTGTCTCTAGTTTCCCATTCCCTTCTTAACTGATGAATCTGAAGGAGTTAATATTAAGAAAGCGGAAGCAATTTCGGATCTCGAGCACTCAAAGTACATCAATTTAACCAAACAAAAAACATGCTCAAAACTGGAAAAAAACCAGAAAGTATGAACACATACCTTTGTAGCTCAAATTCTCCAAATTCTTTTCAAATCTTGGATCACCAACACTACTTGGACCACCACTAGAGTCTTCCCTACTATTCTCAGCCCTTGGAATGGATTGTGGGATCCTTTGTTAAGAGAATTTTTAGAGAGAAAGGAAGAGAGCTCAAGACAGTTTTTTTAAAAAAAACTATCAAAGAAAATTCTCTCAATCCTTTTGTGTTTCATCCCATTTATAGGCACTAATGAAACCTCATTAGGCTTCCTATGGAAGACAACACTTGTCTTCCTATGGAAGACAACACTAGGTTGGATAGGATTAGTCAAGTTTCAATTAATTCAAAATTAATTTAAAAACTTGATTAATTAATTAAACCATTTAATTAATTTAATTATTTAATTTAATATCAAATATTAATTAAATAATTAGACCAATCCCTCTCTTTTATGACCAATCGTTTGTACATGAATCCCTATTCACGTATTAAACCGAACAAATATTTAAATCACATTTAAATATGTTCATCTCTCTTCCTTGTGGTTTTAATTCATAATTAAATTATAGTACGTTAAGTATATCGCATATAATTAACGTTTACTCCCAAAACCGAATTTGAACAATTCAAATTCTTTTCTCTCAAATTATTCCAAGGCTTAGTCTGAGCTAGTAAGGGGACCTAATTGACCTACAGATCATGAGCTCCAACGATACGAGATTAACCGGCCAAACTCTTTAGCCTAGCTAATCAACATTCGTTAACCACCGGGACACACCACTAAAGCCCAGTGGCTGCACTCTCCTCACTGTAGATATATTTATGTCCACTCGATATAACCATGATTAGTAAGTCGATCATTCACAGGTTGTTCGTAATTACAGCTGGGTCAAATAAACCGTTTTACCCCTGTAATTACTTCTTGTTCCTTAAGTCCCACTGATCCTCTAATGAACAATTGGTTTGTGGTCCAACCAACAAACCGAATCCCTCTCGGGCCAATGAGAGGGTGGGCCCATTGTTCAAGACTCGGAGTCAGCACTTAAGGGAACAACCTCTCTACTAATCCTTAAAGAAGGTAGGAGTGAATTCCATCTCGCATGACTATGTTCCCAACTATTTATCCGGTCTTATCCCCAAAATAGGAGGCTTATTGAGTCGGCAATCTCGGGCCACTCTCACCCATGCAAATCTAAGGATAATCCCGAATAAACAGGAGTTCATAGCACGCTCAGGGTTAAGATCGAGTTACCTAGGTCATCGTATGAATATAGTCAGTTAAGACAGTAAACGGAGTTATGAAGTCTAAGTGACTATTTCGCGGTCCGGTCTTATGCAAACTCATTGCATAGGACGCCCCCACTCGCATGTCTCCACATGAACGATTCAGGATCACATCGTTAGTACTATACTAAGTGGGCCGCGTCCATAGTGTCTCCAGGATAAGGTACCCAGCCCTATCCCTATACTATAGACCGTTCTGGCTATAACTCGAACTTGATCCACTTTTATGTCATACATAAAGTTCAAGTATACATACTATAGCCAAGGGTACTTAGTTCATTGGATTTGGGTTATAGAATACACAATTCACTTTATTCAATAACACATTTACTGAATAAACCTCAATAACATCTTTATAGTAAAATAGAATATACATTCAGTTTACAAAACCACGAGTTTTAGGACATAAAACCCAACAGAATCACCAACATAAAATCTCCTAAAACTCGAAGCTTTTTAATCTTCATTTTTAATGCTGTTTGGATACCCATAGAGCATGCTTCATATTCAGCCATATTATGAGTACAATCAAAACTCAATTTGGCAGTGATAGGGAATAGTTTTCCCTCCGGTGATATTAGTATAACACCTATGCCATGACCTAACTCATTGGAGACCCCGTCGAACAACATGGTCCATGTTTCTAAGTCTAGAGTCTCCTCTTCCTTTATTACAGTGGAGACAAATTCATTAGGGAAATCAAACTTCATCGGTTCATAGTCGTCTAGAGGTTGCTCAGCCAAGTAATCTGCTAGTGCACTTCCTTTTATCGATTTTCGAGTTACATAGACAATATCATATTCAGATAGAAGAACTTGCCATCTTGCAATTCTACCGGAAAGAGATGGCTTTTCAAAGATATACTTGATATGATCCATCTTTGAGATGAGCCATGTTGTATAGTACAACATGTATGGTCTTAAACGACGAGCAGCCCATGCTAGAGCTCAACATGTTTTTTCTAGAAAAGAATATCTAGTTTCACAATCAGTGAACTTTTTGCTCAAATAATATATAGTTTGTTCTCTTCTGCCTGAATCATCATGTTGTCCCAGTACGCATCCCATTGAATTTTTTGTCACTATAAGATATAGGAAAAGTGGTCGACCTCGAGTTGGAGGTATAAGGACAGGAGGATTCTGCAAGTATTGCTTGATCTTGCCAAATGCCTTTTGACAATCCTAGTTCCACACCCCCGCATCATTCTTGCGAAGTAATTTAAAAATTGGTTCACACGTTGCTGTTAAATGTGATATGAATCTTGCAATGTAATTTAGTCTTCCCAAAAATCCTCTAACTTCCTTTTGAGTACACGGTGGTGGCATCTCTAGAATTGCTTTGACTTTATCAAGGTCGACTTTAATCCCTTCTTGGCTTACAATGAAACCCAATAATTTTTCGGAAGTGACTCCAAATGTGCACTTATTTGGATTCAATTTTAGTTTGAACTTCCTCAAACGTTCAAACAATTTTTTAAGAACGATTGCATGCTCCTCTCCCTGTTTTGATTTAGCAATCATATCATCCACATACACTTCAATTTCCTTATGCATTAGATTATGGAAAAGAGTAACCATGGCTTGTTGGTAGGTTGCCTTGGCATTTTTCAATCCAAACAGCATGACCTTATAACAAAAGGTTCCCCACAATGTAATAAACGTAGTCTTTTCTTGATCTTCATGTGCCATTTTGATTTGATTGTAGCCTGAAAATCCATCCATGAAGGAGAAGGTAGAAAAACCTGCTGTGTTATCCACTAGCACATCAATATGAGGAAGTGGAAAATTATCCTTAGGGCTTGCTCGATTCAAATCTCTATAATCAACACAGATTCAAACTTGTCCATTCTTCTTAGGCACGGGAACAATGTTCGCTACCCATTCAGGATAATTAGCGATTGTCAGAAATCCTGCATCAATCTGTTTCCTAACTTCTTCCTTTATCTTAATTAGCATGTCATGCTTCATTTTGCGTAATTTCTGTCTTACTGGCTTGCATTCAGACCTAAGTGGCAAGTGATGTACTACAATATCCGTATCTAAGCCTGGCATATCTTGATAAGACCAAGCAAAAATATCAACATATTCGTGGAGTAGTGTTACTAACCTCTGACGACTTTCAATAGACATATTAGTCCCAATTTTAACCTCTTTA
Source organism: Trichosanthes truncata (assembly GCA_033996785.1). Classification (NCBI taxonomy): domain Eukaryota; kingdom Viridiplantae; phylum Streptophyta; class Magnoliopsida; order Cucurbitales; family Cucurbitaceae; genus Trichosanthes; species Trichosanthes truncata. The sequence continues at coordinate 43,897,499 of MU867259.1, read as the reverse complement.
ACCTCTGTTATGGATCCTAAATTAATTGTCTCTGTTAATTCTTCATGTGGTCCCAACATTCTTTCTTCCTCTTCAATCATTCTCAATAATTCAGGAGTAAGCTCCATATCTTCCTCGTTTCCACTTGTTCCCTCATTGAACTCAACATTGTTTGTAGGAGTATCAAGTTCACATTTAAGACCATTAGCACTTTCAATCTCAGTATCGCTGTTTAAGAGGATGATTATTTAGTGACGAGAGAGAAAGATGAGATATAGAAACAAAATCAAACAAAAGAAACAACAAAAAAAATGCTAAAAGAGTAGAGATAAAAGGGTCTAATGAACGAAATAATGCTTTTTATTGAAAATTGAAATGTTGACATAGAAAACTTGAATTAATAAACCAACTAAAAACAAACAAAAGGTGAGCAATTACTTTGATATCTCATTAACCAATGATGGTAGCTCCATTACAGTCCAATTATTTAGTTCGAAGTCTTCTGGGAATAAATAGACCAGTGGGTCTACCTCTTCTTTTTCTTTAATTATAGCCATAACTACAGGGTCTTGACATTCCGGACGAATTACACCAGCAAATTTGAAAGAATCATAAAGGTGGGGAATAACGTTCATTTGATGTTTAGGCTCACGACTCTCAAACCTTGCCAATTTCTTTCCTTAGCTTTCTCGTTTTTATAAGATCTAAACATATCTTCTTTGCTTGGTTTATACCCCAGTCCAAATCTCTTTGTATTTTTTGTCACATTCAGCAAATCATCTAGGCTTTTGTTGCTTCCTTTTAGAGAGAGTTTTGAAAGTTGTGACTTTGCTTTTCCTACCTCTTTACATTGAGTTGGCATTTGCAATCTCAAAAGACTGAAATGAGGCCTCAAAAGCCTCTTCTGCTACCTCTATGTATGGCATTGAGGAAGGTCTTGAGACTAAAATGTCCTCTTGCCCGGATACAATTACTAGTTTGCAGTTGACCACGAACTTGAGCTTCTGATGTAAGGATGACGGGACCACTCCCGCTGAGTGAATCCAAGGACGCCTTAACAGGCAACTGTAGGCGGAGTTAATGTTCATAACCTGAAAGGTTATATCAAAGGTGCAAGGGCCAATATGAATAGGAATTTCTATATCCCCAACAACTTCACTGCGCGCTCCATCAAAAGCTCTTACTATCATAGTGCTAGGCCTGATATGAGACATGTCAATAGGTAACTTCTCCAACGTAGACTTTGGCATTATGTTCAAAGATGAGCCATTATCAACAAGAACTTTTGCAATAGCAAACTGCTTGCACTTAACCGTGATATGAAGGGCTTTAGTGTGGCCAGTCCCTTTTGATGGTATCTCAGTTACAGAACTGGACGCGGTTATGTTTCCAACGACGTTATCTAAATTACCCACTGTAATATCCTGTGAAACATAGGTTTGGTTCAATATGTCTAACAAGGTCTTACGATGTGCTTCTGAAGCTAACAACAAACCCAAAATAGAGATCTTGGTAGGTGTCCGACCTAGTTGTTCAACCACCTTATATTCGCTTTGCTTGATCAGCTTTAAAAATTCTTGAACATCTTCCTCAGAAGCCGATCGTTTATCCTCCAAATTTCTCAATGCCATGGGTTCTTCTACCTTATCATTAATGTCTTCACTGATCTTTGCTTTTCCTTTTTCTCTTGCTTTAGATTTCAGTAGTTCATCTGGAGTATAACATATCCCGCTTCGTGTTAGACCTCCTACTGCACTGATATTATCAACTTGGAGTGGTTCAGGACCAACAGTTACCCTATATTCATAGCTCCAAGGCACCTCTTTTGAATTCTTATACTCAAAAGGAGTTGGAACCTTTATAGTGATTGGCTTTGGATTGGAGTTTAAGGTACTAGGCTTCTCACGGTAAAAAATGGTTAGCAGTTTTGGCTTTAGGGTAACCTTTGAGCCTTCACTAGGAGAAAGTCCCTCTACAATATCTACTTCACTTTCTTGGTTCTCTCTGACCATATTCTAGGAGACTATTAGGAAATGTGAATCTAATAACTTCTGGACCTTTTGATGAAAATGAGGGCATTAGTCAATAGAGTGACCTTTTGCCCCAACGTGGTATGTGCAAGTCAAACTGTCATTATATTCATCAGGAACAAAATCAGGCTGAAGATGCTCTATTTTTATGTATCCATTGTTAAACAGAATTTCAAAAAGTTCTTCCATGGGGGTTATCATGATCGCGACATCCTTCTTCAAATTGGCTTCCCGAACATCTATTGCATTCACTCGAGGATTTTGATGGTTCGGTAAAGGATTATTGTTGACATCCGACCCATTCTCCTTCTTAAAGTTTAACCACCCTGCTTCAATCAATGCTTGTACCCTATGTTTAAGTGCAGTACAGTTCTCTGTCGAATGTCCCGCTATTCCTGCATGATAGTCACAACAAGCATTCGGGTAGTACCTCTTTGGATAAGGTGGTTGTATAGGGTCTATAGGTACAGGTGCTGACTGGTTATTTTGAAATAATTGAGGCAAGAGTTCGGTGTAAGTCATCGAAATTGGGTCAAATTGAGTCTTTTTATAAACTCCTTTATTATTTTGTCACCCTGAACATATGGAGAGGTCTGTTGAGTCTGAAGTTGGTAGCCCTGATTCACAATGGGTCGTGGGTTTTGAGGAGATGGTGCATAGTATTGGGCTGATGCATTATTGACATAAGGTTGATGATACGCATAAGAAGATGCGTAGTAATTTGAAGGGTACTGTGACATTCCAGAGTTAGGGTATGATTGCTGCCCTGAACTGAAATGGCCCGCTCTACCTACCACGTGTATTTCTCCTTCCTTTTTCTTTGAGGGCATCCCTTTCTTCACCATTGACAATCCAGATGTGTCAGCTATTTTGCCATGTTTAATTCCATATTCAATCCTCTCACCAATGGTCATGATGTCAGAAAAATTGGTTGAGGCGCTCCCAATCATTCTATCGTAAAAAGGAGACTTGAGAGTGTTGATAAACATAGCTGACAACTCCTTATCAGTCAAAGGAGGTTGTACTTGAGCAGCGGTATCTCTCCATCTTTGGGCATATTCTTTAAAGTTTTCATTGCTTTTTTTTTTCCATCCTTTGTAAATCTAGCCGGTCAGGAGCCATGTCTATGTTGTGTTTATACTGCTTCAAAAAAGAATCAGCCAAATTTTTCCAAGAACAGACATGTGCACTATCTAATTGCATATACCAACGAGATGCTGGGCCGATTAAACTATCCTGGAAGCAGTGAATTAGTAGTTTATGATTTTGAACATATGCCGCCATTTTCCTGCAATACATGATGAGATGATTTTTTGGGCAAGATGTTCCGTCGTATTTCTCAAATTCTGGCACTTTAAATTTTGGTGGGAGTACCACATCTGGCACTAAGCATAACTGAGTAGCATCTATGTTTCCAAACACATCAGTACCCTCTATCACTCTCAATCTCTCTTCTAGGACCTCGAGTTTTTCGCTAGATGGGGCTTTCTCACCCCCAGTCAATTCCTTCCTGACCTCTGGGTCGTCAAGATTGGGAACAGTAACAGTTACCCTTGATGGTCTTTCCTCAGAGATTGAAATTCCAGCTTGGCTATTTACCGGAACATGCTCCGACTTATTGAGGAATGGAAATGAAATTTGCTCTACTGGGATGTTGTACAGAGGATTGTACGTTGTATGCTGTGGAGCAAAGTTGTCTGTTATCCCAAGAGGATCATTAATTGCATTACTAGGTTGAGCACCATCAGCCACTATTTTGCCCTTTTCCAAGGCAATGAGAATGTCATCGAGCTTTCTTCATAATTCCTCGATATCTTTCTTTGTTTTTTCCATTTCTGTACTTTGATCTTCCATGAACCTTCTTCTATATCTAGTGATGTAAGTACGGCGGATTCGTGGTGATCGAGCTATTTTATGACTCTGTTTTTTTTATATATAGAAAAAGTTTAGTGTAATGATAGAAAGAACGTATAATGAATGAATAAAAATTTCTCTTAATAGGAAGAATAAAGAGCAGACAGGTAAACGTGTGAAATAATTGAAAAAAAAAAACTTTATTACACATTTCTTTTCCATGAAATTCAAAATACATAAAATTTCAAACAAAATCAGGATAGACAAAAAAACTAAAGTAGGAAATCAATAAAATTGCCCCCAATATTCTAAACTTTTACGCAATTTCCCCAAGAATTTGAGCATATTCTTGCCATTTGGCTGTGTGGGTGCAATGACTGCAGTCATGGTGCTTGCGTCTTCCACCAATTGATCTGCTTTCCTAGTAACTCTTCTAATTTGGGTGAGTACATGCTCTGACTTGTTACGCAATATCGTATTATCATGTCTTAAAAGGCCAAAATCCTCCCTTAATCTATCGTGATAGTCTTTTAAGTGGGTGTAATCTCTCATTAACCCTTCGACAACATTCTGATACTTATTGAGGCGAACATTGAGAGATTGAGTAGATTGTCTCAGAGTTGCATTTTCACTGTTGATCCCATTTAATTGCTCTTCTCTTGTATTGAGTATTAGCTGCAAGTCACCAACTGTTTGGTTTAGTGATCTATTTTCTCTCATATCTTGACAATTTCTTTATTCCTCAGATCAATGCCTTATTCCAGCTGTTTTACTAATTCATGCAGCGAGGTGATATCGGATCGCTGCGATTTAAGAGTTGCTTTTGAAGTCTCTTTATCTCTTCTCAGCCGATGCATCTTCCTATTTAAGTCACGAGCCTCCATATCTAATGCTGACAGGTCTTTTTCTAATTTTTCTTGCTTGTTGAGACTGCCGCTTATTTGGTTCAACTCTTTTTCCAGCTTAGTACTGCGTAATAAACCTTGTCTTATCTCTATTTTCAACCTTTCAATTTCTTGGACTAATAATGAATTTATTTTTCTCAACTCATCACATTCTTTCTCATGCGCATTTTGCTCTGCCAATTGGTTCGGTATCCCTTCTACCTTAGGTTCTACCTTAACTTCGATGTTTGGTGATACGACCATGGTTTTGGCTCTATTTGAATGCCATGTTTTGTACGCATTTGAGGTATCATCATGAAATTGACCACTTTTGATTTTAGTGACTACCTTCCATGCCTTTACAATCTTCTGGACCTTATTTCTGCAAAATCCCTTATCATAAGCAAATTCTGAATCTCTCAACTCATGCGTAGTAGGGATGAACTGACGTACCCAAATTTGGCGTAACACCAACAAAGTAGCATAAGCTATACATCCCCATGGACCCATGAGGGGTAGATTTTGGAATTTGCCACATTTGTACATCAAAGGCCTAGTAGACATCCAGGGAGCTCTCCATATCACATCTTCATCTTTTAATTTGGCAAAAAAAATCTTCCAAGTATCTTTTCTGGGAAAGGTCGAGCTTCAACCTGATTGTATGAATTCCAGGACTGGATTTTGCAGCTTGCTCCACGAATTAGAAAATTTGACCTGCGGACAATTGAATTCTGATGGACACTTCACATGACTGAGAATCCGAATGTATAATAGCGGAGCGCATCCTATGAATTTCCAAGTTCCTTTTAGCCTGCAATGATTTAGAGTCCTGAATGTTTCTGCCAATATAGGTATGGTGGGCTCAACACCTGTCTCTATCTTAACAAACAACTTAACTACTCTTTCCTCGACATACCCGCTTACTTTCGGGAATAAAACTGCAGTGAAAATTCCTAATGCTAGTAATGTGATAGGACCTATAAAGTCCTATTTAATTACATTTATTTCTTGTTAATTAGAAGGATTTTATGTGTTTTATTATTATTTTTTAGGGATTCAAGCAATTCACATGTTTTGAAGAGTTTGCACCATTTCGGAATTAATTCGAACCAAATTGGAGGTGATTCGAGCAACTGAATTTCTATACCAAATTTGACCGATCATATCATGATATTTCGAGATGCAAATATATTCAAATTTGGTATCAAATCAAAGCTTATTGAATTATCTTTCCAACGGTATAAGACTCATTGCATTCCAATAATTATTATGAAAGTTATGGCATTTTGAGTGATTACTGCTCCTGCTGGAAAACTGCTGTACCCGAGATAATTTTGTGCCAACTTCCGTTCCCATTATCTTACTGTTCACATTTGGGAATATATCCAAATCAGATATCATTTTAAATATCTCGGAATTATCTTTCCAACCATATAAAGATCACGTTGATCCAAGATTTGGAGAAGAAGTTATGGGCAAAATAATGAAGACTGCGCAATCCAGAAACTTTCCTTATTTGCAACATTCTAGGTTTGTTTTAAGAATTTAGGGAAGGATTTTCGAGTTTTAGATGTATTTTCCAGCATTTTACAAGAGAGAACATTATTTACTTTATTTTATTTTATTTTAAATATTATTCCCTAATTGTTTTGGGAAAATATCTTTCTAGAATTTAGGGTTTCTTACTTGTGTAAGTTGTCTACTTGAAGGCTATTTAAGCCTTCTTATGGACAGCAAAGGGAGATCTCTTTTTGGCCTCTTGGCCTAGAAGTTTTTAGAGAGTTTTTAGACTCCTTTTCTCTTTTCTCCTTAGACAAGAATGGTATCAAATTTTATCACGATGCTCGGCTAAACTTCGCGTTCCCAATTCAGAGGTCGGTTGTAATCAATTGCAATATTGTGAGGTTTGAACCTTAACGTAGTTTTCTTTCAATTGCAAGTATTCTTTGATTCCCGTGTTAATTTTATAAGTATGTATTTTGATTAAATTGACGCCTTAATCACTCTACATGTTTTATTCCTAATCATGATCATGATTCGTAATTTTCATGTTGAATGAACCGGTAGCATTAGGATTATCACATGTGTATGTTTTGTGGGTTTCCATATTACATGGCTTGCATGTTTAATTCTAGGAATCAAAGGAGCATCTTAATTAGATTAAAGTTATTTCATCTAATTAGTTGTCTTGGTCCTTCCAAAGCACGTAATGCCTTTATCTAAATAATTTAGAGCGGTTTCGTCAAAAATTGTTTAGGTAATTAGCGTTAACTTGACGTTTGTTAGAGTTAATGACCTTAGGGAAGTTGCTACTTTTTGGGGTTTCCTAATAAGTTGACCAAGTGCTTGCATTGTTAAGTTTAAATATTTTGAGTGTCTATGATCAATTTTTGCAATTGAGTAGAACCGCACCTTTGGATTGGAATTTGATAAGATTTGATTTATCTCTATCTTTATTGTTTATGTTTTATTTTATTTATAAAAAAACACAAACCCCCCCTCCCCCCTTTTAATTGTTTTCTCCTTGGCAAATTTAATTTGAGAAATTAATATTCGGTTCCCTGAGATCGACCCGGTCCACTCAATGCTACAAGTAGCTTAGGATCGGTTTATAAATTTTAATTTGACGAGCCCTCGACAAGCTCGCTTCATAATGCTAGTCCCTTGTCTTCATCTGCAAACTTCTGTTGAAGGTTGAGTATATATTCCATAGGCAAGCACGTATTTTCTCCTTTTACTTTCACTTGTTTTTCAATTTCATTTGTATGAATCTTGCCTAGAAATGCAGATAACGCCATTTTCATTGTGAGTTCTTCTTCGTAGGAATAGACTTCAACTTTTGTTTATGTTGGCATATGCAACAATGATTGGTATTCTTCAACAGTAGGGGTCATATCTATTGAATTAAATGTGAAACATTGGTAGGCTGGATCCCAGTGTTGATTAATGCTTTTAATACTGAGAAATTGACTTGTACGTACATGAGTTGAGCTATGTAACCATACTTGTTCATGAACTTAGTTTTTCTGTCTGCAGTTAAACTTTCCCATGCTAGCTTCAAAGCATCAAACTGACTTTCTGGGAAATTGACGTCCTTAAAATGCATAGTCACATTGGATGATAAACAATCCCCATGAGCTTGTTGTAGGCCTTCTGACCATTGACGCACCGTTGCTTGATCTTCTATGCCCGATTCGTGGGGAATTGACGTTAAAGGGGGATATTTTATGGAACTCATGCTTTAGTTTACTGCCAAAATGATTGAAAGTTTGTCAAACCTTGCTTTCTCATATCACTTCAAAATCTAAGAAAGTATTTTCGAAGAAAGACAAGGGAAAAAATAAAATACTCTCTAAGCAAGTATGAGTGTAAGGTTGAATTCTAATGCTTCCTAGAGAAAAAGGGTCCTCAAGCCTTCCTACTGATTGAACAGCATGGCTAGCTTGAGTGGAGAATTTCATGCGCCTGCATGGGAATCAAAATTCCACGAAGGTCACACTACTCTGTCTCCGAATCTAGTCCTAAAGGGTATAGCCCGGGTAGGAGGCTCGTGAATGTGTGTGAAATGCATGATTGATAACATAATTATATACAAAGAGAATAACAAACAAATAGAATTAGCAACCCTAAATAGTGAAAATAAAACAAACAAAATATGACCCAAAAAAAAACTAAAATAAAGAATAAAGAATAAAATGAATAAATAAAATACAAAGAAAAGATAAAACGAAAGACCCTTTAAAAGATAAAACGAAGGACCCCCTTTTTAAAAAAATAATAAAGATATTCATGGCTTGACTCTCGAGTCCCCAGTAGAGTCGCTAAGCTGTCGCAACGTGGTCGCGACACGGTGGTGGCTGACATCCTCTTTCAGGGGTCTTCTTTATTCAAAAGAATTTTGGAGTCGCCACCAACCATTTTGAATGTGTGATTGGACACCTAATTAAAATAATAAAAATGATCTGCATAAACCAGGTTAGGTTCGGGAGTCGATTGTGTGTAGGGAAGGTATTAGCACCCTACAACACCCGTTTTAAAAAACGGTTACCACATTTATCTTATGTTATCCAAATACTTTATTATAAAAGGTCCTTTAATCTGAAGAAAAATAATAATAAAAAAAATAAAAAAATAAAATGTCTCACTCGCTCTTACCTCAACTTTATAGAAATAAAGTAAGGGTCAATACGGTGAGTGGGAATGTACCCATCGATTTATTATCACGTCAGAATTTTCCTTTATTTAAAGGAAAATTTTTTTACCTCAAGAAATTGAGAAATTTTATTATCTCGACTCCGTCATAGGATTTACGTGATTTTATTTTTATTTTTTTAAAAATAATAATAAAAAGAAAATGAGGATTTTCGTACACCTGCATGGGAGTCTAACTCCACGAAGGCATATTACTCAGCCCTCAAAATAAATTCTCTTTTAATGGAATAATTTTGTCAATTTCTTTATTGCAAACAAGAAGTTCAAATGTTGAAAGCTAATTATTAAACAAGCTTGAAAATCATTCGCATACAAAGAGATTTTTTCCTATTTTAAAATGTCCCATGTTTATTAATTCACATTTTAGAAATAAAACATGAACTAACAATTATGAGTGGTGTGAAACCATTCAAAGAGAAATTTGAAATCCACTTGGAAATTAAATTTTATTTGTTCCAAAAAAAAATGTATGGAAAATCCGAATTAATTTATTGCTAAAGTCAAATTAATCCAAATTGAATTTATTAGAAATTCCAAATTAAAACTAATTTCAAACTCATTTGGGAATTCACATTGAAACCAAATTGATAATCACTTGGAAATTCTAATTAAAACCAATTGCATTGATTTTGAACTTCTAAATTGAACCTAAATTTATCTTGAAAATTTAAATTTTACAATCATGGTTTAAACCAAGATTAGACAAATTTGAGATAGCATATATGGTATGATCAAATTCAAAACCAACAAACATGTTAGGCCAAAATGATAATTGAACCAACTTGTTATGAAAAGGGAAAACAAAATAATAATAATAATAATAAAATAAAATAAATAAAAGCTACGTACTATGGTCAAATTAAAAAATAAAACCTCATATGATCTAATTGTTGACGGACTTAGCAAACATGTTATGTAAATTGACAATTAAATATACAGTGGCCAAATAAACATATGCGGTGGCCAAATACCAATATACAGTGGCCAGACAGATATCAGTGGCCAAACAAACATAGTAGTCAAATTAAAATAATGCAGTGATCAAATTAATGGCCAAATCAAAATATGCAATGGCCAAATCAAAATATACAGTGGCCTAATAAACATATGCAATAGCCAAATACCAACATACAGTGGCCAGACAAATATCAGTGGCCAAATTAAAATAATGCAGTGATCAAATTAATGGCCAAATTGAAATATGCAATGGCCAAATCAAAATATACAGTGGCCATTAAGACATTAAAATATACAAAGGCCATTAAAAAATATACACGAATTAGAACGTAAATTAGAACGCACATAGGTCAAATTAAAACCTATTTTTTGGCCAAATTAAAATAACACGCACAAATTAGAACGTACAGGGGCTAAATTAACCTATTTTGGCCAAATTAAAATAACAATCACACAAATAATTAGAATGTCGAATTAGAAAAAGAACAATAAACCTAACACCTTACCTACGAATGAAGTCAGAAAAAGATTGTCTAGACCTGTTTGTCGTATTGATGGTGACAAGATCTTCTCATAATCTTTTTGTTCTTCTCTTCTCTTTTATTTTATTTTCTCTCTATAATCCAAAGAAAACCTTCTCCCCTCTCAATATTTTTTTTCCTCCATTTTATAAAAGATTACCACTCCCCCAAATTAGTGCAGTAGGTAGAGAAAGAAGGAAGTGAGTGACGTTGAGGGAGAGATAATTGGGGAGAAAGATACGTGAGAGTAGGAAATGGAATGAGAAAAACTAGGGAGAGAATTAGGATAAAAAAAAGTAGTTAAGATATATATATATATATATATATATATATATATATATATATATATTTAAAAAAATAATAATAAAATAAACTAAATAAATAAACAAATTTCTTTTTAACAAACTTTTTTTTTAAATGTTTGATTTAAAAATTAGTTTTTTTCTCTCAAAAAAAAAATCGTTTACAAGAAATAATTATGGGATAAAAATAAAAATTATCTGGTCCAAATACGGTATCTACAGTTAAATAAAAATTATCCGGTCCAAATACGGTATCTACAGTTTGCCCCCCTTTGTACATCATTTGAAGAATAAAAGGTGAACAAAGGAATAGATAAATCATTTGGGTGGTAATTTTTATTTTTATCTGATGAAGGTGGTGGACCTAACTTGGCACAAGCTTCGACCTCAACTAAACAGTAAGGTTCGAATTAACTAAAAGAGAAAAGAAAATGGACCTGGCTTGACATAGGCTTCGACCTCGACTAAATAGTAGGGTTCGATTTAACCAAAAGAGATAAGAAAAATGGACCTGGCTGGACACAGGCTTCGACCTCGACTAAATAGTGGGTTCGATTTAACCGAAAGAGATAAGGAAAATGGACCTGGCTTGACACAGGCTTCGACCTCGACTAAATAGTAGGGTTCGATTTAACCAACAGAGATAAGAAAAATGGCCTTGACTAGACACAGGCTTCGACCTCGACTAAATAGTAGGGTTTGATTTAACCGAAAGAGATAAGGAAAATGGACCTGGCTTGACACAGGCTTCGACCTCGACTAAATAGTAGGGTTCGATTTAACCGAAAGAGATAAGGAAAATGGACCTGGCTTGACACAGGCTTCGACCTCGACTAAATAGTAGGGTTCGATTTAACCGAAAGAGATAAGGAAAATGGACCTGGCTTGACACAGGCTTCGACCTCGACTAAATAGTAGGGTTCGATTTAACCGAAAGAGATAAGGAAAATGGATCTGACTTGACACATGCTTCGACCTCGACTAAATAGTAGGGTTCGATTTAACCAAGAGAGAAAAGATAATGGACCTGGCTTGACACAGGCTTCGACCTCAACTAAACAGTAGGGTTCGATTTAACCAACAAGGGAAATGAAATGGACCTGGCTTGACACAGGCTTCGACCTCAACTAAACAATAGGGTTCGATTTAACCAAAACATGGATTTTATGTGTTAGTTTTTTTATTTAAAAAAAAACAATTTTATTTAAAAAAAACAATTTTATTTCAAAACTTTTTTTTTTCAAAAGATAAAACAAGGATTTCCTACTTCATAAAAAAAAAAAAAAGTTTTAAGAGAGACAATTTTGAATGCACATGCTAGAAAATACCTTATGAATGAGGAAAGCTTGAATGCATGAAATGCAAATTCTAATACAAAATTAGCTCAAAGCTAACTAATGTCAACAAGAATATGCAGGTATGTATAAAAGTGCATAACAGAGCAGCCAAAAATAGCTCAACCACCACATTCGTGCTATACTTCATAAAAGACTCTAGTCATGTCAAGAATTTATACATCGAAATAAACTTTGGACCTCTCCTTGACTAACTTTCCATCTTAATTCGAAGAATTGCAATGAAAACTCTGATTTTCCTCAATTTGGCAAAATTACAATGATGGTTTTGCCCCAGACAGTAATAATCTTGCCCCAATTTCACAACAATGATGGCTTTGCCCTACTTTCGTGACTACTCCCCACTTGTTTAAATATTTTCCTTAAGATTTTTCATACGCCCATGACATGGAATTATTGAAGCTACCATCATTGGTTTTGAAACATCGCGTATATGTAACTTTCGTTGTTGTAATTGTAATAATAATAAAAGCAACCATGTCAACATTCTAGTATGCACGTATTATACAAAAGAGGGAAAGGTAGATAATATATTCTAGGTTTTCTCAAGAATGATTTATGATTAAAAGTCAACAGGTATATGCCAAGGAGGTAAAGAACTGAGGTTCAGATAAACAAGAGTATCCTCTCAAACATGATTTTGAAATTGAAGCATAATTCTCCTAGATGTTTGTTGAGCTCCTACAACTTTGCTGAGTCCTCTGATATACAAGTAGTTCATGCATAATATCTTCGAACATGATCTGAGTTAATGGGACTTGGTAACTCGTTTCCATCCATATTGGTCAAGATTAAGGCTCCTCCAGAGAAAGCCTTATTTACTACGAATGGTCCTTCATAGTTTGGAGCCTATTTGCCTTGGTGATCTTTCTGAAATGGGAGAATTTGTTTTAAAACTAGATCTCCTTCTCTGAACACTCTAGGGTGCACCTTTTAGATATCATACTAGAGTCGATAGTCTTGAGCATTCTAAAGTAAATTAGGCCCCTATTACCATTTTGACACGTACTTAAGTAACTTAAGCTCAAGAACAACTTAGGATAGTTCAACCAATCACACCATCTTCCACATACCCATATTTAGCCAAACATTGATTATTCACAAAACACCATAAATATGTCCAAACTCATCCAATCACAACCTTGGGCAAATTCTTAAAATAATTCACATGCTAACTAGAATGAACTTGTAACTTTAAACCCCTATTTCCTTTATAGCCACAACTTAGGCCATTTCTAGCTCAAGCAACTTCCAAATATAACTACCATCCATTACATACCTCACGAACATCACTTTCAAGCATACTTTCACAATTCGCAATTTATCAAACATAAATCCATTTAAGAACTTAAAGGGGCTTAAAATCCAAATAACTACTTACCTTGGTTATGGAATCCAAGAACAAGGACTAACAATTCCTACTAAAGAGGTTCTTTGCCCAACCTAACAATAATTTTCAAAAAGATTAATACTTGAAATTTACAACATTGAACTTAAACTCCAAAGGTCAACTTGGAACATTGGTGTAAAGAATTAACTTACCCAATGAGTGTTGCTCCCAAGCGGTTCTACATCCCACACCAATACTAAACCTCAACTTCAAGTTGCCTTCAAAACCCCTCTTTCTTTAAAAGTCAACACCACTACAACCAAAGGAATATAAGGGTCAAAGCTTACCCAAAATTTCTAAATTAAACTCAAAAAGTCGAGACTAGTGCTAACCAAAACCATTCTTACCAAAAATCTTAGGGCCAAATACCCAAAAGAAAACTATTTCACAACCACAACCTCCCTTGAATCTTAATTTTCTTTAGTTCAAATTTTCCCACAAGCAAGCTCCAATTCTAGAAGTCAATCTAAAATTTAACTCAAATTCGAAAGAGCTAAGTACGAACGTTACCAAAGAAAACTCGCCTAATGCAACCCGGTTCCTTGCTAGACAGTATTCAAATGCATTTGAGCCCACAAATCTCATGTTAGAACAGAGTGGGTATTCTGAAACTAAGTCCACAAGTGCATGGTTCAGCTTAAAAATTCTAAAAACAACCTACATCTTGAACTAAAAATTGAAAATTACCATGCTGAAAACAAGAACTCGTCGGAATAAACTCACCGTGGACTGGGCTTGCTGAAAAAATGACTCCAAAACACCACCCATCTGCTGTCTTGTACAAAATCGAGAGGAAGGGAGAGAGACCACAACAAAGCTGCACTTCGATGAACAGATGTGTGGTTCTCACGAATTGGAACTAGCCGGCGACACGAGCAGACGAAGGCGAATGGCTGGCGAAGCTAGGAGCAAATCGACGGTGATGGGGCTGGATGTGAGCACCGGTCTGGCAAACGACGGATCAACGTGGCTTTCGCGAATAAACCGGTTGGCGATTAGGAGAGGTGAAGAAGAAGACGGCACGACGGGGGCTGCAACAGAAGGAAACAACGGGGAGAGAGGGAGATAGGAAGAAGAAGGAAGGAAAAGAGAAAAAAAAATGAAGAAGAAAGGGGAAGGTGTCGGGTGGAGAAGGAGGGAGGTAGAAAGGGAGAAGAGGATAAAGAAGAAGAAGAAGAGATAAGGATGGAAAGAGACGTTTATCTCATAAAGAAAAATTCATTAATTACTTCCCAAAATTCCAAAATCACCCCATACTTATCCTTTTCATTCCTTATTTGCCATTTTTAAACTCTCTATCTCCAAATTAACTCAAGCAAAAATTCTTATTTGAGAAATTTTCAAATTAAATTCTAAAATTTCAAAATTAATGCCTCTAAACAAACCGGGCGTTACAGAATCAAAGTTACTTTTACATCTTAGGCCAAGTTTTAAAACCTTAAGGCATCCACATATCCAAATTCCAATGACAGAATTAGCTCATGATGGAGAAAATAAATAAAAAAACATTAAAAGAAACGAAACACATACTAACTTAAGAAAGAAACAAAAGAGAACTGGAAACTTAAAGTGCCGAATCGTAAAAGAAAGAAAAATAAGCTAGAAACGTAAACTTGAATGAAGAACTTTGTTGAACTAAACTTGCTGTAAATGAAAGAACTATAACATAAAATAAATTGAATGTAAATAACATTATTTAAAGTGCTGGAATAAAGAGCTAAACAAAAACTAACTTGCGATTATAAAGGAAAAATCAAAACATCAAGGAGATAACTTCCACCTCTTCAATCGATCTAAACTCAACATTTTTCAAAGAGAGTAAGTTCTTCACAACCCTAGACTTTTGACAGGGATGGATTGAAATTTGGACAACGTTCTTCTACCTTTTTGAATAAAAAAATAGAAAATAAAAAGTGCAGAAACTAATAAAGTGGTCTTCAAATCGTAAAAACGATATGAGCCCCTTTTTCGTGGCTTGAATCTTCATATTTATAGCCTCCAAATACTAGGGTTTTCTCCATGAATGTTTAAGGCAAGAATCAGATCTTTATGAGCTTGATTCGTGAAGGATATCTTCAAATATCAACACAAAATTGAATTTTCATATTTTTCCCTTCTTTTTTCGAAATTTTGTCTCCAAGCAAAATTGCAGTTGCAATTAAAGTCGCAATTTTACTAGTTTACAGATTCTTGCATAAAACATCAAAACTCATTAAAAATTAACACTTTTCCTCTTATTTCCTATTTCTCAGCTCAAAACAACCCCTTAGCTAATTTTTTCTATTCTCCCATCAATTTGCTACATTTATTAGACATAAAAACATGCATTTGTGCAAATAACTTAAAGTAAAAAGTGCTAGAAATATATAAAATATAAGCATTATAAAAAATTATGAAAAAAATGAGGTCAATTGAAAGCATTGATCAGTGGAAGCTATGAGAACAACAAAGAAAAAGATAGGTCTAATGAAAGAAGCAATTTTCGTCATCAAATGTAAGATAGTTATCAAGAAAAAATGGTACTTCGTTTTTATTATCTTTGATTTCTTTGTTTGTCTAGTCTTAACACACTAATTTTCATCAATTGATCCTAAAATAAGGGCTTCAAATTTCGTTCATCCTTTTGGTTTACCTACTCCCAATCTCCAAATTATATTACTTCATTTTGAATGTAACTAAGACTTTTTGATTTTTTTTTAATAGCTACCATGTCATATTTTCATCTTCATTTTAAGCGGGGAAGCTAATGAAATTATTTGCTTTGAAACATTTCGATAGTTAAGAGTTAAAATGAACATTTTTAAATATTAATGGTATAATTGAAACATATTTCAAAGTTCAAAGGTATAATTGAAATCTACCGTAAAGTTCATGAGTATTGTGTATAAATTAGCAAACATTCTAACCCTAAAATCCCAAAAACGGGGAAAAAAATCATTTACAGATAAGTTCCAACACCCCACTCCCGACATTTAGGCATAGAAAAATTAATCTCCGAATCCCCATTCATCATCATTCATTATAAATCCTCTTAACCAATTCCCTCTCTCCCACACACTCCCATTTCCCTTTCATTTCCTCTTTCACTTCTCTTCAAAATTCACTTCTTATGGCGTCTTTCTACAATTCCATTTCCATTATCTGCCTTATCGGATCCTTCATCTCTCAAGCCCAATCCCTCACCTGTTCTTCCCAATCCTTTTCAAACAGATCCTTCGCCCACTGCGACGATCTCCCCCATCTCAATGCCTTTCTCCATTGGAACTACAATTCCAAAAATTCCTCTCTCTCCATCGCCTTTCTCGCCCCGCCGCCGCACTCTAGCGGATGGGTTGCCTGGGCCGTTAACCCCATCAGCACCGGCATGGCCGGAGCCCAGGCCCTCATCGCCACCCTCTCCGGCGATGCCCCCTCCGTCCGTACCTTCAACATTTCCTCTTACTCCTCCGTCCTCCCCTCTCCGCTCTCGTTCCCCGTCTGGGATCTCGCAGCCGAATTCTCCGACGACCGGCTCACCATCTTCGCTACTGTGAAAGTTCCGGCGAAGGCTAAGTCTCTGAATCAGGTCTGGCAAGTTGGACCGACTGTCGACCCGAAATCTGGTGCTCCGGCGGTTCATGAGTTTAAACCGGCCAATTTGAATGCGAAAAGCGTGTTGGTGTTTGATAAGGAGGGTGGTCCTAATCCTGCCCCACACGCTCACGGTGGCGTGTCTCCTGCATCTGCGCCGGCGGCTGTCGGGGTTAATGAAACTGCCACTGCCGCCTCTGCACCGGGCTCGGATAACGGTGGAGTTTCCAGAACTACAAGCGAAAATATGGTTGTGGGTTTGTTTGTGTTTATTTGGGGGATTATTAGTTTCTGATTTTAATTTAGGGAAGAAATGGAGAAATAATTATAATACACTTTTTCATGCAAAAAAAATTACAAAACATACACTTGTATCTGAATATTTCTAGCCAAATCCACAAAAAAAAAAAAAAAAAAACAACAATAATCCATTAAAACAAATACAACTATTTAAAGAT
Source organism: Trichosanthes truncata (assembly GCA_033996785.1). NCBI lineage: Eukaryota > Viridiplantae > Streptophyta > Magnoliopsida > Cucurbitales > Cucurbitaceae > Trichosanthes > Trichosanthes truncata. The sequence continues at coordinate 43,879,987 of MU867259.1, read as the reverse complement.
GTCTGATGTCCAAATTTGCCCAAACAATTGGGAGACACCTAAAAATATTAGGGCCTGTTTGGTATGCAATCCGGATTCTGTTTTATGTTTTCAGATTCACTGAGTTCAGTGAATATGCGTTTGGCAGACTTGTTTTCGAAAACTGTTTCCGGATTCTGTGATCCAAATAGTGAAAATTCTGAAAACAACTTTTTTATGTTTTCATTGTATCCAGATTTTGAATTTGAAAATTTAAAATGCAGAATTACATTAGAAAATACCAAAACTTTAATAAATATAGTTTTTGATGTTATAAACTCAATTTATTTTTGTTAAATTAAAATATGTATAATTTAATATATTATAAATTATATGATATTGTAAAATAATAATTGTACAAATTTTATAATAAAAATCATGTTCATAAATAAATTAATAATGGATTATATTCAATCTAATATTTAGTTTTGCAACTACAACTAGTTAATGGTCTATAAATATATTATAGAACACATTTTGAACAATTGTTTAAATTGGAATTCAATTTCTAAATCTGCTACCAAACACATATCTGAAAACATGAAATACAACTCTGTTTTCATTGAATCCCTTGTTTTCAAAATTCTGTTTTCAGATTGCATACCAAACAGGCCCTTAGGTACTCTTTGAATTCCGTATTTAATATAAAAACAAACAGTTATTTTAATGTTCTTCCAAAAAAAAAAGGCATAATAGTAAACCAATGAATAAGTGAACGTTCATGTTTCATGTTTCTTGTTCATGTTTCTCATTTTTTAAGAAACATACATGTTTGATAAACCATTATGTTCCTTGTTTCTAAATTTTTTAGAAACATTTCTAAAAAAGACAGATTTTGAGAAACTTCAAAAAGTAGTTTCTCAAATTCTATTTCTGTTTTTTTTTTCAGGTTTCATACATGTATTCCTATTTCTCTTTTTACCCATCTCTCATCTCTCTCTTCCATTTTTTTCTTTTAATACTTTTTAATTTTTTAGTTTTTTTCTTCTTTTTTAATTTTTAATTTTTTGATTTATTTCTTTCTATTCGTTCTCTCTCTTTCATCATAATATTTTTTCTTTTAATAGTTCATTATCTTTTTTTTTTCTTTTTTCCTTTTTACTTTTCTCTTTTCGTTTATGTTTTTCTCTTCTCTTTTATTTTCTTATTTTCTTTTACTTTACATTAACGAGCTTATAGTTATTATTTTCTATTTAATTCTCTATTATTTTTTCTTTTGGCATGATTCTATTTTTTTATTAAATAAATAAACTAATAATGTATTTCTTGTTTACCATTAAATGTAAAAAAATATATACATTCTCTCTCTTTTTCTAATTTTACTTGCGTATATTATTGGCTAATGCATTTTTAAAGAAAAAATAAAAATAAAGTTTATTATTAAATTAAAGAAATGTGGGTATGTTCGATTGTCTGACCTTAGACAATTTACAAATTCGTCTAATTGAACTAACTATTGTAAGTTAAAATTGTTCAAGGTGAATTGATTGAAGTGAGAAATAACATTGCAAATCAAATTTGAACAACATTTGAAGGATAAAATTTATTATTATTAATTAGGTGTTGGGTCTTAATAAAATACTATAACCTCTTTATAATTGTTTTATATTTATTTTAATGCATGTTATATGTTTTATTATAGTATATGTACTAAATTATATTTTTTACCAAAAAAACAAAAAACAAGAAACAGAAATAGTTATCAAACATGTTTATGTTTTTAGTTTTTAAGAAACAGAAACAAGAAACGAGAAACAGGAATAGAAAACAAAAAATGAGAAACGAGAACGTTATCAAACGGGGCCTTATATGATGAGGTTCCCTATATTGGGTCATCTAAAAATGCATTTTCATTGTTAAAAAAAAAAAAAAAAAAAAAAACTTCATTTCAAAAAGAATAAATCGATTGTCAATGACTTCTGGCCTACCTCGAGCCCCTGGCCTATGACCTTTCAATTTTAAATTTGGATAAAACACACTTTTAGTTTTAAGTATAAGGATATGATTCTATTTTGATCCATAAATTTTAAAAACATATAGTTTAGTCTTTAAACTTAGAAAATGGTTCTAAAAGGTCTCTAGACCGTTAGTTGGCTAACGAAAAGATAATTTGGCAGCAGTGGTGAATCTAGAACTTTATGTCAGGGGGTTTAATATATTTTTATATTAGTTTGTTCAATAGAAAATATGACTAATATTTCTTCGGTTAAAATATCATTTTAGTCATTGTACTTTAGATCTCATTCTATTTTAGTACAAGTCTCCATATTCAATAAATTTAAAAATTAGTACCTATCGTAAAAATTTATAAAGGGAATGGATACTATTTTTTTTAATAAGGATTAATTTTAATATTTATTGAAAGTATGGAACTAAATTTGGACATTTGGAAGTACAAGGGCCAAAATGACCCAAAGTACAAGTTCAAAAATGATATTTTTACCTATTTTTAAATTTATATTTAATATAGAAAAAGTCAAATTTGAAGAAAAAAATTAAAACAAAAAAAAATAATATTATATATTTGTTATTATTTTATATTTATAAATTGTAAATATTTGTAGAGGAAAGTTTTAAAAGAAACGTGACTTACCATTTAAATTTATATTAAAAAAATAAAATTATAAATTATTTCTTTTGGATGAAAATAATGGTGTTGGAATAGAAATTTCGACCAACCCAAAATTGCCACGTCATTACCCAACATTAATGACGAAATTATATTTAATTAGGGATTAATTAAATTTGCAAAGATTCCTATATTAAATTATGGCAGGTTCAAATACACTATTGGGTTCTTTGAAACTTGGAAGACAAAAGCCCAAATTGAAGGCTTAGTCCAGATGCTAGACCCAAAGGCAACCAAGCCCAATTCAAACAAGATGGCCCAAAGTCAACAAGGCCCAGTCCAAATGGCTAGGCCCAAAGTCAACTAGGCCCAGTCCAAATGGCTAGGCCCAAAAGTCAACCAGGCCCAAAAGGCTGGCCCAAGGTCAACCAAATCCAATCTAAATGGGTTGGTCCAAAATCAATTGGGCCCAGTCCAACAGGCCCAAGCCCACCTGGGGCCCATGAAGAACTCTATAAATAGAGAGCTTCCTCCTTCATTTCAGGGGTTCAGAACTGAAAATGCTCATAGAGAATTCAGAAACAAAGCTGTGAAGTCTCTAGAAGCTCCTAAAGATCAAATACCTTCTGAACAAAGAACACTTCTTGAAGATCAAGAATGATCTAGGAAGGTCAACAAACTAGAGGCCGATCATCAACTAGATCAACAAGCAAGAAGTCGATCATCCAACGATCAACAAGCCAAAGGCCGATCATCAACTATATTTAAAAGTCAGAAGGCAATCATCGAGAAGATCAACAAGCTACAAGCAGAAGGCCTTCTACAAGCTACAAGCAGAAGACCTTCAACAAGCTCAAAGTTGAGGGCTTTTCCACAAGTTCAAAGTTGATGATTCAACCTTAAGAACAAGCATTTCATCCCTCGAGTCAAGTATACATACGAGAGAAAGAATCAGATGACCATATATTAGAGATTGTACTCCACTATATACAAATCAATACAAATCAAGTTATTTACACGAATTAAATTTCCCTGTCGAAATCTCGTGTGAACATTTGTTGGAATAGAAATTTCGACCAACCCAAAATTGTCACGTCATTACCTAACATTGATGACGAAATTATATTTAATTAGGGACTAATTAAATTAGTAAGAATCCCTAAATTAAATTATGGCAAATTCAAATACGCAATTGAGTTATTTGAAATTTGGAAGACAAAAGTCCGAATTGAAGGCCCTAATCAGTGAAGTCCAAGCCTTGTCCAAAAAGGGCTGGCCCAAAGTCAACCAGGCCCAGTCCAAATGGCTAGGCCCAAAGTCAACCAGGCTCAGTCCAAATGATTAGGCCCAAAGTCAATCAAGCCCAGTCCAAAGGGGTTGGCCCAAACTCAACCAGGCCCAATCCGAAGGGTTTGGCCCAAAATCAATTGAGTCCAGTCCAACAAGCTCAAGCCCATCTGGAGGCCTTGAGGAACTCTATAAATAGAGAGCTTCCTCCTTCATTTGGGAGGTTCAGAACTGAAGAAGCTCAGAGAGAATTCAGAAACAAAGCTGTGAAGTCTTAAGAAGCTCCTGGAGATCAAATACCTTCTGAACAAAGAACACTTCTTGAAGATCAAGAACGATCTAAGAAGATCAACAAGCCGAAGATTTTCAACAAGCTACAAGCTGAAGATTTTCAACAAGCTACACGCTGAAGATCTTCAACAAGCTACAGGCCGAAGACCTTCAACAAGCTACAAGCTGAAGGCCTTCAACAAGCTACAAGCTGAAGACCTTCCACAGGCTCAAAGCTGAAGACTTTTCCACAAGTTCAAAGTTGATGATTCAACCTCGAGAACAAGCGTTCCAGCCCTCGAGTCAAGTATACAACGAGAGAAAGAATCAGAGGACCATATATTAGAGATTGTACTCACTATATTAAAATTAATACAAATACAAAGTTCATTCCACGTGTTAAATTTCCTTGTTGAAATCTCGTGTGAACAAATTGGCACGCCCAGTGGGACAATCTCTACCTCTCATTTCTTTCTTTCATCTCGGCATAGAAGTGAAGTAATGTCATCCAAAAAGACTTCTTCGATGATCGTTGAAATGAGCAACTCGTACACGGGTTCTATTACCCATAGTTGTTCCGATGAACACAGGCTGCAAGAGGATAAAGCTTCTATTGCAGGAGAAGTAATGACACTGCCGGGGGCATCGACTAGCAACAAGTTTTCCGTTAAGTTTAACCCCTTATTCTATCTTGATTCTGACGTAGTGTCCGTCATGACAACTAAAGCAAGCACCGTGGAGGAAAGAATGGCAGAGATGTAGGAGCAAATCAACACCTTGATGAAGGCGATCGAAGAAAGGGATTCTCAAATCGCATACTTAAAGGGCCAGATTGAGAACCCAAATTTCGCTGAGTCAAGTAAAACTTCTGCTGTTAAAGATCGCAATAAAGAGAGGGTCGTTGTGCAAGAAGGTCAACCATAACACTCCACTTCGATCGCTGCATTATTTGTACAACAGCTTCAGGACATGATAATGAACTCCATTAGAGCTCAATATGGTGGGGCTTCTCAAAGTTATCTCTTGTATTCTAAACCATATACTAAGAGAATCGATAATTTGAGAATGCCAACTGGATATCAACTACCAAAAATCCAGCAATTTGATGGAAAAGGCAGCCCTAAGCAACACGTTGCTCATTTCATCGAGACATGCAAAATTACTGGTACATGAGGAGATCTACTGGTTAAATAGTTCATACGAACGCTGAAAGGGAACGCATTCGACTGGTACACTGATCTAGAGCCTGAGTCGATAGACAGTTGGGAACAATTCGAAAAGGAATTTCTCAACCTCTTCTACAGCACAAGACGAACCGTCAGCATGTTCGAGCTCACCAACACTAGACAACGAAAAGGTGAACCCATTGTCGATTACATAAATCGTTGGAGAGCCATGAGTCTTGATTGCAAAGATCGTCTCAATGAATTATCTGCTGTCGAAATGTGCATTTAAGGCATGTACTGGGGACTTCTGTACATCCTCCAAGGTATAAAGCCTCGTACCTTTGAAGAACTAGCAACTCGTGCCCACGACATGGAGCTAAGTATGGCTAGTCGAGGGGATAAATACCTTTTACTCTCTAACATGAAGAAACAAGGAGAGAACATTGAAGCGACTTCTGAAGAATCTATGGTTGTAAATACAACTCCTCTCAAGTGGTCTTCGATAGACAAGAGGATTGAAAAGCAACCAGAAAATGAAAGGCGTCGCCTAACTTTGAAGGAAAGACAGAAAAAAGTCTATCATTTTTCTGATTCTGATATTACTGATATGTTGGAACAACTACTGGAAACACGACTGATCGAACTTCCAGAATGTAAACGGCCGGAAGAGATAAAAAAAGTTAATGATCCCAAGTATTGCAAGTATCGTCGAGTTATCAGTCATCTAGTGGAGAAGTGCTTCGTCCTAAAAGAGCTAATTCTAAGGTTAGCTAAAGAAGGGAAAATTGAGCTAGACTTTGATGAATTAGCTCAAACAAATCATGTTGCGGTAACAACAAATACATGCAGTCAAATACATTCTAGTCCGCTTCATGATCAAGAAGTGCGCCTAGTCCAATTTGGAACCCTAGAGCCTCTATCTATTTGGTTTCAACCTGAGGTATCAAGAAACAAACTTCAAGACTTGGTCAAGCCTATCAAAGATCAAGATAAAGGTTGGGCTGTTATGTCTCGTCAGAAGAAACCAGAACAACATGTTGTTCAGAAAGAACATTGCCCATTAAGAAGAAAGAATATACATCAAAGAAATGATGATCCAAGGAAGCCTAAACCTGAGAGGAAAGGAAATAAAAATTGTTCCCAACCTCATCAACCGGTGACCTTAAATGAATTCTTTCCAAGAGATTTCTTTTCCGATGAAAAAAAGGAAGAAAACTTGGCAAGTTCATACTGCACCAATGCAAAAGAAATTGATGATTCAAAAGAAGTCGAGCAAAGATCTTCTGTCTTTGATCGCATCAAGCCTTCAACTACTCGACCTTCAGTTTTTCAAAGGATGAGTATGACAGCGACAAAAGAAGAAAACCAATGTCTAACTTCTGTCTCAACTCGACCTTCAGTCTTCAAAAGGCTAAGTGTCTCCACATCGAATAGAAATCAACCTTCAACATATGTTTTTGATCGCCTCAAATTAACAAACTATCAACATGAAAGGAAGATGAAATCCTTGAAGACGGAACTGTTCGATGAAGTGAACAATGACAAAAAGATTCATAGTACCGTCCCTTCACGTATGAAAAGGAAGTTCTCCGTTCTTATAAATACAGAGGGTTCCTTGAAGGTGAAGAAAAATCTCGTCATTATAACGAATCCTAAAAATGAAGGATCTGATCAAGACCATGGTGACGATATGGACATTTAAAATGTAAAAGCTCCTCATCGCAAGAGCCTAAACTGCATGATGCTCCTGGCCCGCATGAGCTTAAAAGGTGAACGGCCCCTTAAAAAAATTCATTGAACTACGTTATGACTTGATCCCTTTCGCTAAAAGGGTACGTAGGCAGCTTAAAAAAAAACTTTTAAGTTCAGTACCCCAAAAAAAAAATTTCATCCTAGAAACAAGGCGTTGCAAGTTGGACGCATACGAGCGAGCTTCAACCCCTCCAAGATCGGTTCGTCGCTCACTCCCACTAAAGGTCGAAAGGCTTCGTCGCTTCTTCTCCAAGTCAGAAGGCTTCGTCGTCGCTTCTTCTCCCAAGTTCGAAGGCTTCGTCATCGCTTCTTCTCCCAAGTCAGGATGCTTCGTTGTCGCTCCACCATCTTCAAGTCAGGAGGCTTCATCGTCACTCCACCATCTTCAAGTTAAGAAGCTTCGTCGTCGCTCTGCCATCTTCAAGTCAAGAGACTTCGTCATTGCTCTACCATCTTCAAGTCAGGAGATCTCAAGAGGCTTCGTCGTCACTTCGCCATCTTCAAGTTAAAAGGATTCATCGTCGCTTCACCATCTTCAAGTTCGAATACTTTGTCGCTGCTCCGCCATCATCTTAGGAGGATTCATCGCCACTCCATCTCCAAGTTCCCAGACTTCATTTCTTCATCTTCAAAGTCCAGCGACTTCACTTCGTCTTCAAAGTCTGATGGCTTCGCTTCATCTTCAAAGTTCGATGGCTTCGTTCTGTCTTTAAAGTCTTGCGGCTTTGCTTCATCTTCATCTTCCAAGTTAAGTTCGATGGCTTCGTTGCTTCATCCTCCAAGTTAAGTTCGATGGCTTCGTTGTTTCATCAACAGAGTTAAGTTTGACGGCTTTCGATGTTGGCAGCTTTCATCGGAGATAAGTTCGGCGGGTTTCATCAGAGATATGTTCGGCAACTTTCATCAGAAATAAGTTCGGCGGTTTTCATCAGAGATAAGTTCGGTGGCTCTCATCAGAGATAAGTTCGGCGGCTCTCCTCTTTGAGTTGGAGACTTCATAATTTTCTGTTGCGAAGTGGGGGATAATCACCCCTACACTTGCTTTTGTCTTCGAATTGAAGGTTGCATAATCTCTGTTGCGAAGTGGGGGATAATCACCCCTACACTTGCTTCTGTCTTCGAATCGAAGGTTGCATAATCTCTATTGCGAAGTGGGGGATAATCACCCCTACACTTGCTTTTGTCTTCGAATCGAAGGTTGCATAATCTATGTTGCGAAGTGGGGGATAATCACCCCTACACTTGCTTCTGTCTTCGAATCGAAGGTTGCATAATCTCTATTGCGAAGTGGGGGATAATCACCCCTACACTTGCTTTTGTCTTCGAATCGAAGGTTGCATAATCTCTGTTGCGAAGTGGGGGATAATCACCCCTACACTTGCTTCTGTCTTCGAATAGGAGGTTGCATAATGCTCTATTGCGAAGTGGGGGGTAATCACCCCTACACTTGCTTCTGTCCTCAAATTGAAGGTTGCATAATGCTCTGTTGCGAAGTAAGGGATAAACACTGATGGCACAATCACCTTTACTCGTGTTGGCCCTAAATCAATGTCACCCATATACTTGCTTCGTTGTTGGAGACTTTATAATATGTTGCAAAGTTGAAATGAACACCGAGGGACGCAATCACCTTTACTCGTGTTGGCCCTATATTAGTGTCACCTATACTTGCCTAGTTTCATTCATTGGGGGCACTGTAGCTGCAAATAAAGAACGACATAGCAAAAAAAAAAAATTCACAAAGGAAAATTTTGGTTTACCTGGAAAGCCCACTTACCTCATAAGTGAAGATTAATTTTGAAACAAAGCTTCAAGGATAAAGTTGCCGACTCCTAGAAAAGAGAAAAATACATACATATATATATATATATATATATATATATATATATATATATATATATATATATATATATATATATATGTTATTAGCAAAGCCAATAGAAAAAAAAAGAGGGTCGGAGAATAAAAAGAAGAAAAGAAAGTTGAAGTTTGTAAAAAAAAAAAAAATTAAAAAAAATCAAGTGAAAAAAAATGTTTTTCGTTAAAAAAAAAAGAAAAAAAAAAAAAAAAGAAAAAAAAAGGAAAATCAAAGTGTAAAAAAACGTGCAAAAAAAAAATAAAATAAAAAAAGAAGAAAGAAAAGTCAAATTCTCTCTCCATGGATGATGTACCTGCAAGCATTAAAAAGAGAGAATTAATTTCTTCTTTCCATGTAATGAGTGTCTGCAAGCATTTAAAGAAGGAAAATGAAGCTTTCTCTCTCTTCATGATGGGTTTGCTCCCATTTTAAGAAAAAAATGAAAATGAATTGGCTTTATCTCCAACTTCTTCCTCTCCCCGAAAGTGTCATCCTCCATGGTTTTGTTCTTGCCTCAACCAAATCCACCGGCGGCAAAGCACAGTGACGACGACGACACGATGAACTCAGCTGCAGGTGAAGAATAAGTGGCGTGCGGGCGACGACGCCGCGGCGGCAACTGCGAGTTCACTCCTTGCTCCGGCGATGGTTGCACCCATTGACGATTTATCTCCGACAGCCATGGAACACCTCAGCTTCAAAACCAAACACGCCAAACAAGCGAGCGTGAAGTTCGACAATTTGCAGCCTCTAGACGCGTCCAAACAGAGCGTCGAAAATCGACTGCAAATCAACTCCAAAACCTCATTTGCATTTTCTCGATGGCACGACTTGAAGATGATGAAAACCTGTGCTTGCCCATGTATATATAGCAAAATTGTAACGAGATTCGCTCATTTATCGCTTAAGTTTGGTAAGATTGTGTGTATTCGACAATCTCAATTTCAAGGGGGATTTACATATGATTCAAATTCAAATCGTTGGTAAAATTCAATTTGAGGTGGGATCCTGATTCACTCCAGCCAAGTAAAATCTGAAATTTGAACATTTGGGTTATTCTACTACCCAACTTGTAGAATATTTCCAAGTCTATTTTAAATTGGAGCTTTTCAAGTCCTAGCTCAAATTCAAGCATTCGTCCAATTTCAAATTCAAGCAAATAGGGCAAACTTTATTTGGAGTCAAAATCTTAAGGAGAATTTAAAATTCAATTCCACCTCAAATCAAAATTTGGGCAATTCTATTCCAAATTCAAACCAAATAGAATTTTACCCCAAGTCAAAATTTGGCCATATTCCAAATTCAAGTTCCTCAAACAAGGATTTGGGCATAATTCAAAATTTATCCCAAATTAAAATTAGATAAAATTAATTCTATCAAATCAAAATCATGGTAGAGTTTTAATTTTATCTCACAAAGAAAAATTTGGGCATAATCCAAATTTTATCCCAAATCAAAATTAGATAAAATTAATTCTATCAAATCAAAATCATGGTAGAATTTCAATTTTATCTCACAAGCAAAATTTGGGCATAATTCAAATTTTATCCCAAATCAAAGATTAGATAAGATTAACTCTATTGAAGTCAAAATCATGATAGAAATTCAATTTTATCTCTCAAATCAAAATTTGGTCATAATCCAAATTTTATCCCAAATCAAAATTGGATTAAATTTTATTCCAAGTTCAAACAAAAATTGGGTAAAATTCGAATTCTATTCCAATTTCAAATAAATTTTGGGTAAAATTTTAACCTTGCCCCAAGTTCAAAATATGAATTAAGGTAGAGCATAAATTCTACTAAACTCAAATCAAAATTTTATGCCAGAAAAGAAAATCAAAATATTGACCCCAAATTCATATTTTGATAAATTGGCATTAAAAAAAATGTGTCAAAAAAAAATCAAAATTATGAACAAAATTCTATATTTTGATAAAATTGACACATCAAATGGAGTCAAGAAAGGAACAAACCTCCTAAATTTTTGATTCCAAACTATCTTTTTCGAGATTCACACACACATACTTGTGCATAAATGTAAGACCTAATTTTGGTCTTCTAGCAATTGGATATATGCATTTGATATATGGATTATTTAATTTTGAAATTGTTGATGGAGAGATTATGGTTTGAGACAAAATAGAAATACAAGAAATTTGAAACTTTGAAAATGGAATACAACTTTTATTTAATAAATATATAAATTAGAAAAGAAAGGAAAATTGGTGTTTGTTTTGTATTATATTGGAAAGAAGTTGGAAAAGAATATATATATATATATATTTTTAAAAAAATAATAAATAAATAAAAATAAAAGAAACTTATTGTGGAAGCTTTTGATTTTAAATTTAAAAAAAGAGAGAGAGAGATAAAGGAAAAGAAATGAGTGTTCGGATGGAGAAGAAATGAGAAACCAAAGAGAAAAAGAAACTTTGCTTTGAGAGAGAGAAACAACACATAAATGGAATTGAGGAGCTTAAGCATGCCAAGCATGAAATTGAAAGTGGTGTTGAGAGGCTCAAGCTAGAAGATTTAGATTGGTAAGTTTTTTTTTTTTAGGGAAACCATGAAAATAGGTGGTCTTTAAAGAGAGTTTTATGGATTTTTCTTCTTTTGCTTGTGAAATTCTTATGGATACTTTGAAATAGGAGGATGAAGTTTGTAGTTTGCTTATGTTATTATTTGGGTAGGTTGAAAGTTAAGAAATGGAATTTGGGTATTTGAAATGTTCAATTTTGTTGGGGAGATTGTTTTAATTTTAGGGAAGGAAAGATAAATTAGTTAAGAGAAAAGTTTGTCATGCCAAGAGAAATTACTAGAAACTTAATTTAAGAAAGCTTAAAAGATTAGAGAGTTGTAAGAAAAAGTAAAGGTATGAATTGGAAGGAAGAAAAACATAGTGTTATGGAAGAAGATGAGAAAATGAAGAAGAAGAAGAAGAAGAAGAAAGGGTAATTAAGTAAATTACAAAGGGAAATGATTGAATGATACAAATGAAGTTATGAGGAGAGAGAAGTGTAGTTGGAAATTGGGGCCTTCACGTGGGAGAGAGGACTTTTGGGAAGTGAATTGTTTTTATGGAATGAAAATGTTGTGTAAGGGTGAGAAAGAATAGGATTTTTAATTGGAGGAAAAAGGCAAAACAACTTTGGTAATAAATAGTTGGAAGAGAAAGTAAAATGTGAAAAAATGGTCATAAAAGGATGAAAGAGAAAATGGGATATTAAGTAGGAATTTGGACAATTGGTTATTAATTAAAAGAATGAACTTGAAAAATTAGTTTAATAGACTAATGTGAAGCATGTTTATTTCCTTTGGAAATAATTCATAAGCTCTGGTATGATTATTGGAATTCCAGGTTGAACAGAGAATTGAAATAGCCAACGTTTCAGGGTGGCAACGACAATGGTTTTGTGAGTGGTTTATTTTACGAATTATTTTCATTATTTGATTATTATTATAGATTTTTAAGAATTCTATAATTATGTGTGAATTTAGAGAAACTACAAAGAGATTTTTAGAGAATTGTTATGAATTTCCAAAAATGGTATTGAAATTCCAATATTTTATGCTTTTAGCATAAATTATTATTTGAGAAATATTTGAGATATTTTATGATTATTGAGATGTGTGAAGAGTTTTAAGGTTTGTTGAGAAATGTATGAATTTCATGAGATGTAGTTTAAGAGAAAATATGACTTTGGAAATGTTTATATTATTTGAGAGATTTGATGATTATTTGAGAAATTATAAATGTTTAATGTTATTTGAAAATCTCTCAAGTTTATGAGATGTTTAAAGAAAAAGCATGGTTTTTAGAAAGAGTTTGAGAAGTTAAGAGGTTTATGCTGAAAGTGGTTTTCAAACCACTAGATCTTTGTACCCTTAGTGATTACCCGATATGCTATGAGAATGTGTTTCCATAGTATGCTTGCATGCTCAGGCCGCAGGGGATGCAGGGGAATGCCGGGGCCATTAGATGCCAAATCCGGATTCCAAATCCTGGTCCAAATCCTGGACCTGAAGCATTACAGATGTTAGAGTTTGCTCTACGTGCACGTATGACAGAGATATGTTTCGCTATGTATCTGGAGATTACTCGGTACATAGTATGATAGAGATTTGGGTACATATTTGGTGATGAATTTCACTAGTTATGTTTATGCTTTCCAGAGCTGTAATTGCAGATTTTCGTATCTATGTTTTACGAACCTGTGCTTATATTTTAAGAGTTGTTGTTTCAAGAGATGTTTATTTACAGACTTTAATGTCTTAAAATGATCTCGAAGGTTTCTAAACTATTCGTGATTTGCATTATTTCACATAGTTATGAACTTATGTTTAGTAAGAAAACAATTTCCTTGAAAATGTATTTTCTTATGAATCACCACTCACTGGGCTTTTTAGCTCATTCTTTTGTTTTTAATTTTTTCACCAGGTTGCTCTTGAGTTTCAACCAGAGTTAGTTAATCAGAGTTTGCCACCAGTCTTATCAAGTCATTGCATATCATTTATTGTAAGTAAAGAGAGAAATTTCAATGCGTTGTTTATGAGATATTCATATTTAAAGATAGTTAATGAGAAAAGAGACAAAGATTTGGCAATAGATTCCATTGCACTTTTGGGGTCTACTGCCATCACAGCTCATCCTAGGTTTGGTAGTGTTAATCTGGGGCGGGTTGTGACAATAAATCTCGAAAAGGGGGCATTTGTTGGAATAGAAATTTCGACCAACTGATCGGTGGTCACGCAAGCGCACGCGATCGAAGTAATATAAAATGGTATTTGAGTACCAAGTATCGAATCCCACAGGGAACGGAGTAACAAAAATATTGTAAAGCAAAAGTGTAAGGAAAATTGCAAATGGAAAACTAAAATGCAAAAGTGATGTTGGGTTGGTGTGTTGGTGAAAAACAAAAATTGCAGAATCTAATTGCAGAATCTAAAATGACAATAATTGAAAGAACAGAAATTGCCGAATTGAATTGCAGAATCTAAATTGGCAAGAAGCGAAATGACCAAAAATTGCAGAATTAAATTGCAGAATCTAAATTGGCAAGATTGGATAGCAAATTAGATAAACTTAGAAAATGAAATGATAAAGGATGGGGCTCAAGAATGTCATTGCCGTAAGTTGTAATTGCAAGCCAAAATTGCAATTACAACCTACTCCACACTCAATTGTAAACCAAAAATTGCATCTCCTATTCGCCTTGAATTTAGGTTTTTAGGAGGCTAAGTGAGAGACCTATATGTCTATAGTCCCTCTATCTTAGATAATTTGGCTCACAATTTTATGGGCTTTGGAGTCCTTAATCCCTATGTCTAGGGTAAGGATTGGCTTATGTCTAAGCTCTTTTTCTCCATCACTTGTGTGAAATCCGCTTATCACTAACCCTGTCGGTATTAGATCTAAGCTTGAGTTGATACCCTAGTTGATCAATCTAGGATCTCAACGGAATTTTAATCAACACAAGCAAACAATTGAGATGTAGGCTTGGTTTTTATTGAAATTTTGGCTACATTTACTTTTTAGGGAATTCACATCCTTGAACCCCCTAAGAAGTTTTAGCTCATATTAAAAATAAAAATATAACAATTAACTAAAGAAAAACTCATATTAGAAATTTGAGCAAATTACTAATAATGGGCAAAGTGAAATAATGGGAACAAAATTATCTTGGCAACTTTCTCATTGAACAATCAAAGTCATAAGTTGTAATAAGAATCTGGGCAGTGGCCAAAAATTTCAAGGAAAAATGCTCAATTGGAATTTAACAAAGAATTAAGGGCATTAATGGGTTTTTACTTCCTTCTCCCAACAAAAGTAATAAACTGCAAGAGAAAATTGGGCTTTTGTAAAACAATAACTAACTTAAAACAGAGGATAGTAATCGATCTTCCTTCCAATCCAATCCAATAATCAAACAAAACTTGAGGACAACGGGATAATCCCCACAATTTATTCAGCATAAAAGAAAGAAATTTCGATAACACTGTGAACAAACCCTCGGTGAAGAAGAACGAAAAAAAATTGATTATGAACAGAGTATGCTTTTTAGAACAAATACCCACAAACTAACTTGAATTAAACTTGAACTTAAATCCAGAATACATCAAAATGAAAATAGAAATAGCTCAACAATGTTTCTGTAATACAAACTGAAGAAAAAAATCGAGATGGAACTTGAATAAATTGGCCAAAAGCAGCAGAAAATTGAAAAACAGAGGGTGCAAAAAAACTACCAAAAACCCACGAACTTAATCCTTGAAATCGACCGAGGAAATCCGAGATTGATCTTCGAGCTTCTTCCCCCCCTCTTTTGTAGATCTTCTTAGGGTTCAAATCTGCCAAAAATCACGCTCCAATCCCATGATTCGTGCGAAAATTGTTCTTCCCATATATGGGTTTCGTCTTTCACGCGGATATGAAATTTTCATATATTCTCTGCCCAGGATTGCCAAATCGGGTTTAGCAATCTGATTTAGCAATTTCCCGAATTTCTGCAAAAAGAATCAAATTACTTAGAATTTTCTTCCAATTGCTATCACATTCAATTCTTCCTTAATTTCAAACAATCTTCCACTATTTTCAATTAATCTTAGGACAAACAAGAATTTTTCGAGCATTTGGGAATTAAACAAGCCTTAATTCTAAGGCTTATCACCAACCCAAAATTGCCACGTCATTACCTAACATTGATGACGAAATTATATTTAATTAGGGACTAATTAAATTAGTAAGAATCCCTAAATTAAATTATGGCAAATTCAAATACGCAATTGGGTTATTTGAAATTTGGAAGACAGAAGCCCGAATTGAAGGCCCTAATCAGCGAAGTCCAAGCCTTGTCCAAAAAGGGCTGGCCCAAAGTCAACCAGGCCCAGTCCAAATGGCTAGGCCCAAAGTCAACCAGGCTCAGTCCAAATGATTAGGCCCAAAGTCAATCAAGCCCAGTCCAAAGAGGTTGGCCCAAACTCAACCAGACCCAATCCGAAGGGTTTGGCCCAAAATCAATTGAGTCCAGTTCAACAAGCTCAAGCCCATCTGGAGGCCTTGAGGAACTCTATAAATAGAGAGCTTCCTCCTTCATTTGGGAGGTTCAGAACTGAAGAAGCTCAGAGAGAATTCAGAAACAAAGCTGTGAAGTCTCAAGAAGCTCCTGAAGATCAAATACCTTCTGAACAAAGAACACTTCTTGAAGATCAAGAACGATCTAAGAAGATCAACAAGCCGAAGATTTTCAACAAGCTACACTACAAGAATTTTTAGATTTGCCGACAAACTTTTTCCCGACGCAACACTTTTCGTCGGGAAAAACATACTTTTCCCGACGAAAATGGCAAGCGTCGGCAAATTTACACACTTTTCTCGACGCTTGCCATTTTCGTCGGGAAAAGTATATTTTTCCCGACGAAAAGTGTTGCGTCGGGAGATTTATAGCTCGTCATATGGCGCGAAAAGATAAGCCGACGTATTAAAAGGCTATGCCGACGCTTTTGTAGCGTCGGGAGAAGTTAATTAAGTGAAACGCGCGTTTCACTTTTCCCGACGCTTTTTTTGACCTATGCCGACGCTTTTTGCGTCGGGAAAAATCTGCGAAAAAATAAAACCCTAGCCCTTTCTTCTTCTTCTTCTCATCTTCTTTTTCTTTTCTTTTTCCCTCTTTTTCTTCTTCCTTTTCTCTCCGCCGTCTACATCTAAAACTCCATATACACCACCTCATTTCTTCTTATTCTTCTCCATTTTCTTCCATTTTCCTTCACCCATGCCCTCTATCTTCTATTTTTGGTATTTTTCTTGTAGGTTTTGACGGCATGAGACGGAAGTCCGATTTTGGGCATTTTGAGGGAGAAAATTTATGGAGTTTGCTACTTTGGAGGTATATAGAATTTTTACATTATGTTTTTTTTAGTTTATTTAAGATTTAAACTTAGTTATTAAGCCTTTTGAAGTTAAAAATTTTACTTTGAATGTATTATGGAATCAAAGTGTTCTTCTCCATTATCTTCCATTTTCCTTCACCCATGCCCTCTATCTTCTATTTTCGGTGTTTTTCTTGTAGGTTTTGACAGCATGATGTGGAAGTCCGATTTTGGGCATTTTGAGGGAGAAAATTTATGGAGTTTGCTACTTTGGAGGTATATAGAATTTTTACATTATGTTTTTTTTAGTTTATTTAAGATTTAAACTTAGTTATTAAGCCTTTTGAAGTTAAAAATTTTACTTTGAATGTATTATGTAATCAAAGTGTAGTTTGGAGAATACTTGTGTGGTTTGGAGGCTATTTATGTGATTGGTGTTTAGTTTGGAGCTTATTGTTGGATTAAAGTATGATTAAATCGTGATTTTGAATTTATTGTGTGTTCGAAATGTGATTTGTAGCGTAATTATTTGATTAAATTGTGATTTATAGGCTCTTTATGTGATTAAAGTTTGATTTGAAGCTTATTGTGGGATTAGACATGTGGTTTTGAGCCTATATTTGTGTGATTAAATTGTGACATTGAGTCCAAGTGTGTGTTTATTTGATTTTGAGCATCTTGTGTGTGATTAAAGTTTGATTCTAATCTTATTGTATAATTTGATTTGTAGGCTATTTTGTGATTTTTATCCTATTGAGCCTATTGAACATTAAAATGTAAGTGTTAATTTTTAGTTTACTTTTAAGGTTATATATTGAGTTAGAGTGCTTATTTTGAGCTTAGTGAAGATTTTATTGTGATTTTATTCTCTTAAAATTCCTAAGTGCCTTGTATATGTATGTACTTGGAACTAGGTTGGTGCACAAAATGCTATACTCAAAGACACATTTCTTTAATATATCCTTGGATGGTTAGAATGAAATTTGTACATTAGACACTTTTGGAAGATTTTGGAGTGAGTTAATCATCTAAAATTTGTACATTAGACACTTTTTAGTGATTTTAAGTAAGAATAGATAAGTTATACATTTTTTTAGGTTTAGTTTGGGTGAGTTAGTGAGATGTGTAAGAAAGTTATTTGAGTGAGTTTGTGATATTTGAAGTAAGAGCTTCAATGAGGTAGGAATGTTTGTTGTTTTTTAAAATATGCTTAGGCACATTTAAGACACTTTTATAGTATTGGAGGGTGGGTTGTGTGCTTGAAGTTCACTTTAGACATTTTTCTAGCTTTCTTTAAGAGTCAAAATGATACTTAGACTCTTTTCATACACTTTTTGATAACTTTGTAGGTTTTAAGGAGCATAGTAGACTCTTTAGGTCATTTTGAGTTATTTTTTACCTCGAAATACGCTTAGGCACCTTTAAGACATTTTGTAGCATATTGGGGTGGGTTGTGTGCTTTAGGTTCACTTTAATTTTTAGGTTTCTTTGAGAGTTAAAATGAGACTTATACTATTTTTAAGCACTTTTTGGCCAATTTGTAGGTTTCGAAGGGCGGAGTAGACACTTTTAGGTTGTTTTGAGTTAGCTTTTCGCCTCAAAGTATGCTTAATCATCTTTAAGACACTTTTGTAACATCAGAGAGTTAGTTGTGTGGTTACAGCACTTTCTAAGTTTCTTTAAGAATCAAAATGACACTTAAACTCTTTTTAGTCACTTTTTTGACCACTTTATAGGTTCTAAGGGGCGAAATAGATACTTTTAGGTCGTTTTGAGTTTTTTTTTGCCTCAAAGTATGCTTAAGCACTTTTAAGACACTTTTGTAGCATCGAGGGGTTGGTTGTGTGCTTAAGTTTTACTTTAAGCACTTTCTAAATTTCTTTGAGAGTCAAAATGATACTTAGACTCTTTTGTGTTTTAGTTTCACTATATGCACCTTATTTTATTTTTTGTTTTATATTTAAAATTTTTCACATTATTTTTTTTTTCAGATTTGTAGTTGTGTAATTTTGAAGACCTATTTTCTAAAAATAAAGACGAAGACGAAGACGAAGACGAAGATTGAAGCCTTCAAGATTAATTGTTTTATTTATGATGTATTTTTTTCTTCTTTCAAACTCTAGTACAAGTAGATATTGAATATTTTGTAATCACATTATTGCATATCAATACTATTATTTTTTATGATATTATTTTTTTGTTTTAACATGATACTAAAATGAACTATCAAGTAGTTCATAAATAAATAAATAAGAGAAAAAAAATAGGATTTAGAGTTTTGCCGACGCACATTGCGTCGGCAAAAGTAAACTTCTCCCGACGCATACACTAGTCGTCGGGAGAAACTTTTTCCCGACGCAATGCATTGCGTCGGGAGAACTTAACTTTTGCCGACGCAACACCATTTTCGTCGGGAAAAGCTTTCCGGACGGCTCTATGCCGACGAAATCGCCGACGAAACTTTTTCGTCGACCAAGACTTTTCCCAACGCAATTTTGACTTTTCCCGACGCTTTTTTGCATCGGGAAAAGTGAAAAATCTTGTAGTGCTACAAGCTGAAGATTTTCAACAAGCTACACGCTGAAGACCTTCAACAAGCTACAGGCCGAAGACCTTCAACAAGCTACAAGATGAAGACCTTCAACAAGCTACAAGCTGAAGACCTTCCACAGGCTCAAAGCTGAAGACTTTTCCACAAGTTCAAAGTTGACGATTCAACCTCGAGAACAAGCGTTCCAGCCCTCGAGTCAAGTATACAACGAGAGAAAGAATCAGAGGACCATATATTAGAGATTGTACTCACTATACTAAAATTAATACAAATACAAAGTTCATTCCACGTGTTAAATTTCCTTGTTGAAATCTCGTGTGAACAAATGGTTTTCTAATTTTTTTAATAAAAATTTTCTATATATTTTTAAATTAATAAAAATCACATTTTATAAACACACATAATATTAAAGAAGAAAGTAGTCCTTGTCAAAAAAAAAAAAAAAAAAGAAGAAAGAAGAAAACAGTCTTGGTTATATAGTTTTGATCAGTATAATTGATACTCAAAAAAAAAAAAGTATAATTGATGTTTTATTTCCATATTTTTAAGGTTAAAATACAATTTTGGTCCTTGTACTTTGAGTTTTATTCTATTTTGGTCTATGTACTTTCAAATGTCCAATTTTAATCTCTTAATAAAGCTTAAAATTGGTCCCTACTCTTAATTTATTATGAATTTTTCTTTAAAAAAATTAGTCACTATTAGCTTTTCCTCTATAAATTTTGGAAATAAGTTACATTGTGTATTTTCTTGTGTTAAAATTATTATTATTATTTAACCAATTTTAATAAAAATTAACTTCAAACTTATCATAGGGACCAATTTTAAGCTTTATAAAAAGTACATGGACTAAAATTGGACATTTAAAAGTATAGGAACTAAAATGAAACAAAACCTAAAGTACATGGACCAAAATGATATTTTAACCTATTTTTAATCCATATAAAAAACAAGCAACAGGCACAAATATTTATAAAGAAACAAAAATATTAACGCTGATTATAATTTCCATATTTTTAATCAATACACAAATATTAATAAACAAACAAAAGTATTAACGCTAATAGAAAAACTCACAACACAGGGATTGAACACGGGCGCAAGAGGGGCTTGGTGCGTGTTTGCTACTAGCTAGGCTAGAATACAATTTTGTTTTTTAAGGTGAATTATTGGTATATTTCTGAAAGTTCGGAGGGGCTCAAGCTCTCTTGAACTTACTGTAACTCCGCCGTTGTTTGGCAGTTAAGTTAACTAAAATTATTCTAATTGTTTTTTAAGTTTATGTGGCAGTTCTCTCTCTTTCTTCTCCTATCCTTCTTCTTCCTCCTTTTCTCGTTCTTCTCGTCGGGTGAGCCTGCAGAAGGCCACAAACTACAGGTCATTAGAGCTGCTCAATTGCTGTGTTGATAGACATGAATTATTGGCTGGTGATCTTTAAGGATTCACACGTTTTGTTTTATTAGATTACATGAGTTTTATAAATTGTGAGGTATCTCTACATTTTTCTAATGTAGGATCCTCAACATATTTTTGGCCTTTTGTGGCTTACTGGAGGAGAAAAAAAGGAAGGAGAAGGGTGGAGGAGAAGGAAAAAAAAGAAGAAGGGTAGGGAAGAGAGAAATGTCGAATAAGCTAAAAAAAAATTAGAATAATTTAGTTTAATATTTGTTTGATTTTTTTTAGATTAGTATCAAGAATATTAGTATAATTACCTTAAAAAAATGCAATAGTAATAACTTACAACTTTACTTAAACTTAATTTTAGTTAAATTACATTATTACTAATCATATTACATTTTTGTTCATCCAACTAATTATAGTATCATATCTTCTTTAAATATTGGTATCTTATAGAATACTAGTATAATTAATCATTGTAGTTAATTAAATAATTAAAGTGTAGTTTACTTAATCTTAATTTTAGTTTAGTAATTTGTTATTATTAATTTAATTTAGTTAAATAATTACTTAATAATATCTTAATTTTGTACTTGTAGGGTAAGGAAATGTTTAAAGTTTAGTTTACAGTATATATTGGGATGTATTTTAATTAGTTTATTACTCAATTTAATTATAAATAATTTAAGTTTAGTTTACTCCAACTTAATTTTAGTTTAGTAATTCGTTATTATTAATTCAATTTGAATAAATAATGTAACAACCCGTGTTTTTCAATACGGTCATTCTAATAATAATGTGGAAGCGTAACAATTAGAAACTAAAACAAACTTAAATAAATTCAGTGGAAGCAATTTCTCACAAAGGATTTCTAAAAAAATTATTGAATCCTTAACAACAACTTTCTAAGTCATGCCAGAACGCTAAACTTTACTTCTTTTAGGATTATCACTTGATCCTTCGTCCGAAAATATTTTGGAAAAATAACAATGAGTACAAAAATACTCAATAAGCAACTTCAACATCAAGTTCAGAAATGCATTTTGTTCAAAACAAAACATAGAAATTCATTTTGTATTCAAAACAAAACATAGAAATTCAATTTAACAAATCATTTCAATAGTTGAATTAAAAGTCAAATATTCATTCAGTCATTTTCTTTGAAAACAATAGTAAACAAAATACAAATGTCATTGCAAAACTTATAATACAACTATCAAAAGTTTCAGTTAAAACTTTTAGACAATCGATGTTTTAAAAAAAATAAAAATCTTTCAATCAAACAAGCTTTCAAAACCAAACCTTTCAATTCAAACAATACTTTAAATCAATCAATACTTTCAATTCAAACTGAAAGGACCTAATGATCAATTTATTTAATTTGTCTCGTTGGAACAATAATGTCTTTTGTATATGTATTTATTTTAATTGCATGAGCGATCCATAGAATAGCTAAACATGTATGGTTGTGTTAAGGACATGTGAAAATATAAAAATAAATTAACACACAACATTTTTAAAGTGGTTCGGTTTCCCAACCTACTCCACGAGGTCACGCCCAGAGATTAGATTATCAAAGGATTAGTACACAATAAAAATTGTCTTATGCATAAAATTAAAAGAACTCTCTACTTGGATTTTATGCTGCAATCTTGCTCCCTTTGACGATCGACGTTCACAAGCTCCCCTTGTGAAATGTGTAGTGTATTCAACAAACATTCAAGTAGCTTGCAATCTTCAATTGAAGCATGTTCTCAAGAATTCAATATTGAAGACAAAAACCACAAAAAATAACTCTTCAAGAGTTAACTAGAAATGTTAGAAGGTTTTTCTCTCTACCCACAACTTCAACAAATTTCAAATTTAAAACAAAAAATCACTCAATCAAATTATGAGAAAGATCCCATTAGTCAATCAAATAACAAGGCAACTATTGATATAACGAAATACCAATAACCATATATGATAAAATCACCTTACCATCTATGTGGTCATTCTGCCATAAAGAGAAGATATTCAAAATGTTATAATATAAAATAAATGCAAAAGTCAATGAGAAGATTTTTCCATAAATATGATGCTAATAATTAAAAGATATTAATTAGAGCATTTTAAAATGAAACAAAAATAATATCAATGGATTAAAAATAAAGAGAGAATAAAAGATAAACAAAAAATAATGCCAAATGATTAAACCTTTCACAAACAGTATTTTCAATCAATCAATACTTTCAAATATCAGAGTGGTACGATGCATTATTTGGGTAGCTTTTAGAACATATATGATGGTTACCCGTTGTTATAACACCAATCAATCAATCTGAACATTCAATTAGAGTTGTCGATAAAAATCGACCAGAACATTTAATACAATTACTTAAGTGTGAGGCCATGTGAGTGAAACACACATGAATCTTCATTCCAGAGGAAAGTCAAACCACAAACTGTGACTTCCCACAAATAAGCTTCAATCGGTCAAAACTTTCAATCAGAGATGTCAATAAAATTGACCAAAACAATCAATATAATTACTTAAGTGTGAAGCCACATGCGTGAATAACACACACATATGAATCTTCATTCCAAAGGAATGTCAAACTATAAATGTGTCTTTCCTCAAATGTGTCTTCTCATAAATAAGTCAAAACAATTCCATCAATTTCAATTTATGCTACTACCACAAATAAGCAAAGCATTCCCAAAACAGAAAATTGGCATATCTGAATAGCTCTATTGAACCAATCAAATACTTTTCAAAACATTCAAACGATAAACATATACTTTTACTTAGGAAAACAATTCAAAACATACAAAACAATTTCAAATCACATAAAAAATATGCTTTCAGATATTTTGTCAAACAACAATAATCAAAATGGAATTATTTCAAATTTTCTATTTTGGAAGGGATGTGGAGATTAGATGAACATGAAATTTCATCTCAAAACTAATTGGCAATGAGAGAAGTAACCTATGTATCAGCTTATAGATTGTGAAGTCTTTTTTCATATTTTCAATGTGGGATCCTCAACATGCCCCCTCAAGATGGTGTCTCTTTGAGGTTTACCATTTTTGGGTCGGATCTCAATTTTTGGACCAAGTGTGTGCTTCATGGGGCTATGATACCATAAAGAGTTTCAGAGAATTGTAAGAATAATCATCCAAGGTTATTCACATTCAAAAGCATAATATTATAACTCTCTTTTCCTCTCTCAAATACTACACAAAGAAGACAAAAGCAAAGAAGGAAAACTGGATCAAATTGATTGAGATCAATTACAGAAGGAAAATCACACTAAAAAGAAAGAAAGTCAATAGGCTGACTTGTCACATAAGGAATTGATTTTTCTTTCAAATGGATGCGATAATTGCTACAAGGAGAGATTTGGTAAATTAAATAGTTGGCGAGGTCAACATGTTGCAGTCGCTAATGGAGTTTATTGGCAAAATTTACCATCTTGATTATTTCATGACAAAACAGATTGTGCTATCAATATTGGGTTGATGTGTTGTTTGATTGGAATGATAGCACAGGCTGTATTGATTTACTGAGTTGTATGAGATTAGTTTTATCATCCTTCCTCAAACTGGAGGTATAATAGGGTGTGCCTAGACGCCTAATTTTCAAGTTAGATAATGATGTGAGGCTTTTGATAATGGCTTGGTGAAGATGTCCATTAGTTGTTGATTGTAGGGAACATATCTTGCAACTAAGGACCCAAGTGCTACTTCTTCTCGAACAAAGTGGTAATCTAGTTCGATGTGCTTGGTTCGAGTATGGAAGACTGGATTGATGGACATATGTAGTGCACTCACGTTTTCACAAAACAACTATGGTGGCTTGTGTAGGTGAATTCTTAAGTCTTTGAGTGGATGACATATCCAAGTGAGTTATGTAGTTGCATTTTCCATGGCTCGATATTCGGCTTTTGCACTAGAACGTGACACCATTGGTTGTTTATTTGATGACCACCTGAAGAAGCACGAACATGGACACGGACACGGCGACACACCAATTTTTGAAAATGTAGGACACAGACATGTTGGGGGATATGTTATTTTTTTTAATCTTTTTAGATAATATATGCTTCATTAATATATATATAAATAACAATATTAAGAAGTTCAATATCCAACACAACAAAATATTACAATACAAATGAAAGTACTAGAAAGAAATTCAATCTTCCATACAAAAAAAAAAAAAAAAACTAAAACTAAAAGTCTCATCTGAAACTTCTATAATGTCTTCATCTTGATCACATTTGTCAAACCCACTACCGTCATCAGTGAAAACCAAAACTTCTAAATCTAGTTCATCTAATGATAAATTAGCTACTTCAAGCATTCCAGCATCCTCAAAAGAATCAAAAGAATCTCCAGCAATATCCCATGATTTTGTCTCTCTTTGTGAATATTCTAGAGTTCTTCTTGATAGAAGATGCAAATTACTATGGATCAATACCAAATCATCTGCATGTTGGGGCATCATCTTGTTCCATCTAATGGAGTTGATAAATGAGTATGTGCTCCAATTTCTCTCACAACATGAAGATGAAAAAGGTTGCACTAGTAGCTTAAAAGCAATTGAAGGTTTGGTGCATAGACACTATATGGACGACCCACCAATCTTTAGGTTTTGAACGATACCTTTCAGTTATGGAATCAATATTAGAAAAATCTATTCTCTTCGTCAAAAATTGGCAAACTCCATGTTACTTTTGCACAGTCTTTTGGACCAGAAAAGTATCTCTTGAGACGTCTCATTCTCTCACAAGTTACTTCAATATCTTTATGTGGAGGTACTCGATTAGAGCCCTCTTTAAGCCATTGCTCACTTTAGTACCTAAATATAACTTTAGAAAATGCTAAACTCTTAGAAACTGTAATACAAATGGAATAAGAATGGAAAGATGTCATGACTAAAAAGTGCCCTGGATTTAAAGAATGTGCCAAACAATAATGGAGTGGACTATTGTTCTTGTTCCAACGATCAATAAGAATATTATGCATTATATCATAAAAAGAAGAAAATCCATCTCCATGTTTTCCTTCATGTCTAAATATTGTCATCTTCACCTTGTCAATCATAGTATCCCATATGTCATAAACCAAATGAAGACTAGGTGCATATGTATCACAAACCCGAATCATATCATACATAGGTGAAGTGAAAGAAAGGATATAGTCAATTTTGTCCCACCATACATCATTCAACACCAATTCTTTCACATGTCTCGCTTTTCCTACATCATCCTCTCTATAACATGTCCATTTGTCACTAATAACCATAGTTTGCACAAACCCCCTTTAATGAGTTTAAACCTCTTAA
The DNA here is from genome assembly GCA_033996785.1 of Trichosanthes truncata. Taxonomy (NCBI): domain Eukaryota; kingdom Viridiplantae; phylum Streptophyta; class Magnoliopsida; order Cucurbitales; family Cucurbitaceae; genus Trichosanthes; species Trichosanthes truncata. The sequence continues at coordinate 43,853,918 of MU867259.1, read as the reverse complement.
GCATAATAATGACTGATGCAAAACGTGTTTCTACCACAAAAAGTAGTTTCAAAGATACAAACTCATTAAAAATAACAAGTCTCATTGAATGATTCAAAATAAAGTTTTTCACCACCATTACATCACTAGCAATTTTAGCGATCTAACTACATTCCCCATACACTAGTTGGTTGTTTACAACATTTTTCACTGCACATATATTCTTTAAGGCAAGATTAAGAGTATGCACAACACATGGTGTCCATACAATTGACGGAAACTGTGCTTCAATAATTTGCCTCGCACCCTTGCAATTAGGAGCATTATCAATTATCACTTGAATCACATTTTAAGGGTCAACTTCATTAATGACTTCATTCACCAGATTAGCAATAAAATACTTATCTTTGACTTCACTTGAACAATCCACCGGTTTTAAAAACATTGGCCGACCTTCTGTAATTGCCATAAAGTTTATCAAAGGTCTCCTTTGTGAATCACTCCATCCATCACTCAAAATACTTACACCATTTTCACTCCAAGTCTCTTTAATGGGCTGCAATAATCTCTAACACATTTGCCTTTTCTCTCTGAAGAAGAGTTGTACTCAACAAATTATATCCAATTGGCAAATATCCCAACAATAAATTATTCGCAGCATAAGTAAATGCACCTATAAAATGGAGATTTCTTGCTAATGGAAAGGCAATCTTGAAGAATAAAACATCCAAGCAATAAGTGCATGTAATTGGTCCATTGAAACCATGTTAAACGATCTCTCTATTGCACTTGGAGCACTCTTCCTTTTCTTTTGCTCAAAATTAATTGTACTAGCAGGATTACTCACACTAATTCCACCAATAAATATGATTAGAGGTGATGAAGGAATGCTTTTAAGAGTTTTTTTAGCTGCACGATTCTTCTTCGCCTCATTCTCCAATTTATGCATGTCAGCAATATCTTGGGGAGTAACTTTTAGACATGCGCCAATTCCATGACCATTTATCTTCAATAAATGAGCTCTAACCCTTGAATAAAAACTTTTCTTTGAGCAATTAACAAAATTACATTGCCATGAGAAATTGCCACCTCCTTCATTCAACTTTTGATGCTTGGTCACATATTTCCAAAGTCGCTTTGATTCAACCTCAATATTATCAGTATAGATTGAAGGAAGAGTTGATTGACTACAATTACTAGAGTAGGAAGATGCCATCTAATTGAAAAAGAAAACCCAAAAGTTTTTTGTTACTATACTAACACTAACAGTAACTATTTAAAAAAAAACATGAAGAAAAAAAATCACAACAAACCTTTGCAGTAGCAGCAGTCGTCAGCGAAAATGATTGGAGGTTGGCAATGGTACAGCAACAAAGGTTATCGGTAGACGAAACCAAGGTGGAAAAGAAATCGAAGGGAGAAAGAAAGAATCAAGAAAGAGGGAAGACGTTGCAATTGCAAGTCCCATTCTAGGGTTTATGTTTTTTTTTTTAAAAAAAGACAGCTACTGGGCTTTTTCAATTGGTCTTTTATTTTGTGTTATAAAAAAAATGGGGCTTTGATTTTAATTGGGCTTTTTAAACAAGAATGCTGCAATGTGTTTAGGGCGTGTCTGGGGCATGCCTTGGGCATGTTCGAAAATACAAAAATTAAAAAAAAAAGACACAATTTTGCATGTCGAACATGTGTCTGGAGCGTGTTGTGTCCATCACGTGTCCATATCCAAGATGTGTTTGTGCTTCCTAGATGACCACGATGTTATGTTGGACACATGAACACAGTATCCTGATGTACTTCGCCTCGTGGTTGGACAGCCAACCCAATCAGCATCACAAAATGCATACAAATTGAGAGAACTATTCTTGAAGAAGGTGATACCATGTTTCATAGTATGTTTAAGATATCTAAGTATTCGTTTTGCTTCCTTGAAGTGTTCCATTTCGGGTTGTTACATGTTTTGGCATACTTTGTTGACTAAAAAGGCTATGTCTGGTCTTGTCAAGGTGAGATATTGGAGTAATCCGACAAGGCTTTGATAGGTTGTTGGATCCACCATTTCTTCATCTTTAGGACACTTATTGGGGTTGGTTTCCATGGGTGTTGACATAGGAGAGGCTTCCAACATATCTGTTATAATGAGGATATCTCTCATGTATTTTCTTTGATTGATATGGTATCCATTTTCAACCTTCTGAACTTTTATACCAAGAAAAAAAAGTGCAAGTCCACAAGTTTTTGATAGCAAATTCAATACCTAGTTTGGAGACAAAAGAAGAGAGGAAACTTGGATTGTTTCCTATTAATATTATATCATCTACATAAATGAGTATGAGCGTGAGTGTGTCATGAAGGTTGCAAACAAAGAGAGATGGATCATAATTACTACATAAAAACCCTGTGTGATAAGAATGTGGACAACCTATCAAACCATGCCCTTGGAGCTTGCTTAAGTCCATAAATAGATCATTTTAGTTTACACACATGAGTTGGATAGTCGAGGTGAGTGAAAGCTAGAGGTTGAGCCATGTATACCATTTCTTTGAGGTGACCATGGAGGAAAACATTTTTGACATCTAGTTGTTTGAGTGGAAAATCATAAGAGGCTACTAGTGATAAGACAAGTCTATGATAGTGGGTTTGACCTACTTGACTAAATTTCTCTTGGAAGTCAAGTTCTTCGACTTGAAAATAGCCTTATGCTACCAATCGTGCTTTATGTCTTCCAATGGTTCCATCTTCTTTGGATTTGGTTTTGAAGATCCACTTTGATCCTACAATATTTGTGTCAGGTGGTAGTGTTACAAGATCCCATGTTTTATTGTCATGAAACACCTTCAACTCTTTATCCATGGTCTTTTTTCATATGGGTGTTTAAGTGCCTCCTTGAAATTCCGTGGCTCAATGATTTGCTTTGTAGTCATATGGGATTGGTGTTGTTGATTGTTGCCTGCGTTTCTTTGTTGCCTTGATTTTAGTCTTGTGATCATTGGATGTGTAGATTAGTTGGAGGCATTATTGTGTACATCTTGGTTACTTGCACAAGATTCAATAGGTAGTTTAATAAACAATGAGTTGCTGATGTCAGGAAGATGTGTAAAATCAGATTGAGCCAAGGGAGTTGAGGGTTTAGTCTATTCTGTCACTTCTACTGTAGATGAGATTCTTGTGAAAGCTGTTGTTCATTCACGTTTCCTTCCTCAACATATGTTTGGGTACTATTTTTTTTGGTTTTATCTCCAATTGCGGTGCTTTCATTTTGCTCCTTTCTTGAGCGATTGGCTGCATCATATTCAACTTTTTGCTATGAAGATCATTTGTGCTGCTTATTTCATATTGTTGTTGATGCAAGTTGCTATTGGAATTTGCTCTTTGTTGGTTTGAACTAATATTGGAAAGAGTGTCGTTTATAAGGTCAATTTCCTCATTGAGTAACCACGGTTTAGTATGTTCACTGCTATTGGAGATTTCACTGATGATTTTGACTTCTTCATCTATTGGATCAATCCATTCCTATACATCTGTAAAAGTGGAGATTTCTAGCGAATTTGATTTATGTGAGGTATGTGATTGTTGTTTTTCAAAGGGAATAAAATCTTCATCAAATATCACATGGCTTGAGATATAAATTTTCTTGGTGCTAGGATCTAAACACCTAGACCCTTTATGAGATGTGCTATATCCTAAGAACACACAAGGATAAGTTTTCTTATCAAACTTATTTCTGGCTTGATATTTCAAATAAGGGTAGCATCTACATCCAAACACTTTGAAGCTATTGGTAGTTGGTTCTTTTGAAACAATTTCTCAAACTGGGATAGCATATTCAGGGTTTTGGTGGGCATTTTATGTTAGGGACAACGACCCTCGACAGATCTTCACATTGGTATGATATTATCCACTTTGGGCATACGCCCTCATGGCTTTGTTTTTGGTTTCACCCAAAAGGCCTCATACCAATGGAGATAGTGTTCCTCACTTATAAACTCATGATCTTCCCCTTATCTAGCCGATGTGGGACTTTGGAAAATAAGGGGTAAACTGGTTTCTACAAGGTGTCTATGCTTACTTTCAACTACTCCATTTTGTTGTGGAGTGTGTGAACATGACATTTGATGAATTGTTCCATTTTCCTCTAAAATACATTTTAGTTTGAAGAAGTGAAGTGATCACCACCCCCATCTCATTGAAAAACCTTGATTTTCCTTCCAAACTGAGTTTCTATTTGCTTTTGAAACTTATTATAACAATAAAAAAAAAAAGTCATGTTTTCATTATAAAGGGAAAACCCAAGTGTACTTAGAGTAATCATCCACTAAACTAGCATAATATTTAAAACCTTGAGAAGATAAAATAGGTACAGGGCCCCATAAGTCACAATGTACTTTATCAAAGAAAGACATGCTCATTTTATTGTTTAAAGAAAAAGGAAGCCTATAACTTTTACTCGTCTAACAAACCATTGTTACTTAAAAACTTTATAGCTAACTCATTTAGATATCCTAATCGTTTGTGCCAGGTAGATCTATAGGCACTTCATTTGCTGATGTAGTTGTTGCTAAAACAGTATTATGGTTGTTGCTTGGTTGATCCAAGCATAAAGACCATTTCATTTAGTTCCCATTCCTAATACATATCCCTGATGATTCTTTACAATGAAACCATTAGTATCAAAGGTAATAAGACAATTATTGTCCTTAGTGGGTTGACTAACAAACAACAAAATCTTCTTTACGTTAGGCACAATCAAGACATTTTTCAATTTTAGTGAGATGTATTGAGTATGTAGTGTGTCGAGTGATATCTAGACAATCTCCATTTCCTACAATCAATTTTTCGTGTCCTTTATACATAGCAGCATTGTGGATTTTACTTGAATTAATTGTTAAGCACATGGGTTGTTGCTCCTGAATCAGCATAGACATTTCGATTCACTTCATCATTCAAGGTTAATGCTGCCAATGCTTGCAGAATTTCCTCGGGTTAATAAGAGTGATCAAATCTATTCCAACACTTCAAAGCCACATAGTTAGATTTACCACATATTTGGCATATTATTGAATTACCTTGGGAATGTTTGTGAGGTGTTCATGAATAAATTTGATTTTTTGTTGTAGATAACGCAGTAGGCGACGTCACATTGTTGTAACAAGTAGGTTGAAAGCCCCTTCCTCGGGAGGTAAAATGTCGACCTCACCCCCTGCCTCCCCCTCTTTGTGTATAAAAAGCTTAGTGCATATCAGGTAGAGAGCTTTTTGTATCATTAGTTTCCAATTGATTTAGTTGCTCATGTGCCTTGAGTGATAAGAGATAAATTCGTTGAAGGTTGCGTAAGGAGCTTTGGACGGCATAGCAGTGCGAAAATCCTTATAATTTGGACCTAATCCACATGCTAAGGTAAATACTTTGCTGGTATCATCCATGGGCTTCTTCATTACTGCCAATTTGTCACACAAGATCTTAAAATTTTGATATAATCATCAAGAGACAATGAAGTGATTCACTTGGGTGAATTTCATTTTCCTTGGTGATTGCAAGGAGCGTTTCTTTCAGCGACTTCCAAACTTGATGAGCCGTGTCCAATCCTTCAATCATGCCCAAAACGTCCTCACTGATGATGCCAAGCAGCCACGAGGTCAATAGTCCATCGTTGTTGAGCCAAATTGGGTATAAAAGGATTGGTGATCTGTTTTCCTTCTAAATCTTTGATTACAGACACTCTTTTTTCATCATTGCGTAAATGTTGTTCGATGCCCAAGCTTCGAACAAAGTGAAGAGCCTGGGAACGTCACAACAGATAGTTGGTAGCACTTAGTTTGATCGAAATTAGACTCGTGCACTGGTGGAAAGATTGATTGGATGGTGGAAATATTGGATACTGTAATTTTGTTTTTGTAATTTTTTTGAGAATAAATCAGATGCACACACAACTTTGGATCAACTATTGCTTCTTTATGCAAAGCTCTGATACCATAAAGATGAACGTAGAATTCCATCTCAAAATCAATTGGCAATGAAAAGAGTAAACAATATATCTTATAAATTGTGAGGTCTCTCTTCATCTTTCCAATGTGGGATCCTCAACAATGCCGATAATCCTACAATTCTCAATCTAAATCTCAATTCCAAATCTTATTCAACTTTCTTGAACAATCTGTTGGGAATGACTACAATGGGCTTTGGGCCTTTGGTCCATTATAAGTCTTTGCAAGAGATAGAATGGTGTTGTCCCACATTGAAAGATTTTAAGTTGGGAAGTGAGTTTATATACTAGAGCATCTTTGGGGGCTTGTAAAATGTGAATAGAGTGGTAGTAAAATCTCTCCCCACATGCACGTCGGCGCTGCCGTCCGTCCAGTCGGACGGGCGGGCGGGCGGGTTTGGGTTTGGGAATCGCGCTTGGCGTAAAAAAGAACTATTTTTTTATTACCTTTCTATCCAATTTTTAGCATTCAATATTTGTTACCGTTTTAGAATAACTCCCTCTTTAATGTCTCCTTAATTTTTGGATCTAAAACCGTTTTCCCTTCAAAACGTTTTATTTTTCTATTCAAATATAGATCCAGATCTAGAAAATTGAGACATTCTTCTTCCAATCTTCTTCCTTCGTTTATCGATCTGCGTTAGTCTTTTGGTATTCTGAACAAATTCATTTTGATTCCAATCCTCCTCTAACGAGTGCACGTTCGAGGTGGGTGTTGTGTTAACCTTGGGGAGCAACCGGACAGAACACGATTAGCACCGAGGCCGTGCCGAATTTGCTTTCAAGGCAGTGGTATCCACGGCACAACAATTACATTCTGGTTTTCTTCGACAATAATTTGAAAGCAATTTTTTTTTTCCCAATGTCGATCAAATCCGGAAAGGTCCTTCCAGATCTGTCAAAATTGGAGCCACTCGACGGAGCTAATTACCGTCGTTGGTCTCAGAAATTATTGATCTTCTTCGAACAATTGGAGGTCGACTACGTCCTTACCACAGATTGTCCTGATAGATCCAAGACGGTTGCTGCCAGTGATCTAGAAACGTCCAAGGATGCTGATCAATCCAAACGAGCCTTTGACGTTGATCCTGATAAATTCGAGAAGGACAATAAGACTGTTTGTGGCCATCTGCTCAACCATATGACAGATTCACTGTTCGATCTGTTCGTCATCCAGAAATCTGCAAAGGTAATATGGAGCACACTTGAATCCAGATATGGTGGAGATGATGCGGGCAGAAAAAAATATGTTGTTGGTAAGTGGCTCCAGTTCCAGATGATGGACGACAAACCAGTAATGGAACAAGTCCATGAGTACGAGAACCTGGTGGCCAACGTACTGTCTGAGGGCATGAAAATTTGTGAAATTATTCAGGCAAACGTGCTGCTTGAAAAATTTCCACCTTCCTGGAGTGACTACCGTAATCATTTGAAACATAAGAAGAAAGATTTGACTCTGCAAGAACTGATCAGCCATATGCGCACTGAAGAAGCCAACAGACAGAAAGATAAGCTGAATTCTGAAATTTTGAATTCTGTTAATGCTAACCTCGTTGAATCTTCTGTTGCTTCAAAAGACAGGTTCAAAAATAAAGGAAAACAAATTGCAAGAGAAAAACCATCGCAGAAGAAGGGCCATCAATTTAAAGCTACCGGTGGACGAATTGAGAAGTCCAAATTGATATGTTATGTCTGTGGCAAACCGGGACATAAATCCTATCAGTGTAACTAGAGGAAAGGAAGGCCAGATCAAAATCCTGGAGCTGCCAGACCTGATCCACAAGTCAACATTGTGGAAGATGACATCATTATTGCTGTGGTTGTGGAGGCAAATCTGGTGGAGAACAAGTCTGACTGAATTCTTGACACTGGAGCTTCGAGACATTTCTGCTCAAATCGAGATCTATTCCATGACTTCCAGGATACTGCTGATGGTGAATGTGTATTCATGGGCAACTCAGCCACTGTTGGAGTTCTTGGTAAAGGGAAGATTCTATTAAAACTTACCTCTGGAAAAACTTTATCTCTCAGCGATGTATTGTATGTTCCCTCATTGCGTAGGAATTCGGTGTCTGGGAGTTTATTGAACAAAGTTGGACTTAGGATTGTGTTTGAGGCTGACAAGGTTATCATCACAAAAAATGGTGATTTTGTTGGTAAGGGGTATCTAGCTGATGGTCTGTTTGTTTTAAATACTGTTTACGTTCCTACTACAATGAATGAAAGTACCTCTCGTTTTGCTTATATAGTTGAATCTATTGATGTGTGGCATGGTAGATTAGGACATGTAAATGTTGCATCGATTAAAAGGCTTAAGAACTTGCATCTTATTAATGTATCAGAATCACATGGAAATAATAGATGTTCAGTTTGTGTAAAAGCAAAATTTGCTAAAAAACCTTTTAAATCAATCACAACAAGAAGTACGGAATTACTTGAACTAATTCATTCAGACTTAGCTGATTTTAGAAACACCACAAGTAGACTTAGCTGAATTCATTCATTATATATCTTTTGTTGATGATTACTCAAGATATACAATAATTTACCTTCTAAAATCAAAGTATGAAGCATGTAGTATGTTTGTAAAATTCAAGGCTGAAGTAGAAAACCAACTGGATAAAAAGATAAAAAGGTTAAGATCTAATAGAGGTGGTGAATATAGTGATAACTTTCTTAGAGAATTTTGCGAATTAAACGGCATTATTCATGAAAAAAATGCTCCATATTCTCCTCAACAAAATGGCATAGCTGAACGTAAGAATAGAACACTAAAGGAAATGATGAATGCCATGTTATTAAGTTCTGGACTATCTAATAACATGTGGGGGGAAGCTGTGCTTTTTGCTTGTTTTATTCTTAACAGAGTTCCCCACAAAAAGCTGGATAAGACTCCATATGAGTTGTGGAAAGGTTACTCACTTAACCTAAGCTATTTGAAAGTGTGGGGGTGCTTAGCCAAAGTGGCATATCCAGAATTCAAGAAACCTACGGTTGGATCTAAAACCTTTGACTGTGTCTTTATTGGTTATGCTCATAATAGTGCTGCATATAGGTTTATGTGTTTAAGTGATAATTCAATTTGTGAATATAGAGATGCTGTATTTTTTGAAAACATATTTCCCATGGTTAAAACTGTTAGTAATCCAGCTAGTACTTCACATAGTGATCAGTTAGTTGTTGGTACTTCACGTAGTGACGAGGTATCTGCATCTTTTCCATCTACTTCTGACAACATGCATGAGCCGGAACCTAGAAGAAGTAAGAGACAAAAGATTAATAAGAACTTTGGACCTGATTTTCTGACTGTTTTTCTAGTTGAAAATTCGGATAAAATAGACAATTAGTTTGCTTGCGTGTACTTGATAGACGAAGATCCTAAAACTTACCAAGAGGCTTTAAGTTCTGTAGACTCTAGTTTCTGGAAAGAAGCAATTAAGAGTGAGCTAGATTCTACTTCACTATGCATCAATTCAAATCGTAAGATATTGATGTTTAAGTTTATTCTCCTTTCTTTGCTCAGAATATGCTTTTATTTTTTTTTCTTCTTCTTTATCTTGTTAGTCATTCGTGGGGGACTGTTGCGAATGACTACAATGGGCTTTGGGCCTTTGGTCCATTATAAGTCTTTGCAAGAGATAGAATGATGTTGTCCCACATTGAAAGATTTTAAGTTGGGAAGTGGGTTTATATACTAGAGCATCTTTGGGGGCTTGTAAAATGTGAATAGATTGGTAGTAAAATCTCTCCCCACACGCACGCTGCCGCTGCCTTCAGTCCGGTCAGACGGGAGGGCGGGCGGGTTCGGGTTTGGGAATCGCGCTTGCGCGTAAAAAAGAACTAAATTTTTATTACCTTTCTATCCAATTTTTAGCATTCAATTTTTGTTACCGTTTTAGAATAACTCCCTCTTTAATGTCTCCTTAATTTTTGGATCTAAAACCGTTTTTCCTTCAAAACGTTTTATTTTTCTATTCAAATATAGATCCAGATCAAGAAAATTGAGACATTCTTCTTCCAATCTTCTTCCTTCGTTTATCGATCTGCGTTAGTCTTTTGGTATTCTGAGCAAATTCATTTTGATTCCAATCCTCCTCTAACGAGTGCACGTTCGAGGTGGGTGTTGTGTTAACCTTGGGGAGCAACCGGACAGAACACGATTAGCACCGAGGTCGTGCCGAATTTGCTTTCAAAGCAGTGGTATCCACGGCACAACAATTACATTCTGGTTTTCTTCGACAATACAATCATCAACTTTTCCTATAATCCCAAACATATCAAATACTTTACTGATCAGAAACCAAAATTCTATCTTAAAGGTCTAAAAGCTTATCTGAAACATAAACAATTTTATCTACCAAATTTTTCTCATTTGAAGTAATTTTCTGCATAAAAAGTTAGGAAAAATAGGGTTCTTGGACTAAAAAAATAACACTGAAAAACTGGGTTAAAAATATTTTAAAATCTAATTAAAAACGTCCTAGAATCGGTAAAATCAATGCTTTTCAATACGTAATAAAATACCAAACAATTTTTCAATTCTACACACTACATCAAATTATGAATATAATAGCTTTAGTTAATAGCATTTATTCAAAATGCTATCAAATATATTTAGTAAACTTAAGCACACACTAGCATCCTACTCACAAGATTTGTGAAATTTGTGAAAAGTACAACTAGATACCAACGCGCATTTGCTTTTATTTGAAAGAAAAGAAGAATCCAGTCTTTCTAACTCTCATTAGCCCTAACTCCCTTGAAAGAAATTTTCTCAGATGTTCAGATAATGGTCTAATTGCAGCTTTCATTCTCTCTTGACCTTTTCTGTTCAGCCAAACTCTCTTCTAGGTTTTTCTATTTCAGTTCTTTACCATTTGAGTCAATTCTTTATTTTCCCATTCCATATGCTTTTATGATGCTTTCATGGGTTGCTTTGCTAATAAGATTTTTTCTCTCTATGAAATGATTCTAAAATCGAGGGTAGCGAACAATGTTGTAGAAGATGGTGGTCGAAGAACCTGGCTATGGTGATGGATGAATGGTCCATATAACTTCGCAACGAGTTCTGTTTATTTTTTTCGTCACTGAAACAAAACAGCTTTTCCCCTTTTCATTAATTATATCCATTTTTTTTCACTGCTGAAGCGGTAGAAGGACTCAAAGAGCATCTGTGATGTGGTTTGCTTATTCATGGAGTTTGTGGATTTTGGCGAAACGAGGGGAGTTTTTTGTGATGTCCATCATATACTTGTGTATGAAGTTTGTAGCTTTTTAGCTTTTTCATTATATCTTTCTATCTATTGGGTAACTATTATTAATACTACACTTACATTGTAGGTGACTTTTGTTCATCATTAGTCTTGACTGATCAGATTCATTACAACATTGCAACCACCTCCATCTCTATCTAATGTTTCTTGGACATACGTATGTTCATATGTTGTTGGTTGGGGCTTTTGATGAATGCCAATTTCTTTCAAGTCATGTATTATTCTATTTATGGGATTTGACGCTTTTAATGAATATCAATTGCCTTCAAGTGTAAACTATAAAGTTTAGGTAATGTTAAATTTCATTTGGATGCTTGTTATTCATTTTCTCACTTTTTATTGGTTTTACCGTCTAAAAATATTGTGCAGGATGTGATAGTTATAATGCTAGATTTTGGTCTAGAAAGAAACGAAAGTAAAATTAACCAAATCAAAGTAAGTTATTCCCTTACCTTGCGTAACACTAAATTGGACTATGTGGATATAGATTGTATTAGAGAAGATTATGAATAAGTTCAAATTCTTGGAAACATGAGTGGTGTTGAATTTTAGTTGATTTTAGTTGCTTTAATTATTTGTTGTTTTTTCTCTTGATTTAGTTGACTTTAGTCTAAAATAGTGTGAGTTACTTTTTCTTGATCTTGTTATCTACTTTGCTTACTTGAGATTTTTGTTGATTAATGTTAAGAAGTACTTATCTATGTGTTTGATTATTTTAGGGGAAAAGGATAACTAAGTTTATGAGGTGATTTCTCTTTTTCATTTTTTTTGAGAAAGATTTCTCTTTTTTCATGAACCTTACATTTACAGAGTATTTAATAATCTATTGTATTCTTTCAAAACAACCCTGAAAATGTTATCATTTTGCTTCAAATTTCATACGTACCATGAGTATATTTCATTTGGTAGTGTATACTTGATTTGGCTAAATTGTTTATTATATATTCATTTAGCTCTTTTTCTTGACAACTTCTTGTAGGTTGAAAAATGAATTATTTCACAAGAATGGAAGAATGGCTTGGCTACAACACAACTAGCTTGAGTCATTTGGATTTTTCATAACAACATATTTTGTAATTAATGAATGTTATATTCATAAAATTTATGTTTTGTATCGTCTCCAAGTTGATGATATTCACTACAATATCTATTTTTATGTGAATCTTGTATGAATGTTTATTTAGATAAAGTCATTTTGATTGTATCTGTTTTTATGGATCGTATATTTACTACTTGCAATTATGTAGCAAGGTATAAAACATGAACAATAGCATTATGAACATATTTGAAAAGTTATAAAAGCACTCATCAAATGCTATAAAAAGTGGAACTAAAAAAATGCTATAAAAAGTTTATAAAGACTATAAATAGAAAAAAAATAACCATACAAGCCTTTAATAGCTTCCATTTCAAGGTATAAATAAATATTTATAGCTATTAATAAATGCTACCATTGAGAAACACAATAGCCTTTTATTTTTGCTATAGAAAGCTTTTTATAGCTTATATGAGATGCACTCATACATCTTACGAATAGCAAGTTATGCTATTGAAAGGTTTTTATTATAGCGTTTTCATAACTTTCATAAAACGCTATAAAAAGTTTGGACTTTTTATAGCATGGGCTAACACGACTTTGCAAAAAAGCTATAAAAGGTCTATAATAGCGTTTTTTTTGAAGCTATCATAGATCTTTTTTCCTATAGTGACAACTTGTAAAACCTTCCAAATTATTATAAATTATAGACAAATAACCCAGAATTTTTTCTATTTCATAAAACAAAACTCTTCATGATTTTAACACTTAAAAAATCAACATTGCTATTGCTTTAGAAAAAAAAAAAACTAGATCTAAAAAAGGCCAAAAACCGTTGTAAATACCTTAAAAAACATATCTTTTACCTGTAGAAATCAAAGTTATAAATCATACTTCAAAAAAGCAATCATTTGGTAAACTTTCTTGTGAAAAAAGAATCCATAAAACACTTAAAACAATCCCAAAAGACCTAATTGAAAATACTTTGATAAAAAATTTACGCAAAATAAAAACCTAAAACTTTTTAGGGTAGAAGATTTCACAATCCTTCCATTCTAATCAATTAAGAATGAAAAAAAAAACCCAAAGATTTTCAAGAAGATTCAATCAAGAAAGAAAGAAAATAAACTTCAAAATAGAAGGGAAGAAAAGTTACTATTTTGTCTTTTAGAGAGAAAACTGTAGAACGCCTTCTTCTTTTCTCTCTTTTTACCGTCAAAATGTTTAGTAAAAAAGTTAGGGCTTAAAAAGAGACCTCTTTAAAAGAACTCTAATTAAAACCAACTTAAAATATTATCCTTTTTAAAAAAAAAAAAAAAGATAATAAAGATTTACCTCCTAATTTAAAAGAAGATAAAATCTTAATTCAAATAATTAGTTAGATAATTGATTAATTAGGTTTTTTGCTTTTAGGCTTGGGAAATATTTAAAGTTTAGTTTATAGTATATATTGGAATATATTTTAATTAGTTTATTACTTAATTTAATTAAATGATTAGTTAGATAATTAGTTTACTAAAGATAGGTAAGTATGAATTAGTGTATTTTTAAGAAACCAATTTATGTCTTCTTTATTTCTTCATATAAAATGGAAGACAAGTGTTTGAGATTTGCTTTATATAGAAATAGTCGTATGATTCATGATGTAAATGGAATTGAATATATACCCAACCATCATGTAGAGATTTCACTGTTAAGGTTAATAGTGGGGTTGTGTTTGAACACTTCGTTGAAATGTTAGGGTTTTTCACTTGGTGTAGATGTGAGGTGTTAAATCAATTAAAGATAATATCGACACTCTAAGCTAATACCATCAAGATCAATTTGTCTCAAATGCAGTACATTTGTATGTCAATGTGAGAAGGGTAGACATAAATGTACAAAACTGAAGCATTCCATCAATGTGTTGGCATTACAAGAGGAAAAAGAAAAGCCTTAGTCAAAGTATTGGGTGATTGAGACGAATTGTATAAACTTTTGCCTAGTTCCACCACCATATTATGTTTATGAGGTTGGTCCCTCATCATCATATGCTCATAGATGTGGACGTGGAGAACATGAACAACATTTTTAACCTACAAAGCCTATAAAGGAATCAGAGAAACTATATCGGATCACACTGAGGGGTATCGTCAACAACTAGCTCGTAATGAGTGAAGCTTTTTTCTTGTGGCACACATTAAGTTTTATCATGTCCATATATTGATATTTTATTTTCCTCATATGTGAAGTTAATTTTAATTAATTACTTATGAATTTAAAAAGAAATGAAAATAAAAAATATATGTGCTTATTAATTTATAAAAAACTGAAATCGAAAAAAGAAGTTAAAACTTTGATAAAATTGTTTAAAAAATTGTTTTTGATTTGTGCTAAAAAAATTGTTTCATTTTTTAAAAAACTGAAACCAAAAATTAAAAAAAAAATTATATTTGTGCTAAACACTATATGTAAAAAGAATTTAAAAAAAAAAAAAAGAAAATGATTTAAAAAATAAATTAGAGAAAAAAAAAGAAGGAAAAAATGAAATTGAAAGAAACAAGGCGGTGAAGAAGGAGAGAGAGAGAGAAAAAAAGGGAAGCGAGTCTCCAACACAATAGGTCTAGGTTGTCTCTTGACATTGCTTACACACAAGGCAACGAGGTGAGGTTGTCTCCTCAATAGATGACATGGCCTCGCTAGAATTAAAATTATAATGGTTAAATTACAAGTTTAGTCTCTAAACTTTGAGGTTTGTGTCTATTTGGTCTTAAACTTAAAAAAATGTCTAATATGTCCCTAAGGGGCTACTAACTTGTAATAACAAGTTATTTGCGTGCCTTAATGTGGCTATTACTAACCTCAATGCAGTGAAAGTAAGTTTAAATAGAAGGAAATTGAGCAACATTCGTATCAGTGCATGTGATATGCGCATCATATGTGTTTACGCGTTGATTCTCTTGAAAACCTTACAAATGCTTTTATGAATGTGCCACTTTACAAGTGTTATATCAAGTGAAGTCTGATCCATGCGTTGAAAGCTTGTCGTGTTGCGAAAAGAGGAAAATAAACGTGCATATCCCTTGTCAGAAGCGCATAATGGAGTAATGCAAATTGTACAGATGAAGGAGTTAAGGCCGACCAAAAAGAAGAAAATGATGGGGACCATTGCTTATGCACCAAGCCGTACCGAAGCGAAAATGACATTTCTAATGTATGTGGTCCCAATTAGTCGAGCACGCCTCTATATAAATGCCCCTTATTGCAATTTTTAAGAGAGCCGATTTTTTCCATAGCATGGAGACCATTATGGAGCATTCACCAGCTTCTCCATCTTCTTCCTCACCGTCTAAGGTTCCAAAGAGAGTGAAGTCACAATCCACCATTAGAGAGCTAAGGAATCTTGGAATGAGCTCTATTCATCACGCCAACCATCTCTACTTTAATTTTTCTACTGCTTGAGTTTTTCTACCATTAGAGAGCCAAGCAAGCTTGTAGCACTTTACATTATGTCTCTATTTCAAGTTGTATTGTCTTTTATTTATAACATGAGCCAAATCCCTACTCAAGACTTGACTGAGGTCCTTTTGTGCACTTATTTTCATGACTTAACATTCTATCCAATGAAGCATATTTTTGAATCTTCTTATTGTAGGTGTTTTATTTAAATTGCTTATGTCTGTTTGGCCAACCGATAACAAGTAGTAGCATGCTTTAGG
Organism: Trichosanthes truncata; assembly: GCA_033996785.1. NCBI lineage: Eukaryota > Viridiplantae > Streptophyta > Magnoliopsida > Cucurbitales > Cucurbitaceae > Trichosanthes > Trichosanthes truncata. The sequence continues at coordinate 43,837,952 of MU867259.1, read as the reverse complement.
CACCAAAAGGGTCAAGGTGTGTGGAAAAACTCAAGAAGAATGAGAGTGAACATATTTCACTAGGTTGTTTTAGGGATAACTTAACCACTTGTAAGCTACTCAAGGTGTGTGAACTAATGAATAAGCTTAGCATGTAGGAATATAACTAGGTTTGTTTACAAGGTGTTACACCTTAAGGGTAACGCGTGTTGGTCCCCTTGCTTAGATTATTCATCAGTATCGCTTCATCGTATTGCATGTTAATGAGTGGGAATAAGTGTAGCATCAGGCAGTCAAAAGCTAAGTCTTGACACCTCCCTACTATTATCTCTATCCACTGCATTGTTTAGGTCATTTTCATCGCATGATTTCATTCTTGTTTTCCAAAACCCAATCCTATTATTGAGTGACATGGTTACCTTTCAGCGCACTTTGAAGTAGTTGCTTGATTTTTTAGTGCATAATTAGTAAACATTTATCCCTGAGGACTCAACTTGGAATACTCCAGGTATTACTTGTTAGTGCGTTGGTTTACACTTGGGCCAACATGTTGGGTGACATCCATATTCTGTGTGCACATTTTCTCAATGCCTCATTCTTACACCATTTCCATCCATTCTATATTCTCTTTTCATCCATTTCACACATATAATCATACATTTAGAATAGGGGATTGAGGGTATGAGGATGGGAATAAGGGTGAGAATCAACAAGGCATGCATAATCCCTTGTTTGGTACAAGGTTTGGAGGATTGACCATGGGAATGAGTTATTCTCATGGGTTTTGTATACCCATAAGTAAAGGTATTTGATACCTTTGTAAAAACATGAGTTTTCATCTTACCTTTCTCTTTCTCTCTCTTATTTTTGTTAATATTTAACTTTCTTTTAAATACATTTATTTATTTTTATTAAAATTAATTATATTATTAAAATTAATTTTTATAATCAACCAAGGTATATTAAAATTATTTTATAATAATGTATTGAATTAACCTAATTAATTATTCAATTGTAATAAATTAATTATAACTAATTGATTGATTAAAAATATATCCAATGAATTCTCATTTATAAAAAGGAAAAAAAAATCATTTTTTACCTTAAGTTTGTCAAGTTGTATAAATTTCTACCATAAACTTCTAATTTCATCAAATTGTACCCCAAATTTAGATAAGTATTGCAATCTTAACCTTAAACTTAAAAAAGTGTTGCAATTTCTATCCTCCAATAAGTTTTTTTTTTTTTTTTTTTTAAATTCGTTAAAAAAAAAGTTTTCTCATATGCTTTCAATAAATTATAAAACATATGTATGATATAAAATTGATAAGATTTCAAAGAAAAACAATATTAGAGCTACATTTTGTTAAATTTTGTGAGTTTTGGTGAAATTATTCATTAGTTAATTTGTGGATTAATTAAACTTAAAAATTTGAAAATCTTAATATTATTGAAATTAGTTAGTCTATGGAGATTTTTACATTACTTTTTGTTAAAATTAGTAAAAATTGAATAGATGGTAGAAATTGCAACATTTAACTAAGTTTAAGGTCTAATTTGATGAAATCAAAAGTTTAGAGTAAAAATTGATTCACGGTGACATGTTTAGAAGTAACTTTTTATAATTATTTATTCAATTAAAATGATTCACTCTAAAACAAATAGATGTAAATTAATTGATCATAATTTTATAAACTTTACATCTATTTGTTGAAGAGTTCATTAATTATGATTATATAAAGTTTATAAAATTAATCTCATACAAAAGAAAAATATATCATTTATTATTATAAAAATTAGCATTCTTAAGTTTACAACCAAACACACAATCAATGATTTCCAATAATCTTTATTCTCAAGCATATAAAAAACCTTAAACCAAACGGCCCATAAGGGCATGTTTTTGGCCGTTTGGTAGTCAATATGAATTATATTTTATGTTTTTAGATTAATTGTTAGATTATGTGATCCAAATAGTAGAAATTTTGAAAATAATATGTAACGGCCGGTTTATTTAGAAGCATTAATTTTGAAATTTTTGGAAATCAAGTTGGATAAATTTCTTCAATAAGTATATTGATTTTGAGGTTATTTTGAAATTTTGGAGTTTTAAAATGGGCAATTTGAGAAAGAGGAATTTGGTCTAAGGGCATAATTGGAAGTTGGATTTTTTTTTTTAATAAAATAATCTCCCCCATCCTTATCCACTATATTTTTTTATTATTTATTATTTATTATTATTATTTATTATTTATTTTATTTTATTTTATTTTATTTTTTCTCTTATTCTTCCTCCCGATAGCCCCTCTCCCTCACCGAATTCTCTCTCTCTCTCTCTCTCTCTCTCTCGCGTGAACGTCGACCGCGCAGAGGCTGAACCGCCGCAGTGCGCCTTGCCCTTCGCCTCTCGCATCAGCTCGTCCGCCGCACGCCGTCTCCAGATCGCCGATGCAGCTCGCGTCCAGCCGCCGACCGTTTCCCTCTTCTTTTCTTCGTCTTCGTCTTCCCCAAGGATCTCTCTGCCGACCACTTCCTCCTTCTTCTTCGTCTTCACCGAACGAGCTCAGAACGCGCCGGATCTGGTCTCAAACGCCTCACCAGAGCTCACAGTACGAAGTAGCTCGAAGTTCAGTTCGAACATCGGGTCTTCGCCGGAGCCACGAACGAGCCAGACCTGCAAGAGCAATTCGCCGAAATTCATCCAGATCTGACTCGCCGGAACCAGATCTGCTCAAAGCGAACAATCACGCGCCTCCACGCGCCGCCGTGCTCCAGCCACTCGCCGCCGTCTCCGATTCCAATTGTTGAGCTCGAACGGTCCCGGTTACGATCGTGTTCTGACTTGGGTAATTTCGTTACTCAATTGTTTTTAATTAAGGACTTTAAATGGGATCGATTGTTAATCAATGGATTTAATTTTCAGGATATTGATTTGAGAATCAAACTACGGAATTGGAGACAAATATATAAATTTCCAGCAAGGTTGAAGGTTCCGCACAGTCAATTTTATTGGGTGAGATACTGTGCTAAATTAATTTGGTCTAAGGAAATAAAAAGGGACTGATTTGCAATTAAAATTACTTTTGGACAACCTTTGCATTTGGATTTAATTATTGGATTTTTTTTGAGACTACTGGACCATTGAACAAGACTATGGAACTAAGACTCACTGAAATTAAATTAAAGGACTGGTTCAGTTAAGATTAACCAAAATTGGACTAAATGGAGCTCAATTATGAAATTTCAAGAACCTTGGATCAAGTTTTATAATCCTTATTTTTATTGGATTATTGAAGGTTAAGTAGGAGACCAGAGTTTGGTGGAGATTATCACTGCTAGAATAATATTAATTATTCTATTCGATGTAAGTAGTTATTTGGATTTTAAGCCCCTTTAAATTCCTAAATGTTTTGTATTCATGTTTGATAATTTGTAAATTGTGAAAATATGTTTGGAAACCGTGTTAGGAAGCATGTAATGGTTAAGGGAAACGTTCGAAGGTAGTTTTGAGTTAAAATGGCATAAGTTGTGATTATAATGATAATCGGGGCTTAAAGTTACGACTTTATTATGTTAGCTTATGCAATACTTTAAGAATTTCCCCAAAGTTAAATTTGGATGAGTTTGAACATGTTTGTGGAAAATTGTGAACAATCATGCTTGCCTAAATATAAGTATGTGGAAGATGTCGTGGTTGGTCAAATTAAAATGAGAATTATCGTGTTGAGCTTAAGGTTGTTTGAATTTGTTGCGATTCTCGTTAAAGGATTCAAAGTTACAAATAAATGAATGAAAATGTGCCTAAGGTTATGAATGAATTCGACTATAGTATTTCTTTATAAGCATTTGTATGGACAACTGTGTTAAACTAAATATTTGTAAGCATTTGGGCTTTCTAAGATGTTGGTTAGTTGTGGAATGTAGAATATTTGAACTTTAGATTGAATGGTTGGCCAAGTTTAATGTTTTCGGGTTTGGGCTTGGTTAGGGACTGAAGTAGAGCACCTTAATCTGATATGTTCGAATGTGAACGGAAGGATGTTGGTTGTTATGAGTGCTAGCATGGTTAGGGGATTTAATTTTGGACTAAATGAATGAAGGACTTTATGTCAACGACGTATGTATGGGCTATGGCTGCATGTATTTCTTGTTTAGAAGTACCATTGAATTAGGGTAAGTTCTTAATTGAGATTCGTGTTTGTGGTCTATGGTGGAAGGTCACCATAAGGCGATTGAGGTTGTTTATTCAGTTGTGGGCCTGGGTCATATGCTACTAATGATTTCCTAAAAGGAAGAGAAATGGATTTCCATGGTGCTGGCTTAAGAAGAAGGTAGCCTTTCAGATTGTTCCGTGAGGATTTTTGTCTCGCCTATAGATATGTATGAGGCGTAAGACGATATAGAAGTTGGAAAGGCTTGAGGGTTGTTTTTCCTCCTTGTTATGTGAATTAGGGGGTGGTTCCCCATTAAAAGTGTTTGAAACCTTTGGGCCAGCTCGTGTGTGTGATCTGTGCATGATGGATGAATGTGTTAAGGTGGATTGACCCGAAAGGTTCCAAAATCGTTGTGAAAGTACAAGGCCTGTTAGATTGATGTTACCCACCCTATCTCTGTCGTTTCATGCGAGTTTGTAAGCCTAGAATGTATGTGATGTGATGAGCATAGGGAATGCGTTTTCCTAGTGCCGATGAGCTAGCTTAGGGGTGATTCCCCACTGTGTTGAGCATAGGGAATGTGTTTCTCTATTGCATGTATGCTAGCTGAGGGGATGTGTTCCCTGGTTGCCTGTGTGGCTATCATGATGTGATGAGCATAAGGAATGCGTTCCTTATTGCCGATGAGCTAGCTTAGGGGTGATTCCCCACTGTGTTGAGCATAGGAATGCGTTTCCTATTGCCGTGTGCTAGCTGAGAGATGATTCCCCAGTATGTTGAGCGTAGGGAATGCGTTCCCTAACTCCTGTGTGCTAGCTTTGGGGTGATTCCCCATTATATTGAGCATAGGGAATGCGTTCCCTAGCGCCTGTGTGCTAGCCTAGGGGTGATTTATACATTGAGATGACTATGAGGGTTATAGACATTCACAGGTTTGGGTTCTAGGTTACAGGACTCGCAGGTATGACACGAAGTTAGGGTCAAGAAGAAGTGAATGTAAGAGGAAGGATAAATGGACTTTTAGAATAACAGAAGAAAGTATTTGAAATCTAAGCACGAGCGTGAGAAAGAAAATTTTCTTTTGGTATGGTTGCTTTAAAACATTGGACCCTTAAGTGGGCTACTTACTGAGTATGTTTATACTCATCCTTGCTACTGTGTCTGTTTTGCAGATTGTGCACAGTCTCGGGGTGGATGACGCAGGTGACGACTTGACGAGACTATGGAGACTCCACCAAATGTCTTTTCCCTATTTTAGTTTTATTACCTTGTTCCTTGATGGGTGTTTGGTTTGAAAAATCTAAATATTCTTTAGTTATCGTGTACTTGGCTAGAGTTCTTAGAATCCTGTGTTTGAAGTTGAAGCTCAGCATATTTGTTGTAGTTTGTTGGATGCTGAGCGTTTTATCTGAGTTATAAAAGTGTTTTTCATTCTTATCAGGTTGTTGTAAAATTTTGGTTTCTCCTAGTTACGCCGTCATGCTGCCGAAATTTCGGGCATGAACGAGGTAACTAGGTCGCGCTTCCGCTTTAGAGAGTCGTAGGAATTCGGGTCTTTACAAGTGGTATCAGAGCTTTAGGTTCTAGGTTCTGTAGACTCGCTTACATCGTAAGCATCGGTTTCTCCATAGTCGTGCTCAAGAAGATCGCCTCGTCACTGCCAGGTTTGTCTTCTGCTAAAGATGAAAAGTAGCATAGAGTTAATGTTTGCATGATGGTTCTTTGTTCCTTGATTTATGAGTTTGTGAAGTAACCCTTAAATTGAATTATGTACATTATGTTGTGGCTTTGTGGATGGAGGTGATTTAAGCAAGATAAAGTCCTTAAATGTCTTTGAACATTGGGAATGGTAGTTTAGAGAAAACTACCTATTGAGTTCATTCAAGATAAAGCCATGTTGGTACACGCCCCTAAAAATTGGGAGAGGGGGGGGGGGGGGGGGGGAATTGCCGCAAGCTAAATGAGGACGGAGACGGAAAATACATTCCCCATCCTCGTCCCGTGCCTCATTTATTTTTATTATTAATATATATATATATAAGTACGAATGTGTAAGAAACTTTTTTTGGACAATATTATCCTTGGTGTTTTACAAAATACCTAAATTATCCTTCATTTAAGATTTTTTTTTTGTTTTTATCTCTAAAACTCTCTCTCCATCTTCCCAAAACTACCTCACATTCTTTTCCCTATTTTTAGGCATAATAATTTTTTGCATAAAATCAAATTACCTTAGATATTCAATTAAAATTAAATGACTTTTTATTTTTTATTTTATTAGATTTTATTATATAACATCGTGTCTCTTTTCTTTGATTTTTTCTTTTATTTTATATGTAACATTGTTATCTTCTTATTTTATTCCAATTAAAATAGATATAGATTAGAATTAAATCTTATTTTTTGTTAAATCTAAAGAAAAATAAAATCGGTGTTCAAATTACCTTCCCGAAACGGTTCATTTCCCTATTTTTATGCATAAAATCTTTCATCTTCTCTTTCATCTCCTACGTCTCACTCCTACCCACTCTCTTCTTCCCTTTTCCTATTTTTAATTTTTTTTTAAAATACAGATGTCAAAATTTCTAGAATATGATTTAGAAATAAATAAAAATTTGTTTTGCTAAAAAAAAAACAAGATAACATCTCTCTTCCACTCACTCTCTAACTTCCACTCCACATCTTCGATTATTCATTATACGGTTTCTATCATCCTTTCTCTCTCACTCATATCTCTAACTTCCTCAACTCCATTAATTCACACTCACAATATAAATATCACTTCATTTAAAACCATCATTATTTTCCTCCCTTCTATTCACAGTACTTCACATTACGTCTTCTTCTTTCTTTCTTTTTTTTTCATAACAACATGTCTCTAAAAAAGTATATTTTGCTGAAAAATTTGGAACCATTCCAAAAGGAATGGACTGTAAAAGTCAGTGTAATTTGAAGAGGAACAACAGAGACATATACTAACCATAGGGGTCCACTTCAAGTATTGAAGTTGATTCTGATTGATGAAGAGGTAATTTTTGTCTCCCTATATAATTAAGACGTAGTTCTTTGTTCATAATAGTTTTTTTGAATTAATCTTTTGAGTCTAATTTTTTATATTAAATATGCTCTATTCTAATACCTGACTTTTATAGGGAACTCAAATCCAAGCCGTGATGTATAATGAAACTATTTTAAGATTGGAGCACACTTTAAAGAAAAATTGATCCTATTTTATTATCAATGGAAATGTGAAACCGGTTGGCAATAGATTTCTCAATATCAATGAAGATATTGAAATATCTATATCACCTAATACTGAAGTTCGAGAATCCAGTGAAAAAATTTCCACAGAAAAATTTACTCACAATTTCATTGATTTTAAGCAAATGATCGGTGACTTGGATAAAAAGAAGATAATATTTATCATTTTATTTTGTTACAGATGTCATTGGAATTGTGACCATTGTGAAGCCAATTATGAATATCAAGAGTTAAAAAAACGATGTCCAGAGCATAAAAAAGAGAGATATTATTTTGATAAACTCAAGGTATGAATTTTTATTCTTTGAATTAACTTTTTTTTACTACTTTTAATGTGAAATTTGGAAAAAAAAATTATGGATATTTTTTCATGGTGTATTTATCCCTTGAGGGAAACATAATTTCTAACATATAATAAATTGCTATGTGATACATTTTTTGTTTATATGTAGAAAATCTTCACACTTTCATTACTTTTCTTCTATGTTTTTTTTCTCTTTATCTCTTGGCTATGTTTTATTTATTACCTATATTTCATATATGTATATCATATTAAATCATCCATGTGCAATGAAAATGAATGTCTATTCTAACATATTTCTAAGTAATTATTTATTACTGCAAACTACAGTTCTCGAGATTATTTCCAATTAATTATGTGATATTATTTCATATATGTATATGGTAAAATTTGAACGTGATCGTGCTTATATTTGAAATAAATATTTTTTTCAAATCCAAATAGGTTGGAAACCATAAAGATAGGTTTATGGGGAGATTTGGCAAAAAATGAAGGACAATTACTTGAAGATCATGTTGACAAAAAACAAGTGGCAGTTTTACTGAATGTAAAGGGGGACTTATATGAAGGTATTATAAAATTAGTTAATATTTATATAATATCGTCTTGACTATGGTTGTTGTTGTTCGTGGTGGTGTTATTATTATTATTATGATTTTGGTGTTTGTAGATGAATTTAGTTTGGCAACTACAATGGTATGTTTAATATAATACATAAAATTAATAGAAATGTCACGTGCAACGCATGTGCTAAAATACTAGTATATATAAACATGTATATATTTAAATCACTTTTGATTATGAATGGCAATCTTTAAATTTAAGGTTTTATTAATTGTTTAATAATCTATACAATTTTTGGCCCTGTACTTTCAATAAATTTTAAATTAGTCTATAATAATTTCTAACTTCTAAACAATAAAAGACATCATGTGAATATACTTCCAAAATTTATAAAAGAAAAACTAATAGAGATTAAATATTTTTTAGAAAATGTAACAATAAATCTACTCTATGGACTAATTTTAAGATTTATTAAAAGTAAATTGACTAAAATTGAACATTTAAAAATATAAAGTAAATGAAATTTAAGGTACCCAAACGAAAATGATATTTTAGCCTTAAATCAAATTACAGAAACAAACTGTAAAAGAAAAATATTATTATTTCTGTTTTTTTTCTCTACAACAAAATTATATATCGATCTGGGGAGGGGACAATAAATCAAAAGCGACGAGCCGAAAGAACTAAAAAGAAAAAAAAAAAGCGAAAAATTATAACCAAATCAAATCATTTAAAAAAAAAATTAAAATCAGATAATAATTCCCCAAATAAAGACTGTAAAATAAAAATATCATTATTTCTCCATTTTTTCCCCCTAAATTAAAATCAGAAACTAATAATCCCCCAAATAAACCCAAGCAAACCCACAACCAACCCCAAATTTCCGTCTCTAATTCCGGCAGCCCCACCCTTATGCGAGCCTGGCGCAGAGGCGGCAGTGGCCGTTTCGTTAACCCCGACATCCGCCGGCGCAGATGCAGGAGACGAGCCGCCGTGAGCGCGTGGGGAAATACCAGCACCACCCTCCCTATCAAACACCAACAAGCTTTTCGCATTCAAATTATCTGGTGTAAACTCATGAATCTCTGGAGCACCAGATTCCGGGTCAACCGTCGGTCCAACTTGCCAGACCTGGTTCAGAGACTTAGCCTTCGCCGGAACTTTCACAGTAGCGAAGATGGTGAGTCGGTCGTCGGAGAATTCGGCGGCGAGGTCCCAGACGGGGAAGGAGAGCTTCGAGGGGAGGACGGAGGAGTAAGAGGAAATGTTGAAGGTACGGACGGAGGGGGCATCGCCGGAGAGGGTGGCAATGAGGGCCTGGGCTCCGGCCATGCCGGTGCCGGTGGGGTTGACGGCCCAGGCTACCCATCCGCCAGAGTGCGGCGGTGGGGCTAGAAAGGCGACGGAGAGAGAGGAGTTTTTGGGGTTGTGGGTCCAGTGGAGGAAGGCGTTGAGATGGGGGAGATCGTCGCAGTGGGCGAAGGATCTGTTATGGAAGGATTGGGAAGAACAAGTGAGGGATTGGGCGGAAGAGAGGAATGATCCGATTAAGCCAAGAAAGAGGATGAAGTTGCAGAAGGAAGCCATTGAAGGGGGAATTCTGAGGAGAAAGTGACACAGGAAATGGAAATGGTGAGTGTGTGGGAGATAGGGAATTGGTTTATAATGAAAAATAATGAAAGGGAGTTGGGGGAGATCAGTTTTTCTATGCCTAAATGTGGAGAGTGGGGAGTTGGAACTTAGTTGTAATTTTTGTAAATGAACTTTTTTTTTCTTTTTTTGGGATTTTGGGGTTACAATGTTTGACCTTTAACCTTTTTGTCATTGAGTAAAGTGATCAAATTGGAAAATGGGGTTTGGGGCAAATTTTTTTTAAGAGGGATGTGGACACTTATTTATTTCCTTGGAGTGGGGGAAGATCATGATGAAAATATGAAATGAGGAAAAATAATATATTTAAGGAGAATTAGGGGTGGTTGAGATTTGGGGAGGAAGAGAGGAAGACAAATAGTTTATAGTTACTAACTATATATTTGATTGAATATCAAATATTATTAATTAATTTATAAATATGTTTTATGTTATAAATTTTTGTATAATTATTATTTTTATTATTTTACAATGTTATATCATATATAATATAATGTTATACCTGTATCAATTTTAACAAAAATGAAATAAGTTGATAATATGAAATAGTATTATGTTTGTCAATTTTTTAAAATATTTTTTTAGTATAATTCTACAATTTAAAGATTTGATACATTTAAAGCATAATAATACGTTGTTTTCATAATTTTTACTATTTGAATCATAGAATAAAATAATTTTTAAAAATAAATCAATTCATTTGATTTAGTGAATCTAGAAAAAAAAAATTCGAATTGCAAACCAAACAGACCCTTAACTATTGATACTATAGCGAATATAAAAGATAAAATTATGGACCAAATTAAACTATTTCGTAAAATTCAGATGTATCATTTAAAATTAATGTAAATGATGTAAAAACGGGTATATTTACAATTCACTAAAAATAAAAGGGTTAAGAGAGTCTAAAAATGTAATATTTCATATTGAATAATTAATTGAAGGTTTTTTTCCTTTTTTGGAATTTATGGAGTTTTATATTTAAAATTATGATAAATGGTGTAATGATGTGTTTGTAATTCACTAAAAAGAAAAGGAGCAAATGGTCTCTAAAAATACTTTTAAAAGATTCTTGGATATATATATATATATATATATATATATATATAGTAAAATAAGAATCAAGAAAAACGATTTCGTATTTCTTGTTTATTGGGCGATGAGATTTTCCTCTCTTGAAAAAAAAAATAAAACAAAGATATGAAAAATAAGGACGTTGTGTGAATAGGTTTGAATATCAATTGGCTTTTTTTTTCTTTTTTTCCTTTTTCAAATGATGAGCTCTAATTAGCAAATTAATCAAAAAATTTATGCTAAAATAATTAATACACCATTTCTAACGATATTTCAAATAAGTTATTTGAATGTTGATAAGCAATTTCAATAATTTAAACAAAGTCGTTATACAAGATCAAGACTGAAACTTTATAACCGTTCTTTTTCTAGGATGTAGAACCAAACTCAAACTTTTTTTTGGAACAAAGATCAAAATCTATGCTCTATTATATTTTTTTCTTGGCTCAAGAACAAAATCCAACTAAGCGTAAAAATTGAAGACTTTTCACATACTAAGACTATCTCAAGAAGTAGATAAAGAATATAAATGCTCACCAATATAAAGTTCTTATGATAAATGTGGCCTCTTATGATGGCTAAATAGGACACTCAAATCAACCATAAAAGTAAATATATATATGAAGCCTAAAAAATTCTTCAACATAATACAATATTTCTTTTAGAATTTTTTTCATAAGTTTTTTATAATTCTCAGGCTCAAGTATATTATATACTATTTACTTTTCTACGTGGATAACATGCTAATATCATCTCAAAAGACTATTTGAAGTTGGTGTGTTGAAAGAACAACATAGTAGTGAATTTGAAATTAAGGATCTTGGCCCAGAAATCGAGATGCTTGGAATGAAAATCAAAAGAGACGACATAGTTGCTAAATGAGATAATACTCTCACTTGTATTATTCAATCATTCTCAATATCGATACAGGGGACCTAAGCTCTATATATAGGGAGCTTGGTAACAAAACTAACTACTTCTAACAACAATTAGTTTATAGGTAAAAGACTAATAAATTACATAACATCCTCCCTCAAACTGAAGGCTATAAAGGACAAAGTTTACTCCTTAAGTCTAGAAATCTTGAATGAGATAGAGCTTTGGTGAAGAAGTCCCCAATTTGATCAACACATGCAACATAATTGATTTGAATATCCTTGCGTATTGCCTTTCCCGAACAAAATGATAGTATATTTCTATATGTTTAGTACGAGCATGAAATAGTGGGTTATTGGAAAGGGAAATGGTTGAGATATTATCACACCATAGTGTTGGTACTTGAAGTATAGCTATCTTAAAATCACAAAGGACCTGTCGTATCCAATATAGTTAAACTAATGTAGAGGCTAAAGACCAATACTTTGCTTCAATTGAGGATCGAGCAATAGTAGGTTGTTTCTTGATACTCCAAGATATGGGATTGTTGCCTAGAAAAATGACATAACTAGTTGTTGACCGTCTATCTCTACTAGGTCACCAGCCCAATCGGCATCACAGTAGGCTGTCAACATAAGTTTTTCTAGTGAAAATTTAAGTCCAATCCAAGTATTACTTTGAAGATACTTCAATATACGCTTAATAAATGTAAGATCTCCCTCAAAAGGTGAATGCATCTTTTGACATGCTTTATTAACAACAAAGTATACTTCAGGCCATGTGAAAGTTAAATACTGTAAAGCTCCCACAAATTTGCGGTAATCTTGCAAGTCATCAAGTAGTTTTGTAGCAGAAGCATAGCTCTCCTTGGTAGCACAAGGAGTTAAGCAAGGTTTACAATTAATCATCTTGGCTCGTTGAAGAAGATCCCTTACATGCTTTGCTTGGCAAAACAGATATCATGGAGTTGGTGCACGACACTTCCAAACCCAAGAAATGCTTAAGTTCCCCTAAATCAGTCATCTCAAATTCATTCCTCAAGCTACTGATTAAAGACTCAATGTAAGAATTATCATTTCCAAATATAATGATATCATCAATGTATAATAAGAGAAATGTAGTTGATGATGAAGTATGTCAGTAAAATAATGAGGGATCAACCTTAAATGCTTCAAAATCCAGGGTTATATTATTAGATAGAAGGTAAACCTTTCGAACCAAGCCCTTGGAGCTTACTTGAGACTATTAAGTGATTTCTTGAGTTTACAAACATGGTTAGGATAAGTAGAGTCTATGAACCCTTGTGGTTGAGCCATATACACATCTTCTTTAAAAGTTCCATGAAGGAATGCATTTTTTACATCAATTTGGCGAATTGGCCAATTAAAGTGTGACCAGTGTGTTGAACAAGGAGGCCTTGACCATCATCAAAGAAAATTTGTTCATCATTTTGACATGGTACAGTCGATGCAAGAAGAGAAGAATCTTGAGCTACATGGGCATTGCAGCCAGAGTCTGCTAGCCACACAGAAGAATTAGGTTGATTGGAGGAATTTGATGCGTATGAAGCAACCATGGCAACTATCTGAGCAGGGGGATGACGCCCTGATAGGCATAATCCATTCGCACTACAAGAATTTTTCCATTTTCCGACGTTATTTATCCCGACGCTTTAAAAACGGTCGGCAAAAAGAGGCAATGCCGACGGTTTTGAAAACGGTCGGCAAAAGTGGGAGAAATACCAACGGTTTTAAAAACGGTCGGCAAAAGTGGGAGAAATGCCGACGGTTTTGAAAACGGTCGGCAAAAGTGGGAGAAATGCCGACGGTTTTGAAAACGGTCGGCAAAAGTGAAGAGAAATGCCGACGGTTTTGTAAATGGTCGGCATTTCTCCTCACATTTGCCGACCATTTTCAAAACCGTTGGCATTTCTCTTCACTTTTGCCGACCATTTTCAAAACCGTCGGCATTTCTCCTCACTTTTGCCGACCGTTTTCAAAACCGTCGGTATTTCCTCATTAATGGGGCTCGAAAATGAGCCCCCTTTTCCCTCCCATTTTTGAGATCTTTTCCCCCCATTTTCCATCTCCTTCCCCCCATTTTCCCTCTCCTTCCAAAAATTTCCCCCATTTCTCTTTTCTCCCTTTCATCTTCTCTTCTTCCTTCCCTTCTCTCCCATCCACCCACCCACCCTCTCTCCGACCGCCGCCCCCTTCCTTTCTCTCCCACCCACGCCCCCACGTCCCACCGACACACTTCCACCCACCATTTTCTTTGATTTTGGTAAGATTGTAAAGTTTTTTTTTTGAGTAGTTAATATACTTAGATTCAAGATTATTTTGCAAATCTATTTAGGTTTATTGTGTTTTGGTTTGTATAATCTCATATTTGCGAGTTCGAACACTTGGAACTCAAACCAACAAAGTTTCTAACTTCTTTGGTGAACAAAGTATGTTGAAATCCACTTTTAAATCTTTTCGAAGTCAAACAAAGTATGTTAGATCATTTTCTAACATTTGAGAAGTCTTTTTTTTGTAGTTTCGAACACTTTCGCTAATATTTCGAACACTTTTAACCAAAGATTAAGTGTGTTTTGGTAAATTTTAGGTGATAAATCTATGTTTGGGCTTTTTAGAACATAGTTAAAATAGTTTAAATTGGTATCTAACCTTTGAATTCTTTTGTTTTAGGATTTGATTCCATCTCAAAGTGTTGAAAAAAAATTTAAGGTAGGTTTGGGTTGATTTCGAACACAGTTAAAATAGTTTAGATTGATATTTAAACTTTGGAACTCTTCCTTTCTATTCTCTATTTTGAATTTGTATTTTATAATTTATTGTAAATAAGTAGATCTACATATGGCTAATTTGTACTTTAAATTTTATTTTTAGTTATTTTGTAATGTTAATTATTCTTAGTCATGGGTATGGAGTTGAACATTACATATGGTTGGTTAGACATTTTACTACTAATTAGGTTTGTTGAGTTATGTAGACAACATAAGTTGGTTAGATTTTTTATGTTGTAGATGAGTTATATAATTATGTTGTAGATTTTTCATACATATACTTTTCATACTTAAGTTTTGCTTTTGATAAGTAGAAATTAAAATGAAAATTTTAATAAGTAGCTACTTGATAAGTAGACTCATGTAGCCTCCGAGCAGTGCTTACACAATTCATCCACTCACAAGGATCATCTAAATAGGTATGATCTCTCTACAACTAATTTGTGTATGGCTATCCTGCAGTAAAGGTAGCCAATGATTTGAGCATTGGGGGGGGGGGGGGGGGGGGGTTAGTATGCTTTGATATTTAATTGAGATACTTATACATAGTAAGACAAATTGTGTATGGCTATCTTGTAGTAAAGGTAGCCAATAATTTGAGTTTATTTGGTTTGTATGTAGGTTCATGATATAGTTGAGTTTTAGATGCTATGTTTTGGTTAAATTGTGAGTTTAAGTTCTTAAGTTTTGAATTTATTTGGATTGTTGGAGTTTATGTTCATGGTAGTTGGTTTTTGAAATAGTTGCTTATTATGTTTAGTAACTTTTGATTTACTTGGTAAAGTTAGTTTATTTGGTAAAATTTTGATTGTTTGAGTTCACAACGAAAGGGTTGATTATTTGGTTTCTTCGAGCTTATGTTCATGATGGTTGAGTTTTAGATGCTATGCATGTGTATTGAGAAGTTTAGTCAAAACTCATATATATGTTTTGTAACTTTTTTGACAAAGTAAAGTTAAGTTTTAAGTGTGTTTGTAATTTTTGTTTTGAAAAAGTTACTTGTAATTTTGTAACTTTGTAACTTTGGATTTAGTTGGTTATAAATTTGATGTGTTGATTATTTGGTTTCTTTGAGCTTATATTTATGGAGTGGGAGTTTTAGATTCTATGTATGTCTATTGAGAAGTTTTATGCAATACTCATACTTTTTGATAAGTCCAAGTTAATTTTTAAGTGTGTTTGTAATTTTTGTTTTGAAAAAGTTACTTGTATTTTTGTAACTTTGTAACTTTGGTTTTAGTTGGTTATAAATTTGATGTGTTGATTATTTGGTTTCTTTGAGCTTATGTTCATGAAGTTGGCTAACATGGAAGCAATGCTTACGCAACTCATGCATTCACAAGGATGACCGTCGAAGTAGGTATGATCTCTCTACTAATGTTTTGTGTATGGCTATCTTGCAGTAAACACTACTACAAATATGAGCTTTAATGACAGTCTTAATATTTCATGGGAAGAAATCATGACGGGCATAGAAAAAGGCGCTGAAAATGTCTAATTTTTGGAAATGGACCTATTAATGACCGTCATCCTAGAAAAATCTCTCTTTAAATATTTTATTTTTTGTCTCTCAAACCCTAAACTCTTCTCCCTCGATCTCTTGCATTTCACTCGCAGCCGCAGTGCAACATTGATGGGGCTACGACGAATTCCTCCCTTGGTGTGACCAAGCCCAAGTCTGTGAAATACCCGACCAGCAACCCCACTTCGTATTGAGGATCATAAATTTGTTCAGGTTTGTACATTTTTTCTTTTCCTTTTCTTGAAGTACTGAATTCTTCGGAGTTCTTTTTTTGAATTTCTTGATCATCATTCACATCCTTAATCAGTAGACGACCTTCTTTCATTTTCTTTTCTCTTTCCTTCATCTTTGGATCTTCGAACTCGGCAAGATATGAGCGATTCCATATTTGGAGTATTTTCTTCAACATTTTTTTCTCCAAATTGTATATAAGTCCTGTGATGCGATTTTTAGCTTTTTCGTTCTCGGCAATGTGAATAATGGTATCACTTCCACGTTTTCATCTTGTTCGTTCTCGAGATCTTTCGAATCCTCTTGCAGATCTTGTTCTTTCTTGTGTTCTTCGGCCGCGTTCGCGGATTCTCGATTTGACTCAAGTGCCAATTCGCTCAATCGACGGCCTATTTCTTCTTCTTCTTCGACTTTCTTGAGTTCTTCACGTCAACGTCAACGTTCTCTTCTCTGTGTGTCATTCTAATGTCAAGAATTTCCAGGGCCTTGAAGATTGAAGATTGCGATGGTGGTTCGACAATCAAATTGAGAAGAACTGATTCAGAAACGCAGTCGGTGAGTTCGTCTAGTTCATAGGATTCATTCCCACCGTTTTCCTCTGTTGATTCTAAGTTGTAATCATTATGTTTAGTTATACTTCTCAACAGATTTTTGCAACACCAGTGAAGACATGACGAGGTACAAAGTCTGATCGAGGCCAAAAAATGACTCAGAATGGATCTCTCTGATATGCAATGTAAGTGGCTGATGAGGAACGTGGTCGAGGGATTTTTAGTTTCATTCTTGGAATGTGAGGATAAGGGAAAAGAGGGAGAACTGGGGCCTAGTGTTTGTGACAAGAATAAAGTGGTGGAGCAGGAGATAGTCACAAAGAAGGAGATTAAAGTTGTGAATTTGAAAAGGAAAAAATTGGAGTTTTTCATATATCTGGTGAACTAAACTTAGTAAATTAAATTTCAGTGTAATGGAGCTAGCTGCCCTTCATGATTTTTCGGTTTGTTATGTTGCAGTTCTTTTCTTCATTTGCTTTTGTAGAATATGTTTGGTTTATTAAGGAGAATATGTTTGAGATTAAAATACAAACTTTGATATTAAGGCTAGGAACTAGGTATCAATTGGTTTTATTGCAAGTTACACTGTTTTCTTTAATATTTGAGTATGAGTAGTTAAAGTTCATACAAATTTATAACCTTCAAGTTTAAGTTCATGGTAGTTGCAACATTTATTGAGACAGTTCTAATATCTCGTTATTTGAAGAGTTAAGTTGAATTGATCAAGATCTGTAATGTTCATACTTACTGCACTTTGTGAATTGAAAAACATTGCTCAATGGTTGTACTCATTCTAAACTTGAAACGTGTGATTGAGTCATACTTATTTCCTATATCTTCTTTCAAATTTTGATAGGTAATAAGTTTCATAAGGGGAGGGGGTTAGATTACTCCATTTGTTGGTATGTTTTGTATGCATATTGTATCCTTGTTGGTTCTTGAAATTTGGTTAGAATTTGGTTAAGGATGACTTGAAGCTCAATTCTTGAAATTGTTGTGATGGAGTCAATGTGTTATTGTTATTGATTATTTGCTACTGTTGTTTGAATTGCAACTGATGTTGTGCGATAAGTTGTTATCCTGATCCATGAATTAACTTTTCTTACTGTGCAATGTTAAACTCATCTTTGTAATGGATTATGTATTGTCAACTTTAAACATAGTGGAGCAACTTTACTTGCATTTGAAACTTGAGAATATCACTTTAATAAAGGTTGCTTAGTACTGCATTTCCTTTTAATTGGGTATGTGTTTGTTGCCATAGAAATTTGTCTTGAAGTAAGTTGTAGTTGAAGGATGAAATTGTCATAGGAGATAACTTGCAATTTTTACTAAATATTTTTCTATCTTAGCTTCTAGAGTACCTATGAAATTTGAAGGGTTGGTTTTACTTTGTTTGATGTGTTTCTTATTGTTTGTTTTTATACTTAGATGGGAGTTTGTGTTAATTATCTCAACTAAGCTTGTTTTTTCATGTTTATGTAAGTTTTGTGTTGCAATTTGTTCAATTTTCTAATATGTTGTGGAACTTGTTACAGATATGGGGTATTGGAATTAATAGTTTTATATATTTAGTGTCACTGTTTAATCTAATTTGCCTATGTTCTGTGATTGCTATGGACATGAGAATTCATTTTTTGTTCTTTGATTGTAGGATGGTGTATTTTTTATGTGTGTTTCTTTATTTGTTCTTTTTAGTTCATGTAACTGATGTAGTAACTTAATATTTCATTTACATTCTTTCATTGATATATTGGTGTATTGCATTGGGGTGCTATTATATGTAAAAAAAATTTACCAACTTTTATTATAGTTGATTTGTTTCTTCTTCTCTACCGATAGCTTTTTCTTGCATAATTTTTATTGTAAAATGTGTTTTGTTATTGTCCTTTGCCTTTATCTCTGAGTTCGTGCAAGGGTATTTCCTCTTGACAGATCTACTATTAGAAAATATGAAGAAAACTGCCATTAAAAGTGAGAAAGAAGATAGACTTGTAGATGTCTCCTCAGAAGCTCACCGTTACACGTATTCTAAAGGCATCCAATTCAATTAATAATGAATCAAGGTAAATTTTGTTGTTATATTTCTATCTAGTTAGGTTGTTTTGCTATGTGTTTTTAAAGCATAATATTACAAAGAAGGGAAGGGGGTTCAAACCTACTATCCTCGTAGAGGAAGATATTATTATCTAACTATTTGAGTTATTTTCATGTTGGTGTTTGTGTCTGTGTTCGTGTTTTATGTGAAGTTGCTATAAAGTTGCCGATAATTATCTTGCTTACTAAAGAGAGTAATATCGGTAAATGTAAATTATGATTATGCATTATTGTTGGTATTTATAGTGTTTTGAAATCATTTTGTTATTAGTTTTTTTAATCTTTTCTTCCATGATTTTTTTTTATGTCATTGCATTATATTGAGTAACATAGATGAGTAGAAATCCATTCCCCATATTCCTTTTGTGATAAATCTATATTAATTTCTTAGGGAGGTTTGTTTTTTTAAAGGTTTGGACATTATTTATCTAAAGACTGTTAAAACTACCACACAACACACTACAAATTAACAACAACAACTTGCAACAAAGTTGTAAGTCTAAAATTACAAAATTCATTTGTTAATCCATTGTGTAGTTGATTGTTGATTATTTGTGGATTGATTCCAATAATTGAGGAAGTGATCCAACTTTTGTGAGAGTAAATTTCTGAGTTGGTTGCTTATTTGTTTCTGCTTCTTAGCTTGTTGTATGTACAAGTTGTTTTTCTACATAATTTGTTAAGTATTCCATTAATTTTTTACTTTACTGCATTTTTTTCAAGATAAAGAAACCATATGTAAGATCATTTATTCTGAACCGTGAACTTGGTGCTTATGATTGTGAAAAACATAAGCTTTTTCCTTTTCAGGTACACTATATTTGTTATCTAGTTACTATCATTTGAATGATGTTTGTTCTTTTTTTTTTTTTTTTGTTTCGATCCGTGCTTGTTTTGTCAATATCATATTTGATGGTCATATGGTGCATTGTTTTTTACTGGAAATATTCTTTTTTGTATCCTGGGTTGTTGTTTTCTCTATTTCTAATTTTCTTTTACCATAGCTACCTCATATTTTTGCTTTAAATAAAAGGGGTTGTGGGTTCTATTTGCTTTATTGTAGGTATTTAATGATCTATTGACCTAGCCATTCTTTGGATGATTTTAAAATTGGTGAGGAAAATATGTATTTCAATGTTTCTACGACTTGAACTGAAAACTGGAGAATTATTTTTTTGCTGCAATTGGATGTGGATGTTTTGTTTTGTGGTTGATTGATTCTTACAATTGAGTAATTTTTCTATATTTAAGTTATGAAGTCTTGATGTCTTGGTTATGGAATAATATGTTGAGTAGCCAGTTGTCCAATATTTTGCATTTCCGATTTTTGTTGGCTAGTTCATGGTCCTTGATCCTGTTAAAAATTTAAGTTGCAAGTTTCTTCGTGCATACACTTTTTTGCCTTTGTAAAAGGACTAGTAACTCTTCATGTATCTGTTTGTATAGCTATTACTATTTTATATCCTTTTGGATATATTGGTATCTGTTTGTAGGCAAACACCTTGTAGCTGAAGACTTTATAATTTTGGCTGATTTCGTTGCCTTTCTTTCTTAATCAGATAAGAAGAATTTCTTAGGTTTTGGAAGAGTTTGATAAAGAGTTTGAAATTGATGGAGGAGGTAGACACAAGTTCTCATTCTTTAGACTTCGGAGTTGATCTATGTATTCTTTAGACTTGGTGATTCAAAACCTCTACCATTCTCCTTTATATATATCACATAGAGATAAAGAAAATAAAATACATCAGGAAAGTTTGCTACAATCAGAGGAAAATAATGATAAGAAATTAACCAGATTGAAGCTGATTTTTAGAGCTTGAAAAGTGGGTCGTGGTTGCTGTCAAGGATATAAGCAGAGGGGTTGTTATCTGTAAAAATATAGAGAAGGAAAGTCACGGTGCTGCTGCTGATTAGTTGGGTTGTTGCTGGCTGTGAGTGTGTTGGCGTTTGACTGATTTGTTCCAAGGATATAATGTGTTGTATTTGGTCAATCAATCAGGATTGTAATGTGCCCTAATTGCTCAATGATTGAGAGCTTTTTTGAGTTGTAATTGATTGATTGAATTGTTAAACTTTTTCTGTCATAAAGGGTAATGAATTGCTGAAATTATGCTCTCATAAAGGTTAAAATTTATTGAAGCTTTTATGAGGAAATTTATTGAAGCTCTTTTTTTTTAATTAAATTATGGACAAAATGATGACGGGTATTGTATGTCATTAAAACATTCAAAACAGACATTTAATGACAGACATTGACTTTTAATGTCATACATTGACCGTCATTAAAAGCTGACCGTCATTGTAGGCTACGATGACACTCGAAAAGATGACGGACACTTGTCCGTCATCGTTTCTCTTTAATGACGGGCAATGCCCGTCATTAAAACCCAAATTTGTACTAGTGAAAGGTAGCAAATGTGTTGGGGGGTTAGTATGTTTGAGATTGTTCTTTGAGATTGAATTGAGTTTAGGAGGTTGGGATCAAAACATTCTTATACATAGTGAGAAGTTATGTATGGCTATCCTGCAGTTATGGTAGCCAATGATTTGAAACTATTTGGTTTGTATGAGTTTCTTCGAGTTTATGTTCATGATCGTTGAGTTTTAATTAGAAGCTATCTATGTTTGCTTGTAGTTGATTTTGAACTTCTTGCTTATTGTTTTGTAATATTGATACTTGCTAATATGTTTGGAATTTATTAGATATGGTTGTGTGGCTATCATGTAGTTATGGTAGCCAATGAATTGGTTTGAGTGTAAGGTGATTCTTAGAGATTGATTTGAAGTTAAAGGGGTGGGTGGGAAATTTTTAGGAGTGTGAAGGGGAACATGGATTGATGCTTATAGATTGTTTATCGATCAATCCTTTGGAGTTTAGTAATTTGGTTGAACATATTTAGCTATTTAATTAAGTTTTGGTGGTTCATTCCTTTGAAAAGTTTAACTATAATTCAATGGGTTTATTATTTGGTTTGTTTAAGTTGTATGTTCTTGGTTTGAGTGTAAGTCGATGCTTAGAGATTGGTTTAGAGTTAGGTAGTGGGTGAGAAATTCTTTGGAGTGTGAAGAGGGGTGGTTGGTGCTTAAGTTTAGTTAAATGTGACCATAAATATTGAGAAGTTTAGGTAAAACTTGTTTATGGTTTGTTTAAGTTTTAGGTAAATGTTTTGTAACATTTGTTTGCTCTTGGTAAAGTTGGGTTGAAATTTTGATTCGTTTTGTTAAGTTTTGATGAGTTTATTTGTGTATATGATAGTTTTTAAATTCAAGATTATATTTGATCGTTTTAGTTTGTTATAAGTTAGGTGATTTCGTTCATATATATATAATTCAATAGTTTGGAAGAGTTTTAAGTAATTTTAGTTGTGTTGTAAATTTGTTATTTTAATTATTTAAGTATGGATATCATTGTTCCTTACTTTTGAAATGTTAATTTAATTATGTTGTTATATGTGTTTTTCTTATATAAGTTAGGTAACTTAATTACATTTTTTTCTTTGTTTTTTCAGGAAAGGCGTGCTAGCTTATGAGAACTTTTAAAGAACTTATGAGACAAAATTTTTGTAATATGTACAAAGTGATAGGAACTTAATTTTTTTTATGTTGTGTGTTGAGGTTTTTGTATTTTATCTTCTATGAATTTAATCATTATGAACAAAGTGTATTCAAATTTGGTTTAATAGAAAGTTTTATTTGATTTATTTTGTATACTCCTTTTAGATACAATAATTTATGAATTAGAATGAAATTCTAGATTAAAAATATTGAAATTTAAAAAATGTCCAATACAAACATTTGCCGACGCTTTTTAGATTTGGTCGGCCATTGTTACATTTGCCGACGCTTTTTAGATTTGGTCGGCCTTTGTACGAAAAGCCGACCAACATAATACCGTCGGCATTTCATACAAAGGCCGACGGTTTTGAGATTTGGTCGGCCTTAGTACCAAAGGCCGACGGTATTATATTGGTCGGCCATTCTTACAAAGGCTGACCAAACATAAAAAGCGTCGGCCTTTGTAGGAAAGGCCGACCAAACTAATACCGTCGGCCTTTCGTACAAAGGCCGACCAAATTTAAAAGCGTCGGCCTTTGTAGGAAAAGCCGACCAAAATCATACCGTCGGCCATTCCTACAAAGGCCGACCAAAGTTTCACGCGTCGGCCTTTGGACAAATGGCCGACGCAATCTAAAGAACCGTCGTCAAAATTTCCCCCAACGGTGTTATGGCGACCGAATTGCCGACGGCGGTTTTTGCGTCGGGAATTATTTAGCCGACGGTTTTTTGACTTTTGCCGACGGTTTTTTGCGTCAGCAAATCCCAAAATTCTTGTAGTGTCGATGAAAGCAATCCAAGGCATTATGACCCACTTTATGGCAAATTTGACACACAGGGCACCCATTAGATCAATTAGTATGAACATGATTTGATTGAAATCCTCCATTTCCTCTTCTAGAAATGGGTGTAGAACCTCATCTTCCTTTGGTAGAACCTCCTCAATTTCCAGAAAATCACCCTCGTCCATGATAACCTCCATTTTTTTTGGGATTTATGCTCTAAAACCTCGTATTTAATAATAATTTAATAATGAATAATATTTTATTTTATTTGCAATATAATATTATCCATTATATGAAAAATCCAAGGTTATTAGTGTAATCTTGAACAGTATGTGGTTGACATACGAGAGGATCATGTTCAAGAAATAACCTAAAGGGTCATAGTATATGGATAAGATTGGGTGCCTTATCCTGGTAACACTATTGATACGGCTCACTTTGTAATAGTTACAAATGATTTGATCCAAATCATTCATGTAGAGACATGTGAGTGGGGGTATCTTATACAATGAGTTTGTATAAGACTGGACCACGAAATATTTAATCTCTCTTTATAAATCCGTTAATTGAGAATATTAATATTTCATCAGGATGATCATATGCGACTCGATCTTAATCCTGAGTGAGTTATGAACTCCTGCCTGTGAGGGCTTGTCCTTTGATTTGCATGGGTGAGAGTGGCTTTTGTAGCCGATTCAATATGCCTACCATTTTGGGAACTTGACCAAATAGTGAGCTGGGAACATAATCTCACAAGATGGAATTCACTCCTTCCTATATAGGATAAGTAGATGAGTAGTTCCCTTAAGTGCTGATTTCGGGACTTGAACAATGGGGCCTCACCCTCTCATTGGCCCGAGAGGGACTTAGTTTATAATTAGATTATAAACATATTGTTCATTAGAAAATCAATGGTACTTAAGGTGCAAGATGTAATTATAGGGGTAAAATGGACTTTTTACCCAACTGTAATTATGAACAACTCGTGAATGATCGACTTGCATGTAATTATTATATCTATGGACACAACTTGTCCTACAGTGCATAAGAGTGCAACTCTAGGTCTATAGTAGAGTGACTTATAGTTAATGAATAAAAGTTAATTAATTAAAGAGTTTAATTAATTAATTTTGTATCATTGGAGCTTATAATCTGTAGGTCCATAAGGTCCCCTTGCTAGCTCATAGTAACACTAAAAGATCAAAGAAAGTAGATTCTTGATTTTCAATTCAAAGAAAGTAGGGCTATGGTAGAATTTAAAGATTCTGTGGATTTGTGTTGTAATTCAATGGATTGTCCCTCGATTTTCAACAAGGCATAAAGGTGCTCGAAGGAAATAGGATCAGATTGAGTTCGAATTGAAGTAAAAGCATTAAAGTGAGTAGGAATACCATTTAAAACATAAATCAGCCTTTCCTCATCATCGATCAAGATACTAATGTTAGCAAGTTGATCCTTAATATCCTTAGCATGTTGGACATAAGAGTCAATCAATTCATATATATGATTTCTTGACTAAAGATTGCAAAGCAAAGCGTAATTGAATAATATGAAATTGAAATAGGGATGAGAACTTGGTTTCAAGACAAACCCAAGTGTCGCGAGCAGTAACACAACCAACCACCAGCGACAGAATATATGGAGAAAGTGTTGAGTTGATAAGAACCAAGATTGCACGATCGTGAGCAATCCAATCCCCATACTGAGGATTGGCGGTTTTGGTGAGAGATCCATCTTCGTTGCCAAGGAACTGAGATGGAATTGAGTAAGATCCATCGATAAACCCTGAGACCTTGTGAGCTTCAAAGATCGGCAAAATCTAATGGCGCCAGAGAGAGTAATTTTTCGAATCAAGCTTGACAGATACCAAGTTACAAACATTAGAGAGAAGAAGAATTGTAAGAGAAGATTGATTGAGAATGCTGTCGGTGGTAGTAGTAGCAATGGTGGACGAAGACGAGGCCATGTGGAAATAGAAAAGAAAATGGCCTTTTGATACTTTAGAGAGCATGAGTGTGACATGGGTCAGTAAAGGTCGACGTGGGTCTTGTTTGTTCTAATACCATGAGAAAATGAGATACCATGAGATAATGTTGTTGGTCTTATTCAATCATTCTCAATATCAGTACAAGAGAACATAAGCTAGCTCTATATATATAGGGAGCTTGGTAACAAAACTAACTACTTCTAACAACCATTAGTTTATAGGTGAAAGACTAAGAACAAGAAATAACTAATTACATAACACCAATAAGATATTCATTTCTCAAAAAACCTATTCTAGCAAGATTTTGAAGAAATTTTGACAAGATGCTAAAACAGTCAAAGTTCCTTTAGTACAACATTTCAAGTTGTCCAAGCAGCAGTCACCAACAACTACAAAAGATGCAGTGGTTATGAATCACATTAATTCTCTATTCAAATGCAATTAGTAGGTCTAATGTATATGGGAAGATATGTACAGGAATCGTATTGCTAGCCTTGAGTGTGGTCGGTTGTTTAATGAAGTAACCCTGGACAACCAAACTGAAAAGCTACCAAGTGGATCTTAAGATACCTAAAAGGTAGCAAAGATCGATTATGTCTTGGTCTATACGAGGTAAATGCCTAAAATGATATGTTGATTTCGTTGGGATATAGACCGAAGGAGATTAACAACTACGTTTATATTTACTCTATATGGAAATAAATGAGTTGGAGATCAATGCTACCACAAAATCAAAGTATTTTACTATAGCCAAGTATGAAAATATCGATATCGATGTTGATATCAATATTTAGATATTGATGAATATTTTGGACAAAAAAAATCATTAATATCATGAAAGTTTATAGAAAACTTGTGAATTTCTAAACGAATCTTGAGTTGAACAACATTTGAGGTGGGAGATTCGAACATTTTTGTAGTAAACTTTTTATTCCTTTTTGAGTTAAATTTGAGTAGTAACTTATCTAACTCATAAACTGACATTTTATGCACATATATCAATAATTTAAGGTTAAACATACGAAAAATAGATAGTAATAAATGTTAATAAATAAACAAGACTTATATTGATTCATTGTATAAACAAGTATACACAATTTAATAATATTGAGAAAATAACTTAATAATTATTTGAACAATTGAATATAATTTAATGCAAATCGAAACAAACAAGAAATTATAAAATATAGAGAATTATATCTATAAGAGATGAAGAGAAAAAATGTTATAAAATAAACTAATGTTATTAGTTTGAACAATAAAGTATATAATGATTAATAATTGAATTAAAAGAAATAAAATAAAATAAAATAACATAATTGAAATAAAAATTGACAAAGGGAGAGAAATGGTAAGGAAAAGGTGAAAATAATATGTTTAAAAAACGTTAAATTACAAATTTGGTCCCTAGGATTTGGAGAGAGTTAGAATTTAGTCCCTATGGTTTTAAAAATTAGAATTTTGTTCTTATGACTTGATAAAACCTCATAATTAATCCCTATAGTTTGATAAAATCCTCATAAATCGGGACTAGTTCTAACATTTAAAATCATAAGAACTAAATTCTAACATTCTTAAAATTATAGGGATTAAATTTAGAATTTAACCTTAAAAAAAATTGTGGAAGCAAGATACATGACTTGGAGAGAAGAAAAATGAGAGATGGGAAAAGAAGAAAAAAGTTGTCAATTTGCGTTGGAAACAGATAGAGAGAGTGGAGAGTTGATTTTATCCCACATTGAAACTTCTCATTGTTGAAAGTATTGTCCAAAAAAGTATAGGTTTGAATTCGGATCAAGTCCAAGCCCAACTGACCATGGATTGGATTTGAGCTTGAGCCAAATCGATCCAACTTTTAATAGTCAAGACCATGACTCAACTCTTAGACTTGACTCGTTAGATTAAATTTTGGATTGGTCATAGGTTGACCAATTGAATAATTAATTATTTAATTATTTTAAAAAATAATTTTTTTAGATTTTTTTAAACCAAATTGTATTATAATTTTTCGATTTACATTTTCTATTCAATTTTATTTTGAAGTTTTTGATATTTTTATTAATTTTACTGGATAAGATTATTGATATTATAAGTTTTCTTTTGGTATTTTATTTTTCAAGAAAAGCTTTATTAGTTTTTTACACTTATATTTTTTTTATTAACTATAGGCTATGATCACATCAAGTCCAAAAATGTATTTTAGAACAAAAATAGATTACAAATTTTACTTATTAAAATATATAAAATATAATATGTAAAGCATTATATATATTTGGATTTACCGATCTATAAGTCTATTGGACCGGGTTGATGGCTAATCCAAATATGGTCCCAATGAGTTAATCCAGTTTTTTTTTTTTTTTTCCTACGAAATTTGGTATATATGGCTAGAATTATTTGTAACTTTGAAAAATGGCCAACGCCAAATCTTAAAGAAAAATGGCCAACGAATTTTTAGGAGGAATTTGCTCCATATTTTTCCACTTTTACCGCTACTTTTTTTCAATTTAGAATCTAGAATAATCTTTTAAGTTTGTCACATGGTTCATATTTCTTTTTAAGATTATCTTTATGCTATCTTGTTTAGTTTAAAATTAATTTATAATTATATTTTCAGTTTTGTTACGTGATTCATATTTTCTTTTAGGATTATCTTTCTATTATCTTTTTTCAATTTTGAATTTAGAATTATCCTTTTAGTTTTGTTACGTGATTCATATTTTCTTTTAGGATTATCTTTCTATTATCTTTTTCAATTTTAAATTTAGAATTATTGTTTCAGTTTTGTAATGTGATTATTATTTCTACCAGATTTCAAATTCAAAATATTGATATTTTTATTTTTAATTCACAAACATAATTTTTATTTTCGATTTGGCCACTTGCTCAGAAGCTATCTCCTTCTCCATCTCCCATGAAAACATCTCCTTTGTTCATTGGTGCAGAAATCGCTGA
Source organism: Trichosanthes truncata (assembly GCA_033996785.1). Lineage (NCBI taxonomy): Eukaryota > Viridiplantae > Streptophyta > Magnoliopsida > Cucurbitales > Cucurbitaceae > Trichosanthes > Trichosanthes truncata. Next base: position 43,809,622 of record MU867259.1, on the reverse strand, counting down.
GAGAGATAGTGGTTTAGTTGAAATTGAGTTTGGTATGAAACATAAAGCATTCATATTATTTTTAAAAAGCATGTGTTCACAAAGCACATTGTTGGTCGTCGGTGGAATGATTAAATAAAAAAATGAGAAAAAAATAAAGATCACACAATGTTCTTTTGCAGTCAGTGTTGTAATACAGTAGGGGTCATCCCATTTGATTCAAAATATCTTAAGAAATATAGCATAATATTTTTTTAAAAAAAGAATGATATTGAAAAGGAAAGAGAAGAACCCAAACGATGCAGCTTGAATGAAAGCTATAACTGATAATTGTTTAAATTCAATTGGTGGATTTCTAATTTATCATTGATGTGTGGTCTCATGAAGGATCTGGTTGAAATTGATATTGAACAAAAGCACACACCTTACGAAATTTGGAAGTACGCAATTTTTCATTGATTCTTAGTGAAGGATAGGTTGTAAAGAACATTGTTCAACCAAATGGGTTTTAATTAAGGGAGCAGGTAAATTTTTTTTCACATGAATGAGAGGATATTGCTGAAGATAACTAAGGAAGCAGTTGAGGCTAAGCCTAACAAAAATTTTATCCGACTTTAGTACAATGTATTTGTGTGGTAAAATTTGATGAAGATTTTAAATGTTTTTTAGTACAATGTATTTGTATGAATGCAAGAGATCGCTATGATAACAAAGATGTATTTGGTATAGTGAACTGAAGGAAGAGTTAATGTGTATGATGCGGCTGTTGCAGAGAGATTTTAAGAACATGCGAGAAAGGAAAGGGGAGGATGTGAAAAGGGTAATTTTTATGGTGAAAATTTTAAATTACAGGGTATTATGTGCGTACATACCAGACATTTGTATGCATAAAACTTCATAATTTTGAGTTTTGATTTTCAAGAACTCCTTTTTGATTTTCTATTTTGAAAAAAAAAAATTCAAAGAAGTGTATTTTTGTTTCCCAAATCTCAAATTTAGTCTCAATTTTAAATTAACACATTGTTTAAATTATTTTATTATTTTGATTATGTTTTTTTATTTCACCAAAATTATCCCTTAATTCTAGGAATTTATAATGCAAAGGTATTTTAGTTCATTCTGTTATTTAAAGTTATTCGTCATTTAAGCTTTTGATCATTTATCCAATAAAAAAGTCAATCGGTCAATTTTCAAAATGGCTATTTAAATGTAGCCATTCACCTAGTTATAACCCCATTTCTAAAAGGTGATCGATATCTAATCCAATGAATGGATGGGGCCGAGCTGAAGCTCATCAAACTTTGACTTAGGGCAGAGTTTGGATTAGGCTTAGGCTAGCCTAGGGGTGAGCCTCGGTCGTTAGTGTTGCTTTTGGGCTCAAATCTACACCAACCACTGACATGTTGGTTTTTGATAGTCAGTTTTGGTCGATTTTAGAGAGGTTGGTTACACCGAATGACCGACCATGATTGGTCGGTCTATTTGGTTGATTCCATGCCTCCAACAAACAAAATGAACGTATGAAAAAAAATGAGAGAAAGGGAGAAGAAAAGAAGAAAGAAAGAAAAGAATAAAATAAGAAAGAGAGAAGAAAAAATGAAATGAAGAAGAAAGAAATAGGAGATAAAAGGAGAAGAAAAAGAAGAAAGGGAGAAGAAAAGAATAAAGAAGAAGAAAAAAATAAATGGAGAAGATAAGAAAGAGTGAAGAAAAGATGAATTAAGGGAGAAGAAAGAAAGAAAGAAGAGAAAAGTAGAAAGGAAACGAGGTGATAAAGAAAAAAATGAAAAAAAATAATAACATCCAAGAAAGTGGTATATTTGTTGTTGAGGAAGAATGAAGACCTTACCGAAGTTTCTTTTGTTGTGGAAGAAATTGAAATCTTGGCTAAGGAGTTGGGTGTGGCTTCCTTCTACAAGTGCCCAAGAATAAGAAACTCCACAGCTCACGACCTTACACATGCAGCAGCTTATCCACTCCCTCCATAGCTCCAAAGTCGGTCTTAGTCGATTGACTCAATTTGTTAGATCATTGCGTTGCTCACTATTGGAAACGTAGTAGACACTCACAACACAACTCAAGAGACAAGAGAAGAAAATTGTTCTCTTACTCACACACAATTTTGGAGAAATAAGAACTTGTATTTTTGGTAAATAACTTCACTTCTGTTTTATTGATTTCAAATGACAAATCCTACACATATTTATACTAGTAGGAAAGTACATCAAAAGACATCAGTGTTAAATACCAATACTCTCTTCACCAATACTTAAACATTCATCAATGTATTTAATGATTCATGTATCCAACTATTTATGTATATAATTAAATGTAATTCATGTATCCAACTATTCATGTATTTGAAAATGTCTAGATTAATCTTAATGTCCTCCCTTAATCTAGATTTGAGCAACTCCAAGCTCTTCTTTGAACTTAACAAATAAGTCAAACTTCAACACTTTCGTAAAAATGTCCACCATCTGATCTTGAGTCTTGCAATACTTCACTATCACTTCTCTATCTTTAACCAACTCTCTGATGAATTGATACTTAATTCTAATATGTTTGCTTTTTCCATGAAAGACTGGAATCTTTGATAATGCAATGGCAGAACCATTATCACAAAATAAAACAGTCTCACTTCTTTGAGCAAACTTCAATTCTTTCAACATCCACCTGAGCCATAAAGCTTGACATCCAGCTGCAGATAAATAAATAAATCCTGCTTCGGTGGTAGAAAGAGTAACAATGGGTTGTTTCTTTGAAGCCCATGAAAAAACACTCGAACCAATACTAAAAACATAACCATATGTATTTTTATGATCATCAACATTACCACCTCAGTCACTATCACAAAAACCAACCAACATTGATTCCTGAACTTTTTTGTAATGAATTCCAAAATTAATGGTGCCACGAATGTAACAAAGAACTCTTTAAACTGCTTCCCAATGACTTCTTTTCGGGCTTGTCATGAATCTACTTAACATACTTACAACAAATAAAATATCAGGTCTCGTTGCGGTCAAGTACATCAAACTTCCAACTAAGCTTCGATACAAACTTAGATCAACCTCATCTCCAGTATCATTTTTACTAAATTTCAAATTTGCATCCATGGGCGTGTTACAAGGAAAATCATTTTCCATCCTGAATCTTTTCAACAAGTCACCAACATACTTTTTTCGTGAGATAACAATCTCTCCATCTTTTTCATTGGCTTCAATCCCAAGAAAGTAATGGATGAGACCCATATCACTTATTTCAAATTCTCTTTTCATGGAATTCTTAAAGTTATCACACATCAATTTATCATTTCCAGTAAAAAGCAAATCATCAACATATAATGAAACAATAAGAAATTTGTCATACTTATCTTCTTTGACACAAAATGCATGCTCATATGGACACCTTTGAAATCCTATCTTCAAAAAGAAATTGTCAATGCGACTATACCAAGCTCGTGGAGCTTGCTTCAATCCATACAAGGCCTTTTTCAGCTTCTATACTTTCTCTTCTTCTTTCTTCACATAACCCAAAGATTGTTCAACAAATATCTCTTCCTTCAAGTATCCATTCAAAAAAGCGGACTTTACATCTATTTGGTAAACATTCCACCTATTTTGAGCAGCCAAAGACAAAATCAATCGAATGGTCTCAATCCTAGTGACAGGAGCAAATATCTCTTCATAATCCACTCCATACTTCTGTTTGTAGCCTTTTACAACAAGTCTTGACTTGTATTTTCAACATCACCATTTGACTTAAGCTTTGTTCTATACACCCATTTTACTCCAAGCGCTTGTTTGTTTACATGAAGAATAACTCCCATGTTTCATTTCTTTTTATCGCATCAATTTCTTGATCCATTGCAATCTTCCATTTTTCATCTTGGATCGCCTCATCAAAATGTATAGGATCAACACCAACAAATAATGCAAAATTAGAAAAATCATCAATTCTACTAGTAGCATTATAAATTTCTTGAATATTTCTCATTTTCCTTGGTGAGGTTTCTTCATCACTAGCTGAGGATAAAGATGACACATCTGCCTGAATCTCTACTTGCTCTAAATCTTGAGCACCACTATTTTCATCCATGTTAACATGAAATGAACTTTCAGCTTCACAAGCTATATCCTAATTTTAAGATTTCTCTTCATTAAAAATCACGTCCCGACTAATAATAATCTTTCTTGACACAGGATTATACAACCGATAAGCTTTAGAATTCTCACTATAACCCACTATAATACTTTTTTCAGATTTATCATCTAACTTGCCTCTTAGCTTATCAGGAATATGAGAATAAGCTATACTCTCAAAAACTCTCAAGTGACTAACACATGGTTTCTCACCATACCATGCTTCATAAGGAATCATACCTGGGACACTCTTTGTCAGAGCTCGATTCAATATGTAAGTAGTACATGCAACATCATTCCCCCAAAATTCATTTGGCATCTTCTTGGCTTTTAACATACACTCTTTGTTAGAGCTCGATTCATTCTGTTCTTTCTATCTGCAACTCCATTCTATTGTGGAGTCATTCGAACAGTCTTTTGATGATGAATACCGTGCTTCTTGAAAAATTTATCAAAAACTATATACTCTCCACTGCGGTCAGATCTCAAAGTTTTTATCTTATAGCCACTTTGATTCTCAACTAAAACTTTGAAAGTTTTAAAACATTCAAATGCTTCACTTTTCTCTTTCAAAAAATAAGTCCATAATTTTCTACTGAAGTTATCAATGAAGGTTATAAAATAACGATTACCTCCATTTGATATTGTGCGCATGGGACTACAAAAATCTGTATGAATAAGTTCTAGAGGTTTGGAAGCTCTCCATGCTTTACCAACTGGAAACGAATGCCGATAGTGTTTTGCAAGTATACAAACCTCACAAATATCTGACTCATGATTCAAACTCACCATATGATTTTTGTATAGATACGATAATGATCCAAAATTCAAGTGACCATACCGAAAATGTCAAAGCCAAGATGGACCCTTCAATATGCTACTAAAGCAAGAGATTTGACCATATGTAAACTTTAGAAGAAGCATCTTATTATCAGTCATTTTTACCTTGGCAATAAGAACATCACTCTAATCTTTGATTACGCACACACCATCTTCAAATGAAACTTTGAGTCCTCGCTGGAGCAGTTGACCAATACTCAAAAGATTATGCTTCAGACTTGAAACATATAACACATCTACAACTCATTTTGTGCCTTTCTTTGTCTTAACGAGAATATCACCTCGACCTTTGACTTGATATCTAGTATTATCACCAGTTTTCACTTCATTTTGGAAAGATTCATCCAAAGTAACAAATATACTTTTGTTTCCCGTCATGTGGTTACTACAACCACTATCAAGATACCATGTAGGCTCTACATCATCTTCTTGCACACTACATGCAAGAAATAGAACGCCTTCATCATTTTTCTCCTCCTTATGCATCATGGTGGAATTATTATTTCCATCTCCATTTTTCAAGGCCCAACAATTTGCTTGAAAATGACCATACTTTTTACAGTTAAAATCTTGAATATGAGAAAATTTGCCACGACCACTTCTTTGGTTTCTACCAAAACCTCTTCCTCTTCCACCTCCTCTTCCTCGAGATGAAGAAGAGTTTTCTTGCTTATTTTCATAATTCGCACCATTTCTATCATCATATTTTCTTCCAATTCCTCGTCCACCACGACCGCCACGTCTTCCACAAGAACTGCCTCTGAAGGAAGTTTGCATATGAAAAGCTTCCTCAAGAGGAGTAACATCAAATTGTTTTAATCTAAGCTCATGGGATTGAAGGGAACCCATCAAGCTATTTAAAAATAATGTAGATAAGTCTTTCAACTCTTCAATTGCAACAACAATATGTTCAAACTTTTTCGGCATACTTCTAAGAATCTTTTCAACAACTCTTTGATCGCCTATAACTTCTCCATTTGATCTCAAATTGTTGACAATTGCAAGAATACGATTAGAAAAATCTTCAACACTTTCGGTCTCTTTCATCTTTATGGAATCAAATTCAGATCTGAAGGCTTGTAATCTTACCATATTTACCCTATCCACCCCTTGATAGGTGGAATGTAGAATATCCCAAGCCTTCTTCGCAGTAGCAGTTGTTGAAATTCTTTCAAATATTCCTTCGTCAATAGCTTGATAAATAAAGAATAAAGCCTTCTTGTCCTTCTTACGATTTTCTTTCAACTCCGTAAGTTGTTGATTAGTGAACCCATTTTGATTCTCAGCTTTTGTATATCCTCTTTCGACAATTTTCCACCAATCTTGCAAGTTGTATAACACTTTCATTTGATTACTCCATTGACTAAAATTCTTCTAACTGAATTTTGGAAGTGGGGGTTGCAGCATGTTACCACTTGATGACATGTATGATCTTAGCTCTGATACCACTTGTTGGAAACGTAGTAGACACTCACAACACAACTCAAGAGACAAGAGAAGAAAATTATTCTCTTACTCACACACAATTTTGGAGAAATAAGAACTTATATTTTTGGTAAATAACTTCACTTCTGTTTTCTTGATTTCAAATGAAAAATCCTACACATATTTATACTAGTAAGAAAGTACATCAAAAGATATCAATATTAAATACCAATACATGACTCTTCACCAATATACGAACATTCATCAATGTACTTAATGATTCATGTATCCAACTACTCATATATTTAAAAATATCTAGATTAATCTTAACACTCACCCCTAGGCCAGCCTTTGTGTCACAAGCTGTTTGATAAGCTAAGTTGAAAGAGTAAATACTTCCCATAAATTCTTCCCCAGCCCCATTTCATCGCCTCACCTCAAAAGTCACAACAACAGGCTTTTACTGCTCAAGTAAAAGGAGCCCCTGTAGTTAATTTTGCTTTTAGGTATACAGTCTAAATATTTTAATGGATATTGGTCAAAACATTCATGATATTGACATATCGGGATATGGGGGGAAGAAAGATCCTTAACCCTCATATCATAGTCCGCATGCAAAATTCAGTTATATATTGTTGATAATATCGATGATATCGCCGATTTATACTTCCTTGACTATGGTAGGATTTGGTTCAAGAAGCAATTTCAACGTTATGATTGATCTACGATATGATTGCATATGATCTTCATCTTATAATGTTATGTGATGGCCAAAATGCGCTAGTACTTTCCAAGATTCAAATGTACCCATGAGCGCACGAAACATATTGATGTTAAATACCAACATCGCTAAGCTGGAAAAGGTTTCCATAGTTGATAATATTAGACTATATACTTACTAAAGCATTACCCAACCTAAGGATGAACCACTTGAGTGGGGCTGGTAAAGATTAAAATGATTGGTTAAAAGTGTCCAAACAAATAGAAGCAGATTGGACTGAAACAAACTTTTATGATATATACGTGTAAAGATGATTTGTAATAGGGTGACATATATCATAAATCATTTGAAAGCTCAATTCTTAGCTAACAATGTTTTCAACTAATAAACAGTTTTATGCTCATCAATAGTTATAAAAGTAATTTTTAAAAACAGCTTGGTTTTGTTTTTGAAATTTGAATAAGAATTCAAATACCGTTTCCTTAAGAAATGTGAAATCCATAGTAAAAAAATGGTAAAGAAACAAGTACAATTTTCTCAAAGAGAACTAAAAATAAAATTGTTTTCAAATGGGCCTAAATTTTTCAAAAGTTCATAAGATGAATTAGGAGGTTCTTGAGATGAAAATCAAAATCCGATTGAAAGCCGTGAAAACCTACTTGAAGCCACTCCGATTTGCTTGTGGTCATATGGAATAAATATGAAACATGCAGTCCATCTCATCTCCAATGTTTTTGGTTTCTGCTTCAAGGATACAACCAAATAGCTTAGAATGGTTTTGTTGGGCTCCTTTGAGAAGTTTGGATTATTGGATGGAATAGAAGAATTCTTCACGAGGTTGAGTACCACGCCGGAGCTCAGCTTTAGTTCTTTTGACTGCCCAAAGCTAACTCGATTTCTAGCGAGTGAGGTGCGAGTGCTGTCGGAGAAGAAAAGGAAGAAGGGAAATGAAGAAGAGAAGAGAGAAGGAAAGGGGAAAAGAAAAATTAAATTTTAAAAAAATTGCCACATAAACTAAAATTTAATATAAAATTAATAATATTTGCCATGTTGATCAAAATGTGCCACCCAACCACGCCACGTCACATCTTTCTGCTAGTCAACTAATGATCAAACAAACTCAGTAACCGATTAAATAGATATCTCAAGAACTAAATAGATATCTAGTTCAAACATCTTAGAGACTAAAGGTTTATTTTGCCCCTTTGTTTTATATTATTAAAAAAATTATTTTCCCCCTCTAATTTGATTTATACTCATCTAGTTTTAGATTGCTTTTTTAATTCTATAACATGTGGAGATGAAGATTTGAACTGACTTTTTAGTTAAAGATATAATGATCTATACTCGCATTGGCAAATTGTTTTTAGAATAGTCGGATTATATATAAAAAGTTATAATGAAATATTATGGCCCCTTTAGGGGGAGGTGACTTGAAAGGGAGGGGAGGGTGAGTTAGCCATAATAATAATAATAATTTCCATTCAAGATATGATAAAGACACAATGTAAATATTTTTCTAAAATTTATAAAAGGAAGAGTAATAGAGATGAAATTTGTTTTGGAAAAGTTAACCATAAACTAAAAATAGAGATTAATTTTAAGATTTATTAGTCCTGATTTGCTTAGATATGATGAAGGTATAAGGAGGAGCTAGTTGCTAGAGAATGAGGAGGGTGATTTTGGAGGATAAAATCGAGACAATACAAGAGGGAGTTAAGCCCAAGGGAAACCATATTGGGAAAGAAGCTCGAGATAAAGAGAGCAAAATTAAGAAGCTTCCATTTCTGCTTCTTTCTTAGGTTTCTATCTATCTTTCTTCTGTAAATTCTTGATGTGACTTTCATTTTCTTTTAATGATATTTTCTTCTGTAATTTGTTGTCTTATGACTTTAAGGATGAACTAAATGTCCTCGGGTGAGGGTTAGGAAAGGATGTACTAAACTGAGAATGCTTGAGTTGTAGCTATCTTGTAATTTTTGCGCTAGTTTTAAATGCTTTTATTGGATTAATGTTGGATTAAGCCTGACCAACTTCTTCCTTCACTGTTTTCGTTTTATTTTGGAAAAAATAGGAGTTAATCGATTACTTTAATCATATTAGTACTGATTAAGAGCTTAGCTCTCGGTTAAGTGAGGACGTTAGTGATACACTTGTAAAAATGAATTAAAGCATATTGTGGTTGTTGATGGGAATGTTGATGGAAATCTTAGCCACTGATTTTAGATTATCTGGAAAACCATGAATGCATTTTGTGTGGCTTAAGAGAGCAAGAGTTTTCTTCCAGCATCCCTTGCATCAGCACTACAAGAATTTTGGGTTTTGCCAACGCCAAAATTGATCGAAAAAAGTCCAAAAATGGTCGGAAAAGATATTCTCGATGAAAAAAGTGTGTCGGCACAGTCGTCGGCATATCCTCGTTGGGGAAGCTTTTGCCGACCAAAATTTGGTGTCGTCGACATTTCCTAGCAATGTCGACGCCACTTTTTGGTCGACAATTCAAGGAATTGCCGACCAAATTTCGTTTGGTCGGCCTTTTCAAGAATTGCCAACTGAATTTTTGGTTTGGTCAGCATTTCCTTAAATTGCCGACCAAGTCGTGTTTGGTCGGCGTTTCCTTGAAAAATGCTGACCAAACACATTTTGATCGGCAACTCTTTAAATGGCCGACCAATATGTGTTTAGTCGGCAATTCCTCTAAAGGCCGACCAAACGCAATTTAGTCTGCAATTCCCATAAGGGCCAACCAAACCACAAATTTGGTCGGCATTGCTTTATCTTTGATATTTTATTAATTTCAAGAGATTTTTGTCTAGATTTTCAATATAATTTAAACATGTTGTACTTAAAATAAATTGTACACAAAATAAGTCAAATATTACTTTATATTAAACCAAATTTGATTACACTTTGTTCATAAATTCATACAAGATAAAAATAAAACTTTTACACAAATAAACCTAACCTAGAAACAAAAGTTTAATGAATATAAGTTCTCATCATCTTCATGGTAAATCTTTGTCCTGCTTTCAGAATAATGTCGGCTCAACCCACCTATGAAAAACAAAGACATGAACATAAGATCAAAACTATAAACACATAACAACTAAACTAACATTTCAAAAGTATCAAAATTTAATTAAGTTACAAAACTATATAAGCCAAACACCAAATTTGATAAAGCCACCAAGTTCATCTAAGTTTACTAAATAAACCAAATTACGAAACTATATAAGTAACTTTTTCTAAACCAAAAGAAGTATATATATATATATATATAGACCAACAAAATCATCTAACTTAGAACAAATTATTAGGAACTAAAAATTTTTAATTTAACAAAAACAATCAAAACTTTCTACTATCTTCCAAAGTTACAAAACCCATGAATATAACCAAGTAAAATGATCAAAACAACTAAATTAATCTAACTTACTAAGTATACTAATAATAAGCTCATCAACTAAAACAATCAAAACAACTAAATTAATCTAACTTTACTAAGTAAACAAATAATAAACTCATCACACTATAACAAACAAATCTTTATAAGTATAATACCAAATTTAACAAAACCAACCAAATTAATTTAACTTTACCAAGTAAACAAAAGTTATAAAACTACATAAGTAACTTTTCCAAAATCAAAATTACAAACATATTTACCTAAAACTTAACTTAGACTTATCAAAAAAAGTTACAAAACATATATGAGTATTACCTCAAATTTTTCAATAGACATGCATAGCATCTAAAACTCAATCATCATGAACATAAGCTCAAAGAAACCAAATAATCAACACATTAAATTTATAATCAACTAAGAGAATGAAAACTCTATAAGTATAATACCAAATTTAACAATACACAACCAAATCTAACTTTTCCCAAGTAAACCAAAGTTACAAAATTACAAGTAACTTTTGTAGGATATAACAGCAATACTAGAGGGGGGCGAATAGGGTTGCTACCAATTTTTTTTTTTAATTTTGATTTTAATAAAAAAAAACTAAAACTAATTAAACAAAAAAAAAAAAAAACAACCACAATTCGCAATCAGAATAATTTATCTAGCAACAGAACAGATTTAGTCCTAAAGCATGCGTTCAACAAAAATTGCAAGAAATTGAAAGTAAAGAGTATGGGAAAGAGAACACTAAAAATTATAGTGGTTCGGCAATTTGCCTACTCCACTCCCCAAGACTCCTTCATGAGTATTTCACTATGTGATCCTTTTACGGGTACGAACCAAACCAACACGACCCTCTTTTTCCTAGGCTAAAGAGAAACCCAAATTCTTTTACTAGTTCATGATTAAACCAATTTAATTTTCACTCAACCCAAGGTGTATCCTATACCTTAATACAAATCCCAAAATTTTAATAAAACAAAATTGCTTCTTGAAAGCAAGATACACCAATTTTGGAACACGAAAAATTGCCCAAAAAATTTCTCACACAATAGCAAAAAGACCGGTTAAGAGAATGGTGAGATTTTTAGAGAATTGGAGGCTTTTTGGAGAATTGAAGGAGAGTTTCTGCGTACTAAAAAAATTCAGAACAGTTACTTTCTGATGAACAAGAGGCTGTCAATTTTAGGCAAATGAGGATTAATGTAGGCCATTTGATTTAGGGCAAAAGGAATGGATGGCTAGGATCAAATGAGAGGATTTTAGAAATGTATTTTGATATTTAAAGCATTTAAGAGCGACCCAGCCAAAACAACTGAATCTCAGTTGCGAGAGTGTACAATTCTCTGTACTTGCGCGTTTCTAAAGGTCACACTAAGCGCGTGTGAGGCATGGACCGATCAGCGCAAGCAACTTTTTCCTTTTTTTTTAATTTATAATGATTTATATATATATATATTTGAATTCTCGAATAGCATCTCGCCACGTGTCTTTTTCTTATTCATCCACGTATGCCACGTCAATTCCACATCACCATGCTACGTCATCGTCACGTCAGCAAAAGTAATCGTTGGATGCCATGTCACGTCAGCAAAATTTGACCGTCATGTGCCACGTCAGCAAAATCCAATTGTTGTGTGCCACGTCATTCGCCACGTCAGCAATTCGCCCCATCATATGCCACATGTCACTTAATGTCACAATTTTCTTCCAATCTTCTTTTGCGCACATCTTTTTCGTTTAGACTCCAATTTGAACGATTTAAAGTGTGTTGGACTCGTCTTTTTGAACTCAACAAGATAGACTTTTTGAAACACTGAAATGGTTAGTCTAAAAAATTGAGTTTGTTATCATCAAAATATTTAGTTTGATTGAAGCTTTAAAGCTAACAACTTTTTCAAAACAAAAATTACAAATACACATAAAACTTAACTTGGACTTATAAAAAAATATGAGTATTATCTAAACTTTTCAATAGACATACATAACATCTAAAACTCAACCATCATGAACATAAGCTCAAAGAAACCAACTAATCAACACATCAAATTTATAACCAACTAAGAGAATGAAAACTCTATATGTATAACACCAAATTTAACAATACACAACCAAATCTACCTTTTCCCAAGTAAACCAAAGTTACAAAATTACAAGTAATTTTTTCAAAACAAAAATTACAAACACACTTAAAACTTAACTTAGACTTATCAAAAAATATGAGTATTACCTAAAACTTTTCAATAGACATACATAGCATATAAAACTCAACCATCATGAACATAAGCTCAAAGAAACCAACTAATCAACACATTAAATTTATAATGAACTAAGAGAATGAAAACTCTATAAGTATAACACCAAATTTAACAATACACAACCAAATCTACTTTTCCCAAGTAAACCAAAGTTACAAAATTACAAGTAACTTTTTCAAAACAAAAATTACAAACGCACTTAAAACTTAACTTAGACTTATCAAAAAATATGAGTATTACCTAAAACTTTTCAGTAGACATACATAGCATCTAAAACTAAACTATCATGAACATAAGCTCAAAGAAACCAACTAATCAACCAACTAAGAGAATGAAAACTCTATAAGTATAACACCAAATTTAACAATACACAATCAAATCTACTTTTCCCAAGTAAACCAAAGTTACAAAATTACAAGTAACTTTTTCAAAACAAAAATTACAATCACACTTAAAACTTAACTTAGACTTATCAATTAAAAAGTGACTACAAGCCAAATTAAAATTCTATTCCAAATCCAAAGTTGAAATTTGGTAGAATTTTAATCTCAAAAAGCAAAGTTTGGGCATAATCCAAATTTTATCCGAAATCAAAACTAGATAAAATTAATTCTATCAAAATCAAAATCATGGTAAAATTTCAATATTATCTCTCAAATCAAAATTTGGGCATAATCCAAATTTCCTCAAATCAAGATTTGGTTAAGATCCAACTTCAAATTCAAAGCAAGTAAAATTTGAATTCTATTCAAAGCCAAAATTTGGGCATAATTTAAATTTTATCCCAAATAAAAATTGGAGTAAATTTCAAATTTTATTCCAAGTTCAAATAAAAAAAAGTTGGATAGAACTCCAAATCCTATTCCAATTTCAAGTAAAAAAAAATTGATAGAATTTTAACCCTACCCCAAGTTCATAAATTGAATTAAGGTGGAACATAAATTCTACTAAGTTCAAATCAAAATTTTATGTCAGATAATAAAACCAAAATATTGACCCAAATTCATATTTTGATAAATTGGCATAAAAAGTGTGTAAAAAAAGATCAAAATTATTAACCAAATTCCATATTTTGATTAGATTGACACATCAAATGGAGTCTAAATTAGGAGAAAACATCTTAAGTTTTGATTCCAAATTATCTTTTTCCAAGATTCACTTACACATACTAATGCATAAATCTCGAAAATGGGGCATTTGTTGGAATAGAAATTTTGGTCAATCAAAAAATTGTCACGTCATTACCCAACATTGATGACAGAAATTATATTTAATTAGAGATTGATTAAATTGGCAATGATTCCTAAATTAAATTATGGCAAATCCCAATATACAACTGGGTTATGTGAAATTTAGGCTAAGTTTAGACAAAAGTTTGAAGGGCTAGGCCTAAAGTCAACCAGGCCCAGTCTAAAGGTTAAGTCCCAAGTCAACTGGCCTAGTTCAACTAACAAGCCCAAGCCCACCTTGAGGCCTTTAGGAACTCTATAAATAGAGAGATCTCTCCTTCATTTCAGAGGTTCAGAAGTGGAAACTCTCCAAAGAACTTTGAGAAAATTCAAAAACAAATATCAGAAGGCTCTCTAAACTCTTGAATATCAAACACTCTCTGAATCAGAGCCTTGAAGACTATAAGACTTTGAAGATCGATAACAAGTTACAAATCTCTCGAGACAAATTCACATTCGAGAACAAGCTGCAAAGCTCTCAAAATAAATCCACATTTGAGAACAAGTTGCAAAAGCCATCGAGACAAATTCACATTCGAGAACAAGCTACAAAGCCCTCGAAACAAATCCATATTCGAGAACAAGCTGCGAAGCCCTCGAGAAAAATCCACATTCGAGAACAAGCTGCAAAGCCCTCGAGACAAATGTATATTTGAGAGGAAGAATCAGAGGAACAAATTAGAGATTGTACTCCACTACATTCGAATTAATACAAATATAAATTTATTTACACGTGTCTCATTTCTTTCTATTTTGAAATTACGTGTAAACAGAACCCATGCACCCAAGCACGTGCAACCACTTACGCCAACTGCAAATATATATAATATATTGGTACATGTCGTCTTTTGAAGGGATGACCTACTCTTTTTTTTTTTAAACCAATGCATGTAGGGAGACAACCTGTACACATGTTTTTTTTTTTTTAATCAGGTATATATACATGTTGTCGTCCTTCAACAACATGTTGATCTTCATCCACTTAATAAAAACTACAATATTTGTATAAAGAGTTTGGAAAATACCATATTTTTATAATAAATTTTGTAAACTACAATATTAATAAAAAATAAAAAGTCCTTCACAACCTCTTTATTTTCATATCTTTGTTTTATCATTTTCAATAGAGGAAAATCTCATCGTCCAATAAAACAAGAAGTCTTTGATTCTTATTTTACTCAATATTATCTATCTAATATATATATATATATATATATATATATTAAAACCGTAGAATCTTTTAAAAGTATTTTTAGACCATTTACCCCTTATATTTTTAGTGAATTGCAAACATGTCATTACATCATTTATAATAATTTTAAGAGAAAAAAAATCAATTTATGCTCCAAAATTTTGGAGGTTGTATCACTTAAAACTCCAAACTAATAATTTTGTATGAATTTAAATCTTGAGGGTAGCAGCTTTTCATTAATATGAGTACTTTTTTTATCTTCTCATTTTTCTCTATTTATTTAGGAAGAATTATGTTATAATTTTTCTTGCAACTCTAGTAGGATATTGGAAGAAGAATAATTTTATTTATGTGATTTTGAGTTAATTTTAAATGAAATCAAGTAAAAATAGTTATAATAGAGTGTAAATTGATTCACTTATGAAAGTTTAGGGTTTAAATAGATAAAATTATTAGTTTGAGGTTTTAATTAATACAACCTCCAAAGTTTAGGAGTATAAGTTGATTTTTTCCCTGATTTTAAATGTACAACTCCATAAATTCCAAAAATACCTTAATATTACATTTTTAGACCATCTTACTCATTTTACTTTTAGTGAATTGTAAATATACCATTTACATCATTTATATTAATTTGAAATATTACTTCTGAATTTTACCAAATAGTTTCACTTGGTCCATAGTTTTATCTTTTTTGTTAGGTATTATCTTTTATGTTAGATATAGTATCAATAGCTGGTATGTAATTCACACTTTTTTTTTCTAGATTTGCTGAATCAAATGAATTGATTTGGTATATTTGTCATTAAAAATTGTTTTATTTTGTAATTCAAATAGTAAAGATTTTAAAGTGTAAAATTACGCTATCAAATATTTAAAAAATTGATAAATATACTCTTTCATATTATCAATTGATCATTTCATTTTTCTTAAAATTAAGACAAATATAATATAATATGATATATATGATATAACACTATAAAATAATAAAAATAATAATTCAATAAATTTTATTCAAAAAAACACGTATATAAATTAATTACTAATTGTTGATATTCAATCAAATATATTATCGTTGGTAACTATAACTATTTAATAATTAAACTAGTTAAGACATATACTCTTAAAAATTAAGATTTGTTATCTTCGTCCCTCCGATAAAATCGCAAACAATCCCTAGTACTTCTCCTTAAATATATTAATTTTTTCCTCATTTCACATTTCCATCATGATCTTCCCCCAAACTCCTTTTTCCAATTTGACCACTTTGCTCAAAAACAAAAGGTCAAAGTCAAACATTGTAACCCCAAAATCCCCAAAAAAAGAAAAAAAATAGTTGATTTACAAAATTACAAGTAAGTTCCAACTCCACACTCCCCACATTTAGGCTTAAGAAAAATTGATCTCCCCCAACCCCCATTCATCTTTACTCTTTATAAACCCTCCCAACCAATTCCCTCTCTCCCACACTCACAATTTTCATTTCCTCTTTCACTTGATCTCCTCAAAATTCATTCCCCTCCAATGGCTTCCTTCTGCAACTTCATCCTCTTTCTTGGCTTAATCGGATCCTTCCTCTCTTCCGCCCAATCCCTCACTTGTTCTTCCCAATCCTTTCATAACAGATCCTTCGCCCACTGCGACGATCTCCCCCATCTCAACGCCTTCCTCCACTGGACCCACAACCCCAAAAACTCCTCTCTCTCCGTCGCCTTTCTCGTCCCTCAGCCGCGCTCCGGCGGATGGGTCGCCTGGGCCATCAACCCCACCTCCACCGGCATGGCCGGAGCCCAGGCCCTCATCGCCACCCACTCCGGCGGCGCCCCCTCCGTTCGTACCTTCAACATTTCCTCTTACTCCTCCGTCCTCCCCTCGCCGCTCTCCTTCCCCGTCTGGGACCTCGCCGTCGAATCCTCCGACGACCGGCTCACCATCTTCGCTACTGTGAAAGTTCCGGCGAAGGCTAAGTCGCTGAACCAGATTTGGCAAGTTGGACCGGCGGTCGACCCGAAATCTGGTTCTCCGGCGGTTCATGAGTTTAAACCGGCTAATTTGAAAGCGAAAAGCGTGTTGGTGTTTGATAAGAGTGGTGGTGATGCTAGTCCTGCCCCACGTGCTCACCCCGGCGCGTCTCCTGCACCTGCGCCGGCTGCCGTCGGGGTTAACGAAACTGCCGCTGCTGGCTCTGCTCCGGGCTCGGATAAGGGTGGAGTTGCCGGAATTAAAAGAGGAAATTTGGGGTTGGTTGTGGGTTTGTTTGGGTTTATTTGGGGGATTATTAGTTTCTGATTTTAATTTAGGGGAAAAATGGAGAAATAATGATATTTTATTTTACAGTTCTTTATTTGGGAAATTATTATCTGATTTTAATTTTTTTTTAAAAATGATTTGATTTAGTTATGATTTTTCGGTTCTTTGCTTTTGATTTCTTGTCCCCTCCCCAAGGTCGATATATAATTTTGTGGTAGAGAAAAAAAAAAAAGAAAAAGAAATAATAATATTTTTATTTTACAGTTTGTTTGTGTTTATTTGGAGTATTATTATCTGATTTTAGTTGCGATAAAAAAAAATGACTCTTTGTTAAAAAAAAACTCTGGTGATTTGATTTGATTATGACTTCTCGATTTTGTTGCTTTTGATTTCCAGTTCCCGCAACGGTGGATTTAATAATTTTTTAGTAGAGAAAAAAAAGGAGGAATAATAATATTTTTCTTTTCCCAGTTGTTCATGTGTTGATTCTGATTCCGGGAATATTAAATCTTTGATCCGTAACAAATTGGCTGAAAGGGAAATTTTTTTATTCAGAAATATTTTCAAACTCATCGTAAAATCCAACGATGTTTTAGAATGAATTATTGAATCACATTTTGAAATTTATGATTTGATTCACATTACTTTGCCGACTAAAAAATTGAGAACGGTGACATTTTAGTATTTCCAAATCTCACTTTCATAGTACTTCAAAAAAAAAAAAAACCTCACTTTCATGGTAATAAACTTTGTAGGATATTTGTTCTATTTTGATTAAACCTTTAAGATATTTTAATATTTTAATTTTAAAAAACCAATAAATATAAATGTATTTTTGTTAATATTTACGATAAGACATTAATTAATTGTCCAAAGATTTTGAACTATAGCCTTCAAAATATCTATTTCTATTGCAAAGCTTTTATAAATAATCATTTTAGTTTTTTTGTTATTACTCTGCCAACTATCTAATATTCCCCTTAGTGTGATGTGACTGTAATACATGCTCACATAAATGTCTATATACAAGTGTTAAACAATTGCCAACGTCGGCATAGCTTGACATTAATTGACATGTACTTCTTTTTTTGAAGTCCGAGGTTTAAATCTACATATCTTATATTTGTTGGACTAATTTTTTTTTTTAAATAGTAACAATATAATGGTGAAGAAAAATATATATATATATTTTTACAATATAAGGTTGGAGAAAAATAGTTATTTTTTTTAATAGTTTATAGACTAAAACAAGATTACGTATAAAACATTCTTAAAAAATGAGATTATATATTTTATTATATTTAAATGTGGAGGATTCTATTTATATCAAATTGGTAATTTGGCATCATGTGGTAGTTTTCTTGGGCGAGGAGAATTTTGAAATTTGAATATATAATAATGGATTATGGAAAGATAACCGGATCTATCGTCAAATGTTTCACTAAAAAAAAAAAAAAAAGTCAAATGTGGAAAAATTCAAGTCCAAGTTACTTTAAGGGAGCTTCTTTTTTTCTTTCTTTCTTTTTAATCTTAATTTTGGGCACTTCTAAATTGGATATTCAATTAATATTTGAATGATAAAAACAAAAAAAAAAAGGTCATCGACAATATCGATAAATTCACCAACTTGAACATAGCTTGATTGGTTAAGACATATACCATTAATCAAGAAGTTAAAGATTCGAATTCCCCACTCCACGTGTTGTTAAACTAAAAAAAAAAAAAGTAAAAAGTTTTTTTTAATAATAATTTCATTTTTTAAAAAATAAATTGTTAATTTGGTCATTTGAATCAATTATTAGAAGAAGACTTCAACACTCAATAGATGACAATGTTGGAGTATTGATATAATTAAATTTACCATAACTCATTAGCTTAATTTTTTGGGTAACATGATATCAGAGTAGGAGATCTTGAGTTCGAACCCTTGTAATGTCATTTCCTCCTCAATTAATATTGATTTTCACTTGTTTGCCCTCTTACAAATTTCTAAGCCCACAAGTGAGGAGAGTGTTAGAGGGTAAATATAATTAAATTAACTATAACCCATCAGCTTAAGCTTTTGGGTTGATTGATGATTTAATAGACAAGCACCTCAGAATGCGAATAAGTATTAATATTAATTAGAATAAGATAGAAATTTGAATATAACTAGTTAAGGTATATACTCTCAACTAACACATCAAATGTTTAAATCTCCCACTCCATTAAACTAAAAAAAAATTAATAAGCATAAGACAATATGAGTTTTTTTCTCTTTTAAATTATTCGTTAGAGAAGTTAATAAGTGCACACTCAATTAATTATGTGGGCACAAACTCTATCATCTATCCAATGAATTATAGTGGATAATTAAAGAGAAAGGAAATGTGGATGGAAAAGAAGAGGAAAAAAAAGAAGGCAAGTAGTCATAAAACTAGAGAATATAATGTCTTTTTCTTTACTATTCTTTTTTTTAATATATATAGAAATAAAATATATTGCACTATATATATGAGAGCCTCATTACTAAAAATGAGAGGAGAGAAAGAAATTGCATACTAATGGTAAGTTTAAGTTGTAACTCAATGCAACATAGCAAACATGAAAGAGAGAACAAGAAGCAATATAACTATACAAGTAAAGGTCAAGAGACTTTTATAATAGAATTTAATAGATTTTAAATGAATGAGAATCAAAGAAATAAGGACCTACAAAGAAATAAGCTCCAAGTTCTCAATGATTTGACAGAGGCAAATTTGAGATGGTTATACGATTTTAAAATTTCTTGTCTATGACATGCTTTGAGACTATAATTTTTATTAAGTGTGGTCTCTAAATGAGTATTTATTTTAGACTACGGTTAGTTCAATCTCTATAACATTTAGGCCATGATTTTTTTTCAAAAACCATAGTCTAATGTCTAAATTAAACTGTAATGTATACTAAATTTTGTAGCAGTGCAATAGTGTTGGCCTTTTTTAAGTTTCTATTTGATTCATGAAGTTTAAAAAGTGACATGTTTGATACTCAAGGTTGAATTTGATTTTTAATTTGTCCTTGAAGTTTGAAATTAGTTTTTAATGTGCGATTTTTTAATATATATATATATATATATAATGAAATCAAATGATACTTTATAATCATAATTTACTAAGATTAATGAATGAAACAAATTAAATTGTTGGAAGGTGTGTGTGAATGTGAGTGAACAGAAATGGAGAGCAAAATGGTCAAACATTTGAACACCGACGCTTATTTTTTCAATATTCGATAATGTGCGACTTTTTACTGTTATGACCCAAAAAGAAAAGAAATTAAAAAAAAAAAAAAAAAGGAAAAAATAAGTCTTACCATTAAGACTTTGAAAAGTGATGCAATTAATTTCAAATTGCTAAAATGTTGTTTTAATTAAGGTTTGGACATTGTTGCATACCTTGTTTGGACTCTGGACTTTATTTGGTTCATGTTCAACATTTGAGAATTGAATATTTGTTTTCACACACGTAAGAGAAAATTTAAAGGCTGTTTGAATGTGAACTAAAGAAAAAGTACTTGTATTTATTTCTTCACCATGTTAACTTAAAAGTATATAGCATATTTAAATTATTTATTTTTTATATATATTAATATTAATATATGAACATCAAATTTAAACATTATGGTAATCTCAAACTAGATATATAGTGTACATTCTCAGAATCCAATTTAATAGGTGCAGCTTGAATAATTTAATTAAATTTGTTTCTAGACAATGCAGAGTGAGTAGGGAGGAAATTACTTCTAGTTCATCTTTAGACTGTATTAAAAAGTTAAAAAGGTTAAAGTTACTTTTTAATTTGTCCCTTCTAAAAATTTCAAAATTCAACGATTATATGTATAAAAGGTTAGAAGATAAAATTTCACACACACCATACGATTCTTAATTCCACCCCTTTATCTTTAGGTTTAGGTATTTTAATGGTTGGATTTGGGCATATAAACTTAATTTTTTACCTTTTGTTGGTTGAATTTTACTAATTTATTGGTTTATTCTTGAATAATTTTCTAATTTATTTTGAAAGATTATTAATTGCACCATTTATTCATATTCAGAGTCTAGCTTGCAGAAAATCAAATTTGAATTACAAGTTTAGTCTTTGAACTTTTAAGATTGTGTCTAATAAGTTCCTAAACTACAAAAAGTATTTAATTAATAATTGATTTTTTTATTTTATGTCCAATAGATCTGTGAATTTTAAAAAGTCAAATAGGACAAACTTATTAAATACAAAATTGAAAGTATAGGAAAACATTAAACACTTTTAAGCATTAAGGACCTACTAGACATAAAACTAATGGTTTAGACCTTTTACTGACCGTTAAAATGAGCATAACTTAATTGACATAAAACATGTATCATTGACCAAGAGTTGAGAGATTTGAATCCCCCACTCCACATATGATCCAAAAAAAAAGACATTCAATGACTATATTCGAAACATTTTAAAGTTTAAAGTTATATTAGAGATAACTTTTCAAAGGTTAACGACTAAACTCGTAATTTAACGAAAAATGAAATTAAAAAGTAAAAAAGAAAATGGCTTGTAAAATATAAAATAGGATGAGGTAATGATGATGTAAAGTTAAGGTCATGGAGAAGAATGTGGGCACGTGCGAAAGGAATGAGGAAATTTCGAAGAAATAGAGAGAAATAAGTAAAGGTGGAGAGTGTGCGTGAAGTTGACAGATGGGAGGTAGGCTGCCAGTTGGGCAACCTTGGAATTCTTCCCATAATTGTGTTTGTTAATCTCCCATAATTTATGTTTCAAAAACAAACAAAAAAAAAAGAAAAAAGAAAAAAAATCTCCCATAATTGCTCCCATAATTTATACCTACTCCCTTCGCCTTCACCCTTCCTCTCCCCATATCCCCGTAATTTTCTCTCTCCCACTTTTTTTTTCCTTATCTCTCTTTAAAAAAATAATAATAAATTACAAGTTAAATCCCTAAATTTTTAAATTTATGTCTATTTAGTCCATAAAATTTAAAAAGTATTTAACAAGTTTTTGAACTTTCAATTTTGTGTCAAATAGGTCTTTGGCATATTAAAAAATTTTAAAAATTAACTTACCTATTAGATATAAAATTGAATTTGTCTAGTAGAACTTCAAACTTTCAGTTTTGTGTTTAGTAGGTCAAGGATCTATTAGACATAAAATTGAAAATTTAAAGATCTATTGGACACGAAATTGATAGATTAAAGACCTAAGGACCTATTAGAAATTTTTTGAAGTTTAAGGACCAAATAGACACAAACCTAAATGTTGAGAGTGTTTTTTTTTTTTACAATTTAGTCACTATCATTTAAAAAGTTTCAATTAAGCTCTCTTTATGTTTTAATATTTTTCAATTTTGAATGTTAAAATTGACTGATAATAAACTTACATGGGATAATACTTAGTGAATTGGGTGAAATTTAAAGGAAAAATAAAGTCATCTAAGAGAGGAACATTTCTAATTCCTCCTACAAATTTATAAGAAATTAATTGAAATTTTGGGTCTTTTCCTCTTAATTGACATTTTTTTTTTACTAAATTTCTGTTAATTTACTAAGTATTACACCATATGAGTTTATCATCAACCAACTTTAAATTCACTAAAAGTTAGACTAAACTGGAAAAAAAAATACTAAAACATATATTTTGCCTAAATTTTTAGTCTTAAACATGGGTGGTTGTCTCACGAAAAAATCATAGAACATTTGGTTGTTAGGAAACTTAAAGAAATTTAATAAATTAGGTTTCTGGCAAACCACCATGAGATTTGAATTTGAATCTATGCTCATGAAAAGTCACTTTACCTTTTTACTTGCCCTCTAATGACAATGAAATTAACGATGGTGATTAAGTTAATTTAGTCTTCGAACGTTAGAAATTCTCATATATATATGTTCGTGATCCTCAAATTGTGGTTCTATGTAGTTCCTGTCAATAACACTATTAACTAAATAATGACCCGACATATGTGTTAGACAATTTAAAATGTTTGTAAAATGAACTTAAAAGATTGCTTTAAAAATATCATATTAAGGTGTGCAAAAACTAAGTTGAACTGACTGATTCGATTCGATTTTTTAAAAAAAAGTTTGTTCGATTCGTGTTAGGGGTGTGCATTTTATTTTATTTAGTTCTCAATTTTTTTCTATCACTTAGATCATATCATGTCAAAATAAACTAATGTTTTTTTAATAATTATGGTACGTCATTATTTAGTTAATCAAAGGAAAGATACAGGTTGTTGTTGCCAAATTTTGGACAGAAGAAATCTCACTTGACTTCCACGTGACAACGACGGTGAATTTGTATTCTTGGGGGAAGAATGCGGCTTGCAAGACAAGAAAAACCTGGACACCGGTGTGGTGTAGGGCACACAGGCTCCGATGCTTAAGCCAGAGAGGGTTTTGAGAGAATTTAGGAATTCTAGGAGAGTGTTGTAGGCTGGAATGAACTTACCTTGCTCTTCCCTCAATGGAGAGCTTAAATAGTTTCCTTCCTAAGGTTTTTCGTGGGTTTACGTCTTCGAATGGGGAAATGAAAGATCGAATTGGGCTGAACTGAGGGCACACGGGCCATGAGGGACCAAGGCAAGGCCCAAAATTGGGCCTTGCCAAACTGGTTGGCCTCGGCAAGGCCGACCACGGGCTTGGGCCAAAGCCCAAGCCCGTTTCTTCTCCCTCTCATCATGGACTAATCCTCTGTCTGTTTCGGTCCGTTTTGACTTCGTATTGGGTTTTTTTCCTCATCTGGCCCTTTGTTGCAGCCCTTTAGCCAGCCCATTCTTGTCGGTCTAATTTCACCCATAACATTAGCTCCCACTGCATAGTTAGGATTTGAGATTAGGAACGTGTGGAGTAATTGCATGGAGCCTGACTTGGGAGTAGCTTATTAAGTTTTGGAGTCATTGTTGACATTTGAGGTTTTCCTCGAATTATCTCTAGTTATTGTTGTCCATCCTTGTGAGGGTTTTCAGTCTCCTACAGTGTCGGTTTCTCCATTTTCCAGTAGGAATTTTAGAGTTCCATGACACTTATCACGCGTCTTGGTTTCTCCGTTTCCTATAGGAATTTTAGGGTTCTGTGACGCTTATTTTGCGTCTCAGATCATCTTCAGGATTGCTGTCTAACCCCATAGATCGGTCTCTTCATGATGGGTAAGATTCTCCACTGGATGTGTGTTCGTCCACATCCTGGAGAAAATTTAGGGCTCCAAGGTTCTCCTTGGATCTCCCCAAGATTGTTGTCCAACCTCGTAGAGAACATTTCGATCTTTCTTGGAGGCTAAGACTCTCCTCTGGATTTGCGATCTGTGCCATCTTCCTAGAGAGAATATATAAATTCGAGGGAGTCCTCAAATTTAAGTGGGATTGCCATCAAACCACGTAGGGACTATTTTGGACTTCCCGACCTCCCGTAGGAGGGAATTTTGGCAATCTCGTAGCCGTGTAGCTTCATGACCTCTTGCTAGAGGGAATTCTTGGCTATTTTGTAGCATCGTAGCTTCCCGCTTTTCGTAAGCATTTTTTGAATAACTGTAGTTTTATTTCAAGCTGACACCATGAGAGGAGAAGAGGAAATAAGCAATTGAGTGAGAATTAGAGGCCGGAATGGTCAGCCTCTGTCTGTCTGGTCTGCCTCGCCGAGGCCTCTTTGGCGCTTCTGCTAGGCACGTTCATGCAGCTCCTTGCGCTCCAGTACGTTCTGCCATGTACAAGTTCTCCTCGGTCTTACCATCATCTTCTTCATTTTTTCTAGGAGTCAGCTTATCTTGGCCTTTCCCTCGTTAGTCAAGAAAATTTAATTAGAATCGATTTTACTCCACCCCTTATTCTGGAAGGTTGGATTTAACCTCAAATTCTTCTTGTAATCATTGTGCTGGAAAGAGGTTGGTCTTGGCCAAGGTGGTCGGCCTCAGCTACCCTGGTAGGCCTCAGCCGCTCTGCCTCAGTGTCTCTATTTATGCTTCCGCTTCGTGTGTTTTCTATAACTCACGATTTTGCTGCTTCTATTTTTCAAATATCCCTCCACGGTCAACTTGTCCCTTTTATTTGCAACTAAAGTGATTTTGGCAACTTGCTCAGCCTCGGCCTATGATGTCGGCCTCGGTGTATGAGCTCGGCCTCCGTTTCAGTTTCTTTGAAACTGTTGACTTTTTTGGCTTGTTTGGTGTGACTTATGTCTTTTGTGTTGGGTTTTATGTCCTAAAACTCGTGGTTTTGTAAACTGAATGTATATTCTATTTTACTATAAAGATGTTATTGAGGTTTATTCAGTAAATGTGTTATTGAATAAAGTGAATTGTGTATTCTATAACCCAAATCCAATGAACTAAGAACCCTTGACTATAGTATGTATACTTGAACTTTATGTATGACATCAAAGTGGATCAAGTTCGAGTTATAGCCAGAACGGTCTATAGTATAGGGATAGGGCTGGGTACCTTATCCTGGAGACACTATGGACGCGACCCACTTTGTATAGTACTAACAATGTGATCCTGAATCGTTCATGTGGAGACATAAAAGTGGGGGCGTCCTATGCAATGAGTTTGTATAAGACTAGACCGCGAAATAGTCACTTAGACTTTATAACTCCGTTTACTGTCTTAACTGACTATATTCATACGATGACCTAGGTAACTCGATCTTAATCCTGAGCATGCTATGAACTCCTGTTTATTCGAGATTATTCTTAGATTTGCATGGGTGAGAGTGGCCCGAGATCGCCGACTCAATAAGCCTCCCATTTTGGGGATAAGACCAGGTAGATAGTTGGGAACATAGTCATGCGAGATGGAATTCACTCCTACCCGTTTTAGGGTTTAGTAGAGAGGTTGTTCCCTTAAGTACTGACTCCGGGTCTTGAACAATGGGCCCACCCTCTCGTTGGGTCGAGAGGGATACAGTTGTTGGTTGGACCACAAACCAAATTGTTCATTAGAAGATCAGTGGGACTTAAGGAACAAGAAGTAATTACAGGGGTAAAACGGTTTATTTGACCCAGCTGTAATTACGAACGACCTGTGAAGGATCGACTTACTAATCATAGTTATATCGAGTGGACAGAAATATATCTACAGTGAGAAGAGTGCAGCCACTGGGCTTTAGTGGAGTGTCCCGGTGGTTAACGAATGTTGATTAGCTAGGATAAAGAGTTTGGCCGGTTAATCTCGTATCGTTGGAGCTCATGATCTGTAGGTCCATTAGGTTCTCCTTACTAGCTCGGACTATGCCTTGTAACAATTTGAGAGAAAAGAATTTGAATTGTTCAAATTCAAATTTGGAAGAAAAAGTTAATTATATGCCATATAGTTAACGTTTCATAGCTTAATTATGAATTAAACTATGATAAAGAATTGTTGGAAATATTTAAATATGATTTAAATATTGGTTCGGTTTAAAACATGAATATGGATTCATGTTCGAACGTTCGTTTTGAGAAATTGGGATTGGTCCAATTATTTAATTTGATATTTGATATTTGATATTAAATTAAATATTTATTTAAAATTAATTAAATTGTTTAATTAATTATAAATTGATTTTAATTTAAAATTAATTTTATATTAATTTTGAATTAAAATTAAAAGATAATTCAAATTCGTTTGGAAATGAAATATGGACCAAATTCATAACTTCATGACTAAGCTTCTTGTTTGAAGCTTATCTTCTTTCAATTGGCTTCTTCACTAAGCTTGTGGTTTTCTATAAATAGAGAAGAAACACAATGAGTAAAAAAGAGGATTAGTAAAAAAAGAGATTTTTGAAGAAAATTCTCTAGCTATTTGTTTAAGACCTTTACTCATTCTTCTCCCAAATTCTCTCAATCAAAGATCCCACAATCTGTTCCAAGGCCTGAGGATAGTAGGGAATACTCTAGAGGAGGTTCACAACTCGTTTGTGTTCAAAGAAGGCCCACGGATTAAGATAATATTGAGCTACAAAGGTTTGTGTTCTTATTCTCTGTTTTTCTAGTTTTGAGCATGTTTTTTGTTTGATAAAATTGATCAAATTAGAGTGCTTAAGATCCAAAATTGCTTCCGCATTCTTAATATTCACTCCATCATTTTGTTCAATCAGAGAGGCATATCTCTTTAGTAGCTTCTGCCTTTTGTTTAATAGAGAGACATATCTCCTATGTAGCTTCTTATTTGATGAGAAAATCTTGCTATGCTAAGTCTATGCTTTATTTACAAAGTTCATGATGATTTCGAGGAAGAATAATATTTATTCATGTTAATCAGTCTTTGAGAAACACAACAGTAGTAAGGATGGAAAAGAATAATAGATTTTCAGGTGTTCTGCGTTCCAAGGATGGAAAATAATCTTTCCTTTATAATCAATTAGAGTGTACGTGCCAGGTTTGACAATTCTTGCAATTTGGTATGGTCCTTTCCATGTTGGACCTAGTGCACCTGTTGATGGATCTTTGGTGTTTTGCATGACTTTTCTCAGTACAAGATCTCCTTCTTTGAAGCTTCGCCTTCTGACTGTTGCATTGTAATATCTTGCAATTCTGTTCTTGTATCCTACTGCTCAAAGATGAGCTTTTTCCCTATGCTCTTCTAATAAATCCAAGCTCAGTCTCATTGACTCCTCATTCTGTTGAGGGTCAAATTCCTCTACTCTTGGTGAGGGTAAATGATAAGCCTTAGAATTAAGGCTTATTTAAATCCTCAAATGCTCGAAAAAACTCTTGTTTGCCCTAGAATTAATTGAAAATGGTGGAAAATTATTTGAAATTAGGAAAGAATGAAATATGATAGCAATTGGAAAAGAGTTCTAAGTAATGTGGTTCTTTTTGCAGGAATTTCGGAAATTGCCAAACCAAATTGCTAAACCAGTTTGGCAATCCTGAGCAGAGTATATATGGAAAATCTGCAAACGCGTGAATGACGAAACCCATAAATGGAAGAGGAAATTTCGCACAAATCAAGGGAATTGGAGCGTGATTCTTGGAAAAATTGAACCCTAAACCGATCTACAAAAGAAGATTGAAGACGCCGGAAGAGAGAGACGATTTTTCGGGGTTAATTCGAAGATTTAGTTTCTGGGTTTTGGTTCTTTTGGACAGCCTCTGTTTTGGTTTTCTGCTGCTGTTTTTGATCATTTTACTCAATTTCCATCTCAATTTTCTTTTAGTTTGTATCACAGAACACTGTCAAGTTACTTTGATTCTCGATTTGTTGTATTTTTGTTCAAGTTTGAGTTGCTTTCAATTACATTTGTGGGTAGTTTTCGCAAAAAGTCCTCTGTTTTCTGCAGTTTTTTTTTCTTTATTCGTTCTTCTTCACAGTGTATCAATCTTGCTCTCTTATGATGAATGGTTATGGGAATTATCCCTTTGTTGGATGCAAACATGTATTACTTTTCAAGCGTATTTGAAAAAGTCTTTTAGAATTCCTTCCCTAGGCCATTTTTGTTCAATCGATTTTCTGCATTCTCTTCGGGTATTCCAATCCGATTTGAGAGTTCTTGAATCGTTAAGATCAAATTTTCTCTAGAAGTAGAGGAGATTGAATCGATTGGACAGGACGGAGCGTGTTAGTCATCGAATCGAGCTCTCATTCTCATGCTCTGTTTTCTGTTCTCCTTCATTTTAGCTTCTGGAAAGAAAATAAAACAAGGTTTCCAACTTATGTGCAGAAGGTAGGAGAAAGGAAAATTTACTAAGCTACCCTTTCTACTTTGACTTAATTTCAATTATTTACTTTTGCTTGAATTTCTAGGAAAAACCAAATTGCATTTCATAAGTTAGTATTTTATTCATTTAATTTGCACCATTTCATTATGATCTCTTTCTTTAAAATTAGTTTTAGAATTTTTATTGAAAATATGAGCTAAACTTCTTAGGGGGTTCAAGGATGTGAATTCCCTAAGAAGTAAATGTAGCCAAAATTCCAGTAAAAACCAAGCCTACATCTCAATTGTTTGCTTGTGTTGATTTAATTTCCGTTGAGATCCTAGATTGATCAACTAGGGTTTCAACTCAAGCTTAGATCTAATACCGACAGGGTTAGTGATAAACGGATTTCACACAAGTAATGGAGTAAAAGAGCTTAGACATAAGCCATTCCTTACCTTAGACATAGGGATTAAGGACTCCAGGACCCATAAAATTGTGAGCCAAAAATTATCTAAGATGGAGGGACTATAGACATATAGATCCCCCACTTAGCCTCCTAACAAACCCAATTTCGAGGTAAATAGGAGATGCAATTTTGGTTTACAATTGAGTGTGGAGTAGGTTGGAATTGCAATTTTGGTTTGCAATTACGACTTAGGGAAATGACATTCTTGAGCCCAATCCTTTATCATTTCATTCTTTAAGTTCATCCAAATTGCCATTTCATATTGCCAATTTAGAGTAGCAATTTAATTCTGAAATTTTTAGTCATTTCGCGCATTGCCAAAGTAGAATATGCAATTTCAATTTAGCAATTTCTGTTATTTCCAACATTGCCATTCTGGATTAGCAATTGGATTTAGCAATTTTTGTTTTCTCACCAACAACCTATCCCAACTTTATTTTTGCATTTTTACTTTTCACACTTGCAATTTTCCTTACACTTTTGCAAAACAAAATCTTTGTTACTCCGTTCCCTGTGAGATTCGATACTTGGTACTCAGATACCAATTTATATTACTTCGATCACGTGCACTTGCGTGACCACCGATCAGTAAACCAATCTCCACAGAAATGACTGCCTCTGCCCAATAAATAAGTGAGAAAGGAGTCTCACCTATGGTAGATCTTGCAGTTGTTTTGTATGCCCATAGCACATTGGGTAACTCCTTTGCCCATGCTCATTTCAGATTTTCTAACTTTGTCTTGAGATTTAACTTGATAATCTTGTTTACTGCTTCCACTTGCCCATTGGCTTGTGGATGTGCTGAAGATGAACATCGATAATTGATGTTAAGATCTGAACAAAATTTTCTGAATGCTGCATGATCGAATTATTTTCCATTGTCTGAAATAATGACATTAGGAATTCCAAAACAACATACTATATTTCTCCATACAAAGTTAGTTATCTTATTTTCTGTAATTCTTGCCAATGCTTCTGCTTCAACCCATTTTGTGAAGTAATCAACCGTCACCACTGCAAACTTAGTTTGTCCTTTACCTTGGAAAAGAGGTCCAATAACGTTTATTCCCCATTGTGCAAAAGGCTAGGGACTTACTATATTTGTTAGTGGTTCAGGTGGTTGTCTTGGTACTGGAGCAAATCGTTGGCACTGGTCACATGATCTTGTAAAGCTCCGAGCATCTTGGAGCATCGTTGGCCAATAATATCCTTGTCTTACAATCATATGACATAAGGATCTTCCTCCGAAATGGTTACCACATATTCCTTCATGGATTTCTTTCATCACATATTCTGCCTCAGTAGGTGTGAGACACCTTAGTAGCGGCATTGAATAACCTCTCTTATAGAGTTTATCTTCTCTGAGTAGGTAATGAGTTGATCGCCTCTGTACCCGTTTGGTTTCTAGTGTTTCTGAGGGAAATTTTACCTCTTTCAAGTACTCTAATATGGGATCTATCAAGGAAAGGCTTTTCCTATCTCGGTCACCTCGTCCTCTCCCTCGGCCAAATTGTCTGGGGCCAGGGTTGGCTCGTCCCTAGTTTTGGCCTCTTCATCTCTGGAAACCGTTACATCAGTTTCCATTATCTCTTCTCTGCTTATGGTTGGCTCAAATAGGATTTCAACTAGAACTGTTCTACTCAGTTCAGTTTCATATGCGGTTGCTAATCGAGCTAAAGAAGCAACATTGGCGTTTTATGATCTTGGAATTTGCTTAAACTCATGTTGGGGAATGAGGTAAGTAGTTCCTTGACCTTTGACAAATACTTTGTCATTCTCTGCTATTTAGCTTGATATTCTTCAGTTACTTGCTTCACTATCAATTGAGAATCACTTATGACTAAGAGATTGGAGATCCTTATTCCCTTAACGACCTTTAATCCTGCTACGAGTGCTTCATATTCTACCTCATTATTTGAGGTTCTAAAGTTGAATATGAGAGCATATTCATACCTTTCTCCTTTGGGAGATTCAAGTAGAATTCCTGTTCTGCATCTTTTGACATTGGACGATTCGTCAACAAAGAGTTTCTAGGGAAGATTAGGATCTTCTAGATGAGATGCCTCCACCTCCATTATGTGTTGAAGGTGGTTGGCCTCGGCCTCTGCATGGTTGGCCTCAGCCCCTGCGTGGTCAGCCTCGGCCACTTCATAGTCGGCCTCTGCCCGTAGCGGAGTGAGCTCAGCAATGAAATCTGCCACTGCTTGTCCTTTGATTGATGTCCTCGATTTGTAGTGAATATCGTATTCACTAAGCTCTACTGCCCACTTCATGAGACGTCCTGAAGCTTCTGGCTTTTGTAGGACTTGCTTGAGAGGGAAGTTTGTGAGGACAGTGATCTTGTGTGCTTGGAAGTAAGGACGTAATCTTCTAGCTGAGGTAATTAAGGCAAATGCAAGATTTTCTACTTGAGGGTATCTAGTTTCAGCCCCCACCATTGCTCTGCTTGTGTAGTAGACTGGCCTTTGGTGACCATTATCTTCTTTGATTAGTGCATAACTTACAGCAGTGTTAGAAGCTGTTACATAAAGTAACAATTCATCTCCCTTAATTGGTTTGGCTAGGAGGGGAGCTGAACTTAGATAGACCTTAAATTCTTGAAAAGCTTGTTCACATTCTTTAGACCATTTAAGTTGAAGACATTTCTTCAAAATTTTAAAGAAAGGTTGACATCTGTCAGTAGCTCTACTAACGACCCTATTCAGTGCTACAATTTTCCCATTGAGCCTCTGAAGTTGCTTGAGATTGGTTGGAGAGGACATCTCTAAGATGACCTTTATCTTGTTAGGATTTGCCTCGATTCCTCTTTGGTGTACCATGAATCCAAGGAACTTTCCTGATGTTACTCCAAAAGAACATTTGCTTGGATTCAGTTTCATCTTGTACTTTCGAAGTATTTGGAATGCTTCATGGAGGTCAGTTTCGTGTTGATGTGCTTTAATGCTTTTTACTAGCATATCATCCACATACACCTCCATATTCTTTCCCATTAATGGGGAAAACATTCGATTTACCATTCTTTGGTAGGTTGCTCATGTATTCTTAAGGCTAAATGGCATGACTTTGTAACAGTAAAGCCCCGTGTCAGTAATGAAAGAGGTCTTTTCTTGATCAGGTCCATACATCTTGATTTGATTGTATCCGGAGTAGGCATCCATGAAGCTTAATAACTCATTGTCTGTTGTTGCATATACTAATTGATCTATCATAGGCAAGGGACAACTGTCCTTAGGACATGCCTTATTTAGATCAGTGAAGTCGATACACATTCGCCATTTGCCATTAGACTTTTTTACTAAAACCACATTGGATAGCCATTGAGGATAATGGACTTCCCTAATGAAATTGGCTTTTAGTAAATTATCTACCTGACTGGCTATGATCTCATTCTGCTCCTGATTGAATGCGCGTCTCTTCTGTTTTACGGGCTTGAAATTTCTGTCCACGTTCAGTTGATGTACCATGACGTCGGGATCTATCCCTGGCATATCTTCATGAGATCAGGTGAATAAATCTGTGTTGTTCCTAAGGAAACTGACCAATTTTTCTTTTTGTTCAGCCCTTAGGTTTGTTCCAATGTTTATTCGCCTATCCTCTGATGTGAGCGAGACAAGTTCTAGTTCCTCAGCTGGTTGCCTTCTCTGGTCGGCCTCAGTCTCCTCGGGGGCGAGGAGCTGGTCAGCTGCCCTCTTTGTCGTTTATTCTTGTAATCCTTCAGGCATGCACTGCCATGTAGCTTGAACAACCTGGTCGGCCTCGGCCTTCATATGCTGGTCAGCCTTGGCCTTTTTGTGGTCAGCCTCGACCAACAAACATATGTCAACTTCTTCATGCGGTCCTTCTAGTCCACACTGCCATGTAGCTTGAACGATCTCGTCAGCCTCGGCCTCGTTGTGAGGCCAAAGAGGCTTGTTTTCTTACGTTCGTCGTAGGTGACGATCCTGATCAGAATCGTCTCCATCCTCATTCAAGTTCTTGTTTCTCAGTATTCTACTCATCTTTTTTGAGGATTGAACTCAAGGAAAAGGTTTTTCAAGCAAGCGTTATCGTTCCCCACAAAAACACCAACTGTTGTTGCAAAATTTTGGACAAGAGAAATCTCACATGACCTCTACGTGACAATGATGGTGAATTTGTATTATTGGGGGAAGAACGCGGCCTGTAAGACAAGAAACACCTGGACACCGGTGTGGTGTAGGTCATACATGCTCCGATACTTAAGTCAGAAAGGGTTTTGAAAGAATTTAGGAATTCTAGGAGACTGTTGTAGGCTGGAATGAACTTCTTTGCTCTCCCCTCAAGGGAAAGCTTAAATAGCTTCCTTCATAGGGTTTTTCGTGGGTTTTCGTCTTCGAATGGCGAAAAGAAAGATCTAACTGGGCTGAATTGAGGGCATACGGGCCATGAGGGACCAAGGTAAGGCCCAAAATTGGGCCTTGCCAAACTGGTCAGTCTCGGCCGGGTCAACCATGGGCTTGGGCTGAAACCCAAGCCAGTTTCTTCTCCCTCTCATCTTGGGCCAGTCCTCTGTCGGTTTCGGTCCGTTTTAACTTTGTATTAAACTTCTTTCCTCGTCTGGCCCTTCGTTGCAGCATTTAGCCAGCTTATTCTTGTTGGTCCAATTTCACTCATAACACAGATAAAATTACATCCCAAGCTTTTAATGTTCATGACTAGACATATAATTCAAGAAAAAATTTATTTTATCCATTTTATTTTGTCATAATAATTATCTTGGTTGGTCATTGAATATTTGGAAAGTATTCCTTGCGGAAAAAAGAAATAAAATTGGTAAAAATCTTGGATAACCGATTTTGTTGACAAAAATTTCCAAATAAAAAAATCTTTACTTTTATGTGCCTTCTTATTAAGTTAAATTGGTTTTGAAAAGGAAGAACATGCGATTTTCTTATCAAAATAATTCAAACCAATTTGACTTTTTTTTTTCCTCTTTTGTTTTCTTACCTAATAAACAACAGATCTGAATCTACCGAAAGTTTATATGAAATATCGGATTATTTTATATGAAATTGAAATTTTAATATTCAAGTTAAAGTCCTGTGTGATTTAAAATAGATTAGTTTCCTTTTTATATATATCACTAAATTCTTGCATTTACATGAGAAACTTTATGCAAGTTGTTAGCACTCTTACATGTTATTGTCGATTTTTGCAACAAATCATTGTCCAACTATACTTAATTTATTTGGAGCTAATTTCAAAAAGAGTGTTGTTAGACGTATCGAGTGGATGATGATTAAAGTTCTGTTTGAAATTGTTGTAGCTTTTATAATAATTGCTGGCAATGGCAGATCTAAAATTTTTGTTGAGGGGGACTTACGTAAAATTTAGTAAAAGTATGATTTCGAGGCTAGTAAGATCTTTTGTAGATGTGTTCAACAAACTTGGTCTCAAATATTACAATTATTATCAAGAATTTTAGTTTTTAGACTATGATCTGCATGTAAATTTTCTAAATTTACTTATGTGAAATATTTATTAGAATTATATTATTACCTTTTTTTTAGTGTAGATGATGACCCCATCTATTTTCTTTTATAATATTTCTCTATTTAGATTTCAATTTTTTTTTTTTTGAAAAGCTATTTAGATTCCAAATTTAAATCTACACAAACATTAATAAAAATGTATAAAATAAAGAAACTAAGACATAAAATAAGAATGATGAAAACTAAATGTATAAAAGTAATTGAAACATGAAAACTAAATATATCTTAGAAAATTAATCTCCAAAGTCTTGACTTCTTAAAATTTCCAGCAATAATTAGACCCAACAAATGACAAATGTATATGTGTATAAATTGAAAGAAGTTTTTTTTAGGTTTAAAACATTATAGTGTAGCTAAACCATTTAAAATGGGTAAAGAACAATATTATTTTTAGAAAATTAGGGTTTGTCACTAATATATTTTCTTTTTTTTTTTTCATTTTTTTAAATTTATATATTTATATAACATAATTTTCTAATTTTGGAAGGAGAATTATACCCCAAAAATATATGATTACGCACACAAAAGGAAAGATAAAATTTGAATATATTATACATAAATAAATTTAAGAAATTAAGGAGGGATTGACATTAATTCACTCTGAAAATAGGAAATTAAAAATTAATAATAAATTTAAATTATGAATATAGCTGCAGGTTTTTTTAATTATTATTATTATTATTTTATTTTACGAAATTGAAAATGAAAAAAAAAGAATGGACAAGACGCGTCTATTATCTTATATATTATAATAAATGCAAAAAAGGGGGTGAAGAAGGCTCAAACACAAGGACAAATTATTTAACGAGGCCGCTACAATGTAACTGCCTCATAATAACTGTTAAATGTGGATTTAATAATTTTCATGCCCCTTAATAACCACTTGATATAAATTTGAGGTGCATCTCACTATACATTCAACGGTGAAAAATTGCCAGCCACATTGTGTTTTGGAGGCCTCTCAGAATAATTTCTCTAAACACAAAACGCGTCAAGGGGGGCTCCTGGCACTCTACCCACTCAAGCAATGGCAGATTTTATGAAATAGTCTGTTCATTTTATTAATATTACTAAAGAATAAAAAATTGAGGGGGGCTTGAGCCTTCGGGTCTGTACTGTATCCGCCTCTAATTGATGGCAACTGTGCTTATAAGAAAATCAGTTGTCATATAAAGTAAATTAGTGCTTGGTAAATTTCATATTCAAATATGGAAAGTCAGGTTGCAGTGTATGATAAATTAATAGTAAATTGTTGCGAAATAGCTATAATGTCCATAAACATTTATTTCAATTAAGCATGTGAGCATGTATTAATATTTAACTTTTAAATTTTTTTTATAAGATAATTATATAAATTTTAAATTAAAAATAATATTTTGTTTACTTTAAATAATTTGCATTGTTATTAAAAAAAATTGAGTCAAACCAAATCTAATTTTAGTTTAAATACAAAAAAGTAATAAAAATAAATTAAAAGCACCAAATTAATTTTAAAAATAAAAATGATGAGATGAGATAAATTGTGAATAATAATATTTGAAAATTTTTTGTGTAGATAAGAATCATAAGATATAGAAGAACAAAAAAAATAACTTAAAAAATTTGTGAGTTACACAAGATTTTTATGAAAGCCAAATCCCAAAAGCTACTTATAATAACAGCTTTTACCAGTAAAGGTAATTAAAAAATTGATTCTATTTAAATTATTAAACAATCAATTTTACCGAACACAAACCAAGATTTCTAGAATCACTTTTATAAAGTCTTCAAAAGCAATTTCCAAAGGAAGTTCACTCAACAGATCCATTAACAAGGAGACTTGTGAATGTGCGGCTAGGGATGTCCATTTTCCCCGTGGGGACGGGGACCCGCTTCAACGGGGCGGGGAATCTCCATTTAGGCGGGGAATGAGGTAGGGAGTGGGGGAAAAAAATTCCCCGCGAGCTAAACGGGGACGAGGACAGGGAATGTATTCCCCGTCCCCGATCCCCGTTCCCCGCCTCGTTTAATTTTTTTTATATTTATATTTTATTTTATATATATATATATATATATATATATATATATATATATATATATATATATATATATATATATATATATATGTCATTTAAAAGTTTATTGTTAATGATTTAAATACTTGGATATGTTTAAACCATATAGTTAAACATTTTAATTATATGTATGGATTAATTGGATAATTTGATATGTAATATTGTTTTGTTTTTATTAGGAGGTTCAAGAATTTTATCTTTAAATAGATATTTTTTTAATAGAAAATTAACTATTTAAATTAAGATTTTTGGTGAATAATTAACAATGTAATTAAAAATTAATTGATATTTTCCATAGAAATTAACTATTTGAAAATTTATCAAAAGAATTATTTGATTCTTAAAAAAGAAAAAAAAACTAAACGGAGAATAATTTCCCGCAGAGAACCCGATTCCTGCGAATTCCCTGTGGGGAATCTCCGCCCCGATCCCCACGAAATTTAACAGAAAATTTCACAGGATGAGAATTCAAATGGGGGCGGGACGGGGACGGAAAAGTCATCCCCGTCTCCACTCGGTGGACATCTCTATGTGCGGCACTGGTCGAAAGAAAGGTTTGACGAACAAGTTGGTAATTTAAGGCTAGGAGTTAAAGATGAGTGCGAGAAGAACCTGGATACTTTATTTTAGTATAATTCAACATTCCTTAAAAATAGGGCTTTACATGACTAAATGGATATTTTTGGTATAGAATGGTTTTTTTTTTTTTTTTGAGTTGAACAGAATGGAAATGGACTAACAAAAAATATTTACCAAAATATAGATATATCCCCTATATATTTCCACCAATTTTAAGCTTTATTGAAAGTACAATGACTAAAATTGAACATTTGAAAGTACAGAAACCAAAATGGAACAAAGCCCAAATTACATGGACCAAAATGATATTTTAATCTTAAATCATTATCCCATCAGGCAATCCCATCTTATGCAATGAGTGTTTTTCAGTTGCCCAAAGGCTTTTGTAATGAAATATCTCGAATATTTGCACATTTATTTGATTTTGGTCTCAAATTTTGGATTTTGTAATGAAATATTTTGAATTGCCTTGCTGATGCAGTGGCAAAGAAAACTCTATCTTTGTCCTCTTCTTTTTCTTTTTCAAACATTTTTTCTTTGAGTTTCAGTGATTTACACTTCGAATTAGAGTGTGTAAATACTGGATGCGTAGGTTGAGTTCTCTTGTAGAGGAGTCCTAATTAATTGCCCAAGTGGCTTCCTAATTTACTACAAGTTTCCTTATATATATATATATATATATATATATATATATATATATATCCTCTCACTTGTATAAACAATCAATATATTATGAATAATTGATATATCCGATAAGTAAGAAATTTTTAACACAAAAAAAGAAGAAAAAAAAAAAAGAAGAAGCCAACATGAACATAACTCAACTAGCATAAATTGTATACTCTTTGATCAAGAGGTCAGAAGTTGAAATCCATACCCTACATGATGTAGAAGTACTCCAAAAAAAGAAAGAAAATGTAAGAAATCATATATTTTATTTAAAAAAATAATTAACAAAATATAAATAATTTTGAAAACAAGGAGCAAAAATTGAGGTGTGAATTTCTAGTGCGCTATGTGGGTTATAGGTATAGTTTTGAAATATTATAGGTTCTCAATATAGTTTTACAATTACTTTCATTTGATGGTATAAATGGGTGGATATACTCCTAATGGTTTCAATCTTAGAGCCATATAAGCTCTCCGAAGAGTCATACTTTGCTCTAAAGGGATATCCTGATGGTTGTTTGAAATTTTACTCACTTTGGTCGTTCTTTAATTTTTTTTTGCACAAGTCAATTGCTTGTTGTATTATAAAACAGGTTTTAATTTCAATCAATAAGTTCATCCACATGCATGACTATATGAAAATAGATGTGAGGAAACTCAAACCACATGAAAAATAAGCATGTCATTTTTCTCTCTCCTCTCTTTTTCACAAATTGTAAAAGGATGAAAAAAGTCTCGTAAATCGGGATTAAGCCCTATTTTATATGTATAAAGGTGCAAAAGCCTAGCTTATTCCAAATTCAAAGAGGTTTCGACTTTTGTAGCTCAAGATGGAAGAAAAATTGTGCAAGTAAACTAGAGATGAAATGGTGGAAGAAACGACATATATGCTAGAAACATGAGAACGAATTAAATGTACTGAAAAGAGAGACCATCGGACCACAAGACAACATAGAGTGTTTCATGTACATGTCCTTGAATAATCTAAATAGGATAACAAAAGGAGAATGGAGAATGTCACAGTCTTTGATTCCTCTCTTTCTGAGTGTGGCACATATAACTGGAATCCAACTAAAACTTACTTTTAGGAGATGTTGCAATCCATTTATCTTTTGGGGACACTTCCCATGGAAGAAACCAACTCAACCAATCCAAGCGGTAAGGGAAATGATGTCTAAAGTTTATCGAGAATGGATAGCCAATAGAGATGAAAAATTGCTAAACTCAAAATGATGTGAAAGATGAGTGCTCGAGGGAGTTAAATCAAGATATCTACTTGAAAATAGTTGGTCATGCTAGCCATAGTTTCATGGAACTAGAAGGCTCGGAGATCATGGTTGTGTAGGATGTATGTGCCCTTTTGACTTCCTTTTCGTAGGGCTCATTGATTTGGAAACTAATTGAGATATTTTGAAGCAATGGCTTTCAATGTGCAAATTGCGAATAGCTAGGTCTCTTAGATGCACTAGACAATAAAACATAGGGCTTTAGATGGCTAAATGAATTTTGTTAGGCCAGGAAAGTATTATCCATGATGAAAATGGCCGACTAAAGAAAGAATGGTGTCTATAATGTTTTTAATATTAAAATCCTAAATTATTAGAAGTCATGACTTTACTAAGTTAAAAGGATCCCTATTAGGTCATTATTTTATGCTTTTTGCACATGTAAATTGCTTGTTGTATTATAAAACAAATCTTTATTTGAATCAATGAATTCATCTATGAGTAAGACAACATGGATGTAGACTTTTTTTTTTTTTTTTTTTGAAACTAGCATGGATGTAGACTTGAGGAAAGCAAATCACATGAAAAATGAGAGTCACTTTTTTTTTTTTTTTCTGTTTTTACAAAATGTACATTGTAAAAGGAAACATATCTCGTAAATCAAGATGAGACCTCATAAAATCACTTTTCCAAAATCAAAAAGGATTCCAAGATTAAGGCAAAAAAGTGTAAGCAACTAAGAATGAAATAGTGGAAGAAACGAAATGCATGTTAGAAACATGAGAACAAATGTGAAAGGACCATATATAGGACCACAAAACAACATATAAAGAGTGAAAGGAAAAAAGATATCCATCACATAAAGTCACCATGTTGTACATGTCTTTGTTGCAATTGCTTTTTAGATGATGTAGAATTTTAGATGAAGAATCATTTTAATTTAGGTAAATTTGGGTTGATTTTAAGTAGAATTAAGTGAAAATAGTTATAAATCACTATGAGATAATGATCGAAATTGATTCATTTATAAATTTTTTCCCTAATACTTATTTTGAGCCAAAGTATGGACCACAATGTGGTATGTGAAAATGTTGGTCCAAATCTAAACTTTATTGAGAATGGCTAGCCTATAGAGAAAAAGAATATAATATGCTTCAAAGATACATCAACAAACTAGGAGTACTAGAGGGCCGCAAGGCACCTTGAGGCCACGGACAGACAATGGAGAACTTGAGGCAGTCAAAGGCATCTTACTTTTCTTTTATTTCCATATTTTTAAGGACTAGTGGTAAGGATGACAAAAATAAATGACTCAATTGTAGGCGTGTCACTGCTTTTTTCAATTTACAAATATAACAAACCTTTGGCTTATTCCCAAGTATATAAGTGATATACTATTAATATACTAATGATATACCTAAAATGAAGTATATCAGTGGTATACTACTGATATACTTTGTTTATGTATATCAATGAAATGACATTCCTAATATGAAGTATATTAATAATATATCAGAAATATCTAATATGAAGTATATAAATAGTATATTAGTAATTCATATTGAGTATATCAAATATATCTAAAATAAAGTATATCAATGATATATTACGTACTTATATATTTTATCTAGGTATATTAATGAAATGACATATTCCTAAAATGAAGTATATCAAGAGTATATCAGTAATTCATATTCAGTGTATCAAATATACATAATATGAAGTATATCAGTAATCCATTTTCAGTATATTCGATATACCTAAAATGAAGTATATCAGTTATACACTACTGATATATTTTATTTAGGTATATCAATGAAATTACATTCCTAATATGAAGTGTATAAACAGTATATCATATATACCTAAAATAAAGTATATCAATGATATACTACCGATATAGTTTATTTTAGGTATATCAATGATATACTACAAATATAGTTTATTTTAGGTATATCTTTTTATTGATATACCTAACATTAGTGTACCTAATAAGCATGATATAAACTGATACATAGCATAATTAAAAAAAATATTGTGAACCAAAAAACATAAAGTATATCAGATATTCTACTGATATACTACATATAAAGTATATCAGATATACTACCGATATACCTGCTGATACACCAATGAAGATAAAATTGGAATAATGAAAAAATGGTTATTAGATTTAACTTTTTTTGTTACATTTGCAAATTTTAAAAACTATAATTAGATTTACAAATATCCTAATATTTTTTGCTATCATTACAATTCTCCTAATTTTTATTATGAGGTCGAGTAAAAAATTACACAATTTCAAGTAAGATTTTTAATGTCGTCGACAGAATTGTCGAGGTCTCAATTTTATAAAAATGTTGATATCGATGTATATTTATGAAAAAATTATCAATATAACAAATTAATAGATTTAAAAAATGGAGAGAATTGACTATTCATGTTAGTAATACCTAGGTAGGTGATCTTTATGTAGGTACTCTTTATTCAACTAAAGTAAAGGAAAACGTAGATTACACAGTAAAATAATATATTTCTTGATTACATCGCTAAATATTGTGTTGGTGTAGTATAAGATAGTTTCATGTGGCTAATTTGGTTTCGTATAAAAGATTGGTTAAGTTATACGGAATACTCCTAAATATTAGAACAAGTTTCAATTATATCTCTAAACTTTAAAAAGTTTCATTTGTACCTTTGAACTTTGAAATTTGTTTTAAAAGATATCATTAGAGAGTTTTCTCGTTATAACAAGATTGAAATTGATGCAACAACTAATGTATAAAAATTAAAAGGTACATGTAACATCATTTACAACATCATTAAGAGGTATATTAATGTGACAATTGATGTGTAAAAATTGATTATGTAAATGGTTTTAACAATATTTTGTTAGATGAAATAAATGGTTACAACGATCTTAATCTTTTATATAGTTGTAAATAATATTACGTACGTCTTCTAATTTTTACACATCACTTGTCACATCATTTTTCATATTTTATTTTAAAGGAATATTTTTTTTTTGACTTTTCAAAGTTCAAGAATAAAAATGAAAACATTTTTTAAATAAAAAAAATAATTAAAAAAATCCTCTTCATCACCTTTATTCTTTCAAACAATAATAAAAACATTTTTTCTCTCCATCACAATTAAAAAGTTTTGCTTTAGGTGGCTTGTTTTTAAAATTAGCATAGAACATAAAATTTTCACTAAAATTTCCATGGCTTTTTCTTTCTTTCTTTCTTTTCTTTTTTTTTTTTTTCTTTTTTGAGAAATTTTCCATAGCTAAAACCTTGTACATCGGACACAAATAATGACAATTCATGTGCGATATTCAGATTAATGTTTTTTCTTGGGAAATTATTTATTAAATATTAATGTACTTTTTTTTAAAGTATTAAAGAATAGAAAAGGTAAAATAAATAAATAAATAAGGATAGAAATGTACTAAAAACTTGAAACATTTGGGCTATCTTAAGAAAAATATATTTTCTAATTTCAGTGGATAAGACACTAATTACCATCTTAAAGGTCAATGGTTCGATTTACCACTTTCATAATGGTTGAATTAAAAAAAAAAAATCAATGTGAGCATAGCTCAGCTGTAATTGGCATGTATCTGTTGATAGAGAAATTTCGGTCAATCTCCAATTGTCACGTCGTATTTTGATTAAATTGACACATCAAAGAGAGTCAAAATTAGGAAGAAAAAAACTTACATTTGGACTCAAAATTATCTTTTTCGAGATTCACCCACACAGTACCCTTAATCAAGAGGGCAGAGGTTCGAATCCCCTCACTCCTAAATATTGTTGTACAAAAAAAATAATAATAACAATAATAAGATATATATTTATATAGAAGTCCTCTTTGTGATGAGAAATTATTCGGTAAGGCCACCACAATGTGGCTAGCAATTTTGCACCGTTGTATGTGGAGAGAGAAGTACCTCAAATTT
Organism: Trichosanthes truncata; assembly: GCA_033996785.1. NCBI lineage: Eukaryota > Viridiplantae > Streptophyta > Magnoliopsida > Cucurbitales > Cucurbitaceae > Trichosanthes > Trichosanthes truncata. The sequence continues at coordinate 43,766,068 of MU867259.1, read as the reverse complement.
ACATCTAGTGATTATTAAGGGGTATGAAAATTATTGAATCCACATCTAACGATCATTATGAAGCAACCACATTGTATCGTCCTCATTGAATAATTTGTCATTTGCGACGCCAGGAGGTTTGAATCAACCCACCCATTCCTTCCAAAATATTTATTTTACTTTTAGATTGCTTAAATGCATCCTCTACCGAAAAGAATAAATACTTTTTATTTGTACTCTTAAAAAAAACAACTGCATTTATATAATATTCATTTTTTTCCCAAAAGAGTAAATCTTAATTGAATTTTACATATATAAAAAAAAATTAGTTTTCAAAATTTAGTTAGATTTTAAAAACATTTTTGAGATTAGAATAGAAAAAGGAATAAAAAAAATTGCTAATAAATAAGGATGATTTCTACAATAAGAAAAAGATATTATCAAGAAGGCCATCAAATGATGTAGAAATATTAGTTAAACATTTGAAAAGAAAAATTGAGTAACTTTCTTTTGTCGTGTAAGAATTTAGTTGAGACTTAAAATTTAGCAAAAGCGAGTTTAGCTAAATGGTAATTGACATGTATCTTAGACTAAGAGGTCAAAAGTTCGAATCTACCCTGTTCACATTGGTTGTACCGATTCGTTCACACTAGATTTCAACAAAGAAATTTAATTCGTGGAAATGAACTTAATTTGTATTGATTTGAGTAGTGGAGTACAATATCTAATGTTTGATACTCTAATTCTTGTGAATTTGTCTCGAGTGCTCTGCAGCTTGTTCTCAAATGAGATTTGTCTCGAGGGCGTCAATTCTTCAAAGAGATTTTTTATCTTCAAACTCTTCTGGTCTTCAAGGTTTTGGTTAAGAGAGTATTTGATCTTCAAGAACTTAGAGAGTCTTTTGATCTTTTTGTTTCTGAATTCTATCTAAATTAACCTTTTGAGAATTTCAACTTCTGGACCCCTCAAATGAAGGTGCGCTCTTCTAATGGAGCTTTCCATGGCATATGGGTTTGGGCTTTAACGACCTTTGGGTCCTACCATTAGACTTGGACTTTTGTTGGCTTTGGGCCTAACCATTTGGGCTTGAATTTTGTTGGCTTTGACCCAAATTCCATATGACCTAATTTAACCAAACTAAATTTAATTATTTGATCAGATGATCATAATGATGACATGTGACCTTATAATTTTGGATATGTCGATTTTTGTCTTCAAATTAAATTTGGGACACATGTCAATTTATAATTAGTCCCAAATTTAATTATTTGCAGTTTACCATTAATTTGGAATAATGACGTGACAATTTGTGATTGGCCAAAATTTCTCATTCAACACTCCAATCCTCAAATGTTATATGTGTTATATGATATAAAACTTAAAACATACTGAGAAACAAAGTTACAAAAAAAAACACCAATATATAAATATAATGTTATATGAAATAAAAATAAAAATAAAATTGTGAGTACAATTTTTTAAATAAATTATAAATTAAAGACTAAATATGTGTTTTAGTCCTTAAAATTTGAATACTTTTAACTTAGTCCCTATTTTTAAAAATTTTCAATTTAATCACTTATATTTAGCATTTTTTTTCAATACTTAGTCCTTCATTGGTGAAAAGGCCATCTAAGAAAATGAAAGTTCTAACTTTTCCTTCAAATTTCTAACAAATTTAAAGTTTCCTTCGAATAAATAATCTTTTTTCTCCTCCAAATTTTGGTTAACACACCAAGTAGAAATGATGTAAGACCAATGTTCAAAATGTTGAGGTCCATACTTTACAAAAATGTTGATGAAATGAAAATGTCGAGAGAAATTTCAAGAAAATTTATGGAAATGGATGGAAATTGTATGAATTAGTCAATACAACTTTAATTATGACTTAATTAGAGTATAATTGACCTTGTTTAATCATCATATCTAAAAATTAAGACAATATTTAGATGTAAATGTCAATGGAAATGTTGATGCAAGCAGGAATTTTAGAAAAAATATGGAAATTGATTATAATTGTTTGAATTATTTCATAAAATTTTAATGGTGGCTTAATTATACTATAATTGATCATTTCTAACCATCATATCTAAAAAATATATAATATTTATATTGAAACGTTAATGCCGAGGGAGATTTTGAAAAAAAATCATGAAAATTTTGAAAATTAAAAGAATCATTATTTAAATTAATAAATGTGGCTTTAATTATAACTTAATTATGATATAATTTAGTAGCGATTAAAAAACATAGATAATAATTATATATTTTTTTATATAATTAAAAAGGGTATGGAACACAGATATATAACAAAACTATAGTAATAAATTAAAATAATTTTATAACTTAATTGCTTTAATAATGATATATGTATAAAAAGATTTGAACATTTAAATACTCTATTCTTGAAAAAAATATTGAAGTTGATAGAAATTATTGAGAATCTATCTAATGATACTTGAGAAATTTGAAAATGAAATAATAAAAAATATATAATTCTTTAGTCTCCAATGAGAGTGAGACAGAGGAGAAGGGAGAAGAAAGTTGCAATTGCAACTTGCTCCCATATGGGTAAGTTTCGAAAATGTCTATAAATTCTGCTTCATCAAAACATCGGCCTCTTGGAGTTGGGCTTGATTTGAAATCGGGTTCACGTCAGTTAAATTATTATTTAAGTTGTGGATATGTCCGTACAAATTTCGACATTTCGAAAATTTAATAATATTTGCTCGACATTTTACATAATAAAACTAAATTGTAAAATATCAATACATAAAAATTGAGTAAAAACTTTTTAAATAATAGAAACTATATTAAAAGGTTTTCAAAGATTATGGACTAAAATGTATATTCAGCCTAAATTAAAACTACCAAAATAATGATAATAACTAACCAGATAGTTCAACTATCAAATTCCTGCCAAATCTTGTTCTTCCATAATTTATTTTCACTTAAAATTTGATAATATTATTTTATATTTTAATTATTATTTTTTTTTTACAAAATACTTTATAAATGAACATAATTTTTAATAGTAACCTAAGGAGGCATTTGTTAGATAAACCCATGAGTTTCAACAATATCCCAAAACTATTCTCTCTTATGTAGATTTTCTAAACGTGCACTCAAACACGTTTCTTGAACTAAGGTGCCAAACCTACGCAATAAGTACACTCTGCAAGTTTATATAACTAAAGAAAAAATATCAATTTATTCCTTTAAACTTTGCAAGTTTATCAATTAAAATTCTAAACTAATTATAATTGTATCAATTAAAACCCTAAACATCTATAAACGAATCAATTTAGACCTTATGTTAGTGATTGATAAATATTTTCACTTAATTCCATCTAAAATTAACTCAAAATTACCTAAATAACATTATTCTTCTTCCAAAGGTATGCAATTTTTTCTAGATAAGTGGAGACAAATTGAGGAAGAAAGAAGATGAAAAACCACCTATACATATTGATGAAAGTTGCTACAATTTACTTGATTCCACATTTTTCTCTAATATTTCTTTAATCCTACATTTAAAAAAGTCTACAAACATAAGAGAATTATACATAAATGGTTTTCAAGCTGTAGTATGATTTAAATTTATTCATTTACAAAAATTTAGAGTTTAAATTGACATAAATATTAGTTTAGAGTTTTAATTGATTTGACTTGTAAAGTCTAGAGGTATAAATTTATTTTTTCATAAAATAAAATCGATGTTTTAAAAGTTGAAAGACCAAATCGTGATAGTCACGAAAACCCAAGGACCAAAACGTAATTTGACACTAATGAACATTATATGGATGGAAACAAAAAAACAAAATTAGACTAGGAAGAATCCATAATCCCCTTTCCAAAAACAAAGATCCACCACAGCAATCAAGATCCTCCCACCACGTGTCGCAAATCGGCAGCCTCATGTTTTGTTTTGGTTTTTTCCTTTTTCTCTAATTATAGCATATCTCTTCCCTCGCTAAATTTATTAAAGCAATATCTTTGCAAATTACTTCTTCTGACCAGCGCTAATATCCATCCAAGTCCCCAAAAAATCACAACAGCCCCCAATTCCGCCCCTTTCATGGCGTCTTCTTCTTCTTCTTCTTCTTCTTCTTCTTCGAATTGGGGGTTGTTTTCTTCCCTTTTCCTTTTTCTGTTTGTTTCTCGAGGAAATTCTCTCACCTGTTCTTCAAGAAAATTCTCCAACAACAATCTCTATTCTCACTGCTCCGATCTCCCTTCCCTCTCCGCCTTCCTCCATTGGACTTACGATTCTTCCAATTCTTCTCTCTCCGTTGCCTTCGTTGCCAATCCCTCCACATCCGCCGGATGGATCGCTTGGGCCGTCAATCCCACCTCCACCGGCATGGCCGGCGCTCAGGCCTTGGTTGCCTATCTCCACGGCGGCCTTCCGGTTGTCAAGACCTATAACGTCGCCTCTTACAGCTCTGTCAAGCCTTCCAAGCTTTACTTCGAGGTTTGGGATGAGGCGGCGGAGTTTTCCGGCGGACATTTGATGATTTTCGCGAAATTGAAGGTGCCGGTGGCCGCCGCGGCGGTGAATCAGGTCTGGCAAGTTGGACCGTCCGTCGATGGAGCGAATTTGGGCGTTCATGAGTTTAAAACGCCCAATCTCAACGCCAAAGGAACCCTAAGTTTGTCCGGTGGCGTAGTGACGAACACCGCCTCTAGCGGCGGGGAAATCGATTCGCGAACGATGAGGAAAAATGTGCGATCTCTACGCAAAATCTGTGCTCTAATTTTTCCCTGATTTCAACAATTTTCGTCATTCGAACTTTTTCTCTGCGATTGATTTTTCAGATTCATGGAGTTTTGAACGCGGTGAGTTGGGGGCTTCTATTCCCGATCGGAATCGTTATTGCGAGGTACCTTAGGGTCTTCCCGTCGGCGGATCCAGCGTGGTTTTATCTTCATGTTTCGTGCCAGATTTCAGCGTACGCCATTGGAGTGGCTGGTTGGGGGACTGGAATGAAGCTTGGGAGTGAATCGGAAGGGTATGAGGTTTCCGATCACCGGAATATTGGAATTGCGCTCTTCGCCATGGCTACTTTGCAGGTACTTTTGCATCCGATTTGTATTTTCTGTTTGAGAATTAATTTGTTCTGTTTCGGCATTTTCTTTGCGTTCTGCAAATTTTCCCGGAAAATGATTCCTTTTGTGAAGAACACTGAGAAAGTGCCTTTTCTTTTGAACAACTTTGATGGTGATTGCGGGAAAAGAATTACGAAAATTATATTTTAATTAATAAAAAAAGATTAAAGAATATGATGGTCTAAGAAAGAAGACAGAATTATCTTAAAAAAAAAAAGAAAAAAAAAAGAAAGAAGACAGGATATTTTATGGTGTTCATGCATTTTTTTTGTTCGAATCGTTTAGTTCAATTTGACCACTTGATCTTAAATTGAATATGTTATGGTTTTTTTTTATTAATATATTGATATGTGAATGAAAATACGAGAACGAATTGTTTATTATTCTTTTTTCAAACGGTTTCTAAAATTTAAAATAATGGAAATGCTTTATTAAAAAAAAAGTAATGTAAATACTTTTTTTTAAAAGAAAAAATAATGTATAAACAATTGCTTTTTAAATCAATCTTACTCTTTTTTTTTTTCGAAAGGTAAATCTTACTTACTTTTGACTCTTCAGCTCTCCTATTTTGTCTCTAACTTTTAAACATTTTGGTGTAGTATCCCGATTTTCAATTGTTCTATTTTACTTTAAAAAAACTGTTTTAGTTTTTATATTAATTTTGTATTATTTATATAATAATCGTTTAAATCTAATTGGATTTTTTTTTGGATAGATAAATAAAACATATGTTGATGCTAGAGTTCTATTATTTCAATATTTTATATATAATAATAAATAAGTTAAAATATCACTTTAGTCAATGTACTTTCAATAAAATTTAAAATTGATCTCTATTGTTATTTTATTGTTTACTTTTCTAAAAAAAAAAATTAGTTTGTTCTATGATTTTGGAAATATGTTCATATTTGTCTCTTTGTTTGCATGAAAATTATTATTATTATTTAACCAATTTCGATAAAAATTAAATTCAAACTAATGATAATGACTAATTGTAAGATCTATTGAAAGTATATAGACTAGAATTGGACATTTGAATGTATAGTGATTAAAATGAAATGAAACTCAAAGTACAAAGACAAAAAATGACATTTTATCCTAATAAATGAATAAAATATTTAAAAGATTATAAATTTAAATTAAATAAACATAAAAATCTAGAGATTAAAATAGAATTTAAAAATATTTAAATAAAGACAAAATTGATACAAAATGCCAATAACTTTTTTTTTTTTTAAATAAATTTTGCTTTCAGCTTTTTAAAAGTTTAAATTCAATCACCATTAGTCAACCTAATAGTAAAAATAAGGGTGATGTAAATAAAAAAGTGCTTTGAAGGAATCAATTCAAGCATAGTGGTTATCTTTTTAGAATTTAATATTGTACGAATAACCAAACCTAGTAGCTAGAGTTAGTACACAAGCTGGCTTGAAAATTCAAGATTAAATTACAAAGTTTTTGAAATTGTTTAAAAATTAATTCATCTAATGGGACCCGAAACTTTTAACTTTGCATCTAATAGATCTAAATGTTGAACATGCAAAGGATCAGTTAGTCAAAAAAATTGAAAATTGAGGAACCCAAAGACCAAATAATGAAAGTTTAGAGACCAAAGAAGTAATTTAAGAAACTTGGTTGGTAATGGTAATTGATAAAATTGGTGGGCGCAGGTGTTGGCACTGTTCTTGAGACCCAAAAAGGAGCAGAAATATAGGATATACTGGAACATATACCACCACAGCGTGGGATACTCAATCCTGATCCTAGGCATAATCAACGTGTTCAAAGGATTCCACATGCTGAGCCCCGACCGCAAGTGGAAATTGGCGTACGTGGTGGCCATCGCCGTCGTCGGCGCCGTGGCTGTGGTGTTGGAAGCCTTTACTTGGATCGTGGTTTTCAAGAGGAAATCTTCCAACAAATCCACCAAGCCTTACGACTCCGAATCCCGCCAATAAACTTCCCTTCTCAATTTCAACTTGCTCATCATAATATCCTTTTCTTTTTCTTTCTGTCATATGTTTCTTTATCGTGTTGTTGTGAGGTTTAATTAGTCCTTTTGAGAGACATGGAGTTCCCCTCCCCTCCCTCTCTTCTTTGTATAATTTATTCTTTCTTCTTTATTAAAAAAAAAAATTCATTATCACTCATACTCTCACTCACTTTATCGTCTAATATCATATTTTATTCATTATTCTCTACTTCCGCAAATTCATTATCACTCATACTCTCACTCACTTTATCGTCTAATATCATATTTTATTCATTATTCTCTACTTCCGCATCATTATAACGCATTACTCTACTCCATTATGTTTTTCAACTTTCATTTTTGTGTTTAATAAGTTTTTTAACTTTAAAAAATGTCGAATAGGTCTTTGAACTTTCAATTTTGTGTCGAAATTGAGAATTCATGAATCTATTAGACACAAAATTAAAAGTTTAAGACTTACTAAACACTTTCTAAATTCTGCGCACCAAATAGATACAAATTTATAAGTTTGAGGATCTATTAGACAATATTTTAAATTCACAAACCAAGGGGTGAACTTGTAATTTAATCTTAATATTGAATTAAGGGTGTTTGTGAAAGATTATTGAATAGTTGGATTAGGCTACCACAATTGGCTTCTCCCTAATAATAGTTGGATTTAGATTCAAAATCTTTTATTTCCCTAACAACTAATGGATATAGATTTGAAATACAATTAATACTCTCTCTCGTATATCCAATAGTGTAAAAGCTACTGTGGCAGCCACCTCTAATAATTTCTTAATGTTTCAAGTGTGGATTAGACTTAGAGTGGTTGTACAAGCCCCCAACAAAGTTTTTTTTTAAAACGTAAGCTTCCAAAACTTACACTCTAAACAAAATTTTTCTAAATTCAAGTTTCTCAAACCATTAGACTTAAAATGTCGAACTTGTGCCTAGAATGCCTACTAAAACTTACACATACCCACAAAGAAAGTAAAGCTATTTTTGGAAGTGGCTTTGATATGACCAAAAACATGTTGTCTTCTTAGCTAAAGTTGCTTCATACTCAAAATAATTATGTTTAGAAATAATTTATATAATGTGCTTTTAGAAAAAGTTTGAAAAATATTTCGTAAGAAAGCACTTATACATAGTGTCTCTTTAGCGTGAGTGCTTCATCCCAAAATACTTTTAAGAATGTAGGGTCAAAGTCAAACATCAAAGAGGGCGTTTGGAGCATCATGTTGAGTTTGGATGGTTTTGAAATCCAAATCTAAAACGTTGTTTGAGCTATTGTGTTCAAAATCCAATGGGTTTGAAACACAACCCCATGGTTTTGAATAATACACTCCAACACTATTTTTTGACTCCTAGACTTCAAAACACTGCACCACAAACACTTTTTTCTGATTTCTAGGATTTCAAACCCCCCAAAAGTTTCAATTTCAAAGATTTTGATTCTAAAATGGTGCTCCAAACGCTTTCAAAATGTTTTGGTAAACCCACCTTACATTCTAAATAAAGGTTTTGTTTTTGTTAAAAGCACTCAATTCAAAAGCGCTCTCAAAACACACTTTAAACTTTGGTAAACCCACCTTACATGCATTCTAAATAAAGGTTTTGTTTTTGTTAAAAGCACTCAATTCAAAAGCGCTCTCAAAACACACTTTAAACTTTGGTAAACCCACCTTACATGCTAAACAAAGGTTTTGTTTTTGTTAAAAGCACTCATTTTAAAAGGGCTCTCAAAACACACTTTAAACGCGATGGAGTTATCCAAGAAAAAATATGTGAGAGTCGTAATGAAATTAATTAGCGATGTGAAGTGGCAAGTAGGCCAGAGGTCCTTTTGTTGAAAAGAACTATCTTCATAATTATGGAATGAAAAAAAAAAAAAAAAAAAAACAGGATATAATTTATAATGAATGTGACTGGAAAGCAGGCTAAAGTCACGGGCCCTTCACGCAAGTTGTCCAAATTGTTAAAACGAAATTTGTTACATCTCCAAATTTTGTCTTAAAAAATGAAAAGTGTTTGGATTTGATTGGCTAATTGAAACTCAAGTTACATACACTAAGAGATCTCCATTTATTATGATACTAACAATTCATTAATATTTTCATAAAGTGGAAATTATTGTCCTCTTTTGCTTTCCCTCACAATGCTTTTCCATTTCATTTCATTTCTTTTTCTTCTTTTTATTTAATTACTTGTTCCTTTTTTCTTTTCCATCCTTTTGATGGGGAAAAGATGAAGTTTTGGAAATTTTTTATTTTTGGATTTTGTTAGTTTATGTAGCTCATATTAATATGGAGGATAGTTACTTGTTTTGTAGGCATGTTTACCTATGGAAATGGTGGCAACTTTTTTTTTTAAAATATGGAGTTCTTTTTTCATAGTCCTTTCCCATTTACTTGGGGCATATCTTGTTATCTAAAACTATCCATTATGATTCAAATTTTAGGTAGGGGTTGTCGAAACCCTACACTTTTATTGAACCTCATCAATAGAAATGTTCACGAGGCAAGGCGAGGATTTCCACGTCTCCACCTCCAATTTAATTCTCCTTTCTCACAAAAATTCTTTGTTAAATTTGTTGAGAAATTCGTGGAGATCGAGTTCTCCATAAGAAATTATTCTCTGTTTAGTTTTTTTTTGTTTTCAATCTCAATTAAATTAAATGAAGTCCTTTGAAAAGTCTTCAATTGAATAGTTAATTCCTCACTTGAAATTTCTATTCAAATGGTTGATTCTCCACTAAAAATCTCTATTTTATGAGAAAATTATTAAAACTTCTAAATGAAAACAAAATAATATTTCATATCAAATTATTTATACATATAGTTCAAATGTTCATCCATATTATTCAAACATGTTAAATTATTCAAGTCATTAAATAATAAAACTATATATAAGAGGCAAACAAAGCTGAGATGAGGAATAGAACGGAGAAGGAGGCAGGGATGGAGATGTCTCCATTTAGCTCACGGAAAATTGTTTGGCTTACTCACTCTTCTATTACTCGACGAGTCACTGTGGAGAAAAAGAACATCCCTAGCCATCAACACCATCTCCAAGAATCAGCGGAAATGTTAGAAGAGAGAGGGAGGGGCTGGGCAAAAAGTTCCGAGAGAAACTTCTTCAAGAGAAAAAAAAATGTAAAAATTTCATAGGGACACGTGTTTCGTCAGTGAGTATTGTTGTTCTATTAAATGTAATCATATCACTAGTGAAATCAAAATAGTTTGTTTGGTAGTTATTTTATTTTTTAAATCAATTTTGGTTGGTAATTTATTTTTAAAAAGTAAACCATAAAGCAAAATAATTAAAGTTGGCTTCGTAATCCTTATATATTTTTTTGTTTTTTTGTCGCTAAAAGATAAGTTCGTTCGTTTGTTTGTTTTTTTTTTCTCAATTTAATTATTGTTTTAATCTTCCACGAACATTAAGTCTAATGCTCCGTTTGATAACCTTTTAATTTTTTATTTTTAAATATTAAGTCTATAAATATTATTTTCACATATGGTTTTCATGTTTTCGTATCTACTTTTAACATATATTTTCTAAAACCAAGCCAAATTTTGAAAACTAAAAAAAATAGTTTTCAAAAAAAAAATTTATTTTTGAAATTTGTCTAGATATTCGAATGTTTCCTTAAAAAAGATAGAAACCATTGTAGAGAAAATGAAAACTATTGTAGAGAAATTAAGAGAAAACAACCACAATTTTCAAAAATAAAAAATAAAAAACTAAATGGGGCCTAAGAATTCAATTTTTTTTTAAAAAGGTCAGAAAAAGAATTACGAGTGAACAAATTTAGTTTTTAGAAAATATAAAATATAAAATAATAATCTATATAACTTTCAAATTATGCTTTTCTTTAAAATAATTACCTTTTGCAAAAATAATTGCAATAAGAAAAGCACAAAATTGACTATGATGATCGATAATATTCGTGGTATGACTTTTAATTCATTTTGTATACTTTTTTGTTATTCTTTATCAAACTTTAATTATTAAAAAAGTTTCTACTAAAAGGGGTTCCCATTTACTCAAAGGAACCCTAATAAGACAATCCTTTTGCAAAAATGGAGGGGGAAAGTTAGGGTTGCTTAAGAAACTAAATCAAATCTTTTATTTAATTTAGTGGTCACCAATCAAATCGAGTTAAACGAAGAATAATTTTCTCTCTCAGTTTTGTCCTTTTTTAATTTATTATTATTATTTTTTTAAATCAGATAAATATCAAAATTAAAAAGTAAAATTTAAGCTGAAAATTGGCCAACCTAAGTATAGTTTAACTGGTTACGGGCCTACGACATATACCATCAACTAAGAGACTAGATGTTCGAATCTCTCACTCCACATGTTATTGCAGTTAAACTAAAAAAAAGTAGCAAAAATGAGTTTACAAGCAAAAAAAAAAAAAAGAAATTAAGCTGAAAATTGGAATAGAATTAATTATTCCAAAGTTATAATATATTAATATCTATTGCTCCCATGGATTGTTCTACATTTTACAAATAATACTGATTTTCTTTTCTTATTTGACAAAAAAAAAAACGAATAATAATATATTTTATCTAAAAATTAGTTAATTCTTTGTACAATGTTCCACTTTCTATTATTTTTATTTTATTGAATAATTTATAAGCTTTAGTTTTAAAAAATAAAAATATACAATGAGCCTCTCTTTTGACCATGTCTTCTTTTATAATTTTCACAATATTCTCTCTATATTCCCACATCAATTACGAATAAATTGAGAAAATGCTGATTTAGTTTAAATTCGATTTACATAAAATTTATGTGGCTGTTCGTTTTCGTATACGTCAAAACGAATAATCTATTTCAGCTTAAATTTACGGAAAAATTCAAATCAAGTTTTTTTTTTTTTTTTTTTTATCAGATCAAGTTGAATCATGCATACCCGACTAATTATATATTGTAATCTTTAAGGCCCCGTTTGATAATCATTTGAGTTTTTGTTTTTAGTTTTTGAAAATTAAGCTTGCTTTCTCTCAATTTCTCTACAATGATTTTCATTTCCCTTAAGGAAGCATTTGAATTCTTAGCCAAATTTTAAAAACAAAAACAAGTTTTTGGAAACTACTTTTTTTAGTTTTCAAAACATGGCTTGATTTTTGAAAACATAGGTAAAAAGGAGATAACAAAACAAGTAAATCCATAGGTGCGGTAGCATTTATAGGCTTAATTTTCAAAAACCAAAAACCAAAAACCAAATGGTTATCAAACGGGGCCTAAAATTTTCAATTTAGTATCTGCATGTTAAGTGTTTCAATTTAGCCCCTTATGTTTTAACATTTTCCAATTTAATCTTTCACTAATTGTGAATGTTAAAATTTATTAATGATAAATTTACATGATATAATACTTAGTCAATTTGCGAAATGTTAGAGAGAAAGAAAGTATTTAAGAGGAGGTTTTTAATTCCTCCTTTAAATTTTTAAGAAATCCGTAGAAATTTTGAGTTTTCTTCTTTTAAAAGACATTTTTCTCTTAAAATTTTTGTCAATAACGTTGGGTATGTTTATCATCAACCAATTTTAATATTCACCAATAGTAAAACATTCAATTGAAAAATGTTAAAATATAAAGGAATAAATTAAAACTTTTTAAATAATAGGGAGTAAATTAAAAAAAAAATCCAAAACACTATAAACTAATATATTTAGCCTGATTGAAAAGGAGAAGATGGGAAAAGAAAAACAAGCTTTTTTTAGAAAAGAAAAAGCCAAAAAAAGAAAAGAAAAACTGATTTAAGCTTTCATTGACAGGTTAACGTCCATGATGGAGAAAGTTGTCTGAGAAATTTCACCTTTAGCAATGGCAATCCAAACTTTATTTATTATTATTATTTTAATATCAAATTTTTTTTGGTTATATTTGTTATATGTAAAATTAGTCTTGAAATTTAAACTAAGTTTTTTAGAAATCACTTTTTTTGGTTTGTAAAGTTTAACTAGAACTTTAAAAACATTCTTAAAAAGTAAAATACAAAAAAAAAAAAATTGATAAATTTAATTTTTAAAACATGTTAAAATCTTTTTTGTTTTTCTAAAATAACTTTCAAAATTGTTTTATTTTCTTCTCTAGAATGATGTAAGTTATTTTGTTTTTCTCATAACCATTTAGTTTTTTTATTTTTTAAAATTAAGTTTATAAATACTATTTCCATCCATAAATTTTTTTGTTTTGTTATCTACTTTCTAAGAATGTTTTCAAAATCTAAGCCAAGTTTTAGAAATTAAAAAAAAAAAAGTAGTTTTAAAAACTTGTTTTTATTTTTGGAATTTGATTAAGAATTTAAATGTTTCTTTAAGAAAGGTGAAAAACATAGTAAAGAAATTATGAGGAAACAAACACAAATTTATAAAACAAACTAGAAACGAAATCGTTATCAAATGGAGCCTAAACTTTTAGGTTTCTTCTATTTAGCTAGGTCCTAAACTTTTAAAATACCTAAGTTGATGAATTTTAAAAAATAGAACCATTTTCATTCTATCTATTGTTTTGCCATTAGTTTTTTTTTTTTTTTAGATCAACAACATTTAAAAGTGGAGAGATTTGAATATTTGACCTCTTGGTCAAAGATACAATGCCACTAGTTTTCTAGTAGGTTGATAATATTGCAGTGATTCTAAAAAAATGCATATTAATATATTTTTATAGACATATAACATATCACATTAAATCACATCTTCACCAAAAACTTCCATTATTTGAATTATCTATACAAACATACCGCCTGTTTAGTTCCTAAAACAAGTTTTAAGACAAAAACAAACAACTATTTTGATGTTCTTTTTAAAAAAGAGGTCGTAATAATAAACCATGGAAATAAGTGGTTGGGATTTTATATGATGAGCTTGAATGGATAGGGTCATCAAAAAACGCATTTTCTTTCTAAAAGAAAAAAAAAAACATTAAGCTGAGTTTATTTATTTATTTATTTTTTTTGTAAGGATGGCCTAAATTTTCCGACTCAAATGAAATATGACTAACTTTTTCAAACTAATGATGAATAACATTTTGCTAACGTCACAACGAAAGCAAGAGGATGAAAAAACCCATCGAGAGCGAAAGGATGAGAAAAACAGCACGACCGCCATCACCATCTTCAACCTTCCCTTCTCCTTCTCACGCATGCCGGTGCCAATAACCCACCTCACTATCTCCATCTTTGTTTTCTTCCTCCTCTAGCATGCAAACGCATACAGTGAGGGAATTCAACGCCGGCGAACGGGAAGTGTTGGCATCGGCTGGTACCTCTGCGCACTTTTTCGACGTCGTTTTGCCAAATTGATTTCAGATTTGATACTTACACTTTCTGAAAACTTTCCTCCCTCATTTTGACTCGATTTTTGATGCCGTTTAGCACGAATAGAATCTGAAAGTGTTTCGTCCCTCTCGCTTTTGTTGGGTTTTCTCAATCTCTTTTTTTCGTTGTGACGTAAGCAAAATGTTATCTACCATTCATTTTAGAAAACATGTCATATATCATTTGTACCACAAAATTTGAGTCATCTGTAAAAAAAAAAAACTCCAATAAACTTCATTTAAGAAAAAGAAAAAGGTCAATTGACAGTGACATCTAGCATACCTTGAGTCCCTGGCCCTAGCCTTTCATTTAAAAAAAAATAATAAATAAACACCAACCTTTATCAATAAATTATAATTAAAGTTTCCATGCATGCAATTTTTTTTTTGATTAAATACTCATCAACTTTATAAAAGACATGTCATCCTCATCTCTGGTTTCTTATTTATAATATTTTTAAAAATATATGCGCTTGTTGACTATTCTTCCTATTTCATTTCTCCATTTTCAGAAACATCCCAAAAATTTTATACAATTTTAGAAGAAAAAAAATCTATAGTTTCTTGTTTATGATTTTCTTGTTTTTGTTTTTGTTTTTTGAAAGCATCAATAGAAGTATTATTTTATCATCTTAAGTTAGAGTGTATCATAAACTTTAACAAAAATAAATATAACATAATATGCTTGAATATTGTTATTTAAAAAAAAATTATTTAGTTAAACTTTTATTTTTTATTTAAAATTTGAGCGAAAAAAAAAAAGTTGCCAAAGAAACCTGGGCGTTTTTCCTAAATAAGAAAGGAAAAGGAGAAGAAGCAATTACCAAATATGTTTATTTTTCTAAAAAAAATTAAAAGCTAGAAAACAAGAAATGATAAATAAGAAATTAAAAATAAAATGGAAATGTCGCCAAATAGGCTTAATTTACTCAATTCTTTTTGCAAGTGTTTCAAATTGCAGCTAAAGTTTTCAAAGCATACCATAATTTGATATTGATTTTATATATAATTCAATCTAATGTAATTTGGGATAGTTTTTGAGGTTTCTTAACAGAGTGCACAAGTAGGAAGATGATCTTGATATTTCTCAATTTCTTACATTACAAGAGGTCTTGTCCTTTCTTATATAGAACCCGAGGGAGAGCAAAAGGGAAGAAGAGAAACAACTAGCACAAAAGACCAAGCTAGACATTTACCTAATACACACACTGACCAACGCAACAAGTACACCCCTAAACAAGAAAGCTCAAACAATAAATCCGTACAAATGAGCAGAAAGGACTGAGATAAAGTCAACTCTTAACAGCCCCCCTCAAATGAGGTGAGGGACAAGTCTGAAGCCTGAGTTTGCTACTAAAGGGAATAATTGAATTAAACCCACAGCGGAAGCATAAGAATCGTCTTTGATTTATTTAGAAATAAACTAAAATACAAAGGTTAAGCAGTAAATACCTTCCAAATATAGAGATTCTTCTGGCGGATCTTTATCTCTTCCACAAAGTCTTCCTAGCTATGATTCGAACACAGGACCAAGGCTTGTGAGAGTCTCTTGAAAAAAAATCCACAAGGGATTGGAGAGGAAGAGGTTTAGAGAGAATTTTCTAATTCTCTCTATTGAGGAGTGTGTTGTGTAGAATGGCTCAACCCAAGGGTCCTATTTATAGAGACCAAGGGAAAATCTTTGCCATAATTAAAATATTATATTTTAATATCTAATATATTAAAATATATCTTATATTTATTTGAATCTCATTCAAATCTCCTACGATAATTATTTATTTGAATCTTATTCAAATTCTATAAATATATTTTATTTAATATATCAAATATATATTAATTATTTTAATATTTAATGTATCAAATACAATAAATATATTTTCCTCTTTTATATTTAATATATATAATATATTAAATATTAATTTGAACACTTCAAATTAAATATTAAATTTGAACATTTCAAATTTTAATATTTAATGTATCAAATACAATAAATATATTTTCCTCTTTTATATTTAATATATCTAATATATTAAATATTAATTTGAACATTTCAAATTTTTCTTTCAATTAAATTGATCTTTTAGTGTTACTATGAGCTAGCAAGGGGGCCTTATAGACCTACAGATTATAAGCTTCAATGATACAAAATTAATTAATTAAACTCTTTAATTAATTAATTTTCATTCATTAACTATAGGTCACTCCACTATAGACCTAGAGTTGCACTCTTATGCACTGTAGGACAAGTTGTGTCCATAGATATAATCATTACATGCAAGTCGATCCTTTACGAGTTGTTCGTAATTACAGCTGGGTCAAAAGTTCGTTTTACCCCTATAATTACATCTTGCATCTTAAGTACCACTGATTCTCTAATGAACAATATGTTTATAATCTAATTATAAACTAAGTTCCTCTCGGGCCAATGAGAGGGTGGGGCCCCATTGTTCAAGTCCTGAAATCAGCACTTAAGGGAACTACTCATCTACTTACCTTATATGGGAAGGAGTGAATTCCATCTTGTGAGATTATGTTCCCAGCTCCCTATTTGGTTAAGTCCCCAAAATGGTAGGCATATTGAATCGGCTACAAAAGCCACTCTCACCCATGCAAATCAAAGGACAGGCCCTCACAAGCAGGAGTTCATAACTCACTCAGGATTAAGAGCGAGTAGCATATGATCATTCTGATGAAATATTAATCTTCTCAATTAACGGATTTATAAAGAGAGATTAAATATTTCGTGGTCCAGTTTTATACAAACTCATTGTATAAGATACCCCCACTCACATGTCTCCACATGAATGATTTGGATCAAATCATTTGTAACTATTACAAAGTGGGCCGTATCAATAGTGTTACCAAGATAAGGCACCCAACCATATCCATATACTATGACCCTTTAGGTTATTTCTTGAACATGATCCTCTCGTATGTCAACTACATACTGTTCAAGATTACACTAATAACCTTGGATTTTTCATATAATGGATAATATTATATTGCAAATAAAATAATCAAAATTATTATTCATTATTAAATAAATTATTAATTACGAGGCTTTAGGGCATAAATCCCAACAGTTACGAAGAGTGAGAAACGGTTGAGGAGATAACGGTTTAGTCAGGGAATCAGCCACTTGGTCCTGAGATCGAACATGTCGAAGATCAAGTTGCTGTGAAAGGACTTGGTCACGAATGAAGTGAGCATCCATTTCTATATGCTTCGTGCGAGCATGGAAGACCGTATTGCGAGCAAGACCATTGGCATAAATGTTATCACACCAGGTGATTGGTGGAGATTGGAGACAGACGTGCAGATCATGAAGGAGAAAACGAAGCCACTGGAGTTCACAAGCAACGTGAGAGAGAGCTCTGTAATTCGATTCAGTGCTCGAACGAGCCACAATCGACTGCTTCTTCGAGGACCAGGAGACGAGAGAGCAACCAAGAAAGACACAGTAGTCATTGACTGATTTGCGATCATCAGGGGAGGAATCCCAATCTGCATCAGAAAACTCGGTAAGAGACAGAGAGGGAGCAGGAGACAAGGCCAAACCAAGGGAGAGAGTGCCTTGAAGATATCGGAGAACACGCTTGAGAGCACGCCAATGAGGTAATCTGGGAGCTTGATTGAACTGACTCAACTTGTTGACTGAAAATGCAATGTCTGGCCGAGTGTGTTGGAGATACTGGAGAGAGCCCAAGGTGTTTCGACATAACTGGGGGTCACTCATTAAGTCACCATCAAATTGAGACAATTGTTTGCTCGAGATCATTGGAGAGGGAGCATGTTTGAGGTGTTGAAGATTAAGACGAGCCAAAAGGTCTTGAATATATTTAGCCTGAGATAACAGCAGGCCAGATTCGGTGAAGTGAACCTGAATGCCAAGGAAGTTGTGAAGGGAGCCAAGGTCTTTAATAGCAAACACCGAATGAAGTTGATGAGTAATCTGGCTCAATAACTGAGTATTGGATCCCGTAAGAATCAAATCATCAACATATATAAGGAGGAAAACCGTACCAAGATGCGAGTGAAAGATGAAGAGAGAGTGATCATCCTTGGATTGGGTGAACCTCCATTTAAGTAAACAGGATCGAAGTTCCTCGTACCAAGCCCGCGGGGCTTGTTTAAGCCCATAGAGAGCTTTATGAAGCTTGCACACATAGGTAGGATGAAGAGGATCAACATAGCCAATCGGTTGGGAAATGTAAACAACTTCTTTAAGTGTGCCATGAAGAAAGGCATTACTCACATCGAGTTGCTTGATGGGACATTTTCATGTTAAAGCTAAAGTGAGAACCACACGAATGGAAGAAGGCTTGATGACAGGGCTAAATGTCTCACCATAGTCAACGCCGGGAGTTTGAAGATAGCCCTTAGCAACAAGACGAGCCTTGTAGCACTCTATGTGTCCATCAGCATCACGCTTGATTTTGAACACCCATTTGGTGCCAACTAAATGTTGAGAAGGATGAGGAGGAACCAAAGTCCATGTGCGAGTGCGTTGTAAAGCTGAAAATTTAGTATTCATGGCATGTTTCCATTCAGGAGAAAGTACAGCATCACGATAATGAAGAGGTTCCACAAGAGACCAATCAATGGAGGGAGAAACTTGAGTGAGGCCACCAAAAAATGGTTTAGGTTGGAAGATGCCGGATTTGGCACGAGTGGTCATCGGATGCTGGTTGAGAGGAGGTGGACAGGGGCCAGGAATAGGAGAATAAATAGAGAGATGAGGTAGAAAAAGGAGGGCTAGAAAGGGAACGAAGTGGTGAAGGCATGGAGGCAGTAGGAGGGGAGTTTTCGGGCGGGGATGAGAGGGATGTTGGCGGAGAAGATAGGGGTGAGGATATAGGAGAAAACAGTGATTGAGATGGCAGGAGAGGAAACCACGGGGAAGGTTGGGAAGAGGAGCACGTAGGTTGAGTAGGAGGAGACTGAAACAATTGGCTATAGGGGAAGTCTTCTTCATTGAAAAGAACATGGCGTGACACATAAATACGCCCGAAAGGACTGAGGCAACGATAGCCTTTATAATGATTACTATAACCAATGAAAATGCATTTCTCAGTGTGAAAGTTAAACTTGTGCTGTTGAAAAGGGCGGGTGTAGGGATAACATGCAGCACCGAAGGCTCGAAGTTGCTGGTAATCTGGTTTGTGTTGATTCAACAAACTATATGGACTGTGGTTGTCAATAACTGAGGAAGGCATTCGATTGATGAGATAAATGGCTGTATGAAACACCTCCCACCAGTAGTGAATGGGCCTTTTGGCTTGAGCAAGAAGAGACAAACCAGTTTCTACCACATGCCGATGTTTTCTTTCAACCCGGCCATTTTGAGCTGAGGTATGGGGACATGAGATTTGGAAACCAATTCCTTTTTCCCTTGCAAACTGCAATATTGGCTTGAACTCTCCACCCCCATCACACCTTATGTTTTTAATGGATGTCCCTTGCTGATTTTCCACAAGATTTTTGAATTGTTGGAAAATTAAGTTAGCTTCACTTTTCTGTTTTAATGGATATAACCAAGTATATCTGCTATGATCATCGAGAAAAGCTATATAATAGTAGTGGCCATTGATGGATTTCACTAGTGCTGGTCCCCATAAGTCCATATGAATAAGATCTAAGGGTTGACTTGCTCGAGAAACTGATAGTTGAAAAGAAAGCTTATGAATTTTGCCAAATTGACATGCCTCACAAAAGGTAAGCTTATCATTCATCTTAGTAGAAACATTACAATCATCCAAGATTTGACTCAAAATTTTTGGAGATGGGTGACCAAGTCTTTGATGCCACACATTCTTACTACAAGATACAAAAGCATAATCAACTAAGGGGGTCAAATAAGTTTCTACGGGGGCAGCTCTTTTTATATATTCTCTCTCTTCTGTAGGTCTTGATGAGGTTTTAGCACTAGCATCTTCAAGATGATAGAGACCATTGTCAAGCTTCCCTATTAGCCACACTTCCTTGGACTTCTTTTCCTTGACAACACAAAACAGATCATGAAATTCAACGATCACTTCATTTTCCTTTGTCAACTTAGATATGCTAATCAGATTCTTTTTGATGAGAGGAACATAAAGGACATCCTTTAAGACAAGTTTTAGACTGCTTGTAGTTAAGTAGGTGGTACCAATACTAGTTATAGGCAATGTAGTTCCATCTCCAACCATAATAGATTTCATACTTGAGTACTCACCCTTTAGACTAAGTTTTTCAAGCTCAGATGTAACATGGTTGCTTGCCCCACTATCTAAATACCAAGCTGGATCCTGCAAGGTCTCAAGATAGGCCATAAGAGCAGCTGTAGTAGTGGTATTCTGATGTGTAACTGCATTGGCTGTGGACTATTGCTCATTCTTTTCATATCGATGATGATAGATTGAGGCTATGTGTCCAACCTTTCCACATATTTGACATATGGGCCTGTTATGTTGAGAATTAGAGTAAAATCTCCCTCTTCCCCTAAACTTGTTGCCTCTACCTGAAGAAGAGTAGCCTCCTCTATTATTATAAAAATTGTGGCTTGGTTGAGGATGGGGTCTAGGTCTGTCTATAGCAGCAAAGTTTACAGAAGCTTGGTTGATGGACACATTTCCTTTCAACTCTTGTAGTTTTTCATGGCAACTTTCAAAGGACAGAAGTTCACACTGAATTTTTTCCCAAGACATAACTTGATTTTTGATTACACACACAATGGGTGTGTATTCTTCATCTAAACCAGCTAAAACATAAGACATTAAACTCCTTAGATCCATAGGAAAACTAGTAAAGTTCAGATTATCATAGTACCTTTTCATTGTCGTCAAATAGTCTTCCATTTTCATACTTCCTTTTCGTGTCTGCTGAAGCATCTGTCTGTTATGATCTTCTTGTGATCGTGATTGTACTCCATAGTATTCTTGTATTGCCTCCCAAAGAGACTGAGCATTATCATGTCCCATGACTTGAGCAACCATTTCAGGTGTCATGGAGTTCTAAAACCAGCTAACAAGCAACTGGTCTGCAGCATCCCAGATATCGTACTCTGGGTTTGGAAAGCTTAAGCCCCAATGGTTCATCTTCAAAAGGCGGTAGAATTATATAGTGTTCTGGGCATGGTGTCTTACCTGTTAGATGCCCATCCAATTTGTAGCTCTTTAATATGGACAAGATTATGTTTTGCCACAGCAGATAGTTTCCTTGATCAAGCTTAATAGAGGTCACCTGGTTCAGAATGTTGGTGAAAGAGGGACTTCCTAGTGAACAATCTTTGGATCTTACCACATACTTTCTGTGATTTATAGATGCCTCAATATAAGCTTTCAGGAGACACTGAAGGAGCTACGGGTGTTCTCTCCAAGGTTTCGTCAATAGGGAGTTTGATTTCTCCTTTTAAAGCAATAGGATTAGCCATGATGCTATGATACCAGGATAGTTTTTGAGGTTTCTTAACAGAGTGCACAGGTAGGAAGATGATCTTGATATTTCTCAATTTCTTACATTACAAGAGGTTTTGCCCTTTCTTATATAGAACCCGAGGGAGAGCAAAAGGGAAGAAGAGAAACAACTAGCACAAAAGACTAAGCTAGACATTTACCTAATACACACACTGACCAACGCAACAAGTACACCCCTAAACAAGAAAGCTCAAACAGTAAATTCGTACAAATGAGCAGAAAGGACTGAGATAAAGTCAACTCTTAACAATTTGGACCATTTTTTAATGTAAACAATCTCTTAACACTGAGAACTCACTCTCTTATTACACCCTCTCGACTATTATATTCCAAATTTATACTCACATACACTCTTGCATCTTTCATTACATAAAATTCAATCTTTACCAGCCATTGGAGTATTATATCTTTTAGGCTAGGCAATCCTTTTGTAAGCATATCAGTTGGATTATCAACAATGACAATTTTTTTCAACTTAACAATATGTCATGGCTTACTATATCTCTAATGTAATGGTATTTAATATCAATATGTTTCGTGTAGCCGTGATGTGTTTGATACTTGAAAAGTGCCAACACACTTTTTGACTATCACATAAGATTATAGGATATTGAAGTTCATAGCCAATCATATTATAGATTAATTGCTCTAACTAAATAACTTCTTTAGTTGAATTTATATAGCAATATACTCTGATTGCAATGGTGGACAAGAAAATCATCATAGGTTGAAATACTAATGATTTCGAACTCTTTATTTCCGTTTAGGGTAAATACAAACCAAGTTGTTGATCGTTTTTGGGGGATTTGTACGGATGACCCATTTTTCAATGGTTTAATGCGATCTGACCTGTCATCCCATTTCAATGAAAAATGACCCATTCTGACGTGGCAACGCGCGCAAAATTACCCAGAAGGGCAGTTTGAGACCGGATCGCTTGTTCACTCTCTCGGATAGGGTCACGCTCTCGCTGAATATTCTCGGTCTCGGTCTCGGTCTCGGTCTCGTTTGCCACGTCAGCAACTTCTTCATTCATAAAATATTCTCGCCCTCGGTGACTCGTTCACGCTCTCGCTGAATATTCTCGCTCTCGATCTCGTTTGCCACGTCAGCAACTTCTTCATTCATGAAATATTATCGCCCCCGGTGACTCGTTCTCGCTATACGTCGTACTCGTTCTCGTTGTACTTGTTCTCGCTCTCACGTTGACTCGTTAACGTTCCCGCTTTTAACAACATTTTTCGTTAATTATTGCTCCCAGGTTTGTTTGTTTCTTTTGTTAGTTTAATGTGAATCCATGCACGACGACAAGAACGTTGCAAATCGGTCTCATTTGCCACATCAGCATATTTTCTCGCACATGTTGACTCGTTCTCGCACTACCCATTCTCGCTCTCGTGCTAGTTCGGATTGCTCTCGCACTAGAACATTATTTGCCGAGTATAGAACGTTATACTCGTGCTCGCACTACCCATTCTCGCTCTCGTTCTCGCTCTCACGTTGTCGTTATCGTTCCCGCTTTTAACAACATTTTTCGTTAATTATTGCTCCCAGGTTTGTTTATTTCTTTTGTTAGTTTAATGTGAATCCATGAACGGACGACAAGGCAACGTTGCAAAATATAAAATTTCATTGTCTGTTTGTGAGTTCATACAAAGAAATTTAAAAAAAAAAAAACCACCATTCCCGAACCTACTCGGAGTCGGATGATGATATTATCACCAGTGGCAGCCTTTTGTCATCAACTCTCCTCCTTTTATGCTTATCGAGCGTGCGGCTGGACCCTTCATCAGCAGAAGGGGATTTCTTTTTCTTCTTTCTCCGGTCGCCACCATCCTTAGGCACGTTCACAGAACATGCTGAAGGGGCTGGTTGCGGTGTGGGAGGATGGGAAGTAGGTGGTGGTGTCTTCTGGCAAGATTGTTCTTCATTCGGCCAATCAGCCAGAAAGTCTTCCAAATCGCGCTCTTCCTCCGCTTCGGTGGAGGACATGGTTGTCGTGGCTGGCGTGGGTGGGGAGGCGGGTCTGACTCATCCTAAAACAGTGCAGATGGGAATTCTAGAAAACTGTCATCGGATGAGCAGTCCATTGTAGTGATTGTGTTTAGTGAATAAACCATTTTAGGGCTGGTTTAATAATAGGCAAAACGGAATGAAATGCCAACGGTCACCATTAATGCATTTACACCACTGCAAGTCACCCTTCCGTCTCCCCAATCACGAATAACGAGCATGCAAGATTACCGTGAAAATACGAGAACGAGAACGAGAACGAGAGCCCAATTACGAGACCGAGAGCGGGAATAGATATTACGCTCGTTCACGTTCTCGCGCTCGCTATGTAAATGACTATCGTTTTCTCTCGTATTTCATTAAAATGGGTTGGTCTATTAATTAATTAATAGAAATGGATTGACATGACTGCAGGTCACACCCAATCTCGAATCACGAGGATGCACGATTCCATTACTGAAACGGCGAGTGCGAGAACGAGATCCCAACTACGAACTGCGAGAATGGGAGCCCCACTACGAGAGCGATAACAAGACGAGACCGAGAGCGATATTATACTTATTCATCACTAATTATCGTTCTCGTTGTTCTCGCTCTCGTAGTTGACACTCGCTCTGTCTCTCGTTCTCCATCGTTCTCTCACTCTCTCGATTCAGTGGTCGGATGCATCATTTAAAAAAACAAACGAACAGTATGTCTCTCACTTCTTTTACTGTACATTCGAAACTCACTCTCTCTCCGTCGATAGAGGCTCATCACCACTAGATTGCTTTGTCACCGCCGTCCATCTTCACCAGTGACTCGTCGATTCTCTGAAACAGTAAGCCTAAACCGACCAATTCCTTCGTTTATTGTTTCTTTCGTGGGTTTTCTGGTTTTGTGCATGTTTGCGATATAGGGCGAGGTTATGGTTGTTTTAGTTCTGTGCATGTTAGCCATTGTTTGTGGATTTGATGAAGTTGCATAGCTAGAGCGAGCGTACAGGGACGAGAGCGATAGAGCTAGACCGAGAATGTATGGACGAGAGCGATAGAAGTAGAGCGAGTAGTTAGGGTTATGAGTCGAAATCGATAGATTTGGTGAACGAGTGCGTGAATACTATAGTTATAGAGCTAGGGTTTCTGCGAACGGAAGCTTAGGTTCCGTGAACGAAATGATGGGTGTGAGCCGTAGGGATAGCGAAACTACGAGAGCGAGGGCGCAACTGCGAGAGCGACACTGCGAGATCGAGAGCGGGAACTGAGTTTCAATATGCCATACTATGTATGCTGTGTGTTTGTATTTTTTCCCTTCTGTGTTATGTTTTTCTGACTGTTTGTGCAATTGATGCAGTACCGAGATGGCAACAATTCTAAAAATCCCCAAGGAGGATTGGTTCCCCGGCCAGGCTTCTAGCCTTGCCCACATAAGTTCTGCAAATAAAGTGGTGAAGGAGAAGTTGACCGTTGGGCAATTGGAAATGTTCAAGAGGACCGTTTTTGGGCGGTTTGTGGATGTTGAATTGGTTTTCAATAGCCCGTTGGTCCATCACATCCTATTGAGGGAGGTTGTTGACGGTCCGGATGATGCGATGAGGTTCGACCTTAAAGGTACAGTCGTTCAATTTTCGAAGGCCAAATTCATCTTGATGACTGGATTGTGGCCATCACCCGAGGGAGGACACGAGGCAGGTGCATCAAATGAAGTCCTACGGCACAAGTACTTTGAAGGCATGGGCACTGAAATCCGTCTGGATAATTATGAAGCTGCATATAAGAGATTGCAGTTTGAGACAGACGAGGATGCAGTGAAGGTGTCCTTGATTTACTACACCGAGATGGCCATGATGGGTAAGAATAAATCAAAGGCCGTGGTTGATAGGTCCCTATATAGGGAAGTTGAAGACCTTGAGTACTTCAACAGTTTGGACTGGGGGAGCAGACTTTGGGATAGGACATTGTGTGGACTTAAGGCAGCCATGAGGGACAAGGTTGCAACCTACAAGTTCAAGGTCCGGTCGAATAAGAATTATATTGTTAAGTATAACCTCCCTGGATTCCCTCCTGCTTTTCAGGTATGTATTTCACTTTATATAATAAAGTAAAAGTCGCTTGTTATTTTTATGTCGCATATTGTAAACTAACTATGGTTATTTGGTTATAGGTATGGGCGTATGAGACACTTTCGTCAGCAGCGGGTCGCTTTGCAACTCGACTTAATAATGACGCAGTGCCTCGAATGTTGAGATGGTCATGCTCCCACTCAGTTTCATATAGGGTGTTGGAACGAGATGTATTCGATTCCCCTGAGGTTAGAATGCACTCATTTCGGTATTACACAACGTAGTTTCATGTAGTTTTATTATATTAACATGTACTTGTTTGTGACAGACGGTAGTCACGTCGGTACTGGTCATGTCAGAGGCCGAGATACAGTACCGCGATACTCAGGTCGGGCAGAGGGTCCATGACGACGACGACGACGACGACCGAGAGTTTGAGATGAATATTGAGGGTCAGACCGGAGAGGGCCATGTTTACCCTCAGATCATAGAAGAGACCGGTGAAGTTCATACTGGAGAGCGTCAACCCGATCCTCAGGTTATGAAGGATACCAGAGAGGGTCAATCTGATCCTCTTACGAGGGACGAGACTGAGAGTGATCGCTCCTCTCCCCATTCGCGACCTAGACACAGTGGTTCGTCTACTTTAAGTTATATTCGGAGCATCGATGCTCGTGTCTATAGAGTCGAGCAGTCTGTGGATGAATTGAAGTCGCAAATGGGAGAATTGAAGTCGGACATAGGAGAGGTGAAGTCCCATTTGATCACCGTATCTATGTTACTCCGCAAACTGTTCAAGGTATGTGATACAATATGTAGACAATATTTGGATTATTCTCATGATATCGACTAACTTTGATTATTTGTTTAATGCAGGATGCGGGCCACGAATGGGTTGAGTCACCAAACATACATGTCGATCAGTCGATGGAGGCCATCCATATTCCAGCCACCACTACCACCTCGCCCACCGAGTCCACCCTTCCCATTCCTTCCACCACCACCACCGAGTCCACCCTCCCCATCACTACCACCGAGTCCACCCTTTCCACCCTCTCCATTCCTTCCACCACCACCACCGAGTCCACCCTTCCCATCACTACCACCGAGTCCACCCTCTCCACCCTCTTCATTCCTTCCACCACCACCACCGAGTCCACCCTTCCCATCACTACCACTGAGTCCACCCTCTCCATCACTACCACCTCGCCCACCGAGTCCACCCTCTCCATTCCTTTCACCACCACCACCGAGTCCACCCTCCCCATCACTACCACCTCGCCCACCGAGTCCACCCTCTCCATTCCTTTCACCACCACCACTGAGTCCACCCTCCCTATCACTATCACCTCGCCCACCGAGTCCGCCCTCTACATTCCATCCACCACCACCACCGAGTCCACTCTCCACATTATCCCCATCACCAGCTCTCTCCCAATGCCCACTTCCACTGCGACATTCACAGACCTCATCATCTCATCCTCACGTATATCCGGCATCCCTGACTCCGACCCCCCTGACTCGGTGATCGCGGCCACCCTACAGAGCCTCAAGTCGATCGCCTCCATCGACTACGACACTAGTGACATAGTCCTTGTTGACACTGAACCCACTGGTCTTGCTAACTTCACTGGCCTCGCCGACTCCATAGGCATCAGCATTGAGGATGTTGATGTCACCATTCCTATTGCCAGCGAGAGCCCCACTGGCTCGGTCGCATCTGAACCTGTTCTTCTCCCTCGAAAGGGTATCCGAAAGAGGAAGGCATCGACACGGTATACGCCTTCAGATGAGGCAAAGAAACTGAAGGAGGAGTCGCCGAGACCGCGAAAGGAGAGTAGATATCCACTTCCTGGAGAGTAGATATCCACTTCCTGGTTTGATTACCACCCTCCATAAGCCGTTGATCATTTACAATCCGGCGCACAATGTTGACTCCCGCATCTTCGACGCGATGATGCAGTGGATCGCGGATCTGAGCACGGACGGTGATGTTCGACATGGCCCCATTACCACGGCAACAGGAATGGGGATGAAATTCTTTAAAGACTTATTAACACCAAGCTATTGGGTCGAGTGCGATGTAAGTACCTTTTCTTCCGTAATTGGTTTATTATTTAATTATGTATAGTTTCACATGTAATGACTAATGGCTTCGTTCATTCAGACTATAAACACGTTGTTCATGTTTATCAAGCGAAAGCTATCTGCTCGACCGGATATGTGCATACATCGATTCACGATATTGCCCACGGGGATCCTGGTATGTATTGTCTTTTGCAAACTCATTTAAACTTGCGAGCTAACTCACATTTAAGGTTGCGTTGGCTTTTGCACGTGTTGGTTTTTTGCAGGCCCATTTAAATTTGAGAACCAAAGAAAGCATATACAACAGGATTCGGAGAAAGCAGTTGTTCAAGGCCGCGTTGATTTGGGGATCAGAGGATACGTACATCGAGTACGTGAATGGAGTCCATGATGACTACAAGCCTGCTTGGCAGGATGTTGACTTCGTGTACTACCCCGTCAACATGAATCAGCATTGGTTCCTGTTGGCCATGGACATGAACAGGGGACAGTTGTTGGTGTACGATTCATACCCCTCGTACATCGCAATGGAGCGCGTCTCGAAGTTTCTAGAGCCCCTCACGCACACTCTACCCTCAATGCTATACTTTTGTGATATCACTCGCACCAAACCAGGTATGCGAACATCCGCGTGGCCCATCTATCGTGCAAAGAACAGTGACATGCAACATGATTCATTGGACTGCGGGATATTCTGTGCTAAATGGTTCGAGTACTTGGTGACAGGCGCAGATACGTCCGGACTTGTACAGGAGCGGATGACGGACTATAGGACACAGTATGCATGTCAACTGTGGTCATTTTGATGGGGGGATGTGTTTTTCACTTTTTGGTACATAACTGTAATTCATTCGTTTTTGTATTTGTACAAAACAGTATGAATAAAATGTATTCTACATTTACACGAGCTCGAGTATGAGAACTTAAAGCGAGAGCGAGAATTATTTCTGTACTCTTACATATCATACAAACTGGTTCACTTACATACATAAATATACATAAAAATAATAGTATACAGAAACAAGCATTTACACTACTCCGGTTGGTTGAATATTGTGGTTGACAACGGTTGATTGCATGACTGCCGGTTGTGTCCGACATTACCACACCTACCACATTTCCGTGTTCGAATGTGTTCGCCTGCAGAATGGATTCTTTGTATCCTTCTCCGTCCAACTCGAGTAACTCTATTCGGTGGAAGTATTTGCATTTCCACATTTCCAGGTGGTTGTGGCCATTCTGATACATGCCCAACTGGGTATATAGGCTCCGCATATACTGCCTTAAGAGCTTCAATGGTATAGCACTTATTACACAGGCTAGATGGGGTGATGTTGCGTTCCCTAGCAGCAACAATAGCATGCGAACATGGTATTTCATACGAGTCAAATTCTTTGCACGTGCATTGTCGAGTTTGAAGATTAACAATGCCATCCAACCGACCATCTCTTACATGACATGTGTAACAATCAATAGGGTCAACTCGGTATCGTCTACCTTTATGGCAATCCA
Source organism: Trichosanthes truncata (assembly GCA_033996785.1). Lineage (NCBI taxonomy): Eukaryota > Viridiplantae > Streptophyta > Magnoliopsida > Cucurbitales > Cucurbitaceae > Trichosanthes > Trichosanthes truncata. The sequence goes on along the minus strand of MU867259.1, from coordinate 43,736,556 downwards.
TGGCCATTCGTTGCTCCGCATAGTCGGACATCAATGTAGTGCTCGAAAACCAATAGTTTCGCCTTTCATAAAACCACCCCTGTAGATGCCCTCTTATAAAATCGAGCAACGAAACGATGGGGAGCAGTCGTGCTTCTGCAGTCAACGAATTGAAGCACTCTGCACTGTTCGAAGTCATATTGTCATAACGTTTATTTCTCTGAAAACAGCGTGCCCACCGTTCTATACCAACGCTCTCCAAATATCGAGCTACAGCACCTTCACACAAGTGCAGAAGTTGATCCCAATATATATTGAATTCTGACTCGCGGAACGCCCTAGCGGCATTGTTGAACAATTTCACTGCCGACTTGTTCTTGAAATTCTTCAACACATTAGACTGTAGATGTAGATGATACGTGCACACTCCATGAAAAGCTGTGGGGAATACAACTTGAACACTATGCGCAATACTCGCGTGACGGTCAGAAACAATAACCAAGTTCGGGGAGTCTCCAATGGCTATCTTCAGTTTCGTCATGAACCATGTCCATGACCGATCGTTCTCATTGTCCACGATCGCATATGCCAATGGATAAAGTTGATTATTTCCATCCCTCCCTACACCAACCAACATGCATCCTTTGTACTTTCCCTTTAAATGGGTTCCATCAACAACGATGACATCTCGCATGTGCGCATAACCTCTGATGTAAGGCCCCAATGCCATGAATGCATATTTGAAATAGAGGGAGTCTTCAATTTCTACTTCAAACATAGTGCCTGGGTTAGCAATTTTAAGTGCTTCTCCATACGCATGGATCATTGTGTACGAGTCTTCTGGAGTCCCCCTAGCAAATGCATGTGCCATTTCCCTAGCACGCCATGCTTTGTCGTAACTTATATTCACTCCATACTCTTGCCTGACGTCCTCAATGATGTGCTTTGGCTTATACACACGTCCGACTCCTTCAAACTTATGTTTAATTATGTGTCCGATCACTTCAGCACTCGCTTGTCGATGGTCGTGATTTAACAGTTCAATGGAGCATGTGTGTGTGCTCGCATACTTGTTTATCTTAAACATTTCAGTTCCCGCCATCTTCACCGCCCGGAGCCTCCATGTACAAGCCTTGTCAATGCATCCCACAGTGTACAATTCCTTTGTGGACTTCTTTACTCTAAACTCAAAATTCTTGCTCATGACCAGCAGCGACAGTCTGTTCTTCAAGTCCTTCTTACAAACAAACAACTCACCAACCTCAATATCAACACCATTAGCAGAGCCAGAAGAAGATGGACCGGTCAAAGAAGTGATAGACGGTCTAACTTGAGAATGGGCACCATCATGTGCCTTTGGAGTTGGAGTATGCCTTATCTCATTCTCAACAACTGCACGTTGACTTTGGACTCCTTCATTTCGACTGGCTTGGATTGCTCTATGTAAGTCCCATGCTTCATTTCGGTCCATGTGATGATCTTGAGAACTATGGTGAGTATAATATGAATCCCATGGGTTATTGTTGTCGGTTCCTAGGGACACCCCCGTCTCATACAATGGTATATATGCCTCCTCTGTATACCCGCCCATTGATTCAAACATTCCCCCATCCGCAACATCGTTCTCGACTATCACATGAGAATTGTCGTCATAAGCTTGCTGCACATCCTCATCCAGCCGTATGTTCCCACCATTCTTTTGTACAATTGTTATAAATACTTGCAACCTTGAAACATTTTCTTGAAAGAGGATAAATTCAACATCACGATCATTCCTTATATACATCGGAGGGGATTGTTCTTCCAACTGCACTTTCACCATCATTATAATGTCAAACATCACCGGACTAATGTTTGTAACTTCATATATCAGACCTTTCAACTCATCGTATTTGACATTGCTCGGCACGACTACCCCTGTTAGCAAACCTCCAATGTAACAGTCATCAGTCTCATTCCAACTGCTACCGTATCGAATGAATAGTGATTCCCTTTCCATCCTGAAAAAAAAAGGTAATAACTAATTAAAACCAATTCTTGCTCTCGTTCTCGCTCATTTTGTGATCGCTCTCGCTCACGCTCTCGCTTACGCTATCGTTCACGCTCTCGCTCACGCTGTCGTTCACTATCCCGCTCTCGTTCTCACTCTCTCTTTAATACTATCACTCCAGTTCAACCAGTATCGCTCCAATGCCAATGCCATAGTAACCAACGTTCTAAAACTAAAAAAAAAACTTTCAAAACATAACACGTTTATACCATAAGACATAAGACGTTTGTTCAATGTTTCAAAACCCTGAAACATAAGATGATTTTTCAATGTTTGAAACGTAAAAAGATGTCTTCCAGAAATATAAAACAAGTATTAGATCGTACCTATTTTTTGAATGTGGATTGGTTGATGCTCGGACGTTGAACACTTGAAAGGAGAAAATGTTTTAAAGTAAAGTAAGTTTGAACAGAAAACGAAGGAAGCCAATGAATACAATAAAAAATTATGTTTGTTAGACATATAAATCATAGTAATTTTCTTTAATTTATTTATTTAAAAGGTTTATTGGGAAATGTTGATGTTGAAAGTAGGTGTAGAACTGATTGAGGTCTTTTCTTTGTCAGTATTTTCGGTGGATAAACCTCCAGTGTACGGAATTGCTGTAAAAGAACGACCACGAGAGCGAGAACGAGTTCAGCGTTCGAGTGAGGTAGAGTGACGAGTGAGAACGAGGCAACGTGTGCTAGAACGAGAACGAGAACGAGAGCGAGCACAAGTATAACGTTTTATACTCAGCAAATAATGTTCGAGTGCCAGAGCAATCTGAACGAGCACGAGAGCGAGAATGGGTAGTGCGAGAACGAGTCAACATGTGCGAGAAAATATGCTGATGTGGCAAACGAGACCGATTTGCAACGTTCTTGTCGTCGTGCATGGATTCACATTAAACTAACAAAAGAAACAAACAAACCTGAGAGCAATAATTAACGAAAAATGTTGTTAAAAGCGGGAACGTTAACGAGTCAACGTGAGAGCGAGAACGAGTACAACGTTCGAGCGGCGGAAAATAATGTTCACTGCGAGAGCGAGCAGTACAGATAATTTTGAGTGACGAGTGAGAACGATTACTGCGAGAAACATCAACGTGAGAGCGAGAACAAGTACAACGAGAACGAGTACGACGTATAGCGAGAACGAGTCACCGGGGGCGATAATATTTCATGAATGAAGAAGTTGCTGACGTGGCAAACGAGACCGAGAGTGAGAATATTCAGCGAGAGCGTGAACGAGTCACCGGGGGCGAGAATATTTTATGAATGAAGAAGTTGCTGACGTGGCAAACGAGACCGAGAGCAAGAGCGAGAGCGAGAATATTCAGCGAGAGCGTGACCCTATCCGAGAGCGTGAACAAGCGATCCGGTCTCAAACTGCCCTTCTGGGTAAATTTGCGCGCGTTGCCATGTAAGAATGGGTCATTTTTCATTGAAATGGGATGACAGGTCAGATCGCATTAAACCATTGAAAAATGGGTCATCCGTACAAATCCCCCATCGTTTTTTTTCTTTTTTTTTTTTGTTTAAATTCAATAACATCTGGGAGTTGGAGAATTCGAACCTTTGACCTCTTGGTCGAGGGTACATGCAAAGTACCGTTGAGCTATACTCACTTTGACAGTTGTTGATCTTTTTTGGCCTATATTTGCATCGAAATCAACATCAACATCTCCTTTTAGCTAGGCATTTACTATAGATCAAGCCATTAATTTTTGCTACTTTTAAGTATCTTAATTAAGGTCCACTTGGTAGATTCCCAATTAGGTTGTCTAGGGTTACTCATAAAATAACTGATCACACTCAAGACTTGAGCAACATAAGGCCTTGTACATATCGTGCCATACATTAGACTACCAACTGGATTTCCAATAGGGAGTGTGATTCATTACTTAGAAATGTTGTGTGAAAGGAACTTTGACTGTTTTATTGTTGAAATTTCTTTAAAATCTTGTCAAAATAGGCTTTCTGAGAAATGGATTTCCATTATAATTCCAAACATCTTAACTAGTTGCTTAGCTAAGATCCTTCATTTCAAATTTGCTATTAAGTTTGTTCTTTCAACATACTAACTTGAGATAAGCCTTTTGAGATCATATTAGCATGTCATTTACGTAGAGAAGTCAAATAGTATAATAGACGTACAAATATAGATTAATTTCATATAAGTGCAATTATCATGTGTACTAGATTTAAAGCCAACTTTAGAAATAAATGTGTAGAACCTTTGGCCCATTGGCGAAAAAGTGTTTGTTTGTTTGTTTTTTGTTTTGTGTGTGTGTGTGAAGTCCATAAAAGGATTTCTGAATTTGATAAACCACAACATTTCATTGTAATCAACTCCATATTCTTGTGTGATCCACAAGCCTGGCCTTGTATTTAAGCTTTTCTCCTCCTTTGATACTTGGCTTTATTTTAAAATCCACATGCAATCTACAATCTTCTTTCCCTCTGATTTTTAAGTAGTTGTCTCGAAATCCAAATTCTCATAATCACAATTTAATGCGTGTGTTTCAAATTCTACTTGGTCAAACCTAGCTTGTAGCTGGCTTAGATGTTGATCTTCTTTTTCTATCACTTGCATGCTAATTGATAATAATTCCCCAACTGAGGACCCGAAGTACTTTCTTCCGAGGGTTCTGGAACAATTTCTTGTTTGTTTTACTTATGCTCGTTGGATAACAATTTCATTTTTAATTTTCTGTTTTTTAAGATTGTGGTTATTTTCTAATCACAATTTCTTTACTATGGTTTTCATACTTCTTAAGAATAATTTAAATTCTTAGCTAAATTTAAAATATATATATATATTTTTTTAAAACTACTTCTTTTAATTAAAAAAATTGGTTTAGATTTTAAAAATATTTTTAGAAAGTAGGATAACAAAACAAAAGAAACCAATTAGTAGAAGTGATAGGCCTTAATGTTTAATTTCATTTAATTCTCTTGCTTAAGGGTGGAATCATTTGGAGCCTCTAGCTCAATCTCAAAAGAACTAACACATTCAACTCCCTACTTGCTTCAATGGTTCAAAGTGAATGGGAGTCACTTTAGAATCAATTTCTTTTTATAATCATATTTCAACTAATTGTTGAGAAAATGATTATTATCCAATCTAATTATTTCAAATGTGATAATTTGTTGTTCCCATACTCTAGATTTTTTTTAAAAATATTTTTGGTTCTTCATTATCACTAACAAAGTTAATCCAAACACACCTTAATCTCATGTTATTGTGAGATTTTTTTTTCAATATACAAAATTTTAAAAATAAAATAAAATAAAATAAATTTTAAAAGAAAATTTTCCCAAAATATTTTTTATTTGCTCACTATTTATATACATCATAATTCACTTATGACTACAAAAGATAGGTAATTTTGTATCGAACTATAGTATTTGACACATTATATATCTCTTAGGAGATGTTTGTGATGCAGAGTTGGTTATAATAGTCTGTGGGGTTATAATAATTTGTGGAGTTAAATAGTCTGTGTTTAGGGTGCAGAGTATTTTAGTCTAGGTTTAGGAAGTCTGTATTTAGGGTGCAAAATATTTCAGTCTGAGTTCAAGAAGTCTGCGTTTGGGTTGCAAATTTGTTTAACATGGAGTTTTGAAATATGTGTTTAGGCTTACTGTTTTTTTTTCTATCTTTTTTTGTATTATACAAGTTGTGCTATATTAAATATCAATTTTTCAAAATTTAAATAAAAAAGATTTGTTCCACCAATTCTAAAAAATGTGCTATATTTTTATAAGTTACATTATTCTCCATCCATTTGACCATTTTAGGGATTGTTTAAGATGCACAAAATAATTGAGATTAGGGAAAAATTCATATAATCCATTTTATAAAAAAGCTCCATAGTTGAAGATGTACAAACGACAACCTATTTTCTAACTCCATGATTACACAAAAAAAGAATATGTAGGAGTGATAGTTGCCAAGGATGAGCCACCACCACGATAGCAACCTATTTTGAAGATGTACAAATTACAACCTATTTTGTTTCATTGCAACAACAAAATTACAATATGCTTTTACATCAATGGAATATGTGAGTGCAATATGCGCAAAAAATAAGTAGGCCAATAAAGGCCTAAGTACACGATTCACAAAAAAATATTTAATGTCTAAGAAAGGGCAACATAACCTGTTCCGTACAATATGTTATGGTCAACAATAATGGGCATCTCAATTTTTTTTCCATGCACAAATGAGATTTTTATTATGTACTATGGAATGCCACTATTTTTTTTTAAATACACATGTATTATGGAGTTTTTTTTTTTGTTTTTTTGTTTTTTTTGTTTTTTTTTTTGTTTTTAAAAAATAGGGAATGCCAATGTTTTTTTCCAGTACATGTGCATTTCATATTATTTTGAACCATGGGAGTATCGTTGGTCGCTGAAAATTTTTGCTGGAGATGGTTGTCGACGATGCACACCGATTGCTGGATATGGTCACCAACGATTGTCACCGATCGTCAAAGAATGTAGCTGACAGTGGCCATCGGTTGTCGGATATGGCTATCGATCGTCGGCGGTAGATGTCGGTTGTCAGATATGGTTGTCAATCGTCGGAGAAGGTAGCTGACGGTGAACGTCAGTTGTCGAATATGGTCGCCGATCGTTGGAGAAGGTAGCTGCACCGTCTGTTTTATGATATGACCATCGATTGTCGAAGAAGGTCACCGGCGGTGGCCGTTGGTTGTCGGATATAGCTCCTGTCCCCAAAGGAGGTTGCTGTCGGTTGCTAGATATGGTCGGCGACTTTTCGGTGTTATTTGATCACCCCTATGTCGTACGCATGAAGAAAAAATCGGGGAGTTCTATAGTGGATATTGTAACAAAACGATGGGTGAAAAAAATCCTTACCCCCATTTTCATAACTGACGCCCCAAACAACAAGTGAGCTTTTGTAGCCCACTCAACCCCATGCAAATTAGAGGCTCAAATGGCCCCTTAGTTGTTAAAATGTGATATGAGACAAATACAATGGAAAGTGCCACATGCAACACAAGTACTAAAAGGGATTAAAGACGTTAAAACATTAATAGTGTTCCCTAAAGGTTAAAGGTTCAAATTGTTATCCTACCATCTATAATGATAGATATTTTCAGGAGAAAAAAAACCTTAAAATAAAGGATGAAAGGCATTATTCTACACATCATGATTTATAAATTTAAATGAATAAATTATATATAAAATTTAAGTGTACAAAAATAGAAAATTTAGAAAAATTTACATAAATAGCAGCTAAAAAGAATCTTACAAATATATATATATATATATATATATATATATATAAACAAACATAGTTAATCAATATATAAATCGATGATTGTAATGATTAAAGTTAATTAATATCCAAATTAATCATCAATTTTGTAAATTAATGACTATCACATAAAACATAAAAATTAATTGCCATTATTTAAGTTATTAATGACTAATAATATGTTTGTCTAAAAAAAGCTATAGTTATAATTGTTTTTCAAAAAATATTATACTAGCAGTTATTTCTATAAAAATACATATTGACACATTTTCTAGAAAATAAAACTATCCATCATATTTCATATAAAGTTAACAAGATTTTAGACAAGAAAAAAAATATATAATTGTGACAATAATTATAAAAATTCAAAGATAAAAATGATAATTTCTGAATGAGAAGACACATGTTTTTGGCAAAGGATATCAACCACACACCAAAGGATGAATGCTAATGATGATCAATTTATTGTAGTCCATGAATGTAACTGAATGATGAGGTTGACAAAAGACTAAAAAATGGTGAATACACTTTGATACATTATTTGGAAGGATATGATGTGATTGTGACTATACCAAAACATTGCTTGCAACTCACAAACAAGACAACTTCAAAGGGACTCATTAATTGCCCACCATACGCCTCTCTTAAATGAAGACAAAATTATGATAAAAATCAATTAAAAATCCAACATTTGATGTATATTTTCTAATATATATCTTTTTGACAAAAAAATATTTTATAAACTAGAATAAAAAAAAAAAGTGAAGGATATCATTGATACTATTTGTTGATATTTGGTATATGAATTGAATTTAGGTTTGTGTGGGAAGCAAGGAAAAATCGATGGAACTGATTATGATAGGAGTAAGGCAACAAATTGATTTCTTTTTATTGAAAAAAAATTATGTTCATATATATTTAGTTCAATGTTGTGAAAAGTTGTAGTTTAAGAATACTTTGCTCAGATCAATCGCACTGTAAAACTTGCACAAACGCACACACTCTGCACAAGTAACATATGATTTGTATTTCCAAGATCGTAGCAGTATATATTTTCCTTTTTTTTTTGGGTAAATTACCTTTTTTGCGTCGATTGAGTCCTTAAGTTTTAAAATTGGACAATCAAGTCTCCAAATTTTATGAAATAGGTATATTGAGTCTCTCCACTATTAATTCTTTAACGGAGTGCTGACGAAGAGTAATTCATGATGCATTTTTAGGGATGTTTTATTGCACTTTTAAAGACATTATTGAATACTTTCATGCAATTAAGTGTTTATTTTGCAGGAATAAAAAAATCAAGGGTAAAATTGTCAAAGGAGATGAAAAGAGGGCAAAAGAGTCATTTGTAAGCTTAATTTGGCATTTGGGCAAAGAAAGGATTGAAGAACAAGGTTGCAAACCCGTGAGAGTAGCGTTGCAACACTACCACGATTTTGTAAATATGGAAAAGGGACAACGTTGCAATGCTGCCCCTAGTGTTGCAACGCCGTCCCTTGTGTATAAATAGGAAGTTGTACATACGAGTTAAAGGGAGCCGTTTTAGAGAGACCCAAACCCTAATTTCGATAAAAGCACTGTTTTGAGGTCTAGAGATCAGATTTGAGAGCTAAGGAGGAGACTCAAGGCTCGGGATCATGGGATATCACGATGGGAACGAGTGTTGGTACGCGTCATCTAATTTTTCTCTATTCTCTCTACTTTGTTTTCTTTAATTTTAGAATTTCTTGGACTGTATTTGAATGTAATTGAGTAGTGTAGACTCATGGTTGATTGTATTATGTTTATAAGACTATGTTTGATTTATTAATTTGTGTTTTTGCAATGTCTTTTATGTATCTTGAATTAATTTTCTAAGCTTTTGGCCATAGCTTTGTATGTTAAGTTAAGTTTAGCTTGAGAAAGTAAATTTAACTAAAGACTTAGATGCATGACTAGGATTGGTCTATTGCATGAGCATGAATAAGCTAATGTTAGAAGACCTTAAGTGATTTCATAATGTCATGCTTAGTTTTAGAAATAGACCGAGAGGTTGATTTATGTCTTTGCATGAGTTCAATTGGGCTTAAGAGAGTCAATTGAATACCTTAGTAATTATTGGCTTAGGACTGTTGCATGTTTCATAATTCTTTAATCAATTTCATGGTTGTGCTTCATGGCTTTACGTCTTTGTGATTTCATAATGCCATGGTTAGTTTTAGAAATAGACCGAGAGGTTGATTTACGTCTTTGCATGAGTTCAATTGGGCTCGAGAGAGTCAATTGAATAGCTTAGTAATTATTGGCTTAGGACTGTTGCATGTTTCATGATTCTTTAATCAATTTCATGGTTGTGCTTCATGGATTGCAATTGTCAAATATATCTCTAAAATTAGACTCCAACTTTGTAAATAATAGTATAGGTTCTTTCTATTTGTTAAAAAAATGAAACCAAAGTTATATTTCTCTAAATTAAATAAAATTGGGCATAATTAACTATGATATTTAATTAAATCTAGGAACTCCAATCCCTATAGATGACCCTGGCTATTATTATTGTAAAATATTTAGAGGTTCGATTTTTATAAATTTAACCTTGATAGGACCTTCGAAAAACCTCTTTTATCAAATTTGAATTTTAAAATTAAAATAATAAAATTTTATATAAAAATGAGGAAAAAAAATACATTTTTAGTCTCTGAGATTTGAGTTAGGTTGAATTTGGGTTTTTGAGTTTTCAAACTCAACAAATATACTCTCGAGCTTTGCATTTAGTTAGACTCTTGGTCCTTCCATCTAATTTTTCATCAGTTACTAATGGAATATTGATGTGACACTTATTTTTTAATAAAAAAACCATTTATTATTATTATTATTTATTATTTTTTAATTTAAAAAAAATATTTTATTATTTTATTATTTTTCTTTTTCTCTCTCTTTATTCTCCCTCTTTTCCTTCTTTCTTCTTCTTTAACAACAACCTCCGACCATAGCAGCCATCGCTCACCGACGACGACCATCGCCGCCTCCAACTACACAATATATATATATATATATATATATATATATATATATATATATATATATATATATATATATATTTCGTTTTCTTTCCTTCTTCCTCTTCCTCTTTCTCTTCTTTTTCTTTCTCGTCCTCTTCATCGTGAGTCACTTAGAGAGTCTGTCACGGCGTTCGTGAGTCACTTAGAGGAAGAAGAAGCAATTTTCCAAGCAAAATCTGTGATTCATAGCAACACCTCGATTTCCAACAGCCACACACAATGAAACTTTGCGATTTTTAGCTCGAAATTTCTAGATATGCGATGCTTAAAATAAAAACATATTAGATCCGTGATTTTCAACTCGAAATTTCCAGATTTGCGATTCTGGTGTAGCATCTGTGACCCACGACCCGAGCTTGCTCCCACAATGCCTCAGACCCACTAACCAGTAGCTTTTTGGCATCTGTGACCCACGATCCGAATTTGGTTAAGAATTTAAATGTTTCTTTAAGAGAGATGAAAAACATAGTAAAGAAATTATGAGGAAACAAATACAATTTTATAAAACAAACTAGAAACGAAATCATTATCAAATGGAGCCGAAACTTTTAGGTTTCTTCTATTTAGCTAGGTTCTAAACTTTTAAAATCCCTAAGTGCATGAACTTTAAAAAATACAACCATTTTCGTTCTCGCTATTATTTTGCCATAAGTTTTTCTTTCTTTCTTTTTTGAGTTCAACAACATTTAGGAGTTAAAAGATTTGAATCTCTGACCTCTTGATCGAAGGTACATGCCATTAGTTTTCTAACAAGTAGGTTAATAACATTATAGTGATTCTAAAAAAATGCATATTAATATATTTATATAGACATATAACAAATCACATAGGTTGCTGAACTATATTTATATAAATCACATCTGCAACAAAACCTTCCATTATTTGAATTCTCTGCACAAACATACCGCCTGTCTATCCTAAGACAAGTTTTAAGACAAAAACAAACAACCATTTTGATGTTCTTTTTTTTAAAAAAAAAGTCATAATAATAAACCATGGAAATAAGTGGTTGGGATTTTATATGATGAGCTTGAATGGATAGGGTCCTCAAAAAATGCATTTTCTTTTTGAAAGGAAAAAAAACATTAAGCTGAGTTGTTTTTTATTTTATTTTATTTTATGGATGACCTAAATTTTCAGACTCAAATGAAATATGACTGACTTTTTCAAATTAATGATGGATAACCTTTTGCTCACGTCACTACGAGGGTGAGAGGATGAGAAAACCCGATGAGAGAAAAAGGAGGAGAAAAACAGCAACTGTCATCACCATCTTCAACCTTCTCCTTCTCCTTCTCACGCACGTTGGCACCAATAACCCACCTCACTATCTCCATCTTTGTTTTCTTCCTCCTCCGACATGCGAATGCAGATGGTGAGGGGATTCAACGCCGGTGAACGGGCGAGTGTCAGCATCAGCTGGTACCACTGCGCGCTTTTCCAGCGTCATTTTGCCAAATCGATTTCAGATTTGATATCCACACATTCCAGTGACCTTCCTCACTCGTTTCGACACGATTTAGCACGAACAGAACTTGCAAGTGGTTTGTCCCTCTCGCTTTCGTTGGGCTTTCTCGTTTCCTCGCTCTCATTGTGACGTAAGCATGTTATCCATCATTAATTTTAAAAAGCAAGTCATATATCATTGGTACCAACAAATTTGGGTGTAAAAAAAAAAGGGGAAAAAACTCCAATAAACTTCATTTAAGAAAAAGAAAAAGGTCAATTGACAATGACTTCTAGCCTACCTTGAGCCCCTGGCCTTAGCCTTTCATTTAAAAAAATAAAAATAAACACCAAACTTTATCAATAAATTATAATTAAAGTTTCCATGCATGCAATTTTTTTTAGATTAAAATACTCATCAACTTTATAAAAGACATATCATCCTTATCTCTGGTTTCTTATTTATAATTTTAAAAAAATATATGCGCTTGTTCACTATTCTTTCTATTTCATTTCTCCATTTTAAGAAACATCCCAAAAATTTTATACAATTTTTAGAAGAAAAAAAAACTATAGTTTCTTGTTTATGATTTTCTTGTTTTTGTTTTTGTTTTTTGAAAGCATCAATAGAAGTATTATTTTATCATCTTAAGTTAGAGTGTATCAGAAACTTTAACAAAAATAAATATAACATAATACGCTTGAATATTGTTATTTTTAAAAAAAAAATATTTTTGTAGTTAAACTTTAATTTTTTATTTAAAATTTGAGTGAAAAAAAAATAGTTGCCAACAAACCTGTGTGTTTTTTTTTTTTTTTTTTAATAAGAAAGGAAAAAGAGAAGAATAAATTACCAAATACATTTATTTTGCTAAAAAAAAAAATTAAAAGTTAGAAAACAAGAAATTAAAAATAAAATAGGCTTAATTTACTCGATTCATTTTGCAAGTGTTCCAAATTGCAGCTAAAGTTTTCAAAGCATACCATAATTTGATATTGATTCTATATCTAATTCAATCTAATGTAATTTGGACCATTTTTCAATGTAAACAATCTCTTAAGTCTTAACACTGAGAACAACACTGAGAACTCAGTCTCTTATTACACCCTCTAGACTATTCCAAATTTATACTCACATACACTCTTGCATCTTTCAGTACATAAAATTCAATCTTTACCAATCGTTCGAGTATTCTATCTTTCAGTACAGTTGGCGTTGAACAATAACTCAGTTCAATAATTTTAAGAGGATGATCAGAAATAATCGAATCACCAACAATAAACTCTGAAACATAGTGACAACCAATATATAAAATTTCGAGCAGCATGTCGAAATTTTGTTCGACAAGTCGCTGTGTCGCCTACCTTAATATATCAATGTGGGGATAATATATTTCTTCCCTAAATTTCGCTGGAACATTGAAAATATCGACGACATTATGGAAATTTTGAGCTTTCCACGAAATTTCGTGGTTCCACACTTTATTGTCCAGGCCCACATTTAAATAAAAGCCCAACATCAAGTGCCAGCCCAAATAGTTGTGGAATGTGTGAGAGGCTATGAGAGAGAGGCAAAGTATTTATAGAAAAAAGGTTGTCTCCCATTGTTTGTCTGATGTGGGACTACAAGTTTAAGTTTCCTTTATAAATTATTATTATTTTTTTATATTTTCATATTCCAATTTTTTATATTTATCACTTTTCTAATGTCACGTTGGTTGCTTTTATTTGTTTGTTTTTACTTATTTATTTATTTTTTAACTTTTTTTTTCTTTGAGTTCTTTATTTTTACTTTTCAATTATCTTTACTTTTTAACACAAATAAAAAATACACTACCAAATTTCTTTCTTGACAACAAGAACATAACTCAACTGACATAAAATATGAGTTCGAATCCCCCACCCTTAAATGTTGTTGAACTCAATAATAAATAAATAAATAATACACTCTCCATTTTCATTTTTCTTACACCTCAATTTCAAATTCTTAATTCCCTTTATTACTCTCAAATAATGGTTTTATCATATACAAATGGTTCATACCTATTTCAATTTTGATTATCAATATTTGATATATTTTTGTATATGATAATTAAAAATAGTCAATTAGAACCTAATTTAAATATACCACAATAAGCCTCATTTGCTAATTTAAACATTAAACTTGTTTTACTAATCTTCGTAAGTTTCAAGAAATATTTCGATCAACATTGACATTTTGATAGAAATATTATTTATATTTTTTAATATGGTGATTAAAAATGGTCAATTATAGTTTATTCAAGTTATAATTAAAGTCTCATTTAACAATTCAAACAATTCTCATCGATTTCTATAATTTTTCTAAAAATTTGGCTAAACATTTCAATATAAATATTATATATATTATTAGATATGATTATTCAAATAGTCAATTATAGTCTAATTAAACAACAATCAAAGAAAATTTAATACTTCAAACAATTTTCATCAATTTCTATATTTTTTTCAAAGTTCTTGCTCGCATCAACATTTTCATCTACATATTGTCTTAGTTTTTAGATATGATGATTAAAAATAGTTAGTTTTTAGATATGATGATTAAAAATAGTTAGTTTTTAGATATGATGATTAAAAATTAAAGTTTCATTGACTAATTCAAACAATTTCCATCCATTTTCATGATTTCCATAATTTTTTCCAAAATTTCAATCGACGTTTCCATTTCCATCGACATTGCCGTAAAATTTGGACCTTGACATTTCCATCGACATCGACATTTCAAACATTGGTGACAACGCATATAGAGGAATAGTAATAAAAAAAAAAGGAGATAAGAAAGAGAAGAACGACACATGTATTTATATTTGTTGTAATGATTTCTATGCTAATGTGCATAAAAAATAAACTAGATTTAAATTATGACAATAGCAAATATAAATAAAGAGAGAAGAAAAACACAAAGAACTTATGTGGTTCGAACTATGCCTACATCCACGAGCAAAGACGACGAGAATATTTCCACTAATGTTCAAAAAATGGGATTACAATAGAGCACTAAAGAACTCACCTAATACTCCATACACCCAAATATTTAAACTCACCAAAATTAATTTCTAAATAGAATTATAAATTAATTATAAAATATTTGAACTATAGAGAGTAATAGAAAATCTCATAAACTCTCAAACTCTCGTGTATAGAAAACATAAGGGGAAGGGGTCTATTTATAGAGTGACGGAAGTCGTCAAAAACTTCTTCTTTTCGATGTGGGACAAAATTAACGGCACAACAAATCTCCACCTTGGGGTTAATTGATCTAAGACGCCAAATGAAAACCTTTAGTTGTCTCCTCCAAATGATTAAGTAGTTCAGGAATTGCAACACACCAACCAAACTTAAGCAATGCTTGAATTTGCTCAATGGAAAAGATTTAGTCATCATATCAGCTGGATTTTCGTTGGTGCTAATCTTGCTCACAACAATATCACCTCGAGCAATGACCTCACGTACAAAATGGTATCGAATATCAATGTGCTTTGTCTTCTCATGAAACATCTGATCTTTTGTAAGGAAGATAGCACTCTGAATGTCACGAAAGACTATAGTAATCTGTAAATTGTCACTAAGCTCACCAAACAGTCCCCTTAACCATATAGCTTCTTTACAAGCCTCTATAAAAGCCATATACTCAGCCTCAGTTGTAGACAATGCAACTGTATTATGTAAAGTTGCTTTCCAACTAATAGCAAAACCACCAACAGTAAACACATAACCTATAAAAGATCTTCTTTTGTCAAGATCTCCAGCATAATCAGAATCCACATAACCAATGACTCCATTTTTAGGTCTCCCAAAATGAAAACAAGCATCAACAGTACCTCATAAGTATCTCAATATCCATTGAACTGCTTTCCAATGTTCTTCAATAGAATTGCTCAAATATCTACTAGCTGTACTAACTACGTAGGATAAATCAGGGCGAGTACGAACTATTGCATACATGAGAGACCCAACTGCACTGGAATAAGGAACTCGAGACATATAATCAACTTCATCACCTGACTGTTGAGACAAAGCAAATGAAAGTCTAAAATGTGATGCTAAAGGAGTACTAACTGGCTTGGCTTTATGCATATTAAATATGGACAGAACTTTCTCAATGTACCCATTTTGGCTCAAGTAAAGTTTTCTTGCCTTTCTATCTCTCACAATTTCCATACCCAGTATTTTCTTTGTTGCTCCCAAATCTTTCATAACAAACTCCTCACTTAGCTCTGTTTTGACTTGTCTAATTTTTTCTATATCTTTAGCAGCTATCAACATATCGTCAACATATAAGAGAAGATACACAAATGACCCATCATGATTCTTCTTGAAGTAAACACAACTGTCATAGCTACTTCTCTTGAAATCATGAATAGTCATGAAAGAATTAGATTTCTTGTACCATTGCCTTGGTGACTATTCAGGCCATAAAGAGACCTCTTTAACAGACAAACATAGTCTTCTTTTTCTAAAACTATAAAACCCTATGATTGATGCATATAAATATCTTCCCCAAGTTCTCTATATAAAAATGCAGTTTTTACATCTAATTGCTCAAGTTCAAGATCATGAATAGCTACAGTACCAAGCACTGCACGAATTGAGCTATGATTCACAACTTGAGAAAACACATAAGTATAATCAACACCATAGATTTGATTACAGTCCTTAGCAACTAACCTTGCTTTATATCTGGCTTTCTCAACTCCTGGAATACCTTTCTTTTAAAAACCCATTTGCAACGAGCAGGTTTCTTACCCTGAGGAAGTTTCACAAGATCCCATGTACTATTCTTATGTAGAGACTCAATTTCTTCATGCATTGCAATCATCCACTTATCAAAGTTGTTACATTTTACAACCTTTGAAAATGTAGACAGTTGCTCACGAGAATCTATGTCTTCAGCAATATTCAAAGCATAAGCAATTAAATCAGCCTCTGCATATCTCTGTGGAGGTCTAATTTATCTTATAGGCCTGTCTTTCGCAATAGTATATTGCGATGGTGCTTGGAAAGGTGAAGAAGTATCACCACTATGAGGAATCTCTGAAGAAGCACTGGAAGTAGAAGTACTAGAAGTAGAAGCATCGTCTTGATCTGATCTGGAAAATGACTTTAACCTAAACTCCACCTACACATGCAAACTCTGCTGAATCTTATCTGAAGACTCTTCTTTAGAAGGCTGCTTACTCAACATAAAAGATTCATCAAATATAACATCTCTATGAACAATCACCTTTTTAGTCTTGAGACACTATAACTTATATCCCTTAGCACCATGCTTATAGCCAATAAAGATGCAGTTTAAAGATCTTGGTTCAAGTTTACCATTATTCACGTGAGCATAAGCAGGGCAACCAAATACCTTTAAACCTGAATAATTGGCAGGAGTACCAGACCACACTCCTTGTCGTTTTTTTTTCTCTTGAAGAGATATACAAAGAGAGTGATTGACAAGATGATATGCTAAAGCAGCAGCTTCAACCCAAAAATATTTAGGAAAACCTGCATTTGATAACATACAACGCACCTTACTAATCAACATTCGATTCATTTTCTCTGCTTACTCCATTTTGCTGCAGTGTATGACGAACTATTAAGTGTCCAACAATTCCCTTGGACTTGCATAAGGCGTTAAACTCATCAGAACAAAATTCCAAACCATTTCAATATGAAGGTATTTTATCTGTCTCCCTGTCTATTTCTTAATCATGGTCTTCCAATCGTTAAATGTAGAAAACACATCAATCTTCTGCTTCAAGAAAAGTACCCAAAATTTTCTGGAAAATTCATCAATGATGCTTAACTTGTAGAGTGCACCACCTTTAGAAGGTACTTTAGCTGGTCCTCAAAAATCAAAGTGTATATAATCAAGTGTTCTCTTTGTATTATGAATAGCTCTCGAGAATTTGACTCGCTTCTGTTTTCCAAACACACAATGCTCACAGAACTCTAGCTTACTAACTTTCTGTCCATCAAGTAGTCCTCTCTTGCTCAACTTGACCATTTCATTTTCACTCATATGCCCAAGCGCATATGCCAAAGTCGAGTAATTTCACCATCAGATAAAGAAGGTGTGGAAATTACTACATCACCCAGAACTATAGAACCTTATAATGCATAAAGATTTGCAGATTTTGTTTGTCCTTTCATAATTGTCAAAACACCTTTACTAACCTTCAAAGCTTTATCTTCACCAGTGTACTTGTACCCTTTTGAATCAAGAGTACTCATAAAAATTAAATTTCTCTTCAAATCTAGAATGTGTCTCACATCAGCAAGTGTCCTGACAACTCCATCAAACATCTTGATTCTGACTATTCCAATACCAACTATCTTACAAGATGTATTATTTCCCATCAATACTGCACTTTTAGACATTGTATCATATGTTGAAAACCAATCCTTATTAGGACACATATGATCCTGAATCAAGAATCCATTGATTAGAAGTATTTAAATTGTTATCAGAAGTAACTAAGAGATCACCATCACTATCATCACCTTCAACAACACCAGTCTGATCGGAACTTTTTAGTTGTTTTCCCTTTTGAATTACAGCATCTCTCTTGTCCTTATTTGGCAACTTGTAGCATTCAGATTACATGACCCTTCTTCTTGCAGTAGTTGCGTATTTTATCTTTATTTCTAGATTTTGACCGACTTCCCTAATCGCCATTGCTTTTCTTCTCTTGTGTTCTCCCTCGAACTAATAACCCCTCTGCTGAACTCTTAGCTCCACTAGTAATATGTTTTGTTTTCTCCTTAGAGAATAAATTATCATATACTTCATTCAGAGATAATTTCCTTAAAACCAACTAAATGGTCATCTAAAGATATCCCTTCATCCATACGATAAGAAAATAATTGCTGCTTCAAATGCAATTCAGTAGTTAGAGTTTTCGTCATGCATAACTGCTCTAACCTTAACCATAAACTAGCAACACTTTTCTCTTTCAAAACATCTTGCAAAATTTCATTTGACAAATGAAGATGAATTAAAGTAGGAGCCTTTCGATCTTTGCTTTGTTTTTCTTCTTGTGTCCAAGACACATGCATTTTAGTAATTCCCAATAAAGCTTCTTCTAAGTCCATTTGGACAAGCACTGCTCACATTTTATCTTGCCATAATAAAAATTGAGTATTGCGATCCAAAAGTGGTACATGGTGTTTCACAGTTGTCATATCTAAAATATCTCAACTAAAAAAACACTAATCAAGTTCTAATAAACCAAACGCTCTAATACCACTTGTTATGATTTCTATGCTCTAATACCACTTGTTATGATTTCTATGCTAATGCGCAGCAGAAATAAACTAGATCTAAATTATGACAATAGCAAATATAAATAAAGAGAGAAGAAAAACAAAAAGAACTTATGTGGTTCGAACTATGCCTACACCCACGGATGAAGACGACGAGAATATTTTCACTAATGTTGAAAGGATGGGATTACAAAAGAGCATACAAGCACTCACCAAATACCCCATACACCCAAATATTTAAACTCAACAAAATTAATTTCTAAATAGAATTAGAAATTAATTATAAAATATTTGAACAATATGGAGAGTAATAGAAAATCTTATAAACTCTCAAACTCTCATGTATAGAAAACAAAAGGAGAAGGGGTCTATTTATAGAGTGACGGAAGCTGTTAAAAACATCTTCTTTTCGATGTGGGACAAAATTAACGACACAACAGTGATTCGATCAAGGAGATCTACATCTACTGTAGTGATTTCATCGATTTTATTATTGACAGCAAAAATTCCACAACAAATACACACTAATCACCATTAAAATGAAGAAGAGCAGATGAAATCCTCTCACAGAAACACAAAGCACTCCTTCAATTTGCTCTCTCACTCTCTCTCTCTAATCTAGTGACAGAATAATTCCTTGCATGGCAAATTCCTCAATCTGCAACTGGCAACCTACTAATGAGTCAATCTACAATGCTAAATACAGAGAGTGAAGCCTTCATCTAATTCTCCAATAATAACAATCAGCCCATAAGATTTGTTAGCAATTGAACTTGGCCCAAAGACATATTACATATTTGGCCCAATAGTTGGATTATCAACAATGACAATTTTTTTTCAACTTAACAATATGTCATGGCTTACTATATCTCTAATGTAATGGTATTTAACATCGATATGTTTCGTGTAGCCATGATGTGTTTGATACTTGACTACAACAAATTAGAGTTTTAATGACAGTCTCTTAATTTTCTGGCCTTGAAACAATGACAGACATAGGAAAAACACGCCGAAAAGCGCTCAAATTGAAATTTTCGAAAATAATATTTATAATAACGGGCATTGCCCGTGATTATAGCCTAGATAAAATTAAAATTAATTTTTTTACATTTTTCAATCTGAAACCCACACTCATACCCATGAAACCCATGCAAAACCTAACCACTTTCTCTCTCCACACAAACCAAGCCCCTTTTTCTCTCTTGACGAGTTCGCCGCCGCTCCTCTAACTTCATCTCCACTGTGCTTGGCCATGGATTTACCCGCTTCTCGTTGTTGTTTCTTCCTCACGTGGCTTGGTGATTGCGCCATTTCTTCTTTGTGTGGCGTTTTATCCCACCTCATCATCACTCTACGAGATCTTCAGCGTCGAATAACGTTAGTGCTCGGAACACCGTCTGGTTCTTGGTGGCGCTGGTGAATGCTAGGATCGAGCCATTGGCGAGGAGGACGAAATTGGATAAATAGGACATAGTGAAAGGGTTGTACAAGAAGGCGATGTGGGAATTAGGGTTGAAGGATGAGAGAGTAAGATTGAAAAGGGACGAAAGGTGAGAGGAGATGGAATCGATAGCGGTAGTGATAGGACCTATAAAGTCCTATTTAATTACACTTATTTCTTGTTAATTAGAAGGATTTTATGTGTTTTATTATTATTGTTTAGGGATTCAAGTAATTCATATGTTTTGAAGAGTTTGCACCATTTCGGAATTAATTCGGACCAAATTGGAGGTGATTCGAGCAACTGAATTTCTATACCAAATTTGACCGATCATATCATGATATTTCGAGATAAAAATATATTCAAATTTGGTATCAAATCGAAGCTTATTGAATTATATTTCCAACGGTATAAGACTCATTGCATTCCAATAAGTATTATGAAAGTTATGACATTTTGAGTGATTACTGCTCCTGCTGGAAAACTGCTGTACCCGAGAATATTTTGTGCCAACTTCCGTTCCCATTATCTTGCTGCTCACGTTTAGGAATATAGCCAAATTAGATATCATTTTAAAGATCTCGGAATTATCTTTCCAACCATATAAAGATCACGTTGATCCAAGGTTTTGAGAAGAATTTTTGGGCAAAATAATGAAGACTGCACAATCCATAAACTTTCCTTATTTGCAACATTCTATGTTTGTTTTAAGAATTTAGGGAAGGATTTTCGAGTTTTAGATGTATTTTCCAGCATTTTACAAGAGATAACATTATTTACTTTATTTTATTTTATTTTAAATATTATTCCCTAATTGTTTTGGTAAAATATCTTTCTAGAATTTAGGGTTTCTTATTAGTGTAAGTTGTCTACTTGAAGGCTATTTAAGCCTTCTTATGGACAGCAAGGGGGATCTTTTTTTTGGCCTCTTGGCCTAGACGTTTTTAGAGAGTTTTTAGACTCATTTTCTCTTTTCTCCTTAGACAATAATGGTATCAAATTTTATCACGATGCTCGGCTAAACTTCGCGTTCCCAGTTCAGAGGTCGGTTGTAATCAATTGCAATATTGTGAGGTTTGAACCTTAACGTAGTTTTCTTTCAATTGCAAGTATTCTTTGATTCCCGTGTTAATTTTATAAGCATGTATTTTGATTGAATTGACGCTTTAATCGCTTTACCTTTTTTATTGCTAATCATGATCATGATCCATAATTGTCATGTTGAATGAACCGGTAGCATTAGGATTATCACATGTGTATGTTTTGTGGGTTTCCATATTACATGGCTTGCATGTTTAATTCTAGGAATTAAAGGAGCATCATAATTAGATTAAAGTTATTTCATCTAATTAGTTGTCTTGGTCTTTCCAAAGCACGTAATGCCTTTATCTAAATAATTTGGAGCGGTTTCGTCAAAATTGTTTAGGTAATTAGCGTTAACTTGACATTCGTTAGAGTTAATGATTTTAGGGAATTTGTACTTTTTGGGGTTTCCTAATAAGTTGACCAAGTGCTTGCATTGTTAAGTTTAAATATTTTGAATGTCTATGATCAATTTTTACAATTGAGTAGAACCGTACCTTTGGATTGGATTTTGGTAAGATTTGATCTATCTCTATCTTTATTGTTTATGTTTTATTTTATTTATAAAAAAACACAAAACCCCCCTTTTTAATTGCTTTCTCCTTTGCAAATTTAACTTGAGAAATTAATATTCGGTTCCTTGAGATCGACCCGGTCCACTCAATGCTACAAGTAGCTTAGGATCGGTTTATAAATTTTAATTTGACAAGCCCTCGACAAGCTGTCTTCAAATTTGGCGCCGTTGTCGGGGAACCACTATTAGTTTCTCTTTGTTAAATTTGCTCTTAAAAAATATAAAAAAAAATCTTTTGTATTTTTGTTTTTTTTATCTATTCTTTAAATGGCAGATTATTCTTAGCACTACTGGACAAATGGTGGAGTTGCCCCGTATGTTGATGAGGTTAGTGAGCTCAAAACTCAAATTTCTTAATTAACCTCTATTGTTCTTCAAGTGGCTGTAGGGAGGCTTCAAGCAGTGGAGACATGTAGATTATGCTCGTTGCAAGGACACCCCACCGAAGCATGCCCTCAGCTGCAATGGAACTTTGTGCCAAATGCTTACACTTTGGAAGAATTTCCTGGTCATCAAATGAACTTTGAGCCTTACAGTCCCTATCTTGAATGGGATCAATTTAGCTTTAGCTATGGATACCAGGAGGAGCAGCCGAGTCAATACTTTCAAACTTTAGACTCAGGTACGTCTTTAGAGGCCATAGTTTACCAAATTGCTAATAATACTCTTCAGTTTCAGCAGGAAAATTTCCAATTTCAAAAGGAAAATCTCCAATTTCAAAAGGAAAATCTCCAATTTCAAGAGGAGACTCGTGCTGGAATGCAAAGTCTGGGTGATCAAATTACCCAGTTGGCTGATTCCGTGAGAAGACTGGAGAGTCTACAAGAGCAACACTCTTTTGACACCACTGAAGTAAGAATTTATGAGGAGATCGACATAGATAGTGACAAAGAGGTTGTGAATTTCGCGCCATGCCAAGAACATGTAATTTGTGAGGTTAAGGAGGAGTCTGAGCTTACACTCGAAGAAGAGATTCAGGTGATAGAGTTGGAGGCTGAAAAGCCTTCACCTATTCTATTCCCTTACATTCCTCTTAATTTTGAGTTGCCTTTTCTTTATTCTCGTGAGTCCTTAAAGTCTTTTGTTTCTTTTGAGTCAGTTAAGTTAGTTGAGTCTTACTTTTTGCCTTTCATTTCTTATATAAAAAATAACAAAAATAATGATATGTCTGGTACCCTAGAGAAGCAGGAAAGCCTTCGAAACTTGGAAGGTTACTTTGATTCAAGCAAGAAGGGACCGAAGAAAGTAGAAGAATTTTATGTGCCCTGACACTTACGAACCCTGTCGAGCATAACGACGTTAAAAATTTGCGCTTCTTGGGAGGCAACCCATGTGCTTTAATTGTTTTATTTGTTTTCCTTTCAATGATTTATTTCCTTTTCGTAGTTTGTTTTGTTTTTCTTTTGTAGGTGTTGCACTTGAGAGGAGAAATTGAGGATAAAGATGCACCACCACCTACAAGCCATCCAAAAACTAGGGGAGTTTTTCTGTTCCTCTTGCTTTTTGTTTCTGTAACTCTGTTTAGTGATACATTGGGGACAATGTATCAATTAAGGTTGGGGTGGAGAACGTTAGATTTGCATGTTTAGGGTTATTCATCAGCATGTTGAGCAGTGAGCGTTAATTTGAAAAAAAAAAAATTGAGCTTAAATTGCATGATGAGTTAGTTGCATATTAAGTGATTATGACATCTAGGATGTGTTTTAGGTAATCCCATTTGAAATGGATGAAACTTGAAGATGCATGCTTGATTGAAGCCTATTTTAAAATTTTTCTTCTGATTCCCTTATACTTTTTGAGCACTTAGCCCTCTTGTCCATGGTTTTGAAGGCTTAAGATTGGGTTATTTGGTCTAGATTCTTGTTGTCACCTCGAAAGATTTTAGGAACTAGTTTAAGAGTCTACTTGAATAACGTGAAACTTAGGAGTAATTGCATGTTTTATTTTCCTTTATTACTGTGATAAAATGAAAACTCGAGTAAAAAAAAATGATTGCATGTATTTTAAAGTCTAAGGGCAAAAAGAGCTACCTCTACTGTGATCAGTCAGGCCATCCATCGAGCAAGTACTCTGGATAAGGGTCCCTACAGTAGATGTGTGAAAGCTAGTGCTCATCAAAATAAGCAAAAATCTAAGTTTGGGGGTAGGCCTACCCCAAGGCACTTTAGTTTCGTGTTATCCTTTTGAGTGTTGGGAAGCTTGAGAATTGGTCTTAAAGTCAGAAGTATGGGGAAAACGAGTTGAGGATCGAATAAAACCTTCTCGGGCTTATAAAAACTTAGATAAGGGAGAGCTATACACACACACACATAAGGGATGAAGGGATTAGTTTTAAAATTCTCATTGATTGAATGTGTTTGATTGTTTTCTTCCATTGCAAATGTTTTGTTCCCTAAAGCATTGAGATTAGAGTCATTGATATGCAACTAATTAGTCATAAGATTGTTTAGTTTTACCTTGCTCGAGGACTAGCAAGATTTAGGTTGGGGGTTGAAATTTGATGCGAGCTTGTCGAGGGCTCGTCAAATTACAATTTATAAACCGATCCTAAGCTACTTGTAGCATTGAGTGGACCGGGTCGATCTCAGGGAACCAAATATCAATTTCTCAAATTAAATTTGCAAAGGAGAAAAAAAATAAAAGGGGGGATTTTGTGTTTTTCTAAATAAAATAAAACATAAGATAAAAATAAAGATAGGTCAAATCTTACCAAGTTCCAATTCAAAGGCACAGTTTTATCCAATTGCAAAATGGATCATAGGCACACAAAACTTTTAACTTAATCATACAAGCACTTAGTTAACTTATCAGGAAACCCCAAAAGTAACAAATTTCCTAAATTCATTAACTCTAACGAACGTCAAGTCAATGCTAATTACCTAATTCTGAAGAGTATTATTATTAGCAATAGCGGTAGTGAGATTGAGCTTCGAAATTCGAAGGGAGGAGATTGTGTACTCTAAGACCCTGAATCAATTACTCTTTAATGCTTCCATGGACAGTTCTTAGCATGTTATTAATTTTCAAAAGAGGAAAAGGTTATGCTGAACAAAAGGGTGCTTGATCTTGTTGTTGCTCGTTTAGTAAGACATGTCATGACCATTTAGTAAGCTTGCTCACCATTGCTTTGACTGTGCATGTTGGTGGTTTTTATTTGAGTTTTGGAATTTTAGCTCTATTTGTTAAATAAGTTTGTTCTAGATATAAGACAATCATGTGAAACTCTGCATTGTCATGCTCATATGTAACTTATTTCTTAAAAGACTGCTATAGGATAAATAATATTTGGTTTTTACCCTTTTGAGTATAGGTGCTATATATAGAATACTAGATATTGCAAATGATTTGTGAAAACTATAACCACTATCCAATGCTTCTCTTTATATATGTTCAAATTTTATTACTAGTGACTTGATTCGTTTATCTTTAATCATCTTCTTGCTTTTTTTTCTTGAGGATAAGCATCAATTTTATCCTTTTACTTTTGAAGTTAATTTGATGTTTATTCTACTTTAGAACTCATTTTGTGCTTGTGGTCTTACTGTTTTTTTTTTTTTTTTTTTTTTTTGTTTACATTCACCTAATTTTATAGCAGGAAGGAGTTGTAGAAAGCTTAGATAATTAGCAATAAATTTCTATTCTTTTTATCATATCATATGTCAAAGTTGTATGCTAGCAACTTCTACTTAATTGGACTTAGTTGCCCTTAACTTTTTTATGTTATTTTTTCCTTCTTGCTTCCATGGGCTCTCTTTAGCATTTTGACTGGTACATGATTGCTCATTTGTAGTCTAAAATATGTGAACTTGGTGTTGTAACAATATTATTTTCCAACTCAGTTCTGCATGTTTCAAGTGCATTTGACATCCTTGTTATTTGGTGATCTTTTAGTCAATTTAAATGCATTTGTCTCATGGAGAACTTTCTAGCAAATATTGCATATAGTGTTGGGTATAATAAGTTTACTCACACAAAAAAATGATGTTAATGTGGATCCTTGAAAGAACTGTCAATGAAACTAAATTTATTAATATTCGAATTCTATACCCAGAAGTTTTAAACTATTCCCTATGTTTAGTAGTGTAGAAGTTGAATTTTGATTTGTACTACAACTTGTGAATTGAAGCAGGTAACATTGGAATGGCAAAGAGGCAAAAGGGAAAGACTTTGATGATTAGTCTCTTGGTGCTTTATTTATTGTGCATTCAAATTATAGAATCAAGTGTCACAAGCATTTCAAGCTACAGTTCTTTTCTTCATTTGCTTTTGTAGAATGCTTCCTAACAATTATTAGTCTTACTTATATATCTTGCTTAAAGTGTTTAGAATTCTCAAGTTCATTCTCAAGTTTATATGGTGCATCATCACAACTCAATGATGCTAATTGTTGGGGAGGTGGAACAACAAATGGTTCATAGATAGAAGAGAAGTAAACCATAGAAATATACAAATACTAGGTGGTACAAAGATAGGTGGTGTCTGGTCTCAGATTTTCCTTTGAGATTTTTGAACAAGTGATGTTGAGCTACAATTAAGATGTTGCTAAACTAATTGGGTGGGTGATATTCTAAAATTTATATGTATTCTTCAAAATTCTCTACCTATACATGCTTGATTGCTAAAGAGTGTTTTTTTTTTTTTTGTCTTGATGATATAGGTTCTTCATTAAGGATGATTTCAGTCTTGTTTAATCAAAGTACTAGGAGCTTAAACTCATCCTTGATGGAACTAAGGCTTTGATTAGAAGTTCATCCTGGAATTTATTTTCTGCTATGATATAATATTATGAAAGAGTCTAACAAAGATGTTATATACAATTAATATTCCATTTTTCTGTGTTAATTGTACAGGAGATCAAAGGAGTGTTTTCATGATTCTTTGTACAGGACATCTTGTCACATGAAGTAAGTCATTACTGTTGTTTATGGGTCCAATGAGGATGTTTACTGTTTACCCTCTTTGCATAGTTTCCCACTAAGTTTGTTTTGTGTAGGTATTTGTGCATATCCTTTCTGTTGCTTCTGAATATGATTAACGTCCTGAGCGGCATTATGAGGTAGTGGAGTTAAAAATTATACATGTCACTTGATTTAGCTTTTTTGGCTCACCCAACCAAACTGAGAGTGCATGAAAAAATTACATAGGAGGAAAAAAATTGTATGTAATATATACTTCCTTTGTTTTCTTTCTCGGATTAGTGATTAGTCAAGGACCCAACTAACTCCTTTGTCTTTTGTTTTGGTGTATTGGAATTAGGGGTCTATTTTAGCTACTTTCTTAACATATTTGATAGCAGGTTTATTATTTGGTTCAACTATTCCACACACTAATATTGTTTTTGCCTTTATTTTATGTCAGGTATTTAAACAATAACCTTCTTACTGGAGTAATACCTAATAGCTTGAATAACTTGTGAGTGTTTTAGAGGATCCCACCATAAGAAAAAGAAAAAGAACATGATGGACTTGTAAAACTTATTGATGGGCTCATAAATAAATGAACAATTAGAAACAAATGCACTTTGAAAGCAGAGATAAAGTTTCACAGCATTCAGGGGAATTCAACGTTCTGATAAAATTCTAAAGCTATGGTGTATCATGTATGTTAGATTTGGTTTGAGTTTGATGGTTTTGTTCTTTATAATATATTATACGTAGATTTTTTAGGGAAAGAGAATTTCGATATTGAAGAAGCAAAGCTCATGTGGATAGAGATGCTGTAGTAGAGGAAAGAATTTTGTATTGACAAAAATTATGGAGGTAAATTGATTTATTTATATGCTTTTCATGAGCATTATTCTATTAATTATGTGGTTAGTGTCTTGCCATTATTTATTTGTTTTTATATTTTACTCCAAAATTTTGATTTCTATGAGTTGGACGAAGTCTTGAAGTATTACCTCAGGGTTATCATGGTGTAGACAAGGAAGGGAGACCTGTTTAGATTGAAAGGCTGGGAAAAGCAGAACCGAACAAGCTTATGCAAGTGACTACTCCATATAGGTATTAAAATTGTTGACAAAAATTGGTTACCTACTTTCATCTATAATTTTTTGACTCATGTGGTTGAATTCTTTTTGCCAATATTGAATACATCATTGGGTTCATTTGACAGATTGATTTTGGAGAGTTGGGATAATCAAAAGTATGGCGTATGCAGCAATTAAAATTGATTAAGTCAGGCTTAGAATATACCAAAGAGAAAATCCATAAAATCAGGATTACCCTCTCCTCCAAAAATGTAAAGAACCTTAAGAAAGGTATCTTTTTTTTTTTTTTTTTTGTTATATATTGCATCAGTATTGTTGTTATTGCCTTATTCTTATGTAATTTAGGGAATATAGCACTCAAATGAGATTGCATCTTCGTATATCCTTAGTTATTTGATTACTTTCATCTGCAATGAGTCGGATGGTTGCTTGGTAATTTTCTTGTAATGCTATGATTATGAATAAGTTCTAAGCTTATTAACACGTGAACAAATTGTAGAGAGATATGGATAAAAGGGATTTATAATCCCCATTGTGTATTGATTGATGAATTTTAGTGCAGGAATTATCAAATAACTTCTTAGGATTGTAGTCTGTTTCACTTGATGTTATGGTGTTGTTAAATCCTCACTTTGTTGACTTAAAGTGTATAGGTGACTTTTTCATGAAGGTTGTGTGTTTTTTAAGTTGTCTCATTTGAGGTGCTTTTAGCTATTAGTTTGATATATGTTTAAATCAATAGTTTGCACCCACTTGGTTCGTGGTGCCAAAGATAAGAGGTTGAGGCTCAACCTGTAAGAATGTCTACTAAGGTTCTTCACGGTTTCAATGCCTGAGGCTGGAAACAACTTTTAACTACTACCTTTTTGCTTTCAATTCTTTTTTAATCAAGAATGATATTATCTATAATAATTAAAGAATTGATACTATATAAGAAAAGTGGGTAAATTGGAAAAGTAGGTCACCTTGTAGTGTTATACTTGTTGGGTTTTGTGTCCTAAAACTCGTGGTTTTGTAAACTAGATGTATATTCTATTTTGCAATAAAGATGTTATTGAGGTTTATTCAGTAAATGTGTTATTGGATAAAGTGAATTGCGTCCTTTTAACCCAAATCCAATGAACTAAGAACCCTTGACTATAAGATGTAAACTTGAACTTTATGTATGACATAAAAGTGGATCAAGTTCGAGTAATAGTCAGAACGGTCTATAGTATAGGGATAGGGCTGGGTACCTTATCCTGGGGACACTATGGACGCGACCCACTTTGTATAGTACTAACGATGTGATCCTGAATCGTTCATGTGGAGACATGAAAGTGGGGGCGTCCTATGCAATGAGTTTGCATAAGACTGGACCGCGAAATAGTCACTTAGACTTTTTAACTCCGTTTACTGTTTTAACTGACTATTTTCATACGATAACCTAGGTAACTCGATCTTAATCCTGAGTGTGCTATGAACTCCTGTTTACTCGGGATTATCCTTAGATTTGCATGGGTGAGAGTGGCCCGAGATCGCCGACTCAATAAGCCTCCCATTTTGGGGATAAGACCGGGTAGATAATTGGGAACATAGTCATGCAAGATGGAATTCACTCCTACCCGCTTTAGGGTTTAGTAGAGAGGTTGTTCCCTTACGTGCTGACTCCAGGTCTTGAACAATGGGCCCACCCTCTCATTGGCCCGAGAGGGATTCGGTTTGTTGGTCGGACCACAAACCAATTGTTCATTAGAGGATCAGTGGGACTTAAGGAACAAGAAGTAATTACAGGGGTAAAACGGTTTATTTGACCCAGCTGTAATTACGAACGACCTGTGAAGGATCGACTTACTAATCATGGTTATATCAAGTGGACAGAAATATATCTACAGTGAGGAGAGTGCAGCCACTGGGCTTTAGCAAAGTGTCCCGGTGGTTAACGAATGTTGATTAGCTAGGCTAAAGAGTTTGGCCGGTTAATCTCGTATCGTTGGAGCTCATGATCTGTAGGTCCATTAGGTTCCCCTTACTAGCTCGGATTAAGCCTTGTAACAATTTGAGAGAAAAGAATTTGAACTGTTCAAATTCAGTTTTGGGAGAAAACGTTAATTATATGTGATATACTTAACGTTTCATAGCTTAATTATGAATTAAACTATGATAAAGAAGAGGTGGACATATTTAAATTTGATTTAAATATTGGATTGGTTTAAAACATGAATAGGGATTCATGTTCGAACGTTCAATTTGAGAAATCGGGATTGGTCAAATTATTTAATTTGATATTTGATATTAAATTAAATAATTATTTAAAATTAATTAAATTGTTTAATTAATTAAAAATTGATTTTAATTTAAAATTAATTTTATATTAATTTTTGAATTAAAATTAAAATAGAAATTCAAATTCATTTTGGAATGGGTTTTGGACCAAATACACAATTTGATGAATAAGCTTTGTGCTTTTTCAAATTCATCAAAATTCCCCACCTCCTACTTGAATAATCCTTCTCATCTATGTGTTGTCAACTTTAGCAAGCTTGATGAAGCTTGTTAATAGCTTTAAGTAGCAAAGAAACACAATGGGAATTAGGAATTTTGCAGAAAATTGGAGAATTTTTGGTTTTTAGACCTTTGCTCTCTCTCTCAAACATTCTCTCAATTAAGGATCCCACAATCCGTTCCAAGGCCTGAGGATAGTAGGGAAGATCCTGAGGGAGGTCCACGAAGTGTTCGTGATAAGAAATTGGCCAAGGATTAGGAGAATTTTGAGCATCAAAGGTAGTGTTCTTATTCTCTGTTTTTCAAGTTTTGAGCATGTTTTTTGTATGATAAAATTGATCAAATTAGAGTGCTTAAGATCCAAAATTGCTGCCACTTTCTTAATATTAACTCTTTCAATACTTGTATACATTTATAGAAGATGATGACCATCATATTAAGAGTTGTCTACTAGGGGATACAAGAAACTCTATATAGTGAATTGAGTAATGAAAATTTTTATTTTACTATTGCAATACTCTTTATGAAAGAAAACCAAATACCCTTGCTCCAATATTCATTTCTACCCAGAATTATGAGTTATTAAGGCATCATGCAAGGCTTATGTGTTTTTACTTTTCATTATTAATCTTCTCAGAATTGTCCTTGAAAATATTTGAAAATTTTCAAAAGTATTCAAAGTGAAAATGATAATTGCTTGAATGAATAGATTGACTGCCATACGACAATTATATAATGAGCACAAATAAATGAAAAAGGAATTAAACAATCTATCTACTTAAAGAAAGAATAATAAGGGGAGTTTGAGACTAATATGGAATTAGTCCCAATGGTAGTAAAAATGCTTGATTATAGGGATTTGATTACTCAATTATGAGTTGCAATTGCTGTATTTTCTGCAGGTATTTGATTTAGTCAATCTGTTAATGTGTTGCCCTACCGTCGTGAATCACTTGAGATTATTTGTTGCTGTGTTGATTGATTGTTTGCTGTCATTGCTTGAGAGTTGTTTGGTAGGAATTATTTGCTGATTATTTAGTGTTGTGTAGTCAATTTCATCTTGATTTGTTGCCTTTAGTATAGTTTATATGTTCTGTTTTCGTCAATTAATTGGTTGTTTTCTTTGTGGGAGCACTATGGTTGAGAGTGGATGAAAAATAAATTGAAGTTCATGATGCCTAAAGATATGTAAATCATGGCTCAATTAAAGAATGCAAAGCTTGTTGAGGCTGTTAAAAATATTCTGCCATTTAATATAATGAGACCTTGATTGAAATCCAAGATATAGCATAAGGTAATAATGATGCATGGTTTTGTAATTGATATTAAGACTAACATGTCAAAATATTGTTTGGTGAAGTCCAAAATTCTCCAACTCAAAAAGCTTTAAGAATTTTTCTGGATAATCATCTATAGCAGAAGTAACAACATTCTAAGCTTATATAAATATTTCGTATCTCTTGGTGTTCATTATATCTGCTTACCCGATAATTGGACCTGTCTTCTGAATGGTAGATTTTTTATTGAATTGCAGAACTTGTTGATTATATATGCTTTGAGTTAGTTGAATTTGGGCATTTTGAAGTTAAGTTTGGGTATCTTTTATCTGAAGGGTGGACTTTATATATTGATTAGTATTTGTTATTCTTTGATGGTAGCTAAAACATGGAGTGCTATGATGGAAGCTGATGGCTCTTATGCTTACAATATCTCCAAGGTTAAATTGTTGGATCTTTTAGGAAAGGACTTGTCATGTTGCCAAATGCTATTTCTACTTGGTAAGTTCAATTGAAAAATAAATTTTCTTATAAGTTTTTGACTATCATGAGTAATTTTGCGATGTTAGTTTCCATATATAATTCCAGCTTTTCCATTGCTTTCTTTAGTGGTAATAATTGTAGCCATACCCTTTTTGTAACCCAGATCACCTGTTAGTTAAAAACTCAAAATGGACTTGTACAAATTAATAACTTATATTTTATTATGTGATTTATTTCATCCACAGTGGAGTTGAGTATATAATAGCATGGAATTGATATTTTGGAAACACATTTAAACATTAATCAGGTTACAAAAATAGATGTTTAAGGTTCAAAGAAGAGAAACCCCAAGATCAGAGCCAAAGGCCCTTTTTTAGTCTTTCATTTACTCATTAGAAACATGAACTTTAGTATATGTGACACTTTTTAGTCTAATGAGGTAATTGCTTGGAAGTGAAATTGAAGCTTGTATGATGAGGTACTAGCTTGCTTAGACATTGCATAGGTTAAATTGGATATCAAGCTTTGGTTCTTGCTTCTTAGTGTATAGATTTCTTCTTTGTATATGAATTGAAACTTCGTTGGCATATGAATCTCTATGAATTCCTCATATGATTTTCATCATTTTTCTTTTTTGGCAAATCAAGTTTTTTTTTTCTTCTGAAAAATATAGAGTAATTGTGGTTAATGTTGATTCTTTCCTCTACTGTCATTGCATGCTTTCAAATATAATGGGGATTGTTGATTGTTGATTGCTTTTAGAGTCTTCTATTTATTTTGTTTAGCAATTTTGCTTATCTTGTAAGGTAGATGTAGTTTGTAGATGGACGAAGAGTTATATTTGTATTATGTGTGTACGTATAGAGAAATTGTATTTTCTTTTTTTGAGGTCAATATAAGAAGCGTATTACATATTTTATATTTTATTAATTAAAGTTAAGTTTGTGAAGTTACTTGTATAAAAATGTAAAACTATTGAGATTTTATTCTGTACATAGGTTGAGAAAGAGAAATATTGTTGGTTAGCCACATTTGCAACCATTTTTTTTTTATTAAAATCATTTACAAAATGGTGACGATCATTGCCTGTCGTTAAAAATCACTATTTTGACATTTAATGACGGGCGTACTTTTAATGACGAACTTTTAATGACGATCAGACTTTTAATGACAGACATTTAATGACGGTCAGACTTTTAATGACAGACATTTAATGACTGATAGACTTTTAATGACAGACAATGCCTGTCATTAAAAGCTGTCTGTCATTGTAGGCTACGATGACAGACGACTTTTAATGATGGGCAATGCCCGTCATTAAAAGTCGCCTGTTATCGTAGCCTACAATGACGCACGAAAGATGTCGGGCACTTGCCCGACATCATTTCCCTACAATGACGGGCATTGCCCGTCATTAAACCCCAAATTTGTACTATCATGAAAAGTGCCAACGCACTTTGACTATCACATAAGATTATAGGATATTGAAGTTCATATCCAATCATATTATGGATTAATCGCTTTAACTAAATTACTTCTTTAGTTGAATTTGTATAGCAATATACTCTGATTGCAATAGTGGACAAGAAAATCATGATAGGTTGAAACACCAATGGTTTCGAACTCTTTATTTCCGTTTAGGGTAAATACAAACCAAGTTGTTGATCGTCTTTTTTCTTTTTTTTTTTGTTTAAATTCAATAACATCTGGGAGTTGGAGAATTAGAACCTTTGACCTCTTAGTCGAGGGTACATGCCAAGTACCGTTGAACTATACTCACTTTGACAGTTGTTGATCTTTTTTGGCCTATATTTGCATCGAAATCAACATCAACATCTCTCCTTTTAGCTAGGCATTTACTATAGATCAAGCCATTAATTTTTGCTACTTTTAAGTATCTTAATTAAGGTCCACTTGGTAGATTCCCAATTAGGTTGTCTAGGGTTACTCATAAAATAACTGATCACACTCAAGACTTGAGCAACATAAGGGCCTTGTACATATCGTGCCATACATTAGACTACAAACTGGATTTCCAATAGGGAGTGTGATTCATTACTTAGAAATGTTGTGTGAAAGGAACTTTGACTGTTTTATTGTTGAAATTGCTTTAAAATCTTGTCAAAATAGGCTTTCTGAGAAATGGATTTCCATTATAATTCCAAAAATCTTAATTAGTTGCTTAGCTAAGATCCTTCATTTCAAATTTGCTATTAAATTTGTTCTTTCAACATACTAACTTGAGATAAGCCTTTTGAGATCATATTAGCATGTCATTTACGTAGAGAAGTCAAATAGTATAATATACATACAAATATAGATTAATTTCATATAAGTGCAATTATCATGTGTACTAGATTTAAAGCCAACTTTAGTAATAAATGTGTAGAACCTTTTGTAACATTGGCCAGAGGTTTATTTTATTTTATTTTTGTGTGTGAAGTCCATAAAGGGATTTCTGAATTTGATAAACCACAAGATTTCATTGTAATCAACTCCATATTCTTGTGTGAACCACAAGCCTGGCTTTGTATTTAAACTTTTCTCCTCCTTTGATACTTGGCTTTATTTTAAAATCCACATGCAATCTACAATCTTCTTTCCCTCTGGGTTTTAAGTAGTTGTCTCGAAATCCAAATTCTCATCATCACAATTTAATGCGTGTGTTTCAAATTCTACTTGGTCAAACCTAGCTTGTAGCTGGCTTAGAAGTTGATCTTCTTTTTCTATCTCTTGCATGCTAATTGATAGTTCTCCAACTAAGGACTCGAAGTGCTTTCTTCCAAGGGTTCTGGAACAATTTCTTGTGTGTTTACTTAAGCTCCGTTCCATAACAATTTCATTTTTAGTTTTCTGTTTTTGAAGATTATGATAGTTTTCTGTTCATAATTTCTTTACTATAGTTTTCACACTTCTTAAGAACCATTCAAATTCTTAGCTAAATTTAAAAAAAAAAAAATTGAAAAAACTACTTCTTTTAGTTTTAAAAAAATTGGCTTAGATTTTAAAAATATTTTAGAAAGTAGGATAACAAAACAAAGAAACCAATTAGTAGAAGTAATATTTATAAGCTTAATTTTAAAAAACCAAATAGTTCTCAAATGGGGCCTTAATGTTTAATTTGATTTAACTCTCTCGTGTAAGGGTGGAGTCATTTGGAGCCTCTAGCTCAATCTCAAAAGAACTAACCCATGCAACTCCCCACTTACTTCTATGGTTTAAAGTGAGTGGGAATCACTTTAGAATCAATTTCTTTTATAATTGCCTTTAACGGATTGTTGAGAAAATGATTATTAACCAATCTAATTATTTCAAATGTGATTATTTGTTGTTCCCACACTCTAGATTTTTTAAAAAACATTTTTGATTCTTCATTATCATTTACAAAATTAATTGAAACAGATCTTAATCTCATGTTGTTGTGAGATTCTATTTTCTTTCTTTTTTTTTTTTTTTTGCAATATACAAAATTTTAAAAATAAATAGAATAAAAACTTTTAAAAGAAAAATTTCCCAAAATATTTCTTATTTGCTCACTATCTTTATACATCATAATTCACTTATGACTACAAAAGATAGATAATTTTGTACCAAACTATAGTATTTGACACATTTTATATCTCTTAGGGTATGTTTGGGTTGCAGAGTTAGATATAATAGTATGTAGAGTTATATAGCCTTTTTGGGTTGCAGAGTATTTTAGTTTGGGTTCAGGAAATCTGTGTTTGGGATGCAGATTTGTTTAACATGGAGTTTTAAAATCTGTGTTTAGGCTGGCTGTTTTTTTAATCTTTTTTTTGTATTATACAAGTAATGCTATAGTAAATATCAAATTTTTAAAATTTAAATAAAAAATATTTGCTCCACCAATTCTAAAAAATGTGTTATATTTTTATAAGTTACATTATTCTCCATCTATTTGACCATTTTAAGGATTGTTTAAGATGCACAAAATAATTGAGATTAGGGTAAGCATTCATATAATCCATTATATATTATATAAGAAAGCTCCATAGTTGAAGGTGTACAAATGGAAACCTATTTTCCTAACTCCATGATTATACAGAAAAAAAGATATGTAGGAGTGATAGTTGCCAAGGATGAGCCACGGCCACGATGACAACCTATTTTGAAGATGTACAAATGGCAACCTATTTTGTTTCATTGCCAACAACAAAATTACAATATGCTTTTACATAAGTGGAATATGTGAGTGGGATATGCATAGAAAATAAGTAGACTAATAAGGGCCTATGTACACGATTCACAAAAAAAATTTAATGTCCAACAAAGGGCGGCATAGCCTGGTCCATACACTATGTTATGGTCAATAATGGGCATCTCAAATTTTTTTTCCAATCACAAATGAAATTTTTATCATGCACTATGGAATGCCGCTATTTTTTTTTAATACAAATGTATTATGGAGTTTTTTTTTTTTTTTTTTTTTTTTTTTTTTTTTTTTTTTTTTTTTTAAATAGGGAATGCCAATATTTTTTAAAGTACATGTGCATTTCATATTATTTTGAAGCATGAGAGTGTCGTTGGTTGCTGAGAATTGTGGCTGGAGACGATCGCCAGTGGTGCACGTGAGTTGCTGGATATGGTTGCCGGCGATTGTCACCAGTCATCAAAGTAGTTAGCCAACGATCGCTGTCGGTTGCTGAATATGGCTACTAGTCATCGGCGGTGATGCTGGTTGCTAGATATGGCCGTAAGTCATTGGAAAATGCAGCCGACGGTGAAGTCAGTTGTCGAATATGGTCGCCGGTCGTAACAGAAGGTAGCCGGCGTGGTCGTCGGTTGTTGGATATGACCGCTGGTTGTCGAATATGGCTGCCGTCGCTGTCGCTTGCTGAATATGGTCATCGATTTTTCGATGTTGTTTGATCACCCTATGTCGTACACGTAGATTAAAAATTGAAGAGTTCTACAGTAGATATTGTAACAAAACGATGGGTTAAAAAAACTCCTACACCCCCGTTTTGATAATTGACACCTCAAACAGTAAGTGGGCTATTATAGCCCACTCAACCCCATGCAAATTGGAGGCCCAAATGGCCCCTTAGTGGTTAAAATGTGATATGAGACAAATACAATGAAAAGTGCCACGTGCAACACAAGTGCTAAAAGGATTAAAAACGGTTAAAACATTAATAGCCTCCCCTAAAGGTTAAAGGTTGAAATTGTTATCCTATCATTTATAATGATAGGTATTTTTAGGAAAAGAAAAACCCTTAAAATAAAGGATTAAAGACATTATTCTACCCATCATGATTTATAAATTTAAATGAATAAATTATGTACGAAATTTAAGTGTACAAAATAGAAAATTTAGAAAAATTTAAATAAATAGCAGCTAAAAAAAATCTTACAAATATCAAAAAAAAAAACCAAACATAGTTAATCAATATATAAATCGATGGTTGTAATGATTATAGTGAATGAATATCCAAATTAATCATCAATTTTGTAAATTAATGACTATCACATAAAACAAAAAAAATAATTACCATTATTTAAGTTATTAATGACTAATAATATGTTTTTCTAAAAAAAGCTATAGTTATAATTGTTTTTCAAAAAATATTATAATTTCTATAAAATAAATATTGACACATTTTCTAGAAAATAAAACTATCCATCATATTTCATATAAAGTTAACAAGATTTTAGACAAGAAAAAAATATATAATTTTGACCATAATTATAACAATTCCAATATAAAAATGATAATTTCTGAATGAGAAGACACATGCTTTTGCTAAGGATATCAACAACACACCAAAGGATGAATGCTAATGATTAATTAATTGTAGTCCATGAATGTAAGTGAATGACGAGGTTGACAAAAGATTTAAAAATGGTGAATACACTTTGATACATTATTTGGAAGGATATGATATGTGATTGTGACTATAACAAAACATTGCTTGCAACTCACAAACAAGACAACTTCAAAGGGACTCATTAATTGCCCACCATACACCTCTCTTAAATGAAAACAAAATTATGATAAAAATCAATTAAAAATCCAACATTTGATATATATATATATATATATATATATATATATATATATATTGACAAAAAACTAAAATAAAATAAAAAAAAAGTGAAGGATATCATTGATACTATTTGCTGATATTTGGTACATGAATTGAATTTAAGTTTGTGGGAAGGAAGGAAAAATCGATGGAACTGATTATGATAGGAGTAAGCCAACAAATTGATTTCTTTTTATTGAAAAAAATGTGTTCATATATATTTAGTTCAATGTTGTGAAAAGTTGCAGTTTAAGCATACTTTGCTCAAACCAATCGTACATAAAAACTTGCACAAACGCGCACACACAAGTAACATTGGATTTGTATTTCCAAGATCATAGGACAATCAAGTTTTCGAATTTCATGAAATATGTGTATTGAGTCCCTCCATCGTTAATTCTTTAACGGAGTGCTGACGTAGCAAATTTTAAATTTAAAATAATAAATTTTAAAATAAAAAAAATAATAATTAAAAAAACAAACTCTTCTCTCTTCCTTTTCTTTCCCCTTCCCCTCCACCCGTAGCCCTTTTTCCTTCCCCAGCTCTGGCACTAGGGTCCCTCCACCTGCTAGTTTTGTTTGTTCCTCTTCCTCCTCCCCTTCCTTCTTCTTTTTTTCTTCTTTCTTCTTTTCCTTCGCCAGTGAGCTCAATTTTTTTTTCCTTTTTCATTTTCATTTTCTCTTACCCCTCCCATTCCTTCTTATTCTTTCCTTTCTTCTTTTTTTTTTTTTCCTTTTTCTTTCTTTTTTTTGGTCGCTGGCGAGCTCGTAGCACTTCGGCAAGCGAATGAATGAGGGAGGCTCGGAGCTCCTCCCTCGTTTTAGATTTCATATCTCAAACGAGGGGGTAGCCGAATCTACCTGAATGAACAAGGAATTAACACACAAATATTGTGTTTCGAATGGTATCTTTATGTCCATGTATTTCTGTTTTCTGAATGAGATTCATTCACATGTCTATCTATTTTTTTTTCAGATATGAGTTTTCAAAGGAAAAAACCCAAATCTAAAGAAAAAAAAAAGGATTTGGAGAAGCCCAAAACTGAAAAGAAAAAAGAAGGAGAAGGAGAAGAAGGAGGTGGGGGCGGCGGTCTGAAGAGGCAATGGTTGCAGCGAGAAGAAGCTACATCTGGAAAAAAAAAACAAAATAAGAAAAGAAGAAACATATTTGAAAAAAAGAAAAGAAAGAAGAATAAGAAAAGAGGAAGAGAGAGAGATGAGGGCAGTGCCAATGCCGACGTCGGGGTGGAAGGGACCGACAGTGTTGGCGCCAGTGTCGGGTGAAGGGGGTTGTCGGCGTCGGCGTCTGAGTATTTAAGGAAGGAGAACGAGGTGGGTAGACAGGAGAAAGGGGAAGGGGGAAGAGATTTTCGTACGGATGACCTAAAAAAGTAAGGCATTTTTCACTTTGACCCGATTTTTCGAAACAAGAGTTTCTAACCTTTTGTTGGTGTCAACAAACACTTTTTTTAATATATTTTCACTCTCGCTAGTTTGAACTCGGGCTATCGATTTTTCTCTCACTCTCACTCGACACTATAACAAATGTACCTTTTTATAGCATTTTAATATAGCTTTTTTTTATAATAATGCTATGAAAGAGAACGAAAAAAAAGGCAGAAATGTTCTCAAAATTGGGCGCCCAAAATTTTTAGAAATATTCGCATCATCCTCTCTCACAATTGTCTTTAACTTTTCCCCCATTTCTTCTCCTCTCATTTTTTCACTTTTCTTCAGCTTTTCCCATCTTCACTGCCTTCGTCTCTACAATTTTGATGACGTAACAACGCCCATAGTCACGAACGGTGTCGTCGGCTCCTTGGTTAGCAGCAGTAGCGGTGAGACTCCTTTAAGTGACGGTGGTGGCACGAGCAAACAAATCTGAGCACCCATCATTTGTACCCAACGACGCATTGATGAGTTCTTGAACGACGACGACTTGAGGTCTCTGATAGCACTCAAAAGTGTGCTATTTTTAGGGTTATATTTGTGTTAGTTTTGTATGTTTATATTGAGTTTTCATGCATTTATTTATTTATTTAGTAGGATTCCAGCAAACCTAGTGAAATAAAGCTTGTGAGGAAGATATTGGTGTTTTTGGAGCTTAAAGGCATGATTTGGAGGCTTAGAATTGAAACGAGAACAAGTTAAAGCTTCATGACATGAGAGGATAGCATTGAGACGCTGTCCATAGCGTCTCAACGCTATAGGTGCAGCTATCCAAAATCAATTTCCCGCAGAAGTAGCATCAAGACTTCAGAAACGCGCGCACCAGAAGATTTTCGTCCGTAGCGTCTCAACGCTGCTTACAACGTCTCAACGCTACCCTGATTTTCCATCTTTAATCTGCGAATTAGATTACAGCGTCTCGAGGATTATAAAAATAACATTATGGCTGCGATTTTTGGGGGAGACCATTTGAAGAGGGACCAGTCTAAAGTCGAATTCTACCTTATATTTGGGACAAAGGAAGCATTCTTGAGAGTCGAGGAAGACATTCGAGGTTCAAGATCGAGGTGTTTGACGATGGGAATGAGTTTGGCACGTGAGAGTTCTTTCTCTTCTTCCTATTTACTTTGTAGTTTTGATTTTTAGACTTTGGTATGAGTTTAGTATTGAAATTGTGGATTTTAAGGATTAGACTCGTGTGTTTAAACTTGATTGTGATAGATAGTTAATTTTATTTCGAGATTTATAAATTTCAATTCTTATTTATGCATGCTCGTTGTTTGATTAATTCTTTGGCCAAGAGTTAATTATGTATGATTTGACTTATAGCTTGAGAGAGTAAAGTTTGAATCTAGATTAGCATGCATAACTATTACTAATCGTGAGCATGGGAATGAATTGTTTGCTAATGGAAGATGTCAAAGAAATCTTGCAATGCCATGTTTATTTATGAAATTTAGACTAGAAAGTTAATTTAATATTTAAGCATGAATTTTAGTTGGGCTT
Organism: Trichosanthes truncata; assembly: GCA_033996785.1. Lineage (NCBI taxonomy): Eukaryota > Viridiplantae > Streptophyta > Magnoliopsida > Cucurbitales > Cucurbitaceae > Trichosanthes > Trichosanthes truncata. Next base: position 43,695,140 of record MU867259.1, on the reverse strand, counting down.
GAGAAAGCCAATTGAGTGTATATGCGATTTCTTGGCTTATAAGAGTTGAACATTTGACTAATCTCGTAATTGAGTTAACTTGGATTTATTTGGTACAAAATCAATGTTTAAAAAAAGGGTTCCCTCTAAGTGTCTCCAATACTGTAAATACATAGATTAGGTTATTTTTTTTCTCTCTTAAATTTGGGTTCTCTAGATAAAATTCAACGTGAGTAATTATAGTATTTAATTAAATATAAGAAATTCAATCTATGTGATTGACCATGGCCGCTATTATTGCAAATTGTAGAGGTCCGGTAATAAATTTTATTTGATAGAGCCTTCGACAAGCTCGTTATTAGTCTCTATTCTCCGACGGCTATGGGAGAAACCTTCCACTAATTCTTAAGGTATGTTTGTAAACTTTCAATAGTTCATTTACAAATCTTAAAAATTAATGTTAACCAAAATTTCTTTCTCTAAGTGTTTAGGGTTCTTTAAATCATTTATTTGGTTGAGTGTGAAGGAATGAACGTTTTAGTCCGCAAGAGAAGCATTGGATCGTTTTGATTTTATTTAAAATTAAACTTAAAAAAATAAGATTAAGCAAACTTACTTGGAATAAATATGGAGATATTTCAGGCGGGTCTTTATCTCCTCCACAAAGTCTTCCTGGTTATGACTCGAACACAGGATCAAGGCTTGTGGGAGCCTCTTGAAAGAAAATCCAAAAGGGATTGGAGAGGAAAAAGTCTAGAGAGAATTCTCTAATTCTCTATTGAGAAGATGTGTGTTATAATGGCTCAACTCAAAGATCCTATTTATAGAGATCTAGGGTAAATTTTTGTCATAATTAAATAATATATATTTGAATATCTAATATATTAAAATACATATATTGAATCGATTTGAATTTTATTCAAATCTTTTAAAATCTCCTACGATGTTTATTTCTTTATTTGAATCTTATTCAAATTTTATAAATATATTTTCTTTAATGTATCTAATATACATTAATTATTTTAATATTTAATGTATCAAATACAATAAATATATTTTCCTCTTTTACATTTCAAAATTTTCTTTCAACTAAATTGATATTTTAGTGTTACTATGAACTAGCAAGGAGATCTTATGGACTTATAGATTATAAGCTCCAATGATACCAAATTAATTAATTAAACTCTTTAATTAATCAATTTTCATTTAGTAACTCTAGGGTCACTCCATTATAGACCTGAAGTTACACTCTTATGTACTGTACGACAAGTTGTGTCTATGGATATAATCACTACATGCAAGTTGATCTTTCACGAGTTGTTTGTAACTACAACTGGGGGGGAAAGTCCGTTTTACCCCTATAATTACATCTTGAACCTTAAGTACCACTGATCCTCTAATGAATAATTTGTTTATGATCCAATCATAAACTAAATCCCTCTCGAGCCAATGAGAGGATGGGCCCCATTGTTCAAGTCCTAAAATCAGCACTTACGGGAACTACTCATCTACTTACCCTATATGGGAATGAGTGATTCCATCTTGTGAGATTATGTTCCCAGCTTTCTATTTGGTCAAGTCCCCAAAATGGTATGCTTATTGAATTGACTACAAAAGCCACTCTCACCCATGCAAATCAAAGGACAAGTCCTCATAGGCAGGAGTTCACAACTCACTCAGGATTAAGATCGAAGTCGCATATGATCATCATGATGAAATAGTAATCTTTTCAATTAACGAATTTATAAAAAGAGATTAAATATTTTGTGGTCAAATCTTATACAAACTCATTGTATAAGATACCTCACTCATATGTCTCCACATGAACGATTTAGATGAAATCATTTGTAACTCTTACAAAGTGTGACGTATCAATAGTGTTACCAGGATAAGACACCCAATCTTATCCATATACTATGACTCTTTAGGTTATTTCTTGAACATGATCCTCCCGTATGCCAACCACATATTGTTCAAGATTACACTAATAACTTTGGATTTTTCATACAATGGTAATATTATATTGCAAATAAAATAATCAAAATTATTATTAATTATTGAATAAATCATTAATTATGAGGCTTTAGGATATAAATCCCAACAGAGTGACCCATCCAAGTTAGCTAAAGAAGTGTCTTTGCATCATACGAAAATTTTCAGCAAATGTTTAGGTGAGTGATTCACTTATCGATTCACCATCAACCCACTTGCTTGGATTTCAAAGTTCATTCAACGAATTTTACTGTGATTTTCATTAGCCAAAAGAAAAGAATGAACGAGAAGATTCTTAAAGAGAACAATGCATTTGTTAAATCTCTTCACTAATCCAAAATTTATGTTCATAATAAATTTGTACTGCATTTGCTAAATTCATTCATTAATATTTTCTAATTCTTTCATAGGCATTTTCAATTTCTGTTTGAATGATTTGCCTTTGCAACTGAATTGAAGGAAGACATCACCATTATTATAGGTAACAATTCAGCGTTAAGTCTATTGTGTTCCCTCCAAGTGTCTAGGTGAGTAATTTAAAGAGTTGATATTTTGCTTGAGTTATTTTTGAGTTGTACACTAGCTTTCGTAAATTGCACTTTATATTTTTTTCTTTCTGCTTTCTTCTGTCTCTAACCTCCCTCTTGTGCCTTTTCATGTGGGTTTTAGTAGAAAATGGTCACCTCTTTCAAATATGAGCTTAAAATGTAGAGAAAAAGAGAGGGAGCAGAGGGATAAAGGCCTTTTTATTATAAATTTTGTAAGAGAGAGCTGCCTTTTCTCCAAGTGAACCATCTGTTCTAGTTGTGCTTTAGTTATTTTGGTTATGTTTTAGTTATACTGCTATTTTAATTGTGTTGTAGCAGAAGGTATAGCAGTAGGTATATAACCTCTGCTCTTTGTTCACAATTCTCAAGTTTATGAAATTGTTTTACTGATTGTGAGCAATGCTTCTTCTTTCCTTTCTTTGTTAAAGTTGTTAATAAAAATTTCCTTTTTAAGCCATGAGAAAACCTCTAGAAGTGAAGTTTTCAATTGAAAAACTATAGGATGATCTAGTTAGTTCAGTTGTGTACTTTGGAATAGTGGTGGGAAGTTTTCTCTATTGAACTTTATTTTTTTGCCTATGCCTTCAAGAATTTGTGATGGAGATTTATGCAGAAAATGCAATGGTGGAGCTAGGGAGGCTACTTATTTATGAAGCTTCAAAGGATTGGTTGGTTAGTTGTTATACCACTTTGAATATTGTATTCGAGCTTTCATAAGTAAAGTGAAAACATGAACTAAATGTTTGGTTTTTGCTCTTAGTATGAAATTTATGCCTTCGACACAATTTCAAGTCTGTAGATATATGTTAGCTGTGCTCTAGATTTGGTTGCTTTTGGTGTTGAAACATGTAGTATTCACACATGCATAATTTTCCTTGGGTGATTGTTGGGGTTAATATTATTAGTAATTGCTCTCATTTTTAAGGTAGATTTGGGGAGGGTTGTGAGGGAGAATGCTAATTAAATTTAGAACCATGGATACAGACAATCATTTTGACTTTTTATTGCAAGTTAAGACTCAATAAACTAAAGTTAAGAAACTTTAGTTGTAAGAGGTGAGTTTCTAACTTTCAATGTTTTACAATGAATGGAAAACAAATGCACTGCCTTATGACACTTTGCTGAATAATTCCTTTCTCGTTTTTATAATGACAAAAATGAATGAGATGCAAGCAACGACACACCTTTTTCCATCAAAATCATTTGATTTAGAAATTTGGAAGAAAGTATACCCTATATACACTACAACAAATTTAGCTTTTAATGACGGTCTAAAATGCACGAGTAAAAACAATGATTGATAGAAAAAATGTGTGAAAATTATAAAAAATAAAAAATTTAAGCCATAATTTTCGTCGTTGACATTATAGCATGTGTATAAACAATAAACAATCACAGTGACTATCCCTACTTTGCCTGGTGAGTTTGTCTACTCTAACATGTGTCTAAACGTATGCCCCTTTTTTGTGAAAGATCATTTTAGTGTGAAGGGAGATTTAAAGGCTTTTTATATCTTTTTCTTTCAATCTTTGTTATTCCTGAATATGTTACTTTATTTCCTTTTATTTTATCTATTGGTTGATTGAAGAACTATTGTTTTTGGTTGGATTCTTCAACCCAGTGAGTTGAGTGGAGTGGAGTGCTTCTATGGTGCACACAATGTGAATGGTGATGTCGAATTTGATAGGTTTGCAAGTTGGATTACCATGTGGATGGTGATTTAGAAGTTGGATTGAATGGCGAATAGGACTTGGGTGTGTGCGCTCTCTACTAATTCTGCTGTGTTGTTTTGTTTTTGTTGTCAATGTAACTAACACATAGATGAAAGAGTTGGGCGTCATGGAATTTTATGTCATGAGAAAACTGGACGTTCAGTTCATTATGCTCCTATAGTGTTTGTTGAAATGCTTCACAAGGGAAGTTTAAGGTAATTTCTTCAATATCATTTGTCACTTTCAAACCAATGCTTCTGACTACTTAGATGGACAAAAACTTGTTGTGCAAAAACTCACTACGCAAGCAAGCATATGCAATCGTAGGTAGTAATTGGTGGACAAGGTTGATCCCACGAGGACTAAAGTAAGCAAAATTTGTAAAATTGAGACTCACTAAAAACTAATGCTAAAGAAAAAGAGGGAAAGAAACTCAAGGAAAGATTAGACAACAAACGACTCAAAATAAAGTAAGCAATAATAACAACTTAACACTAGAATTAAGGGCTTCAAACGACAAGTTAAATGAAACTAAAAATGATAAAGAGAATCGAGTCAGGATTTATGAACTCCTAACTTAAATTATGTTTTAGCTCAGTTTGCTATAGCAAAGTCATAGCAAAGTTCAAGCAGTATGATAAAGAGCTTGTCGAAGGCTCTATCAAATAAAATTTATTATCGGACCTCTACAATTTGCAATAATAGTGGCCAGGTCGATCTCAGAGAGTGAATTTCTTAGATTTAATTAAATACTATAATTACTCACGCTGAATTTTATCTAGAGAACCCAAATTTAAGAGATAAATAAAAAAAAATAAACTAATCTATGTATTTACAGTATTGGAGACACTTAGAGGGAACCCTTTTTTAAAACATTGATTTTGTACCAAATAAATCCAAGTTAACTCAATTACGAGATTAGTCAAATGTTCAACTCTTATAAGCCAAGAAATCGCATATACACTCAATTGGCTTTCTCAAGCCCAACTAAAATTCATGCTTAAATATTAAATTAACTTTCCAGTCTAAATTTCATAAATAAACATGGCATTGCAAGATTTCTTTGACATCTTCTATTAGCAAACTATTCATTTCCATGCTCACGATTACTAATAGTTATGCATGCTAATCTAGATTCAAACTTTACTCTCCCAAACTATAATTCAAATCATAAATAATTAACTCTTGGCCAAAGAATTAATGAAACAACAAGCATGCATAAATAAGAATTGAAATTTATAAATCTCGAAATAAAATTAAATATCTATCACAATCAAGTTTAAACACATGAGTCTAATCCTTAAAATCCACAATTTCAATACTAAACTCATACGAAAGTCTAAAATCAAAACTACAAAGTAAATAGGAAGAAGAGAAAGAACTCTCTGATGAGTGCAAAACTCGTTCCGATCGTCAAACGCCACGATCTCGAGCCTCGAATGTCTTCCTCGACTCTCAAGAATTCTTCCTTGGTCCCAAATATGAGGTAGAATTCGACTTTAGACTGGTCCCTCTCCAAATGGTCTCCCCCAAAATCGCAGCCATAATATTATTTTTATAATCCTCGGGACAACATCGAGAGGCTAGGAACAGCGTCTCGACACTGTTACCTAATTCGCAGATTAAAGATGGAAAATCAGGGTAGCGTTGAGAGCTGTAAGCAGCGTCTCAACGCTACGGACGGAAATCTTCTGGCGCGTGCGTTTCTGGCGTCGATATGCTATAAAGTAGCGTCTCGATTCCACTTCTACGGAAAATCGAATTTGGATAGCTACACTATAGCGTTGAGACACTATGGACAGCGTCTCAACGCTATCCTCTCCAGTTATGAAGCTTTAACTTGTTCTCGTTTCAATTCCAAGCCTCCAAATCATGCCTTTAAGCTCCAAAAACACCAATATCTTCTTCACAAGCTCTATTTCACCAGATTTGCTCGAATCCTACAAAATAAATAAATGAATGCATGAAAGCTCAATATAAACATACAAAACTAACACAAATCTAAACCTAGAAATAACACACTTTTGAGTGGTATCATAGTAAACAGAAATGACTGATTTATGCCCGAAACTTCTTCCAAAATCATGAACTGCGGTTTATAAACTAGGCTCAGCATATTCCTATGAAAACCCATCCATATAAATACAATTAAGCCCCCATTTCATTTGTTTTACAAGTTAAGAATATATGTCTATACTCTTAAATTCATTAACAAAATAATAATAAATGAACTTGCATCATTTGTGTCTTTCCACTAGTTTTCAACCCTTCCAGTATCAAAAACTAGCTAGAATCCTACCTAAGGTGATCAATCTTAAGCAAGAAAGAGAGATAAATAAACACCCACAAATGAAATGCTCAACACTTGCAATAGCTATAACAAAAGGGCTTCCACAAAATGTTAGGGTTCCATAAATTCCAACTCTAAAGAAATTAGTTCATGCTGAAATTAAACCTTAGATACAGAAAATCAAAGCTACAATAATCCATAGAACGATTAGAACAAACCAATCTATCAAAAACTACAATCTAGAGTGAAATCTAAGAAGAGATAAAACTAAAAATAGAAGGAAGAAAAGTTTTGAGGTAAGAAATGTTGCTTCAGAGTTGTTCCACTTTGAGCTTCTTCTTCTCACGAACTCCTTTGCAAGTTTTCTTCTCATTCCTTCAGAAAAATCGATTAATGTTCCCCTCTCATCTTCGTCCCCCTTTTGCTTATCTTTCTCTTTTCTATTTATATGGAGGGTTAGGTGGCACATTTAAGGGTTGATTTGTCCATTTTAAACTAGGTGGCACTGAGTCATATGCCAAATTTACGCAACTTTTTCCAGCTCACAATGCTACAGCTTTGCTATAGCAATCTCATAGCAAAATGCTATTCTGGACATTCTGTTTGCCACAATGCTACAACTCTGCTACAGCAATCCCATAGCAAAATGCTATCTCAACATTCTGTTTTCCACAATATTACAACTCTGCTATAGCAATCCTATAGCAAAATGTTATCCTCAACATTCTGTTTTCCACCTTCAAAAGCAATACTAAGGATAAGAGAATCCTTCTTGAAAACACTAGAATAGGGGCAAAACTAGTAAAATATGAGCAAATAAAACTAAAAACAACATCAACTTAACTTCTAAGATACCATCAAATAAACAACACAAAACACGGAAAACTAATACAAATTACTCCTACTTTATTCCATAAAAAGTTATGAAAAGCGCTAAAATAATCCTATTTCATAGGATTATCAGCACTCTCTACTAATTCTGCTGTGTTGTTTTGTTTTCGTTGTCAATGTAACTAACACACAGATGAAAGAGTTAGGCGTCATGGAATTTTATGTCATGAGAAAACTGGACGTTCAGTTCATTATGCTCCTATAGTGTTTGTTGAAATGCTTCACAAGGGAAGTTTAAGGTAATTTCTTCAATATCATTTGCCACTTTCAAACCAATGGTTCTGACTACTTAGATGGACAAAGTATAGTGCATGTAAGGTTTTGAATAACTAGTGGCTAGCTGTGTGTATTTTAGTGCTTATGTTTTTTTTTTTTAAATTTTATATCCATTCCCTTGTAGAAAACTCATTGACTACATTTTTCATTGAATCTTCTCTTTAATCATTATTGTAAGACATTTATAATGGAATAGAAGAGAGGAATATGTGTTTTACTTTTAATGGTTTGACTCTCATTATACATGTTAATGGAAATATGTACTAAAAAGAGAGTTAGTTTTCAGTTACACAAGTGCGAGCTGTCAATTCATTCTTAACTCTCTAAATATTTTCCATGACTCATGCAAGAAGAAAACTAGAAAAGAGAAAGAGAAAGGAAAGGGAAAAAAATGCAAGTTCTTGGAGATGTAGTACTGCCTTTGAGTAAGTTTTTGTTTACAACTTTTGTTTATAATATTTTTTAACAATTAAAAAAATTCTGTAAATTGTTGAGTATTGGTGGTTGTTAGATTAAATTGGACCTTAAATATAAGACTTATTAAAAAAAAATAGGACCATTGTTGGCCTCAAATAATAGTTAGTTAGATGTTTCTCAGTTGATCAAGTTGAAGGAGAAATATCCGATACTCATGGTCGATTAATTTTTTGTTGCCTCTAGTCAAGATATGGCTTTGTACCTTTAATTTTAGGCTTGGATAATTAACAATTCTTTTCGCTATTCTTTTTTATTTTCAACGTATTGTAAGTTGTACTAGTTTTATATGGAAGTTGAAGGATATAAATTGCTTTTGTTTTAGACATTTTACTACTATTGTTGTCTTAATTTTTTAAGCTCTATATGATCGTCATTATTCTCATCTTCTAGCCATTGGTGATATTTTCCAGAAGTGGCATCTAATTAGTTCAAAGATCTAATGTCTTACATGTAAATTCTTGAAAGCTCTATATGACAGGTTAGTATGATTGTAAATACTTTGCAGTTTTCCTTTAGTTTCTTGAACTTTCTAATGTCTTACATGTTAATTCTTGAAAGCTCTATATGATAGGTTATGATGATTGTTAATACTTTGCAGTTTTCCTTTAGTTTCTTGAACTTTTAGGGAGCCCATAATCACAAACATTGAGTTAACTTTAGTATTTTAGATACCTACGGTAAATGACTTCATTAAACCTTATAATGTCTATTGCATTTTGTCAAAGGATTCTTAAAGAAGCATAGATAACTTATAATGTTATGCGTTAACTCCAAATTCATTTTGCACACCTACAGAGTTTGTGGAATATTGATTGAGAATGACTTTTAGATTTTGCTTTTTGTTGGGGGCTATACAAATTTAGTGTTAGATTTCTGTCTTCAATTATGTTTTTCTATGCATTTTGCAAATTTACAGAGTTTATGGAATATGGTTAAGAACATAAAAGGCTTTTGATTGAATGACCTACTTGAGGGTACTTATCAATTTTGAAGGTGATTGACAACTTTTGTTTTACTAATTGATGTAATTCTAGGAGAGACAAATACTTCTTCAATTAGATCATTTTATTTGTCAATTAGATTTTTTATTTGAATATTTATCTTCATTTATTTCTTTTTTGATAACTTTTCTAGATTGATGATAGAATTACCTTCACAACAATGGAATGTCTTGGCCACAATACAACTAGCTTGAGTTTTAATTTATCATAACATGTTTTTTAACTAATGAATGATAAAGTTTACATTTTGTATCATTGCCAAGTTGATGATATTCATTACTATATATTGTTCAGTGAGGCAATGTGAATCTTGTATGGATGATTATTTAGACAAAGACACATTTTGATTGTATCTATTTTTATGGTTCATATATTTATTATTAGACTTTTATTATGCAACAACCAATACTACAAATTTGACTTTTATTGACGCGTGACAAAAAATCGTCAATAAAAGTTATTTTTCAATTTAAAATAAATTATTAATTAAGAAATACATATATCGACGGCTATTGAACGTCAAAAAATATCTATATTTAAGTTGACACAATAAACGTCAACATTGATAGTTTTATTGACAGTATTTTCGAAAAATCCCGTCCGAATTGGGTGAGCTCTGTGTTTTGTATTCATTGATGACTAATACGCATCAACTATTGAGTGTTTTGTTGATGCCCAGAATGAGGCTTTTGTTGACAGATATGTACCGTCAACATATCTTCCTTTTATTGACGGTCAATGACCGTCAACATAGGGTGTTTTATTTTTTTAAGAAAACTATTATACCATTTTCTTTCAAGTCAGGGCTGGTTTAACGATTTGCAAGGAGAGAGAGATTTTAGAGAGTAGCCGCACAACACACCCTAAACGTGTCTCATTATCTCTCACCGTCTTCTTCTCAGATTGCTAAAAGGATAGGAGAATTAGGATCTTTGCATAATACAAGTGTTTTGCGAATAGATAGCTTAGAGAGATTTTTGCTTCTTCTCTTTTGCTAGATTATTCGCTTCTGCCTATTGAATACAAGTTGGAACTCTTTTATAGAGCCCGGACTCTAAACTGAATTTGAAACTAATTGAGTAACGGATATGGATGAGAGGATAAGACAAACCCTTATCTCAATCATCGTTCATTTTGATTACAAAGGTCAAGGTAATAAATACCTTTGAAACCTAACTTTGAAAATGAAATACTAAAAGACAAAAGGTAATAAATACCTTGTCTCAAAAGTCTAAATATGAAAATAAAAAGTCAAAAAGTAAAACCTAACTTTAACCTAACTTTGAAAAAGGAAAATAATAAAAACAAACCTAAACTTAAACGTGCGTAAACTTTAAATTTATCTAAAAACATAAAAGTCTAATGATATTACAAGGTTGAAAAAAGGAAAAAGTGAAGTTGAAAAAGTGCGTAAACTTTAAATTTATCTAAAAACATAAAAGTCTAATGTATTTATTACAAGGTTGAAAAAACGAAAAAGTGAAGTTGAAAAAGAGAAAGTGTTGTCGGATGGTGGATGTGTAGATTTTGCGGATGTGAAGATGGATGTGGAGATTGCTGTAGAAGCTTTGCACATGATATACTCCCCCCTTATTAAAGATATTTGAAAAATAACTTTAATAAAGTTCTTCGTCGTTTCTTCCATGAAGTGAAGCTTGCATTCTTGTATTGTTTTCTTCTCAGGCAAGGAGGCAAGGAGGCAAGGCCATGGCTTACCAACGGACTTACAATACTGCCTGGAACACCAAATGGCCGCAACGGTCCTCCGCAATAGGTCCTTTGAAGAAAGCGCCGCAAGATTGAAAGTTCGAATCGGGATGAAATGTTTCTTCGTGTGTCTTTTGTTGTGCAAAGCATGTATTTACTGAAGAAATCGGTTCGGAATATACATGGATTTCTTCGAAACTGTACAAATTTAAGAATTTACAAGGAAATAAAATTTACAGATGAAGAATATACATCTACTGATTTTTTTTATTTTTTTATTTTTAGTTCAACGGGAACCATACCGTCCTTTTAGGAGAAGGAACTCCGTTTGAGGAAAGATATCTGCTTGCAGATATCAACTTGAGTATTTTTGAGTAAATTCGTAGTTTAACGTCATTGCGGACAAATCTTAAAAGATGATTGAGTAAAGTCGTAGTTTAATGACTTTGCGGTCTCTTGGTAGTTTAAAGACTATTCCGGTCTAATCTTTAAAAGATTAATTGAGTAATGGTGTAGTTTAATGACTTTTCGGTCTCTTGGTAGTTTAAAGACTATTCCGGTCTCTTTAGTGATTAAGGATCACTAATATTGATGTCGTCATCGTCTTCATCAATGATGGAAAGAGGTGGAGATGACGACCTGTTTGAGTTTGAGTTCTGGAGGAGAACTCTTTGAAGATCAGCTTCTGTGGCTGTTTGAGCAAGGGAAGCAAGCAAGGCAGCTTTATTTTTCTGGAATTCTTGCTGTGCTTTCTTTGAAAAATCTTGATTTTCTGGTATGTTGATAAACCAAGATTTGATTTGAGGAAGATTAATGTTGGTGACATTGAATTTGTCCCACCATTTAATTTTGAGTGTCTTCACCAGATATTTGTAATTCAAGTGAAGTGTTTGAGTAGTTAAGTTCCAGCAAAAAATCCATGGAACTTGGAAATGGAGAGAAAACCTAAAGGTCAATGGATAAATGTTTTTGAATATATTTTGAGAAAAATAATGGAATGATTCCTGAATGGGAACAGGAAAAATTTCTTGAGAAAGGCCGAAGTTATGCCACCAAGTCATAAACCATATGGGGTATTGGTGTTTATGAGCCTGTCGGCAAAACTGGATGAACCAAGAGTGGTTAAAAGCACGGTACCAAAGGACGGTTGTCCATGCTCTTACATAGTCTCTATATGAGTAAGATGGTGGATCATACCGAATTGAGAAGCGTTTTTCGGTATAGATTTTTTGATTCCACCTTTGAGGAGTAATAACTCTGAAGATTTTGAGTTTTGAGTAAGAAATTATGGAAGGATTATTCCTGTCAGGTATATGAGTAATTTCAGCAGATTTTGAATCAATAAGAATTAATTCATAAAACTGTCGTGTTTTTTAAAGGATTTTCGGCATGAAACAATAATCACCCGGATAAACATGGGAGGTTAGCTCAGCAAAGCTTTCAGAGTCCCATTCTGGTTCAATCGGGATCTCAGTGATTACATGAGCTTTTTGAAAATATCCTGAAATTTCAGGTTTTGGAATAAAACATGTCGGTGGAGACACAACAGAGTTGTAGGTTGAAGAACCTGCAACAGATGGAGTAGCTGATGGAGCTGAAGGGTCCTGTATCCTGATTGAGGCAGAACGACGTTGAGCACGTGTTCGTACTGGAGTAAAGGAAGTATCGGGAAGAGCAAAGTTCTCGATACGAACTGGAGTAGATCTTTGATTATTTGATGAAGAGGCGGTAGCCTTTCCCTTTGAAGTGGAAGAGGAAGCAATTCCTTTTTCCTTTTCTTGAACTCATGATGAGTTATTGAAGATGGAAACTTGAGTATGAAGTTAAGTTTTCTGATGAGGAAGTTCAGGCTAAGCTGCAACCTCAGAGCATACTAACTTTCTTTCAGAGTGTTGAGAAGATGGAGGTTCTCTAGAGAGAGAAATTCTCTCAGGAGGAGAGAGAGTGTTCTTTGAGATATGTTCTCTCGAAAGATAATCTGCAAGAGGGTTTTAAGACCCTTTTATAGACAAAATTTGAAAATCAAAACATGATAATATTGCTTGCCAACGGGCAAAAATCTGTTTTGAAACCAAATTTTTTACATCTTTTTCTAAAATAAATTTAGAACTTTGAGAATCGGTTTTTATTAAAAACGATTTATTGATTAAATCACCTTGAAATTTCTGGACGCATAAAACTATAGCCAGAATTTCCTTTTTCACTGTTGAGTAATTTTGCTGTGTACTGTTCCACACTCCGGAGTGGAAACGTACTATTGATTCCTTCTTATCGAGACACTGTTTAAGGATTCCTCCATATCCAATGTCAAACGCATCAGTCTCGACGATAAGATCTGCTTTTTCGTCGATAAGACTTAAGCAGGGAATACTTTTGACTAATTCTTTGATTTTTTGGACCGCTTTTGTCTGTGTGGGTCCCCATGGAATAGTTTCTTTCTTCAACCTTTGAAAAAGTGGTTTGCAAATAGGTCGAAGTTCTTTGATAAAATCTGAAATATAATTTAGACAACCCAGAAATCTTTGTAACTGAGTTTTATCTTAAATTTCGTCAGGAAAATTTTGAGTAAAATCTAGAGATCTTTGAATGGGTTTTAATAATCCGAGATGGATATCAAAACCAAGAAATCTAATATTTGTTTGAAAAAGTTTTAGCTTTTTAGCTGAAACTACTAAACCATTATGCTTTATGGTTTGAATAAAGCTTTTTAAATGGCTAAAATGTTGATCTATATTTGATGAAAAGATTAAAACATCATCAATATAGATAATTGAAAATTCTTGAATAGGTTCCAAAATATCATTCATGATCTTTTGGAATTCGGATGGAGCATTTTTTAACCCAAAGGGCATAACGTTCCATTCGTATTGACCAAAAGGTACATTAAATGTTGTTTTGTACCTATCTTGTTCGTCAATCTGTATTTGCCAAAATCCAGATTTCATATCGAACTTTGAAAATAAGTTCGCATTGGAAATTCTTTTGAGTAAATCATTTTTGTTAGGAATTGGATACCTAATCCATTCCAAAACCTTGTTTAAGGGTTTATAGTTGATTACCAGCCTTGGGACACCTCGTTCCTTCTCGGCTTGGTTATTGACATAGAAAGCAGCACATGACCATGGGCTCTTGGATGGCCTTATCAGCTTTCTTTTGAGTAATTCATCGATCTCCTTTCGGCAGTGGCTTAATAATTTAGAATTCATCTGGATTGGCTGCGCCTTTGTTGGAATATTCGATTCTTTGAAATCTTTTTCATATGGTAAAGTCACCATATGTTTCTTTCTCGACCAGAAAGCATCTGGATGAGTGGAGCAAATTTGTTGTTCAATTTTCTTTTGAATTGTCTGGATTCGTCTCTGGACTCCAGGTAGTTGAAGTTGTTCTTCAATTTTCTTGAAGCTGACTTCTTCTTTCAGATAGTCAATCTGCTTCTTCTTGAGGTTGATCTTATCAGCAACATTAAGATTACTTTCTCTTAATGGGTCGATAAATTTGAATATAATTTCTTTATCCAAGATTGTTGAACAGATTCCATCATCTGTTACCTGTAATGGATATAATTGAGTAATAAACGGCGTACCTAAAATCACTGCTTGATTTAGGTTTTTGACTAATAGAAATGAGGTCACAAAGCAAACTCCATTGTTGCATATATGCACTTCTGGAAGCTTGTGCTTGATGAATAAAGGTTGATTATTTGCCCCTCTCAAGGTTTCCATTGTCTTCTCGAAATACCTTGAAGGAATAATGCCTTCATGAATGCAATTCTGATCTGCTCCTGAATCAACTAGAGCAATTGCATTAATTGAAAAGTCTTGTACCTGTAATGATACCTTAACATACCATTTCTGATACTGGACTTTTTGCAAGGTAGATAAGAATTGTTCTTCTTCTGCTGAAGATTCTGAAAGTTCTCCATCCGCCTGTGCTGTTGAAGTAGTTGCTTGATTTGATTTAATCATAGCAACTTCTACGGACAATTGTGTTATGTCCTTTTGATAATCAAGGCGAAGCTTCTTAACCTCTTCCTTGAGTTTATTGATCTCGAACTTCAAATCTGAAACCTTGGTTTCTTGTCTTTCCTTCTTAAAAAGGGAAAAGACATCTTCGATGTTCGGGTATTGAGTATCATTCGAAACATACTCTTTCTCTTTCTGAAGAGATTCCTTCAGACGAATGAGTATATTCCTTTTGAGGTTGGCATCTGCAATTTGTTCAGCCGCCTCAAACTGTAATTCCTGATCCTTAGTTAGGACATTTATGCAGTTAAAACAACCGCAAAATCTCCCTCCTGTGCAGTCAGGTTTATGAGGTAACTCTCCTTCGAAAATATCTGTATCAGATTCTTCCAGGAGTTGAAGTACTTGATTTTCTTCTGAATCTTCATAAATAGAATCTTCAGAATCTGTTCGTACTATTTGAAGTAGCTCATTCTTAATATCTTCTTCGATATTAAGTTCATTGATTCTCTTCTTCATTGGACATTTTGGAGCATAATGCCCAAATCCTCTGCATTTGTAGCACTGGACTTTTGAAGAAGGTATTCTTGAAAAATTCCTACTAACAGTAGGATTCTTCCTATTATATTGAACTTTTCGGTAAGGACCCTTAGCATATGGTCTGCTAGTCTTGGATCTTTGTCGATAGTTTGAGTAATGAACCTTGGCTTGATTAAGCCTCTTCTTTTTCCTGACAGACGGAGCTTCAGGATGATAGTAATATATTTTGCAAAACTGCCTAAATTCTTGTTTTCTTTCTTTGGACTTGTTTTGCTTTTCATCCCGAGCAGCTTCAAGGCATTGCTTTCCTGCTTGGCTGATGACGAAATGACTAAGCTCGCCATAAGTGACCGAGCTCCATGGAATTTCTCCTTTGTAAAATTCTCGGAGATAGAGTAGTAGTTCGGAGCCAAATATTTTTGGTAATCCGACTATAAATCTTTCTTTCCAGAACGAGCTATGGGCATCCGTTCTCTTGTAGACTTCTGTTAGGAAAGTCTGCTTATACCATTCAAAGTCTTGAAGCTTTGGACAAGTCAGTCTTTGAAGGTATTCTCCTGCTTGATTAACATAATCATTGTTGTCTCCAACAAAATCTTTGATTATGCTAAAGCATAGAGTGGTTGCGGCATCATCTTTATACCCTCTTCTTGTGGGTGATGTAGCCGCAAGTGCTGAAGAAAGAACTGCAGCTGTGACGCCAGTTCTACTTTGAGCAGTAGAAGAAGATTCTCCAACTTCTCTTACTGTTCTTGAAGTATCTGGTTCTTCAACAGAAGATCTATGAGTAAGAATCTGATTCCTTTCTTCATCAGAAAAGGTGTTTTGCCACCATCCTCTTAGAATGCCTGTAAATCCAGCAACAAGAAGCTTAGCAATTTGATGATCAGTTGCGCCTTTTGAAGTGTATGCTGCGTTAGCAACAAACATTTCTTGGACAACATTCATGATCAAATATTGAGAAAGACCGTCGATATTCCATTCATAAATGGATGATCCATCGAATGAACTGCCAATAACATGATTTCGGTCTTCTATTGTCAGATCTGGGTGAGTAGCCCTTGGATAATAAGTCCTTGGGTTACTTTTTGAGTGCATAGAGATTCTATTTATTTCTCTAGGCTCTTCATCTGAGATCGTTGCTTGCTGCATCTCTGCAATTATATCAGCTATCTCGTCATCATTGAGTACATTAATTTGAGGAGACTTTCCATTAAGCTTGTTGAGCTCCTGTTGAATTGATTCCAGCAAGATCTCTTCTTTGCTTTTTAGTAATGGAACTGACCCTCCTGGAATCCTCCCAAAATTTGAAAGAGTATCCTCAATTATTGGGATTCCAGATGATCCTATCCTGAGAGGCTTTTGAAGCTTTGGAGGAGTGAAAACCTTCTCCTCAATACGATTCATTTGCTCTGCCATGGTGGATAGCATCTTGTTTGTGAAGTTGTTTTGAGCAAAAACTCCTCGAATTCCTTTAGAGGGGTTTTTGTTTTCCTCTTCCAAAGTCAGCTGCTTGAATGGAGAGGCAACAACTAGATTTCCCTTGGAATTTCTGAATTCAATTTGTTCCATGGGTGGATGAGTACTAGAAACTTCTCCTTCTTGAGTTTTCCAGAGAGTTTCTTTTATAACGTTCACCTGCTCATCATAATTTTCTTGGCTGGCGAACCACTGAAAGAAAGGAATATTTTGTTCAAGAGCTTCCATGGTATGGATCCACGTAGCTTTGAATTCTACTCTTTCTTCCTTGTCATATGCCTTAAAGAAAAGCTTTCTAGGCATTTTCCATTTCAAGTCCATGAAATCCTTTTTCAAGAATTCCATATTTACCTTGAATCCTTCAGATATGACGTTGAGCTCATTAAATTGGCTTCTGACATCCATATCTGATTGAGTAGGAGAATTTGTCCTCACATATGTTGTTTCTGGTATGCGAGGAGCAAAGTCCACTGAGTTGATCTTCGCAGATAAAGATCTTCTCAATGGTTCTTGAGGCTCGAAGCTTCTGGAGGATGAAGCTTCTCCTTCAAAATCTGAGGTACTTTGCCTCGATGGATCAAAAGTTGAGACTTTTGAAACCGATGGAGTTTCTTGGGTGAAACTTATTTCAACAGTTTCATCTGGATGCTCAACCAGTTGAGTGGCAGACTTCGAAGGTGGTACTGCTGGAGCGATAGCTCGTTCGAGTATCCAATGAGAATTCCGAGTTATGTCTGACCAATGTAATGTTTTTGGGACCTGAATATTAGATCTCGCAACATTAGCTTCAAGGAGTATGGTTTTGCCCTTTGGGGAACCCCTTAAGGCTCTTGGAGCTATCTCTGTCTTCATTAGGCGATAGCATAACCTGAATATAACAACGAATGCATGAGCATCTGGTTGCATGTTCAGATCTTTGAAGTATACATCCAGAATTAATGAATTTAAAATTCTGGGATCTTGAAGAGATAGCGGATAGCACGGATAACAATTGAAGTATGTTGGTCCGCTTTCCAAATTGGTTTCAACCATCGCTAAAAGAGAGTCTTGAAACCGTAGAAATCTCTTATCCCTCAAGGTGAGAAGGATAGGAGTATTAAGGCCGGTTCTGAACAACGGCTTAATTGCAACCTGGACTAATCCAAGATGCATATATGAGTAATCCTCTCTGTGTGAAAGGATTTGATTCCTGGTGAGGAGATTCAGAGACTCAGGATTGTTGTGGACAACAATCTTGTCTTCAACAATCTTTACTCCCCATTCTTGAGTAAAGTTGAAGGTAGATTTGTAATAGACCGTTGTTGGGTCTAATTTAGGAATATTCCAGTTAGCTAATTGTTGCTCCACTTTCGCTATCTGGAGTAATTCATTTGTAGTGCTGGCGAGTTCGTCAGCGTTTGACTCTGCTTTATGAGCATCATCTTCTTGAGTAGTTTGAGCCAATTGAGTAGATGAAGAAGAACTCTCTCCTTTGAGTAATTTTCTTGGTAACAAAGATTTGAGTAACTTAGACATAATTCATAAAATCAAATTAAAGATTAAAGGTAAAAATAATATTGTTTAAGAACAATAAAATCCTTCAAACGTTTCTCTCTCCACGAACTACCCAACTGTAGACTGGAACACGCGGCTTACAAACGGACTTACGCTTTGCTGCCTGGAACACCTTGCGCTTACCAACGCCTACCGACGGAATGGCTGACGGAACGATCACGGAGAGAAACTTGAGAAGAATCGTATCGAATTTAATCAATACTAATCTTAACTCTAAAGTTTAAAAAGATTTAATAAATTAAATCAAAGAAACGCAAAAATCTTAACTCTATTAATTTTTTTTTTTTTTCAATTCAGTTCCTGACTTGCATTTAAGCATACCGGCATAAAGTCTCTTACCTTGACTAAGCTCAAGAATCCAATTCACCCAATTGCTCACCAAAAATCTCTTCGCTTTGAACCTCATTCCACCAATTTGGAGCCTAAATCAAACCATCCCTAAGGTTAGAAACAATTCCTAAAATCCATAATTAAATCCCAAAGTTCCTTCCACCAACTAAAGTTCCAAAATTTAGAATAAATTCCTTAACATTTAACTTAATCTCAAATTGGTGGTTAAACTAAATTCAAAACACAAGGTTCTTGATTTAATTGAACTCTCAAATTTAATCTACCAAAAATCCAAAACTCCAAGGATTTGCTTGATTTTAGGATGGAGAATTTACCTCCGTTCTTTCTCCAAACCGACCCAAGCTAAATAAATGGTGGTTTGATTCGATCTTGTCACACCAACCTCCACCTACAAAGGGTATTCCAAAAGATAGCCCAAAAATTAATGGGTAAATCTCTAAATTACTAAAATAGTGCCCAAAATCAAATTCCATTATGAAAAACCATGAGTAAACAACATGAGTAAGCTTACCCAAGCGAAAACGAAACTGGAACGGGGCTGTACAGTACCGATAATCACTCAAAACAGAACACAAACGGAGCACGTTGCTCGAGGGCGGCGGTGCATGAACTCATGCGGCGGCGGGCTGTGAACGGATCTGAACTCCGACGGCTTTGTGCGGCAGCTTGAGATCGCGAGCAGCGGCGGACAGCGCTCGATTTTGTTCCGGTGAGAGGTTGAACGCAGACGGCAGAGTGCGCGTAGCGGCGGCGGCGGCGGCGAGTCTGTGGCGGCGATCGACTGTCCGATGGAGAGGGGTGCTGGAAAATTTTTTTTCTTCTTTTTCTTGCTACAATGGTGGTTATCGAAACACAAAGGGGGAGAAGAAGAAGATGAAGATGATGGCTGGCTTTGGGAGTGGCTTCAAGAGCTTGGCTTGACCTAGAGCTGCGTGCCTATTAAAATAAAAGAGAGAGTTATTTGGGGCTTGGCTTACTATGGGCTTGGGCTTGGCTTAATCACTCTTGAATTACAAGAATGCCCCAAACCTCAATTAATTCCCTTTTTTCTTCTTTCTTCCCATTTTACCCTCAAATTCTCTAATTTCAAAAATGCAAATCTTAAGAATTAAACACCAATACACCTTAAACATAAAATTGGCCTTTCAATTAAATTAAATCAAAAATTTAATGCCTTAATTAATACCTGAAAGTGCCGGTCGTAACAATCTTCCCTCCTTAAAAACTTCCGTCCTCGAAAGTTTCTAGCCTTGAAAAAGCTCAGGGTATCTAGCCCGCATCTCATCCTCTCGCTCCCAAGTAGCTTCTTCAGACCTGTGGTTTTGCCACAGCAGCTTAACAAGATTGATCTCTCGATTACGAAGAATCTTCTGATCTCTCGCAAGAATTTGCACAGGCCTTTCTTCATAGCTTAAGTCCTCGTTCAACTGCAAGGGCTCAAAGTCAATCACATGCGATGGATCTGGCATGTATTTCCTCAACATGGATACATGGAACACATTGTGTACTGCAGAAAGTGATGGTGGCAAAGCCAATCTATAAGCTACAGGACCAATTCGTTCCAAAATTTCAAATGGTCCAATAAAACGTGGACTTAACTTCCCTTTCCGGCTGAACCTCAGAACTCCCTTCATCGGTGCCACCTTCAAGAACACATGATCACCCACATCAAATTCCAAGTCCCTTCGTCTTGAGTCGGCATAGCTTTTCTATCTACTCTGTGAGGTTTGCATCCTTGCTCTAATCTTTTCAATTGCATCATTAGTGGCTTGGACCAACTCGGGTCCCAGCAATTGACGTTCACCAACTTCGTCCCAGTAAATAGGAGACCTGCATCTTCTACCGTACAAAGCTTCAAACGGTGCCATGCCGATGGTTGCCTGGTAACTATTATTGTAGGCGAACTCCATCAAATGCAAGTGGGTATCCCAACTACCTGCAAAGTCCAACACACAGGCTCGTAGCATATCCTCCAATATCTGGTTTAACCGTTCTGTCTGTCCATCTGTCTGGGGGTGAAAAGACGTGCTGAAATTTAACTGAGTACCTAGGGCCTTTTGCAAACTTCTCCAGAAGTTAGATGTAAACCGAGAATCTCTGTCCAAAACAATCCTAGCAGGAACTCTGTGCAATCTAACTATCTCCTCCATGTACAATTGTGCACACTTCTCAGCAGAGTAAGTAGGTTTCCCTGGAAGAAAGTGTGCTGACTTAGTAAGTCTATCCACAATAACCCATATCACTGTGTAGCCTTTAACTGTCCGGGGTAGCCCTACCACGAAATCCATAGAGATCTCATCCCACTTCCACTGTGGCACGCTCAACGGTTGTAACACGCCTGCTGTCTTCTGTCTTGGTGCCTTCACTTGCTGGCAAACTAAGCATTTGGTAACATAATTCGCCACGTCCCTCTTCATTCCTCGCCACCAATAAAACTGTTTCAGATCTTGATACATCTTTGTACTGCCTGGATGCATCGAAAATGGAGAACAGTGCGCCTCAGTCAAAATCTCATTCCTAAATTCATCAATCTCTGGCACACACAAGCGTCCCCGACACAGGAGACCGCCATCAGAAGATAGAGAAAACTCACTTGTCTGGTTTGTTTCCATTATACGAAACATGCCCTCTAGACTAGGATCCCCCCTTTGGGAATCTATAATACGCTGCCTCAGGGTTGGCTGAACTGTCAACTGTGCTAACTATGCTGTAGCTTCCCCCAATAACACTGCTATCTCTGCACGCTCTAAATCAGCCCGTATATCAGCTTGTTCAGTAATCAGAGCCGAAGTGTGCATTGTCTTCCTACTAAGAGCATCTGCAACTACGTTTGCCTTGCCTGGGTGATACAAAATCTCAACATCATAATCCTTCACTAACTCCAGCCATCTGCGTTGCCTCATATTCAACTCCTTCTGGGTGAAGAAGTATTTTAAGCTCTTGTGGTCTGTAAAGATCTGGATTTTCTCTCCATATAAATAATGTCTCCAAATCTTCAGGCAAAGACCACCGCTGCCAATTCCAAATCATGGGTCGGATAGTTACGCTCGTAGTCTTTCAACTGGTGGGAGGCGTAGGCAATAACCTTTCCATGTTGCATAAGAACACAGCCCAAGCCCTTCTTTGAGACATCACTATAGACCACAAAACCTCCTGTTTCATCAGGCACGGTGAGCACTGGGGCCGAGACCATCTTCTGCTTCAGCTTTTGGAAACTTGCTTCACAATCATCACTCCAAAACGGGCTACCCTTTCGTGTCAACTGAGTCAAAGGTGCAGCCTAGCTAGGAATATTCCAAACAGACATCCTAGAGTAGCTTGCAGAACTAAGGAACTACGACTTTCCGCCATTTACTAGGTTTAGGCTAATGACGAACTGATTCCATTTTAAAAGGGTCTACTAAGATACCTTCCTCGTGCCCAAGGTACTCCTCATTTTGTCCTTTAGTCTTTGAATAAACTCATAGGTCTCTATAACTACTGCCACTCGATGCGTAACTGTCTGATTCGCCAATCTTTCTTCTTAACGAACAAAATTAATGAGCCCCATGGCAAAACGCTAGGGCATATGAAGTTTTGGTCTAGTAATTTATGTATCTGTGACTTGGGCTACAACAGCTTTGTTAGGGTCATTCTACCCAAAGCCAAAAATGAGCATTGTTCTTGACTTGAGCTCTATGCTCAAGTCTATGTACTGTGCTAGTGACAAATCTGAAATGTCCAGCTTGCTTGTTTCAACACTAACATTACTTTTTCATTCACTTTAAGTTGGCCGAATTCCTCATTTCAATAAGATTATTGCTGGCTTTATTAGTTTCTTGTACTACTTTTCTTTTTCCAAAGACAATTTCTCTCAAATTTGCTAATGTGACCAGCAATCCATCTATTTACTACTAAAGCTTCGAGGTTTCACTTCCATAGTTCTTTGACAACCATTAAAAACAAACCACTTCAATTTAAAAGTTGTTCTCTTCAACTCCTATTTAAAACAAATACGAAACTCATCAAAGAACTATTCCAGTATTCAAAACATCCTTGTTTAATCCTTTGTTAGGAAAAGAAATCTCATACTAAAGTTGAATTTTGTAGTCAAATATCCTACAGTAAAATACCCACAAAAGTTCTAAGCTTCCAAATAGTACCAAGACTCCCAAACATAAGTCATAATGTAAAAGTCAAGTCATGCTTGTGTACTTGATGTCTCTATCTTTGATTTTCTTTAACTCTTAACATGCAAAACCTTTACTCCTCATTTTTTGTTCTAACTCATACTTGTCTTTAATAAGGTCATTATGCGTATGATTCCCTTTTTAATTCTCCAATGAAGGTTTATCTTCAGCAACCAAAAAAACATATCTCCATTTATAATCTTCTCTTAGGTCTAGTTCAAAATTGAACCTTTGGTGGGATTTTTATTTTTTATTTTTTAATAAATGACCTTACTTTTAAACCAAATCTTCTTTTGATCCCATCATGAACTAGATTCCCTTTTTATGGTTATGGTTAAAAATCCAAATAGTTTGGGGTACCTTGAAAATGACCTTTCAATTCCAACTAACAATTTGCTCTTCCTTTAAGTCTCAAGTTTCTTTTCGAAACGCATAACCTTTTTCATTAACCACACTAATCAAAGTTAGGTGGTATAAAAGAAATTTCTCATATCATCCCATACACTTTACTTTTTTACCCTTTTCATTCATTTGGGCATGACACATGAAACATCCACAAATACCTTAGTACACCAAAACCTTAAACTTCCAAAGAGTAATCCTAACCATAACATATCATTCCTTTAAAAAAAAAATCTTACTAAAGAGACATCATCAACCAATGTCTTTTGAAAAGCCTTAGTCTCTTAAGATCTCACCTCCTTTCTCTTGTCTACACTTGACCACTTCAATCTCTCACTTAAGCAAGTGTTTTATGCCAAGAAAGCTTCTTTTAAACACAATTCTTCCCATTACTCAAAATAGAACATAACATCAATAGACATCTCAAACAAACCTTTCATACATCACATTAATCATATCTATTCAAAACTTTTTTTTTTTTCAGAACAAAACATTTTCTAAATTTTTTTTTTTTTTTTGCAAACATTTTATACAATAACATACCTGGCGGTGACAAGGCGTTTGCTCTTTGGTCATGGGGACACTTAATGCTTACGATGTAAGCAAGTCTACAGAACCCATAACTCTGGGCTCTGATACCAACTGTAACGACCCGACTCTTCCTATTAGACTTTCTAGGGATGTTACTACTTGCATGCACATGAAAAATTTGAAACTTTAGTATTGGACAAAAAGAATTAAATTTCTTCATAAACAACCAAAGAAGCTTTAATTCGAGATCCCTTTTTTTTTTTTTTTTTTAAAAACATTTCAAAAGATACTTGGAATTAAAATGTTAAAATAACTGATGTTTACTTAACAAAATAATTTGAGTTAAAACATAAACTAGATGCGGAAGCTATACTCTTCATGACACCCATGACCCTTTCAGCAAACTACCTTGTCACTCGCCTAAGATATGTCATTGTCATTACCTGAAAAGAAAAACATTTTGAAAAAGGATGAGTATTTAAAATACTCAGTAAGTGACCTCACTACCGGGTCAGGATATGCATACACATACATAATGAGTTTTTGAAAATATTTTCTTTCTTTCCTTTGGTGGGACCTAAATTCCTTTCATAGCGGAAACGTTTCTCTTCTAACTTTTCTCTTCGGCTTAATGTGGACAATTAACCCAACCTAACCTTTCCTTTTCATTTAACCTTTTCAGGTTCCTTTTCATCTAACATTTTCAGGTTCCTTTTCATATAGCCTCGTAAGGCTCCTTTTCATATAGATGTACATCAATAAATTTAGGAGGGTAATTGCCACAGCCTTCGAAATCAATTTTATCATGAAAACATAATGTATGCATGAGGTCCCAAAGCATTTTAAACTTTTCATTCCATGATGCAACACAAGCAACATTCTCACATCATTTATCATAAATCAAAACCATAAACCATGCATAACATTCATGAGAAAATTGGGAAACCAACAAGTTAAAATCCATTTTTGTATATAACAAGCATTTTAAAAATTTATCATGAAAACATAATGTATGCATGAGGTCCCAAAGCATTTTAAACTTTTCATTCCATGATGCAACACAAGCAACATTCTCACATCATTTATCATAAATCAAAACCATAAACCATGCATAACATTCATGAGAAAATTGGGAAACCAACAAGTTAAAATCCATTTTTGTATATAACAAGCATTTTAAAAATTTATCAAAAATCCATAATAAAATATTTATAAAAGCCTTTTATTTCAAATAAATTTTTTTTTTTTCAATTCAGTTCCTGACTTGCATTTAAGCATACCGGCATAAAGTCTCTTACCTTGACTAAGCTCAAGAATCCAATTCACCCAATTGCTCACAAAAAATCCCTTCGCTTTGAACCTCATTCCACCAATTTGGAGCCTAAATCAAACCATCCCTAAGGTTAGAAACAATTCCTAAAATCCATAATTAAATCCCAAAGTTCCTTCCACCAACTAAAGTTCCAAAATTTAGAATAAATTCCTTAACATTTAACTTAATCTCAAATTGGTGGTTAAACTAAATTCAAAACACAAGGTTCTTGATTTAATTGAACTCTCAAATTTAATCTACCAAAAATCCAAAACTCCAAGGATTTGCTTGATTTTAGGATGGAGAATTTACCTCTGTTCTTTCTCCAAACCGACCCAAGCTAAATAAATGGTGGTTTGATTCGATCTTGTCACACCAACCTCCACCTACAAAGGGTATTCCAAAAGATAGCCCAAAAATTAATGGGTAAATCTCTAAATTACTATAATAGTGCCCAAAATCAAATTCCATTATGAAAAACCATGAGTAAACAACACGAGCAAGCTTACCCACGCGAAAATGAAACTGGAACGGGGCTGTACAGTACCGAGAATCACTCAAAACATAACACAAATGGAGCACGTTGCTCGAGGGCGGCCGCGCATGAACTCGTGCGGCGGCAGGCTGTGAACGGATCTGAACTCCGACGGCTTTGTGCGGCAGCTTGAGATCGCGAGTAGTAGCGGACGGCGCTCGATTTTGTTCCGTTGAGAGGTTGAACGCAGACGGCGTGCGGTGGTGAGGCGAGTCCGTGGCGACGACGGTCGACGGCAGAGTGCGCGTAGCGGCGGCGGCGAGTCTGTGGCAGCGATCGACTGTCCGATGGAGAGGGGTGCTGGAAAAATTTTTTTCTTCTTTTTCTTGCTACAATGGTGGTTATCGAAACACAAAGGGAGAGAAGAAGAAGATGAAGATGATGGCTGGCTTTGGGAGTGGCTTCAAGAGCTTGGCTTGACCTAGGGCTGCGTGCCTATTAAAATAAGAGAGAGAGTTATTTGGGGCTTGGCTTACTATGGGCTTGGGCTTGGCTTAATCACTCTTGAATTACATGAATGCCCCAAACCTCAATTAATTCCCTTTTTTCTTCTTTCTTCCCATTTTACCCTCAAATTCTCTAATTGCAAAAATGCAAATCTTAAGAATTAAACACCAATACACCTTAAACATAAAATTGGCCTTTCAATTAAATTAAATCAAAAATTTAATGCCTTAATTAATACCTAAAAGTGCCGGTCGTTACAGATTATTCTAGGAATATCCCCATCCCACTGTAATACTCTTTAATCCTCATCAACTTTATTAGTAATTTATATATTTTTTTAATTATTTTATTTTATTTTCAATTGTGTGTATATATATATATATATATTCCATGCTGAAATTGGCACCAGCTGAGACTTGAGAATGAGATATTGAAAAAAGGAAAATCTTCGGCCCTGTTTGATAACCATTTGGTTTTTGGTTTTTAGTTTTTGAAAATTAAGCCTATAAATACTACTTCCGCCTATGGTTTTACTTGTTTTGTCATCTACTTTTCACTTATGTTTTCAAAAACCAAGCCATATTTTGAGAACTAAGAAAAGTAGTTTCCAAAAACTTGTTTTTGTTTTTAGAATTTGGCTAAGAATTCAAATATTTCCTTAATGGAGATGAAAACCATTGTAGATAAATTGGGAGAAAATAAGCTTAATTTTCAAAAACCAAAAACTAAATGGTTATCAAACGGGGCCTTCAATTTTCGTTGAAAAATTAAAGTGGGGTAGGTTTGGGAATGAGTTAACTAATGCAATTAAAAATGTGTGGTAAACAAAGAGGTTTGTTTGCAGGCCACACATTTTAATATGTATTTCTATATAAATACATATATTTTCCAATTAGAAATGCATTGAAACTCATAAGGTAGGTGAGCTTATGATAATTTAACTAAAATTTTCAAAAGGATTAGTTGGCTTTCCCGATGTTTCCTCCAGTTTTAGTCTCTTCTTCAACTATCAAGGCTCAAGACATCCTTGACGTCAAACGTCCCACTGCAAATTTTCATCCTAGCATTTGGAAGGACCATTTTCTTTCATTAAGCTCCGATGAACTGGTAAATAGAATTGTCTTAAGTTCTTAATTAATTATATTTTTGTAATAAACATTTGTGTTTAACTTAATTTTGAACCTTTAATTTGTTTTTGGACTTCTTTATAGAAAGTAGACAATGATATTGAGGAACAAGCTAAACAGTTGGAAGACGAAGTAAGGAAGATGCTAATTTCTTTCGATGAAAATCCCTTGGAGAAGCTAAAGTTAATTGATTCAATCCAAAGATTAGGAGTGTGTTACCATTTCAAAAACGAGATTGATCAAGTCTTAGAGCAAATATACATGGCTTATAGCGACCTCTCTAGTAATGATAACGATGAAGATCTCGATGCTCTTAGTCTTTTGTTTCGACTTCTCAGACAACAAGGTTATAAAATTTCACCTGGTAAGTTACACAAAGAAATAATATTTTAATTAGAAAAGATCATTCTTTTATTATTATATCAACTCATATTTTATAATGTTATAAGTGCCTAATATTTCAAAGTGTTACCCAAAAGAGAGAGATGTATAGGCTCATGAAAAAAAGATCTAAAGATTTGGAAAGAGGATTTATTTTCTTTTTTTTTTTTCACAACCAATTTTCAAATTTAATATGTAATATGAAATTAATTTGATTATTGTATTACTCTTTTCTAAATTGAAGCAGGCATATTTGAAAAGTTCACCGAAAGTAATGGAAAATTCAAAGATTCATTGGCGGGTGATGTTAAAGGAATTTTAAGCCTATATGAAGCAGCACACATGAGGGTGAATGGAGAAGAAGTGCTTGAAGAGGCACTTGATTTTACTATTAGGCATCTAAAAGTTATAGCAGCCAACTCGAGTCATCGTTTTAATGTTGAAGTTAGCAATGCTTTAAAATGGCCTCTAAGAAAGGCCTTTCCAAGACTGAAGGCGAGACAGTACATGCTAATCTATCAAGAAGATCCATCACATAATGATACTTTGCTTACCTTCTCCAAACTAGACTTCAACATTTTACAAAAACTTCACCAGAAGGAGTTGAGTGAAATCTCAAGGTTTATACATATTTACCTATATACTTATATGGAGTATTCTAGTATCGTGTCTTTCCTTTCAAAATTCATTATATTAATTCTAAACCACTTTCAATTTGAATAGTTTACGCCTCGTTTGATTATTATTAAGGACCCCTTTGATAACCATTTTAATTTTTTGTTTTTTGTTTTTGATTTTCTATTTTTTTAAAAACAAAAACCATACATGTTTGGTAACTATTTTTGAGTTTCTGTTTTTGTTTTTAAAAAATCAAAAAAACATTTTATTACTGTTTTTAATTTTATATTTTTTTATAAATATAAAAATGGACTATTTTTATAATATTTTTTCATCTAATATATATAAGGGGAAAAAATACTTTTTACTCATGAACTTGTCAAGTTATATCAATTTTTGTCCCGAACCTTCAAATTCATCGAATGCACCCCAAACTTAGATAAATGTTGCAATTTTAACCTTAAACTTGAAAAATTGTTGTGATGTTTAACCTCTAATAAGTGTTCGTTTGAAAATTCGTTAAGCAAAGGTATTCTCATTTACTTTCAATGAATTATAAACCATATATATGGTACAAAATTGATAAGATTTCAAAAACAAAATTTCATTAGAGCTAAATTTTTGTTAAAATTAGTGAGTTTTGACAAAGTTATTCCATGATTAATTTATGAACTAACCAATCTTAAATGTGTGCAAAATTTGACATCATAGAAATCAGTGTGTTTACGAAGATTTTTACCTTGTTTTTGGTTAAAATTAGATGGCAAATCTGCAACATTTTTTTACCAAGATTTAGAAACAAAAAGTTTTCTTGATCATGGATATATGATATATATTTTTGTATTTTTCTAATTTAAGTTTACTTAAAAAAAAACACTAATCATATGAAATGGCTTTTCTCTGATGGAATTGTTTTCTTCGATAACTTTCATGATTTATCTTTCTCTTCTAACATATCTCTATAATTTTTTCTTTCTAAAAATTTAGGTTAAATAATAAAATTGATCTTTATAGTTTGGAGAAAGTTAGAATTTAGTTTAAATTATAAATTTGGTCACTAAACCTAAAATTGTCTCTCATTCAAATCTCTCTCTCTAAACTTATCTTTCTCTTTAATTTATCCTTTTATAATTTAAACCAAAAATTCGTTTTTGTCTCTAATATATTTGTAAGTTTAATTTGTTTAAAATGTTTAAAAATTTTCTCTCATTATACCTTTTCTTTCTTTCTCCAATTTATCTTTCTGTCTACGATGTATCTTTTACTCAACTTTTTCTCTCGAAAAAAGTTTGTTTTCTCCCTCTAACATTTTTTCTCTTTCTCTGACTAGTATTATCTCCCTAACATGTCTGTCTCTTTTTGAATTTTCTTGCTCTAAATCTTTTTCTTTATCTCTCTAAATTTACTTTCTAAAATTTATCTCTTACTTTTTCTCAAAAAATTTCTCATTATCTCTCTAAGCTTTTATTTTGATGCCTCTACATATTTTTTTCTCTCTAGCATATCTTTTATATCTCTAACTTTTGAAAAAACACACAACCAAAACTATATTAGTTTTTAAAAAACACGTGGTTTTTTTCAATAAATAAAAAATAGTCATCAAACATATTTAGTTTTTGTTTCTTGAAAATAGAAAATAGAAAACAAAAAATAAAAGAAGCAAAATGTTTATTAAACATACCCTAGACTTTAAATATTGAGTTTACTATAATATGTGTATGTGAGTTGTTATGGACAACGACCCTCGACATATCTCCACACTAGTATGATATTGTTCATTTTCTTTACTTTTAGTTTTACTCAAAATGTCTCATACCAATAAAGATAGTGTCTCTCACTTATAAATCCATTATTTTTTCCTAATCTAGCCAATGTGGGACTTTGGTCGCACTCCCAACAATCATCTCCTCGAACAAAGTACCATCGACCCTCCCCTCAAATAATCATCTATTCATCTAGTTCTTATCCCGACCAACTCCTCTACCGGAGCACACCGCCAGTCCAGGCTAACTCCTTTATCGAAGCACACTGTCAATTTGATAGAGCTCTCTACTACGGATCTCCACCATGACTACCCTTCAAGACTCGCCTTCTTTTTTA